>CM029596.1:117815447-120321323 GCA_017311375.1 Mytilus coruscus | reverse complement strand
ATATATATTTTTGATATTACTTACTGTCTCTCACTTATTCAGTTTGTAGCATTTTTAGGTGGAAATATTGTTACGATAAACTAATTCAGTCGTTAATAAACTGGGACAACATGATACGTTCGGAAATGGAACAGGGTCTTATTTCTCGGTGATTTTTTTTTTTTTATTCTAAAAGGAAAATATAATCATACAGGTTCATGAAATACAGGTTAAATCTTTAAATAATTGCCCAACTTTGATGTAATTTTAAAATGATTGCTAAATCAAACAAAAAAATATTCAGAATAGACAAACCTGACCGTTTAGCTAAAATATTGTTATTACTATTAATAGTCAAATTTGCTTATTCTTTGCTATTTCATTTTTGCTCATTTATATATATATATATATATATATATATATATATATATTACTAATAAATCCAACATTTCCGGTATGAATAGTTTTGATTCACAAGTACATTCATGTTTTACATAACAATCTTCAGGTGATAAACGTAACTATGTAACGGTAGGTATGTAACGTCATAGTTGTCGTTGAGTATATAAAGGGAGATCAATCGTATTACACTTAGTCTATATACAGAAGTACGGAACGTCATGATCACACAATAGAAAATGCATACTTTGCATTCAATCGTGATTTGAATTTTGAAATAAAATATTTTCCAAAAGACCAAAAATGAAAAGTATATTTTAACAAAACGCATTTGACTAACAGGTCGAACAACTGATGTTCTTAAACCCTGCTGACTGCCATTGGCGATTGCCAAATAAATTGATCACCAGATGTTACATGGATCTTAATTATTGATTTTAATACCAAACAGATGGTATATCGCAAAAATAAAGTGCAAAATTGTACACCATATCCGGATTTCGACAATTAATGTCTCTTCAGTGACGTTAGGGATATAAACGGTATTTGAAAGGCCATATAATTTACCTCAATTTAGGATAGATCCTTGAATTTTAAAGAGTCGAAATAGGATGAACAGATCATATAAACCCGAAGGAAAATATAATACAAGCTCAAACGAAAAAACATAAACAAGTTTAAATTGAAAACAACGTTCAAACCTATGAATGCGTTGGATAAAAACGCAATTTTTATACGTGTGCATGTAAAACTTATTTCTTGGTAGAGGGATCTAAATACATATTTTCCAAATCCCTAACATCACTGAAGAGACATTAATTGTCGAAATCCGGATATGGTGTATAAAAAAAAAAAAAATTTGCACTTTATTTTTGCGATATACCATCTTTTCGCAAGTTTATTGTTTTCTGTTTAGTATTAAAATTAATAATCAAGATCCATGTAACATCTGGTGATCAATTTATTTGGCAATCGCCAATGGCAGTCAGCTTGGTTTAAGAACATCAGTTGTTCGACCTGTTAGTCAAATGCGTTTTGTTAAAATATACTTTTCAATTTTTGGTCTTTTGAAAATGTTGTTTGTATATATATATATATTGTTTTCAATTTAGACTTGTATATATATATTGTCGGATACAGTGCAGGCGATTTGGTGTCACGATATCTCAGTAGCATGAGTTCGAATCCCGGCGAGGAAGAACAAAAATTTGCGAAAGCAAATTTACAGATCTAACATTGTTCGGCTGATGTTTAGACGAGTCAAACCTTATATATATATATATATATATACCTTTTATGGAATAACTTGTGCCTCGGTATTATAGTTATAGTTATCAATTGGATACAAAAGGCACACTTCTAACTAGTGTATTGTTTACACCTTCATTTACCAACAATCGCCATTATTCATATAAGTTAATTTTATAGTTTATATTTTATACATACTTTATATTACATACTACATAATTGTATTACTTTTTTTGTAATAGTATTTTACTCACCACAGATTGTGTTTCTTTATAAGTGCACATACATTTATTTCACAAATAATCCTTCATGGAAAATTCTGAAGTGTTTGAAGCACGTGTCCTGTCGATGTCAATATCTAAGAGGCATTTAACCGGCAACACAATTTAGATAACAAAACAGGAGGATGTTATGCATTTCTGAACCTGGGTCAACATTTTTGATATCAGGTATTGCAGTTAATTACGTCTTCTCTGATGACAAATGCCCTTAAAATTTGTACAGCTTCATTTAAAATTTCATGGTTAAACATCTTTGTGCTTTTCTCTGAAATGATTTTTTTATTACTGCAAGTCAATTTTGTAACTTCGTCATTTTTTCATTTAATGTATTGTAAAAATTAACTGTCATTGTATGCAAAGAACTTAATATATCAGCACCATTCCTGTAAATCAAACAACCATCTTTTCTCTTAAGAAGAAAATGTAGCAGACCTTTCCCTAACTTAACCTCCAGCATTCTCAACAATAATTTAAGATGATGATTAAACAGAACAGCAATACATCTTTTCTGAAAAATTTAATTCTGCTTCAATATATAATTCTAGTACAATCTGAAATACAAATAAATCTTTTAGTACGAGGAATCTTTTCACACACAGTACAATGGCCCTGTTCCCTTTTACAATTACTTAAAGTGTTGTAGTGGATGTGACAAAGTGATACTTGAAATGTGTGTTGTAAATTTTCAAGATTTGTATCAAAGACCTACTGAAATATAGCTAGGTCAACAGTAGTATTGTGATCTGCTGTCTTGTCACATATTGAAAACTCTTGTAAAAACACAAACCCTTTTCATTAGATTTATTTTTTTCAATTGTACATGACTTTTTCGACATTGATGGACCTTGGATGTCCTCAGGTGGTCTAGCATATATTCTATTGAACTTGAGCTCACATTTCCTACAAATGCATGAAAGATCTGAAATTTTATAATTTTCTCGAATAAGATTACAGAAACCAGGATTTCTGAAACATTTAAGTTAAAAATATGGGCTTCAAATATTTGAATGTCACTACATGATGAGAAATGTAACTGTAATAATGAAGGTAAATCCAGAAAAGAGCTTCGGACGCATGAAATATTTACAAGTGTTGTTTTCATTTTTTTAATATAAAAAAACACTGCGAAGATATGTAAATATTTGTTTTAACATAACAACAAAACAATTTTATAAAAGGAAAATATTTAATGTAATTTATTTACAGACCTACAATAATATATTACAAAAATGCAAAAACAAGTTCAGTTTCACTAGTTCATTGGCTAATCAATGTGCAAGTGGGAGAACAATACAGTGCACATGCATTTTGTAAGTATTAAATTATGCTAATAATTCAAAAACCTGAAATGGCAATAAATAAAGATAAATTGGCCAATGACGGCTCACATTCTGTGAATCCTGACAATTAACTACATTATTATGTTAAGTAAAATCTGGTCAAACTATATGAGCTGTGAGAAACTTGTCCTGAGTGGGAAAACTATAAAAATTAAAAATATTTGTGATTTCTTAGTGACATTCGCCGTATTCCTATTATTGCCCCGTTTGCATCATTCCAAATCGAATGATGGGTTATTATGGTAATTAGGGGAAAGCTTAACCCTTTTACTGGCTATATTTGTAACTTTTATATTTAAAAAGCCTGTAGGATGCATCTGTGTCAGTTATTTTTAGAGGCAGGTTTTACCCTCAATATTTTTGGACAGTCTGTAAAATACGTTGGGCAATCTTTTTGGGGTATTTTGATGTCAATAACGCGTGTAAAATGTAACTTTAAATGAATAGTCATCTAAATAAACGGTTTATCGACATGATTCATTAAAAATATTATGCAGTTTGATTGTTTTTATTCCGAAATTAAAGAAGATTCACACATATGCGACATAAACAAAACCACGATAGCCTGCAATGTGCGCGCCATCTGTACTAATTATGGCATTATCGCTCTTAAAATTCTATCGGTTACGTCATATGCAAGGAAGTACAGAACGGATACGCGGCAATCCCACTGTTTATAATTGGTTGTCTTTTATTTACACGAGATAGGATTTGAACTTTAAACAGTGCAGATGGTTAGAAAGAAAAACTAATAACAGTTTTATATTTTTTTATAATTGTATTCAAAAAGGAAAAATTTATATGAAAATGCAAGATTTCAAGGTGTGTAGAATACAGTAACTAACTGAAAACAGATACTGGTTTTTTATATTAAATATATAATGTAGACAGTAATTTTGTTCACCCATCTGTATTTACCCTGGCAAATAAATGAGATATGTAAAATAAATGCAGGGACCCCTCTGTCAGCTGCCCTGGTTTATTTATCCAGGTGATTTGAAATAAAAGATATTATTCACAATTATCGTTATAGTGTAAAGATTTTATTTCTTATACAACAAGTAATCACTTGCACACTGCACAATATAAATCACTCTTTTAAACACCATAAAACAAAATTTTTCTGTTGATGAACACATTAAAGACTTTTATTCGCATAGTATCGAAATACAATAAGCATTTAAATGAAATAATGGATTATTTCAAAATAAAATTGGCTAGTAGTCTTGGATATTTAAAACAAATGTAGGTCCCAGATGCGACAAATTGTCATTAAATAAATAAATAAATTCACCATTTTCTACATTAGGAAATGCCTGTACCAAGTCAGGAATATGATAGTTGTTTTCCATTCGTTTGATGTGTTTGAGCTTTTAATTTTGCCATTTGATAAAGGACTTTCTGTTTTGAATATTACTTGAAGTTCGGTATTTTTGTTATTTTACTTTGTATATTTGACTAAATTTTAGGTAAATGGCCTGTAATTTTCACTTTCATATGACATCATAATAGCAGGTTGTCCGGTTTTTTAATGACTTAAAAATTGTGTAATCTTATTTTGGGTTTTGTTTGTCTTATTCTATAGTCGAAACGTCGATCAGCTTAATGGAATTTGTTTAGTGAACATCTCGTCGTTTGTTCATTTTTTCAAAAACCCTCCCACCCATTCCCTTTTATATTTATTTTGATGGTAAAGGACCGGTGTATGAAATTTGCATTTTATTTGTAACTCATAAAGTATTTTTATTATGTATAAATTTATTTATCTACAGATAATTGTTTCACTTACAAAGATTATTTGTTAATTGTAATCTATATTACATGTTTATCAGTTATGTTATAACGTATGATATATGTATAACTACCTGCAACAATCTTAATAAAAGTTTTTATATTTAAATCAACATTTTCTTCAACATTAATTACATATGACCAAATAACAGTAAAATAAGATAACATTCTTATAATTGATGATTTTCATTACAACATATTAAATACCGATAAAAGCACACCCCTGATTAATGTGTGTGACATATTCGATTTTTAAAGAATGCCACCTGCTTTAACAGTTTAATAAATATGCATTGCTTATATTAAATGATGTATGCATTACAAACAAGCCTAAAAATTGTCAAAATGTAACAAATTTTAACTGCGGCTTGAGTGATGTGCACAACGTAGTATCAGATAAATAGACCCCACGATACAAAATGACTCTGTTAAATATAGAAGTTTTAGATTTATGATCATGAAAATGTTTTTTGTAGGATCTTAAATTAGAACAATTAGAACTTATCATCGAACATGATGACACTGATACATCATACGAAAATTTTGAAAAAATCTTTTTTAAAAAGGGATAATAAACATGTCTCCTTTACGACAAGGAACTTAGACAAAATCCTGACTCTTGTATGAACAAAACCTTACAACAAGAAATATACAAAACAAAAATGCTGCATACTAAATTTGTAAAACATAGATCCAGTTAAAATTGGGAGAATTACAGACAACAAAGAAACTTGGTAACAAAAATAAAAAAAGAAGTCAGTGCAAAATTATTTTTTTTGGACGATGTTCTTGCGGACTTAATTCATCTGATTTCTGGTCTACTGTCCAGTCATTTCTTTTCAATAAAGGATCTCGAGCGATAAACTGCATTACAATCTGCGAAAATGATGAAATCATAAATGATCCACATAAAATATCTGAGGTTTTAAAAATTTCTTCATTAAAGAATATTGACAGTGTTAATACTCTTTGTCTTTTGAAAAAAAAACAACATTTTAACCCAATATTATCTGCATTTTGATCAGGATATGGATGTCAATCTGCTCTCCTTAAACTTATCGAGGATTGGAAGAAGGCGCACTGGACGATAAGAAATTTGTCGAAGCAATATTGGTGGATTTATCAAAGGCATTCTACTGTGTGCCGCATGAGTTAATATTATTAAAATGAAAAGTTTTAGTTTATTAAAAAGTTTTATAGATTTATTACAGAGCTACTTCCAAAACAGAAGACAATGTGTACAGATTAATACTATTTATAGTAATGTGTACAGATTACTATAAATATAATTAATCTGTACACATCGTACACATTGTCTTCTGTTTTGTACAGATTAATAATATTTATAGTAATCTGTACAAAACAGAAGACAATGTGTACAGAATAATAATATTTATAGTAATCTGTACACATTACTACATGTGTATAATATTATTAATCTGCACACATTGTCTTCTGTTTGGTAAGTTCAGATTAATAATATTTATAGATTAATAATCTGTAAATATTATTAATCTGTACTTACAAAACAGAAGACAATGTGTATAGATTAATAATATTTATAGAGATACTTACAAAACAGAAGACAATGTGTACAGATTTATAATATTTATAGTAATTTTGAAATCATGTTTCAAAGGTGTTCCGCAAGGTTCAATACTTGGATCCATGCTTTTTAATATTAGTATATATGATTATGCTGATGACAACACATTATCCTATGTTAGTTTTGATATACAGAATGCTATTGAAAATTTTGAAAGTGATAGTCAAAATGCTGGACTGGTTTGATTACAATTCAATAAAAGCTAATCCAGATAAGTTTCAAGCTCTGGCAATTGGTAAAAAACTTTTAATCATGATATTTTTTATCCTTACAGGAAATAGAATAGAATGTGAAAAGGATGTCAATATACTAGGAGTTACACTAGATTACATGTTAAATTTTGATAAACATATATCTGAGATTTGTAAGAAGGTCTCTCGACAACTTAATGGTCTTAAACGTATTGGTAGATATCTAAATAGACTTGAATAAAAAATCTTTAGACAGTTATTTGAATAAAATTATGAATACTGTTAATATTCGAATATCTCATTTAGAAAACAATTCTGAAATTAATAATAGGATCCATGATATTCCCATTTCTAGAATAAAAAATAAACTCAAGGTACTCGCAGAGCGGTTTGTGTTCGTACCGGCAGACAAGGCAGCCAATAATGTAGTGGTGGTGTGACGCATATACTACACGAAGTTCTTCAAAACGAAATTATCAATTCCTCTACATTCAGGTCCGTTCGCACCACAGAGAGTCAAATCGTTAACAAGCATACCACTGCCACTACCCAACTTAAAGCATCTTCCGAACATTTGAAAGTCCCTACCATGTACTGGTTACCGAAATTACACAAAAACCATTTAAATTCCGTTTCATCTCCGCATCGAGTAAGTGTTCTACTACTAATCTATCAGTTCTTCTAACTACCTCCTTATTACTATCAAAGAACTGGTTATTAACTTTGTAATAAAGCTTATGAAAATAATAGTATTAATTATTTTGGAGTGTTAAAAATTCTTTAGAGGTTTTAGATAAAATACATGCTTTTGATGGTCCTTATAATTCTGTTGACAGTTATGATTTTTCTACCCTGTACACTACACTTCCACACAATCTTATAAAGAAAAATTTTGTATTTGATAAAATGGTCTTTCGAAAAATCTCACTGTAATTTTATTTTCTGTAACTCGTTTAAAAGCCGTTTTCTGTAACGAAAAAGGAAAGTATGCTAGATACACTTACTGGAAATGTGAGGATATGATTGAAGCTTTAAATTTTCTGCTAGATAACATTTATGTACGTTTCGGCGATAAAGTGTATCGTCAGGTAGTAGGTATTCCTATGGGCACTAACTGTGCCCTTTAATAGCAGATTTATTTCTATATTGCTATGAATCTCAGTTTATGTCCAAACTCAGTAAAGACCCATCATTGTTATATTTAGTTGATACATTCAACAATACCTACCGTTATCTGGATGATATTTTTCGTTAAATAATCCAGAGTTCTCTAAATATACTTCCGAAATTTACCCAAAAGAACTTACTTTAACTAAATCTAACAAAACAGCAGCAGTTGCCCTTTTCTAGATTTAGACATTTCAATTTCTAACGGAAACTACATACTAAAATTTACGACAAAAGAGACGATTTTTCATTTCCTATTGTTAATTTTCCATTTTTAGACGGCGATGTGCCTTTGGCTCCATCATACGGTGTTTATATATCCCAACTCGTTCGGTATGGCCGTGTGTGTTCTGATGTCATAGATTTTAACGAACGTAATCAATGCATCACTGGGAAACTATTGTGTCAGGGATTTCGATACCATAAATTACTCAAAACTTTTACTAAATTCTTTCATAGATACAAAGATTTGATTAGTAAATTTGACTGTACCTGTAGAAAACTTATTAAAAATGGTATTTCACATCCTAAATTTTACGGTATTATTGTACTTAAAGCAAGGAAATCACTATGTGATTCGTGTAAACTCATCGAACCTTTAAATTTATAACAAACTTCTAAAATTGTCCGTTTATAAATTTTGAAATTATAAAGAAACTAAGGTTTCAACTCCCTCAGACAAAGTTGACCTTAGATGGATTTGGCTATATGTTTTAGGTATTTTTGTCATATAGCTCTTCAACTGTTTCGGTACTTACACATCCCTCGGATTTCAAATGTTTGGCTTTGAGCGTTCCTGATGAAGGTAAATCCAGAAAAGCGCTTCGGACGCATGAAATTATTAAACGTGTTGTTTTCAATTTTTTAAACAAACTTATAAGTAAGGGTTATCGTACCTATATTGTAATTAGATCTCTGAATATAGTTTACATTGGCACTAATATCGATTTTGTCATTAGCAAATTAAAACATAATTAAAACATAACTAAATTGTATCTTCTTTTGAGGCGGGATGTTTAGAGACACACACACGTTAATTTTTATCTCTATAGAAGTAGCTCCTCACTATCCTACTACCTGTCGATACATTTATTTTTGGCATTGCACAAGTCATGTCTTCTCTGACTGTTCATGACGTTAAAATACTAAATCCCTGGGATGTGTTTTAGTTGATTTAAGTCTCTGATGCATGATTTTTTATTATTAATTGTTTTTGGCTTTTAACTAGCTGTCAGTAACTGCGAGTACTCTCAAATTGACTTTCTTGTTAATTCGACCTGTTGATACTATTTGTAATACTTTTTGTTATTTTATATTAATATGGATCTTGTCTGTATACCAGCTTTGATTATTTGGAATATCTACTCATTTTCACTTCTTCATACTACATTTTTATGAACTTCAAGATTATTCTCCTTAAATCTGTACAGGGAAGTTTTATTGTTAATATTCACTCCTTATGTATCTAGTGTTAAATTAGGTATTTATATGACAGACCTTTCTTGGTATTCCTAATTATTGGAAGATGTTATATAGACAGAAGTAGTATACCTAACACGACAAGTTATTTGTCATTTACCTGTATATATTATGAAAACCGTTTTTTTTCAAAAGTGATTATTTTCTAAGGGTTAAATATTTCGCGGTGGTGTCTTGCCATGGCTTTGTTTGGACTTGTTTGTTTGCTTTTCTGGCCTTGAATGTTTGTCCCTGATATTTTATTTACTATGTATTTACTTTCAGGTATCACAGATCGAATTTATTCGTTCATAGTGTGTTAATTTACGTTTTTTGATTGAGTTAAGCCTTTCAATTGATATTTTATCGTGCGTTTTTCTATGTTGTGATGTAATACTATTGTTTCAGAAAAAGGGAGAAGGTTTGGTACCATTAAAACGTTTAATCCCGCTGCAAATGTTTGCACCTGTCCTAAGTCAGGAATCTGATGTACAGTAGTTGTCGTTTGTTTATGTAATTTATACGTGTTTCTCGTTTCCCGGTTTTTATATAGACTAGACCGTTGGTTTTCCCGTTTGAATGGTTTTACACTAGTAATTTTGGGGCCCTTTATAGCTTGTTGTTCGGTGTGAGCCAAGGCTCCGTGTTGAAGGCCGTACATTGACCTATAATGGTTTACTTTTATAAATTGTTATTTGGATGGAGTTGGTCTCATTGGCATTCACACCACATCTTCCTATATCTATTGGTCGTTTGAAAATTTATAATTCTTTTATTTTGTCTAATCTTAATTATTGTCTAGTAACCTGGCATTTGTGTAGTGAAAAAAAACACAGTTAAGATGGAAAAATCCAACAGAGAGCCTCGAGATTTGTTCATGAGGATTATAATAGCTCATATACAGATCTTTTATACAAGTCAAAACTTCTATCTCTTAAAGTCAGAAGATTACCAGCAATAGCTATAAATACTTATAAAAATATACACAAAAAAGAGTCCATCAGATTAACATGATTTGATTAA
Organism: Mytilus coruscus; assembly: GCA_017311375.1. Taxonomy (NCBI): domain Eukaryota; kingdom Metazoa; phylum Mollusca; class Bivalvia; order Mytilida; family Mytilidae; genus Mytilus; species Mytilus coruscus. Next base: position 120,310,840 of record CM029596.1, on the reverse strand, counting down.
TATAAAAATCACAAATATTCCTTTATATATAGAAATACAGTTGTTGAACAGCCCCAGGTAATTAGAACAACAAGCAATGGTATCAATTCTTTGCGCTACACAGCTGCAAAAAATTGGGATAAACTACTTCAGTTTTAGAGAAGAAAACAATTTAAACCACATTTTTCAACTTATTGTTACCTGGAATGGTAGTTCATGCAAATACAATGCCTGCAAATTATTAGTGTTTTAATTTATAGTGCCTTTCTGCTTAATGTTCTACAACTGATAATGAGTTTTAAACTACTTTATATGCTTTTAAAATTGATTGCTTACTGTACTTTTAATATTTCTGCCTAGTATAACACAATTAACTTCTTCATGTCATTTATATTGTATGTGTATGCTTCAAGATTTGATGTGATTATGTAGCTCTTTTATGTTTTGCATGCTTGCTTTGTTTTAAAGATGCTTGTTTTAAATATTTTGTTTGTTATAAGACGATATAAAATCTCAATAGAGCTTATGTGTTCTGTATACAAATATTCGTCTATTAATAAAGCTTTTGAATTTAAAGCTTTTGTACTTGTCTACCACTGGTAATAAAGTTGTCATTACTTACCTCAAGGCGAAATACATATACCTGTACATGGCTGTATGTTTATACAAAGTTTCATTTGATGTCGGTGTGAAAATGAGAAGACAGTCCTTAATTTGAGATATTTTCAGGAGGTAATTGATGTTTTTATTTATATTAGGCTTATCTAAATTTTAAACGTTAAAATTTGTAATGTAACTTTCCTCAATCATTAATTAGTTGTGGCACCAACATTCAAATTCATGTTTTCGTTTTAAGTCTTATTAACATTCTAAATCCTATACCCCTTCTATCAATTGTCTAAAAATTCTGGCATTTGACCCTGTTTCTTACTGGAAACGCAACAAATCAACCCCTTCTGAAGTACTAACGACTCGTAATTGACCTATACGAGCAGTAATAGTGATTGTAATGATGAAACAACCCCCGACATACATCCTCAATCCGTTATATTAGTAAGTGTAATGTAGTGATATCGATGAAAGATTATCTAGGTTTCAATTTAATAAAACAGGGAGGATCTTTGTTTGTTGAAGACATGAAACTGATTATTCAAAAAGTGGAATATTTCAATGCAACATTAAAGCATATATTTATATTGTATACTCCAACGTGGTTCTGTTTCAAACATCTTGTTACTCTAAAACAAATGTCGGTTCCAAGGTATTATTTCAAAAGTTCTAAGTTCTTATGATTAAAGGTGCATTATCGCTCTTTGAATAAAACAACTGAAATCAAATATTTTAACATTCAGTTTGTAGATTATTCTTCATTAGTTATCTGTGAGCAAAAATGGCCTTAAAATTTGCAACACTACAACGAAATTGATTGTTGTATGTTTGACATAAGGATATAAATGAAATAAAGTCAGTAAGATATCATTCAACACACTTGGATTACCTTATGAGAATAGAATGTTTAGACTGCGACAAGAAATATTTAAAAACTATTTAGTAAATCTGTTTGTTGAAAATTTAAACATTACCTTCTTATAGTGAAAAAGAGGCGACAGATACCAAAGGAACATAAAAACATCGTAAGACGATAGAAACTGACAACGTCATCAACCAGAAATGAAATACTACGAAATGGCAAATAAGATAACAAACCACTACAAAGAACACTTAAGACTGAGCATCACGAATCCCAATAAACAGGTTGAAAGGTGGTGGTTTGAAAGGGTAAGCAAATCCTGCTACACTAGTGGCACTTGTCGTGTTACTCTTGGTAAGAAGAGGGATGAGTCTTATTTGGTGATGTTAAACTCGAGGAAGAGAGGACGGAATTGTAGTTACGACAATTGAAACATATCCGTGGTCATCTATGACACATATATTCAATATCAGCGTCCGTAAAACTTTCAAAGGAATAACTTCAACTTTACCACTTGGGATCTTGCTTTCTTGTAAGCAGCAATCTTCTATCTTAGGAATCATGATAGGACTCACAAGCTCTGGAATATCGTATCATCTTGGAGATATATAATACAGCATAAACAGGCGCTGCTGGAATGAAGTGATGTATGATGTTTTAAAGAAAAGCCATATAAGACACCAGTCTTATAAGACGCTCTTTCGACGACACAAGTTTCATCACTGACATTGTAATCTTAACACTTTGAAGGCAAAAATTATGACGAAGTTGGAAAGCATTGAAAACCACAAATTCCCCAAAATAAAGCCAAATCTGACGATTTTGACGTTTGTTTTTTACAATAACAGAAAATGATATTCTATGTCAGCACAGACTATTTGGTTTTTGATACCATCGGAGATGAAACGCCCAACATTAGTGGCATCGACCCAGTTGTTAAAAAATCAAAGATATATCAGGCTTAAATTTTATATCCATTCATAATTTAAAAGAAATTATTATATTTACATCATTCCATGAGTAAAAGGATATGTGGGATACTCGACAATGAGACAGAAACAAACAAAAAAACAACAAAAACAAAAACAAAAGAACCAAAACATGAGCCAAGGCTCCGTGTTGAAGGCCGTATTTTGACCTATAATGGTTTACTTTTACAAACGTGACTTGGATGGAGAGTTGTCTCATTGGCATTCATACCGCATCTTCTTATATCTATATACGGAGGTTTTTATGTCTCCCAGCTGATAGGATATTTCCGGTTTTGTGTTTTCTATCATGATTTCCATAATAGAGGGTTTAGGGTGCAAATAAACAAAAGGGTCTTTCCGGTTAGGTTGAAATCATTTTTACGACCGTCATTCTTACTTGGTTGAACCACAATCCGGTCCTCTTTTTTCTCATTTATTAAACTCAAAATTCAAAATATCCTCGAATTTTTCCTTGCTAGGAGCAACACGACAGATACCAATAGTAGAGCAGAAACTCTTTTTTTGTACGGTTCGTGATACCTCAATATAGTAGTCTCTCTTATATTATTAAGTAAGATAGAATAGTGGAAAGTCGACAACTTTTCTTGGTTTGAGTGAATTCTGATACATTACACCTCCCTTTTATTTTCATAAAGAGGTAAAGCCAATTTCCGCTGTTTTTTGTTTTTTTTTTCAAAACACGTTTATTTTCAAAAAGTGTTTCAATTTTGATTTGACAAATATCGAGTAATTATCCCCAAAAATGTAAAAGAAAGACATTATATCAAACTTAACAAGAAAGTATTAAAGCCATTACTTGGCTCTTGAAGAGGCAAATATTGATAAACTTCATCAGCCTTTCATAATTATGTTAAATTTTCTGATAAATAAACCAGCTGCTTTAATTTGGAAACTTGAGCGCCGAAAGGTTACTTGTGATGACACTTTGCCGACATAAATGTCCTAAAATTGACGTTTTCCGTCATAAAATAAAATATATATATATGAATAATAGTTTTACACAAAAAGATACTTAACACGCATTAACATTTTGTAAAATCCATTTTGTAGCAAAATATCTTTTTGGGTAAAGGTCTTGCTTATACATAAATATAAACTATAATATCTCAAAATGAGACTATTTTTGTGAGTGAAACAAATACAGGTGGAATGGTCCTACCTCTTTTCGCAAATAGGGATTACAATAATCTTAATATATGAATAATTTTGTATCAGGAAAGACAAATTGGTAGGTAGACTTTCTTCATTTGACTTCTATTTTTAATGATTTATTTCAATCCAGTTTAATCAAGGAAGATAGTAATAACATAAATAATACCAATCTTACTGCACCAGATGCGCATTTCAACAATTAACATCTCTTCAGTGATGCACGAGGCCAAGATTTTTGAAAATACCGAACCTAATTAAATCGTTAAAGCATGCATGAGCATGGTGATGATAGGAAAATATGATAATCAGCTGTGCCATGATCGCATGATGCGTCCTGTCCTTCCCAAACAAATTTCCTTATCTTCAAGTACAAAGTGTAAGAACATAATTGAACCATCTTCACAAATATTAAATACTATATACATCTCATTTACGCGGATACTTTATTTATCCAACTTCGCAGCAAATTAATTTCGCCATTTACAGATTTACATGAAGTATTTAAATATATGAAGATCCAAGTTTTACATACTCGCGACGATATATTTTTCACGTTTTTTAGGCTCGCGAAAGTCGCAAAAATAAATCGCTCGCGAAAATAAGTTGGTTTTGCACAGAATGCTGAAGTAAAAAGGTTTTTTTTTTACTTTCTTGAGATATATTTTTTTTTCATCGACAAAAGTAAATTAAAAAAAATATCAAATTCCAAGAAAAATTCAAAACGGAAAGTCCTTTATCAAATGGCAAAATCAAAAGCTCAAACACATCATCAAACGAATTGAAAACAACACAAAACTCACATTAAATTTATTGAAATTGTTCGAAAATTTAAATAAAAAATGAAAGTGAAGTAACTCTTCATGATATCAAATATCCCATAGATAACTCTAGATCCGCTGAAGAAAATGAGTTATAGCAGTACTTGTGGAATTACCAGAGACATGTATATATACTCATATGTATATATGTCTATGGATAATCCTGTCTTTAAAAAAACTGAAGACTTTCATTTACATACTTAAAATAAAATTTGGTCTCTTGAGAATAGTTGTCTCATTGGCAGTCATACTCTGACCACATCTCCTTATTTTAATATTGAGACGTGGTCAGAACTTGTCTAACTTGTAAGGATTTTAGCCGATTTAATCGCATGTGAACTTGTATTTATTGATGCAGGCGTCACAGTAGCCCGAAATTGACACCAAATGGACACACGGTAAAGGAAATGTTCAAATTCGGGTGTGATCGTAAAAACATCGGGCCATTCGTGCGGGCATCTTAAGCCATCGTATGACCGCCGATTGAGTTTTCAGGCTCCGGCAGCAACTTCGTGAGCGGTGGCAAAATCTTTGGCATGCCAAAAAATTTCCGAAAGACCTTGCTTAGGCTTGTTTTCGTGTTGAATTTGTATGTCCATTTTGTCCTTCGTAAAGCTATCGTTTCGGCATCTTGTCAAATCGTGTCATCTTCATCCTTTCTTCGTGTGATCATCGGTGCCATCGGGCATTTGCGCCTCACGAAGACAATACGAAGGAAACAAGAAGCTGCCCGATGGTCTTAGGAAGTGCCGTCGTGTTACCATCGTATTATAGTACGTTGACATCAAGATGAGACACGTTGTCGGCGAAGACAGCCGAATTTGAGTAGCTCAATCGTTTCACATGTGTCATGGTAATGTGGAAATATAAAAGGCCAGCCTCAGAGCATCTTCCTCAGACAGTCCTGAACAACTCTACAGAACAGAGGCGTTAGTAACTCCCAAAGCTTCAATCACAATAATTCACAATTCAGTTCCTGCAAAATGGCATACTTTGATGATGAGACAATTAGGAAAAAGAAGGCAGCATATTTGTCATATCTTGCTATTTGCCTATTTAATATTCGTCAATGTCCTTATCTTGTATTGCTTTTTACATTCCAGTGCAGGAACAAACTGAGGCGAAGGATGAAACCGAGGTCTATGTGAGTCTGACAACAGAAGAGAACGCTATGGCCAAAATAGCACTGTTAAAGAAGCTGAAGACAGAAGATGAGAAACCCTTCTACTACTACACAGGACTTCCCATATGCGTCTACGCCGATGTCCTCCTAAGGTTATAAGGCAAAATAGGGAAGAAGGACATATAATACAGACAGTATTTACTTTCAGGTATCACAGATCGAATTTTTCGTTCATAGTGTGTTAATTTACGTTTTTGATTGAGTTAAGCCTTCCAATTGATGTTTTATCGTGTGTTTTTCTATGTTGTGATGTTATACTATTGTTTCAGAAAAAGGGAGAAGGTTTGGTACCATTAAAACGTTTAATCCCGCTGCAAATGTTTGCACCTGTCCTAAGTCAGGAATCTGATGTACAGTAGTTGTCGTTTGTTTATGTAATTTATACGTGTTTCTCGTTTCTCGTTTTTTATATATACTAGGCCGTTGGTTTTACCGTTTGAATGGTTTTACACTAGTACTTTTGGGGCCCTTTATAGCTTGTTGTTCGGTGTGAGCCAAGGCTCCGTGTTGAAGGCCGTACATTGACCTATAATGGTTTACTTTTATAAATTGTTATTTGGATGGAGAGTTGTCTCATTGGCACTCACACCACATCTTCCTATATCTAGTATCTCCATTCTTGTATCAATCTGTCATCACTCTACGATACCTGGCATGCGTTGACAGTTATCCAAGCCTGTCCTTCAACTTCAGAGTTGCTCCAAACACCATCTCCCTTATCATCAATGAAGTCTGCGATGCCATCAAAGCGGAGTTTGCTGTTGAGATGATCTAGTGTCCTACTACAGCTGAGGAGTGGACTGACATTGCTGAGAAGTTTGAGAAGAAATAGAAATTTCCACACTGATGTGGTGTAAAGATGGCAAGCATGTTTCGGACCCCTGTTATTGGAATACTGGATCTGTCTACAAGGGCTTCATCTACATTGTTCTCATGGCCCTTGTGGACGCAGACTACAAGTTTATCTGGATTGATGTCGGCTCTGATGGTTCCAGGAACGATGCTAGTATCTACAAAGGGTAAGAACTGAAGGCAGGCCTAAAAAGTCCGAACAACATATTCAATCTCCCTGAAGAGAAATCTCGTCCTGGTGATGACGTTCTTGTCCCATACTACACAGTAGAATGCTTTTCCTTTTGGGATCAACAAGTGCCTGATGAACCCGTTTTCCATTAGGCCAGAAACATACAGACAAATCATCACAACTTGTGTGATCCTTCAAAATCTCATCAGACAGAGATATCCAGCCACCGATAAAAACCTGATGGATTTGGAGGACCAGAACCAGAATGTCATCCCAGGGGCATTGAGAAGTTTTTCTGGATGTTTACCATTAGAGGGCAAGGAACACTGGAACCCAGGATGGGAGGCAAATCAGAATATACATGTTTCACTACTTTACCTCAAAGGCTTGTTCGGTGACATTGCAGGACAGGATGCTCCAGTAATTATTCCCATGATGAGGTGACAGTAAAACCAATACATAGACACTTACATTGTGATGATGAACAAATTATTTTCACATATTGAATTGTAACTTAAAGCAAAAAGTGTATGGAGTAATAAATTTTGTTTCTAAGATTTTGATTGCAAATTACTTTAACATAGATATTAAAATAACTGGTAAATAAGGATAAAGGACCCAAAAATTAGGTAAATAAATTAAATTTATCAAGCCGGCAGAAGGTTTTATACCATTGGGAGGTCTTTGTGTCAATATCGGGACAGTGTGACGCCTGCATAAAAAAAATCACGTTTAATAAAGATTCATAATAGACTACTTCTACTTTTAGGTTATCTCAAAACGTGCCCGAACCGACGAACAAATGAAAATGAAAGTGTACAATTGAAATCATAAAGAGCAAAATGGATCTAATTTTCAATCCCGCAGAGCAATTATAATAAATATTTATGAAATGTGTATGTCCAAGTGCAAATCGTGCATTATTTTCAACAAATATCATGGTTAAGTTTACCTGAATATTGTGTTTAACTTTTTATGATATGAAATTTTTAAAATGAAACAAATCAACTGTTATACTTTATTGAATTATGGGAATTTTACTGATAAAGAATTACCCCATAAAATAAGCTTTCTAAATCTGTATCACAGTTATCCTGATCAATTTGGAATTATGAACATAAAAAAATTACAACACTTTTGTTGGAATAATAAATAATTGTAAAACTCCTTATTCAAGCTTCCTAACATTACTTTTATGCATTTTTGAATTATGGGATTTTTATTGCTAAAGAAAACAAATTTTACAAAAAAAAAATTTGTATCATATTATGAATTCTGATCAATTTGGCATCATAAACAAAAAAATAGTAAGGAAACTTTCACAGATAGGAATATTAATCTTATAACATTCCTCAATCAAGTTTTCTAACATAAACTTAATACCATCTTTATACATAGATAATACTTCAATTTCATGGATCTTCAAGACATTATCAGATAGTAGGTGATAGGACAAACAAATGGTAAATTAGCCAGAAAAAAGCAAAACTATTAAATGATTTATTGTTGTTTTGATACTTTTCACCATTAATCTTGAAAATTAAAGAAAAGTACTATTGTTGTGCAACTTAATTTAATATTAGAAATTATAGTGAAATGGCAGCCAGACTACAATCATTCTCATTTAGCTTGCTGTATTTCGTTTTAATGTGTTTTTAACAAAAATCAAGTCTTTAATTGGAATACATTATTTTAGTCAAGAAACCGCAGTTGAATGTCCATATATTAGGGTATGGTGTACTTTCGACATAAAGTTCCTGATTAAGTATTGTAGCTTGTTCAGAGTTTTGTAAACATGTCGTTACGGTTCCGCTGAAGATGTATTTATCAGCTTGAACTTAATATGACTGTTACACTGTTGGGAGGAAAAGCGCTGTAATATCTCTTTCAACCTATCACTGTAGTTGAAAAGTTCGTGAGTGTGCCAAAAGACGATTGACATAAACCATTAAAGATCATTTTTAATGTTACCATATAACATACGGCTAATTTGTATACCATTCGAAAGAATATCATCTTTACTATCTTTCTTGTCCGCTCCACAAATATTGGTACGGTACATTTTCCATCAAATCAAGATCAAAGTTCAAGGTCGGACACTAACTTATTTTTCAAAATGAAAGCATTTTATGAACATAATGTCTTTTGAATAGATAACAATGTATGAAAACAAGAAAACATTTTAGTACAGGGATTAGCTGTCACTTATTATGTGGTTAAACATGGTTAAACAGCTACCTTGTGAACCAGCTGGTTAAGAATCTGGCTCAGTTTGTCTGTCTAGTACCATCATTATCATCATCATTATCACTTTGTATTGTACCTGACAGAATGAGAAAATCTCTTTCCTTATTATATGGTTAATTATTTCATTATTAATATTACAAGAAATAAAGGACTTTATTCATATAGTTAGCCAAAACAAATTGAATACTTATTAGATAGATTAATTATATTTTGAAAATATAAATTAAAAAATTATCTGATACAAAAGAGAAAAGTTGTCTTATTAGATAGATTAATTATAAATTGAATGAAAAGATAAATTTGAAAAATTATCTAATACAAACGAGAAAAGTTGTCTGTCTGGTCGCTTCAACTGCAGTGTGTATTGTTCATTACATAAACTGTGCATTATTTTCAAAATATCATGTTTAAGTTTACCTGAATACTGTGTTTAACTCTTTATGATATGAAATTCATAAAAATGAAACAAATCCACTGTTATGCATTTTGTTGCTAAAGAAGACAAAATTCACAAAAAAAAACCAACTGTCTAAATCTGTATCATAATAATCCTGATCAATTTGGCATCATAAAAATAAAAATAGTAACGTGACTTTTGCAGATATGAATAATAATATTAATATTCCTCATTCAAGTTTTATAACATAAACTTAATACCATCTTTACACATATATGATACTTTAATTGCAAGGATCTTCAAGGCATTGTCAGTGATAGGACAAACAAAATTATAGAAAAAGCAAAAATACTAAAATTTGTCTTTTTTTTTATATACTTTTAACCATTTATCTTGAAAATTAAAGAAAAGTGCTTACTTTTGTTGTGCAACTTAATTTTATATTACAAATTATAGTAAAATGACAGCCAGACCATATTCTCATTTAGCTTTCCTGCATTTCGTTTTAACGTGTTTTTAAATAAAATTAAGTCTTTATTCGTGCTAACTGAATTGGAATAATATTTTAGTTTAGAAACCTTAATTGAATGTCACTATATGTAACCAGCCATAAGTTTTTCAGGCTTATGGAAGTACCAGGGTCAAAACGAGTTTTTTTGCATTTTTATGAAGTATACAGAGATTCAAAACACCCTGACAAATTATTTTGCTAGATTCTGCAAAATAACAGAATTATGATCATTTTTGTTAATTTAGATTTTAAAATTTTCATTTTTTCTATTTATCACATGTACTTTCATCTATTATAATTATCTTTGAAACTTCTCATATCGTTTTTTTTTGCTGTTGTTTTTGGACAAAACAACTAAAGAATATTAATTATCTATATAAACCATTCGGTTGCCATAGCAACAATGTAGCGGAATCTGCAATCTAAATAATAATGACTTAATTATAAGGAATTAAACATCTTTCTTCCTTAAAGAAAACTATATTAATGCTAAGAAAGTGAATACCAAGATATTTTCCCTTATGATGTGAACAATGAGATTTACTCCAAAACTTAGTGTTGATGCTGCAATCTGTATTAGTAATGAATTAGAGAAATATACAAACACTGCAATTTGAAAGGCCTACAATGATCTGAAGTTTATTTTCAGGCCCTTTTGAGAATTAATTTTGATTCTGATCAATGCAATGAAATCTTGAAGATAAATTGTGTGAATTTGAAACGCGATTCTAAACCGGATTTTTACCAAAAAATGTAAATTTTACGTAAAATCTACTTGTCTTGTATCTTTTAATATAAGATTCAAAGTTCCTTAAGTCAAGAACAAATGAAACTTTATTTAACGCATGATATAATTGAACATTCAATAATAGGTGCCCCGATTACGTTACGTTACTTTACATCGACGTTTTCTCATTATGACGTTTGCCACCATAAGCCTGGAAATGTCATGGCGGGTCACAAATTAGGGTAAGGTGTACTTTTGAAGGAACATGAAGTTCATGATTAAGTCTTGTAACTGGAGGACAGTTTTGTAAACATGTAGTTACGGTTCCACTGAAGATATTTTTAACAACTTGAACTTGATATGACTGTCGTATTGTTGGGAGGTAAAGCGCTGTAAAATCTATTTCAACCAATCACTGTAGTAACAAAATTCGTGAGTGAGGAAATTCATGAATGTGACAATAAGACATCAATATTCAATGTTTAATCATGAATTATCAAAGAGAAATTTGAAAGTAAATATTGACGATAATTTGTATTAACATCTTGAAGTTGAGTTCATTTACCTTTCTCTTTTCAGTCAGCATTAATCTTTTTTTTTATTTAGTAAATAGAAAAAGAAATCTAGATTTTTCGACTTCATAAGAATTTGTATGAACATCAAGATTATTCTCCTTAAATCTGTACAGGGAAGTTTAAGCTAGCTCTAATTGTATAGTTTTATTGTTGATATTCACCCCTTATGTATCTAGTGTTAAATTAGGTATTTATATGACAGACCTTTCTTGGTATTCCTAATTATTGGAAGATTTAATATAGACAGAAGTAGTATACCTAAAACGACAAAGTTATTTTTCATTTACCTGTATATATTATGAAAACCGGTTTTTTTCAAAAGATTGATTGATTGTTGGTTGCTTAACGTCCAGTGACAAATATTTCATGCATATTCAGGACGAGAACAAATTAACAATAAATACAATAGGTAGGTTCTGTAATATGGGCGTCCGGGATTAAGGTCAGAGAAATTTAGACTGCCACGGGAAATGAGGGTATATTGGATAGGGACAGAAATTTAGCCTTACAACAGGTCCCCTACGGACCCCTCAAAGAGTTGTTGCAAGGGTTCTTCACGTGCAAAGAGCGTGGCACTCTCTTTACACGAGGCATCGGATTTAACGTCCCCATTCTGACCGGACGTGGCTGCAAATTTGTACATCCCGCACAGCCAAACGGACGCCCCACTTTAGCAAGGGTTTTACTGCCGGTCGGAGGAAGACCAATGGTGACCATACTTCTATTCCCCAGTCACCCTTGGGGAGTTTTTTCAAAAGTGATTATTTTCTAAGAGTTAAATATTTCGCGGTAGTGTCTTGCCATGGCTTTGTTTGGACTTGTTTGTTTGCTTTTTGGCCTTGAATGTTTGTCCCTAATATTTTATTAACTATGTATTTACATTCAGGTATCATAGATCAAATTTATTCGTTCATAGTGTGTTAATTTACGTTTTTTGATTGAGTTAAGCCTTCCAATTGATATTTTATCGTGTGTTTTTCTATGTTGTGATGTTATACTATTGTTTCAGAAAAAGGAAGAAGGTTTGGTACCATTAAAACGTTTAATCCCGCTGCAAATGTTTGCACCTGTCCTAAGTCAGGAATCTGATGTACAGTAGTTGTCGTTTGTTTATGTAATTTATAGGTGTTTCTCGTTTTTTGTATAGACTAGACCGTTGGTTTTCCCGTTTGAATGGTTTTACACTAGTAATTCTGGGGCCCTTTATAGCTTGTTGTTCGGTGTGAGCCAAGGCTCCGTGTTGAAGGCCGTACATTGACCTATAATGGTTTACTTTTATAAATTGTTATTTGGATGGAGAGTTGTCTCATTGGCACTCACACCACATCTTCCTATATCTAATGTCCTTTTGCCAAAACATGGGAAATTAATCTGCTGTTATCGTGATTTTAAAGCTTGTGACTTATACCCTTTGTATTTGATACAAACATACGAGATGCGATTAAGTTGGCTGATAAAGGGTGCTTTCTTTATTTTTTCTCTTTCCTGTTTTACGTAGTAAAAAACATTGCTGAAATTATAAATTTAAAGAATGCACGAGACAGTGCCAAATATATGTATACATCGAAATATGTGACAACTTTACAACAGACGTTCTCCATCGGACAACCTGTGGTTATACATGGCTAACACTATAAATTCTATATACTTCGTCTCAAGTTAGGCCAACAATGTTAGATCTGCAAATTTGCGTTAGAAAATTTTGTTCTTTCCTGATCGGAATTCGAACAACTGCATCTCAAATTGAGGTAAATAAAACTCTTTAAAATAATCCGGAGCTTATGACCGGTCATTCCCGTCTTCTTCATCGGAACTTTATTGTTGGTATAGTAACACGTCTATCATTACAATAAACAACGTCATAGTTAGAAAAGTAAAATTCGGGAAAAAGAAGTCATTGTTTGTAATTTTAATCCAAAGTTTCTCAATGGTATCTCGGTATATATCGCCGCCGCAAAAAAATGGTATGTGGGATATTCGGCAATGAGACGGCAATAAAATGAAACCAAAAAAAAAAACAAAACAAAAAAAAACAAGACATATTCGGAGGTTATTTCTCCCAGTTGATAAGATATTTACAGTTTTGTGTTTTCTATCAAGATTTCCATAATTGAGGGTTGCGGTTTACGAGGATGCCAACAAAGGAACAAAGTTCTTTGTGCTTAAGTTGGAATCATCTTTTCAAAAGTTTACGGTCGTAATCATAATTTGGTTGAGCCACAATCTCGTCCTCTTTTTCCTAATTTATGACAGCATAAGACATGTCATCGTATTTTTACTTGCCATGAGGAACACGATGCGTACCAATAGTAGAGCAGAAATGCTTACTCTTGAGGAACACTTGTGTTCAGCTTCGTTCGGTTTGAGGAGTTCGTGCTTTCTCAATGTAGTAGTCTTTCTTATATTAAAATAAGTTAAGTAGAAAGAGGACAACTATTTTGGGTGATTGAATTCTATTACATAGCATCTTCCTTTAATTGACACAAAGAAGTAAAGCCAATTTCCTCTGATTTTATTTCCAAAAAGTGTTTCAATTCTAAATTTGGCAAATATCGAGTATCTATCCCCAAAAATGTAAAAGGACCAAAACTTAACAAAAAAGTATTATACGAGCCATTTTTAACCCATAAACAATTGCAACTTCATCAGCATTTTATAATTATGATAAATTTTGTGATAGATAAACCAGCTGCTTTAATTTGGAAATTGTCGAACGGTTACTTGTGATGTTACTTTGACGTCATAAATTTGTCGAAATTTACGTATTTGTTCAAAAATTGACATTTTACGCAACCTTTTGGTAAAAATATATATAAGCAATAGTTTTACTCAAAAAGATACTTTACACACGCATTAACATCTTTGTGAAATCCATTTTGTATTAAATATCTTTTTTGGTAAAGCTCTTGCTCATACATCAATATAAACAAGAAGATCTCAAATGATTCTAGTTTGGCAATTTTGCTTTTTTGCACTGAATGATACAAGTTTGAAGCCCTAATGCCAAATGGGAAGTCGAAATTCAAAAATATCAATATTTATTTCCGACATGCTTATGTCAAATGATCATCTGAAGAATGTTATTTGGTAGATTTATAATGGTGTTTGATTTTTGAATTCATACCTTCTTCTATATTAACATGTACATTGTTGCAATGTTGTATCAAAAGGACTTCGACGGCATTATATAAAGCTGAAAATATATTATTTTAAGGAAATTTGCAAAATTGTTGAAAAATGTTATGGTAATTTTCAAGTTTTAGTAAGACTTGTTAACTTTTATAATTTGCCTTTGTCAGTGAAACAAACACAGGTGAAGTTGACCCTACCTCTTTGCCAATAGGGATTAAAAGTATCTTAATTAATATACGAATAGGACTATCACAGGCAACACAAATGGCCGTCTTTCTTCATTTGTTTTTTATTTTCAATGATTTATTTTAATCCAGTTAAATCAAGGTTATAAGTTTTAATATAAACGGTACCAATTGTACTGCGCAAGATGCTCATTCAACAATTGACGTCCTTTCAGTGATACTCTAAGCCAGAATATTAAAAATCCAGGACCTAACACAAATGTTGAAGCATGTATGAAAGATACTGTTGTAGGAAAAGATGATAATCAGCTGTGTCATGATCGCATGATCTCTTTTCTTCGCAAAAGATGAAATTTATGAAATTACGTTTCATAAAGATTCATAACAGACTACGTTCAGACTACTCAAAGACGTGCACGACAAAATGAAAATAAAATTGTACTAGAACACACCCGCGACATCGTGGGTCAGTGACTAAATTAAGGATCTAATCCTTATGTTTAGTCTTGATTTTTAGTATTCGAATTTTCATTTGATAAAGTCTCTGCTTTCAAACTCTTTCTGTTTGAACCCGTCGACCCCGAACTTGTTAATTATTGGTAATATTAATTATTTGAGAAACAAAAGGGCCTCGAATGGTGTAATTTTTAATCAACACCGTTGTCCTATATTAATTATATATAAAGTTGAATTCTTTGATTCGTCGTTTTTACGTCGTGCCGGCTAACAAATTGGAAAGTACCTACGCCTTATTTTTAGTCTGGATTTTTAGTATTCGTATTGTCATCTAATAAAGTCATGCTGATTGAAATACTACAACTGGAAAATACATGTGACAATGATTGAATTTAGTAGTGTCGATCTCTGTATAATGACAAAGTTCAGGTGTGATTATGACCCGTGTTTATAGCACATCCCAAATACACTGTTTGGTGGTGCGCCTGACAGAGGCGAGCGTACAGATTAGGTAATAGGTAACAGGTGACATATACTATTGGTATCGGTATCGGATTCGACCAGGAACTTGTTAATTTTTGGAATATTAATTCTGCGGCAAACAAAGGGGCCTGGAAAGGTGTAATTTTTAATTAACACCATTGTCCTAAATTAGTAATATATAAAGTTGAATTCTTTGACTCGTCGTTTTTACCCCATGCCAGCTAACAAATTGGACCTCGTTTATATTACATGTAAATGTACAGTGTATAAATATCGGGGCCGGGAGTAGGTTGTTTCAAGTTCGGTACAGCATGATAAGTGTATAATGGGGCAAGTACTTTGTTTCATTATGAATGATGATATCTATACTACTTGTTCTTTAACATGTTAAACTGCTTACATTAGATCGGAAATATAATGACATGACTAAAAGGAAATCGCATCGGATAGTTCCGGAACTTATTAATTTGTCTAATTGCTTATTGTTTCAAACAGTAATCGATGTAAAAGGGTAAAATTTTCAGTATACCCTATCAAGTATATATACCCTTATATAAGTTTGACTTGTAGCTTTCTTCGGTTATACGTTTATTAGGTGAACAAAAAACGGTCTTTAGATTTAGTTATATATAAATATACTAAATAAATAAATGATTTGGGAAATACGTTAAAGGTATAAAAAATCATGAGATTTCCGAATACTCCCGTTGAACTTTGAGAAGATACCCGCAAGAATCCGAATAAAGAGATAAAGTAGGTCAAAGACGCTTATCTTGTTTATGCATTCCAGCATCGCCGGAAAAAGAAGCTGTAAGGTAAATACCGTCTCATTTTATTTATTAAACATGGGAAATTGGACAAAAATGTTTATATCGTATATATCTATAATATCAACCCAAATATATGTAGTATATCTAACATCCGTTTTTGGAATCAGAGTCGTTCCGTTTTCATTTATTTTTCACTACTCATCCCTCATTTCCGTCAATATTTTCCAGAAGTTTTAACTGACTGATTATAGGACATGTCGTTCATTTTGGCCGACGATATGCGATATAGCACTTCGATATTTTTGTTGTAGCGGTGAGCATCATCCAGTACCCTTTTCATTTATTTTGAAAATATGTATCCTATCATAATAAATAGATTTGACAAAAATCTGATGCACGTGTCTCAGACCAGGTGACACCCCACCAAGACTATGTCTCTACATACGATTAACCCTCTTGCTGCCGGTAGTTTTTATGGTTGCATTTCGTGTGCCATAAAATACGACAGCTCGACGTCTGTGACGCCACATGCCAAACAATGACGTCTGTCGTCATTCGATATATGACCGTTTCATTTGGAACCCATTGAAGAAAAATATTAACTATTTAATTTTCGGGAATTGATTTGAAAGAGATACAGAAAGGATGAGAAGCTTGCATAAATAAAAACATGGACATATGTGTCCCTTCGGCATAGCTGGTGCGGAAACATGTATCCCCCCGGCAGCAAGAAGGTTAACCACAAGCCCTACATAAAAATCAGGTTAGCTAAATTAATTTGTTCACCATTAGACATATGACCTACAATGTACACCAGCATGCCCAGTAAATTCCATCACTGGTAGAAAGCCTTACAATTTTAATACAAGCAATGTAAAGCATAAGAAATTTGATAAAAGATTGGTTTTCAGTCTAGATATGAAGAAGTTTTCGAAGACTGAAATTGTCCTGATAGAATGCCTCACAAGCCATATAAACCAAAAGAAATTCCATGAATTACTGATTTTCAGGTTTGTAAGGAAGAATTTTCCTCGTACCAGGAGACAATAGACATTATCACTATTTGGATATTAGAACACGTGACCTGATGATCTGTGACACTTGAACTATTGACGTCATACAACAATCACTTTTCATTTGTGGGGTCAGACGTATTCTATTCTATTTTTGAGGTCCAAAGGGTCCAAAATTAAACCTTGTTTAATTTCATCAAGAACTGAATTATTGCGGCTCTATGAAATGCTGAATCTTATAATATTGTGCATTTAGATTTTTTATTTTGGGCCCTGTTTTCAAATAAGTCCATATTAAGGTTTGAAGGGTCCAAAATTAAACTTTTGATTTCAACTAAAATTAAATTTTTGGTGTTTTTTATATTTTGAATCTAACCATGTTGTTAGATTTTGGGTATCAGACAATAATAGGTAAATTAAATGTCCCGTTTCAATTTTTGTCTCGCCTTGACGAAGTCAAAAAGCGAGACATAGGTATGCTGTTTCCGGCGTCGGCGGCGGTGGAGTCAACAATGTATTAGTTTGTGATTAGGTCTAGTTTATGGTGAACCATAAGTGGTAGGTCAATGATATTTGGTATGCAGTTGTATAAGCATTGGCTCATCTCATTTCCATGGAGATTATTTGGCCCTGTCCCCTCAGTCATGGTCTATGAAACTTTTGTTTAGTTTACATGTATTAGTTTGTGATTAGGTCAGTTTATAAGTCGACGCTAGGGGCCGTCTTGACCTTGTTGTAGGGTATGAATGATTTGTTCATTGTTGAAGACCCTACATCAACTGTCAAGATGAAGAACAGGAATAAAAGCCCTGTTCATTGATAATTTTCTATGTTTTCTATGTATTGTGTGCGATTTTGTCCCATGTACATTTACTCCATATCCTTTCATTTTCTATGGGGAACCACTAGTGGTAGGTCAATGATATTTGGTATGCAGTTGTATTAGCATTGGCACATCTCATTTCCATGGAGAATATTTGGCCTCGCCCCCTCAGTCATGTCTATCGACTGAAACTTTTGCTTAGTTTACATGTATTAGTTTGTGATTAGATTAGTTTAAGATGAACTGTTAATGTTAAGTCAATGATATTTGGTATGCAAATTTATTGGCATTTGCAAGTATTGTTTCCATGGAGATTATATAGCCCCACCCCCTCTTCATGGTTCATTGACTTTGAAACTTTTACATAGTTTACAAGTTAATGTTTGTGTTTAGGTTTGGGAACGACTTATAATAAGTCAATGGTATTTGGTATGCAGTTGTATTAACATTGGCACATCTCATTTACATGGAGATCGTTTAGCCATGTAACTCAGTCATGGTTCATTGACTTTGAATATTTGCATAAATTGTGTAAGATGTTAAAGTATTGCTATTTTGATTTCAACATTTGCATAATCAAAATTACAAAAAGGGAGACATATCTCTGTGATAACAGTTTATATGAAGAATATAGACTCATTGATTCCTTGTGGCCAGATTAAATTTTAATGTGATTGTAAAACTAAGGAGGTGTGGTATAATTGCCATAGAGACAAATATGAGCCCAAATTGTCGTGGATGAAAGATGTAAGCAACAAGAAACTATTTTTAAGCCACTTCTTTAAACATTTATATTGGTCAGAATATTTATGTGTATTGAAAACTGTATTGGATTGTCATTTCTTTTTTCAGCATTTTTTTAAGCAGTTGTTGTACCTTTCTGGTTACTATTTATGTGTTGTGTATTTTGTATCGTAACACTTTATAGTTACTGGACAGGTTGAATTTAGACAAAGAAACATCCAAACAGCACCAGATCATCATGATCATTTGCGATTCCAGCTGATTTCAGATTAGCAATAAACGATAAAGAAAGTTAAAAAGCTCTCGTTCATGTAACTGATTTTATTAAATGATTGATAAATATCAAATACAGAAAAAAGACAGAAGCTTAACAATGATCTTAATAAAGAAGATGTAAGTTTTGTGATTGAAATGAAAATAGATCATGACATGATGTGCCAATGCATGGAAGTTGCATACAGCAAGTCCAGTGATATTGACAATATTCAGTACGTACAGATGAAAGAGACCAGTACTCATAATTGAAATAAAAATTAAAAATATTTTGCATTGTTATCAAAGTGGTACATGTATTATTTTATGCAGGCAACTGGGGAAAACAGATCTCCTTATGATATCTTATATATTTAATGCCAATATATACTTTAATTAAAAATAGGGGTTTTGCATAGACACAAAATTATAGTGCAGGCTAACAAACTTCACACGAAGCACCTTATTCAGGGGTGGATCCAGGAATTTAGGTTAGGGGGGGCTCAAACTTAAATTTTCCCCGAGCGGAGGGAGGAGAAAATTTTTTTGAGGTAAAATTATTGAAATATTCTTTATTAAGCTGAAGACAACCCATGCTTTGCAAATTTTAGAGGGTGGACACGCCCGCCACGCCCCCGCCTGAATCTGCCCCTGTGATAAAGTGCAGTCACCAATCCGAATTGTAGAGTGTATGTCTATGATATCATTTCAGCAGGCTATGAGGTTAAGCTCACTTTCAGTAACTCCAAACACTCTTTGATACAATATAATATTGTATATATACAGTTTCGTTGTATTTATATTTTTGTAATTCATTACAATAAAAGTCACCAGTTTTAGATGTATACGCTTTTCCTATATATTTTTGATATCTATAATACTAAAATAACGAGGTCCAATTTGTAAGCCGGCATGTGTTAAAAAAGACGAATCAAATAATTCAACTTTATATATAACTAATATAGGACCATGGTGTTGATTAAAAATTACACCTTTCCTGGCCCTTTTGTTTTCCACATAATTAATATTACCAATAATTAACAAGTTCCGGGTCGAATCCGATACCGATACCAATAGTATATGTCACCTGTACCTATTACCTAATCTGTACGTTCCGCATCTGTCAGGCGCACCACCAAACGGTGTATTTAGGATTTGTTATATACACGGATCCAGGCCTTTCTGTTTTCCAAATAATTAATATTACCAATAATTAATAAGTTCCCGGTCGACAGGTTCAAACGGGAAGATTTTGAAAGCAGAGAAAACCGTGCATCATATAATCAGCTTGACTTTATCAGATGACAATACCACTACTAAAAATAAGGCTTATACATAATTTTCAAGATCAAGTTTGAATTTTGGGGTGTCACTTTGTATTGATCTAGAGTTATGCCCCTTTACAAATTGAAAAATTGCTGAATATTTCGTTTCCGTTCTCTAACTTAAGTTTGCCTCAACCAAATGCTATGATACTTATAAAAAATGCTTATTACAACAAAATACAGATCAAGTTTGAATTTTGGTTGTGTTGCTTTAACCGTTCTAGCGTTATGCCCCTTTACAAATGGAAATATTGCTGAATTTTTCGTTTCCGTTCTCTAACTTAAGTTTGCCTCAACCAATTGTTATGAGACTTATATACAATGCTTATTACCACAAAATACAGATCAAGTTTGAATTTCGGTGGCGTCACTTTAACCGTTCTAGAGTTATGCCCCTTTACAATTGTACAAATTGCTAAATTTTTCGTTTCCGTTCTCTAACTTTAGTTGGCTAAACCACATTGTATGAAACTTATACACAAAATACAGATCAAGTATGAATTTTGGGGCGTCACTTTAACTGTTCTAGAGTTATGCCCTTTACAGTTGGAAAAATTGCAAAATTTTTCGTTTCCGTTCTCTAACTTAAGTTGCCTCAACCAAATGCTATGAAACTTATACACAATGCTTATTACCACAAAATACAGATCAAGTTTGAATTTTGGGGTGTCACTTGTATTGTTTTAGAGTTATGCCCTTTACAAATTGAAAAATTGCTAAATTTTTCGTTTCCGTTCTCTAACTTAAGTTTGCCTCAACCAAATGCTATGATACTTATAAAAAATACTTATTACAACAAAATACAGATCAAGTTTGAATTTTGGTTGTGTTGCTTTAACCGTTCTAGCGTTATGCCCTTTACAAATGGAAATATTGCTGAATTTTTCGTTTCCGTTCTCTAACTTAAGTTTGCCTCAACCAATTGTTATGAGACTTATACACAATTGTTATTACCACAAAACTCAGATCAAGTACAAATTTGAAATCTTCACTTTTACTGTTCTTCAGTTATGCCCCTTTTTAACTTTATATGATATGCAAGCGGGACACATTCCCCATTTTTGTATAATCCGCTTACGCATTTTAAAAATATTCTGTATGGGCTTTGTTTAAGGCCGTACGGTGACCTATAGTAGTTAATATCTGTGCCATTTGGTTTCTTGTGAAGAGTTGTCTCATTGGCAATCATACCACATCTTCTTTTTTATATGCATACAAAAATAATAGTAGTTAATTGTATAAAACAACCTCTCAACTACAAAAGGTAATGAAATAATTACATAGGCATCCCATATTTTTTTGGAACCAATAAAATTCGTTCAGCAGAATCTGCTACCCATAGTGATGAAATGAATCCATGATATGCTTGAAGTAAGATTAGCATAGGTTGATACTATAAAAAAAAACAATTTAATAGAAAATAAAAAAAAAAGCCCAAGTCTTCCCAAGAACATGGTGAAATTTGTAGAAAGTAACACCAAGTCATCATAAAAATTCTAAAGATATCAATAATTTCTATAACAGCATATGATAATTTAAAATTTTAGTTGAGAACCCATTTTGTACAGTATATGTAACAAATCTTTTTGTTCAAAACAGAGTGTCAAAAGACATATAAAAGAGCAACACAACAATTGCTTAATAGAATGTACCTATACTTTTGTACATGAAATTGAATAGTATGTCCAGAACAATGCAAGACAGAGGTGTATACGAATGAAAGTTATGATAGATCCGAATTTTATTCAGAATGCACCAATAAGAGTAGTTTTTCTTCAATTTATTTACCTAAAACTATTAAATCAGCTGCAAAATTATTATTATATGCACGCCTACATTGCATTAAACAATGGAAACAGTGGCGGATCCAGAGGGGGGTTCCGGGGGTTGGAACCCCCCTTTTTTTTGGACGATCAATGCATTTGAATGGGGACATATAATTGGAACCCCCTTTTATCCTGGGTTGGGACCCCCCCCTTTTTAAAATGGCTGGATCCGCCCCTGGGAAATAACAATGTATATTTATATAAACGATCAAACTTGTAATATAGATATAAATAATTGAAATTCTAAAGAGCATAACGGATCTCATTTCAAATCCTGCAGTGCAATAATAATAAATATTTATGAAATGTGTATGTTCAAGTACAAATCGTGCATTATTTTCAACAAATATAATGGTTTCGTTTACCGCAATATTGTGTTTCACTTTTTATGATATGAAATTCATAAAAATGAAACAAATCAACTGTTATGCTTTATTGAATTATGGAAATTTTCCTGATAAAGAAGAAAAATTTACTCAAAATATAAACTTTCTAAATCTGTATCACATTAATCGTGATCAATTTGGCATCATGAACATAAAAAATTACGACACTTTTGTAGGAATAATAAAACTCCTCACTCATTTTCTAGCATCACTCTATATATACATAAATGATACTTTTTTCAAGACATTGTATGTAAGTAAGTAGTAGCTAGGACAAAC
This sequence comes from Mytilus coruscus, assembly GCA_017311375.1. Classification (NCBI taxonomy): domain Eukaryota; kingdom Metazoa; phylum Mollusca; class Bivalvia; order Mytilida; family Mytilidae; genus Mytilus; species Mytilus coruscus. Next base: position 120,288,090 of record CM029596.1, on the reverse strand, counting down.
AAATGGTAATTTTGACAGAAAAGAAAACATACTAAATTTTGTCGTTTTGTGATATTTTTCGCCATAATTTTTGAAAAGAAAGGTACGTTTGTTGTAAGACTTAATTTCATATCAGAAGTTATGGTCAAATGACAGCAAGACCATCTTCTCATTTAGCTTGCCTGCAGTACGTTTATACGTGTTTTTATATAAAAAGTAAGTCTCTATTCAAGTAATTAAAAAAAAAAAAAAATAATAATTTACCTTTTTCAGTTGTTCATAAATAAGAAACAAATTATATAACATTCAAATATAGAGGTCATCAAAATGTAAAAAAACATAATATGCCTTTTATAGTGGGGTTAATTTTAAAGTATCGAATGAAGAATTAAAAAAAAACTTCAAATTTAGGCATACATTTGTACATGTACGTCAACAAAACAGCAATAGACGATTGCTTCGTTATAAATAAAAAAAATTGAAAATCGACAGCGTCTGGAAAAACCAGATTTATCATAACCTACATTTTGTCATGCCCTTCTAACATAGATGTGTGTTAGCTATACCTTTGAAACGAAATTTGAAGAAGTCGATAATTTGATAACGATTGAGAAAGAAATGTTCGATGATCCGTGTTGCGAATATGCCTTACATTCATGTATATGTCATTGAAAGATTCCTTTCTGCAACTATTGATGACTGGGCATTCGTTTGAGTGCGCGCACATGCTAATACAAATGCAAGTCCGATATATTTGGAGATGATAATTATTTAAGCAGCAAATTTTTAAACTGATAAACTAGGAAGAGATTACCTCCGCTGTATTTGGCAAAATCTTTTGCAAATTAAAAGAAAGCACGAGACAGTGCCAAGCGATAAAGGATGATGCAGATTGAATGATAATTATTATGTAACAGAGTAGATATATACATGCGCTGAGTTTAATATATTAAAAGATAAGATATATGCATTTGTAAATAACACAATGTAGTAGTCAAGTAGAATAGAATACTTAAAATTTTATGACATGCTTGAGAATGCATGCAATAATTTATATCGTAATTCTTTTTGTAAATTTCTACTGACAGCATGTTTCAGAATTTCTTATTACTAAACATTTTGTTTTAATCTTTGCTTTGTTATGAATAAAAAAGTTTGCTTGTGAAGTTTTAGTTGTAAAGTTTGTTAAAAAGAAAATTGTTGTTTTTTTCTCTTTCATTTTAAGTTGCTGTTTTTGCAAGAAAAGTGATAAATTTCATCATTACTATCAGCAACTGATAATATTATTAATTTGCTTCATACAAAAATTTAATGAAAGGATTGCTCTCAGCATGTGATCATTATAACAACAGATTTTACATATTTTAGTGTTCATTTCATTACTGATATAGTGTACTTTTTAAAATAAGGAGATGTGGTATGATTGCCAAAAAAGACAACTATTCAAATGACTATAGGATCTAACGAAGCAACTATATTACACTGTACGGATTCAATAATGAGCAAAACCTATACATAATTGTCGGTATTAAAGGACCCGAGATGACAAAATGTGAAACTATTCAAACGTAAAAACCAAACGGCTTTATCTATGACAAAACAGTCCTGGCTTAGGACAGAGAATGGGAAGGGTTAAGCTCAACCCTCGTCCTAACCAACGAGAGTGAACAAACTGTAAAAAAAGCTGCAAATAGCTTGACTCATCACATTGATTATTGTTTCATTTACAGAAAGTTAGAAAATGTATTATACTATTGCGCAAAATTATGAAGTCTATTCCAAACACATTTGGTTATGTATATTCAACTTTCAGCACACACAAAAAAAAAAAAAAAAAAAAAACAAGAACAACAAATAATAATGATAATAATAAAAGTAAACCACAAAATATATACGTATAATTATACGATGAACAAACTAGACTTGGTATTAACTGACAGATAGTCGTCGAAAATCTATTATGAGGAACAACCTTTGATTTATAATATTACATATTCCAGAATTTTACAAACTTTCATTAATTTTACGCATATTTTAGTGCCATATCTTCGTAGAAAAAGATAATTATGATGAATCGTGGCGTAGATTTTGACAGATAACAGTTTAATTTTTTATATGGTTTTACTACCTGGGTCTTCCGTCTAACGAAAAAAGTGTTACAAATACGTTTGTTGAAAGGAAATTAAATGGCTTAATGCAACGGTCATAAAATATGTATTTTTGGATACTTTGATGCCTTTATGTGTTTTATTTCTATAAGTAGCTGGTAGAAATAGGATTGGAATGAGTTTTTCAAATTGTACAAAATGTGAAAAAAAAATTTTAAACGTTAAAATTTTGATAGGTTTAAAAAGAAATAATGGATATTAATTGAATCTGTGTGATTTTATAGTATACCTCTTACGTGAAGTATGTTTTTCCTAACTACTTTATAAATGTACTTGTCGAACTATCTCCCACCAGCCACAGTGATTTTTGAAGAATGATAGGGTTTTTTTGAATGAAAATACTTCATACAAATTGCTCAAAGAGAAATAAAGCGATTGAAGTGAAATGAAATAACACAAAATTAGGATACACGTCACGGCACAATAATTTTCGACAATCCAATAAAAACAGTTTTTTTTTTTTAATTCTATTTATCAATTTTATTCCTTCTACGCAAATATATAGAGAATAATACATGGCAAAATCCGTATCACATGCCGTATCATCCCGAGATACCAATATCAGCCCGAGGGCCTTTAGGGTGATACGGCATGTGATACGGATTTTGCAATTTTATACGCTTTATCATTTAATTTAAACAGGAGAGTATATAGGAACTGTCCGAGAGACTCCGTATAGAATACGAACAAGAAATCCGAGTAGGGGTGCTATAAAGGGTTGTGATAAAGGGTAGACATGCGATAAAAGGTGCGCATCAAAGTTGAGCGATACGGATTAAACAGCAGGCCATTTATCAAATATCCAAAACTACTGTACTTACCACTAAATATATGATAAAAAAAGTATTCAATACTAGCTTTTAATATTTACTAGTAAGGGGCCTCGGTGGCCGAGTGGTCTAAGTAGTTACTGTAATCACTAGCCAGTCAACACTGAGGTTGTGAGTTCGAACCCCGCTCGTGCAGGTGCACTCGACTCCAGTCTTAATTGATTAGGATTGTCAGTTTTCCTATCGAAGGTCGGTGGTCTTCTCCGGGCACTCCGGCTTCCTTCACCAATAAAAACTGGCCGCCACGAAATAGCCCAAAAGCGGTGATTAAAAGTGGCGTTAAAACACCAAAAATAAATATTTACTAGTAATCTTTAATGAAAGAAAGCGCCAAACTTACAACATTGCTAGAATAAGGAAACACAGAGTAACAATACAAGAGGAATAAAAATCATAAACATGCACGTTATTTGTACAAGTCAAAATACAACAATAAAATAGAATACGGAAATATGTAAATTTATAAAAATAGATCTACTGAATTTTTAACGTGAACTCCATATTAAGCTGGGAGTGGTATATATTCGGCATGCTAGTATTCTTCTCCGCATGCGACATCCTTTTTATTGACGAACAAATTAAGCTTAACTATACATTTGTACATGATTTATTAAAAGATATCAGCATTTGAATACTCAATTGAAAGTACTTAAATCTTGTTTTATCACTTTTTTTTTTTACCAAATTAGACTTGTCTCTATATTATCCATGTATGTCTTTAAAAGTCGATCTGCACACACACACACACATAAAATGACTGAATAATAGCCAACGATAAATCTTACGGGGCGATGGATCATATAAATATGATACAGTACACTACAAAATATAATATGTAACCAGTCTAAAAGGGTACAACATCACCAAAAAATGACAATAAACGAACAAATGTAACTATAAATATTTCGGATAACAGATATCCTTAAGTTTATCAGTATGAGCACGATGTAAAATGAATCAGATCAATCTATTCTGATTATTAAACTATAGCAATCTTGAATTCTATACAATAAAAAAAGTGAAAGTTTCACCGGAACATCATATGTAGACGCTAATAAATTTTTAAATTTCCAAAAAAAAACGACTCAAAGTCATGCCTAAAATGAAAATAGTAATTAGAAATATGAACTGGCACAACTCTAAAATTCCAAAATGACGTCAGTTAAGATGTTACAACAACTGCGTGTAAATACATTCCCAAAAAAAACAGCACTGATCGATATAAGCTGGTAAAATATGTCAAACAGAGGCTGCGTATTTATCATCCCAAATAAATAGTAGTTTTATAATGAAAAGAAAAAATAATAATAAATTTGGGCTAAGGTTAAATAATTGGACGTGGATGCGTACTGGTACATCCCTACCAAATGAAAAGAACCCTGGTATTTAAACTAGTAAAATTCAAAAAATTCCAAAAGAATCCTTAAAACTGTAAGAGTCAAGTAATGTCAAGTCAAGTGATGCCGGAGTAACTGGAAACAAATGATGTTAGGAAAATGAGTGATGATAGGGAAAATGAGTGACTCATTCTATGTTTTTTCATTGATGCCCTCCGGGGAAACTGTCCTTAGCTTTCTTATCTAAAACCTTTCCCGAGCAAGTCTTTCGGCCCTTGACCAACCCTCGTTGTGGTCTATAATTGTGATTTTTTTGAGATCAGCTTGGGCGTGCCCAGGTGATCTCAGATGACGACTTACGGGGAGGTTGGGCTTGCAGGTGTAGTCACTTCGATGACCATTCATGCGTTTGTTGAATGGCTGTTCTGTCTCGCCCTGCATTCCACATCGACACTGAAGAAGGTATACAACATTCTGTGTTTTGCAAGTTACATTACAAAATATAGTGTACACAGACCCAGTGGAGTGGCAAGTAAATGTTTGAGTATTCAATATTTGTTGGCAAGTCAGACATCGTCTGTTACCACACGACTTGTACCATCCTGCAGTTGAACAGCTTTTATTAGAGGAGACGTCAGCTCTCACAAATAAGTCTTTCAGACTTGCTGGTCTCCGAAAAGCTAAGACAAGAGGATTGGGAAAGATCTTGGACAATTTTAGGTGCTTGGCAATAGTTTGCCAATTGGCACGGATCAAACGTGAAAGGTTAGTAAAGGCGGGATTGTATGTTAAAACAAACGGAACTTTTCATTATAAAACTACTATTTATTTGGGATGATAAATACGCAGCCTCTGTTTGACATATTTTACCAGCTTATATCGATCAGTGCTTTTTTTTGGGGGATGTATTTACACGCAGTTGTTGTAACATCTTAAATGACGTCATTTTGGAATTTTAGAGTTGTGCCAGTTCATATCTCTAATTACTATTTTCATTTTAGGCATGTCTTTGAGTCGTTTTTTTTTTGGGGGGAAATTTAAAAAATTTATTAGCGTCTCTACATATGATGTTCCGGTGAAACTTTCACTTTTTTTATTGTATAGAATTCAATATTGCTATAGTTTAATAATCAGAATAGATTGATCTGATTCATTTTACATCGTGCTCATACTGATGAAGGATATCTGTTATCCAAAATATTTATAGTTACATTTGTTCGTTTATTGACATTTTTTGGTGATGTACCCTTTTAGACTGGTTATATATATATACAGAATGTACACAGCCATGTATCACCATCACTGCTGGTGATCCGATGGATAAATCTGTTGTAGAGTTGTCACTGGTTCAGACGTACTTATATAAAATTTGCACAACGATACTAATATAAGATGGTATTATACGAAGATGTTGTTATTAAATCGTGTTGACAAATTCTAGACGTGTTGTTTTCAATTTAGACTTCGCAATTTTTATACGTGTGCATGTAAAACAAATTTCATGGTAGAGTAGTCTAAATACAGCACAAACAACATTTTCCAAAAGACCAAAAAGTGAAAAAGTATATTTTAACAAAACGCATTTGACTAACAGGTCGAACAACTGATGTTCTTAAACCCTGTTGACTGTCATTGGCGATTGCCAAATAAATTGATCACCAAATGTAAAACAAAAAAATGGATCTTTCATATTTATTTAATACCAAATATATATATAAATAGTTTTTTTATTTTGTAACTAAAAGTTTGAACATAAAATATACATATGCATGCTTAGTTTTCCAATTTTTTTAGTTGTTGGGTCGAGAGCACAAGCTCTTTGTTGATAGTTGACTTCACTCAATAAGCGTCGTGATTCCACTTGAACAGGTAGGCTCCTCATCCTTTCATAATTTTGATTTTTAACCATTACGAGAATCGGATGCTGCTCGGCCAAATATATATATAGACACATTAGTAGCGGAATTTCCGACTGTGATTGCAAAGAACAATAATGAGCATTATTGGCCCGCAGAGTTTTTTAGCGGATCATATTTAAACAATAAAAACCATAATCTTGTCACATGAAAAAATTGAAAATTAAGAGGTAGGTTCAATTTACCTTGAAAATATCTCGCACCAGGCACATTTCCTAACTTGAATTCCTTCAATTTTAACACACATGTACATACTTATTTGCGGTATTACAGCTTCATATATGTAATTTAAGGTTTGAAAGAACATTTTTGTGTATTTTCGAACATGTAACAAAATCATAAATTATATTTGAAGTAAAGCTACGCCTTTCCTTTCAGATTCAAACAATATTTTTGTTAAGAAGTCCTTCGGTGCATTGTTTTGGTGTTCTGAATTTGGAGATTAGGAATTCTGAATGGAAACATATCTTTGGGAATCTATTGATAATTTAACTGTCCAAAAATACATACAAGACTTTAACGTTGAGGTTTTGGTGCGCTTGCTTTCTTTGGATGAAATACAATAATGAGACCGTCTATCCCATTTGAAAATTTGTCAAATGTGATTTTATTGACTGACAACCCATCTGATAGCGGCTTCATCCCCGTAAATAAAAGTCAATACAACTTAATATTTATTGACTTTCATTACAGTTTAATGTAGATAAGTGCTGTCTACAAAATGACTACTCAGGTTTATTAAGAAGTCAATCTCGGCTATGTCGTTATATAGCTTTTTAAGACACTTTTGTACTAAACATGGGGACAGCGATAAAATACATTAATGTTTCCTGGATGTAAAATGTCACAAACACATGTAACTAACATGCCCTCTGAGTGTTCAATGTCATGAATCGGTATTATTTACAGTTTTAGAAGTGCAGTATACTTAGCTGTTAAGAAAGATTTATTAAAGAATTTACTTTCTTAAATTATATTTGAGGTAGGGTCAATTTCGCCCGTATTTATTGCACTCACAAGGTCAAATTCAGAAAGTTGGTTAATAACCTACTGGAATTCGGATGTTTTAAATATTATATTTCGTGTTATTTGGTGCTGCACATTGCTATTGAATATAATATTGCAAATTTGTCAAGTTGTTGTAAAATATTGAATTGAGGAGGACATCTTTAACCAATATGACATAATATGTATCTGAAAGACGATATACATTGTATAGCCTACTTAAAATAAAATTTTGGGTGTTGCATCACAATAAAACCTTCTTATACATACCTTTTCTGGTTTTTTATCTATATATTGCCAAAACTTTCAAAATTGCAGTTTTGATCTATGTATAGGCATATATAATTTGGTCAAATGATCGGAAATAGCCCAAAATATAGTTCAACCCAAAGGATACGATTGATACGGTGCTTTTGTCCGCAATTTGCTTTTTGTCCGCTTTTGCTTTTTGTCCGATAATTTTGCTTTTTGTCCGACACTTTTGCTTTTTGTCCGTTTTGCTTTTTGTCCGATAATTTTGCTTTTTGTCCGACACTTTTGCTTTTTGTCCGTTGCTTTTGGTCCGTTTTGCTTTTTGTCCGATAATTTTGCTTTTTGTCCGATACTTTTGCTTTTTGTCCGTTGCTTTTTGTCCGTTTTGCTTTTTTAGCTCACCTGGTCCAGAGTGCTAAATGAGCTTTTCTCATCACTTGGCATCCGTCGTCGTCGTTAACTTTTACAAAAATCTTCTTTATATGAAACTACAATCAAAATTAAAGCAAATATGGCCAAAATCATCCTTAGGGTATCAAGTTTCAAACAAGTATCCGATGACCCCGCCCAATAATCAAGATGGCCGCCATGTCTAAAAATAGAACATTGGGGTAAAATGTAGATTTTGGCTTATATCTCTGAAACTAAAGCATTTAAAGCCAATCTGACAAGGGGTAAAAATGTTCATCAGATCAAGATCTATCTATTTATTAATAGTATCATCTGCAGCATGTATTGGTATCTTAAATCGAGTTTGTACACATTTTAGACAACTGATCATTGGAAGTATGTACCAACTTCCAAAGGTTTATATAAATTCCGGCACAATGACACGGTTGCAAAATAAGGTACCGAATGAAATGAGTACTGAGTTTGATGGAAGGTCTATGAGTTTTCATTGCGATCTCTTTGCATGGCATCAGGTAGAATTAGTGGCCTTATGATCAGTATTAAAGATTTTTTTAGATGCTATAAAAAATGGTTCAGCGGGTATATTAATGTTAGAAGTACAGATACATCCGGATGGTTTTACATAACTGACTGTTATCTAAAATATGACGATGATTATTTCTATTAAGAATCAATATTTAGTTCAATATTATAGCAAAATCAAATATATACAGTATTGTATCTTGAAAGATATATGTTTTAATATTCTGAATCGATTTGCAAAGTATTACTTTTATTTACCGAATTTGTGAATTTGAAGTACAAGTAGATATGTGGTCGCTAGATTTTAACATTGAGTCAACGGGGAAATAACGAGAAAAAGTACGATTTTTACGAATCTCTACAAGAGATAAGGAATGTTATTTTGCACTCGATAATGTCCACGTATATATCGGTTACCAGTCAAACACGAAAGTTACGTAAGTAGAAATCTCGTCGGCAACAATTCATCGGAATGCCCTCACGGTCATCGCGATGTAAAAATGTATGTTTTAGGTTTGATGATGACATGTATATACCTTTTGACTGAATGTTAAATTCAAAAGCAAATTTTTGGCTATAAAACATTGGTCAAGTTCGGTTTTTACTTTTACAGTTCAAGAGTTATGTACCTTTATTTTCTTAAACATGAAATACTGCAAGCGTGGGTATATGCCATCATTATATCATCTCTTTTAGTACTCAGTCACGCATTATAATTTCGTAATCATTCTATCGACCAATCTTATTTATTTATTTTCCACGTAGGTCCATATACCTTGATTTTGGGTACTTTTTACTACTACTAGGTGCTCAAAGTTTTAATGTAATTCAACAAAATGTTAAATACATTTAGATAACATACCGTTTCAAGATAATGATAAAAAATGTTTCAAAATGTTATCTGCATTTAACCCATAAGGATGGAGTATATGTTATTTATAACCTATTACCATATACCAAGTTATTGAAGTTTTCCTGGACTGTTTGTTTTGAAGCAATTAGTTCATATCTGTACATATGTTTTGTAAATAGCGCTTGAAATCGTAATTTTCATTTGATTGATATCCAAAATTGTAAGAAACAATGCCATTCAATCATCAATTAGTATACCATAGTTAAGGCAGCAAACCGGTTGGTACATCCTAGTAGTTTGTTGCCCTTTTGCCAGAGGTGCTGTTTATATTAATTTCAACATTTTTTATTTGCAGTTGTGTTACTTTTTAACTTTCCATTGAAAGTTTTTGATATGACGTATACAAATATTAACTTTTACGAATTTTACTTTTTATAGAGATTTATGTAGAGGTTATCAGATTTTTTTTTGGAACTACCTATCATAAGAAGATAAGACGGAGAAATTTTAAATTTTACTACCTTTAAGTTGTAGGATCTTATAGATTACACCTACCGGTATCCAAAAAGGACTTGCATATACTAGGTAAAACATTTAAGCTAAAGTGAATGAATTTTCAAGTATATTTAACATTAATCTGGTCATTCAAAAATTTAATAGTTTCTCTTTAATGGATATAGGAAGACACAGAGCCTTGGCTCACACCGAACAACAAGTTATAAAGGGCCCCAAAAAATTACTAGTGTAAAACCATTCAAACGGGAAAACAAACGGTCTAATCAATATAAAAAACGAGAAACGAGAAACACTTATGAACCACATAAACAAACGACAACTACTGAACATCAGAATCCTGACTTAGGACAGGTGCAAACAATTGCAGCGGGATTAAACGTTTTAATGGTACCAAACCTTCTCCCTTATCTGAAACAATAGTGTAACATCACAACATAGAAAGACACACTATTTCGATCCCATGATGGGTTTTTTTACGAAAATTTGCATACAAGCTATAATTTTTCACCTAAGCAATTCCATTATGTAATAAAAATATACCTTCATGTGCTACCTTAAGAGATAAAAGGGGTCAAACTTTCGGTTTTTTTTAACATTTCTATCCTTCTGATAGACACCCCTAACTTTTTTATTTCAACAGATAAACACAAGCGGATTTTGTATAAAAATTATGAAAAACTTCTTTACTCATCTTTTAGTATGTTCAACAATTCTTTAAAAAAAGTTAATATTTAACAAAGTTTTCTGAATCTTAGGAAAAACGGCATTTTGCGATATATTTATCAAATTTAAAAAAAATCAATGTTGACTTTTTCATTAAAATTGGTACATTTAATCTTCATACGTAATCAAACATAATGCTATTTTAAAAAAAAAAAGGGTCCATGTACTCGTTTTGATGTTAAATCAGTTTAAATTGCAGAAAAAAACAGTCATTTCCCGATATGTCACAGTTTGACCTCACGAAAATTACATTTTACGTTAGCAACGCCATTACCTCCCCTGTAATTGTATTGTATGCCCTTAATGGCAGAGGGTAGTCGTGAAAGTATGGATTACTTGTACAATTCATTCAAACGTTTATAACATTTAAAACAATAAGAGGGATTTGTATGTTTAAGAACACATATTAATGTCATATAATTTTCACAATTCTTTTCTTACCAATTTGACTATATGTTTTGACTTTTAAGGAAAGATACCTTTGAAAGTGGTACACGAGACACGTTTCTAAATGTAATTACCGTGTTTTTACACATCAGGAAGATTATTTTTTCTTTCATTAAAACCTTTTTATCAGAATTTTTTATTTCTTATGTTTTGTATTTTAATCTATACATGCAAATACCGTATAGCGGAAAGTTTGACTTCTTATTGACTGAAAAATCAGAAGACATCAGAAATTTCATGTCAATCCAATGGTTTCGTGTAAAACTTGTGTGGTATATTTGTACATTAGATGACTATCCAGTAAAGCCAATAATCAAATTAAAGTGTGATCATTATAAAGCAGTTTTCGCTCGGCTTTTAACAGTGAGTAAACCCCATACCACAGGAAAAAGCTCGCTCAAGCTCTGGAATGATCGATATTTAACGCTAATGGCATTTTCAGAATTTGCAACCACGAGTTCGTTAGTTTATGCATGCAAATCGTAACAATACTAATTTTTGTATCTACATATTTTCAAAGTTTATTTTTTCAAGGGCCATAACTAAGGCAACAAATCACTAGTCTGAAACGAATTCAAAATTAAATTAAACAACTCAAATTTATTAATAATAATTATGCCTCGATACAAAAAAGATGTAAAATTGACATTTCAAAGCAATTATTTATTTCAAGTCCTTCAACTTTGGCAAAAATTCTTAATCTGAACCGAAATTGAAGGATGCTATGCATTTTCTCAGGATAAAACCATACATAATGTTTCAAGCTTACAGATAGATAAGGAAAATGGAAAATCTAAGGTTTCAAGCAGAAATGTTCCATCTAAAGAGGGAGGCGAAGGATACCAAGGGGCATTGAAACTCAGAAGTCGAAAATGAACTGACAAACGCCATGGCTAAAAAAGAAAAAGACAAATAGACAAACACGCAAACAATTAAAGTTCACAAAACATAACATACTAGGCAAAACTGGGGTTGATCTCAGGTGCTCAGGAAGGGTAACATGTATAACCCCGCCACATTCTGAATGTATGTTTTCTGTCCTAAGTCAGGAGCCTGTAATTCAGTGGTTGGTGTTTGCTGCTGTTGTTTTTCGTTATTTTTTTGTACATAAATCAGGCCGTTAGTTTTTCGTTTGAATTGTTTTACATTTGTGATTTCGGGGCCTTTTATAGCTGACTATGCGGTATGGCCTTTGCTCATTGTTGAAGGCCGTACGGTGACCTATAGCTGTTAATTTCTGTGTCATTTGGTCTCTTGTGGAGAGTTGTCTCATTGGCAATCATACCACATCTTCTTTTTTAAAAGCAGTTCCTGCTACACACGTGGCATTCATCGTGTTGCTCATGATAGTACAAACCCGGTTACAAGTCTAATTCGGTAGGCCACATTCAGGAAAAAAGGGGACAGGATTGTAGTCTCTATCATCAAAGACATTTGGTCTCTTGTAGAGAGTGGTTTCATTGGCAATCTTACTAATTATTCTAAGTTCCATTTTTTTTTAATCGACCGTCACTGATGAATCCTATGAGGGAAACGCGAGTTTGGAGAATACAGTTATACATCTGCATGGTATCTTTCATGAATGTTTTAGTTATTATCCGAGATACAGACCTATAACCACCAATACTTAAAATTGACCAATGAACTATGAAACTGAAGTTAAGGTCAGATTGCCACTTCTTGTAAATCATACATATATTAAATCTAGCCTATGTCGAGAACTCATGATTGATCGACGAATGACGAAAGTAAGGGCAGTGTCAGTTTACATGCAATTAGACATCTATACATTGCAATCATCCAATACAACCAATATTGTCCACCTATTGTATTTATTATCTAAGATACCACACTCCTTAAGACAAACAAATACACCATAAAAATGTATTAAATTTCAGACATACTATTTGCGAATAGTATGTTCACATAACAATCATTTCAGAAAATATACTTGGTCTACTATGAGATTAAACCACCAAAATCTCATGAAAAATAAGCATCGACCAAAAGCACCCGTAAAGATCTATTTTGATATGAAAATAGTAAAATTCGGTTTAAAATGTCATTTCCAACGTCAAATGAAGTTATTGTACGCTGATTCCAAAATATATGGTTTCTATACATTTTTTTTAAAGAAGGAGAGAATTTTCTACTTCCGGTTTGAAAAATTTTACTTCTAGTATTATTTGAATGTTTACTTGACACTGATTCCAAAAATATAAGTAGTGTAAAAAGGCCGATTCTGCGGCACTTTCCATTTTTAAGGGGAAATTTAGCATAAATCCAACTTTAGATTTTTTACAATGTAAATGGACTAGCATTTTAATTAGTCTAAGGGTAAATACAAATATGACTTTTGCAAATAATGGTAGAAACACCTTAAAGGGATGTAATCCTAGGGTAGAAACAAAATATGGCTTTTGCAAACAATTGTAGAAACACCTTAAAGGACTGTGTTGCTACGAGTAAGATGGATGAAATTGAAATAAATAAAGAGATGGCATCCAATAGTGTTGATATAAATATGGATCAGTTCAAAGAAAATGAAGAACTCAAAACTTGTGGTGCTCCACTAAAAAGAAAGAAGGGTAGTTTTGTAAGAGTAAACCAGGGAAAGATGGGCTTTGCTGGAGACACAGTAAAGAACCACGCCAGCAGGAGGATACCCCAGTTGTAGGGAATATTGTGGTGAAAACCACCATGAAAGAACTTCGAAAATCGCAAAGAAGGAGGGTCTTAAGGGATATAGTAGGAAACCCAAGGGGAATTGGTTAAGTTAATTGAGACCAATACTGCCCACAAATTTACTCGCGAAGAGGTTTTATCAAAAGGAACTGAAGACCATTGCCAAAAACGGGGAATTACCAACTATTCCCGACTAGGAGAGCTGACCTGACCGAACTGGTGAAGAAGAACATTGAAAATGCCCCGTTGAAGAAGAAATCAAAATTGTTGACCGACGCTATGCATTGAAAGGTGTATTTGGCACAATCACCATTGAACCCTTGAAACAGCAAGATATGCTAACATTTTTAATGTAAGTCAAAGCACTATCGCCAGCACAATTTCAGATGCACTCACCAAAAGAAGGCCCTAAAAGTGCAATTAGTACTACAGGTGGAGATGGTAAAACAAACCCAGCGACCGGAGAAAATATCTACGTCATTCCCACTTTAGATCAACCCTTACCACCATCACCGAATCCACAGACCTTGAGTTGGAAATAGCATTTATGGTCGAGAAGGTCAAAGAAAATATGGCTAAATACATGCGTGAAGGTAGTGGGTGGACATTTGGTCATATTGAAAAGCTAGAAATCCACTTAAACAAGTTTAAACCTCTCAAGGGCAGTTCCTACATAGCATTGCCAAAACCGCTCGCTCAAAAGAAAGCTATCATCAATGTGCAGAATACTGATCAGGAATGCTTACGCTGGGCCATTCTTTCAGCCCTACATCATGAGGAAGTTGACAAAACTGTACCAAACGGGTGGGTCAGTACAAAAGTGGGCTGATGAGTTCAATTTTGATGGCATTGAGTTTCCAGTCTCGCTAAAGGCCATTGACAAATTTGAGAGGCAGAACACCGACCTAAACATTAACGTCTATGGCTTTGACGGTGTAAAGAAGGGTGAAGATGAAGAAGAGGACCTCCAAATATATCCCTCAGAATATCTAAGAATACAGGTTCGAGACATGTGGATCTTTTGTTCCTGACCAATGAGAGCAAGCAGCACTATTGCTGGATTAAGAGCCTATCTCGACTTTTGAGCTGTCAAATCTCAGAGCATGGTCATGAACTGTTCTTTTGCCGCAGGTGTTTGTCTCACTTCTCAAGACAGGATATCCTGGATGAGCATATGGAGTATTGCAGTCAGAAGGATGCAGTAAGGATCGAGATGCCAGAGGAAGGAACCCACATAGCCTTCCATAACCACAAAAAGTTGATGAGGGTTCCATTCGTCATTTATGCGGATTTCGAGTGTTTTACGGAGAAGGTCGACACTTGCCAGCCAGATCCATCACAGGCCTACACAAAGGCATATCAACAACATCGACCATCAGGTTTTTGCTATAGGGTGAAATATGCTCACGGTGATTACAAAGACTCAGTCATCTACTGTGGAGAGGATGCAGCTAAAAAGTTTGTACAGTGCATGGAGCAGGAAGTTAGGGAGATTGCTAAGCTTTACAAGGAAAACAAACCTATAGAGATGACCGACGCTGATAAGGAGATTTTGAAGCAACCACAAACTGTCACATTTGCGGTGGTGAATTAGCTGGTGACAAGGTTCGCGACCACGATCACCTCACAGGTAAGTATCGCGGCGCAGCACACAACCAGTGCAACTTGGACTTTCAACTTCAAGACATGTACCCATTGTTTTCCACAACTTGAGTGGATACGACGCCCATCTTTTGTGAGCGAATTAGGAGTTGGAGAAGGTAAGATAAACTGCATCCCTAACACCGATGAGAAATACATCAGCTTCTCGAAAGAAGTAGATGGAGCATTGGAGATGAGATTCATAGATTCATACAGGTTTCTACCGAACTCCCTGGAAACCTTGGCAGGGAATCTTACAAAGGAACAATTCGGGGCAATAAAGAAGTGCTTTGGCGATCGATATGAACTGATGATCAGGAAGGAGTATATCCCTATGATTACATGGATGGACCTGCCAAGCTAGAGGAAACACAACTACCACCCAAGGAGGAATTCTTCAGCAAACTCTATGGCACACACATCAGCGACGAGGACTATGCACATGGTCAGCAGGTGTTTAAGGAATTTAGGTGTAAGACTTTGCGGGACTACCACAATCTATACCTGGAAAGTGATGTAGCCATATTGGAGGATATTTTTGAGGACTTCAGGAATATATGTATGGCTAACTATAAACTCGACCCTGCACACTATTTCACATCTCCAGGACTATCCTACGATGCAATGCTAAAATGTACAGGAGTGAGACTAGAACTCCTCTCGGACCCTGATATGCTGATGATGTTTGAGAATGCAACCAGAGGAGGTGTCGCCACGATCTCTCATCGACATGGCAAGGCTAACAATCCCTACATGAAGAATTTTGATAGCTCCCAGCCAACTAAGTATTTGACCTATCTTGACGCCAACAACCTCTACGGATGGGCGATGGTACAATCTCTGCCCACGGGAGACTTTGAGTGGGTAGAGCCAGAGGAGATTGAGGAGATCCTAGAGTACCCCGATGACCATGAATATGGTGCCATGGTGGAGTGTGATTTGGAGTACCCCGAAAAGCTTCATGATGCTCACAATGACTATCCACTAGCTCCAGAGAATGTGGAGATAAATAAGGTGCGAAAGCTAGTGCCTCACCTAGGTAAGCGCGAAAAGTATACTCTCCACTACGGAAATCTCAAAATGTACCTGACGATGGGCATGAAACTCACCAAAACACGTCGGATTATCAGGTTTAGACAATCCCCATGGCTCAAACACTACATCGATCTTAACACCGCTCTCCGCACCAAAGCTAAGACCGATTCTGAGAAAGACTTTTTCAAACTTATGAATGTCTCAGTTTTCGGAAAGACCATGGAGAACATCCGCAAGAGGGTAGACGTCAAACTGGTCAATAGTGAGAAGCAGGCACTTAAGCTTGTGGCCAAACCCAACTTTGATCGTCGGGTCGTCTTTACCAACAACTTAGCAGCCGTCCACATGAAAAGACCAAGCTTAAGTTTGATAAGCCTGTGTATTTGGGAGCCTGCATTCTGGACATCTCAAAGACCCTGATGTATGACTTTCACTACGGTTTTATCAGGAAGATGTACGGTGACAACGCCCAGCTGCTCTTTACCGACACTGACAGCTTGGCCTATGAGATTAAGACCGAGGACTTTACAAGGACATTACACCACACGTCCAAGAAAAATTCGATACCTCCAGCTACCCTACCGAACATCCTTCAGGCATTCCCACCGGTGTAAACAAAAGGTAGTTGGAATGTTTAAGGACGAGTGTGGTGGTAAAGTGATGACAGAGTTTGTAGGTCTTCGGGCAAAGTTATACTCCTACAAGATGAACGACCACACTACCACCAAGAGAGCAAAAGGAGTAACAAAGTCTGTCATCAAACAAAACATCACCTTTGATGAGTACAAACAATGCCTAGACACTCAGCTGGAAATATGTAAGCCGATGAACATCATCCGCAGCCGCCTTCACCAGATCTACACCGAGGAAATCAACAAAATAGCACTCTCGGCCAAGGATAACAAGCGACATATTTTGGAGGATGGGATCAGTACTCTTGCCCATGGACATTACAAAATCGAAAAGGATATCTAAAGGCCTCTTTTGATTCATATAAATAAAGTAATGGGTAAAAGTAAACGCAACAATTATACAAAATTCACCAGGTATGCTGGTTCGGGTCAAGAATGTATTAATGAATATCGCCAGAAGATGAAACTCTATGAAAAACAAGATAAACTCAGAGACCGTTTGGAGAAGAGAAAGGCTGAAGAGATTAAAGAACAAGAAGCTGAAAAGATCTTAGCGATGATGGAATTTACCAAAATTATTACAGGATTTTACAACACCTCAGCAAGCTAGGATTAAATAAATGAGCAGCATACGTGTGCACAACATAACCCTCCCCAATAAACCTCTTTCAAATGTAGACCTCGTGAAAGCCACCAAGGACCTAGGAATTCCATGTTTCAGAGGGGTGTTCATGCGAGATACCCTACCACCCAGCCCGCGCCGCATCGAATGTGGAATCTTGAATCACGATAGCTGGGAAGGTCCTGGAACGCATTGGACCTGCTGGTATAAACGTGGTCTGGTAAGGTATTACTTTGACTCTTATGGATTGCCACCGCCTGACGAGATGGTGAACTACTTACAGCCTGAAATTCGATATAGCACCGATGAATTACAGCAGCGAGGCTCGGTGGTGTGTGGCCACTTTTGCCTATTTGTGTTGAAAGTGTTGGCAACTGGAAAATCGCTGGAAGATACAATCTTTTCACTCTATAAATAAATGGATAAGTTTGGATCTCATGCAAGAAAGCGCGCATCCCTTTGGCGAATGCTACAGGATTTGGATATGAACGACAATCGCATTACTAGTCTAGGACATCCCAAGGACAGCTCGGATGCTGTGACAAAACGTTGGGTAACTCAACAGTTAAAAGATGGTATGCAAGATCTCGACGAGCTAGAATCGGTGTGCAAACAGATTCAAATGACCATCAAGCGACTGGAAAGGGACTTTGAATCATCGAGCAAAGAACTCACAAAAAAGCTGATGGCCGTAAAAATGGTAAAGTCAACAAGTCAGAATGCGTCTCAACCAACGGTGGTAAGATGAAAACAGACTTGGACATGCGAAAGTTTCACGTGATGAATCTTCCGCTCCCACAAACTGACAACGAACCCATCACCAAAGCCCTTTACGATCGTTTACAGTCGGATTTGGATGCATTGAGGATTTTTGTCGAATTGAAGCATGCTTAGTTTTCCAAATCTTTCCAGTCTCAAGGTTGAGACCGGAAAGGTTGTTGAGGATTATTGTAGATCTGATTGTGGGACCCACGAGTTAAAATTCTTAGGATAACCTTTCCACTTTACAAACACCTCATTAATCCCGTTCTTGGTTCGCCTGCGGAGGATCTTCTCTATGCGGTAGACGTCCTGATCAGTCTTTTGAAGTTCGGGCTCATAGAAGGATCCCTGAATTTCCTCGCCACTGAAATCCTTGAGGCGATAGGTGGGCGGCTGAGTGTTTAACACTAGGAAATGGTAAATACTTCCTCAGTCCAGCGGGTGTGTATCCTTCTCGAATGTACCTTTCTTCTTGGTGATTCGGACTTTATCCCCAGCACGAAATCGCGGTGGTTTCATGGTAGGTATGCTGCCGTAAAGGTTCCAATACACCTTGTTTTCATGCTCCTTGTGACTTGCGGCGACAGGGTCATTTTGATGGATCGGTGCTTGGTGGTATTGTACTGGCGAACAAGATTATCCAAAACATTGATGTAGGTGCGTGTAGAGTTGGCCGAAAAATATTTGAACATCTTCTCTTTCATGGTGCGATTCCAGCGCTCAACCACACTCGACTTCTCCTCATTTTCGGTGGAGTAGAGCTCAATATCATGCTTTTGAAGCAGCTGATTTACATCCTTGTTGTAAAACTCAGTGCCTTTGTCTGTCCAAAGCTTCTTGGGCATACGCTCCTTGAACACCGCTTGAAAGGCATCCCGCACCGTCACCCCCTTCTTGTTTTTGAGTGGTATCAACCAGCCATATTTGGAGAAGACATCGATGATGCTCAGGATGAACTTATTTCCCTTGTTGTCCCTGGAAAAGGCACTCATATCAACAAGGTCGGCCGCCCAGGTCTCATCCACACCACCCACTACCACACGACGTTTCTGAAACTTACGTCGAACTGGTTTGTGCAACTCCTCAGCTAAATCATCGGTCCAGCGAACTTTTTTTTTTTTAATACCCAGACCGAATCGAGCTTTGGTACCGATGATGGGTCCGACGATTCTGCGGTCCATGCGTTCGCGTGTGGTAGGGTTGGGAATGGTGTTAAGCGAGGCTAGCATAGCTTTGTCACAGATGGAGTTGCGTGCGGCTGTATCCTTATGTTGGGCATAACAGAGATCGTGGTGATATGCAGCTTGGTCCACTCGATTAATGGGTTTGGACCAAGCCTTTGGGGTGCCATCGGGGAGTAGTCGCTTGCTAAGTTTAGTCCCTGGTCCGGTAAAGTTGTGTCCGGGAGATGCATTTCCATGGGTAATCGGTTGATTAGTTTGTTCATGAACCCTGCACCGGTTGTAGCAGCAAACTGAGACTTCTTGGCACCGCACACCTTGCAGTTGCCAACCTTCCTCCGTCGCCCGTTGCTGGTAATTGTTTCGCCAGGGTTAACTGTGTCCGTCTTCCTACGACATTTCACGCAGATCATCGTTATTTTATTTAAATAAATGAACGTCGAAGACATTTCCTACAGTGCCAACGCCCCCAAGAGGAGCAATCACTACCTCCTTCCGCAGCGGTCGATCAGAGGGTTGATCATTGGGAAGTCGGACTGTGGTAAAACAACGCTATTAAACAACCTACTCCTGCGCGATGGATGGCTCGACTACGATCGATTATACGTCTTCGGAAAATCGCTTCACCAGCCCATCTACCAGCTGTTGCAGCAAGCGCTGGGAAAAGGCTTCCTAAGGAAGATATCCGAGACCTCCTACAGTGTAGGGTAAGTCACCCTACTCGTTGATTGATGTGGTCGACGCCTTACCACCACCACGACACCCAAGTGGTATCGACACTGTTTTCTTCGAGCAAGGGATCGATGTACCAGACCCCCGGGAACTCGACCCCAGTCGCAAGAACCTCATGGTGTTCGACGATTTGATGCTGAGCAAACAGAACACGTGTGAAGACTACTACGTGCGCGGTCGTCACAACAACGTCGATTGTTTCTACCTGTGTCAGAACTACTTCAAACTACCCCGACAAACGATCCGAGAAAATGCAAACTTTATCTGTCTCTTCCAGCAAGATGCTAAGAATCTCGACCACATCCGACGCGATCACTGCAACGATCTTACCAAGGAACAGTTCGACGCTCTGTGTAAGCATTGCTGGTCCCAACCCTATGGATTTGTAACCATCGATCTCACGAGCCCCAAGTCATCAGGAAAATACCGATACAAATTAGATGAGTTTTATCGAGTCTAAGATAAAGAATGGATCACTTACAAGAATTTTTCCTAGAAAATCAACGGGACTTGGATCGGGAGTTTGAGAATGCTCCCAAGCCCCCTAAATGCGAACACGAGTGGGAGCGTGTGCTTATTTACGGTGTGATCCCGGGATACAGCTGCAGTAAATGCGGTGCTGAGTGGTACAACCGCATCGATGATCAGGATTTCAAAGGAAGGACCTATAATTTCCACTCCTACCGCAAGCCTCGGCAGCCGCCCGGACCAGCGTGCTGCATCAAGACTGTCCGCGGCCATCAGTGCACATACCCATCCATATCGGGCAGTGATAAATGCAAGAGGCACTTGAAGCTTTTCCCCGAGGATTGCTGACGGTGCGGTGTTAAGATTGCTCGCGGCAAGGTTTTGCAGCGTATCCACGAGGAGACTATATGCGTACCCAAATTTGCCACCCTCTGGTCGGGCGTAAAAGTCCGGATGGTGGGGGAGTACGATGTCCTCAAAGGCGTGCAGAGGGCTGGCGAGCCTTTCTGCTCCTCCAAATGCATGGGTCCCAACGCTTAGGGGCGTTCGATCCAATGCTTAAGGGCGTTCGATCCATCGCTTAGGGGCGTTCGATCCATCGCTTAGGGGCGTTCGAACCAACGCTTAAAGGCGTTCGATCTATCGCTTAGGGGCGTTCGAACCAACGCTTAGGGGCGTTCGAACCAACGCTTAGGGCGTTCAACAGCGTTCGATCCTATAAATAAATGACGTTTATCAAGATTACCGACCCTAAGCAGCGTGAGGCGCTCGCAAAGGAGTTGCATGAAACTAAGCGGAGCATTCAAGCCAGCAACATGCAACATCGTCTCGACAAGATTAGACTCAGCCGAGACCTTTCCAGGGTGTTCAAGCCTGTGGTTGAGGCTCAGCGGAAGCAGCTTCACAAATCACCAAAACAATCGAAGATTTACCTCCAGCAGTGCCAGCCCTCCCTCCTCCACCGCCCGAGTTTGCCGACCCACTACCCATCGCACCACCTACAGACACCGTCCTCGGACCTCGAGCACAGCAGTATTTGCAGCTCAGTATGACTCCTTCCGCCGACCACACCTTTGGATTGCGATCTGAAAATGATGGTATCTTCATCGGAAGCTCACCAGTTACTTTTGACGGTGATGATATTTTCGTGGATGGTGTGAGGTACAAAGGAACCCTTGGCCTCTGGGAACTCATGGTGAAAAAGAAACCAGAATCGTTTGAGCCCGACGACCTTCACGACTATGCAGAGATCCTGAAAAGTTCCGGTGCCATGTATCAAGGCAATTCCACCCTCTCGAGAACCCCGAAGGCGAATAAGAGTTACAAGTGGAAGGAAATCGTATCCCACATCTACAAGAAGGATAAGTTTGGCAGTGGGCTGCAAACCGTGTTTCTTCCTTCCAACTTCAAGCAGCTTCTCGATCGCTTGGAACTGTGTGCTGCAGCATACCGAGCAGGAAACAATGGTGTGCGCAACGAAATTGTGTCGATTATCGATGCTATGAAAAGGGGTAGACATATCAGCATCGAGGAATATAAGGCACTTCATCGTAGTATCCTATAAATAAATGTTGCAAATCAAGAAAGGTTACGCTCGAAAGTACGCCTACGGTGGTAAAGGATTGTTTAACACAATCGCCAGTTTGGCTGGACGCATGTTTACTTCCTCTGCCGCCAAAACCCTAGGAAGTAAGGCCGTGAGTACTGCCACCAATGCGGCCTTGAAAGGTGTTGAAAAGGAGCCCAAAGCCGTCGACCATGTGGTTAATAAAGTGACCCGCCCCAGGAAACGTAGTAAAACCCTCAACAGCTTAGTGTTCAACGCAAGAAGCCAGAGCAAGTTCGGTTGAACAATCTAATCTCCGGCTCTGGTATCAAAACCATCCACGACTTCGTCCAACGCTATAAATAAATACATTATGTCTAACATCCTTACAATCACCGAAGGGTTGACCTTCGACGAAAGTCTCCAGGAATATCAGGTTCGAGAATACGAACCACAAGCCGGTGCCCAGCTGAACAATGCCGATGCTGAAATCCGAATCAACATCGAAACCCAGGATTTGTTCCTACACCCGCCGAGAGTTATCTCGTGGTAGAAGGTCGACTTCTCAAGAATGATGACACAGCATATGCCGATGGCGATCTTGTGTCGCTCACCCATAATGGTATCATGTATCTCTTCAAGAGCATCAGTTACAGGCTTTCCGGTCAGCAGATCGAACATATTAACGACCCCGGCATCGCCACCACTATGCTGGGAATGTTAACCTACCCGACGACTTCTCCAAATCGCAGGGTCTCAACCAACTGTGGTATAAGGATTCTTCCGCCGATGCTGAGGCTGAAAACACTGGATTTGCAGCCCGTCATGGATACATTATCACCAAGCCCACCAACAAAGGATCGTTTTCGTTTGCCATCCCCTAAAACATATTTTGGATTCGCAGATGATTACAACAAAATAGTGTACGGGTTGAGGCACGAACTCTCACTCGTTCGCGATTCAAATGCTAATGCCATTCTGAGAGCAGCTGCCGTCAACGATGTGGCAAAGATCGTCCTGAGTAAACTATCGTGGTTTGTTCCTCACGTCACCCCCTCAGACGAAAATAAGATGCAACTGTACAAAACCATCCAAAGTAAATCCAAAATCCACTGTGGATTTCGCATGAGACAGTGTGATTCCATAGCCGTTCCCCAAGCCTCACAGTTTAACTGGCGTCTAGCTGCCAAGAGTGGTCGTGAAAAGCCTAGATATATCATTGTTGCCTTCCAAACTAACAGAAGTGGTGATCAAACCCATAATGCTGCCGTGTTCGATCACTGTCGATTGCGAAATATCAATGTCACCCTCAACGCTGAACGTTATCCAGCAGTCGACTATAATGCAGCTTTCAACGAAAATAGGATCGCCAGAGTGTTCAAAGAGGCCTCAAACTTCAGAAAGAAATTCCATAACATGGACACTCTCCTCAGTAATGGTGGTATCAATCCCTCCGATTTCATCGACTTGTACCCCTTGTTTGTGATTGATGTGAGTCATCAGTCTGAGCGTCTCAAAGAATCCACGGTGGACATCCAGATTCGAGCTGAATTCGCCCGTAATGTTCCAGCCAACACCGAAGCGTTTGCACTTATCATTTCAGACAGAATCCTACAGTTTGAATCTGATGGTCAGAAGATGAACGTTGTGTACTAAAAAGTAAATGGATAAAATTCACCTACAACTCCTCTTTGCCAGTCGCCCCGCCGAAGTCTATGCAATCGTAGTGAAGGCTGGTAAACAACTCAAGGAGCAGTATGACGGTATCGAAGAGTGGAAGCAAAAATATGTAACAATGGTCTACCATAAATAAATGGATAACACATTGTTGCAGCAAATTGCTAATAACACCGACCCCAAGCATGGGTTTTCCTTCATCGTCTCTGGAAACGATAGCCAAATCCTTACCCGGTTCAACCCCCCACTACAACTCAAGGAATCCAAGGCCTATGAGATGGCATTGGTAAACCTGGAAACCTATAACTCCATCCCCAACATTCATACAGGTAACAATTCCTTCCGCTACTCCCCCGACGATGGTGCCAACTGGTTTCCCATCGCACTAAGCACAGGTTCCTATGACATCGAAGACATCAACAATGAGATCCAGCGGCGGCTACGGCTCAACAAACACAAAACGAAGATCATCATCGATGCCAACCGGGCAACCCTAAGAGCAACGCTGACCCTCGCCAGACACTATCAAGTAGACTTCAACGTTGTCAATAGCATCAACACCGTCTTGGGATTCGAGCGGCAGATTTACACGTTCGATATGATCACAAACGGCTATACGGAAGGGGAACACATTGTAAATATCATCAGCATCAACAGCATTCTGGTGAATAGTGATATCATCCATGGAAGTTATGTGAATGGTACACAGCAGTCTACCATCTACAGCTTCTTTCCCGCAGACGGTCCTGGTATGAAGATCATTCAAACCCCAAAGAATCTAGTATACTTGCCGGTGACCTTGCGAACCATCAATCGCATGCAAACGTATCTCACCGATCAAGATGGTAGGCCCATCGATTTCAGGGTGAACATCTCACCATCCGCTTTCATCTTCGTGAGGTATAAATAAATGACTTATCACGAACAAGGTTTGAACTTGACAAAAGGTCAAGCTGATAAACTACAACGGCTGCCAAAAAGGTTGTCCGGTCTCCATTCGTTTGTCCCACGCAAACCTGCAAGGTGAACACAAGATGTGGCTCACCACCCGCCAGGTTCAAAAGATCGCCAAGCTCCTACAGAAGGGTACTGGTGGTATGGTCCTAGAGTTGAGTGCGGCTCAATTGAAGGAAAACATGCAGAAGGTGGGTGGCTTCCTACCCATGTTAGCGGGGCTGGCAATGAGGGCACTCCCCATGTTAGCAAAAACCATTCTACCCGCCTTGGGTGTTGGAGCCTTGAGCGGTCTGGGTGGTGTAGCCGTCAACAAGGCCTTAGGGTCTGGATTGTACCTAAAACGTGGTGGATGCGTTTGCACCGTGAAACCTAGTGGCAACGGTCTCTACCTCAAACCTTCAAACGCCCGGATCACCTATGGTGATGGACTCTACTTGAAGCGTGGTCAGCAATTCCACGACGGAGCTGGTCTGATCTTAGGTGCTAACAGCCCTTCAAAATATTCCCTCCTCGGTATGCTCCTATAAATAAATGGATGATTTAGATTCTGGGTACCGGCAGACTAGAGTCGAATGTATGGAGGATCAACTCGATGCAGAAATTCATAAGTATCAACGTAGCTTGAAAATCTACAAACGACTCGACAAAGTAGTGTCTATAGCACAAAGTGTGTGTTCCGTAGGCAGTTTGATGTTGACCAGCTGCACCATGGGTTCAGCTTTAACCGGTATAGGTATTATAGCCTCCCTTCCCTAGGATCCCTAGCTTGCTTGAGTGCCACTGCCGTGATGGTACTCACACTGATCTCAAGGCGTATAATAAAAAGAAGAAGAAACACCACGACACCTTGCAATTGGCACAGTCCACAAAATTTTGGTCGAACAATGTATTAGTACTGCTTTGGCTGATGATGAACAAATAAATGATGCTGAGTTTGGGAAAATCACCACCTGCCTCAAAAACTACTACGATGAAAAAATCAGCTGCGACAACCCCTATCCAGTTTCAGTGAGGAGCTTTCAAAGTGCGCTTCCTAATCCCCAAAGGCTTTCCAATGGGAGAATATCCCATTGGAAGACCTCAAATCATAATACTAGACTCCCCGAACCTTCTTTAAACCCATAACTTTTAACCGTTAACCCTCGCCTTGAAAACTCTTTTCTCGCCATAAAAGTCTCACGCCGTAATACTATTTTCCCGCCGTAAAAGTCTCACGCCGTTATACTCTTTTCCCGCCGTAATACTCTTTTCCCGCTATAAAAAGTCTCACGCTGTAATACTATTTTCCCGCTATAAAAGTCTCACGCCGTAATACTGTTTTCCCGCTATAAAAGTCTCACGCCGTAATACTGTTTTCCCGCTATAAAAGTATCACGCCGTAATACTATTTTCCCGCTATAAAAAGTCTCACGCCGTAATACTCTTTTCCCGCTATAAAAAGTCTCACGCTGTAATACTATTTTCCCGCTATAAAAGTCTCACGCCGTAATACTGTTTTCCCGCTATAAAAGTATCACGCCGTAATACTATTTTCCGCTATAAAAGTCTAACGCTGTAATACTATTTTCCCGCTATAAAAAGTCTCACGCCGTAATACTATTTTCCCGCTATAAAAAGTCTAACGCCGTAATACTATTTTCCCGCTATAAAAAGTCTAACACCATTCATTGCTGTATAATCCAAACAAGACAACGTCACAAAGGCAGTTTGCAACACTGCAAAACGATAACGTCTTAAAGCCCGCGTAAAAAGGACTATTGACGTACTGGCTATACAATAAGGGCATTTCTAAAATCTTGTGCGTATCAAATGCGCATGCGCCGTAAAAAACGTCACACATCATTTCGTTACACTTCACTCCACACATCGTTTCCCGATGTGCTCCATTCCGCTTCACTTCATGATGTGCTCCGTTTCAAACATAAAAAAAAAACTTTCCAATCCGGCAAAAATGTCGAATTAGAAAATTTTTTTGTACCCCACCCGGCCCATTATTTTTTTTTTTTTCAGACTTACTTTCTCACAAGGTTGCAAGAAAAGTACTTCTGTTTGGTCTTTTTGCTAACTTCTAAGCCTGTACTTTTCACGTAGGCTCCTTCCAAGGGTTCCTTCTCTCTGTTCAGTATACTGCAAGCCCACACCCTTGTCGTTTCTCCTTCTCTGTTTTTCAAGGTAAGGATCTTACTCCTCCCAAACTTCCCATCTACTTCTACAACTTCCAGGATTTTATAGATCACACCAGTCGGGAGTTCCTTCCATTTTAGGGTTTCCAGGCTCTGGTCCTTTGCCTTTTCCTCAAAAACATTATCGTTGATAAAATCGTTGTCTGTGATTTTTGAACTTTTAAGTTCCTCCATCTTTGTACGAAAGTCATATTTTGTTTCTACCCTAGGATTACATCCCTTTAAGGTGTTTCTACCATTATTTGCAAAAGTCATATTTGTATTTACCCTTAGACTAATTAAAATGCTAGTCCATTTACATTGTAAAAATCTAAAGTTGGATTTATGCTAAATTTCCCTTAAAATGGAAAGTGCCGCAGAATCGGCCTTTTACACTACTAATATATGGTTCTATATACTTTTATATCAAATAAGTACAAAAAATAGCTACTTCCGGTTTACACAAGGTCACTTCCGGTTGGCTTTTCGAAGGTCAAATGGCTTGCAACCTTATGCTAAAAGTCCCATGGCTTTATCATGTATACATATGAGGTAAAAGCAAAGGTCAAAATCTAGAACGTCAAATTTACCTATGACCTTGAGCTCAATATCAAGGTCATAAACCAAGGACCTCAAATCAAAAGCCCCTTGGTCTGAATTATATATGGTTAATGAGTTATATCAACATACGCGTATTTTAAATACACGAGGGGAGAAAACTCTAATCTAATGTTAGCGTACCCTTTAAACCGAAATGTATATGTTACGACATGTCGCAACTAACAATTTAGTAAATATATGTTGTCGATATCTTATACGGTGTTTGAAAATAGTGAAAATAAGCCAAAATTAAGAATATGACCTTGACCTTTGACCTTGACCATTTTTTCTTTTTTTTGACCAAGGACCTCAAATCCAAAGACCCTAGGTCTCTAACACTTTTGGTTTTTCATTTACCAATGCAAATTACTTATATCAAATGCATAAGGGGAAATAACTCTCATATGGAGTCTCCGGATAGCTTCGGTTCAAATGATACCCTTAATCCTGAAGATATAACGAGCAATTTGGTAAAATAAATTTGTCGTAATCTTTTACGGTTGCGAAGAAGTAGCAAACACAAGAAAAACAGTGTTCGGGGAGATAACTCTTACAAAGAAAAGTATTCGGTTAAGCAGGGTCAGTTTTGAAAGCGCATAAACTGTTCGATATCATATACCAAATATCAAATCGACATCTTGCGAAACAACCAAACAGCGAAAGAAAAAAAATTAGGCGGAAGAAAAAAAATAATAATCAGAACAAAATCAATAGGTCTTTCCACCGAAAAGTGGAAAGACCTAATAATCAGAACAAAATCAATAGGTCTTTCCACGGAAAAGTGGAAAGACCTAATAATCAGAAGAAAACCAATAGGTCTTTCCACAGAAAAGTGGAAAGACCTAATAAGGTCAATGTTAGATGAACCCCGTTCAATATTCTAGTAGAAATAACAAGCCCTACATACGCTAATTGTAATTGACCCATTGCTTAAAAAGCAGCAGAAAATAAAACCGAACCATAAAAATAGAACGTTGACAAAAGGTAAGTTGAAACCTACCGGTCGGACATGTACACCCTACAATCAGCCTATACACAAACGAAACAACGAAGATTAAATCTAGAACAATTGAAAATTATGTCATTGAAACATAAAGCTTTAAGTCAGGAATCTGATGTTCAGCAGTTGTCGTTTGTTGATGTGGTTCATAAGTGTTTCTCGTTTCTCGTTTTTATATAGATTAGACCGTTGGTTTTCCCGTTTGAATGGTTTTACACTAGTAATTTTTGGGGCCCTTTATAGCTTACTGTTCGGTGTGAGCCTAGGCTCCGTGTTGAAGACCGTACTTTGACCTATAATGGTTTACATTTATAAATTTTGACTTGGATGGAGAGTTGTCTCATTGGCACTCATACCACATCTTCTTATATCTAATTAATATGCAAAATTTGAAGCATTCGGATCTTCTTCACATCTGAAATAAAAGAAATATATACCAAAAGATAATGACGTCGGACTTACATACCTATATTTTGCATTTTGTTGCGCTCTTCTCAGGCGAAACTAAATGTATGTCAAAATTGTAAATGCTCATAATAACGATCTTCTAAAACTTTTCCAATGAATCTTTTTAAACGTAAGTGAGCGGTAAATTCAGAACATATTGATCATACTAGATGGAGAGTTGTTTCATTGGCACTCATATCACATCTTCTTATATCTAGTGAAAGAAACGAATATTTCATGTACAAATCATTCATAAAGTGAGTATGGTCTGTATAACTCCAAAAAGGGCATGCTGTTTCGAAGTTCACAATGAAACCTGCAAAAAATATACACATTTGTATATCGGACTTAAAGCAAAATCAGCGGACAAAAAGCAAAACGGACAAAAAGCAAAAGTGTCGGACAAAAGCAAAATTATCGGACAAAAAGCAAAACGGACCAAAAGCAACGGACAAAAAGCAAAAGTGTCGGACAAAAAGCAAAATTATCGGACAAAAAGCAAAACGGACAAAAAGCAAAAGTGTCGGACAAAAAGCAAAATTATCGGACAAAAAGCAAAAGCGGACAAAAAGCAAATTGCGGACAAAAAGCACCGTATCATACGATACTATATAACTATTGGTAATTATTGAAGGACTTTAAGAAAATGGTCCTGATGTGAAATAAATTCAGGAAAATTTGCCCCCACCTCTTGAAGATAAACACGAACTTCCAAAAACTGTTTTCTATTTCGTTAATCCGAATCTTTTATAATTATTTGACCCTTGAAAGAAAACCAATACATTTGAGAGGCGTGGCTAACATTAACGCAACGACGCACTTGCACGCATACACAAAAGACCGAAAGAAGATCCGCGTACTTGCAAGATTACATATCATGCATCATCATGTCTGCTAAAACGCATGAGCATTGGCACAAATTTGACCGATTAAACATCAGGTACCGTGTTTGACAAAAACATAGTGACAAATATTTCAATAAGTTCAAAAACTTGGTTGCAATGCATGGATGTCAATAAAGAAGACTTACTTTTGTGAGTACTTTTTAACATATATTTTCAATAATGATTAAAAAAAAACTTATTTATCTTGTTCGTTTATCTGGCGTACTTGCATAAAATGAGATTACCGTTATGTGTGTTGCCAGATAATGAGAAAAAAATCATGACAGCCATTGTTATAAATAAGGCCATTAGTTTTCTCGTTTTAATTGTTTCACATTTTTCATGTTGGGGCCTTTTATAGCTGACTACTAGTATACGGTACGGGTTTTTCTCATTGTTGAAGGCCGTATAGTGATCAATAACTGCTTATATCTTCGTCGTTTGAACCTATATATTTGCATGCATCCAGGTCATTTGGTCTCTGGTGTATAGTTGTCTCACTGGCAATCATACCACATCTCCTTATTTTTATAGCCATGCTCATTACTATGTGAGAAATATTCATGAGAAAGCGTATGTTTTAGAACCTGTATATTCTAATTATACTTTTCTTTCAACTTACTGACATAGTAGGACAGAGGCAGAATATATACCATAGGATCAATACCAACAACACCATGACCAAAACGAAATGACGAAAAGACAAATTGAATAATCTACTAAGCAATACACCAAAAACGAACGACTGAGCAACATGAACCCCATCAAAGACAGGGGTAATATTAGGCAATGCTCCGGCAGTGTAAGCAAATTCTGTTCCAGTAGTGGAACAATATAATATTTGCTACAATATAATAGGTATAACGCTCGTATACACATAGACAGACCTGAACTATGTATAAACTATTTATTTTTCATTTAAAAATGTATCTCTAGATCTAATTGAATGGTTTGATGTAATTATAAGAAAAGTATAAGAAAAATAGCAATTATTGTTGTAAATCACACATAGTTCTTTGATGATTGGGTAAAGTGTACTTATATATAAATTGACAGGAAAATCTATAACTGTCTCTATAATTGTCTGACGTGATTTAAGGTGTGAGATTTCAAGAGTTGAATGCTCGTTTTTCAATAATCAAAATTAATGTTTAATCAGTCTGATAAAGTCATTTATTATATAACTTAAATTATATTGACAAATTGAAGAATTTACAGAAACGAATATCTATAGTGATTGTCAATATTGGAGGTAAATCGTTTCATTTAGAAAAGACAGCGAAGACTGTTAATGAATCGAATCTTTCTTGATCGGTGTTATAGCGAAATAAAGGAGCGGTTAACTCCGATATGAAATATTCTTCCTTGGACCAAAGCTGACCAACCCTGCTTTAATATTAATAAGAAGATTTGGTATGAGTGCCAATGAGACAACTTTCCATCCAAGTCACAATGTGTAAAGAGTAAACAATTATAGGTCCAAGTACGGCCTTCAACACGGAGCCTTGGCTCACACCGAACAGCAAGCTATAAAGGGCCTCAAAATGACTAGTGTAAAACAATTCAAACAGGAAAACCTACGGTCTAATCTATATAAAAAACGAGAAACACCTATGAACCACACCAACAAACGACAACCACTTATCAACAGGCTCCTGACTTAGGACAGGTGCATAAAAATGCAACGGGTTTAAACGTTGTTTTTTTTTTCGATGTGCCTAAAAGCTTTTTAATGAATTAGACCACTCTAACCGCATATTGTTTCAATGTGGGTTTCCATTTCAATAAAGATGTTACAGTCAGACTTAATTTGAATACACAAAATACACACACTACATGTTTGACACAATCCGTGCAATATGAATAGTATAGTAAGACAATCCGGTTGAAGGTATATGAGGCAGGCGAACAACGTTTCATGTGTTATCCTTTCCTCGAAGTCGTTTTTTGAAAGCTAGAACACGAAATTATCGTTTGATACAAGTAATCTTTCTCGACAAGATGCTTGTGTTCGCAAGAATTTCAAAGAATGGTGAGTAGTTATGATACATTGATATAATTGTTCATAACTTTAATATTTAATATTCAAAAATATGTAAACTTTATAATTGAGTTCGTTTTGCCTCGGTATGATTGTATACGAATGCTGCAAAAAATATCTTGGATGAGTTCATGGTCATGGATGGAAAAGATTCATCAAACATTTTCGGATGATTTTTTGGTTATTTTTGTTTGTTTGTCCGATCTTTTTATTGTTTTGTTTAGTTTGTTTAGTTATTGATTATTTTGCTTTTCTGTTATATTTTGGGAGAATTTTAGATTTGTCATGGGTTAATATAAGAATAAGGAGATGTGGTATGTTTGCCAATGAGACAACTATCCACCCGAGTTCAAATAAAGTGGATGTAACCAATTATATACCACCTAACGGCCATTAACAATGAGAAAAACCCATACTGTATAGTCGGTCATTAAAGGCCCCGACATGAAAAATGTGAAACTTGAGTCTGTTTAAATGACGATATAAGTAACAGTGACGGGATTTTGAAAAAAGTTATGGATTACGGCTGCATAATATTTAAGAAATTATGCAGCTTTTCAACTATTTGCTGTAATTACCCAATTTAATGAAAATTCACCTATACAGAAGGAAATGCGAGATTTACGTCAAATAGATAGCAACCTAACGACACAACACCAATGGAAGTCTAGAGGTACATTTGTATGTTGCATTTAGTTTTACGTGAATTCAGGTCAAAATATGAGTACGTATCTTATATATATATATAAACAAGTCTAAATTGAAAACAACGTTCAAACCTATGATTGCATTGGATAAAAACCGCAATTTTTATACGTGTGCATGTTTTCTGTTTAGTATCAAATTTATAATTAAGATCCATTTATTACATCGGTGATCCGTTTATTTGGCAATCGCCAATGGCGATCGCAGGGTTTAAGAACATTTGTTGTTCGACCTGTTAGTCAAATGCGTTTTGTTATCATATACTTTTTCACTATTTTGGTCTTTTGGAAAATGTTGTTTGTGCTGTATTTAGACCCCTCTACCAAGAAATTTGTTTTACATGCACACGTATAAAAATTGCGGTGTTTATCCAACGCAATCATAGGTTTGAACGTTGTTTTCAATTTAGACTTGTGTATATATATATATATATGTATAATGGAAAAATAACGCAAAATGTAGCGCTTACACTGACATGGTTGTTGTCAAACTAATGTGATATGTTTATATAATATATCGAACAGATCATTTTTTTCCTGATAATTTATATCATATCTACAGACATTTGTTTGTAATTTACCGGTAGCAATGACGATCTTATTCGTATTAGTAGTAATTAAAAATTATAAGAATAACACATTGTCGTCATTATCGACGTCGTTAAGGAAAATCTTACCTCTTGTAGTCGTTGGTTGAACCGGTAGGATGATGGGCGGTATTGTCAATTATTGTGCTTTATTCGAAAAATTATCTCATTAAAACTTTAAATCGGTATGTACAACAAAAACAAAAATAGATATTTCCGCTGTAGAACCGAGCTTTATCAACAAGAATAACGTGATCAATTATCAGTCGCCTCTTTATAGAGGTTATTGTCCTTAAAAGACGACTTTACAATTTTCGCAATTTTATTTAACTTGCAAACTATTTCAAAAGACAGAAACTGAAAACAGCAAAACTGATCAGATATACAAGATGCAAATATAACTGAGTAATTAAGATTTAATTTAGGGAGCTATCATTTGATTTTTATGGGGGGTGGGGGCTAGGATGAAATTTGAAAAAAAGGCAGGACAGGAGTTTTGAGTAAAAAAAAAAGGCAGGATGAGCAACTTGGCAAAAAAATTTTAAAAAAAGGCAGGATGACAATTTATGTAAAAAAATCAGGATAAACTAATGAAAAAAAGGCAGGACCGAATAGAGTGAAAATAAAAATGCAGGACAGAGATTAAAACTAAAAAAATGAAACTAGTATATACTTTCCATTTGACACAAATGTTTAAAAGTTAAAATATATATCTAATTCGTTTTAAATTTCTGAATAATAGCCAACGATAAATCTTACAGGGCGATGGATCATATAATTATGATACAGTACACTACAAAATATAAGATATAACAAGTCTAAAAGGGTACAACAGCACCAAAAAAAATAAAATCATGAACAAATGTTAAATATTTCGGATAACTAATATCCTTCATCAGTAAGATGTCAAATGAATCTTATCTTGACATGTGGTAGTCAAAATGAAATAATAATCTTGATCGTTATACAAATTATCATCAATCAATACGCTGGTAAATTTTTTCAATATTGATGTTTGGGAAGAGGAATAAATTCCTTAAAACTGTAAGAGTCCTGTACGGAAGCCTAAGTTACAGGAAACAAGTGATGGTTGGACAATGAGTGATGGTAGGGAAATGAGTGACTCATTATATGTTTTTTCATTAATGCCCTCTGGGGAAGCTGTCCTTAACTTTCTTATCCAAAATCTTTCCCGAGCAAGTCTTTCGGCCCTTGACCAACCCTCGTTGTGGTATATGATAGTGATGGTAAGGTTTTTGAGATCAGCTTGGGCGTGCCCAGGTGATCTCAAATGACGACTTACGGGGAGGTCGGGCTTGCAGGTGTAGTCATTTCGATGACCATTCATGCGTTTGTTGAATGGCTGTTCTGTCTCGCCAACATACTGCATGCCACATCGACACTGGAGAAGGTATACAACATTCTGGGTTTTACAAGTTACATTGCAAAATATAGTGTACACAGACCCAGTGGAGTGGCAAGTAAATGTTTGAGTATTCAGTATTTGTTGGCAAGTCAGACATCGTCTGTTACCACACGACTTGCACCATCCTGCAGTTGAACAGCTTTTATTAGAGGAGACATCACCTCTCACAAACAAGTCTTTCAGACTTACTGGTCTCCGAAAAGCTAAGCTAAAGGAAGTTTGGGAAAGATCTTGAATAATTTTGGGTGTTTGGCAATAATCTGCCAATTGGCACGGATCAAACGTGAAAGTTTAGTAAAGGCGGGATTGTATGTTAAAACAAATGGGAACTATTTCGCTTCGCCTTTTCTGTTTGTACTGTAATAGGTCATTGCGGCTGTTATTGTTAGCACACGCAAACCCCTTATCTATGTCCCATTTCTTATAACCTCGTTTGGTCAATAATCCGCGAAGTTCCTGTAACCGTTTAGTGACAGCCTCCTCAGAGGAGCAAATCCACTTTACTCTGAGAGCTTGACTGTACGGGATACTTTTTGTACATTGTTTGGGGTGACAGCTTTGGGAGCAAAGTACTGTTGTTTATCTGTAGGTTTACAGTAGAGGTCTGTTGATATGATACCGTCCTTTATAGACGTAGTTGTATCTAAGAAAGATATTTTAGAGTTGGAAATTTCATATGTAAATTTAATTGACTGGTGGGCGTTGTTTGCATGTTTGATAAAATCATCCAGTTTTTGTTGGGATTCAATCCATTTCATGTCAACATCATCGATGAAACGGAACCAAGACAGAGGTTTGGATAAAGATGTTGAAATGATTTGTTTCTCTTATTTGCCCATGAAAATATTGGCGTAAGACGATGCCATTTTCGCCCCCATCGCTGTCCCGTTTATCTGAAGGTAATGTTCACCATTAAAGGTGAAATTGTTGCATTTCAGAACCAGAGTAAGCAGCTGGACTAAACATTCGGTAGGTGGTTCTAAAGGGTTGCGCGAGTCCCATATTTCCTTACACGATTGTATTCCGTCATCATTCATCATCGTCTAATTCGTTTTATATATACATATATACATCATATGTTCTTGTTGAACGTTCATGTACACATGACACAAAAAACTTATCATTTTCGTACCAAGAGATAAACACATCAGTTACAGTGACATTGTGCATCCCCTTTCAAGCCTATCTGAACTCATCTCTTTCGTCATCCCCTCAATCGCTAAATGGCAAATAAAAGCAAGAATTGACGAAGGATACATCTAATAAGACGTTTTACCAACATGTAATTAAATCACTTCAAATTGTACAACTTGCACATTAAAATGTTACTAGTATCTTTTAAGCAGTTCAGAAAATTTTACATATTTTTGCAGTAATTGTCATACAACTTATCGGTGAAATATTTTTGCTCTTTTTTTTAACTTACAAACATCGTGCTTGCGTGTTTGTGAATTTTGTATAATCCTTTTTGTGCTAATCAAGTGGCATGCATGGCGTAATCATTGTTATGATCAGTTGTCTACCCTGAAACATAAAACCTTTCTTAAAAATAAAAGCTTACTGTTCTCTATACTTTTTAAAACATTTGTTCACAAAATATGCTTTTAAGATTATCGTACACTAGTTTTTGCAAGATTTAAAGCACACACCCTTGTATGACTTAAACCGATAAATATTTTAGTTGTTACATTTGTACTCGTGTAATTTGATTACAGTGATTCATTTAATTTGTTGTTTTTCACAAAATAACTGCTTTACGGTGGACTATAAAAGATCTAGAAATCACTTAGTATAATTCAATCTGTTTTAGAAAGCAATATAATTATATGTTTTACTCTAATTGACAATTTTCTTAAAACAAATACGTGTAATCGTGTAACATAATTAACATCCTCAACAGAGAAACAACTTAATTCCATAAATACTGCTCTGTGAATCGAAATTTATTATCAAATCCTACATTTTTTGTAAAGTTATCTGTACATAGCATTCACTCTTCCAGCAACTTCATCTGAGCGTTGTTTTTTTTTTCAAGTACGTGTGATATAAGCCTCTTCTAACTTTAGGTAACGACTCTCTCTGTCCATTGTTGGGGATGAATTACTTGAACTTCGTGAATTTCTTACGTCTGAAGACTGAAATCGAATTCTTACATTAGGCACCATTTTAGATTTAGGCTTTTTAACCCCATTTCTGTAATTCCTTCCTCCAACATTGTCATTCAGACAAATATCTGACTGTGTATTATCAATATTTGAGTGTCCTCTAGAACTCTGTGATCCGGTGTGACGCCATGTGGACAGCATAGCTGTTCGAGTGTACATAGTGCTGTCTGTTCGACTTAAGGCATATTTGTACCAGCATTTTCGGATCTCTACATGAATCTGAAAATGAAGTTAACAAACAAATTAAGTATATACGATATACTTATAGTTTGCAAATAGTTTGATTAAACTTTGTTTGCGAAATTGTTTATTATTATATCCACATTGTTCTCCATTTTTTTGGTTATATAGTTCTTCAATTGTTTCGGTTCTTATAAATCCTTTGCTTTCAAATATTCGGCTTTGAGCGTTCCTGATGAAGGTAAATCCAGAGAACAGCGTCGGACGCATGAAATTCATAACGTGTTGTTTTCCTGTTTTTCTTCATATATCCATTATTGCCCAGTGACAGGATAACCAGAATGAATACAAAATTCAGGCAATGTTTGTGATTTTCTATTTTTTGAAGCGTAGACAGTGCACAAAAAAGAACAGCATTCTTGAACAGACATACTATTATCTGTATTTTAGGGTTGTTTTCCGTATTAGATACTGTTCAAATCTGTCTCACAACGACTTTTTAGTGTAGCATTACATTGGTTACGGTTTGATAAAGATTTTTTTTAAATTAACAAACTTAAAACAAATATGATATTTCCAAAATATAAGCAAAATGATTTAATATCAAATCCTGTTATTTCATGTTAAATGCTTTTGTCAAAGAATATATATTTATGTTTATATTAAACCAATTAGTATGTAATCACATAACTGTCCCGATCGAGGTCTGAGGTGTATTTTAAAGTTACTGGTGTTGATTATATGTAATGTCTTGGGGGACAAATTGACCACACTACTGTGAACTGTATGTTTACGACCCAAAAAATTAGGTCTACACCGTAATACATTTATACTTATAAACGGAAAACAAACTATTTTGTTTACCAAAAAAAAAAAAAAAAATGATTATGAATTAATTCATACATTATATTTGACAATTATTTAGTATTTGGAATATAATTTAATTTATATGACAATCATATGGTCAATTTTGTTACCAACAATTATTATAGAGTCTACTTTAAGCTCTTTCATGACAGGGTTCATTTTTAAGACCAATAACCATATAAAACAAAGTCCTTTACTTATCTACAAGTCAATAATAGACTATATATTTGCCTTTACGACAGCATAATAAATCAAGTACCTCCTCATTCAGGAAGCAAAATACAATAGCCAACAGAAGACCCTAAAATGTAAAAAAAAATTATGAAAACGGACAAATATGCAAGTACAGTATAAAATGACCACATAAATCTTATGGTTAAATGACTCCAGTATGTATTACTGACATTTTTTTAAATTATATACGTTTATCGTTTGCGGAGTGGGCATGTTGCACGTTTATCGTGTGTTGTGTTGATGTGTTTCACGTTTATCGTGTGTGGTGTTGGTATGTTTCACGTTTATCTTGTGCGGAGTGGGTATGTTTTATATTTCATGAAAAATATGTTTCCAAAATGTCAGTTTTATTTGGTTTTAAAAATCGCTGTTATTTAGCTTGTTTCTATGATATGGTTGACACATTAGAAAATAACGAAAACAATTACTGTCGATAAATGTATTTTTAAAGGATTAACATGACAACAAAACGCAACTCTTCTATTAGTCAGTATTTAAGTCGAATCTATAAAAGTGGATATGCAGTACCACTTTATAGATAATTAAAAAGGATGAATTTACGTCAAATAACTTTGTAAAGATTTATAGTTTTTCTTTTAAAGACAGAGATCTGCATTCGATGTACTTTTTATTCAATCTTATAAAGATTACTTAATCAAGATTTAATCAAACAGTTTGATTTTCCTTGACAGTATGATGTAATGTTGTAGTGGTTCTAAATGCATTTTCAGTTTAACTCTATATCTATTGCTCTTTTCGAATATTCTGGCACTTAGGAAAAGTAAGGTATTTTGTCATTGTAGTGATGACGTTTTAAATCCATGACATTTAAAAATTAGTATGTTTTATATCGTCTTATAATAAATCATCATATCTTAATTAACCTAGAATTATTTCGGAACCGGAATTATAAATAAACATACCTGAAAAGAATTATAAAACATTTCAGCATACATTACTACTACATCTCTTTCTTCGTTCAACTTTGGATTATACAGAAATGAGAATACAATATAAAGGACTCCAAACAACGGTATCAGAACAACTATGAACTTGGACAGTTTCCTAGAATTAAAAGTTTAATTAAGTAATATTACACATTTAAGCATGATAATCATTAATTACAAAATTATGATGCTATATAATTAAAAAGCAAATGCACTAAAGAAAAGATAATACATGTTCACGAATTTTGAACTATCACCTTGTTGGGAAGTTTCCCGTCCATACGTTATCAGTTATAACAATGGGTATTTTTAGCCCCCCGTTCCCCCCAAATTTAACCTATCCACAATAAAAAAAAAATCCAGTAGTATATTTAAGCAAACAAGGCGAGTAAATATCAAAGCGCAATTAAAAACTCTTAGTTGAAGAAAAACAGACAACAACATGAACAAAATACATGAACAGATAAACAACATACCGCAAACTAGACTTTGTAACACAAACACCACCTAAACAACCCTGATATTGATGATGTAGATTGAATTCAAAACAAACACATATGAGGATTTGTACTTATATTGTTTAAGAGAAAACCAAAAGAAAATTGAATCTTATGTGTAAGCTTATTGGTACGTATCTAGCACAAACATAGCCCATTGCTATTAATTTCTCAAAATTTCGATAATTCTTCTGACTCAAAGTCACATTTGTAGCTGACTATACGATATAATGAGTTTTGTTCATAATTAAAGGCCGTGCGGTAAACTATAGTTGCTTGAATTCGCTTCATTTGGATTCTGTTTGATATTTGTCTCATTGATACTCATACCAAATCTCCTTATTATACATATATGACAGGAATACGTTATGGAAGGTTTTACATTTAAACAAAAATCATTTACTTCCCTTTCAACAATAGCCAACAGAGGGAATGGGATATTTCCTCCTTTGTAATTATGAACAAATATCAACTTGATCGTTTATAGACCTTTTGCTAAGAATGATAATGTGTGCTTATTGAGTGGCGTTAACGGTTTCAATTCTATTATCTGATTGAAGAATCTTCCGAATCCGTCTTTATCGTTTCTTTTTTGGCAGAAAGTACAAGGCGAAATATTATTTTCACTTTATATTGATAACGATTGGGTTAACCACTTACAAAGAAAAATTATTGTGTTTCGTTCATGGCGGCATTGACAGATAGATAGTACGAGGCGATAGTAGTTAACCAATGTTCTTAACTCGTAAAGCTATTTGGAATAAACCAATACCAAGAAACTCAGGGAATGTTGTTAACCCCTATTGACGCCAGACCGGAAAAGTCGACAAAGTAGGCTTCTCCTGCTATGCACTCATCATCAGCTATGGCGACAATGACTATGTATATGCTCAACGTTGAAATAAATTGTAAATAACATTTTTACTTTATTTGCCTACTACAGTTTTATTTTGTTGTTGTTGTTGCTACGATTGGAGAGAGAGAAAAAACCACACAAAGCAGTTCAATGGTAGCAATAATGATTGGAACAGCCTATATGTAGAAAACTTTTCAATTTGCTTGAATTTATTGATTGCAGTTATAATTTTTATCTTTTGATCTAGTGGCCACACTGTCCCTTAGAATTATATTGAACTTTGTTGGAAATAAATATTCATAATTTTTTAAACAAATAGATGAAAAGAATAACCCATCATGACTGAAATAACATAACAATATATCTTTATTTCTAAAAAAAAATCCTATTCCATTTCTATAGAACACAAAAATGTTTGTCACAGACAGCCCTGACTAATCAACGGTAGAAGGCATACACAATTTTAGATTTGAGTTCCCAATCTTACAAGAGACTCAATGAGATTAAGTCTTTAAGTTTACGGGTATCAAATAAGGATACGATGATTTAAATCAGGAAGATCCAAAATGTATTATCCGTTTTAGCAATATAGTGTACAAGGGTATTAAGGTTTCATTTATTATATTAAATGTATATGAAACTTTGTGTGGCCAAATCTTCTTGAAGTTTTAATGAATGATGATTTCAAAAACATTTACAAAGAATCCCATTGTTCAGCTGATTGTGTCAGATACAAGCGATCATGATTCTTAATTTTTTATTCTGACTGATAAATTTTAATTCTCCTTCTCTCGAAATCTACAACAACCACAATTTTCTCTTGTACTTGTCGTCGAATTGTCACATTACGAATTTTCTTTTAGAAATACTTTTTGTTTCTCTTGTATGAATAATTTTCAAGTGACCGTCTTTTGGGTTTATTTTGTTAGACATTATTGAAATTAGAAATTTTGGAATGAAGCTTCATGAAGATCCAAATTTTATATTTGAAAATGAAAAGTGCAATTGTCCTGGTTTAAAAATTAACTTGTTGGTTAACTTTGTGTCTTTTGACCTGTGGATGTAAATCTAGTTACTAAAAGGCAGACTTGTGGTGAATTTGTATTTCTAAAAGAATCTTCTAAGAGGTCTTTGGCACTTTGATTCAATAATACAATATGATAATGTGATCGATTAGCAGAGATATTGCTGTTCATAAGTAAATGACATCATTCTACTTGAACAATCTAAACTAGTTGTGGTATTTAGAATATGCAAGGCGACTACCGAAGCATAGCTTTCCCTGAAGAATTAATCACATTACCGTTCCAGACATCACTTTATGGAGAACAGCTAATTGAATTTATGGTACATGTTAGCAATTTTAATGTTTTATCTTTCATGTAAAATATAGACATTTCAGAAAGAAACACATTTTAATAAAGACAACGCGACCAGTATTAATGAGATTTGTAAATAATTAATGATCAAAGGGCACTATGTGAAAGTAGCTCCTTTTGAGAAAACGACTAGGTGATGTTTCTTTTCATAAAGTTGTTACTGCAGTAGATATAGTATTTTCTTGTATTAATTGTTATGTCATTATCAACCTGCTATATTCGATGACTTTCAAGAAAAATCATATGAAATGTCTGTCAAAAAAAAATTCGATAAGCACTTTGCAACTTCTGAAAATATTGCTCAGGATATGGTGTACTAGTCAGTACACACTCTTCTATGTAATGAGCAAACCCAAACCGTATATATTTATAAAATTTTAAACAAATAGATAAGTAAAAACATCATGACTGGAATAACGTAACAATGGTTCTTCATTAAAACAAATCCTTTCCTTTTCTAATGAAAGTTAATAAAAGGCCCGAAAGACAAACGTGAAAAATTCAAAACAGCCTCATTTATTAAACAGTAAACGCCAAAATTACAAGAGGCTGTAATCTACGACAGCAACTGTATTACAGGCCACTGACTTGGGGCCGGCACATAATGTGTCGGCGTTAAAAAGTTTGTGAGCGTTCAATCCTCTAATATGGGACAGTGGCGTAACAACACAACATAAGAACAAACCGTAAACACGAGTTAAAACGGTCTTGACTCAGCAGATTGGAATTAAGCACAAAACAAATAATAAAAGACAGTTTAAGTATGATTATTCGCAGCTATTGAAAGCTAGTTTAAAGGCATATTTCAACTATTAAAAAACTATGTTTTCCTAGACTGGAATATCAGTCGTAGCACCTCCAATCGATTTAGTGTAAAAATGCCATAAGCAGTCCGAGAAAAGCATGATCTTGTACAATGCAAATATTAGTACCGGTATGATGTAGGACGATAAGTGTTAATAACTGGATAGCAGTGTAAGTTTTAACATTAACATTACTAATTTTACACCACCATTACGACATTTTATATCTCTTCAGTGATGCTCGAGGTCAAAATATTTAAAAATTTAAAACCTGATTTAAACGTTGAAGATCTGATAAAACCGAAAATTGAGAACCTTAGAATAGCCAAACTCAGCTTTTAGTTAATTTCAAAACGATTTGAAATAAAAATAAATTTTAGTACCGATAAAAACAATGTTTATATATCTGACTACAGTATGAAATTGATAACCATTACGAATCTATTAAGTTTTTTTCACTGGACTGATAGCTTTATAAATGTTTGAATCGTATCTCAATTTAAGAGCTCTATAACAACATCACGGCAAAAAAAAAATAAAAGATGTGATATCCATTTTGTAAAAGGATTTCGAAAGGTAAAGACAACCTTCCAAACCAAATCTGTGTATCTATGAAATATTTTAGAAAAGGTTTAAAGTAATTTGTGGTGACGAAATCCCTGACTTTACAGTTATACATAGGTAATGTTTGTTAAAATATAAATGTCACTATAGATGCGTGTAAAAGCGAACGAGTTGGGGGATTGAAAACCATAAAAAGGGACCAAGCAAACATCTCAGTAAAAACTAATTATGGAAGGTTTTAAGTCGGAAATCATAGTAAAGTTTTTTCCGGATGCATCTGAAAACATATATTAAGAAAATGTCCCATTGTGCTATTCATATTATACTGATGTAAAACCAGTTCTCCGAAGTAAATTTCCGCATCATAATTCGAGAATTCTTTGTTATATGAAGCACAGAAATCATCACGGTAACGATATGTGTCAATATATTTTTCTATTAACAGAAATTTAGACGGATATTTCCATCTCCGTAGATTGGCCATTAACTGTTATTCATACAGGAACAAGTTGTAATGTGCTTACTCAACATTGTGCGTATACGAAAAAAAAAGTGTGTTTTAATAGTTTATTTTATAATCTGAAAGTTGTATGAGCAAATGCAGTTGTACTCCGTAAATTTCTGTTATTATGTCATTTGTAGTATGCAATGCCCAATGAATTAACAGAAATAGGCAACTAAAATACAAACCAAAGTTTGTCGACTAGCTTCCTGCTTCTATACATTCTGTGCTGTCGTAATATATTTAATTTAAATTAAAAATTTGTCTCCAACTATACAAATCAAAGCAAAACAATAAGAATATCATGGCATCTGTATAAATCGATACCCAAATTGTTTTGTGACTGAC
The DNA here is from genome assembly GCA_017311375.1 of Mytilus coruscus. Taxonomy (NCBI): domain Eukaryota; kingdom Metazoa; phylum Mollusca; class Bivalvia; order Mytilida; family Mytilidae; genus Mytilus; species Mytilus coruscus. The sequence continues at coordinate 120,244,000 of CM029596.1, read as the reverse complement.
AAGGAAAAACTAATTTTCAGAAACATGTGTCCTTTTGTCAATGTCAGGCGAAACTCAAACGTAGAAAGGCACTTAATAAATGAACATTCAAAAACGCATTCAATATTTGTTTTGAATGGAAAATCGACTTTCAGCTTAAAGACTAAGGTAATACAAATTATTCCTTGTCGGAATCTAATCTAAACGAAAAAAGTCAATCCGATTACGTTCGTAAAGCAATACAAGGTAACCTTATACAAAATTATTATGCAAAACGAACATATTTATATTCAAAATGATGATATACCAAACATACATGTAAAAGATTTGATGTTCACTCTAGTAAATTAAGCAGAGCTAGAATTGGAGATTCATTCACATATCACTTTACACAATAATTGTTGGCGCCAAAATTTTACGCCTTCGAATCAGACAATCAATTCCCGTTATATTTCATGTTAGGAAAATGATGTGAGTACTGTTTAATATGCAATCCAAACATGCTTTCCCGATGAAATACGCTTTCATATATGTAACAACTGTCAAGCTGCTGACCAAATAAAAGTAGTACTGATGAAAAAAAGGTAAAATAACAAAAATACCGAACTCCAAGTAAAAATGGAAATTCCGTTATCAAAAGCTCAAACACATCAAACGAATGGAAAACAACTGGCATATTCCTGACTTGGTACAGGCATTTCCTTATGTAGAAAATGGTGAATTAAACCTGGGTTTATAGCTAGCTAGCTTGTATGACAGTCGCATAGAATTCCATTATATCGACAACAATGTACAACGAAAATGTTTAGAAGTTCATTAAAAAATATTAGCAAACTCAAAGCATCAGCAAATAGGAAGAACTCTGAAAAGTGCCCTTTATAGCTTACTGTTCGGTGTGAGCCTAGGCTCCGTGTTGAAGACCGTACTTTGACCTATAATGGTTTACATTTATAAATTTTGACTTGGATGGAGAGTTGTCTCATTGGCACTCATACCACATCTTCTTATATCTATCATATATTACAACTCATCACTGTCAAGCTGCTGACCACATACTAAGTTATTCTGTTGGGAAGTACTGGAGATATTTGTGACGATAATTTTTAGCTCGTTCAACATATTAGACAAGTTAAATTATCGGTAAACAGACAGAATAGGTCTACCAGATCAGAAAAGTGAACAGACATTACAACAAGACGGGTGCCACATGTTGAGCAGGATCTGCTTACCCTTCCGGAGCACCTGAGAGATCACCCCCAGTTTTTGGTGGGGTTCGTGTTGCTCAGTCTTTAGTTTTCTATGTTGTGTTTTGTGTGCTGTTGTTTGTCTTTTTCTTTTTTAGCCATGACGTTGTCAGTTTATTTTCAACTTATGAGTTTGAACGTCCCTTTGGTATCTTTCGCCTCTCTTTTACAATTCATCAATGTCAAGCTACTGATAAAAAATGAAGTCATTATTTTAAGCAGTTCATGATAAAAGTGTGACGGAATTGGTTGCTGGATGAATGTACGAACGGAAAAGGTGAATTCAATATCAATGAATGGGATTTAATAACTTACCTGATCTTTCTACTGCCAGTTACTCGCTTATTTGTATGTACTCTTTTATACAAAACTCTCACTAGATCAACGAAGAAGATAAAGTTTACCTATAAAAAATGTGCAAAGTGTAAGTCAGTGAATGCTAATGAAATGTGTGATAACTTTGCATTACATGACCGTCAACGAACAAAGACAGGAGTTGCGTCGTAACTTACAAATGTATATTCGAAGTGATGTATTGGTTTCAAACCAGTTCAATATGATGTGCAAAACGATACTTATTGGCAAACAAAAATGGTTAATTCGGAGAAGTCTATGAACAGGCAAAAATAAAGAGAAAAAAGAGGGATGAGATACCATGTGCAAGTGGCAATAAAGAACAATAAGTGGATTAAACACATACAACAACTTTAGAAATAGAAAAGGACATTTCGTCTTGTGTAAGTTTGGTTTGAAGATTTTCATGAGAAATGTCATGGTCTAAAATTAGACACTGATGTATTCAATTTAAACGTATTGAGGTGGATACATTCTATTTGTGCATTATAAGAAAACACTTTTCAGAGAAAAGGTCTGTACGCGAAGTTTTATCGGATCTTTATGAAGTTTAGCAAAACTGTTTTTCAAAAAAGTTGAAGAATACACCCACAATAAGTTTTACACTTTTAGTCCTCATTGACAGTATACTACTGAATATACTTATCTCTAAAAATGGCTTTAGATATTTATTTGCATATACAAGTTTTGTGAGTTTTATTCATGTAAGAGAAACTGCAATGACTAGAATAAATATAGAATCAGCGTGAACAACTAGTAAAAACATTCTGTTTGATAATGTATGGTGTAGAAGAAAGGAGGGAGATTACAAAGGGATATTTAACCTTGTAAAGTCAAAAACAAGGTGACAACGCCGTACGAAATGTAGTACACAAAGTAAAGAAATCATGACTGCTAATGGATACAAAGTGACTTCAAATAGACGTTGTTATAAAGTCATGTGGTTATTTCGAATTCTGTTTGAAACAAATCATAGTTTAATATATACATCCTTCCATCCATTTAATAACAGTTCAAATATAAAAATAAGGAGATCTGGTATAAAAAAAATGTCTGTTTGTGTTTTTTTTTTTTTTTTTTTTTTTTTGCAGTATATTGAATTATAAATATTTCTACAAAACAAAACAAAGATTTAGGATTACCCCATTGATAAGAAGAACAGGTCCAGTGATGATCCACTGATAGTCAGTATTACCAGTCCAATTCCAGCAACTAAAAGATAAAGTAAAATAAACAAAATCAAATTTATGTAGAATTAAAAATGTATATTACTCATTTACTGTGTATGTAATTAAATAAGTTCTTTGCATTGATATATACTATACATAAAACATAAATTACTTAAAATATTCCATATACAACCCTGTTGTTCATATTTAATACTTATGAGTTGAATATCCCTTTAATATCTTCCGTCTTTCTTTTAAAAGATGTGTGTTAAATAAAACTTTAGTAATTTCTTTTTTTGCGGCTTCAAAGTTATAAATATTATCACTTACTAAACGTCTTCAAGCTCTATTCTTACAATAATCCATGGTATCACAAATAACAGCGGGGTAACTGTAAAACACAATGTCATTTAATAAATAATTGTGAATTAAGCAGACAGTAGTTTACCGATGTTCAAATATCGGAAATCATTTACGAAGATGAAAATTAAGATAACAAACAAACACTGGGGGAATCGAATGAACTGCAAAAAAGCAAGACCAGATGCGTCGACAGGATATGAAGTGTCCACTGATATACATGTATCACCCGCCATACGAATTCACACGCAGTCAAAATATCACAATCGGGTATAGGACACAATCGGTATTATTACAGATCAGACGACTGTTCTGGTGTCTACAGATCCAAGACTGCGAAAACATGCCACTGTACAACTTATGTTGTGTTGATTTCAGTCAGTCTTCCTTGTAACTCGTAACTCCGTTGGAACATTTTCAATGTACTGATAGAGGGACGAAAGATACCAGAGGGACAGTCAAACTCATAGATCGAAAACAAACTGACAACGCCATGGCCAAAAATAAAAAGACAAACAGACAAACAATAGTACAGATGACACAACATAGAAAACTAAAGACTAAGCAACACGAACCCCACCAAAAACTGGGGGTGATCTCAGGTGCTCCGGAAGGGCAAGCAGATCCTGCTCCACATGTGGACATATCTCAGTTAGTAAAGTCCGTATAGTAAGGACATACACGACTCAACGTAAGTACTGTGATACGTAAGTGAAATTAAAGAACTTTGAAAGGTGTGTTTTTTTCTTGTTTTCATTGGAAAAGTTTTGTATGAATTCCACTTCGTGTGAAACCAAAAACAAGTGGTCAGTATTGGTACACAATTAGTACCCACTGGAATACCGACTGTTTGCTGAAATACCAATCCGCTTAATTCAAGAAATATGTTGTCGATCAAAAAGCCTAGCATTTTGTTGATATCAACTTCGGCGTAGTTGTTGATGGAATCAGTGTTGTTCTTCACAAAGTAACAACATTTTTCATGACCTAAAACAAAAATTTGTATCAACATTTCCCATTTTTGTAGAAAAACACTCTATTTAATGAGACGATGTAGTCGATCTTTCAATTGAGCATCGGGAATAGTATTGTAAAGCGTAAATAATCAAAAGGTTCGATATTACTGCAAAATTGTAAAGATTGTGATTGGAGATTTTGAGTAGATCATTACAAATTTTAGGAATCCGCCTCTAATTGACACCGCTGGTTGATTATACCTCATCACAACATTTTCTGAAGGCCATATTCTACCGTAGAATAAATCATTATGGTGGTAAAACTAATTAGTCAAACTTATAGACGACCAGGCTATATATCGTTCTTTATAATGTTTTTGTGAAGTTTAGATATCGATTTTCATCATTCCTTTTCATTTTGAAAACGGAAGAAAGAAGTACGGATTTGTGATTTTCTAAAATCTCCTTTTACATAAATGATGTAGGGGTATATGCGGCATTCCCAGTTTTGCTGTGAATTCCAAGTTCTTTTGTGATACATTCCAAGTAATGGTTTGTGCATATAAAACAATATCGTTTGAGGCTTTGTCTGCTGGAACAACAACATATTCGTCGTGAAGACAGGATAAAGCATCCGCAACCTCATGAAAAGGTTAGAAATCCGTGAGCTCATTGTAAATCGTAGATTTTGAATGCGCTTCTCAATGCCTGAACGAACAGCTTTGATCCATTCAGACAAAGTGTTAATTTTTGGTTCATCTGGTTTGCGTTTTACTCCATTTTCTGACATAGTACTCAACTGTATCGATCCCTCAGTAACCTGAAGCTCTTCTTTCAGTGGATGGACTTGGGTCTTTCTCTAAAAACTCTTTTAAGTTGTTCATTACTTTACGATTTCATAGTCTTCAGTTAAAACATGACCAGCGGGACCAATATTGTATTAGGGGTGATGCACATGAGCAATCGGGAGGTTTGGATTTTACATCCTTGACGGTAAAGGTCTTTAATACCCTCGTGAAGTTGGAGCAATAGGTTTGATGTAGGTATATGTAATGACAAGTGTATTTTTATGCCCCCGCCGTCACTGGAGGGGACATTAAGTGTACCCTTGTCCGTCCGTTCGTTCGTACATTCCAAACTTGGTTTCCGTTCTCTAACTTAGGTTTGCCTCAACCCAATATTATGAAACTTATATACAACGATTATTACTACAAAACACAGATCAAGTTCGAATTTGGGTGGCATCACTTCTACCGTACTGGAGTTGTACCCCTTTATATATGGACAAAATGCTGAATTTTTCGTTTCCGTTCTCTAACTTTAGTTTGCCTCAACCGAATGTTACGAAACTTATACACAATGCTTATTTCCACAAAACTCAAGTTCGATTTTCGGTGGTGTCACTCTTATCGTTCTCGAGTTATGCCTCGTTATAACGTTATATGCAAGCGGGTGCATCATATGTGTCCCATGGACAGATTCTCCATTTATTTTCTTTGAAATAATCAGATATTGTTTTCTGACAGATTTTTTTATGAAAAATATTGCTAATATTGATGGCATCCAATCCCTTATCGACAAATTTTACATGAAAAAACTTGGGTACATTGTAGCAGAGTAGAATAATGTGTCAGATTATCTACAATGATTTTCATAGATATTCTTTTAAAAACTGTCTTAATTTGACAGTTTAAGAAATTAAGAAATGATTGCTTTTATTTTTAAATGTCATTGGGGTGTTAAAGCGTTGACCGAAGCATAGTTCGAATAAAGCGTTTGAACACTCAGGTTAAGAATAAGTCAACATAGGAATATCTCCATTTGATTTAGAAAATCAAGCGAGCAAAATAGTTCGTTTATATTGAAGACCAGAGCAAATATTGGTCAATTTTATCCTACACTATTGCGTAATGCATTTCCGACAAAACGTAGGATGTGTCATTTCATATTAAATGTTTTAAAGTTGTATAATAGTATTCTTAAAACAAAACATTTCATCAACATTAAAGATACAGATTTCATTGCAATAGACGCATTTCAATAATAAATTTCCCTTCAGTGATGCTCGAAGGCAAAATATTTGAAAATTCAAAACCTATACAAACGGTCAATCTTACAATAATTTTACAGAGAAAAGGGCAATAAAGTAAATACATTGTTGTTTATGTAATTTACTTTGAAACAATTTTAATTCCTATAAAATCAGTGTTTGGTTTATATGTCGATATAGGAAAAAATGCGTGAGATATTTTAAATGGAAAAAGTACGTATACTTATATAAATATACAAAATGCCTCTTTACTCTATGAGATTGTATTCTCAAATATTTATACTTAAACCAAAATCTCAATATTGAATAGCAATGTGATGAAAAACTGGTGTGCGAACTGATTTTCTTTCAATAAAGTTTGAATTAGATGTTTATTAAAAGGTTAGAAGCAAAATTATAGACTTTAACTCTCCCAGAGTTTCGTGATTCTCCTTTTGTACTCCGGAAACCTCTGAAATACTCAACAAGTTATTACTTAATTTCTTTTTAACACTCTACAGATACCTTTAAATTTCCTATTTAATAAGTATTGTTGGTAACATAGAAGGCTGAATGATTAAATTCTGTTTTTATGTGTGGTGGGCGGTCATATACTTTTTTCGTTTATTTTTTGCACGATTATATAATGTACCGTTTAATGATTTTTTCTAATTCTGTTTTTATGTTATAGATATGCAATCATTCTTTATTCATTTGAAATGTAAGTAATTTAAAACGCGTTTTTTTTTTTTTTTTTTTAAGTTTGTAGAAATAAGTACCAAGAAATAAAGAAATATTTCCAAAAGTCATAATTTACAATCGAATATTTAAATCTGGGAATCTTACATACATATCTTGTGAAGGTTAATTATTTGTTCAGCTAGTAATATCTTCTTTGTAAAATTCCACTGGCAGTAAAGTTTTATATTTTTTTATTGTAAAAAAATGACGAGAAAGGATGCATAGCCACCAGAGAAAAGGTGAAAATACAATATTCAGTGGGTAATGAGGGTCCTGCTAAAAACCATAGAAAATTCCGGGTTGGTCCCGGAAGGTAGACAGTGTAGTGTCTGCTCCATTAATAGCACTTTCATTAAAAATGAAATCCAGTGATAAGATGGTTAAAATTTGACTTCACTTTCCGCTGTATGGATGATGTTTTCTCACTAAATAATGAGGGTCGGTTGAAAAAAACTTTACGACAAAAGACATGATGCCAGCTTCCCAATTATGAACTTTCCATTTCTATGTCGCAACATTCCAGCAGCGCCTGCATATGGAGTATATATCTACCTTTTGAAACGATATTCAAGGGCTTGAATTTCCTGTAATGATTTCCTTGATAGAGGGTTCTGCTCACAAGATAGATATTAAACCAAGAGTTCCAAGTGGTGAAGTTTAAATCAACCCTCGTAAATTTTACGGACGCCATCACGAGTTGGTTGACCATTATGGAATATCTGTTTCACAGATGACAACGGATATGTTCCAATTGTCGTAACCACTATCCCGTCCTCTTTTCCCCGAATGTGACCTATCGAATTAGACTTATCACCGGGTTCGTACTTAAATGAGCAACACGACGGGTGCCACATGTGGAGCAGGATCTGCTTACCCTTCCGGAGCACCTGAGATCAAGTCCGGTTTTTGGTGTTCGTGTTGCTTAGTCTTGATTTTTTGTTGTGTTTTGTGTACTGCTATTTGTCTTTTGGTCTTTTTTCTTTTTTTGCCATTGCCAGTGGACGTTAAGCAACATACAATCAATCAATCAATCTGTTTTTGCCATTGCGTTGTCAGTTTATTTTCGACTGAATGTCCCTTTTGTTTCTTTCGCCTCTTTTAATTCAAAATGTTCTAATGATAGCCGTTTTTAACTTCCTTCTTATTCTGTGTTCCATGCGTAACTAATTTTGCAGTGTGTAGGACGGAATATTATTTTTCTTTCATTGCTGTTTAAAAAAAAATGATGAAAATCCTTTAAGTTTAATCAATTTCATCATCCGGTTCTACAATATGAATCTCCTCTTTATAAGTATTTTTATATCATAATAACAATGTCTCAAGGGCTGTTCAAAATTTAATTTTGCTGCCACCCTTCCCCTACCCACACGATCCTATTGTTTCCTTCTAGAGGTAGTTTTTGGTCTACATTTATTGCTATATTTTATCCTCTATGCCATTTCATTGTATACGATTTATTGAGAAATGAACATAATATATATATATATAATTAAAATTCCATCTTTTCCAGATCAATATATCATGATGTTTTTTTTTATAATTTCCCTACCTCAGGTAACCTTTAACTGAATTAGAAAATCGTCGCTTTTTCAATAGTACCTGAAGTATTCTTGTATAATCAACACAATAAAAATAGTATCAATTCAAGGTATTTTAAGTATCATATTTGAATACACTTTATCATAAAGAATTTTATGTTGTTTTTTTTTTTTATTTCAGTACTTATATATTCTTGGCTTTCAAATATTTGGCTTTAAACGTTCTTGATGAAGGTATATCCAGAAAATCGCTTCGGTCGCATAACATTTAGAAAGTGTACATGTTATTTTCATCTATTATCAAACTTTTAGAAATTCCTATATCTACTGAAATGCAATGTAGTGTTTTGTAGAACTGTTCGTCTTTTCCCCTTTTTCTTTTCTTCCCATGGCGTTGTCAGTTTTTCTTATACATTAGTTTTGAATATCTCTTTGGTATATGCCTGCTCTTTTTTACTTTTAGTATAAATGAGAGGCGAAAGATACCAAAGGCACATTCAAACTCATAAGTCGAAAATAAACTGACAACGCCATGGCTAAAAAGGAAAAAGACCAACAGACAAACAACAGTACAAAACACACTATAAAGAAAACTAAGGACTGAGCAACACGAACCCCACCAAAAACTGGGTGTGATCTCAGGTGCTCCGGAATCGTAAGCAGATCCTGCTTCACAATGTATTTTGAATGCTAAAGAATTGTCGGACATCTACTATATTGATATGTGGATAGATGATAATTTCTTATTATACCACTTCTGAACATTTTAAAGTAAAACTTCTATCAGAATAAGATTGAGATCATTAATTTTATTCCAACACACATTTGCGTTTAAAGAGTAGAAGACATACTCGTTAAACAGACCAATTTTCAAAACAAAAATTCATGGATTTCTAATACAGTTCATTGAAATTTGTTTCTAGAAGCAAATCACGCCGGACATGTAGAACGCTTACGGAAGTACAAAGTACAAAAAGGAGTTACAAAATTTTAAAACCCATTTAAATGCTTCCTTTAATGTTCTTGATAATAGTTTAAATGCAGAAAATCGCTAAATAATTTCGTCGTTTGCAGTTAAAATCTTTCTTGGAACCAGAAAATAGAATATTGATGAAACTATTTCCCTGCAAAACCGATTGCTTTTTCGTTTAGACGAAAATAACTGATGTTATGAAATGATTTTTGTCACTTCTGGATTGATTTATGTCTGGTGATTATGTTTTTAAGAAATGTTCAAATTGTATATTCGTAAGGAAATCATTTGTGTATAATTATGCACTCAATTGTTCAAATCAATTCATGCAACTAGTCAAAATTTAATATATTTATTCAACCTAACCAATAAATTATGTGTTTATTTAAAACTATAGTTCTTTGATTTAGGGTATGAGATATTTTCCCTCTAGATAAGTTGGTTACGGTATATTGGATGCTTTTTAGGTAATGTTTATGTTAAAGTAAGACAGTTTACAAGAGCCATTTTACACTTTGTAAGCCTAGAATTCTTCAATTTTTCTTTGGCCAATCACCTGGTCCAGTCAATTTTGATAGTGACAATAGATAACTCTGACTAAGTTTTTGTCGGAAAAATTTGATAGTGACAACAGGGCTTTAGGCAGCTTAATTGTAATTCTAAGAAAAGTGTATGCAACACATAGTGTCATAAAATGCAGTTAATTGACAACGAAGCATAAACAAGATGAAAAATATATTAAACAGCAATATACTTCACCAATTCTAATGAAAGTTACAAAACAAAAACAAAAAACATGTATAAGTGTCACCACATAATGTTTTATTCCTTGTTTTATTTTACAAAAATGGAATGTGGTGGGATTAACAGTGCTGCTACAGTGGAGATCACTTCTAACCTCTAATTAGAACTGTCAGAATATTCTGTCATAGAACTGTTCTAAACTGTCCTAGAACTGTTCTAAGTAGAACTGTCAGAATCAGTTCTAGGTAGAACTGACCAAATCAGTTCTAGGTAGAACTGTCTAAAACTGTTCCAGGTAGAACTGTCTAAAACTGTTCTAGGTAGAACTGTCCAAATCTAGGTAGAACTGTCCAAATCAGTTCTAGTGGTAGAACTGTCAGCGGAACTGACCAAATCAGTTCTAACCGTAGAACTGTCAGCAGAACTGTCTAAAACTATTGTAGCCGTAGAACTGACCAAACCTGTCAGGATTGTAGAACAGTTCTAAATGACGTCACTGCAGCTAGGGCATCTCACTGGTCACCATTCAGTGTTATTATTATCGTTGATAAAGCAACACGCAAAATGCCTCCTGTCAAAGTTAACAGAATTTCAATGTATTTGAGATAGCGAATTCGCCAAAGTGGAAAATCGTATTTGAAGATTTCCAGTATTTTATCCGACACAGAGGGAGTTTCAAAGAGAGGCCATCAGGAAATTTTATACTCGTTTCCGTCGAAAAGGGACTCTAAGTGATCCACCAAAGGCAGCTGTTCGAAGAAAAACCCTGCAAGATAGGCACTTGGTCTTTATTGTAACGAACTTGGTTGGGCGCTCGATACAATTTAGAATGTGGGTTAAGGCTAAAAAACAATGGAGATGATTCTCAATTAGATAACTTTAATAAATACAGTCAGGCAATAAATATCAACAATATAATAAATTATTCCAATGAAATGAATATCACATTATAACAATAACAATAAATATAAATATTATTTGGTGTACATCATAATTTGGTAATTTGGAGATTTGGTGATTTGGAGATTTGGTGAACTTCCCAAATATTTGGTCCCTATAAAAAGCTTTCAAAAGAAATTTAATTCCAATATTAAATACTCTTACTTTGATTTGAGTTTAAGGAAACTCAAATTAAATTACAACTATGAATAAATTATGGCACCATCTATTTTTGGTGCTACTTCCGAGATTTGGAGAAATCTGGTGAAAGACTGCTTGCGCTTGAAAGTCGAGAATTATATTAAATTAAATGTATGTCCCCCGAATTTTGGGTGAAATGTGTTGCTTAATAAATTACAAGTTCCGTACCATCTCTGTTTGGTTCATTACTTGTCTCAGGCATTTCGGTGCTCTAAAATATCAAAGGAGACGTATGCTCCACTACAAGGTTATGGCGAAAAAATCCGGATTCTGCACCAGGTTTTGTTTATATAGCAACGATTACAACGCCCCTAGATTTAGCACGAGGAAAATGGCGCAAAGTAAAGAAATAATACAGTCAGGCAATAAATATCAGCAATAGATTAAATTATTCCAATGAAATGAATATCACATTATAACAATAACAATAAATATAAATATTATTTGGTGCATATCATAATTTGGTAATTTGGAGATTTGGTGAACTTCCCAAATATTTGGTCCCTATAAAAAGCTTTCAAAATAAATGTAATTCCAATATTAAAATACTCTTACTTTGATTTGAGTTTAAGGAAACTCAAATTAAATTACAACTATGAATAAATTATTGCACCATCTATTTTTGGTGCTACTTCCGAGATTTGGAGAAATCTGGTGAAAGACCGCTTGCGCTTGCAAGTCGAGAATTATATTAAATTAAATGTATGTCCCCCAAATTTTGGGTGGAATGTGTTGCTTAATAAATTACAAGTTCCATTCCATCTCTGTTTGGTTCATTACTTATCTCTGAGTCATTTGGTGCTCTAAAATATCAAAGGAGACGTATGCTCCACTACAAGGTTATGGCGAAAAAGCCCGGATTCTGCACCAGGTTTTGTTTATATAGTAACGATTACAACGCCCCCTAGATTTAGCACGAGGAAAATGGCGCAAAGTAAAGAAATAATACGATGTCAGGAGAATAATATGGGGAAATGCACCTATTGTAAATGAATTATAACTGTTAAACATACATATACAAGTTAATAAGACTACAGATAATAGCACCATAGTTGATTTATTGATTCACATCATGAAATAAGTAATCTGCATTCCAAAATTAGCGATCAAAACAACCAGAGAAAAGTGACAGTAAAATCAGAGATTTAACTTCCCTGTTTGCACGACACAACATTATTGACGATAAAATCCATGCAGACAGGGAGATTTCAGCACAGAAACTGACAAGAGAACTTAATGCTCGTTTCCACATAAACATAAGTGTGACAACAATCGAAAGAGCCAGGAAGAGTCTTGGGTGGACACGTTCGGCGACACAGTACTGTCAGATGGTTAGGCATCAGAACAAACCAAAAAGACTGGACTATGCTTTGACGTGCCTCGCAGACAATGAACAGTATACATCATGTACATGGTATAGATTTCAACGATTGTTTGAGGTAGTTAGTTCCATTGTATGAGTGCTTGAAAATAAAGACCATGTGACAAATCTAGTCTGAAATTGGCAAGAGGATGGTGTATTCAATGTGGTTAACCTATTAACTCTAAATAATGAAGTTTGGTATTTTCTTTACCTCTAAGTACAAAAATTTCATAAAATTATTTGTTTTGCCACTCTCCTCCATCGACATCCATCGTAACAAAATTTCCGCTATAAAAGCGACCGAGGAAACGGTTATGAACATTTTTCGTAACGAGAAATGTTAAAACAGTGCTGTGATGAGAATTTTTTAATATATATTATATTCTTTTGACTTATTTATATTTAAGACAAAGAGTTCTTAAAACTGTTCTATGGATAGAACTGACTAAATAAATTCTAGCCGTAGAACTGACCAAATCAGTTCTAATCGTAGAACTGTTCCAGTCGTAGAACTGTTCTAGCCGTAGAACTGTTCTTGTCGAAGAACTGACCAAAGATTTGGTCAGTTCTAGGTAGAACTGTCTAAAACTGTTCTAGCGTAGAACTGTCAGGATCAGTTCTAGGTAGAACTGTCTAAATCAGTTCTAGGTAGAAATGACCAAATCAGTTCTAGGTTAGAACTGTTCTAGCTAGAAATGTCTAAAAGGTGTCAGGATGACAGTTCTACATACTGTACTAGAACAGTTCTGACAGATTCTGATAGATTTGATGAGAGGTTAGAAGTAATCTCCACTGCTACATTGAAAGATCAGCGATAATAGAAAACAATAAAACCAAGTAAAACACAAAGTAAGTAGTAAATTATAATGTTCAAAGCTTCTGACATATAAATTGGAAATGCGCAGATTAGTAAAATTCATGTACTAGTAGTAAAATTAAATTATGTTTCATATACTCCAATAAAGAATACTTACGCCAACCAATGATCATATACAGTTTAACACCATGTCTCTCCGTGAAAAGTGTCTTGTATACCAACATATGTAAATATAAGGCCTCCGTAAAAATCCATGTACATGTTACTGTAACACCGTATAGAAGTAAACAGTAGATTAATTTACACTCCCAGTGCTATGAAAAGAAGAAAAAAAGTTCAATACAAAATGAATTGGTCAGGATCCTGTAATTCAGTGGCTGTCGTTTATTGCTGTATATCATATTTATTTTTCGCTCATTGTTTTGTACATAAATCAGGTCGTTAGTTTTCTCGTTTGAATTGTTTTACATTTGTCATTTCGGGGCCATTTATTGCTGACTATGCGGTATGGGTTTTGCTCATTGATGAAGGCCGTACGGTGACCTATAGTTGTTAACTTCTATGTCATTTGGTATCTGGTGGAGAGTTGTCTCATTGGCAAGCATACCACATCTTCTTATTTTTATATGTTGTTGAAAATTTTACAATGTACAAATGTAACTCACATTATGTCAGTATTTGAAAAGAAAATGAAAATTCATTACAATAAGACGTGGTTTAGAAGAAGACAAACTGTTCTACCCTGTCCAGACTTATCGAGGTTTTCACGACGAAATAAAATAATGGCATTTGTTTTCTTCTAAAATAGAAAAATATCGAAACCTAAGTTTTTTTCATTTTTAACTTTGCTTAATCAATTAATTTTATTTGATATGAACTTTCCTAATACTTACTGATCCCTCTTGTATAAATGTTATTCCTCCATTTGTTCCTCTTTTGACATCTTTTGACAACCCAAAACCATCAACAAAAAGAATATCCCGTATACAGGACATGGAAGCACGTAGAATGAAGGCAAAAAATAAGTTGATATGTAGCGTGTTGCTTTTAGAATAAAGCCGTCTATAAGTAAACATAAATGAATTAATTAATTGAAGCTGATTTCAATTGATACCTACATTAGGTTTTTAAGCTATTTTGTCTTGTATATTTGTAATTCAATTCATCTAATTATGAACGAATAGGGTGCAGATTCTGCTGGCACTTGTAAAAATAATCTACAAAATGTGTATTCTATTATTCTTCTGTATAAATAAGTTTTGTGTTGATACCTTTTCGTATTTGTGATTTGTGTTTTGTATACTGTTGTTTGTCTTTTGGTCCTTTTTTTGTTTCTTTGCCATGGCGTTGTCCGTTTGTTTTCTACTTATGAGTTTGAATGTCCTTTGGTATCTCTCTCCTCTCTTGTAGAAGTCCTACATTTTATGTTCAATAAATTGTTTAATAAGTCCGCAAGATCGAACCAGTTTTTGCATTGGTGGTTCTCAAAATTTTAATTCATCTGCACAGGAAACTGTAATGATAATGACAACGTTCAACGTATAAATTCAGATAAAACTCCCTGTAATGATATTTGAATTGTAATTTTCCCTTTAGTTAGACTATAGTCGTTGTTGTAAATAATGACTTTTAAAACGTGCAATAAACTAACAATGAAAGAAATTTTTACTCTGACAAAGATGTTTACAATTCTATAATACTTAATGTTACTTTATTGACAAAGGCTTTGGAGTAATTAAATTTTATTTTATCGTTTACACTAAAAGTTCTTCCACAGTAAGCGTAAACTCATAATAGCATATAAAATCGTTTATTACTCAATACGATTCTAAATAGATTATTAACCAGATTTATTAAAGTATGCACTTATACTTAATTCAAAACTCTAGAAATGTTATCAGAAAGACTACAGAAATCTTCACTTTTAACTTCTACGTTCGCCATTATGAATTGGTGAATCAATTTCTCATCTGTCACATGTGACACTTTACATGTAACTCATAGATTCCACAAGTCCACTTTGTTACGGGTTTTGTCATGTTCCTGGTCTTGACCCTTTACTAGATGTTACATTGGTATCTTGCGAAAGATCATGCATGCAAAGCGGAAGATACTTAGTATACCCTATCGGCACATCTGTTTTGAATTCATTCTAGCACCAAATTATTCTCTATTCCTTATTTTTTGTCCATTGTCGCTATTCTATTTTTTCCAATTATTTTTTTTCCTGTTACCGAGGATTTTTACTCCACCAATTTGAGAAATTTTTAAGGACAATATTGTGTATCATTACAATATCAACTGTTTTTTGTTTTTAATTTGAACCGTCTTAAACTTGAACACAAAAGTATCACGTTCTGTTGTTATGTTTTATTATTCATGTACCCACAAATTTAGAAATGAGAATATATCCGCCAGTTAACAGGCAAGCCAAATGATGATTGAAATGCATGACGGAAAATCTCTAGGCGATGCACCATATTTCCGTATAGTATAAAAAAATTAATGTCCATGAGATTCCAATCCTTCATACTATAAAAATCCTTGTCTAAACCGTATCTAGACCCTCAAATATGCCATTTTTATTTGTCCAATTAAACATAACATGCATACTAAGTCACGAAAATTGTCCAGTTAAACAGGTCATGCGTACTGAATAATGAACTCGATCAAAGTTTAATGATTTATAACTTTCTAAACAAGTATGTGACACCACTATTTAATGGTATTTCATTTAAGTTTCTTATCATGTAAAAAATCTTACCTACAAAAGCACATAAGAAAAACAGCAACCAGAAGTGAACCAAGGGATAAACCATATCCAATATTATACATCAGTTTTATCCTAGGAAGATGTTCCTGCGAAAGCATTTTAAAAATATTTTTTTGAAACAAGTCTTTATAAGTGAAAACTTTTCGATTTTGTTGATGCAAACTCAGTGGACAAACGTTTTATATGTCTATGTGAATGGTATGTTTTGTCAGTCTTTGTGTGGCTTTACAATATAAGGGGCCTTTTTAATTTTTTGTTATTCGAGCATCAATGATGTGTCTGTTGTAGACTAAATGCGCGTCAAAGTTTTCATGGATTTTTTTCATGGTGATGGTAAATCCAGAGAGAGCTTCAGTGTTATTTTCATTTACGGTCCTCATCAACACCAAACTCCTAGATGGACAAAAGCATAGACTCGATACATCTAAGAACAATCATACATGTATAAGTTGTGTATACGTAACCTTCAAGTCAGGAATCTTGTCAGTAGTTGTCGTTTGTCAGATCCTACTGTTTTTGCGTTATTTGAAAAATTGTTGATGGCAGATCTTTTTTTTTGTTTCTGTTTATTCACAGCTTTTAAAGAATCGATACGATTTATAGCTTGACATATTATAAAGGCAAAGATTTCTTTCTTCTAGATTTTCATTTGTATTAACAATTATTGAAAGAACCAAAAATTGTCAATATTATAATACATTTACATTATTAACATCAATATTTAAAATAATTTTAACAAAGTGCGATTGTGTAAGCATATAGCAGGCCCGTAGCTGGTGGGGTCGCGGGGTTCGTACGAACCCCCTTTGAAAACAAAAAAAGCACTAAAGTCGACGTTGCGTTTGAACTGTGACTATTAATGTTGAGATTTTGTTTGTCGCGAGTGGATGTAACCAACCCCCCCACCATTGAAAATTCCTGGCTACGGGCCTGTATAGTGCAAGTTTATGTCGATAAATATAAAAAATCATAGATGTTGGATATTATAAATAACCTTCAATAAAGTTTTCTTAACCTTTTTCATTTTTATATATCAACTTACTTCCATCAGAGAAAGGTTAACAGGAGGGCATCTTGTATAATCTGTCCATGTACCATTTGTATGCGGACTAACATACCAGGTACCATTTTCCGTGCATGTTTTCGTTGCAAACTCTGCAAATAAATAATATTGATGAAAGTGATGTATTGTTTGAAAGTAAATGGAAGTAATATTACTTACAAAATTGAGGGACAAATAGATGAATATGTGTATTTTCGTGTTTTTTTTTTTTTTTTTTTTAATGGTAACTCTTTTGTTCATATTTATAGTATGATAATGAACATAATTATTTCATGAAACAAATAGTTTCTTCTGTTACCTATTCTAACATCGGACTCAGACTTCTTTTAAACTAAGTTTGTATGTGTATAAATTTTTGAATCGTATATTCATATTAAAAACATACTACATGTATACCTGTGTTACTAAAGCCTTCTACATAATGTGGACATTTCATTTTTGCAGTAGTTCCAGCTGGCGTTGCATCCCAACACATGATGTTATCCCATACCATATCACAGAATGCACCTGGTACAAATGAATGACATGAAATATTTATTTCTGACAGGAAATATTTATTTCTAGAATTGGCGCAGAAATTTGTACATGTAAACATTTTATATCGTGTCACGCTTTATGAAAACCTTAAAGATGATATTGTAAGCAGTTATAACTTAGGAAGGCTCTCAGTCAATTGTCAACCATATCCACTGCGGTAAACTATGTACTGTTCAGACCTTTAGGGTTACTTTGGACCAAAGCAAAAGCTACCAAGAGGGTAACGAAAAGCATTAACAGAACATCAACGATTGATCAACTTTAACCCCACAAAAAAATCCGAGGCTAAGATGTACCGGATGGATTATCAGTCAACGTTCCCGCTTCACTAAAAATAATTTTGTGTTGACTGTAAGTCAAATATCCGAATGTGACTACTAACCAAACATTGTGGTACATGTACCACAAGAAAATATATATTATGGATTAATTCACAATATAAAGAATATATCGACGTCATTTGGCCTCTGGCGGATAGTTGTCTCATGGGCAAGCACACCACATCTTCTCATTTTCAAATAATTAACATTATTATGTGTATCTATAACATATATAATTTTATTGTCTTTCAAATTTCAATAAACAATAAACTGTAAATTGTAAATGCAAAGTCAAGGAATGGGTTTTATATATTCCCAATATAACGCCCACCATATTTATTTCTTGTGTTTAATTATTTTAATTTGCATGTAAATTGGCTTGATGAAACAGCTAATTCTTCTACTTTAATATAAATTAAGAGATTTTGCAGCGTTGGGAATACCTGGTTGTATTAGTAACAACTGATATTGAATTGCCTACTTTTATTCATTCAAATGAACTTCAATCATGAATATTATGCTTGAAAGCTCCTTCAATGACTTATTCGATTAGGCAGTATAATGATTTGCGTTATCAACAAAATGTTTAATATATGTACTGTGTTTCCCGTCATTTCTTTGAGTTTAAGGCAATTAGGTCTCTCATTAAAAGTTTTTACTTACTTTATGTCGATGTAAAAGTACAAAACTGTATGCAATAAAAAAAAATGATAAGGTCTACGATCGAAAATTAATACAAAACGAATTTAGCGAAAAATGAAAGTGATGGGAAATGGATGAGAATTAATTTTAATTGCTTTCGTGTGGTATCATTTTTGCACAACGCGCCCGTTCAACAGAGGTACCTTTTATTTGACAAAGGTAATGAAGCTTCTACCTCTCAGTATGGAACGCCATAGCTGTCTTATGTGTCTTTTTTATTATACGAAGGTGCTTTTCTTTTTCTATTATACGATGGTGGTTTTCTATTATACGATGGTGGTTTTCTATTATACGAAGGTGGTTTTCTATTATACGATGGTGGTTTTCTATTATACGAATGTGGTTTTCTATTATACGATGGTGGTTTTCTATTATACGATGGTGGTTTTCTATTATACGAAGGTGGTTTTCTATTATACGATGGTGGTTTTCTATTATACGAAGGTGGTTTTCTATTATACGATGGTGGTTTTCTATTATACGAAGGTGGTTTTTTATTATGTGATGGTGGTTCCCGTGATTAACTGGAAGTGTGGCGTGTCACATGATTTGAAAACAGGGACGGGTCAATTGCTAATAGAATATGGAAAAAATCTTAAATCAAGAAATCAATTAAGTCTTTAAAAGTTTTTATGGACTATTATGTTTGAAATAAAACAATCAATTAATTATAATTGATAAGTGAATATATCAAAATATCGGAATTCCACCCGCTGACCCTGCATTGTTTTCGGCGATATATCCGGGTTGCACTAACGACAGGACGATTGCCCGGATTGGGACAGGATATATTGACCGGATGAGATATAAATAGTCTTAACTTTTTTGTTATTTGATAGATTATTTCAATATTTAAAGACCTTAGAGATACATAACTATATTTTATGAAAATCTAACAAAAAAATGTCAATATAGCTTTTGTTTTACAACATTTTTAGATAAAACTAAGAAATCTGTTATGCGATATTAATCAATATATTATTATATATGAAAATGTAAACTTTATAGTAACAAAAAATGTTTTTTGACAAAAAAAAAGTTGACCCGACAGTTTTCAAAATCGCCGAAAAAACGTTTTTAATGTTTTGAACTGATCGACAAAAATTGTTACTCTCTCGTTTGTTTAACAGTTAAAATTTCATGAAAAAAATAGAATCTGGGAGACAAATGAATAAATTATATACAAAAAAAATAACTTTAAGGTAAAACATTGTTTCTCTACAAGAAAAGTTGACCGGACGGATTTTACCTGCGCGAATTATGCGACGAATTATATTGGCATGATCGACAGAAAGTATTCAAAATCTTGCATTTCCAATATGATTTCCTTGATAAGGGGTTGCTGGTCTCAAGGAAGCTATTAAAACAAGGGTTCCAAGTGGTGAAAATGAAGTCATCCCTTCGAAAATTTAAAAGACGCCATCACGAGCTGGAAGACCGTTTCACAGATGACGACTTGTCGTTACCTTTTCCTCGAATGTGAAATCGCCGTAATTATACTTATCACTGAATATACTTGCATTAGCCTTACGACGGGTGTCACACGTGAAGCAGCACTGGAGATCACCACCGGTTTTTGTTGGGGTTCGTGCTCAGTCTTTAGTTTGTTTTCTATGTTGTGTTTTTAGACAATTGTTTGTCTTTTGGTGACCCTCGCCCGCACGTTGCAATCTGAATTGGCTAGGATTGTCAATTTTCCTACCGACGGTCGGTGGTTCTGTCCGGATACTCAAGCTTCATCCATCTATAAAAACTGACCTTTACGAAATAATACAATAGTGCAGAAAGTGGCATTAATCACCAATCAATCAATCAATCAATCAATTTGGTTACTATCGTTTTTCGTTTTTTTGCAATGGCGTTGTCTTCGACCTATATGTATCACTTTGGTATCTTCCACCTTTCTTTCCAAAAGACACGCACATATGTTTACCTTTTCTCTCATATGTAAGCTGTGTTATAGCAAATGCTTCCTTAAACACCTTGTTATAGCTTAATAGAAATAAATACTACAATGTCCAACTTGCATACAGTCTGCAGCATTCATTACAATGGTTTACCGTAATGAAAGCTTAGAAAAAGTATGCAATACAAATTATTAATCCAATGCTTAAATCAATATATAACATTGTGGCATTATATGAAATAACAGTTTGAAAGCTGAAATATATATTTAGACCTGACTTCATTTCACAAACCATATATAAAGAATCACATCATAAAAGTTGAACAACTGTTCGATTAAAATTCGGAAAATAGATATAAGAAGATGTGGTATGAGTGCCAATGAGACAATTCTCCGTCCAAGTCACAATTTGTAAAAGTAAACCATTATAGGTCAAAGTACGGCCTTCAACACGGAGCCTTGGCTTACACAGAGCAGCAAGCTATAAAGGGCCCCTAAAATGACTAGTGTAATACCATTCAAACAGGAAAACCAACGGTCTAATATATATAAAAAACGAGAAACGAGAAACACGTATGAACCACATGAAAGCCTTTATTTCAAAAAGCTTTAAATTGGTAAACATTGTATTCAACTACATCGCTGCGAGGAACTAGAAATATATGTGGTAGGCTACCATATGAGTGTAAAAATATTGATTAATATAAGAAAGTTCTACATGGATTACAGGAAAGACCACCCTTCTTTGGTCTATAAAAAAAACTAAAAAAGAACCAAGGAAAACATTGGATGACAATTTATTAACACTTCAACCATACATTTTAATCTCGACGATTTAAAAAAGGCTTCTAAGAATTCATAAAAAACACGAATTAATTGATAATCGTAATCGAATGTTACTTCATAATATGAGGGAAAATTCACACATGCAAGGAAACCTAAAATGAAGCTATTTCTAATGCGATCAATAACAAAAAAAGGTACATAGACGATCGTAATACAGCAATAGTTGTGAGACAAAAAACAGTATTACAGACGACAAAACTACGGATACAAGAAAATCGGAAGGAAATCATACCTTTTCAACAAACTCTAGAAGATGCAATCTCAAAGTAAATATTTAACCTCCCGACAAAGAAATCATGCCTTCTTTCACGACAAACCTGACCATTGTAAATTTCATATAGCAACAGCCTGAATAGTGAAGAATAGCACCATCTTTTCTCTTTTGTATTGTTTCTGATTGATCATTGTTGAAGGCCTCTGGATTCGTGGTATCTTTTTAACGAACTAACGGTTATCCATTGTATCTCCAACAAGTATTGAAATCCTTGTCCTTTGTGGATAGTTGTCTCATTTGCCATCCTACCATATCTCCTTGATATTTTTTTTGTGTAAAATTAAACAAAATAAGCAGTTAGTTTTGGCGCCATGTGAGAAATACAGACTCCTTGGAAACCTAGAACAACTTCTGGAATAACAAGTAACTAAACTTTAATTTACTATTTAGATATCTAACTTGATTTTAGCCCGCTGGTGCAGGAAAAGTACTGTTCTGAGAATAGCACTGATTAATAAGTAAGATGAAAAAGAATTACCTTAAACATACATCCTAATATTTGACATTAGACATATTTTTTTTGTACATCAATTATCCTCTGAAGCACTTCTCTTCTACGTAGTTTGAACCAATTTCACTAAAAAGTGTTATCAAATTCAAAATGTGTTGTAATATTAAAAGAAGTAAAAAGTGACCCACAAAAGTATACCAAAACATTATGGTAGAGATGAGAGTTTTTTTTTGCTCCGTGTTGAAGGCCTCACTGTGAATTTGAAATGAAGAACAGCAATAACAGTGTTGTTCCTTTGCTTTTTGTGTGTGTTTTTGTTGTTGGTGTTGCTGCAACATTAAACTGATCCAAAAATGAAATTAATAGAGGGAAATAAGATGAACTTCTTGATTAGGTTATATAGGTAAACTAAAAATGGATATTGTTTCATCTAATATTATGCTAAAAAGAGACAAAGTCTACTTCAAATGTGTTTAGTTAACCTGTTTGTGGTGCAGTATAGTTGATTATTTTGGCTTCACATTTCTGTTCTTCAACATGTAACCTCATCAGCTGTTCAAATTTTGTTTTCATTCTTTCACTCATTCTAGGTACCTGCAAAATACATTATTACATTTGCATAATAATAAATCCCTAATTAAAGCATTTACGGTAAATTATTCAAAGATGAAAAGAACCATATACTTAACTGGTCGTGTTCAATACGTGTAGAAGGAGTTGAATATACAAATAAAAGGTATCTTTTTCCATTGAGAATGTTTCTGAAAATAGACTAAAATCCGTCATAACGAAAATATAGTACGTGTCGATTGCACAAAATGTATACCTTCCATCAAAAATTTGGGTGTAAATCAACTAAATTTTACTATAGGTAAAATATACAAAAAAATATTTCAAAAATATGTTCACTAAGTGAGATGTACAATGTATATCTGCAATGTACAAGTACATACAAGCAATATTAGGATTTTTTTTAATGCTTTTTAACCAACAATATTTTTCTGTCTGTACCAAGTCAGACAATCTGGACCAATTGTTGGTCATCATTGTTTGTCTTTGTTTGTGAATTTTCGTATGATGCGAGTGTTGGTGGTAGATGTGTTTTCGTATGATGCGAGTGTTGGTGGTAGATGTGTTTTCGTATGATGCGAGTGTTGGTGGTTGATGTGTTTTCGTATGATGCGAGTGTTGGTGGTAGATGTGTTTTCGTATGATGCGAGTGTTGGTGGTAGATGTGTTTACGTATGATGCGAGTGTTGATGTGTTTACGTATGATGATGTATGATGCAGTGGTTAGATGTGTTTACGTATGATGCGAGTGTTGGTGGTTGATGTGTTTACGTATGATGCGAGTGTTGGTGGTGATGATGTGGTTTGACGTATGATGCGAGTGTTGGTGGTTGAGTGTGTTTACGTATGATGCGAGTGTTGGTGGTTGATGTGTTTACGTATGATGCGTATGATGAGTGTTGGTGGTTGATGTGTTTACGTATGATGCGAGTGTTGGTGGTGGTTGATGTGTTTTCGTATGATGAGTGTTGGTGTGTTTGACGTATGATGCGAGTGTTGTTGGTGGTAGATGTGTTTTCGTATGATGCGAGTGTTGGTGGTTGTGGTGCGAGTGTTGGTGGTTGATGTGTTTACGTATGATGCGAGTGTTTACGTATGATGCAGTGTTGGTGTTTACGTATGATGATGTGATGTTTACGTATGATGCGAGTGTTGGTGGTTGATGTGTTTTCGTATGATGCGAGTGTTGGTGGTAGATGTGTTTACGTATGATGCAGTGTTGGTGGTTGATGTGGATGATGAGTGTTGGTGGTAGATGTGTTTACGTATGATGCGAGTGTTGGTGGTTGATGTGTTTTCGTATGATGCGAGTGTTGGTGGTTGATGTGTTTACGTATGATGCGAGTGTTGGTGGTAGATGTGTTTTCGTATGATGCGAGTGTTGGTGGTTGATGTGTTTTCGTATGATGCGAGTGTTGGTGGTTGATGTGTTTTCGTATGATGCGAGTGTTGGTGCTAGATGTGTTTACGTATGATGCGAGTGTTGGTGGTTGATGTGTTTACGTATGATGCGAGTGTTGGTGGTTGATGTGTTTACGTATGATGCGAGTGTTGGTGGTAGATGTGTTTTCGTATGATGCGAGTGTTGGTGGTTGATGTGTTTTCGTATGATGCGAGTGTTGGTGGTTGATGTGTTTTGGGTTTTTTTCTTCTTTTGCGATTCCTGTTATCCCTTTTTTGTATATTATTCCTAATTGAAAGCAGTAGGAGAAGTAAACTACACAAAAATAAGTACCCCTTTTTACCCACCTTCCCGACATTCATCCTATTACATGTATGATCATGAAATACATTTGTGCAACCTGGAACATGGTATTTAGAATTAGTAAGACACTGAGATATTAGAAAATAAGATATTGCCTCGTAAATGTAAAAAAAAACAATATATTTTCAAATGGAAATTGTAGTGCAGTATCAAAGTTAATATATTTGTCTGTAGAAATTGTACACTTTGGTTTATTGGAGTGCTATTTTCTAATGATACATTGCACACATTCGTTTCATCATTGCGAATTAAATATGGTCTTGTTTTAGTCGAATACAATGTTTGATGGCTTCTTAATAGCTTTGTTCGACTACTTCTTTGTCTGCTGATTATAGAAACGATACAATTCTGCGTATATGTGACGTATTTCGCACCATATGGTGCCGTTATATATGAACATCTCGAACAGATAGCCTGTCTTTATCTAAATTGTGCAATAAGATGGATACAATCAAGGAAGTAACTCCAGTTTGTGTTGACCTTCACAAAGTTTTCATAGTACAACATAAGTACCATACGGTAAAATATCGTATGAATGGGTGCTTTGGCAAGCATGTTATTCCGTATGATGTGGATAGTTTGTAAATAAAACCTTGTTTTGACATGGCAGTTAAATTAAAAGAGATTTAATCAATATCATAAACGACCTCATTATTTCAATTGATTTTATTTTATTCAATGCAATTTTTATTACTTTAGCATGGCGTTAAACATCACATTGATCTATCCTGAAACTTTCAAGAAGAAGTTTTACCACAGTTACCTATCAATATTAATTGTGTTTATGTTTACAATATATGTAATCGTTTCATTAGTTGTACAAATAATTAATGGTAATTGGTAGAATTTATTTAAACCTCAAGGATTGACTGGGATAAATGAATATTGTCAACTGCACTTTTCCCATTCGGAAGTCGAACCCGTGCTAAATATGGTGTGCTGGGTGTATAGATATGTATCCAAGTCCGATTGGAATGGGAACTTTAAATCCGTAGCCTTTGTGTAGAGGGACGAGAGATACCAGAGGGATAGTCAAACTCATAGATCGAAAACAAACCGACAACGCCATGGCCAAAAATAAAAAAGACAGACAAATAATAGTACAGATGACACAACATAGAAAACTAAAGACTAACAACACGAACCCCACCAAAAACTGGGGTGATCTCAGGTGCTCCGGAAGGGTAAGCAGATCCTGCTCCACATGTGGCACCCGTCGTGTTGCTTATGTTATTACAAATCCGGTAAATAGTCTTAATTCGGTAAGTAACATTCGTGAAAAGGGAAGGGTATTGTAGTTACGACATAAGGAACATATCCGCTATCATCTGTGAAACGGTTATTCCATAACGGTCAACCAACTCGTGATGGCGTCCGTAAAATTTACGAAGGATGATTTCAACTTCAAAATTTGGAACTCTTGGTTTAATAGCTTCCTTGTGAGCAGCAATCCTCTATCAAAGAAATCCTGATAGGAAACACAAGCCCGGGAATATCGTATCAATTGGGAGATATATACTCCGTATGCAGGCGCTGCTGGAATGTTGCTACATAGCAATGGAAAGTTCACAATTGGGAAGCTGAAATCATCTCTTTTGTCGTAAAGTTTTGTTTTCAACCGACCCTCATTGTCAATTTCTAGATGTAAGTCAAGATATGAGGCCGACTTAACTGTATCTGTAGTATCCTTTATCTCTAGTTCGATGGGATAGATTCGTTCAACATAGTCACCAAATTTTGTATTATTTAGTGAGAGAACATCATCTATATAGCGGAACGTAGAGTTAAAGGATATTGCTAACTTCTTATCTTTCTTCCTAAGAAGTTCCTGTATGAAATCAGCCTCATAATAATAAAGAAACAAGTCGGCAAGAAGAGGGGCACAATTGGTTCCCATTGGAATTCCGACAGTTTGTTGAAAAACACGTCCTCCAAACGTAACAAATATGTTGTCAATCAAGAAATCAAGCATCTTGATAATGTCAGTTTCAGAGAATTTTTTGTTTGAATCAGAGTGATTCTTTACAAAGTAGGATTTATCCTCCCAAGACAAGATACTTGTATCTACGTTTGCCATTCTTTTTAATGAAACAAAGTAATACCAACTCTTTCAATTTGTCTTTTAGTTTGGAATGGGAGTACCACGCTCTCTAACAATGAAAAACTATTTTTCACCAACTCTTTAAGGGGTCCATATACGATCTGTTTCAATGCAAAATTAATGTCCCTTTCCAACATACCTTTAATTTTCCAGTTGCAGTCTGAATATCCCAACCGTCTACACGATCGTCCCATTTTACCGAATTTACCTAATGAATTTTTTTTTAATTTGTTCTCGTCCTGAACATGCCTGAAACATTTGCCACTCTATGTTTGGCAAACGAGAACCAATCAACTAATATATCTTGACAACATTGCCTGCTATTTCTAATATATGAAATGAAATGGTAATCATTATATATCAACGACACAAAAATCAAAAGATAGTCAGGCATAAAATGTAACTAACTGTCTGGTTCGATATATTTTACTCGGGGGTTAAATATATTACCAGGAAATGAATACTTTAATATACTGCATGGATTTTTAAAAATCTGTAATTGAGAAAGTGTTTTCGTGTCTTGTCAAATGCGTTGTTTGTAATGGAATTTTTATGTTGTTTTTAAAATAGAGAATTATCCTCATTTTCTGCTTAGCCTTTTTATAAAGTATTTGTATCTCTCTGATGAATAAAACAACATATAAGAATCTGGCATTTACATGTCGGAGATGAACAGATATTTTATTTCTAAAAATAGTCAAAGCGTTCATGATTTGATGTAATTCTAAACATACATCTGAAAAGGATAAGTTATTATAATTCCGGAAAGATTTGATGATTCAAATGATCTAGTGATATTCCAGATTACAGATAAAACTTGTAAATATGCATCTGATATAATCAAAAAGGCTATTGAAGATTGTATGTTACATTTTGTACCTCTTGCTGTCTTTTGGTTATTTTTGTCGTTGGGTTACTTCCTAATTGACGTATTCCAAAAATCTTCGTTAGTGTTGTTTGATGTACTGTCAAATATATAATTTGTTTGGCAATTTCTGTTATCTTTTATGTGTTATTAATTATTTCTAACCTTGACAATTGGTTGATGAGAATTTATTTTAATGATGCAACTGTTCTGTCTGTTCATGGACTACTTTTAAAGAACGTATTACCATATTTTCTAATAAAGCAAAATACCAAAGTAATGAAATAAATAATTTTGGAACGAACATAAACTCTTTGGATGTATTAGAAAAATTACGCAAATTAACTTAAGATTTATAATTGTAATTAAAATCAGGCCGTTGGTTTCCTCTTTAAAATTATTTAACATTTTGTAATGCCGGGGCTTTTTATAGCGTTAAACCCCTATCCAACATTACAAAGCTGGAGCATATTTAGTAGTTTGACAATCTGTACAATAAACAATCAATCAAAAAAACTGTACCAGTGCATAACCTATGTTTAATTGCCAAGGCAAACTGTGTCCTTCATGTACATTTGTAGGTGGTCCAATATTGTTATGTTGTCGATATATAGAACTCGACACTGTTATAAAAATATTGGCAGTTAAAGATGGAAACTACAGGTTATCTATTGAATTAAATTGCTTGTTATTTCTGAGTTATAGTGTAAAGTTGACAATTGCTCGTGCAGACAAATCAATTACTATGCGTAATCAGGTAGCAGAAATAGATTACGCGGAAGAAGAAATATGATTTCGTCACTTCTCCATATCATTTCTCATTGACAACCGAAGGAATTAAGTTTAATGGAGACAAATCATTGAAAATTTTTATTTCTCTTTCGCTGTTTTCATTTTGATTAAATGTTTAAGTCAAATAACTGAAAGTGGGAATGTTTGTTTTGAGTTTAAAATCAAAGGAACTGGTCTTTTATTACAAAGCAGTAAATTAAAAGATGAATTAGGGCTACCATCCAAAAATCATTTTTGATATTTAATTTTTTGATTACAAAAACAAACATACCGTTCCTGGTTAATTATTCAGCATGCCATAACCAATTATCTTGATGACTACTATGAAGTGCAATAAAGTTGTGAAAGTACAAATTTTACACCTTATTTTATGTTTATAAATCACAGAGAAACTTTCCCAATATTATTAATTCTGCTGCCTTGCCATTACTAACTTACTAATAGTACAAACAGTTACAACAGTTACGATTTTTGGTGGGGTTAGTGTTGCTCAGTCTTTAGTTTTCTATGTTGTGTTTTGTATACTGTTGTTTGTCTTCTGATTGTTTATCCTTCCGGAGCACATGAGATCACCCCCGGTTTTGTTGTGGTTAGTGTTGCTCAGTGTTAAGTTTCCTATGTTGTGTTTTGTATACTGTTGTTTGTCTTTTGGTCCTTTTTTGAAATGGCTTTGTCAGTTTATTTCCGACTTATGAGTTTGAATTTCGCTTTTGCATCTTTCGCCTCACTTTTACAAAGAAATGTATGGTTACTTTCATTAGATATTTCCATAATATCGTACAGTCAGCGTTTAATTTAAACATAAAAATTAAAAGACAAGGAATGACGATGGCACGTATTTCTGAAATAAAAATGAACTTTTGTAGAGGTACCCAGAAGAATCCTTCGGATGTTCTTCTTTAAGAGAATACAAGAAATAAGGAGATACGGTCTGCCTGTCAGATATCAATATTAATATTTTTTTTATTATAATGTTTAACTTGCATTAAGATATTTAATTCAAAACTGCAAACACTGCAGCTAATATAGACTCTCTTTGAGACATTGTCATTAATATTAAGATATGACCCTAGCTCATTTCTCATTTGTCAAAGAACTATGTGAAAACAATAGGGTTGTTTCACATATTGTCATGTCGGGGCCTTTTATAGCTGACAATACGGTATGGGTTTTGCTCATTGTTGAAGGCCGTACATGTTTGTTGACCTATAGTTGCTTTTATCCATGTCATTTGGACTCTGGTGGATAGTTGTCTCAATAATCATACTACATCTTATTTTCATATTTTAGGACAAATATATCAATATCGACATGTTTATGACATCTGAAGACATTTCTGCACTAACGCTTTTAAATAAAATTAACATATTTTTAAAAGGCTTGATTTCCGCAACTTCGGGGTCACATAAAGACCTTGTCATACCTCCTTCTTTAAAAAAAATGGTCTTTAAAAAAGGTCCGTATTTTACTCCCATTATACAAAAATGGATCACTCACACGATAATAATTCAGAGATGTGAGTAGTTTTGTTTAATACAAAAATTTGGTCCATAGAAATTCACCATATTTAAGGTCGAATTGAACAAGTGCATGGTTATGCAAAACAAACAAAAAATATATATCCACACGCGTTGGTATTTTTGGTAATTTTACTGTCCAATTAAAACTTGCTTACAGTATAGTATAACAAAATAATGTTTCATATAGGACTTAAAATATCATGCCGTGATAGTCATATTGGGGCTAATTCTTTAAACAAAATACAGACGGAATAGAACAAAAAACCAACTACACGTTTCCAAGGTGACAAACGAAATCTAATATTTATGTACATTAATTTGCAATGAACTGTCTGCTTAGGAAATGCCTCTGCATAAACTAAACGAATTCTATATTCGGCTTAAATTATGAACTGAATTTGAAGAAACGCTTTTTTTTTCTTCATAACATGCAGATTCTGAAGTACTAGTAACTTCCTGTCTTGAAATGAAACGTGTTTTCCTTGAAACAGTAAGTGCAATTGTGACAATACAGTTTTTCTTCAAAATCATTAAAAAACTTTATTGCTGTTATAAATCTGCATTATGCATTGTAGATGTCAGCTAGACAAATTACCTCAATGTATATTAAATCTGCCAAACTTCACTCACTAGAAGAGCCTTGCATGCATCATAACATAATTTACTATCCCATTATCAATTGTTATAAGGTTTAAAGCTACGTATATCTGAGCAAATTCAAACCCATCATAAC
Organism: Mytilus coruscus; assembly: GCA_017311375.1. Lineage (NCBI taxonomy): Eukaryota > Metazoa > Mollusca > Bivalvia > Mytilida > Mytilidae > Mytilus > Mytilus coruscus. The sequence continues at coordinate 120,213,375 of CM029596.1, read as the reverse complement.
ATAATTTACTATCCCATTATCAATTGTTATAAGGTTTAAAGCTACGTATATCTGAGCAAATTCAAACCCATAATGTTCCTTGTCCTTTAAAAAATCTAAACAGTTGTAACCAAACAGACGTTTTGATAAGTTTATAATAGATCAGGAATAATAAACCAACGTTTTAAAAGCGAATGTAAATCTATATTACTAAATGAATTGAGTTGAAATTGGGTGTCGCGTTTTCTTCTTTCACATAAAATCCACGAATATTGTTTTATACCACAAAGGGGTAATGACCAGCGTAGTTTATTATGTGTTCATTTCAAGATCTTTTGGTGGGTATTTGAGGGTTAAAATCGGAAAAAAGTCAGTTCGGATCTACCGTCCTTCACGACGTTCGGCTCTGAAATTTACGTGCCGTCATCATTTCCGTCATTGCACGTCTGCCCTGCAAAATTAAATTTTATTTCGTAGCAGATACGGTAAATATTGACCTTACACTGAAACACTTTGTGATACATATTCCCTTGACGTTCTCAGCAATTTAACAACAGATTTTACACGTCAAGATCGAGCTTTCTTTTCTTGGAACCGCATCAATTCAACATGAAAAGGGTGGGGGGATTACTTCAGTTTTCGGTTAAAAATGGATACCAAAGTGCGGCTGGAATGTGACCCACCCCCATTCATATATTAATGCATAAAATTTTCAGCCCACTTATATATGGGTGTGGTTCTGAGCACGGAAACACCAGAAATCAGGTGCGGATCCAGGATTTAATGGGGGGGTGTAAAAAGTATTGTTCTGCGGAACGGATCATGTTGCGAAATATTTTTGGGTAAATTAGCAAAAATTAACGTGCCGTCATCATTTCCGCTTTTTTTTTTTTTTTTTAACACATATAAACGTTTTATTCCTAAATATTTCCTGTATACAATTACCTTAGTCGTCCAGGTAACAGACTAAGGATCCCTGTTTACAAAATGAACCATCTATCCAGGGGTAATAGAAGGCCAAAGATGTAGTCCACTTTTTACCTTGTATTTACAATTAGTTTCAAAAATACATTCACATGATGTTAGAAGCATCTAACTCTATACCTTAACTTTAACATAGTAAGTAATTAATAAGATACCATACAAAAGATGTGCATTGAACGCAACACACATAAGGCTAACACTTTTATATCATTTTTATATATATGTATATATTGATGAGATCTATAGTCTTATATAATAAACCATAAAAAATTCGTTTAAAGCTTATATTATATTTTTTGTCTAAATTTTCCTTATCACAGACTTCAATTTTGTCTTGTCTATGATGTCTATACCTTTTAATTGAAGAACAAATTTCAAATTAATTTTGAAGTTATATTTCCAAATACTATAAATATCTTGTGGTGTTATATAAAAAGAAGATGTTATAGGCGTTTTGTTGTATTTTATTGAATTCCTGATTTTCCATAGAATCCATTTAGAATATGTAATAATTGTGTTTAGAAAATTGTCATATTTGAATATTCCTGTGTTTATTCCTAATATCATGTCCTTTTTAACAATAGTATTTATTCCTATGTTTGATTGGATGAGTATTTCTTGTAGCTTGTTTACAATTAAATTTGATGTACTACAACTAAAAAATAAGTGTTGCAGGGTTTCTATGTTGTTGTCATTTTGACAAATATGGCAGTTTCCATTTGAGAGTTTCATTTTTTGTAATCTACATTCAGTATATAGAATATTGTGCATTGATCTCCATTGAAATTCTTTTACTTTATTTTCAGTTATCATTTGTTTTAATCCCGACCACAAATTTTCCCAAAGTAAATTGTTTCCAAATATTTCCTCCCACTTAATTTGGCATTTTGGAGATACGTCTTTATTTAATAGCGTACGAATATTTTTTAGTTTTAACTTTGACGGTTTTATTATTTGGTTGTTTAAGTTCATAATCTCAAGGTCATTTGATATCTTTAATTTTATTTCATTATGCAGATTCTGGTTTCCGCAAGATTTCAAAATTTGCACGAAATCTTTAGGAATTGCCTGTTTAATTCTAGAAAATTCGGAAATACAATTTCTCCGATCAATGAGCTTCCTATAAATTTCATTGCAGCTCATAAAATCAGTATTTTCTGAATTCCAAATGTCCTTGATAGTTTTGATATCGCTTTTTAAAAATGAAGGGTAGAACAATAGTTTATTTTTGAACAAAATAGAAGAGTTCCCAAATATTCTCGTATTTAAAACATTTCTTTTATTGAATGGTATATCAATAATTTGTATGAAACCTGACCAAGTATTTATTATTTTCTGATAAAACTGTGGTAGTTGGTTTATATCTAAACCATTCAAATTTGAACATTTACATACAAACATGGTATCATTATATTTTTCATCAAATTTCCGCTTTGCAAGTATTATGGTCTGATCAGGAAAAAGTATACCCTAAAGGGTGGGGATTACTTCGGTTTTAGGTTAAAAATGGGTACAGAAGTGCGGCTGGAATGTGACCCCCATTCATATATTAATGCATAAAATTTTCAGCCCACTCATATATGGGGGTGGTTCTGAGCACGAAAACTCCTGAAATCAGATGCGGATTGACCTTACACTGAAACACTTTGTGAAACACATTCTTAAGTTTATTTCGCGGTTATTTTTTAGTAATATAATCAACTAGTAGACTGAACCTGTAATGCAATTTTAATAAAAAGCATTAAAATGTTTATAGTCCGTAGATTTTGCACCAAATCCCAGTTACTGCCTGGTTGTACGACTGTGAGTAGGGTTTTACTCCCAAGTGTATTAGCAACTCGGTAACACATAGGAACTGATCAAAATAAAAATAAGGAGATGTGGTATGATTACCACTCAAAGAGCTTCCTCAGAGACCAAAGAACATAGATGTAAAAAATACGGACTGATTACATGTCGATTACCAGCATCTTCTTTCCCTTCCTGAGCACCTGAGATCACCCCCAGTTTTTGGTGGGATTCGTGTTGCTCAGTCTTTAGTTTTCTATGTTGTATTTTGTGTACTATTGTTTGTCTGTTGGTCTTTTTCTTTTGTAGCCATTGCGTTGTCAGTTTATTTTCGACTTATGAGTTTGAATGTCCCTTTGGTATCTTTCGCCTCTCTTTTACCTTTGTGACTATTGCAAACATTTTTTGGGCAAATTCGATTGCTGGGTTACTTTTATTAGGTCCGTTTAAATTTATTGCAAAATATGCTTGGTTTGAGTGTTCCTGGGAAAGGTAAATATAAAAATAGAAGATGTGGTATAATTGTCAATGAGACAACTCTCCACCATAGATCAAATTACATAGAAGTTAACAACTATAATAGGTCACTGTACGGCCTTCAACAATGAGCAAAACCCATACCGCATAGTCAGCTATAAAACACAACATAGAAAACTAAAGACTGAGCAACACGAACCCCACTCAATGAGAGATTTGCGTGCTAGTAAAGCTTAGGTTTACTTTGTTTGTTTGCATCTTCCACGTGTGATCTTACATGATGTTCTTGGTTGTTCTGTTTGAAATGTTTTTGCTCTTTAAATTTAATATTTTGAACGGATATTGATTAAGACTATGAGAAATATTGAAACGATTTAAAAAAAACTAAAGCGAATAAATATAATTTTTATAATAACATGACTTTGTTTTCAGTTTTATTCTGTTTAAGTACTATCAAAAGTTAAATAATTTTATGGAAAGCCAAATACATATACATGAAACCAAAATAGTCTTAAGCTAAACAGAATAAAACTGAAAACATTGTTATTATAAAAATTTATATTGTTGGCTTTAGTTTTTGTAAATCGTTTCAATATTTCTCAAAAGAATATAATCCCTCTATAAAATAGAACTGGATTCAGACTGACCGTAAAAACTTAAATGATCAGTTTAGCTACTTAATTAATCGTTATGTATTCGTCTGTTGTGGGGTAAAGCACTCAAAAAAAAAGATAGACACGCACATTGGAAACACAGAAAAGAGTGTTTGTTTGTAATTCTCTTGTATGAAGTATTGTAGAAAAATGGCTGAGTACACTTTTTTTTGGAATTTCTATTAAATCATTCCTATATTGCCATCCATTGAGGCCAATTAAACTGTACAGACATATTAGTATTGCATGATTGTAACAATTTTATATTTGAAGTGAACAGATAAGCAAATACCGTATGCCATTAAATGTAATTTGCACAATAAAATACAGTTTAGAGACTAATTTATTTCAACATGTTCAAGCACGTTATGTAAAATTCAGACCATAAAAGAATCTTCAGTCACAGACAAACGATTTCTTTCTGTTTATGTCTTAAATACGAACTTATAAAAATATGTCATCTGGTTTCGTTCTACAGTACGAAAAAATCAATTTTGATATTTTTTTATAAATACTTTTTTTCAACTTTTTTTTAACTTTTTCACTTGAGATTTACTGTCTAACCATGATACCCCTCTTAGTTATATCATAACTATCATAACAAAACCATTAATAAGATGCATTAGCCGTTCCTTCACATCTAATTTTTGATTTTTTTGCACTCCTGATAATAAAAATGTTGCGCTATCGAAACAATAGTTAAAGAAATGACCCACATCACTAAGATTGATAATAGCTCAATCAAAAGTAATCACCGCGACTAATACAGAAATAATGATATAAACATTGATATTCTACAGGATAGGAAAATAATTATAATGTCAACAGGACACTGAAATAGGCATAATTCAACTGCTGACACAAGCAAATTAACTATTTGTCTGTTATCCAGAGAGCTTCATAGACTTACAAATATTTATTGAATCTCAAGCCGAAGATAAGCCAAAAAAATCTTTGAACATGATTTGAAGATAACTGCTTTTCCTTTTTCAGCATTAGTTTTTATCTCTGACGGATTTGTAGGAAAAGTTTTAATTAATTTCTGAATCAGCTTGCCAAAGGTTGTTTTATCACCATTTCAATAGGAAAAAATTTTTTTAATCGAGGTGAATGTACTACATGGCAACAGAGTTCAACAAATGTCATTTTGTTATAATTAGCTCTCGATACTTGTTCCTAAAGAAAGAAAGGGGCTTAAAATATGACTGATAATACAAACACATGGCTATAAAAAATACCAATACAAGAACAAACAATTATATGGTACAAATGTGTACATCTTTTGTATCCAATTGATAAGTTGTCTGGCAGACAGTCGGCTTTGTCTTCCGGCAGCAAAGAAAAAACAAATCTGAGGAGACGGATTTTTTACGATAATAATGGTCCTTACTTAAGAATTGAATGCTTCTTTTTGTATTTTATTTGGATGTTAAAGTGTTGACCGAATCACATTTCGTATAAAACTCGAAATCGCTTCATACTATAAATATGCGCTCGATCAACGATTTTACAACTCTATAAAAAAAATAGAAACATTCAATTCTTATAAATGCATTTTCATGCTACAACTATGAAGTTAGAGTTAAATCAAAATTTTCGTTTGTTTTCTAATGCCTTATTGTGAAGTTGTCACGGAAAGCACATGTTTTCATGAATGTAAATTTTATGAGGAAATGAAATCTAATTTTGGAATTCCTCGCGATTATTGTCAGCCAATGAAAAGTACGGACTCTTATGAAACATACATATAATGTAGTTATATGATTTTGGTCATCATTAATGAGATCATTTATCATGATGAAGTTGGATATTGGTACAACACTTACTTTAAATCGAACTACTTAATCAATGATCTATAAGATAGAAACCTCGTTCATTCGAATTACATTATTTACAGTTTATATCTTGGTTTATCTGCAATTTATTCATTTTCCCTTTGATCCTAAAATTTTTCTTGGATCGCGGACAGGACAAGATACTCGAAGATATTAGGCAATGACGTCAAGTAACAATCAAGGAAGTCTATATTATGCATACCTACCCGCATTAAATTAGCATTGAAATGAACACGGCTTCATTCATTCATACACAACGAACTATCGTTACATTTTTTCGCTTGATATTCTTACTGATTAAGTCAGTATGAAAAACAAAATAACATTATTCTATATGTATTCGTTTATAGAGTTAAATCATGCGTCAACATCTCTTCCGCTTCAAATCAAATAAATGAACTAAACTCTAAAACAATGTAACGGAACCATATAATATCAGGGTCGTACCGTCTATTGATTTTTATTTTAAATACTTATAGTTCATATCTTGATGTTTTAACGGGTGAATTTACATTTTAACACATCATGTATCACATTTCCTTGATATCAAACGACACGTTACTTAAAGCGAAACCAATATCTTAACTAGGCATCCTTTGAACTACAATTGAATTTGGTTAACTTCTAGATATATTCTCTAGTTGACTTAATTGCGACCATCTTCTTCATAGCAAACTTCCTAAAACCAAAATTTAATTTTAGCAGGACAATTGTACGAGCAGATACCGAATAGTACATGTATATGCCCAACTGCATGTCGCATAATGTGCATGACAAGAACACAAAAAACATGTTATATGTTCAAAAACCTCGCCCGTAATTATAAATTATGTAATTCATTGACCGCTCCCGACATGTGTAACTTCAAGGCATATTTTAGCGGCGATCGATGTCTTTCAAAATTACTTTATTTTTATCAATAGTACCGCTTAAGTCGACGCTAGGGGCCGTCTTGACCTTGTTGTAGGGTATGAATGATTTGTTCATTGTTGAAGACCCTACATCAACTGTCAAGATGAAGAACAGGAATAAAAGCCCTGTTCATTGATAATTTTCTATGTTTTCTATGTATTGTGTGCGATTTTGTCCCATGTACATTTACTCCATATCCTTTCATTTTCTATATATACTCCGTCTATAAAAGAAGAGCAGCATAATGTTTTCCGAAAACATCTGTGCAATCGTCCTTCCAACAACAAGTTAAAATTTTAGTTAAAGAAAAATTATCACGAACTTGAAACTTAATAAACATGTTCTTTAAGATGTGCGAACTTAATATATATTAATATTTGCCAAATTAGGGGTTTAATCAAGTTATCTCGGTTCACTAACAATGTAAAATTACTAAACAGATTTGGTTCAAAGAATTTCAACATAAACTTGTCTTATCAACTTGAAACTTAGCGCACACGTTCATTATCATGTGAACTTTTGTAAAATACATGAGAAATTAGAGCTCAGTTCGTAGTTCATGTGTAAGTGTAAGCGGGGCATGGGGTCATATGAACACATGTATTATTGTTTCTATTTAATTATTTTGGATTGGCAGGAATGGATGCGCAAACTCGTAATTCATGCATTGAAATAATGATACCACCTTGTCCACTTGCTAATGGTCAATCGATATGCTCATTCACAGCATTTCTTGTAAAGACAAAAACACTGTCGATTATGGGAAATCAGATGATAAAATGCGGCCAAATTATTTAACTGAGTTTTGCATATGCGAAGTAAATCAAGGCAGACTGAGTTCTATACATATTCAAGACTGCATTTGCTATCTATAAAATGCTAGGAAACTTAAATAGTAACTGACCACTCTAACATGTTTTTGGAAACATTATCTTAATCAAAGCAAAATAATTTTCTTCGTATTGTACCTTGTGCTGAGGGTATAGATTAACATAGATTCACCTTTTAATGGATACAGATGATAAAGTATCTCTGTTTTAATGACCATGCTTACAGATGTATGATAGTAGATTCATTATTGATATTAATTATACAAGACAGGCAGTGAGTTGTACTACATGTATGATTGTTATTAATTATGATATCAGTCGGTGGTTACTACTTTTTCCCATTAATCTAACTTTGATGAACTAACTTTGACTTATCTCAAACTGGTATTTCCTCTCAGGATGTTTTATTTGACAACGCAAAAAGATAGCAAGATAAGAATGCTTTACAAACCATTCATCATTTCCCCTGAAAGCTTGTATTGGCAGGCTTTGAATGCTCTGATAATAACGATTTTCTTTCTTTTACAACGTTAATGACTGGTTAACACAAAGGTTGTCGTGATTTTTGTGTCTTTGACATTTAATAAGTTTTTATATGCATGCTTTTCCTGAAATATTTCGAAATGAAACGCAAAAGACAACTCTTAACTTGTTTGTTAGATTGAAGAAATGCCTGGTATCTCTTTTAATTAAAATATGAAACTTAAAGGACAATCAATATTCAGACCTAAATGTAGCAATATATTATACGCATAGATTTATTTGTACAATACAGATAGAGTTAGTATAAGACGCGGAAATGTTTATTAAAAGACAACACTGTTTGATTACACATTAAGTTCCTATCTATATTTAAAGATTAATGTCTAAGTGTGCATATGTATGCGCAATAGTAACCTTCATATAGAATTGAGAATGGAAACGGGGAATGCATCAAACAGATACAACCCGATTAAAGAGCAGAAAACAGCCCAAGGCCACCAATGGATCTTCAACACAGCATATGCATGCTTATTACCAAATTAACTGTTGACGCTGAAAATTTAAAATTTTCAACATGGCAGTTTTTTTTATGGTTCATGGGTATACCCCTTGTCTAATAAAGTTCCTTACAATAAGTGCTTTCTGGAACATGTTCAATGCAACTAGTAAGTGTGCAGTATAATACACGTAGAGTAAGTACAGGGGACCATGTAACACGTCAAGTGATGGTTTCTGTATATGCACTATCGCTATACTAAAATGCCGAAGTTTTCGACATAAGTCTTTGAATAACGGCCTTGCAAGAAAACCTTTCCTCTTGGCTAGATTAAAAGATGTTACTTCAAAAACAAACTTCCTGGTAGGTTGAAATTAACATGAACTACATGTACTAGCACTTTTTAACGGCTAAATACTTTATTACATACTGTATCAATCAAAATATAAATCATGTAAAATAGACTTTTTTGGGGGCATTTTGTTAATGAATATAAAAAGACCGTTGAATGTTTTTATGTGTTATGTTCAGAGAAATTCACTTTTCGGTACTCTGTAGTATTTTATAAATTATAATACATTCAAGTCGTTGGAATTTCTTTTGTAAATCACTAATCCTACATTTGTACTTCATTTTCTATAATTTACAGTTAAAACTGTTTGTAAAGTATATGAACTATTTTTGGAAAAATTAAATGTTTATAACATATTGGACACTGAGGGAATTAGTGTAAATTTCGGTCAGATGCAGGAGCATCGGTGTTTTGCAGTAGAAATTTGAGATTTAGTTATCATGGTATTTTGACATGATTTATTTTCTCTAATTGTTTCCTTTTAAGTCCGAAAATGAATGCCTGCGTTTTAGGATGAATTTCAAAACAGCTTAGATCTGCGTATCCAACATGTCGTTAATATTACATGACGGTTTACCTTGACCGTGTTTGTCGCTGACTATCGATATAATGATTTTACGCAAATACAGTCTTATAGGGGTATAACAGTGAGATAAAGACACTATAAACATGTTTTCAAATAAAAAATTAAGGTTATTCTTTTTAATATTCATTATACATTTGAAAGAATAATGTTCAAATGTAATGGCATCAAATAATAGGAAAACATCGTTACGTTTCGATTTTTGTTTACAGAAAATGCATGTGGAACGATAACATGTTCTACAATTTTTTTTTTTGCTTGGTTAACGTTGGATACCTTGTCAAATAGTAATTACGCGAAAGAGCACCGTAAGTTGTTGCAGTAAGTTGGAAATGAAGGTTAGATATCTCGAGAGTAAAGTCCAAAGCAATGAATGGATGGAAAAGGTTGAAGCAATGGAAGAGTGTATTTAAGTCGTAAAGAATCGAGTTGATGGTAGGTGCAAGATTTTACGAACCATTTGATAATATTGTTTCACAATCTCTGACATTCTTATCCGACTATTGTAAAACCGGATTATTTGCTATCACTTTATGCTATTTGGACATCAACGGTTTTATTATCTCATTCAGTATTTGTTGAAATTAATCTCGGTCATTTAAAAAAATAATAATAATAATTACAGAAAACAATGAGATAAATAAACAAAAGGATTTTTTTTTAATCTCGATCAAAGAATTTTATATATCACAAAAAAAAACTATCGGGTTAATGTTCCGAAAGATATTTTAAATCCTCCAAGATAATATGTCTTGCTCATTACATCTTAAAGGAATACTCTTTGATTAAAAAAAAAGTAATCGTACGTTGTGAGAATTTAAAAGTAACCTACAATCAAGTTAAGTCATAATAATATTTTTTGGAAAGGGGTTCTGAATTTTGATTAAAATTATTTCTTCTTGGCTAGATATCACTTTGCATGGCACAAAATTTAAATGATGCATACCAACGCTCAGGTTTTCTGGTTTATTCATGAATCACCTAAGCAGAGTTTTTCTCATGGGAATTTCATTCTTATACTTTACGTTTATGCTATGTGTAAACACAAACTGCGGTTTACCATGTGTTTAATTGTAGCAATAACTAGTATTATAAATACTTTTTTTTTATGAAATGTAACTTAGGTTTTGATTGCTACAGAACATGAATGAAAGATGTGGTGAATACATCCATGAGACGGGATCCGAACGACACAAATAACCAAAAGACATCTACTCATATTTCCATGACACAAATACATAAAAAACACACTTTCTAAATCCAACTCTCCCATTGCTGTGAATTTAGAATGGATAAAAATATCGTAAGATTGCCAAAACCATAATACCTGATTCTTGCCCGCTAGAAGGCTTAACGCTGTCAAAGGTTTATATTATCTCCTGCTTTAGATATACTGTTTGTGACGTCTTCACACAAAAGTTGTTGGATGTGTGCTGATTGATACTTTAGTCTGGGAGAACATGATTTATTTATAAGTTGTCATTAGCTTTGCATTTAATTTGGTCAGTGTCTTCATATGGTGTGCTGTCAAAGATTTGGGGAGGGGGAATTAAGCCGCTCACAAACATGTTTTGTTATTTAATGTTATTCAGGGTTATATCTGGTCTATATACCAGCTTTGATAAGTGTTTGGTACTAATATAAATTTCCACTTCGTACTATGAACATCAAAATTATTTATTTTGTTAAAATATTTCCTTTCTCTATTGTAACTGTATACGTATACCTAACAACAAAATTATTTTATTTACCTGTGTTTAAAGTTATTGCAAATGGCTGATATTTTTGTTCGAGCATATTGTTTTTCTTAAATTGTTTAACATTTCATACCGATATAACATGTTACTTTTATTATTCTTCCTTAGTTTATTTATTTTGAATTTACATTGTATCATAGGTCAAATTTATTGGTTCAGTGTATGTTCAATGGTGTTAATATGTCCTTTGATTGAGTTAAGCTATTTCAGTTGATATTTTATAGTGTGTTTTTCTATGTTGTGATGTTACACTATTGTTTCAGAAAAAGGGTGAAGGTTTGGTACCATTAAAACGTTTAAACCCGCTGCATTTGTTTGCACCTGTCCTAAGTCAGGAATCTGATGTTCAGTAGTTGTCGTTTGTTGATGTGGTTCATAAGTGTTTCTCGTTTCTCGTTTTATATAGATTAGACCGTTGGTTTTCCTGTTTGAATGGTTTTACACTAGTAATTTTGGGGCCCTTTATAGCTTACTGTTAGGTTTGAGCCTAGGCTCCGTGTTGAAGACCGTACTTTGACCTATAATGGTTTACATTTATAAATTTTGACTTGGATGGAGAGTTGTCTCATTGGCACTCATACCACATCTTCTTATATCTAATTAATCCCACCACATTCTATAAGTGCCTTTCCCAAGTCAGGAGCCTGTCATTCAGTGGTGGTCGTTGCATGGTTGCTGTCTTTGCTATATTTGTTTTTCGTTTCTTGATTTGCCATAAATCGCGCCTATTATTATTTTTTCGTTTGAATTGTTTCGCATTTTGTCTTGTCGGACCCTTTATATATATAAAGCTGACTATACAGTATGAGTTTCGCTCATTGTTGAAGACCGCAGGACCTATAGTTGTTTAAATCCATGTCATTTTGAACTATGTTGAATAGTTGTCTCATTGGAAATCATACTGCATCTCCTTATTTTATATTATTAGTTTTTTTGTATATTAAGAATATGATTGATTTATTGGTATGCCTTTTGTTCATTGTTGAAGGCCGCATAGTTGCTTAAATCTTCTTCATTTGATGGATAGTTGTCCCATTAGCAATCATACCACATTCCTAATTTTTATATATTTTGGTGACCGAACTATTTTTTAACGACGATTGTAAAAATATTGTAAGAGTTTCAACAAGCCAATGAATAACCACGTCTAAACTGTTTTGCAATCAACAATAACCCCCTGATAAATCAATATTACATATATAGTGGTTAGTCTCGAGACAACTGCGGGTCTACTATCATAGGTACCGTAAAATTATTGGTTCGAAACATGTATCAATTCATAAACAGCGTAAAGCATTTAGCGATACGAAAAACTCATCAAAGATACTCGGCGCAAACTTTGGCATACCAGATGCGCGTTTTGTCTACATTAGACGCATCAGTAGCACACAAATGAAAACAGTTGGAAGAGAAATTTTCATATAGCCTCGCTTTGTAAGGTTACCGAAGCGCTAACAAGAACTTATCTTGAAACATCAAATAATTATGCAGACTTATATCTCATAGTTTTGTTCTGTTAAAGCTCTGTTGCATTTATTGATTTTAGCATTATTACTTCTATGACTGTTGTTATGAATAAAAAAATTAAATTAAACGGCTTTGTTTTTCTTTGGTTATAAATTCTTCGTGGTCATTAGTTTCTGTCGGAACTTAATCGAAGATGTGTGTCGGTCATTTATTCTAATGTCAGCTGGTGGTTCCTGTCTATTTGTCTTAATTAAAAAGAAATCCTGGCAAGACTTTGTCAGGTCTGCACACGTAGTTAGTCTAAGGAAATATACGACCGGAAGACGATCCCTTGAAAAAAAATTAATAGTAATTTACCATGTATACAAAGTAAATGAATGGGAAACATACCAAAATTGCTGCTAACAATATAACATATAAGCAGGATAACAGGTCTAGGAATTATGGGAAATGTTGACAGTGTAACCGCTGATTTACATTGTAAAATAATAGTTAAGATACAAACAGAACGAACTTCGAACCTGTCAATTTGTTGTTTATATAACTTTCGTTCGTATTGCGATGTCACTCTTAAATTAATAATGTCACCCTAATCAAAAAAGAAAAGTAGAGATTAAATGAGTAACTAAGAGCTATTTCAAATTGTCGGAGTGACCTTGACGTCTGAAATTTAATCTGTTACTATGAAAAAAATAACAATTGGTTACTTCTAAAATGTTTTGAAAAAGCTGTAGCTATATAACAGCTTTTCTAAACAATTCAATGCGGAATTTAACTCTTCAGCGAAAGAACGAATTCAAGGGTTCGTATTACGTCTTCTTTATTTTTATTATTTTTTTTTTTTTTTTTTTCTGTTCGCCCTTTTTCTTTTATCCACGGTGTTGTCTGTTTTTATTCAACTTATGGTTTTTAATTTCCCATCGGTATCTGTTTCCTATGATATTAATTTCCCTTTTTAGTTCTATTATATATGACTATTTCCTAGTGTACACAGAAACCTTTTAACTCCATTGAAAGAGAGGTAATTTTTTTGAATATCTTTAAAAAAAAAAACACCACTCGCAAATGTCGTATTTATTATGAAGGCATAGAAATGCTTGCATTGCACAAAAGGTACATTTGGTGCTTAAAAGTTCTACTGCGCTTATCGCATTTATATATGTTTTCACTTTATTGGATATTAACTATCAGAAATGAACTACGAAACTTGTTGTACCCAGTTAACTTGCTTATGCAGCTTGATTGGTAGATGTACTTTTATGCTTGATTAGTCGCGAAGGTTTAATTGCTTTTAACTTTAAATTTTTAAAATGGCGAAATCTATGGAGAAGATATTAAAAAGCAAACTATATCTTTGTTTCTATGATATGAGCTATGTGTCTATGTAAAACTAAAATTTATGAATTATAAATGTAATCAACAACAAAATTGAGAGAAAATACTTTATTTTATAAATCATTGAAAGTTAAAGGAAAAATCTTTAACACGCACGGTCATTAGTTCTGTTGGACAAACCGTAGTTATTCGACCAATCAAATACGTTAAATCTGAGACTGATTTCACTACTTTTCAGTTCTCTTGCATGGCATAGTTCAAGTAAGCTGTGTCGGACTTTGTTTTCCTTTTTGTCACATAGGATTCTTTTACTTGTTTTTTTTTACCCTTCTGACATATTTTTACGAGAAAAGTAATGATTTTAATCTTTCTATTGGCTACATGTAAGTGCTGTGAATTTTCTAAATTTAAAACATCAAACGAGAAAGATTCTTTAAGTCTCAACGCGTTTGCTAAAACATTGAGTGTGATACAATTATATCAAATCTGTATATGAAAGTGAAAAATAAATTTTGTATTATGTTTGTTTCATCTTAAAATGTATATTTCAAAGCCAAACTGACCTTTTAAAAAGCTTGAATATAGCCAAAATGTCGAATTATGAGTCAAAGAATTTGCTGATGGCAAAATGAAAGTCAAGTTTGATACTAACATTTTTCATTTCTACCGTTTAGGACATATATATGATATATTTGAAAAAATACATAGAACGTGGCAGGTCTGAAAGATCAAATTTTCTAGATGCTATATAAACTTTTCCTAAATGTAACCCACATAGTCGGTTCTTAAGTTTTCTCAGTAAATTTCAATGTTTTTTTCACGAAATATGTACATTACAACAAAACACTTATTTAAGTTTGAAAATAACAAAATATATTAAAAGGACAAGACATATGCGAAAAATTATAATACTGTACAACCACAGAATGTAACACGAGGCAGCTGAACGAATTGTTAAGGAGGTGACTAGTAGGTCATTATGTTCTATATGCTATCAACTACGAAAACTTTTTTTGTTGGTGTCTTTGTCGATTTACTATCAACTACAACTACTTTTTCTGTTGGCGTTTTTATCCGATTTACTATCATCTACAATAACTTTTTTGTTGGCGTCTTTGTCAGATTTATTTGTATGAATGATTGAATATTTTAGTCATTTGTTTTGTATGTCTGTGATGGATGTTTATACACAGTGTCTTGCTGCTAGATCCCAATTATTGTCACATTAACCAACTATGTTTGTTTCGGTTAGTCACACAATTATAAAGGAACTATATTCAACTTTCATACAAGTGGTAGGTTAAGGTAGCTATAAAATCAGGTTTAATCCACTATTTTCTTCGGGAAATGGCTGTACCAAGTCAGAAATATGACAGTTGTTTTCCATTTGTTCACTTGGTTGATGTAGTCTAACGTTGGATTTGTCAGTTTTTATGGACTTCCCTCTTTTTGAATTTACCTTAGAGTTTGATACTGTTATTAATACTTTTTATGCCTTTTAATCAAGATTAAACAGAAACAATGATTTTTCAAATAATGACACGCCAGATCTTTTAAAATACTCCTTAAATGATAAAGACATCCTTGTTACATTATGCCACATATATTTTAAGGTAACGTTTTGCTCTTGATGCTCGGCGGAATAGCAATGTTGACAATTAGATATTCAGTGAAAAAAAAAACATTGAAATTAACTGAGAAAACTTAAGAACCGACTATGTGGGTTACATTTAGAAAAAAATATATAGCTGGAAAATTTGATCTTTCAGACCTGCCACGTTCTATGTATTTTTTTCAAATATATCACGGCATATATATGTCCTAAACGGTAGAAATGAAAAATGTTAATATCAAACTTGACTTTTATTTTGTCATCAGCAAATCCTTTGAAAATTTGAAAAGCATTGGTTAAATGGTTCATAAGATATTGCACGGAAACAGCATAAAGTGCAATTTTCCCATTCATCAGGGACCATAAATCTTGAACGGCAGAAGTAAAAATCAATATCGCTAATATCAAACTTGACCTCAATTTACAATTTACACAAAGAAACAACATATTAAAACTGAAAAGTATTGGTTGAACGGTTCATAAGATATTGCATGGAAACTGTCGGCACCCAGTACCGTACTTCACCATTCTAAACCCGGTTAACAAGTTTGAGAGACTTCTTGTCTAATGGTACTGAATAAGTGCATTTGGGGTATATTAACATCATCATTATCAATTTTACAGCAATTATTTTTGTCATCCTTTTTCACTAACACGAAATAGACTCGTAAAGTATTATCTATTTTGAAATAATGCATGCTCTTATTAAAATTGTATTGTTATATATTGTAATTCGGAGCGGACTACATGGGTATGATTTACTTGTGTACAAACCATTTTACTAGAGTAAATAAAGTATATTGAACTAAACCGCAAAATGTGTCGTTAAAATGCTAAAATATATATAAACATTACTAAAGGTCTTTATTACTGACCTATGAGTATACCAACATGTAATTGATTTCTATTATCTTCACTTTTAATACCAATAAGCGTACCATAGTGAACTCTTGTTGAAATATATATCAAATCTTCAAATCTGCATTCAGAATGACTTCTGTGCATTCAAGGGAAAAGTTTAGCATAATAAAACCACCTACAAGACACAAGGAATACCCACCAACAACTTTTCATTGATTTTTATTTTCTCTCATACATTGTGTAATATAACATTTGAAAATGAAGCTTTTATTTTAACTTTTTTCTTAAATTCGTTATGTTGTTGGATGTTAATTTACTATTATTAAGGAATTTTACCGTGTAATTGGCAAAATAAAGTAAAATTGAATTACTCACTGCTGCCTAAAGATAGTAAACCGATAGCATCGATTCATATTGTGAACATTAGTTAATGTTTAATCGAACGGAATCGTTCGTTTTCATCTTTTTCTGGCGTATAATTCTTGTAAAATATTTATTAAAAGAAAGGATTTTTTCGGAATGAACATAAACAAATCTTTTTTCAAATAACAGTTTTGTTTCTTTGCTTTTTAAAACGATTTTCTTCGATAGCGCGCCATTTGTTTTTTTCATTTGAGATGATCTTTAAAACACATCTAAAAGATTTAAATAGAATTATTTACTCATCTCCACTAATCGGTGTCATATATGTGTATTGTGAGCAAAATAAGAAAAAAATATACACCAATCAAAGCAGGGCAGTGACAAGCCAAGAAACAAAGGTAGCACAATACAAAATAGAGACAGAAGATGCCAAGGTGTCAATCATACGTCAAAGTGAAACACACATTACCATGAAAAAGTAGATGATGATGATGGATGGCTGTTTAACGTCCAGTGGCAAATTAATGCATATTAAGGACGAGAACATGTTAATGTATAATATGTATATTTACCCTTTTTGTATTAGACCGATATGTTGAGCCGGATTTTGAACGCGCTAGTTCACTAGGTAACAGTCCGCACAAAGGCATGTACACCTACCTGGACATATTATTCTGACTCGGAGCCGATCAGTTTTTTCTCTGACTCTTTCATGCCACGTTTTTAGCGGAGAAGTAGCAGATACCAGTTTAAAGTCTTTGGAATGACCTGGCCGGGTTTGAACCCACGAACTCCCGCACTCGAGACGAACACGGTACCACGAGACCACCGAGGCGGTTCGAAAAAGTTGTAAAAACAAAACAACAGTTTACAAAAACTACAGAAAACCAAAGGCTACGCAACACGAACTCCAAAAAACCAAAAACCGAAAGTGATTTCAAATTCTCCGGAAGGGTAAGCATATCCTTTGCCACTAGTGACACCTTTTGTCTTGCTCATTGAAAGTATAATTCGGTAATAGGTCGCTTTCGATGATGTAAAAATCGAGAATAAGACAAATGGACAGTTGCTACGACTATTGGAACATATTTGAGGTCATCTACGTCACAGATATTCCATAACGGTCCACCAAATCATGATGGCGGCCGCAAAAGTTCGAGGAGATGACTTCAACTTTACCATTAGGAACGTTGTTCAAAAAGCTTCCTTATAAACAACAACCCTCTATCAAGGAAATAATTGGAAACGCAAACTCTGGAATATGTTATCAACTGGGAGATATATACTACATATTCAGGCAGTGATGGGATGTGGCTAAATAGAAATGGAAGGTTAACAATTAGAAAGCTTTAATCATTTCTTTTGTGGTAAAGGTTAGTTCTCAATCCACCGTCCCTCCTGGTCAATTTACAGATGTAATTCAGATATGAAGCAAACTAAACTGTATCTGTTGTGATAAGTGCGTTCCACAATCACCAAACTTTCAAAACTTGACTTATCTAGTGAGAGGACATCATCTATGTAGCGGAATGTGAAGTTTTAATGTAATATGCTAGGTTCTTTTCATTCTTCTAGAAATTCATGTATGAAGAGTTGTCTCATTGGCAATCACACCACATCTTCCTATTTTAACACTTATATGAATAAAGGAACAAGTTGGCAATAGGAATGCTAATCTTCTGTAAAACAAAAACACGTCCACCAAACGTAAGAAATATGTTTTCCATTGTAAAATCAAGCATCTTGAAGATTTCAAAATGATACAAAATTGAACTTACTCTTTCAATTTGTTTTTTAAGATATAAGATATAATATAATGGAATAAAACACAGGCATGCACTTGGGTCATTGATCCCCCTTTTCATATTTTATGTCTAATTTTGTTTAGTAAATATTTTCATTATTTAAACGTTTTTTATGCGTTCTTGTTCTTTTCCAAACGATATTACACAATATATAAAAAATAAAGTAGTTTATATTAGATTTTAGTGCACGTGAAGTTATAAAAACAGTAAAATAACGATAAATTTAATGTGAAATACAGTCATGCCAATCAGTGTGTAATTGTCAAATCATAAAATCAAACTAGGCAAACTTACACAAATTAAATACGGATCAGAAAAAAAAATACTATTTAATATAACGTTCACTGAAACAGGTGCAAGCATAAGATTCCATATATCAGTTAATAGTTAATTTTCAAGAATACTCCTTTTAGAATATAACAGTTCACATGATTATCTCAATTTGAACAGAAATAAATTACTACTGTTTCGCTAAACATCAATTAGTATCACTTGGCATATTACAGATATTGCCAAAGTGTTTTTTTATTTACAAATAATTTGAAACATGATAGCTGTAATGAACAACAGGATTCAACGTCAAAGTTAATTCCCTCCAATAAATATCTATTATCCTCAAAATTACTTTTTAAACATTTCATTTACATTTGTTAAGTTATATTTCAAATAAAAATCTGTTTTTGGTTTTAGACAACCTACCAAGTTATCGTACTTAAGATATTAATATTTAAAGAACATTTAAGAGCACGCTCACATACCCCACGCCCCCACATTGTCACTGGACAAACAAAATCTCACCAGATTCCTAAGTTCAGACTCATAACTCCTACAAAAGTCAACTAAATAAAATTTCTTGTGGTTCTGCACATTTAAATATTATGTCCATTTAAATATTATGTCCTTATTATCTACAAAGTTTCATAAAATTCTGTTGTGTTGTTTCAGAGGAGTTGCGATGACTGTTTCAGTAGTATATTTAGGCCCAAATTCTACGTTAAAAGGGGCATTTCTCCTAGAAAAAGGTTGAATCATAATTTCCTGTCGATATGCACATCTACATAGTATGTCCTTAATATCTACAAAGTTTTTTGAAATTCTGTTGTGTGGTTTCAAAGAAGTTGTGATGACAAGAACAGGACTGACTGATAGTAACACTGTCAAATGTATCCTCACTTGCAATATTTCTTTTATTATGGGCCGGCACTAAGCCGGTCCATTATATGATATGGGTTTGAGATTGTTACATGAGTTTCTGCGGATCTATATTTTTATTTTCTGCGGTATATGAAAATTAAAGATTTTAGGTAATTGAAATAAATACATTTTTTTTTATTAATTTTTATATAAGAAGAAGATGCCAAATATTTATAACAATGAATGTTCATTGTTTTATTATGCACAGAATGCGTGGACCGTATTTGGGGATTTCCCAAACCAGGTTATTTTTAGAAATGTAAACAAGGTACCAAGTTCTTACAACAACTCGTCGTCGGAAAATGGGAAATGATTTATAGTTTTGTATTTTTTTTCTCAAAATAGTTATTTTGTATTCTATTTTGATTATTATATATACAGTTTTCATCATTTAGAAAAATAATCATAATAAAGATATCTTTACTTTCAACATAAACGATCTCGGGAGTTTTTATAGGTAACATGTTTCAGTAACTGAAAGTGATTTTCAAAACTCTCAAATATCCACTTGGTGTTTCTTAATACCTTTCAATTTTACTGCAACCAAACATTGAAATGAAAACATTTTGTCAAGGATTTGTCAGTTAATACGAAGAGAATAATTTGCTATACTGTCTGAAGCTTTCTGATTTTTAGTTGTAGTATGTAGCAGTTTTTTATTCTGTCGTATACCCAATGAAAATATGAAGGGATATGGAGTAAATGTATACGAGACAATATTAATATCAATGCGTGGTAAAACCCAAATATGGAACATTTTATTGTTGTCCTTCATCTTCAAGTCACCATGAGGCATTCAACGATGATCAATATTTCTCATAACTGGTAGTAAGTTCAAGTTGACCCTTCGCATCAGTTTGAGCAGAATTCATGGTTAAATATCATACAAAGCTACATTCCTATTTTTATGACTGTTTGTTGATACTTTTAAATTTCACCAAAACCGAAAAGAAATGAAAAAATTATGTCTAGGATTTCTCAACCTTTACTGAGAGGAATAATTTGACATTTGTTTGCTTTACGATTTTATATTTTTGTCAAACGAAGTTTGGGAAGGGATATAGTGTTTCATTTGTCCGTCACAAAGGTAAAGTCCATCTATCTGTGGAAGTATACGTCATAGTTCTTGAGATTTTGTTCATAGATGCGTCTCGAATAACCAAGGGTTCAGATAAAATAAGGTAATTTTGACCTACATTTCACAAATGAGTGAATGATTAAAGTTTGCGTTAGAGTCCTTATCTGAGATACAACTCGTAGAGAAATAATATTTTGTCAGTAGATGCGTCTGTAATAGTCAGAATCGAGGGTCCTAAAATATGTCATCTTGTCATAAAATTCATGGATGAGTAAATAAGTTGAAAGGCTGCGTTTAAGTCCATATCTGAGATGAGGAATACAAATATTTTGTCAGTAGATGCAACTTTGATAGTCACGAGTTTCAAAATCAAGTCTTGAAAATGAATTAGATGATATTCCATTTCATCAACTGCACTTAAAAGATATTCGATTTCATCAACTGCACAAATAAAAAAAATAAGTTATATTTTATAACATTATCATAACTAATTGGATTGGACCAGTTCTGGCAATTGAGGATTAAAGTCATATCAATATACAGATTGTTTATATAATACTTTGCTCTTTTTTTACACCAAAAAAAACCCTCCATATTTCCGGCCCAAAAATTTGGTGCGTGCAGCAATTAACTCTCTTGTATATCTTTTTACTAGAATATCTCTCTGATCTGTAAATTTACCGATTGTTTCATATTTCCGGTTGTGACAATTTGACTGAGTGTGGATTCGCATGGTGAGAAGAGATCATCCCTGGTTTTTGGTGGGGTTCGTGTTGCTCAGTATTTAGTTTTCTATGTTGTATCTTGTATACTGTTTGTTTTGTTTTTTTTTTGGTCTTTTTCGTAATTTGCCATGGCGTCTTTTATGTCATCAATTATGAGTTTGAATCTCCCTTTGGTATCGTTCGCCTCTCTTCTACTTTAGTTAACATGTTGTAGAAATTAGTTTGCAGATGCATTAGATCTACTACAGATACATGAACAAAATTATTAGATTTCGAATATCTGTGTTTACTGCGTTATAATAATCAATTCCGCTTTGATTGATTTAAAGTTGATGCAATGTTGATAGATTGTCTCTATATTCTCTTTGAAAACGATCAGATACCCTTCATGTAGTTTTTACTTCTTGTGCCAACTTATCAAATGTTTTTGAAAAATCATGACATAATGATTTCATGTTGATGCTTAATCATCAGATGAAAAATAAGATTTAGTAAACTAATTACGAGTAAATTATAACTTCAAATACAATAAATATTGACAAAAATATATGTGAATCAAGGCAAAATTTTAAGCCTGGTATCTGTGATGAGTTTAGTTATTTTCATCGAGTTATTCAAAAATGCTTTAATCTCTTAACTATTCCAGACAAAAATTGAGAATGCATTTTCAGCAAAGAAAATACGTATACCACGTTAATAATTTGATTTAATTGTGAGCTCATCCGTTTTATCTATATGTGCATCCTAATAGCACATCACAAGGTTCATATAGGTATTGGTTCCCCAAAAGAACCATTATTAATTTCGTTTCTTATCTGTATGTTTTAAATGTTCAACTTCATTTCTTTCTGTTTTTCGAAATCTTGCCCATAAAACAGTAATTAAAAATTGTTACATAACTTTGTATTAACTATAATTGTAGTCTTGGATAAGTTGTGTTCCTTTGAGGGTTAGTCTGTGTAATACACTGCCATATAGTATTATTAATAGAAAATGTCCTTTTAGAAACACATTCCTTTTAATTATTACTGAAAATTTATATCTGTTGAAGTATTTATAATTTTATTTTAGTGATTTAACCAACAAAAATACACTGATTAGATATCTTGTGAGTCATTATAATTTATTTGATCATTTTCATGTTCATTGTGGAGATAAGTACAAGTCAAGTGATTGGTAACCCTATAAGGAGTAACTGTGCCCCATTTATTTCAGATATGTTGCTTTACTTAGTTTCTTCTGTTACCTATTCTAACATCGGACTCGGACTTCTTTTAAACTGAGTTTGACTGTGCGTATTGCTGTGTGTTTGTTTATTCTACATTGGCTAGAGGTATAGAGGGCGGGTTGAGATCTTACAAAACATGTTTAACCCCGCCGCATTTTTGCGCCTGCCCCAAGTCAGGAACCATTGGCCTTTGCTAGTCTTGTATGTTTTTTTAATTTGGGTTCATTTATATGTTTCGGAGTTAAGTGTTACGTCCATTTTCTCTGAACTAGTACTTTTTTTTGTTTAGGGGCCAGCTAAAGCCCGCCTCCGGGTGCGGGATTTTCTCGCTATTTTGAAGACCCATTTGTGGCCTAGGGCTGTTTTCTGCTCTTTAGTCGGGTTGTTGTCTCTTTGACACATTCCCCGTTTACTTTCTCAATTTTATAACTGTTATGAAATACATTTTAATGCTTTACATTATTAAAAAAAGAACGAAACACCATTTGATAGTCAGATAAATTTTCACCATTATCTTCTGATATTTATACGACTTATTCTTTATAAACAATAAAGACTTTTCTTAATATAATAAAGAAATTCATCAATTCAATATAGCTCTAATTCTATCCTGTTTTAAAAGGGATCGTATTTAAGATATTGATATTATCATGCCATTCTTCATTTGTTCGAAACGTACGTGTTTGTAATGACGTCTCATATTTCAATTAACATGAAATTAATCTTTTAACCCCCCTTGCAGAATTAGGTGGGGTTTGTTTTGCTAGGTCTTTAGTTTTCCATGTAATGTAACTTTCTGTCCTCTTGCGTTGTCCGTTTCTCTCTCGACGTAGAGGGATTTGAATGTCCCTTTGTAAACAAATGTTTATAACATTGTTATACAGAATATATCATATATTCATGGGTCAAAACATTTACTCCAAGTGGTTACCATTATATTGATTGTTTTACGTAAAAAATATCGTGTCCTTTAAATCCTTTTTTTTTTTTTTTTTTTTGGCAAATCGTGTTAATAGGCCGCGCCTATCGTTCAAGAAAATAAACAACAATTCCGTTTAATTTATTTGTTGGTTATTTTTTTTGGCCTGGTTTTGATGGGATTTCTTTAGTTGTAAACTTGTACCTTAAAAAAGCATTCAATATAAAAAAAATAACGAAATATAATAAATTTCGTGATTGCCAAAATGTCGCTACCTTGAATTAGGTTAAATTACTCTTTAAGATTTTGATGATCTTTGTCACCATATTATGTAAACGAACTCATTCATTGGTTTCTATCCAGGATCTTATGATTACTAAACGTTGTACCATGGAACTACAGTTACATGTAAGTACATCCACGCTACGACTAAGTCTCAATATTGGTTAAACTTTTGAACGTGAGCGTTGATGGTAAAGATAAATCTTGAAAGCTATTAATCTCCTATGAACGGGTTTTATGATTGTTTATATAAAAGAAAAACAAAACAACTTGGGAGCACAAATATGTTGTACATCTACTATCTTCAATCATTGAACTTGTCACAAATGTTGATTAAACCAAAGGAATGCGTTATTCTTTATGCTCCATAAAGCTTGGTTTTATGCTCCATTAATCTTGAGTAAAGAATAAATTCTAACCGACCAGGTTAAATCGGTCGTTGTAGTAATAAGTTAAACTAACCACGAAGAGATGTGCACTCATAAGATAACATTGCATAATCACATAATACACTGGGTGATTCCAGATGAAATTACCTTTAATAGGTATGTCCAGTCAACTCAAACACAGAAAAGGCGATTTATAGGACATATGTAAAGGGCACCAACTTAATTCAGTTTCATTAATTGACCTTGAATGATCATGCTAAAAAACATTACTTCTGAAGTCAAATAGTCTGTTTTCGGTGAATTAAGATCGGTTTAATCTATCAATACAGCATTTATAAAATACAAAAAAGTGCAATTTGATTAAAACCGAATATTTCCACTTTGTACTTTTGCTTTAATATATGACTTTCAAACATGCTCTTTCTGGATAATCGCTTGTTTATTTAATTGCGTTTGGAAAGAGGAAGCTTAATTAATTGTATAATTTCATTTTTGACGTTTAATTGACGACCAACACTCGCAGCGAACTACTGTTAGTTCCGCAGCAACAGCTTTGTAGGAGAGATGTGTTGAAATTATTGTTTTATTATGACATTGTTATGACAAGTATTTTGTCAAGATAACATTTAAGTACTGAAATTTTGCTATGAGGAAAATGTTCATGTTAGTTTAGATTGAGGTATTCTGTTTAAAATTGCATTTCAAACTTTGTTCCTCGGTCATTTCATCTAAACTAATAAATGAAGTAAAATCTGGCTTGAAGTTACAAAACGAAGGCTTGCCATGTCGATAGTACGTCATCAAAGCATTATTTTTTGTTCGTCCGCAAGATACGTAGTCTTCAGAAAAAAAAAAAAAAAAAAAAAAAGCAAATATAAGAGAAAAATGTAGTGATACATTAAACTTATCTTATATTATCGGTCATATGTTTAAAGTGATTTCATAGACCACAATAGCTCTAAAGACAATGTCTGAGACATCTCTGTTTTTTTTATGTCATAATAGTTACAATAAGTACGTTTTCCAACATAGTAAAACAATCCCTTGATGGGTTAATATAGTTCATCGTATATCAATAGCCTTTTTAAATATCTATACAGCTAATGTATCAGTGGCAAGTATGGACTACCGGAAGCCATATAGGAAACTTCTTAGGAGCTTTTAGCCTCCTAAATGTAATTATATGTTGTTCCTGTCAAGTAAATTGTCAATTACTACGTTACTCTATTATCTTTCTTCATATCTATTAGCAGAACTTAAGTTCAGTTTTGTAATCTTTCTTACAAGAATGAATATACTTAAATGTTAAGCTATATATATCCAATTCTAAGCAATTCCGTTTCACAGAAAAATTGAATTGTCTTAGCCTACGTTTTTATGGACCTCCACTTTTTTAATTTACCTTGGAGTTCAGAATTTTGTTATAATTTTTTTCAGTGTTAGTGTGCTGGTTTTCCAATGGAACATCTGTTGTTTGTTGTTTGTTGTATTTAAATCTAAATTTGTACTCTGTTTTGTTATGTTAGTCTCTTCTTTAGGGTTTGGTAATACTCTAGTTTTTTAGGGCAATTTATTAATCGCATCGTTCAAGAAATTGTTTGACAACTCGCCTTTCAAAAAACACATTGAATGATTTAAAAGCTGAACAAAGTTATTTTGATAGTACATGTATGTTAAACAAGACTAAATACATTTTTTACTGAGCAGCTTAGATTGTTACAGTAAACGAAATTTCCATAGTTTCATTAAATGTGCAAAATTTTGTACCTCATTTATAGCTCTTGTCCGGGTTAGGTTATACGTTTGGTCTTTTTCAGTTGTATCAGGTCTTCAACGTTTGTAATTCTTTCGAAGTCAATTAAGATCTGTTCAGTCTATATTTAGACTATTTAGTAGTTGTTTATTACCTGTACATATCAACATTATACTGAATTGTCTGACAAGCTACTGAACAATACTGAATTGACTGCAAGCTAATTGTCTGAACAATACTGAATTGACTGCAAGCGAATTGTCTGAACAATACTGAATTGACTGCAAGCGAATTGTCTGAACAATACTGAATTGACTGCAAGCGAATTGTCTGAACAGTACTGAATTGACTGCAGGCGAATTGTCTGAACAGTACTGAATTGACTGCAGGCGAATTGTCTGAACAGTACTGAATTGACTGCAGGCGAATTGTCTGAACAGTACTGAATTGACTGCAGGCTAATTGTCTGAACAGTACTGAATTGACTGCAGGCTAATTGTCTGAACAGTACTGAATTGACTGCAGGCGAATTGTCTGAACAGTACTGAATTGACTGCAGGCGAATTGTCTGAACAGTACTGAATTGACTGCAGGCTAATTGTCTGAACAGTACTGAATTGACTGCAGGCGAATTGTCTGAACAGTACTGAATTGACTGCAGGCTAATTGTCTGAACAGTACTGAATTGACTGCAGGCGAATTGTCTGAACAGTACTGAATTGACTGCAGGCGAATTGTCTGAACAGTACTGAATTGACTGCAAGCGAATTGTCTGAACAATACTGAATTGACTGCAAGCGAATTGTCTGAACGGTACTGACTTTACCGCAGTGGAAAAGTCTAAATATTGACTGAAAATGACTGAATAACTTTTCTTCAGATTTTTTAGATGGTGTTAAGATCAAAATTACCGTTTAAGATAAAAATACTTTAATAAAAGGCAGGCGACAACCACAAGTCGTATTATATATATACTAACACCAAAAAGTATTATATATTGGTAGACTATGAAATTTTATTGGATACTTCATCGTATATCAATAGCCTTTTAAATATCTATACAGCTAATGTATCAGTGGCAAGTATGGACTACCGGAAGCCATATAGGAAACTTCTTAGGAGCTTTTAGCCTCCTAAATGTAATTATATGTTGTTCCTGTCAAGTAAATTGTCAATTACTACATTACTCTATTATCTTTCTTCATATCTATTAGCAGAACTTACGTTCAGTTTTGTAATCTTTCTTACAAGAATGAATATACTTAAATGTTAAGCTATATATATCCAATTCTAAGCAATTCCGTTTCATAGAAAAATTGAATTGTCTTAGCCTACGTTTTTATGGACCTCCACTTTTTTAATTTACCTTGGAGTTCAGAATTTTGTCATAATTTTTTTTAATGTTAGTGTGCTGGTTTTGTAATGGAACATCTGTTATTTGTTGTTTGTTGTATTTAAATCTAAATTTGTACTCTGTTTTGTTTTATGTTAGTCTCTTCTTTGGGGTTTGGTAATACTCTAGTTTTTTTAGGGCAATTTATTAATCGCATCGTTCAAGAAAATGTTTAACAACTCGCCTTTCAAAAACACACTGAATGATTTAAAAGCTGAACAAAGTTATTTTGATAGTACATGTATGTTGAACAAGACTAAATACATTTTTTACTGAGCAGCTTAGATTGTTACAGTAAACGAAATTTCCATAGTTTCATTAAATGTGCAAAATTTTGTACCTCATTTATAGCTCTTGTCCGGGTTAGGTTATACGTTTGGTCTTTTTCAGTTGTATCAGGTCTTCAACGTTTGTAATTCTTTCGAAGTCAATTAAGATCTGTTCAGTCTATATTTAGACTATTTAGTAGTTGTTTATTACCTGTACATATCAACATTATACTGAATTGTCTGACAAGCTAATGAACAATACTGAATTGACTGACAAGCTAATGAACAGTACTGAATTGACTGACAAGCTAATGAACAGTACTGAATTGACTGAGCTAATGAACAGTACTCAATTGACTGACAAGCTAATGAACAATACTGAATTGACTGACAAGCTAATGAACAGTACTGAATTGACTGACAAGCTGAATGAACAATACTGAATTGACTGACAAGCTAATGAACAGTACTGAATTGACTGACAAGCTAATGAACAGTACTGAATTGACTGACAAGCTAATGAACAGTACTGAATTGACTGACAAGCTAATGAACAATACTGAATTGACTGACAAGCTAATGAACAATACTGAATTGACTGACAAGCTAATGAACAATACTGAATTGACTGACAAGCTAATGAACAATACTGAATTGACTGACAAGCTAATGAACAATACTGAATTGACTGACAAGCTAATGAACAATACTGAATTGACTGACAAGCTAATGAACAATACTGAATTGACTGACAAGCTAATGAACAATACTGAATTGTCTCTAATGAACAATACTGAATTGTCTGACAAGCTACTGAACAATACTGAATTGACTGCAGGCTAATTATCTGAACGGTACTGACTTTACCGCAGTGGAAAAGTCTAAATATTGACTGAAAATGACTGAATAACTTTTCTTCAGATTTTTTAGATGGTGTTAAGATCAAAATTACCGTTTAAGACAAAAATACTTTAATAAAAGGCAGGCGACAACCACAAGTCGTATTATATATATACTAACACCAAAAAAGTATTATATATTGGTAGACTATGAAATTTTATTGGATACCAGTGGAGTCGATATCCTTCTCTATAGGAAACCTACCGTTATAGCTACAATTTTAACAATTTCATTACCCAAACAAGGTCATGATGACGTTGAAAATAAAGTTAATCAGTTTAAGCAAAGTCCCAAGATTAGAATATCATTGTTTTACTACATCTAAATAGAGTGAATAATTGTATATCTTAAAAAACTAATACATATTTATTCATTTTAGGGACATAATTTTCTTTGTCCTTTATGGTTATCATATAAACTTATTCGTCAGTATTTTGGCTCGGTTTCGCAAAGCTTGGGTGCTAATGCAAAATTAATTTAGAAAACATTCCAAACCATTAAAGAATATCGAATATGTGTGCTACTAAATTAATGAATCTACAGTATTCTTTCTTATTCAAAACCTTTGGTTCCGGGGTGTCCTTTGATGCAAACTGTAGTAAAAGTGAGGCGGAGGATACCAAAGGGACATTCAAACTCTTAAGTCGAAAATAAACTGACAACGCCATGGCTAAAATTGAAAGAGACAAACAACAGTACACAAAACACAACATAGAAAACCAAAGACTGAGCAACACGAAACCCACTAAACACTGGGGAAGATCTCAGGTGCTCCGGAGGATATGCAGATCCAACAAAAGTTGTGTAGTGTGTGCAATAGATTCTTATCTCGAAAAATTAATGATAGGAGTTTCTTATCACATATTTGCACTGGAGTGACAGTAAATATAACATGCACACTTTAGGGCTGTGGGTCCCGTAAACAAATTTTCTGATGTCCACTGGTTGTTTAAGATTATATCAGGAAATAATATAACTGTTAATCAAAAAAATATACAACATATGTACATTGTAAGAAAATATAAAATAATTTGTATCAGTTTTCGGAACAGGACGACACATTTCAAACTATTAGCAAATAGGTAGAAGCTACTCTTTCATAGAAGCCGAGACCACCCATGTTCTGTCGGACGGACGGAGTCGAAGGGTTTATAAACCTGCTTTGGAGACACAGGTTAAAAAGAAATAATTTTAATCAAATCTGTCAAATCCCAGGTTAGGGAAGGGTTGAGCGCTTACCATTATGTTCAACCCCGCTACAGTCTGCATGTGCCTGTCTGTCACATCTTTTTGGTCATAGTTTTATCATTAATTGGGTCGTTCGTTTTCTCGTTTGAACTAGTTCGTTACACAATATTTATTCAGACAAAACTCATCACTTAACAATATAATACACATGAAATAAACATCAAGAATTAAGAAACAAGCAAAGTTGCTATACAAATCTGACTCCTAATTATTTGAATTGTTTTACGTGTTGTCAAGTAATGTTATAGCTTAATATACGGTATGAGTTTTGCTCATTGTTGAAGCATTACGGTGCACTATAGTTGCGCTTACATACATGTTTTATGGTAATGATACCACATCTCCTTATTTTTATAAATTCAACACTGCCAGAGAAGTTGAGACCTGAGAATTTTTAAACGTTACAAAATTTTTCAGCTGAGAATTACAGAAAGGCATGCAAAACATCAAAAGACGAATTTAGAACATTCACTTATTATTTTCATTGAACTATCATTCCACCAGCATCTGTGGTTAAGAACTAGTGGACGGAAATCAAGTCAGTCAAAAGTATTTTTTGGTGGTAAACTAACAGAAGTTGTGTGTCTCCAGAACATAGGAGTATGAGCCCTTTATTATAACCCTAGGTTATTCGTTGGAGGGAAAACGGTACTATTTATTCTGCCATAGGCGACAATACTAACATTTTCTAAATTTACCACTTTTTATAATAAAACCTGGTCAGAACAGTTATGTATGGTGTTAGTACTTTATAACTCTGTTTTAAAAATCGAAGCCAAATAGTATCATGACCAACTTCCAGCGGAGCTTGTTTATTTTATCCATGCCCATCGTCATTTTACATCAAATTTATCAAATTTTGGAAGTCTTTTCGAATAATTCTCTAGAAAATATTTCAATGGGTTCCAAAATTTATATTGTAAATATACACACTGCAATTATTCATAGATAAATAAAAAAATATATTGTACCCTTACATCCAATCACAGCGCCCCTAAGTTGACTTCCTTCACCTGCCTTGGGTACACAAAAGGCCAACCTGATATTGGGAAAATGTAATAGTACTATTTTCTCTAGAGATTGACAGTCACGGGAAAAGATAAGCAGCGACTGCTCTATAAATTACAAACATCAATATTGTGGATACGTTTAGTTGAACATATGTGTGGTCACTTTCATTTATAATTTCAAGCTACAATGTTACGGAAGATGCTACACAAACAAACTGATACAGTACATGTTAAGATTACGTGTGTATATTAAGACAACAGATGAGTTTGATAATTAGACAATATATTATTTTAAATAGCGAATTAAATGAAATGAAATATAAAAGTGTTATATATTTTACACCTGCTGTTGTATTAATGAAAATAATTAAAGCAAACACATGATATCAAATGAAAGAAGACATCTACGCTCACGTAATTGTCTAGAATTTTGTAATATATTTTTATCTTTTTTCAAATAAAAGCAAACAGAAAGTTCAAACTTACACCTGTTCTTGCTTCCAGCAGGTACAAAATAATCACATATGTTGCCAAAATGTTCAAGATTACGAGCCCAACATAATAAGAATTCCTATGTTTCTAAAATGCAAGAATTAACAAGAAATCTTACAATTATATTTACCTATTGCGTGTATGTAATGTGTAAATATTTTAATTGTGTACATACTATATTATTTGTAGACTTTTTTCAAGTTTTCAGTATTTTGCAAACCCTTAAATGGATGAAACAGCACACTTTTATACAAGGACACAGAAAGATATTCTGGGGACTAAGAGTCTTGAATTAGCGGGAAAAAAAAAATACATTAAACAAAAATTTAAATTTCACTGCGTGCAGTTGAGAATATTTGTTATTTTACTATCATACTATTTTACTTTAATGTAACTTTATTTCAAATACGACCCTATTCCCATTTTATAAAATTTCTGCGCAGAAGGACTAGCACTTAATGGCAGATATATATTCCAAAGAAGTCTGTAAAATATACTAATTTATCAAGATGCTTGATTTCTTGATTGACAACATATTTGTTACGTTTGGAGGACGTGTTTTTCAACAGACTGTCGGAATTCCAATGGGAACCAATTGTGCCCCTCTTCTTGCCGACTTGTTTCTTTATTATTATGAGGCTGACTTCATACAGAAACTTCTTAGGAAGAAAGAAAAGAAGTTAGCAATGTCCTTTTCCTTTAAGTTCCGCTATATAGATGTTCTCTCACTAAATAATACAAAATTTGGTATTTATATTGAACGAATCTATCCCATCGAACTAGAGATAAAGGATACTACAGATACAGATAAGTCTGCCTCATATCTTGACTTACATCTAGAAATTGACAATGAGGGTCGGTTGAAAACAAAACTTTACGACAAAAGAGATGATTTCAGCTCCCCAATTGTGAACTTTCCATTTCTATGTAGTAACATTCCAGCAGCGCCTGCATACGGAGTATATATCTCCCAACTGATACGATATTCCAGGGCTTGTATTTCCTATCATGATTTCCTTGATAGAGGATTGCTGCTCACAAGGAAGCTATTAAACCAAGAGTTCCAAGTGGTGAAGTTGAAATCATCCCTTCGTAAATTTTACGGACGCCATCACGAGTTGGTTGACCGTTATGGAATAACCGTTTCACAGATGATATGTTCCTTATGTCGTAACTACAATACCCTTCCCTTTTCACGAATGTGACCTACCGAATTATACTATTAACCGGATTTGTAATAACATAAGCAACACGACTAGTGCCACATGTGGAACAGGATCTGCTTACCCTTCCGGAGCACCTGAGATCACCCCCAGTTTTTGATTAGTCTTTAGTTTTCTATGTTGTGTCTTCTGTACTTACTATTATTTGTCTGTTTGTCTTTTTATTTTTAGCCATGGCGTTGTCAGTTTATTTTCAATCTATGAGTTTGACTGTCCCTCTGGTATCTTTCGTCCCTCTTTTATAACTACTTCAATACAATATCAAATTGAAATAAAATTTGGAGTCGGTTTTGGCACCTGTTGTATAAAAACATGAATGAGAAGAATTTATCAGATATCAAGTGTTTCGTATAATTATATAGTTAGCATCGTCAGAAATGTAGAAGGGTGTGATCTAATAGAATAATTTTTACTTTCTCTGTTACATCTTTGAACACTAAAAAGATAAGCATCGATATACAACAATGGCCAAGTCTATAAAACATCAAATATTATAACCTAGGAGTTAAATTAAAAACAGGAAGTATCACAGTTATACTATTCTTTGAAATTAATTTTAAAATGTTTAGTCTTTTTCAGACAGAAGTGCGTTATTTTATTTGAAGTAACTGGTATAATCGTATATATTCATTTAGTTTTTATGTTTTTCTTCAATTTTTGTTTTTATCTTCGAATTTCAATTTTTAGTACTATTCAAATTGACTTTAATGTTTTTTTTAAATATATTTTTGCTCATAAAATCTTCAAATAATGTAATCTATAAAATTAAAAAAAAAAGAACTTAAACATTGAACGGGGATAACAAAAAGTTGTCTAACTCTCAAATGATGAAACTATAAACAACTGTCATACAAGTGGGAGGTTAGGCTAGCAATAAAATCAGGTTTAACCTACCATTTCTTCTGAAAATGTCTATACCAAGTCAGAATTATGACAGTTGTTTTCCATTCGTTCCGTTGGTTGATATAGTCTAACGTTTGATTTTGTCGGTTTTTATGGAGCTTATCACTTGGCGACCGTCGTCCGTCCTTCTCCTCTGAAACTACTGGGCCAAATTTAACCAAACTTGGCCACAATCATTATGGGGTATCTAGTTTAAAAAAATATGTCCGATGACCCCGCCTGACAACCAACATGGCTGACATGTCTAAAAATAAAACATAGGGGTAAAATGCAAGTTTTGTCTATTATCTTGAAAACCATTATGAATGGAGAAAATCTGACAGGGGCAGAAATGTTCAGAATGTTGAGATCTACCTGCTGTCCATTTACTTCAAAACTGTCAGACGACTTCTTATAGGAGTTTTTGACCTTAAATGTCAAATTTTGCCATTTGTTTTTTCTTCATTTTTGTCAATTATTTTAAAAACTATAATAGAAACAGAGAAACTTTAATTTTGAAAAATGATCAGCAAGCCAAGATCTACAAATAAGTCAACATATCCGAAATCGTCAGACTCCTTATTAGAGTTATTGCTCTTAAATGACGATTTTTACAAATTTTTTGCGTTTTTGCCTAATATCTTACAAAAATCTTTTCCTCTAAAACTACTGGGCCAAATTTTACCAAACTTGACCACAATCATTATTGGGGTATATTGTTTAAAAATATTCCCTTAAAATGACGAATTTTACAAAATTGTTTTAATTGTTGCCTATTATCTTGAAAACTATTACAGATGAATAGAAACTTTAAATGGCAAAAATGACCAGCAAGGCAAGATATAAAAATAATTCAACATGGCGGGAAGTGTTTGACTCCTTGTTTTCCTTGAAATAAAACTAACAAAATTTCAAATTCTTAATGTCATTAATCCTTTTTGGTATCATTTTACAAGCAGCTATATTTCTACTATGAAAAAGAAGTCATTCAAAATATATTTAGTTGATTACTTTTTCTATACCTTTGTTATTTTAGCCCATCTGGCCCGAAGGGCCACGAAAGCTTTTCTCATCACTTAGCGTCCGTTGTCGTCCATCGTTAACTTTTACAAAAATCTTCTTCTTTGAAACTACTCATCCAAATTTAACCAAACTTGGCCAAAATCATCATTAGGGTATTTAGTTTACAAAAATGTGTCCAATAACACCGCCTGCCAACCAAAATAGCTAAATATAGAACATAGGGGTAAAATGCAACTTTTTTCTATTATCTTGAAAACAACTATAAATAGAGAAAATCTGACAAAATGTTTGGAATGATGAGATCTAGTTATTGTTCTTTTACTTCCAAACTGTCTGACAGACGACGTTTTGTTCGTACTTTTTATAGACCTATTATGTCTGTTTATTTTGTTCACACATCGTTGTCAATATAATGGAATTGTATGCGACTGTCATACAAGTGAGAGGTTTAGCTAGCTATAAAACCAGGTTTAATCCACCATTTTAAAAAATGCCTGTACCAAGTCAGGAATGAGACAGTTGTTATCCATTCGTTTGATGTGTTTGAGCTTTTGATTTTGCCGTTTGATAAGGGACTTTCCGTTTTGAATTTTCCTAGGACTCCGGTATTTTTGTTATTTTACTTTTATAGGAGTTAATGCCCTTCAATGATGAATTTTACCAACTTTTAAAATTTTTGGCTATTATCTTGAAAATTATAATAGATAAAGATTATTTAGCAAAAATGATCAGCAAGATAAGTTCTACAAATAAGTCAACATGGTTGAAATCGTCTGATTACCCTTTATTAGAGTTATTGCCCTTAATGACGATTTTTACTATTATTTTTTTTTTTTGGCGTTTTTGCGTAATATCTGAAAAAGTAAAACAGATAGATAGAAACTTAATTGGTCAAAAATAATCAGCAAGACAAGATCTACCAATAAGTTGAATGGTTGAAATCGTCCGACGACCCCTTATTGGAGTTATTGCCTATTAATTTTTTTTTTTTTTGCGTTTTTGCTTTATATATGAAAAACGATAATAGATAGATAGAACCTTAAATAAGCAAAAATATCAGCAAGACAAGATCTATAAATAAGTCAATATGGTTTAAATCGTCTGACGATCCCTTATTGGAGTTGTTCTCTTTAATACCGATTTTTAGCATTTTTTTTTTTTTTTTTTTTGCATCGTTGCCTACTATCTGAAAAAAACTATATTAGACAGATAGAAAGTTAAATAAGCAAAACTGATTATCAAGACTAAATCAACAAAGAATAGATTTGTGTCATGAATTCTATTCTAGTCCACAAAATGAAGAGTATCCATTGTTGAAGCTGCACATAGACCTAGGTAAGCGACAAAGGCTTTTAGAGCCTCTTGTTTAATTTGCTTTGGAGTTCGGTATTTTTGTTGATACTTTTTTATAGACTGAATTTGAGTTTAGCAAGAGGATTAATCAGAAAAATCTTTTGGCGCGTTTAAAGTTATAATACACTATAGCTCTATCTTGTTATGTTACAGTTGAATGGGATTCAATTTGGCATTGACTGATTGCAACATTTGTGAACTTTATGAACTTATCGTTACGCCTTATCAAACCGTATACATGTATATTTATTTATTTTGTTTGTATGTTTTTTTTTATTTTTATCTTCGAACTTAATTTTTTTAGTGCTACATTTCAATTGACGTTAATGTATTAAAACATATGCTCAAATCATGTTACCTATAAAATAAAACAGAACTTTTAACATTGAACGGTGATAACATAATGTTGTATAACTCTCATTGACTCAATGTATATTTAATTAAGAGGATTAACCAGATAGAGAGCTTGTGGTGCTTTCAAAGTTAAGATAATACACTATTATAACTCTATCTTGTTATGTTACAGTTTAATGGGTTTCAATTTGGCATTGACTGATTGAAACATTTGTGTTGTTTTTTAACAGAACTTACGCCTTCCTAACAACGCCTGTAACACATCACCCAAGTAGCTTAGAACATTTGAATATCACGGTTACACTTCGTACAAAGGCCTTTGTTTAAAACTAATAAAATAAATTAGTTTACAATGTATACATTCATTTTACATCCGTATAACTTTATTTTGAAATGGTTTCAACGATTTTAAAAAAATTATGTGAGTACATTTTGGTTTTACGCTGCCTACATTTACAGAAAGCTTGATACTTGAAATTACCTGCTGTAGTTCCTTTTTAACCAATATTTTATATATTTAAATTCGTACCAAAGATAACGCATATACAATGATATTTTTTACCTCGGTATTTAAAATACCAAAAAAATATGATTATAATTTGGTGATAATAAAATCTGCAAAACGAATTCTACTAAAACAGGAAGAAGTTTATTGTCACAGTATATAACGATTGCCCTCAAGGCGAAAGAAAGCAAACAAGTTGTGTTATTGGGACCCTTCTAGAATCCTTAAATGCAGTAATTAAACTGCCACGTAGGTTTGATAAAAAAAACCTACTTGCTCAAATGATAATTTTCTCTCACTTTTTCTTTAGATAGATAAATTAAGCAGACGAAATTTAAATTTTAGATATCATTCATAAGCTCTGCATGAAAACGAACTCAACAATTATGATAACCGAAGCTTGACATAAAGATAGTTAATGAAAAATTACATAAAAATGAAAAGGTTTCTGTGTAAAAACAAGTAAAGAACCATCCCCTGTCCCAGCATGGCTTTGAAGCCACGATTAAGACATGGTTTGTCAATAATTATTATTTGCAACATGTTGTAATACTGAAAAAATAATTTGAAAAGAAACTGCACTTAATAACTTTTTATTGTACCGTAGTGTTATGATACTGCAATTATATTTACACATAATATGAATTAATACTGACAGTTGAATAATTTTGTAGACAATTTATTGAGAGGATAGATTATGTTACAAAGTGATGCAAAAATTCTTGAGAGTAAGCAGAATTATTTTCTTGATATCAGTAGATAAATCTTAATAAAAGTAAACGTGATACATATAGGGTCAACGAGTCAGCGAAAGAAAACAATGATAAAATTAAAAAATTAAAGAACTTTTGTGAGCACGCTCACATACCCCACGGCCCCACATTATCACTTGGCAAACATAAAAGTCAACTGATAAAAATTTCTTGTGGATATGCACATCTACATAGTATGTCCTAATTATCCACAAAGTTTCATAAAATTATGTTGTGTGGATTCAGAGGAGTTGCAGTGACAAACTGTTGCAGTAGTATATTTAGGCCAAAATTCTAAGTTCAAAGGGGAATTACTACTAGAAAAGAAATTAAATCATAATTTCTTGTCGATATGCACATCTACATAGTATGTCCTTTTAATCCACAAAGTTTCTGTTGTGTGGTTTAAGAGGAGTTGCGATGATCAAACAGGACTGATAGACGGACGGACAGACTGAGACGGACGGACAGGTCAAAAACATTATACCTTACGGAACTTTGTTCCCTGGGGTATAAATATATTCTATAAGTCTACACACGGTCTATACTGCCAATAGCTGGTCAATTGTAGTTCCCAGTCTAAATGAGCTGCGAAATGTTTAACAGACGATACAATAGATAAGTCAATAAAACTATATTCTAATTCGTAGAACCCTACCTCACTCTTTTTTTCTATCCTGATCGGTGGAATAACAAAAACATCATGATAGGAGAGCCTACAACTACAATTAGTCAAGAAATGCACATAACCCAATAAATTGATATTTCACACATAAACCATTAAGCAAAAGTAAAATAATACCGATTCAAAGAATGCGGTTAATGAAAACAACTTTATGTTGTAATGTTACACCACTGTTTCAGGTTGGGGTGAAGGTTGGCGCCTGTTAAAACGTTTAAACCCGCTGCATTTTTATGCACCTGTTCTAAGTCAGGAGCCAGTTGTTCAGTGGTGGTCGTTTGTTGGTGTGGTTCATTAGTGTTTCTCGTTTTTATATAGCGTAGACCGTTGGTTTTCCTGCTTGAATTGTTTTATACTAGTCATTTTGGGGCCCTTTATAACTTGCTGTTCGGTGTGAGCCAAGGATCCGTGTTGAAGGCCGTACTTTGACCTATAATTGTTTACTTTTTACACATTGTGACTTGGATGGAGAGTTGTCTCATTGGCACTCATACCACATCTTCTTATTTATATTTCCTGGTCGAAATAGTTATTTGTTTTTATAGTGATTAAGATAATATTACAATGTTGACTGCTGTTCCCCAATTTTTGTTTTTGTATTTTGTTTGTTTGTTTTGCTCACACATTGTTGCGAATGTAATTGAATTCTATGCGACTGTCATACAAGTGAGAGGTTTAGCTAGGTATAAAACCAGGTTTAATCCACCATTTTCTACGTTAGGAAATGCCTGTACCAAGTCAGGAATATGACAGTTGTTTTCCATTCGTTTGATGTGTTTGAGCTTTTGATTTTGCCATTTAATAAAGGACTTTGCGTATTGAATTTCCCTTGGAGTTCGGTATTTTTGTTATTTAACTTTTTCAGAGTATCTAAATCTACGAAATATTTAGAACTTCTTATGCGCAGTTATCGGCCTTTGAATCTTCAGTTAAATTTCATACAACAAGGTCATGAATAAAATGAAGGAAACAAAAATCTTTTGCAATATCCAAAGAAAATCAGAAAACTACCATGAGCAATCTGAGTTAAAAATTACAGCATTTACAGAATTCTTGAAATCGATACTTACTTTTTCAAAAGATTGTTTGATTTAAAAAAAACTTTTGACGATAAATTATGATTTAAACAATGCAATAGGTGGAAAACGTGTGAACTATATTGGTACGAAGATTTCCGACACACATTCTAATAAAAGTCAATCAGGTCAAGCTAAAGAGAGCAGGACAAAATATCAGCACGTATGGTTGAAACTGTTCGTCAAGTTTTATTCTTTTAATGTTGGAAATTCATTGTTAATGAGTCTCATGATAGTACAGTAACAAGAGTAAATTAAAAAAATTAATTAATTGACTTACCTACCTCACGGCTGATTTTCGGATACCCTTCATGATAACGAAAAAAAAGTTTAATGGGATCATGCTTTGGAAATTTTGTATACATTTAGTTTGATACATTTATTCCTGATTGCCAGAGATTGATGACTTATATCTCCGCTTCGAAAATGTGATAAAATTACCAAATCTATCTTCATTCACTCAACTTTTCAACCACAAAAAAATCTTAGATTTACATATGCAAATAAATTTGACAATATATACACATTTTCAGAAAAAAAGTTTGGTTAACATCCAATGATTATAACAAAGGGAAAGGGTACAGTAATATAAACATCCGATCCAAGTTGCAATTAACAAATGATGAAGCTCGTTTTTAGTTATTTAAACCGATTTGAAAGCTTGCAAAGTATTGGATTAACAAACAACATATGTAACCGAGAATATTAAATGTTAGTGCAAGACAAATTTTGCTCGTAGCATATGCAAGATTTGCTACCAACATAATTTTGCCATTGCATGTGCATACATTGTACAAGGTTCTGTAAAATAATCAGATGATAATTAATGGACCTTTAAGTTATAATGGACCTAAAGAGGTATCCTCATTCTCCATCCATATTCCAAAGATGATTGAAGTAATGGTTTAGCAATACGAGTACTCATCTGGCAAACATACACTAAGAATGTGTTGTCTGAATGATGCGTCTGATGAAGTTCGTTTCACCAAGTAATCATCTTTAGATAATTTATAACCCCTTTTCACTCTGGACATGGAGATCTGCATGTACACAGATTTAATGTTGGTTTTGGGTCATACAAATCAGCGAGGAATAATTATTGAATTCACAAATCAACAGACGTGTCAATATCTGAAACCGCTAGATTTGACAAATTTTGATACATTTTTTGGGTTTTGTTTCAACACCTTATAAACCGACTTGTTTACCAATGCAAAAAAAGAGGCGGCGTCTTATCATGTTGTAGCGTGAGCAGCTGGAAGTATGTTGCACAACTCCATGCTAGTACTAAAACTTTAGATCATGAACACTGGTATAAACCGCATTACGTCTGTACTTAAATTGGCAACCATTTTGGAACTGTTGACAATACTGTACACAAAATGATAAAACATGGCTGATGACTTAATTACAAGTAGACCATTGTAATTATAATTACAAAAACATCTATCAATTTGCAAACAGAGACTAGAGAATAAGTCTTAAGTCTGCTACTTGCTGTGTAGTAAACAACTGACAACAGTCACTGACAGTTCCGGCACAAAGTTGGTTCAGTCTCCGGATTAAAAAAATCCGTTAAGAATTACGGTATTTCGTCTGAGTCTTCCAACGCGAACCTATTGTAAAGCTCGAGTGCATATTCACCTAACAAAATCTTATCAATCTCAGTTTATTATCGAGTAAACAGTGTAATTTCTATCATTCTGGAAATGATCTACCTTAAGTAAATTGAAAAATATTTGAATCCTTTGAATTATACATCCTTATTCTGTAGAATCTAATACCACATCGATCAAACACGTCCAAGACACTAATTGTTTTTCAAAACTTGAGAGTTCCTTGTAATCCTTTTCCACATAAAAACAATTGTCATCTACTTACCAAGGGAAAAAAATAATCTTCGAGGTATGAATATATTGTTAAGCTATAGGAGTAGACATTGCAGATGGAGATGGGTAGTAATCATTTTAAGTTTATAACGATCGTTTATTGCTTCTTAATACTTTTGCACCATCATGAAGGGTCTGATCTTTTGGGGTTTTGGTTAATTAACAAAACTTGTTCCTGTTTCTGAAAATTACGAATCCGCTTAATAAAACTGCCAGCGTGTATTGCATATCGGAAACACTGACTGTGCTGCTGAAAATCATAATTGATTTAAATTGTCTTCGTTGAGTCCGGCTTACCAAGATGGAATCACAATAATTAATTTTTAGTTTGTACTTGCAGTTTAGCAGATGTATTATTCAGGAAGAAGGAATAATACTTCTTTAGCAAATACGACATCGTACATGCTTTTTCACAAACATCATCGTATAGACTTCTAAAAGCTCATATGAAGGACCAGAAGCATGCTCTCCCTTTTGCCGGTTCAACAAGTAATTAGCAAAGCATGGTGAATGATACAGTGCCTTTTACTTGAAAATACCTACGGAGATTGAAACTCTCTTACCGCACATATATTGCACCAAAAGAGTATTTCCCTTTTTCTGTTGCCTAATATTTTAGTGATAGACATTTTGCAAATAATGTATAATTGCCAATTACCTTTGGTTCTACTTGTTTTTGGCACTAAATGAGCAAATTGAACAAGAATACATTATATTTTCGGGATTAATTCGGTTCCATTCCAATGTGGAA
This sequence comes from Mytilus coruscus, assembly GCA_017311375.1. Taxonomy (NCBI): domain Eukaryota; kingdom Metazoa; phylum Mollusca; class Bivalvia; order Mytilida; family Mytilidae; genus Mytilus; species Mytilus coruscus. The sequence continues at coordinate 120,171,433 of CM029596.1, read as the reverse complement.
TAGAATTAATATCTTCGAAAACTGAAGAATAAAACACTTCAAAGGCTACTAAAAATAACAGCTGCATTAAGGTCAAACTTCAAGGCAATAAAAATCGATACAAATTTATCTTCTTATTACATAACACAAATTAATTAATTGTCAAGACAACAACACTGCAAATTATGAGTCGGGGGGAAATAGGAGAAGGGAACGCAAAATGCATTATTGAGTTAGAAATGAACAGATGAAAAGAGACATTATGAGTATTAAATTTTCAAAAAGCTCGTAAAAGATTGATTTGTATGTTCTGTCAAACTTTAATACATAAAACCTTTAAAGATTTAGTTGTTCTGCTACTTTTTGGGGTCAACATCGACTATGAATGCAATATGAAAGAAAATTAATATACTTTTACAGACGGTAAGATTGAGAAAGAAAATGTCACATGCATACGAAAATCGTTCAATTGATTCGATATGTACTTTTGTATAATTTTAAGTTCGATCTTTAAAAAAATCTTTAAAAGCTGATACATTGGAGTTTCGTTTTATAGTTAAATATTGCTGAGATCGTCATTAGGGAATTAACTAAAAGTGTTCCCATGGTAGATAATGAAAAACGAAATAAAATCGGAAAGCCGGTTCTCACAAGATCAGGCAAAACGCGTTATTTTTACGCCAATATTTATAAAAATAGTCTTGTCAGAAAAACTTTATTCGACAAAGAAATTCTGCTTTAATAAATGGGGATGTAAAGTGTATCTTTATGATACAGCAAAAGAACAATGCAAATAATACATCAAGAGTGTTTCATAAGAAATGCAACTGTACAATTTAAAGGTCAAAGTCTTGACTTTTAATGAATTTATCAAGTATCATTAATGCTTGCGTTATATAGTCAACATCTGAATAATCGGATAAGCTAAGCTCTTCCTCATATATATTTCGGATAATCCGAATTTACATTAGTTAATGTAAAAAATTTAAAAAGACTAAGTCCATCCAGCTTAGTTTAATCTTATTTCCAAATCTTTCCATTTGTTTCCAATGCAAATAAAGAGATAAGTAAAGCTTTTACTTTTGATGCATTCCTTTGTTTTATCTCAGCATCCTTTCCTATATCTCTAAAATATTATGTTATGGATAATAACTTCGCTGTTGATTCATTACTCATTTAGACAGTGATTTTTCCCTAAGTATATTAAAACATAAAAGATTCCAATTTTTATTACGTTTGCTTGTTTGCTCAAAGCTACACGAAGTCATTATAACAAACAGGAATATTTATCATGAATTCTGATCACAGCAGTAGTATACAGAACAAAAACTGCCTTAATCTTCTTCTAATACTTAAATATTGCCTCACAAAATCAAGATTTTAATGATATAATAATTTTACTTTGGCATCTTCTGGTCGTTTCAGTGATATAAATATACTTAATATTACATTAAAATTTTTAACCGTTAAAACTTGATAATATTTTATTTCGGGAAAAGATTTCAAATCTCTTAACCAAAAAAAAAATCCTTTATCTTCAGACATGGCACCTGATACCTGCATTATTTAGGAGCTAAAACAATTAAAGATGAACGATTGTGTTATTTTGAATTATCGCAGTATAAAAACAGGTTTAACACTGGAAAAGTATTTGACTGATTAAATATAAATCAATGTGAAAGGCAATTATTGTTTTTCCTTCTTATTCAATTAAAATTTGAAAAAAAAAAAATCAAAATCAAAACCGTACCATAACTTTCTCTTCCATCACGTAGACGCGAGACAAAATCATCAAAAAACTTTTCAAGTTATTATAGATTTTTCTAAGTATACTAAAACTCCTTCAAATATCGTTTCATCACGGCATCTAGTAAATGTCCTACAATAAACTTTTCTGTTCTTTACACTAGTTTACAAATTACAATTAAAAAACTTTTTATTATATTTTGTAATAAGGCATATGCAAATAATGGAATAAATCATTTTTGAAATGTATATATAAAAAAAACTCTTTGGAAGCTTCAGGTAGATTACGTGCGGTTAATGGTCCTTTCAATTCGGTTGAATTTTTCTACATCTGCCATGTATAGCCACTTCCTGTGTGCCGCCAGTTTGAAATTTTACACTTACTGTATTAGGAAAATTCTCGTCAAAGTTTTCTCGACTCCTATTGAATGGAATGATTTAATATTTTGTCTGCAGCTTGATAATGTTGAGTTGTAGCGAGTATGCAATTTTTACATCAATCATTTAACCACTTCCTTTTTGCCGATTGTTTGAAATTTTACAACACTCATTGTACAAGGAAAATTTTCGTCAAAGTTTTCTTGGCATCAGTGAAAGGGAATGATCAGATCCAGTATCCATATTACCTCAATCAATTACATGCAGCGACACAGATCCAGACCGGGTATTGGTCTTGTTTACGGTGATGTTGTTTATAGAACCCTTAATTTAGATACAATATATGTTATATATAAGCAATTTTGAGCTCAGGAGATCATTAAAAAAATTAGGGTGTCATCTCACCATTTGCAGATTGAAATAGGACGATCGATACCAGTGTACTTCTCCACACCTTAGGCCGTGTTCACACAAACGTTTCGAACTGTAAACCTGTTTGCAATTAGTTTCATGTAATGAACACTGGTTTCACATTAAATTTGTTCTCATCTGTGCATTGGTTTTAATTACCTGTACATGAAAATTGATCACGTCAGTAACCAACATGTAAATTACATAGAATTAAATTAAACATTTCTCTGTAAACTTTTGTATCAGTAAGGCGTAGACCAATTCGTATTTTTTTTATGGGGTGGGGGAGATATATTGCTTAAATTAATTTTTTTTTACAGGAGGGAAGTGAGAAAGATTGTTCGATTTCTTGGAAATGAAGGGCGGGGGATTTAAAGTAATAAAAAAATGGTTTGTCCCACGAAGATGAATGGGCCGTACCTTAAGAAAATCGTTCTATTGATTTGGAGAACTTTGAGAGTTCTAAAGATGTAACGATTAAATTTGCTAAAACAGCGTAACAATAGGCGGAAAAGGGATTATGAAAATGATTGCTCGTTTGTTGATTAATAAATGTCCAGTGGCAAATATTTCATGCATGTTCAGGACGAGAACAAACTTACAATAAATACAAATAAATACAATAGGTATAGGTCCTGTAATACAGGCCGCCCGAGGTGAAGATGGACGTGGCTGAGTACTTGAACATCTCGCATAGCCAAACGATCGCCCTACTTTGGCAAGGGTTTTATGGCCGATCGGAAGCAGATCTAAGTGACCATATTTCTATTCCCCAGTCATACATGGGGTGACTTTGGAAATGAATAGTCTGAACTGGTACTATCTATAAAAATAACCTTGTCCACGACATGATGAAAATGAATATTTTGTCCTACAAAATGCAGGACTTTGCAAGAAAAAGTTGTGTACAGAAAGTGAAAATAATTAAGCCGTACTATCAACCGGTGTAAAATGAATATTCTATCAGTAAAAAATCCCTCTCCCATTGAAAATCAGATGGTCCACTAAGGTTATTAAATATAATCATGTTTTTAACGGAACAAATTTTGAGTTTTTATCATATGAATAGGAAAATTACTTAATTCATAGTATTATTATAATCATAGGGTTATTCAATATATTTAACTTCCTCAAATATTCATAATAAAATCCACGTTCTTAATATCCTGTTTTATGAACACTTAACACACACAAGGCCTACATTGACTATCGACTGCATGTAATCAAAACCGGTTTTAAACTACATGTAAACATTGGTTTTTATCAATGGGAAAGCAATTGAGTTTAATTTAAGTGTAGAGTACACTTACACCACACCGAGTTTAGCTCAATGTGAACACGGACTAAGACTATGTCAGCAGCGTAACTCGGGTAATATTGAAGATGAAGTTCAGTTTCTCTTTTATTGCACAAAATATACCGAAGACAGGCAGCACATATATCACATTATTTCGGAATCATGTCCTTATTTCATTACTTAAATTCCCGAGAGAAATTACTATATGGATGCTGTCTTGTGAGAACTCTACTGTGTTAAAAGAGTTGTGTATATTTTTGAATAAACACTGCAAAAAGCAGATTTATATGACATTTTTCACATAATTAGCAATTATTGTTATTTATTTATTCATTTGTAAATTGACCAGATTCAATTTCTCTGTTTATTTTGTTCATCTGCTTCTGACACGGGGACATGTACTGTCTACCGCAATCAACTGTATATTCTAGAACACCGTCCCTTGGTGTTTCCTGCAGATGAACAAATATTTATCTTTACAGATGATAATTTAAGTATGTTCAATTTTTTTTTGGTTTTGTTATATGATTTACTTGTTCATCTGCTTTTGACACGAGGAAGATTGTTGTTGCAGCTATTACAACAGTATATCCATGAGCATCGTCCCTTGGTGTCTCCTGCAGATGAACAACCTATATATCTTAACCTTACAAATCTTAAATGATAATTGTGCTGATGTGAACACGAGGTGCACTGCTGGACATAGAAATAATATGGGAAAAATATTCAAGAGTACTAATAATGTATTTTTATTATAAATTCTATTTTCATGTATCTGTCACATTATATGCTGTACAATGTCTCATGTTTGTTGCTTATATTGTCATATCTAATTATAACTGTTAATTGTAAAAGCCCCCTGTGGGACCCTGATTGGAATAATAAAAATATTTATGTTAACTTATTGATCCTTTGAATAAACTTATTCCAAAATTTTATCAACTTAAAATTGTAGTAAAATCTTTGAATATTGACCTTATCGATACTAACATTGATTTGTTTTTGAAAATTTTAAATATAAATACTTATGCATGTAATTGCTATAAAGAGAGAATTACTATACGGTCAAGGATTTGTTCATTGTTGAAGTCCTTACGGTGACTTGTAACCTCTTCGTTCTCTGTTATCTGGCGTATAGTTGTCTCAATAGCGATCATACCTCCTCTTTTTATTTTTATATCAAAGAAGTTGTGGTAATTTTCCTTCTATTAATCAAACATCGGATGATCCCTGAATGTTTAAAATATTATGTTTGTACTTACAACATGTAACCAAGTTTTAAATGCAATGAGATTGCTCAAAATATTAATTTTTCCTTAGATTCGGGTAAGTTTTGAACATCCATTTGAGAAAAACATGCCATGCACACACACTAATCCGAAATAAAAAGTTTCCTTTTTGTTACAAATCAAATAATTTATTCATTCTATTTTCGAAAGTTTTTCGATGCAACATTTTACAAAGCATTTAACAGCAATGTAAAGCATCGAAAATAACATTTTACTTTATGAATAGCTGTGAACCTCTCGAAAAAAAAATCTTGGAGAATATTTTTTTGACTCCAAGCTTCATTACGAATAGTCTTCACCCACTGTCTGACTTCGAGACAAACAAAAAGTCTATGAATGAAGAAAATGCAAAGGAGATTGGCCATAACTCATTACTAATTAATTAATTTCCTTTTCTACTGACTGCCCTGTTTGATTCAAGTTTAAAAATTATACAGTATGAGCATTGTATAAATAGGCATTTATAGTTATTACATTATCAATGAACAACTATTTGTCTAAATACGTGCCGGTCTAACTGTACGCAGTTTTTGTAGACACTTCAATAATTGCGATCTACAGTATAGCTGAAATAATGTTTTATGTAACATTACGCCAGGTTTAAGAATCCGATTTATGGCAACACAGTTATTTGTCGTTTGATCACTTCTGTTTTTTATAAGGAGACTGTTTATTTAACATTCGAGTTTCATCTTTTTAATGGTGTACTTGTTGAAAATTACTTTCTGTAATTACTTTTTTTTATAAGGATTGTTATTTGGATTTGTTTGAAATGGTCATAACTTTTTTGTAATTGTCTATTTTCAATGTTTGCAGATCGAATTATTTTTGACAAAAAACGAAAGAAGTTTAATGTAACAATGAGAATTTAATATGTTGTTATATGAAATATTCTGTATAATTTTCTTTTTTTACACTTTCTGAGACATTAGTCAAAGACAAAAAAGTAATTCTTTTTATGTCGTATAATTAACTTGCCAATGGGTTACCACACACTCAATATAATGGTAGGATTTTGCAAATAGTTTATCCTGAACAAGATTTTATATATTTCAAATGTCTGTCTTAACTGGTTTTCGTTAATTGTTGACACTTAGAAATCAGGCCGTCGGTTTTCTCGTTTGAATTTTTTCTCATTTTGTCCTGCTGGTTTCTTTTATATAGCTTTATATTGTATTGGTTTTTTCGTTATTTGAGGACTTTTCCATTTCATCTTTAATGTATAGTTGTCTCATTGGAAATCATACAACATCTCCTCATTTTTGTATCAAGTATGAAACTATGAAAAAAGAAGATCTTTATAAGATTGTCTGCACTACCTAAATTCAAAATTAAAATTGATCTTATACATAACAATGAATGGGATATATAAATTAGCTCGTGAAAAAAGTCACAGTCTAAAAATACAGGCTACAGCATGTCCTTGTAAAGGCTTCAAAGAAATTGCTAAAATCTGCGTTTGCAATTTTTACGTTATAATAAGCGGATATCTGGAGGTCACTGGATCTCGAACACCCGTGACACAATACATCTTTCAACAATGAGCAAAACCCATACTTCAAGTAAGCTACAAAGTGAAACGACATGGCAAAATATGAAACATTTCATAAGAGAAAACCAACGGCCTGATTTATGTTTAAGCAACAAACGAAAGAAGAAAAAAAAAATACGACAGATAGCAACCACTGAGTGACAGGCTCCTGACTTAGAACAGACACAAAAAGAATATGACAGAAATATATGCGTGAGTGCTCAGTTCTCTCCTAACCTAAACACCTAGGATAGTGGTGTAACAGCAACACAATAGAGCGAACCATAAAAATAAGATGAAAAAGGCTTGAATCATCAGATCGACATTAAACACACCAAAAACCTTAACAAAAAGACAAAAACCAAAGGGTTTTGATTTGAGAGTACTCGCAGCTACTAAAAGCTAGTTCAAAGCCAAATCCAACTTATAAATACTAAGTAAACCATGTATACATTCAAAGGATTTAGTATAAAGACGTCAGAAAAAGTCTGAAAAAGTATGACCTTGTGCAATGCAAACATGTATCGACAGGACAGGATGTAAGACACAAAAGTATTCCTAACTGTATAGCCATACATATAAAGTTTTATTTAAATTTATAAAAATCAAAACCAAGGTAAATATCGATGAAGATAATATTCAAAGAGCTTACTACAGTGTTTAATTGGTCACATTTCAGAATACTTTTATTCAAAAGACCAATTACATAACAAGGATCGTATCTGAATGTATGGGCTCTATCAACAACATCAACGTAAAAATTAGGATGTGATCTTCCGTTTGTAGTAAAATTTCTACAGGTTCAGCCAATCTTCCAAACCAAATATATGTATCTATGAAAGAATTAAGTAAAAGTCGAAAATAATTTGTGGTAACGAAATTCCTGACCCGATAATTTACCAGCTATACATTGAAATCCGCATAGCGAATCAGTTGTGTAGTATACACATCATATTTGATATATCTGCAACTGTTCAATTCTGTAAATTTTAACAAAAATTGACGCGACCTAAATGTCAATGACAACAACCTAACAAATCAATAAAAATCCACCTTTTTTAAGGTACAAAACACACACAAACAACGATAGTAGTATAAAATGTTTCAATGGCTGCTATCAGACACATGTTCTTTTCCCATCCAATTTGGGTATTTGCTATTTAAAAATATGTAGAGGTGGTATGATTGCCAATGAGACAACTCTCCAGCAGAAACCAAAATGACATAGATGTTAACAACTATTGGCAACCGTACGGCCTTCAACTAGGAACAAAACTCATATCGCATAGTCAGCTATAAAAGGCCCCGAAATGACATGTAAAACAATTCAAACGAGAAAACTATTGGCCTGATTTATGTACAAATAATGATCGAAAAACAAATATGATATACACCAACAAAAGACAACCCCAACCCCCAAAGTGGTATAACAGTACAACATAAGAACAAACTATTTAATTCAGTTTAAAAGGGTTTAACTAATCAGATCGATATGATTGTTTTGCTGAATATACTACCGGATTCAAATAATAGTACTCAATACAAGCCCAGCTCTTTAAATATAGCCATGACAAAAAAGTGATGAAACTTTAAAACTGATTAAATTTATCCATTAATGGAGTAGGATCTGCTCACCATTCCCTATCTTCCGAGATCAGGTCTTTGGTGGTGTTTGTGTTGCTCAGTTATCAGTTTTTAAAATAGTGTTTTGCGACCTTGTTTGTTTTTCTGTCGTCTTTCATTTTGCCATGGCGATGTCGCTTTCTCTCGACTTATGTTTTGAATGTCCCCTTAAATCTTCAGCCTCTTTTTTCTAGTCAAATACGCAATTTTTTTATAACTTAAAGTGAAAAAGCATGCGTGTTTAGTTATTGGGCATCTTTTACTTTTAGATTAATTGAATTCGACAAAAAATCAATGTATAATAAACCATTCATTCTACATATTCAAAAGCCATTAGATGTTTGCTAAAAACTTTATATAAACAAGTAAGAAACAAATAACTCTTGTGTAATCAAGCTTTCTTTTTTCATGGTACAAAATAAACGAATAAACAAGTTTCCTCATTAAGGTAAAAGAGAAATGACCAGCACAGATTGTTAAAGTCCAAATGACGTGGATTTAAGCTGTTATAGGTCACCGTACGGCCTTCAACAATGAGAAACATCACTACAGTATAGTCAGCTAGAAAAGGCCTTGACATTGCAAACTGTGAAACAATTCAAACGAAAAACCCAAAGGCCTGATTTTCGACAAAACAATCTAATAATTACGGATATGAACCAGCGACAACCACTGCATTACAGGCTCCTGACTTGGGACAGGCACGTGTAGATAGTGGCGGTGTTTAACATGTTTGTGTGCGCTCAGCCTTCCTCCTTACCTGGGACAGTGGTGAAACAGCTCAACATAAAACTTTTTAAAAATCAGTCGGGAATGGCTTTCTTTCGTATATACTTTCTATAGATACCAAAAAAGGGGATAATAAAAAAGACGTTGATTTTATGTTTACAATGCTCGGTTTACTTAAATTTTTTGTATTAAGTTTTTTTAGATAACTGTAAGATATAGAAAACAATGAGGAACAAAATTAATACCTGTCAGAGTGTCATAATCTCAAACCTTTATAGTGACACCAATTCAATTTGGTATCGATGCGATGATTTTACTGATGTTATTTATAACAATTATTTTTATAATTAAAGACAAAACGGATTTTTACATGCAGAAACGAGCATCATTATCGTTGAGGAACTCATCATCACATTTTACTGATGTGAATAATGGTATTGGTTGATTTTAAATAATTCGAAATCTTTGTAAATCTTGGTTAAGGTTCCATTTTTTTTGTGCGTTTAATTTGGTGCGATATTTTTTGGGTTGGGTTTAATGAAGTTGTAATTTGGTATTTTACTTGACATTGAATTGTTTTTGTGCGTTTTTTCTACACTATTTCTTCTTCCACATATCGAAGAAAACTGGAGAGAGTTGATTACTCATAAAACTAAATAAACACCCCATTATCAAATATAAATCAGAAATGTCATCGTCTGTTGTAGCCATCTCCTTGTTCGTTTTTTTATTGGGTGGGTTGATGTCAGATTTTTGTTTGACACTTCTATTAAAGACATTTAGCATAATAATTGTGAGCGCTTGTCGTTTTTGGAGGACTAAAGGACTAGATATTCACTTTTTGTTGGTCTTGTTTTGTTTGTGAACGATCAAGTTTGGGTGAAGTGGCGATTATTTGCTGATATACAGAATAAAATTTCAGCATGAAATTTCATTTCGGATTGGTGTTTGACAGTTATATGTATATGCTGCAAACGTTAAGCAAGCGCACCGATTGTATCTCATGTTTCTTGGGTTATTTTAAATCTTGATGTATAAACATGAGAAATTTACGCTATTGCCCGCGATATTACTTTTCAAAAGGTCTCTAAATTCACTGCCAAGACAAACTTTGGTGCCATTATTAGTGTCGTTTTTTTTAGTGAAATCTCCATCAAGGTTATATGTTCTTCAAATTTTCGTAATGTATGCACTCGACAAGATGCAAGCTACTGATGGCAGGATTTTACGTCTCACTAACATTTATCCAGATAACCCTTTTACTCATGTATCCATATTCGTTTAATGTACTTTATATTAAATAATCCTTATTCATAGAAAAGTTGTCGATGAATTTCGAAACATGCATTTATGTGTACAAAAAACACACAGTAAAACGCATCGTAGCAAATAATTCATTTCCCCCCTAATAGCCGTGATTAATAAACAGACCATCGCACCAAACAACACGGGACTCCTCCGAGAAAACTGAGACGTCCAACAAAATACAAACAACAATGAACAACAAAATGGTCGAAAAAAAAAATCAAAAATTATCGTGTATATCAAATAATTGAATTCTTACGAAATGTTATATTAATTTAAGAAAACGCTGTTTTTAAACAAATAATAATAATGGCATATAAAATCCTTACCGTAAAGTTTGTGTTTCCAGTCATCATCTTTCTTTTTGGTGAAAGTAAAAAAAACTTGATTTCACAAAACAAAAATGGTAAGCACTGCCATATGATTTAATAAAATATTTCCTATATTTGTCCTGTGTTAAACAAATCTTAGTTCATCTAAAACCAAATATCAATCATAAATCTCCGGGAAATACAACAACTTATCATTTCGACTTCCGTACTTGTTTTGAATTTTAGATAATCAATGCCACGTGACTTCAACATTATCAATGGAGCGCTTGATCATTATCGCAGATATGAACATCACTTACATTCTGATAGTGGTTACAGACAATTTTCCGACGTCTGTTTCATAACAAGTTAATGGTCAGACGTATTTAGCATACTTATGTTTCTTGCGATACAATCAGACCATTAGATTCAATGCAATTAAAATAATATCTGCATGTTTGTCAGTAGTTAATGACATCGTTTATAATCAATGCATTACTTTTTTCCTTATTTTTTCTCAATTATAAATTTCTTTAAAGACAATTTGCATTTCAAAAGACAGTTTACTATAATAAACCTATATTTCAAACAGTCAATATATGAAGGGTCCTCAATGTTTTAAAAATTTCAATACGAGAGTCAAACTGTGTATCTATTACAACTCCGTTAAAACTGTTTTTGTAATATGAGGCAAGTGTTTTATTTACATTAACGGTGCCAATTTTACTGCACCAGATGCGCATTTCTACAATTAATTTCTCTTCAGTGAGGCTGTAGGTAAAATATATATAGTTGTTGTCTCTTTGACACATTCCCCATTTCCATTCTCAATTTTATTGAAAGTCTAATACTTAAATACAAACGTTGAAGACCTGATATAACAAAAGAGTCTAAAAGTAAAGCCAAACACAAGGAATCAGAGCTATGTTACATGTGAAAGAGGACGAAGTCTGTATTATTTTTGTAATACTTTTTGTAACCAGATATAATATACAAATTTGCAGGACATCGTAAAACTATGCTTTAATACATGGCAGCCTCTACTGACTGTGCAAGTGCAACTGGTATAATTAAACAATGGTCTTTGAGTTGTCGTCTTGATATTTGACTTGGGTACAAATGTGATATACATATTTTAAACTGTTTCAGTATGTCAACTTATCTTCAAATTTACTTTATACAATTTTAAATAAAAAAATAAAAACAAAATCCCTTTTTTTTGATATTCTTATTAAACCTCATTTCAATTTTATCAATATTTAGTCCCGATTTAAATTTCAAAATGTTCTCTTTGAGAACCTCCGGTACGGGTCACCATTTCATTACCTTCGTAAACATAAAAAAGCTTATGCTAATCCAACTGTTATTCCATAGAATTAAGCAGAAAGTACAGACAATCCAAAAAGCTAAGTTTTTCAACAGTATGAGTATAAACTGATATTTCTAATGATGTGTTTGTAGTATAAAGTATTGTCGGCTGATGGGATTGTTATTATGAGTTTTATTTGGTTCATATAAGGATGTTTGAAGTATATAGTAGCGTCGGCTGATGGAATTATTTATAATTGGCTTTATTTTGTTAAAAATAAAATTATTATTCAAGCATTTCATGTTTACCATATTTCATTGTGTCATTTCTGAATGGAATATTTAAATATGGTCGACTAAGAAATGAAGATTATAGTTTTACATGAGAAAGGGTGCATAGTTCACCAGCGTTTTCCAAAGTGTGGACAATAATATAAAAAACTATATAACGGCAAAGTCAACCGAATGCCCTTGGTGACCGTTATTCCTATTAGCGTCTTCAGCTTCTATCTTCCCTAAAAAGTCAGAGCAATATTGCTTGTTCTGCAATTTATTTTTTTGGATTTGGAACAAATATCGATAAATTGTTTCCGAAAAATTTAAATACGTCAAGACTAGGTGTTATCTCTAATTGTCTAGAGGAATTATGGATGAAAACGGATCGATCTTTCACGTCCAGTGGCAATTATTACATTCATATCGGGACACGAACATATCATATGAATATAAAATAAAGAGATGGGATATGATTTCCAATGAAACAACTATCAAACATATCGTATAGTCAGCTAAAACAGGCCCGACATAACAAAATGGGGTAAAAATCATACAGAAATGATTAAACAATTATAAACGAAAAATAAATATGACGAAAAGCAGCCAACCACAACCATTGAAAAGGGGTTCCACGATTTGGAACAGGCACATGTATAATGCGGGATTAAATAAGTTTGTGAGCGCTAAGCTCTCTCCCAAACCTAGGACAACACAACATAAGATCATACTGTTTAAATCAGTTGAAAATGGCTTGACTCATCAGATCGGCTCGAAGCACAAAACAAAAAAGTAAAATAAAAGACACTAACTGCCGATCTAAGAGCAAAGATTAAATATATATTATCAGGTTTTCTTGAATTCTAATATTGATTTGTTCAGATAAGATTTTTCTACAACAAAGCTTACATGTGTGATGACGCAGGTTTAAATCGCTTTCAATCAATCAAATAATGCCATATATTTATTTGTTTGTAAAGTGACTTGCAATTAAAAAGAAAAAGGACTAGAAAATGAAATCCTCACCTCCTGGAGTGGATGTTTTGAAAGTACATATTTTATAAAGAATTTCACATTTATCTCTGGAAAAACGATAAAATGTATAATAGATAACAATACAGTACAGACAAAACAACGAAAGTGTACGTTCTTATATATGAGATCCCCAAGGGTGATTGGGGAATAGAAATAAGGTCACTGTTTGTCTTCTTCCGACCGGCAGATTAACCCTTGCCAAAATGGGGCTTCCGTTTGGTTTTGCGGGAGGTATAAATATACAGCTACGTTCAGTCAGAATTGGAACGTTAAATTCGAGGCCTCGTGTAGAGAGAGAGAGAGAGTGCCACCCTCGCTGCAACAATTCTTTGAGGGCCCCTAGGTTAAATTTAAGTCGCTATTCAATTTATCCTCATTTTCCGGTGACTGTCCAAAATTCCTGCTGTTCACATCGGTCGACACTAATATCAGGACATCCCTATTGAATTAATTGTTAATTTGATATATGTTCTCGTCATGAACATGCATGAAATATTTGCCACCGAACGTTTCGCAATCAACGATCAATCATAAATATAAGATCAACCAAAATGCACGCTATAATGAATGTCCAACGACGACTACTACACACAGTCGATCTTTAATTTCTAATCAAATTCACATATTTACCCTATTTTAAAAGAAACTTTAATGACATGAGAGATTTTACATATTTATACATTATATCAATCAAAGAGTTAATTATCCATTTTGAAATAAATCTATATATGCTCAGCTGTGAGATGAGTTTGCAATTTAATATTGTCTTGCCCTTAGTATCGTTCTTGAGATTAATAGCAGGGGAAATTTATTTCAATTTACTTTCTTAATACTTTAAAATCCCTTTCTGTGATACTATAATCTAATGATACTATTTTCGTACAATGCTTATCACTAAAAATGTTCAATACGAAACGGTACGTAAACGGAACAAGCTAAAATGAGACAAATTATTTTGCGACCGGAAGTATGGAGAAGGGCAAATGTTTAATTATACACTATATTTTATTAACAATACAAAAATGTTAAGGTCTATCGAGAATTTTTTCCTCAAAAGATTTTTAGAGAAAAGTGTCGCCGGCAACTGTCAACGAATTGAAGGAATCAGAAATAAGTCTACTTCTGTTATTTTTTCATTTCGTATTTTTCTATAACTCTGGATGATATGCTAATTTTGTATTCATTCTTAAGTTCTTTGATTTTTTTATAAATAGAAAATTTCAACATTTCTGTAACACAGATAATAATTAAACTTATACTATTTTCTGTTCTTTTATCAGCTTCCATCAGAATTATGCTCTAATGAATAAATGATTCGTGCTATTAAAGAATCGGAACTTTCGGACTATTTATTGAAAAAATCTGTCTAAAATGTAACAAAAATGTTAATGAAAAAAAATGTCAGGCGTACTGATCATTGTATATATGTGTAAATTGTTTTTAGGTTTGGCCTCGCCAAGAAACTAAAAAAAGCAAATTCATTCTAAAACTTTTCATTTGAACTGGGAAAATGTCTGATTTCAAACAATTTGTAAACTTATACGTATTTGTGGTATAAAGAATGGAAGAATTAAGTTTTCAAAGTTGATTTTAAGAGTAATTACTTTGTCAAGTTCACGAGATCATTTGAGTTCATTTCAATTCACGTGTGAATAATGCTAATAAATTATGTTTTACTAGGTAGTTATTGTAGATCCCTATTGACCTCATGTACATGAAAAAAATCGTTTCTAAAAGAATATGAGCCTATTCGTAGCTATTTGTTTCTTTTTTTTTTCAAATAATAAGTGTTTCCTTGATGTCATATTTTTGTTCGCAGTATTTTTAACAGAAATATTTTCCATTTAAAATAACGTACTAAGATAAACCTTAAACTTCCACAGCATGTGAACCGCCGTGATTCTTAAAACTTGCAGTAGTCGTTTCGCAACAGCAACTTAAATATAAAAATTATTCAATTTGTCTTCGAATACAAATATACATTTAAATTGCCAGATTTGATGACGTAAAGCTCTTTGATGTAGAGAATATAATCTACGGGAAACAGTTAGTATTCAGCAGGTGTAGATTTGTTATAGTTAAGCAATCATGACGGTATTTATGTTTGATACCAAACTATGCCAAATAAATGATTAAGATAATTTCATATAATGTTACAGAACAGTTGGATATGCCCTTACTGAATTCGCACATATATTTATTTTTATTTATATAGACGGAGTTATAAAGAATTAAAGTCGGACAGATGCTTAAAAGACATACATTTTGAAAGACTGGGTACAACAACCAGATTGATTTATCATAGCCGCTTAACGTCTAGTAGAAAACATTGCATACAAACCGATAACGTAATATTGAAATATGAATAAATATAAAATAAGGAAATGTTGTATGATTGCTAATGAGATAACTTTTCACCAGAACCAGAGCAATTACTGGTCACTGTTCGTTCTTAAACAATGAGCAAAACCATATCGTACAATAAGCTTTAAAAAGATCCTGGCATGACAAAAATGTGGAATACCGGGTAGTTTAAAAGAAAAATTCCTGTTTTGTACTAGACCGACACAAAAGTATAAATATTTTAACGTGCTACCTCACAAGATACACGTGTACCAGTTCGCAGTTTGAAATATCACACTATATTCATTCTTCCACTCCTACATGCCTGGCAGAACAGGGGCAATCACCAACTTGTCTTTTGTCTGACACAGTCGGGGATCGAACAACAACCTCCTACGATAGAAGTAAGTACGATACCATGAGACCTTCGAGGTAATCAAAGCAAACTAGTAGGAACAGCGAAAAATATCTTTTACTATTTAGTATCATAAAGAGAAGAGAAGAGAAAGAAGAAGGGCCAATTTCCTCTGTATTTGGTTCACTCTTCGGGTCAAAATTTATGTCCCTATCGACAGGTCACAGAAACAGTCAAGCTAGCCTAAAAAGGTAGACTTGGTTTTACTAGGATTGTTTTAAAACTGGCCCACTACTGAAGTAACGGACCGCCCCGATCGAACCAGACCTGTTCTATAGGTTAACTTTTGGTCTGGTCTGCTCCAAGCTAAAGATTACTTGTGATCAGGACCGCTTTGTATCGATTGATGAATTTATTTTACTTTATTATGAATTTGTTTCTCGATTTTAACATGCCGCATACAATCAAATGTGTAAACATATTTTGATGTGCCTTTTAAAAATGACAAAAAAAAGATATTGGTTACACAGTTGGATAACACAGTTTTCTGTCAAAAAACAGAATTGTCATCAGAACCTATCAAAAGCACCTATCCACATGTCTGATCTATTTAAACACATCATAGATACTAAGACTGAAATTTTGTACGCCAGAAGACTCATCAGTGACGCTCAAATCAAAAAAGTTAAAAAGGATAAAAATAAAGTACGAAGTTGAAGAGCATTGAGGACCCAAAATTCCGAAAGGTTTTGCCAAATACAGTAAAAGTCGCCCTGTCATCAGGACCGGCTAAAAGCAGTACTGTGCATATATCAACAGCAGTCCTATAAATGCAGACCTAGGTCTGGTCTGCCACCGATAAAGTGAACTTGTTTTTCTCCTCCAAGTATGTTTATTTAACTTTTAAACCAGTCATAATGTTTGTTCAAAGCATACTTTTGAACAGGTTAAGACCGTACCCATCTGTACTTCCAACAGAATTTGGGGTTACGGTAAGAAAGTCCTTCATACACTTTTGATAAATGCTCAAACTTTTTCAAATTCTTTCAAAATTGGGTTTTGTTTTGTTTTTTTTTTGCAATCTTAAAGCGTTTATAATTTTGTGATATGTTAAAATTTAAAACATAATATTGTAAAACCATCATAGTGCAAACACGGAGCTGTGATATTATGACTTTAAGTTCAGATTGAAAGACTTCTTAAAATTGACCCTGGTGTGAAATAAATCCAGTGAATGCAAATAGTCACTATAGAGCTATTTTATTACAAGTAATCTTAATGTACATTTAATATGATGCATATAAGTAAAGCTGTATAAACAGTAAATCTATGAAAATAATATAATCAGTTATATGTAATAGATAATCTTGACAAATGTAGTGTATACGCAATTTTCATATCTCTGTCTCGTTCAATCACTCACTCACTGCCTCTCAATCACTCATTCACTGTCCCTCTCTCGATTTCTAGCTTACTCTTTCACATATTCTCTCTTGTTCTTTCGCTTTATCTCTCAATCTCATACGCAATGTCTCTTTCGCTCATTCTCTCTTGTTCGTTAACTGTGTCGCTTAATCACTCGCTTTCGTTCGCTCACACAATCACTGTCTACATTCATAGTCTCTTTCACTCATTCTCTATTTTTCACTCACTCTTACTGTGTCTCTTAATCATACAATCAATACGTCGCTGTCCCTTTCACACATTGTCTCTCTCGCTGTCTTGTTTACTCATTGTCGCTTTCGTCTCATAATCTGTCTCACTAACTCACTGTCTCTTTCAGTCATTGTCTCTCTCGCCTCTGCACTTGCTCAATTGTTTACTCATTGTATCTTGCTCACTCACTTTATCTGTCGTTCACTAATCTCTCTCGTCCACTCCCTGTTTCTCACTTCCTTCCTCGTCCACTATTCTCTCACGTTCACTCATTATTTCTCACTTCCTTCCTCGTTCACTCACTCTTTCTTGTACGCCCAAATTGTCGTTTACTCGCTGTCTATCTTAATCGCACACTTAATGTCTCGCTCACTCACTCACTCTTTTGCTCCAATGGTGACTGGGGAATAGAAATATGGTCACCATTGGTCTTCCTACGACCGGCAGTAAAACCCTCGCCAAAGTGGGGCATCTGTTTGATTGTACGGGATGTAAAAGTTCGCAGCCACGCCCGGTCAGAATGGGGACGTTTAATCCGATGCCTCGTGTAAAGAGAGTGCCACGCTCTTAGTACGTTAGAACCCTTGCAACAACTTTTTGAGGGGTCCGTATCCAAAATACCCTCATTTTCCCGTGGCAGTCCAAATTTCCCCGACCTTCATCCTGAACGGCCTCTATAACAGGACCTATCTATTGTATTTATTGTTAATTTGTTCTCGTCCTGAACAAGCATGCAATATTTGTCAATGGACGTTAAGCAACAACAACAACAATCAATCAATCAACCAATCACTAACTCTTGTGTTCCCTCAATATCTCTCTCACGTGCATTCTCTCAATATCTCTCTCTCACTCATTTAGTTTCAACTTTCCTAGAGAAATTTCATACTACTTTAGAAGCACGTAGTAAACAAATAGATTCCTAATAGCTACGACATTACAGGAGTTCTACTCCGTCGGGGCTGTGGATGCCGTAGTGCATCGGGGAGAGCACCAATGTCTACCATTGTCTGGGAATAATTGGTACACAAACATTAAATTTCCATCATGAGGTATGAGTGCGAATGTAACTAGACGTTTTATTACAATAATGTAATAGATATTTTGTGGTATTTAAACATTTTTTATTTTGTAATTTTATATGAAATAAAGAATCCATTTTATTTTGTCTCCATTGACACTTTGCTTGTTGGATATCCTATTAACTTTATAGTTCAGTTAGCTTTATATTTTTTTCTTATTTTGTCTCTTTCAAAAATATTTATGAGTGACACATTACCATGGTTGTATTTGTCACTGATCACCTGATGAAGCCATTGCATTTTTAGCTCACCTGGCCAAAAGGCCAAGGGAGCTTTTCTCATCACTTGGCGTCCGTCGTCGTCGTTAACTTTTACAAAAATCTTCTCCTCTGAAACTACTAGGCCAAAATTAATCAAACTTGGCCACAATCATTATTGGGGTATCTAGTTTAAAAATGTGTCCGATGACCCCGCCCTCCAACCAAGATGGACGACATGGATAAAAAAGAACATAAGGGTAAAATGCAAGTTTTGTCTATTATTTTTAAATCTGTTATAAATAGAGAAATTCTGACAAGGCAAAATGTTCAGAATTCTGAGCTCTATCAATTGTTCGTTGACGTCAAATCTGTCAGGCAACTTCTTATATTGCCCTTTAAATGACAAATTTTACTTTTTATTTTTTTTTTTCTTCATTTTGCCTTTTATCTTGAAAACTATAATAGATGGAGAGAAACTTTAAATTGCAAAATGATAAGCAATACAAGATCTACGAACAAGTATGCATTGTTGAAATCGTCAGTTGGCTCCTAATTAGAGCTATTGCCCTTTGATGACAATTTTGCGAATTTTTCGTTTCTGCCTTAAAGATTATAATAGATAGATAGAAACTTAAATAAGCAAAATGAACAGCAAGACAAGATCTACATTCAAGACCTTATGGAGGAAATTTTCCGAAATTCCCTATTTGAGTGATTGCCCTTTAATGATGATTATTAATATATTTTTTCCTTTTGTCTTTTATGATATAAATTATAATAGATAAATAGAAACTTTAAATAACAAAATGATCAGCATGGCAAGATCCACAAACAAGATATAGTAAGTAGACTGTCACTCTTCATAGGAGTGATTGCCCTTAAATGAGGACTTTTACCCTCTTTTGTGTTTTGAGCAAAAACTAAAGAAGATAGAGAGAAACTAAAAGACAAAATGATCAGCAATACAAGATCAACAAAAAAGAAATGTTTGTCATGAACTCTATTCTTGTCTACAATGTTGGAGAGAGTTGTTGAATATGCACATAGACCTTGGTGAGCGACACAGGCTCTTTAGAGTCTCTAGTTAACGTTTTCAGATTTTTTTTATTATTAAGAAATGTTAAGTTCCTTATAAAAACATGTAATGGTACCTCTTGCAAAATTGTTTTCTACAAATGATACAAATTGTTGAATTTGGGGGTCAGTATCGCATTTTTTCTTTGAGTGGGTTAAAAAATTTGTTTCTAAAGCAAATATGTTAAACTTGTGGAGACTCAATAATTGAAGAAAAATTAAATGCTAATTTGTTTTGCACCTGAGTTTAATCCGTGTCATACTGTTACAAGAATGGGGTTATAATTTCTGAGCCACTACCCTTACCTTAA
Source organism: Mytilus coruscus (assembly GCA_017311375.1). Lineage (NCBI taxonomy): Eukaryota > Metazoa > Mollusca > Bivalvia > Mytilida > Mytilidae > Mytilus > Mytilus coruscus. The sequence continues at coordinate 120,151,197 of CM029596.1, read as the reverse complement.
AGTTTTATAGTTTTTGTTTAAGTTTACGTGGAAAGATCCCGAATTCGTGGAAAGGGGGCGTAATTATCCGTATTTTGGTTAAATTTTTGTTGAGACTTTATCAAAAAAAAAAAAAAAAAATCGATCGAAAGTGTTGTACGCCCTCTAACACAACTCCACCCCCCTCCCTTGACTCCGTCAGTTGATGAGACACGACATTATCGGTGGTGGCTTGTTTGAATATAGTTCAATAGACCGTAATATAAAAGTCATACAAGTCGGTGCTGGTTAATGGCGCATTGGAGCCTGTAATTTAAAATCGCATGTGTGTAATGTAGATGGTATGATTCGTAGTGAGTATAAAACAAATTAATTAAATCAAAAACAAATCCAATGAGTTAACTGAAATCAAGAACATCCACTAAAATAAAAACAATTCTCTAGATATTAGGATTTAACCTTGAAAGTAAACCAGGTTTATAATCCGAAGTGAAATTATATTTTATTATCTATAGCGAGATATACGTCTTAGTGAAAGAACATAGACGCTGAGAAGTTCATGACGACAACAACAATTCGCTTTCTGAAGATCTTAACTTATTAAGTGATGCATATAGATCCGTCAAATGTAAAATCACATAGTGGTCATGATGAATGACGTTTGATTATTGTTCTATCATTAAAAGGAATGGATATTGTCGTAAAAAACTATTAAAGACAATGTGCAGTTGAAAAATATACAAAGTAGTTTTTGTTTATTTTTTTTTTACTTTGGCATGATTTAAACTGAAGGGAAAAGTATATAATTTTTGTATTCTAAGTTGAAGAGTGAAACCACAGGCACTTGTTTCTGTCAATATGGGGTTTACTATCCACACCTGTACGAAAAATCACAAGGTAGCTAACGAAAATTTTCAATGTGTTCGCTTCAACCGATATTTTTTAACTTTCCCTTGCATTTATTACGCATAAACATACATCAGTTTGTCGGTAATTGATTTATCTTTAAAATAAAACATGTTTCACGTACCTTGAGAATACCCCTCAAAGAGAATAACACACTTGTGACGAAAATAATTGACCCTTTTCCAGATCATCGAATTTCTAATTCCAAAACTTCCGGTAAACTTAGGAAGTCAATATAACTGCAATCTGACTGGTCACATTTATCTGGTTACCTGTTTATTTATACTAGTTACCAGTAACCAGACAAATGTGACCAATGGGATTGCACAGTTATATTAACTTCCTAAGTTTACCGGAAGTTTTGGAATTAGAAATTCAATGGTCTGGAAAAAGGTCAAAAATTTTACATTGACAGAAACAAGTGCCTGTGAGTGAAACATTGCGAAGTCATCAAAATATTTAAAAAAAAACAGTTCAAATTTTTTCTCCATTTTGCTTAATGTTTCAGACGAGGGATTATCATCAGAAATAGAAAAACATCTGGCTAAATTACATGATCAAATAATTACAGAATTCTCATTCCCATTTTATTCTTTAAACACAGTATGACAACGATTTTCATCCTCACAATACGTATGTATTGCTCAAACTCCATCAGCCGCACTTTTCATATTTCAATATCTCTTCTAAAAAACTGCGCAAAAATGTAGATGAAAGTCGGTAAAAATATTCCATTCAGTCAGACGTCGTGATGACATAACTGCAGGAGCCCAATCTTAGTTCTGATTGATCTGTTTTTGAATTTCCTGTCTGAAACTACATTGGAAAACTTGTGTTTGATGTCGATAAGACTGGAAGCACTCTTCAAAGACTACTAGACTTACTTACCTAAACTGAAGTATGTATGAAAGACCTTAACGGAACGTCTCATTTCGTTTCCGTCAGTTAAAAAATGACTCCAGGAGGAATTTTGCATTTTGATTTGTAATTTTTCAAATATCAGCAAACTGCAATTTAAGTACAAAGAGTTCAAATTGATACATTTAAATACAGTATTATAATAACGTAATACCATTTATCAGTCGAGGCAACTGTTTTGTGAACAATTTTCTGACATCCAAACAGTTAGACAAAATATGATAAAAGCTATCACTCGACATCAACAGTAAACGTAATTCTTAAGACTTAGATACATGGTTTTTTATTAGTTGTTTTTGGATTTGAACTAGCTGTCAGTAACTGCGAGTACTCTCAGACCTGCACTTTGTGTATTTTTTTTTTTTTTTGTTGTTGTTGTGAGGGATGTATAAATACCTTGCCACGTCCGGTCTGTGTTAGACATTTTTGCTTTGTATCGATCTGATGAGTTAATACCTTTTCAACTGATTTTTATAGTTTTTTCTTTTGCTGTACTGTTACACCACTGTCCCAGGTTAGAGGGAGGTTTGGCGCCTTCAAACATGTTTAACCCCGCCACATTCTATGTGTGCCTGTATCAAGTCAGGAGCCTTTAATTGAGTGGTTGTCGCATGTTGCTGTTTATCTTTTTTTTTACGTTAATTGTTTTGTAAAGTGTGTTCGTGTGTTGTGCTGTTGAACCATTGTCCATGGCTAGGAGAGGGTTGACATGTTTAACCCCGTCACTTTATGTGCCTGTCACAAGTCAGGAGCCTGTAGTTCAGTGGTTGTCGTTGGTTCATGTCGGTCATATTTGTTTTTCGTAAATTGTTTTGTTATAAATTAGGCCGTTAGTTTTTTTCAATGGAATTGTTTCATATTCTTTATGCCGAGGCCTTTTACAACCGACTATAGTATGGGTTCTTCTCATTGTTGAAGGCCATACGGTTGCCTCAAATTGCATACATCCACTTCATATTAACTTTGGTGGATAGTTGTCTCATTGGCAATCATACCACATCTAATTTTTATATTAACGGATAATAAACTTTAAAATTTGCAGAGATTTTAAATATGATTTTCATACTGGCAAACCCGTTAAATGAATGCTACATTTTTTTTTCTGGTACTTTCATTTCATCCTTATATACCTACGTTCCTCATCTACTATGAACTATAATGCATAACCTTAAACCGTTATAGATAGTTTTGTATGTTGTTTGTATTTCTCAGCAATTGTCTAAGTTTTTTATCTCTTATTTCTCAATGGATTAACACAAATGAGTTCTAGGGATTGTTGAAATAATTCGTAGCTGACTTGATATGTTTAAACAATTCCTGAGAGATTTAGGATTTAAAGAAATTCAGATAATTGATAATGTATATGATTCTCCCATTTTCAGATATGTGAAAATAAATCTTGGGATTTTGGTGAAATCATTTTTTTTATGAGTTAATGATGTCTTCTGAGTTTATTTATTGTAAAAATAGCTTACTCTTTAAGTTGACTTATGTTATTTGGATCGGCGGCCGTGTCTTATTTGATATGTCTACACGATCACCCCACCAGTAAAACTAGCTAGGTTTGGTGAAAGTCTTTTAAACCACATTTGTGCATAAGGCAAAAACCATTCATCGTATTTATGGTGCATGCTTTTTTAATATTGTTTGATTCTAAATTAAAAAATAATACTTTGATTCATAAGGTAAATGAAAATTTATTTTGTTTCTATCGAAAATTGGTATAAAAAAAAACAGAATTGATTTAAAACTTATTTTGAACATTCGCAGTCCTGCTCTTTTCAGCCTAAACACTTTTACTTCTTCTCAAGAAAAAATAGAGATACTTTTTGTTATATGAGGTATTCAATCAAAGGAAAGGTATATTTGCGTATATTTTTTATTTCAGTTAAACTTTCGGAATGCTTTTAACATCACATTGATATCCATTACATATGATACTTCACAATTTACACGATGTAATAAGGGTTTCAAGATTCTATTTTCTTTATGTTTCCCCTTTTACATCTGACTAAATAATTCAATGTTTGGTGACTGTTGTACGTATATATCCAATCGAACTTGAAATAAAGGATACCATGATAGATAAAGTTAAGTCTGTCTCAAATCTTGACTAACATCCAGAAATTTACAGAGGGCCGGTTGAGAACAAAACTTCACGCAGAACGGATAATTTCAGCGTCCCAAATTGTAAACTCTTCATTTGTATGTAGCAAAATTACAGCAGCGCCTGCATAATGAGTATATGTATCTCCCAGTTAATATAATATTCAAGAACTTGCATTTCCTACCATGATTTCCCTGAAAGAGAGTTGCTGCTTAGAAGGAACCTATTGAACCAATGGTTCCAAATGATACAGTTAAATTTATCCCTTCAAAAGTTAGTGTAATCAGTTAAACAAATAATAAATTCTGATACAAAGCAAAGCATTTAATAGGGTTTCAAGATTTGTAAATTTTGACACTCGGAAAAAATCAGGATATGTCCTTCGTAAATATTAAATTTCATAAAATCTGGGCGGCCCGCTTGATTTGTTTATGTACTATGACAGCCATTTAAAAATAGGGGTTAACGGATTTTTTTTTACATAGCGGGAATCAATTTGGAACCTCATTTTATACTTCTATAAACATTTTCATTGAAATCCTAGCACAAAAAGATGTCTTTCAAATTTGAAACTTGGAATCAATCTGAATAGCATATTGTATCTAATATGTATCATTTTTCATTGCAATCCTAGTAGCATAGAAAGATGTTTCTCAAAAGATGTGATTTTTGACACCAGGAATCAATTTGGAGTAGAATGTTATGTCAACGAATCAGTTTTCATTGGAATCCTAACACAAAAGACGTTTCTCAAAATTTGTGATTTTTTAACAAATAATTGAGTTTTTTTCAAAAACCAAAGGTCCAAATGTCACCAACAATTAATGTGCACATATACAAAATTTTATTATGCACAACAACCGTACAAAATTTCATTGGTCTCCGATCCATATACTTTTAGAGATTTTGCGTTTACATTTACAAAAACTATTTCTAAAAAAAAAGTGTAATTTTTAACTAAATTTTCTAAAATTTATTTGTAAATTTCACCAAAAATTAATATGCACATCTACATAGGATCGGCTCCTACCTATACTTTTGGAGATTTTTCGTTTATAAATATTGTTAACGGACAGATGGACGGAAGGACAAAGTGAAAACTACAAGGCTTCTGCATCCTCACACTTTATAAATTGTATGCGTCCGTAACGCTTTTCTTGAGTAACTTCCATCAGGTAGCTCAAAGCCAAATATTTGAAAGCCAATGATGTATAAAAACCGAAAAACGTGAAGTGATGTATGACTATTAGGGACTTGAAAATAAATAGGCAAATCAATCCTAAGGTCAACTTTGCCTGAGGGATTAGGAACCTTAGTTTTTTTCTAATAATTTCTTAAATGAAATAGGGAATTGAAGATATGTACAATGTATGTTATCAACCATCTCGCTACCGAAATGCTGACTTCTGAGCTGATGATACCATCGGGGACTAATAGTTCACAAGCAGCGTTATCAACCCAAGTGCTGTACAAAATGAAAAAAAAAAAAAAACACAATATTATATTGAAAGCGTCACTATAGCTATTAAATTGTTGATTAATGTTTACAAAAATATCGTAAATTTTAAACACATTTAAGGGATGACTTACACTCTCTCTATATATATATAGCTTACGATATTTCAGGAAATGTAAAACTCATAAGTGTTCTTCAACGAACCATATATTCTAAATGACAGTGTGCATTCAGCTAACAAATAGAATAGCCTTACATTTATGATTTAACATCCGGGAACCATATTAGCGGAATAAATAAAAAGGTATTTAATCCTACAAAATGGACGATTAAATATCAAGGGGGCAACCAAAAAAAAAAAAAAAAAAACATAAGCGGACAACACTTGACCCCAAACCCAAAAAAGAACAAACAATAGCTTACAAAAATCTACTCAGAAAACTATAGAGAAAAAACAACACGATCGCGAACCCAAACAAAAACTAGTGGAAAGAGATGATTAAACTTGACCTTTAAGGACTCTTGGTCTAATGGTTTTCTTGTAAGTAGAAACTCACTATCTAGGAAATCATGATACGGAGTAAAAGAATATCGCATCAAAAGGGAGATATTTACTCCATTTGAAGACCTACTGGAATTATGCTACATAGAAATGCCAAGTACATTTGTATAACATTTTTTTCGAAAATTGAAATCATCCCTTTTGTAGTAAATAATAAATGAATAGGATAATTGGAATTACAAATCATATTTGACAGTGCAACAGACCAAAAAAAAAAAAAAAAAAACGGCAACACTCTAAAGTTTAGTTCTTAATTGTAGATGATAGATCAAAGGACACCATTTATACAGAGGAACCTGAAGTTAAAGGAATAAGGCTAACTTCTTTTTATTCAAAAAGGAAAGTATCTAGTATATAAAGTTTGCCTGATACGATTCGGAAATAATTTGGCGAGAACAGGGACCTATTTATTCCAATAGGAATGTCAAACGTCTGTAAAAATATATTCACTAAAGTAAAAAATACATGTATGTTGTCAATAAAAAAAACAACTTACATCTTGATGATGTTCGTTTAAAAGATTATTTAAAATTAGAGAGGGTTTTTTTTTTGCAAACTATGATTTGTCCTTTCCCTAAATAAAATATCGTCCTGAACATGCATGAAATATTTGCCACTGGACGTTAAACAACCAACAATCAATCAATCTGTATAGTGTGACTACTTTTTAAGTATCATTTGTGTCAAGGGTAGAGAAGTCATTTTTTCTAATACCATTGCACGAGGAAAGAGATTTAACACTTTATATGTACTCTAAATCTAAACCTTTGGATTTTTTTTAATTTTAAATCCAGATTTGATTCACATAGATTCTTGAACAGAGTATCTAGTTCCAGATTGGAATAGATGTTAATAATTTGGAAAACATTATTCTTGGAGCATTTTGCAAACCTAGCACTATCACACTGTTTGTAAGAATAGTTTGTTCGGGTATCAGATAGAGAGACTTCGTCTTTGATTGAAATTTCAAGGGAACACACAGCTGAGCTATGATGGTTCAGGATTTTCTCTTCAGTAAGTGTCCTTGGAGCATATGTTGGATTTCGAAATGAATTGTTTATTCAGTCCTGAGAGATTTCTGTAATGATTCATATTGAATTGCGTGTTACAAAAGATAATGTGCTTGTGACTCTCAAATTGGTGAAAAACAAGAGTGGTTCATGTTTTCTTTTAGTAAGACTCATTGGAGTATATGTCTGGTTTCCAAATGAATTATCAATACCAAATTTCCTTATCATGTAACAGTTTTTTTAATGTTTTTAAGACACAAATGACGATACAATTATCCGATATCTTGCTAGAGGAAAAATGTAAATCAGAAATCAGTCACAAAAACGCTAAGACAAATTATTAAGATACTCATAGCAAGTACTTTATACAATTACCAGGTGAACAACTCACTTACACATATAATTATGTTACCTTGTAACTCAACAGTTCAATTATAAGCATCTAATAAAACAATAAAACACGAGAAAGAGAAGCCAAAATAATCCGAATCTGAGATGTGTGAAATAAAAATACAGTATTATTAGTGTGGTAAATTGGTTATTTGATTTATTTGGGAATTACTTAAGTTAGTATAAAACTTTAACGTCATCCCCAGCGCTAATGATCGGTAAAGATTTTGTACTGACTTTGGTAATTTTTTACACAGAAATTTGTTGATTTTCATTAAAAAAAGAAAATATAGCATTTTTTAACTGATGTTTGTCTCGCCCGTGACAAAGTTGTGAAAGCAGGACTAATTAAGACGTTTTGTTATCGGCGAAGGCGTAAAAAATTGATAAAATTATGATAAGGTCAAATTCGGTGAACCACAAATAGAATCTGGTATACATTTGTATAAACATTGTCACATCTTATTTCCAGAGATCATTTTCCCAGTCTTGGTTATTATTGATTTTGACATTTTGCATTGTTTACATGTCTGTGATTAGGCGAGTTTAAAAGGAATCACTAATGCTAAGTCAATGATAGTTAATATACGTTGTATTAGCAATGACACATCTCATATCTGTACTTAACACCAACTCCTTATAGTCATGGCCCATCGAATTTGAAGGGTTTGCCTAGTTTACATGTTAAAGTGTTGCCATTTGAGTTACAACCATTGAATTATACTATCGGAATGCCATATCTCTGTGTCAACAGTTCATTAGTTTTTTTTTTCTAATCTGCTGTTTAACCGCTGTCCAAGGTTAAGGAGAGGTGGTTCACAAATAAGTTTAATCCCGCCACCTTCTTTTTGTGTCTGTCCATAATAATTAGCCTGTTACAGTAGTCCGATAGATTGTACACGTAATCTCATCTGAAAAAGAGAGGCGAAAGATACGAAAGGGACACTCAAACTCGAAAATAATCTGACAATTTCATGGCACAAAAAAAGAAAACACAACATAGAAAACTAAACTGAACAACACGAACCCCATCAAAAACCGGTGATCTCAGATGCTCCGGAAGTGCGTAATCATACCACGTCTCCTTATCTTACAACTATATTTTTGTATGTTGTAGAAATGACTTTTAGACTAATACAATTTCGACAAGCACGCATTTAAAGGATTAAAAAAAAAAATAAGCCTTATATTATAAGTTATGTTAAAAATTTAATTTTATAAAGTACTGTATTTTTTTTTACATGAATCCATTAACCGAGTACAGCGACTCAATTTTACTTTTTCTTTTCTTAAAATCGCATTTTACGAGTTAACGCTTGTCTTCCGAATTTTAAGTAAACATTATGAAAACTTAGCATCGATTTTAATCCCCTACTTTATAAAAAAACTATGCAATGATACCTTGTATATCAGATGTAGTTCTTATCATGTATTAATTCCAGATCATGACGTTCATAGTAGTACATCTTACAAATCCACTCGTATCCATATTGCCTTAATGTGATTTGGCAAAACTAAAATCCCTGAAATAATGGAAAAGACAGATATGGTGCATCACTTCTTCCCACAAATTCACGCATTTGACAAAACTGTCCTGTTTCATGCCACTCAACTCTAGTTTACTTTAATGAATTCGTGCAATAGAAATCAAATAGATGAAATGCATTGTTCAATTAATGTATTAAATTTCAATATAATTCACACGATTCGTATTTATAGGCCTTTGCATGTTTCTTTAACTAATTGGAACTGAAATGACTTTCATACAAGTGAGAACCTATGATCGGTGCTTTGTGTCTATTCGTTTTGATATTATATTTTTGGTGCGATCAGATAAGCCAACCCTTTTCAACTGATGTTCAAAGTTGTTATGTTGTGCTGTTACACTACTATCCCATGTGAGGGTTGGGCGCCCGCAACATCAATGGCATTTGGTCTCTGGTGGATAGTTGTCTCATTGGTAATCATACTAACATATCTTCTGATTTTCATTTTAATTTTTGACAAATGGAGCAAATGCGCCTTAATTTATTTAAACTGTTTACTTCATTTAACATTATGATTATAGTAGTAATCATCTGTTGACACTACGATCATATAAAATGTACATTACAATGCAATATATATTCCAGTGAGTCACTATGATCAAACGAACAAACTGAGCATAGGACGCGAAAATATGTCACATCTTTTGGATAATTATAATCAATACATTGCTAGCTGGATTGTTCCTGCCCAAGGGTTTACAGGGAATAGAAATTTGGACATCTCCAAACTGGCAGTTAAATCCTTGCTAACGATGGGTTGACTTTACAGGATGTATAAATACGCAGCTACTTCCCGACAGTAAAGGGACGTTAGATTCGATGCCTCGTGTAAGCTAATTGCTACACGTACGACACGCTCTAATGTGTCCTAGTGTGACCTGTTGCAATGCAAATTTGTCTTTTCCCCAAAAAAAAGTTAATACATAAATAACTCAATGGAAATTTCAAATTGGGGGCAGTCCATAAAAATTGACAAAACCAAAAGTTGGACCATATCAACCAACGAAATGTATTGAAAACAACCGTGACAGTCGTATTCCTGACTTTGTACAGGCATTTTCCAATATTACACTTATTTTCTAAGTTTAATGACAATGTTGATATAATACATGTACAGTTAGATCTGCTGTATATTATACATCTAGAAATTGACAATGAGGATAGTATGGTAGCTTATCGTCCTCGTCCTTTTGTCTCTGGTGGATAGTTGGCAATCATATCACTGTGATATCTAATTTCTATATCTTAACAAAAGAGATTGTGAATTTTACATTTATTTGTCGCAACATTGGTCTAAAAATTAGTGTAAATTAAAAAGTAACCATGATACGTGTTCCTTAATTTGTACTTTAAATACTCGTCATAGATACCAGGATTACAATTATGTACGCCAGACGCGTTTTTCGTCTACTAAGACTCATCATTGACGCTCGAATAAAAAAAGTTAAAAAGGCCAAATAAAGTACGAAGTATTCTAAGATTCAAAGTGTAAGAACCTATTTTTAAAATCGCATTTAACGAGTTACCGTGGCAACAAACCATGACGTCATTTGTATTTTTTTCTACAAAATATCTTGGTTTTCCTTCAACTATTAAGTAGATCTCGCATTGGAAAAGTAGGTGCGCACCCTACAAATATTAAATATCCATAAATCCAGTGTAAATCATTTATATTTCTGGACTGCATGTACTTCAAATCATTATGTGCAAATCTGGAATAGTTCTAAAAAACTTTAATTTCTTTGGACAAAAAAGAGACTTAATGCGTCTTCTCCTTTATCAAATAAATCTTCACGTGTTCCTCAGAGATTTTATAAACTGATTGTAAAATTGCAATATTTCTGCAATTAAAAACAACATTTTAAAACCTTTATTCTTAAAATCTGGTTAACCTGTAGCCAGTTTGAAAAACGATAGGTTAATTGGTTTTCTGATGCTTAAATGAAAAATAAAAAAGATACAACTGAAATGTGACATTTTATAACATTTTACACTGATATTATCAAAATCTGTTGCTTTAAGTTCGTCAAGTGTAATTAACTATTAAAAAGAATACAAATTAATTTGTTGTTTGCCCGTATAGTAAAAAATGACATTTTTGGCATACGACATGAAATGTAATCAAGTTTTCCAGAACAACTGTTGCTAAAGTTTGAAATGAGATTAAGATTTCTGTGGTTTTTGTAAAATGATAACGAATATATCTGCAATGCTCTTTTGGCCTGCACTAAATAGATATAGGAAGATGTGGTGTGAGTGCCAATGAGACAACTCTCCATCCAAATAACAATTTATAAAAGTTAACCATTATAGGTCAATGTACGGCCTTCAACACGGAGCCTTGGCTCACACCGAACAACAAGCTATAAAGGGCCCCAAAATTACTAGTGTAAAACCATTCAAACGGGAAAACCAACGGTCTAGTCTATATAAAAACGAGAAACGAGAAACACGTATAAATTACATAAACAAACGACAACTACTGTACATCAGATTCCTGACTTAGGACAGGTGCAAACATTTGCAGCGGGATTAAACGTTTTAATGGTACCAAACCTTCTCCCTTTTTCTGAAACAATAGTATAACATCACAACATAGAAAAACACACGACTAAGTTTATTGTAACAATTAACTATTCGTCTATTCATGACTCGGAAGCATCTTCGTGACTTGGATAACAGGCTGATATGAATGACCAAACGAATATTTGTTAAATGTCACGACATAAAACAGGAACCCATTGTGTGCCTACTAAATTTATTAGGCAGCGGTGACCGAGTAATTTGCATGACGGGTGATCAATGCATAGAAAACGCGTACAATTTCTTGCTGAGTATTAGCCTCATACAATTACGTCAGCTTTTTCCGTCGAAATGTATTTACGAGTTCTGAACATCGGTAGACCACTGTTACCTCTCAATCTCGCTTAATTACACCCAAGGAACAGCAAGTCCGTTATGACTGAAATTCTAAACAATGATTGGACAAAGTAGTCTCACAGTATTGCGAATGATAACACGGATTCTATTCCAGATGAAACATCAATACAAATCCGACTGAAAAGTTAATTAAATCAGCGGTTGCTGTCTACAGTATTTGTATTTCGTTTATTGTTTCAGTATAAATCAGGTCGTTGGTTTTCTCTTTTAAATTGGTCATGCCGGGCCGTACCTAGCCTTCTATATTGTATGAGTTTTACTCATTGCTGAAGGTCTTACGATAACCATATATTATAGTTTACGAACTAGTCCTTAAATACCTGGTAGATAGTTATCTTTTTGGCAATCGTTCGACATCTCATTCTTTTACTTTTTATGTTATCAGCAAATTAAGGTGTACAAAAGCTTTTGTTTTTGTCCGAGTTTCTACTACGCTTATGCCAGACAATTTCAATCCCGGACTAACCACCTGAAAAAAGACTTGTCTATCTACAAGATACCTTCTACTTTCAAAAACTGATGCATACAATGTAAAATCTATTGGTTGTTTTGACATTAAGACCTGTTTCTCTTCGTCTCAAGTTTAGAACCCAACTGGGATAGAAGAACATAATTACAAATAATCATCATTCAGCATGTAGCAAAATTAATCCAACCCAATATTGGAGGATAAAATTAACAAATCTGTCTTACATGCCGGAAACACCACCAGCTGTAAAGCCAATCAAGATTAAATTTACTAAACCAGACAGTACCATTTTGGAAACACTTTCATAAGGAGATCAACATGATACCTAGAACGAGAAGATTAAGCCCCCCCCACACACACACACACACAAATTACGTAAGAAAATGTTATCTACAATGCCGCCACATGGCGTATGCCTATATCTTTTTTTTATTTTTACACATTGGCAAAACTTTAAACAAACAGTCTACAAGATTTATCACTATTGTAAACTACACGAGAATCAAAATTTAATCTTGTCCAGGGGACATAAAATTTTATAATCTTTGAAGGACGCGTTGTGTTTAGCAGCACAAGCATGTGCATAGGTATTTTTTAAGTCTATCATATTCATTTTTTTGAACTGTAGGACGCATTTTGATGCAAGAAATTTTTCTTTCTTTTTTTTTACATCCAGATTATTTTATTTTGGACTTAATATACGTGAGCCAGTGATGTTTATCTTGCCATTGATTTTGAAATTTTCGTTCGAGTTTATTACTTTCTTATTCCTTTTTTGCATTTTCTTCTCGTCATCCGTTTTGTGTAATTTTGTCCTCTTTCCGGAATATGCCTCTTCTATATAACGAAAAAAGTAAAATCACTAAAATACTGAACTCCGAAGAAAATTCAAAAAGGAAAGTCCCTAATCAGATGGCAAAATCAAAAGCTCAAACACATCAAACGAATAGATAACAACTGTCATATTCCTGACTAGGTACAGGCATTTTCTTATGTAGAAAATGGTGAATTGAACTTGGTTTTAAAGCTAGCTAAACCTCTCACTTGTATGACAGTCGCAACGAAGGAGGCTCATCCTCGACTGTTTTTCAATACTGGTAATGACTTTGCACATTGTGTATATTAATGCATATTGCACATGTGCAAATTTGGATTCGCTTTAAACTCCAAGTCACGGATTCGGAAAGATATCCGATTCCCCGTCTGTTGGAATATAATTTTGGCATTGCACTGTTTTTACTTTAAAAGATAACAAGAAACTACGGGTGTTGGTAGAATTTTACCTGCACATGAAACGGATCCTTAAAAATTATATTTCAATTAATGTATTTTTTTTTTTTTTTGTCGAAAATTCAAGCACATGCATTTATTGATTTCGATTATGACAACTATGAAAATACCACAGTCCCAAAGGTCGAGGGCACATAGAGATTGTTTAGACCTGACAAGCATTTTACACTCCACGAAGTTTGGACTACCGCCGAAATTCGAAGGCAACGGCCATAAGATAAAGTTTATGCTTCTGCTTCTTTTTCTTCTTTGGGTCAACAAGGCCTCAATACTGAAGAAAACATGTTGTTCAGCATGCGTGATGATAAGTTATGAGCATTATTTCCACACATGCGTAAATAAATATTCTTCCCGTGTCCATAATTATTGTGTTGATCAAGTGAACGGTTACTGTATTTCACACTATTGTTCTATTTAGTACCCTAACATTTTGTGGCCTGTTCCCTCTTGGTTTGTTTTTTATGAAAAACTTAAATCGTATACGTTATATTTGAATAGTTTGTAGTTAAGTGTAAGCGACCACGTGCTTGTGTCCTAAAAGCTAGCATACAATGTTAGTTTCGGTTATCTGCGAAAGAGTTTGGAAAGAAAATTATTTCTGAATTTCTTTGGTTGACTGGTTTAGAAGTATGTTGATCTATTGACTTCCTCTGTCAAACCCTTGCTAATGAAGAGCGTCTGTGTGCCCTAGGATGTATAAATACGCAGCCACGTCTGGCCGAAATGTAAACTTCAAACCTGGTGACTGGTGTAGTCGGAGAACCACATTCTCTTCATGTTAAATCATGTTAAAGAACTCTTGCATCAACTATCTGAGGTGTTCTTACATGGGTGATTGTACAGCAAAATATCTGCCCTATCAAACTTACCCTCATTTTGCAGTCGCAGTCAAAATTTCCCGCCCTTCATTCCGGTCGACCAGCCTTCAGAACCTACCTATTGTGTTATAATTTAATGTAGCAAGATCTCGTACTAAATATACATGAACTATTTGCCGATGGACTTCAGACAACACCACTCTCGTATCCTTCCAGATTATCCGATTCGGATTTATCTAATACGTCAAGTATTGAAACAAAATTCAAGATTCAGAAAGCAGTTTGTGTTCTTACCGGCTAACAATGTGGTGGTGGTATGACGTAAATACTACACGGAAGTTCTTAAGAATGAAATACATTCAGGCCTGTGCACTCCACAGAGTCATATAGTAAACTATCATATCATAACCACATTTCAGCTTAAGGCCTCTTTTGAACTTTTGAAGGTCCCTACTATGTATTAGTTACATAAACTACACAAAAAACCCGAAATACTGTTTCCTCTCGGTCTCTAGTAAGTGTTCTACTACTAATCTTTCAGTGCTTTTAACTAGTTCCTTAACTACTATCAAATAACTTATCATTAACTTTCGAATAAAACATATAAAATAGTCGAATAAACTATTTGGAGTGTAAAAAATTCGTTGGATGTTTAAGATAAATTACGTGCTTTTGATGGTCCTTTTGATTCGATTGACAGTTTTGACTTTTTCAACTTTTTACATTACACTTCCACACAATCTTATCAAACAAAAGTGTTCCTATTTGATTAAATGGTCGTTTGAAAAATCTGATGGCAAATTTATTTGCTGCAACTCATACATGTACAAAGCCTTGTTCTCTAATGAAAAGGTAAATATGCTAAATATACTTACTGGAGGTGTGATGAGATGATTAAAGCTGTTAATGTTCTCCTTGGCAACATTTATGTACGTTTCGGCAATAAAATTTATCGACAGGTTTTAGGTATTCATACGGGCACCAATTGCACCCCTTTAATAGCAGACTTCTTCTCTTGCTATTTTGAATCACAGTTTATGATCAAACTCAGTAAAGACCTGTCTTAAATGCATTCAATTGATAAATTCAACAACACTTACCGTTATCTTGATGATATTTTTTCGTTAAATAATCAAGAATTTTCTAAATGTACTGCCGAAATTTACCCAAAGGAACCTACTTTAAATAAATCAAATATAAACGGTAAAAACTGTCTTTTTCAAGACTTAGATATTTTAGTTTTACATCATAAACTCTATACACAATTTACGACAAAAGGGACGATTTTTCGTTTCCTATTGTTAATTTTCCTTTTTTGGACGGTGATGTTCCTTTGGCACCATCTTACGGCGTTTATATATCACAACTCGTTCGCTATGCCCATGTCTCTAGTGACGTTTTCGATTTCAATGAACGTAATCGAAGAATTACTGCTAAATTATTTAGTCCAGGATTTCGTTACTACAAATTTCTGAAAACGTTTACTTACTTCTTCCATAGATAGAAAGATTTACTTTGGAAGTTTGTCTGTACCTGTAGAAGACTTATTACAAATAAACTTATTCTGATATGTTACCAATTCAACGCTGTAATTATTTCTTTGAATATTGTTTTTATCGGTATAAATATTGATTTAAATACCAGTAAACTAAAACCAAACTAAATAGTATTGTTTTACACAATCATATGTACATTCACTGTTCTATTATCTGTCGATACCTATATTTTGGCGTTGCACAAGGTCATGTTTTTCTATGACAGTTATTGACGTCTTCACAACTAAATCCATTGTATATTGGATGTGTACTGATTGCTATTTTAGTCTTAGACACATGCTATATTTATCTATAAGGTGTTTGCTTTGAACTAGCTTTCAGTAACTGCGAGAACTCTCAGATCTGTATTTTGTGTCTTTTGTGTTTTTGTTAGGGTTTTTATGTACTTTGTATCGGTCTGATGAGTTCAGCCTTTTTCAACTGATTTTAATAGTTTGTACTTTTGCGTACTGTTACACCACTGTCCCAGGTTAGGGGGAGTTGTTAACTTCTATGTCAATTGGTCTCTGGTGGAGAATTTTCTCATTGGAAATCATACCTCATCTTCCTTGTTTTATATTATAGGTAGAAAAGACTCGTACACACTGAAGAGAAGAGCACCAAAACACCTTTGCACATAATCTATAAGAAATCACCGCACGGCTGAAAAATAATTGACATTTTGTTCAACCTTTTATTTTGTGTTGTTCTTTTTATTCTTTGTCTTACGTTTGCATGTACAACAGATGCTCTTAGGAGATTCTTACTTTACACATTACGTTTCATATGATCAAAGCGTTAAAATTGCCATTATTTGTTATGTAAACGACTAATTTCAAATGTTTTATAAGCGTTTACACTAAATCTGTCTACATAATTACACAATATCGGGTATGAATAATGACTTTCATATTTAAAATTTGGCAAGTAGGTCTAATTGGAATTGACATTTTGTATTTAACACTAAGAAGATGCTAATGTCAATCCCTTGAGTCTGTGTATCAGCATATTAATCATAACGTATGACAGAAAACAATTATCTCCTACTGATCTTTGATAATCTTCCCTTAGTTCAGCATGGGTAATAGCAGCGGCATACCATCGACATCCGAATATGCGCCGTTTATTGTGAATGGTTCAAATCTCGACCCTAGTGTTCGGGAAAACACCGGATTAGTCTCTGGTATTATGTTTGCATCTGGAGTTCTAGGAAATATGCTTGCTCTCATAGTGTTGGTTCATTCTGCATCGGAACATAAAAAGACAATATTTTATCGTCTTGTAGCCGGATTAACAGTAACAGATTTAGTTGGGACATCGTTAACGTCACCTGTGGTGATTGCAGTGTATGTAAATAACAATCAATGGATTGGTGGAAAGGCCATGTGTAACTATTTTGGCTATGTTATGATATTTGCAGGTTATGCTACCATGTTAATTATTTGCAGTATGTCCGTTGAACGTGTTCTTTGTATACGATATCCATGTATTTATCGAGCACGGTCATCACCTAAACATGCGACAGTGATACTAACGTTTTGTTGGGCTATAGCGTCATTCATTGCATCATTTCCATTTATAGGATTCGGAAAGACGGTGCTACAGTATCCATACACGTGGTGTTTCTTTGATTATTACAACACTAATCCAGTTAACAAAGCTTTTAACTATTTCTATGCGATTTTTGCAATTTTAATAATATCAGTAACGACATGTTTCAACTTGACAGCGTTATGTACATTATTGAATAGATGTCGTAGAAATGATGTTTTAAAGGGATGTAGACAAAGTTTTAAGAAATGTAGCAAATCTCACAAATACACTGAATGTCAAATGTTGTCTCAACTTGCAGGGATAACTGTAGTATTTAGTACCTGTTACATTCCACTCATGGTAAGTTCTGAAAGACTGATTGGAAATCATCATTATTGGGGGGATAACTTAGGGTGTTCAAATATTACATGCTAAAGTAAATCAAAAGGGAAACATGCAACCAGAAACATTAGGAATCTTTCATTATTTTCAATATAAAACATCAAGAAGAAGTCAGTAACATATTCAAATGGTTAGAATAGAAAAGAAAAATGTCACCTTAAATATATATGCATTAGTGATACTTAAGTGCACATTAACTTTGTATGCCGTTGTGATACTAAACTTTTCGGAAATTTGGGTCCTAAATAATCGTCGACTTCGTACTTGATTTGGCCATTTATTTTTTTTTATTCGAGCTTCACTGATGAGTCTTTTGTAGACGAAACGCACGTCTGGCTTACAAAATTTTAAGCCAGGTTTCTAGTTTTTTTAGAAGTGTCATTGCTCTGAGTTTAAAAGATCTGCTTGTCGAGTTTCTGACCGAATAAGACCAAAAAGTCTATACATTTTCAAATCGTGTTTATCCCCGAAAATTCTGAATATAGGAATACGATCAAAGAATGCTTGGTCCATAGATCAAAATTATATGTCTGTTTCTGGTTGGACAAGGAGTGTTGTTGGGATTGCCAATGAAATAACTACAAGTTTCCAACCAAGAACAAACGGTAGTTATTTAGTGTAAACATTTTATAATAAGAAAAGTTAAGACATTGTGCAGTATCAAAATTTACGTATCGGCAGTTAACAAAACCGCAAACGTAAAAAACAGGGAATGATGTATAGATAAACCTGTAAAAAGTATTTAATGGAATTGTACCAAAACTAACATGCTAAAGCCACAATGTTAAACGGATGTGATTACTCCATTAAGATAAAGGTTCGTTAAGTACTTTCGAACCAAATCTTTGAAATTATTTTGAAAAGGTTTTTGATAATTGTGAACACATTTAAATTTGAACGTAGTCTTGTTTAGTACATTTCTAACAAGAATATTAATATAGCACGTAAAATTCAATAGCAGTATGTCAGTCAAACAGTAGTCAAAAGACATTTCAAGATGTTCTTTTTTCCTGATATGAATGTAATATTGTCTGCTGGATGTTAAACAACCATTACTAAATCCAAATCACATTAAGGTTCATTGGGAGAATAGCAAAGCACTACCTCTAACGGAAACCGTAGAAAGTAAAGAAAAACATGAGAAATATAATGAGAAAGTAACCGACAATTTCAAATTGAGAAAAAAGTAAAGAATTATAAATATTATATATTGCCAAAATTATGTGTAAGGAACTCATTAAATTTTTCATGATGAATATGAAATTGGAATAAAAGTATTTTCAAACTCATAACCATCGTAGATACAAAGGTTCAGCGGCTATTATGCAAGTGTTTAGCTAATTAAAAGATCATTGGTGTATTCACGTCTTTGTTAATTACTTATTAAGCTTAGTTATTCAGAGAAAATGTAAATGGAATGGACCTCTTCAATAAACATCATAAATTGATAATCATTGCTGTCATATAATAATTGATTATTCATAATCTATGTTCATTCCGTTTGCACAGTATGGCGTCACATGTACAACTCAAAATATACAAGAAATGCGATTTATTACATAATTCAAAAGCATAAAGTGATATTTTTAGGATAACGTATCGTAGTTGTTATTGAGATTTTAGGATTAATTTATTCATTTTTGGTTTTTGGTTGTTTTTTTTTTTTTTGTATTAAAAAAAATATTTTGTTGGAGTTAGTCCAGTAAAGTCAAAAGTTGTATTTAAAGTCGATGCGCATCATTTACAGACAACATAACTTCTAAAGAGCTTTTGAATCGACGACATGAAACAGTACAGTACATTTAAGTCAAAGCAATGCACCAACTCTTTCAGGGGTCCGTAGGTGACCTGGTGCAAGGCAAAATTTCTGTCCCGATCCCATATACCCTCATTTTCCAGTACCAATTTCCCCGACCTTCATCCCGAACGGCCTCTATTACAGGACAGGCTTATTGTATTAGTTGTTAATTTGTTCTCGTCCTGAACATGCATGAAATATTTGCAACTGAGGATTAAGCAACATCATGAGATACGACACATGCATGGTTAAACAAATTAAGAACAAAAGCGTATTTTAAATGTAGTAAGTGATAAGCATAGTAAGCAACGTGACATTACAAATTGAAAATAAATGACAAACTATCTGAAATTGACCTGAATGAACAGCATTATAATTTAGTCCACTCAAATGTCAAAATCGTCTGTGCAGATTTTCATCTCTGCAAGTACCTTCCATGATAAAATAAAAACAACGGAGAACAACATTCCTCTTCATAGGAAGACTGGACAATATCCTGCAGATTCTACAAAATTGTACATTGATTGTCGGAATACAACTATACTATTTGCTTTGAACATCCAATAAAAGACTAGATTATCTGATCATACTTTTTTGAGACCTCTCATATATATTTCTTTTCTTTTGTCTCATAACATCGTGTTGAAAAAGCGCTTTTTGATAAAATAATGCTTCAAAATGGTTTTACTCTATGATAACTGAATATATATTTTATATTTTCTCACATAAACAACTTTGATTTAATCTTTATGCTGTTGTAAAGTATGAGAAACACCAAATGAAAAGATGGAATAATAAGAAAGTGCATTGTACAGTTCTTGTATTTTATTTTCAACATAAACAATACACTGTTATCCGGAAGAGTGCACCACTATGACTTCCGCTAATTTAACACTTTTTGATAAGTCTAAATTGAAAACAACGTTCAAACCTATGATTGCGTTGGATAAAAACCGCAATTTTTATACGTGTGCATGCAAAACAAATTTCTTGTTAGAGGGGTCGAAATACAGCACAAACAACATTTTCCAAAAGACCAAAAAAGTGAAAAAGTATATTTTAACAAAACGCATTTGACTAACAGGTCGAACAACAAACGTTCTTAAACCCTGCTGACTGCCATTGGCGATTGCCAAATAAACGGATCACCGATGTAATAAATGGATCTTAACTATAAATTTAATACTAAACAGAAAACAATAAACTTGCGGAAAAGATGGAATACCGCAAACAAAAGGTGCAAAGGTTTTTGTACACCATATCCGGATTTCGACAATTAATGTCTCTTCAGTGATGTTAGGAATCGAAACGGTATTTGGAAAGCCATACAATTTACCTCAATTTGGGATAGACTCTTGAATTTTGAGGAGTCAAAATAGGATGAACGGATCATATAAACCCGAAGGCAAATATAATACAAGCCCAAACGAAAAATTATAAACAAGTCTAAATTGAAATATACCGAAGAATATCAAAAATATACTTCTTGGTGGGAACAAATACCTTTCCTTAAGATACACGAGCACGCGGTCCTTTGTTGGCAAGCGATGCTAAGTTACCATTAGTGCTAGTTCTTTGATAGTCTTGGCTAATTATATAAATGTAATTTATGCACCATATATGCAAGAACAGCATGATTATGAGGTATATACTTTATACTTTGCACCCCTATCTGGAAGAACCCTCAGTCTAACACCCGAGGCTTCTTCGTCAGATGTACATTCACTATCTTAGCATACATGTATTAGGAGAAATAAAACACTGTTCACTTTTTTGTCACCTATTACATTACCTATGGCATTTCAATATTTCAACAAAATCAGAAATGTTGCACTATTCTGTAACAAACCGTATTAAATTTGTATCAACCAATGGTATTTGATCTTAATCAATTATTATTCTTTTCTAGATAAAGATTCTGATTAACCAAAATGAAACGTATCTCCGAAACGTTGGATCAGATTTCACGGTTATTCGGATTGCATCTGTCAACCAAATATTGGATCCATGGGTTTATATTTTATTAAGAAGAGAACTTTTATGGAAAATTGTTAGCTTCTGTAAAAAGCGTGACAATGACACCATACCATCAGTTATTCAGAAAGCATCGAGGAGTCATATATATGACCAATCGTTTTGTTCGTTCTGTTTTCATTGCTTATGTGATCCTCCTGCAAGTCTGAATAATATGGACTCCAAACGTTCCCTATCTGATCTACGACTATCAGCAATAACATCAGTGACGCCACCTGATGTGAGAAGAACAATAATTAAAATTATTTCTGAAGACGCTAACGCCTCTAATTGTTCAATAAACAGAAGTTGATAAGGTCAAATTCTTTACTGAGTTACGTGTAATTCTTCTCTATGTCCTTATTTCGAAAAACAAACAAACGTAAAATCATGTGAAATAGTATATCATTATGGAGGTACCGGTTTTTTACAAATTTTATGTAACAGGGGAGTGTGAATGTGATAACAAATGGCAGCCACTATTAAAATAAAACCAAATAAAATGGAAAATCATTGACATTGAATATGTACGGAATTTCGGAGTTTTTGTTATAGAGATAAGACAATTAATTTTATCAATTTTGTACTTGTTTATCTGTATTAATCATTGTTAATTATTGAAGTCTTCGTAGTTCAGGTACGTTTATTACATGCCTTTTCCTCTTTTGCTTCCAAATTAAACGAAACACCATAATAAATCTGTACTCACTGTATTGCTGGTTTTTTTTTTTATAGCGATAAGACAATTTATCATTTTTGTACTTGTTTATCTATATTCATCACTGTTAATTATTGAATTTTTCATAGTTCAGGTAAGTTTATTACATGCTTTTTGCTCTTTTGCTTTCAAATTAAAAGAAAAAACACCATGATTAATGTGATACAAGAATTATATTTTTGTTATAAAGAGTTCTTTTGGTTCAACGATGTTTAAATTAAGTGGTTGGCAAACTCTTGAAGTTCTCGTATTGATAGACTGGTACCCGCCGTTATATGACATATTTGGCAATACCGCATGCTTACTGAATATTTTACGAAGGGAATAAACCTATGTTGTTGATGATGTTCAGTTTGTTGGCGGAATTTCTCGTTATTTGATACTTTCTCCCGTCATTTGAAAACCAAATCGAAAGGAGGAAAATGTCCGTATGTATCCACGTTCACAGGACAACTACAAACGCTATCATTTGTTAATATTAAGAAATTTACCAATGCACAACAGCAACACTTCAGTCAAATACATATTTATTAAGTATTATCTACATATGCATTTATAGTGAATGATTTATTGACAACTGTATCTGGTGTACGCAGATACAGAGTGCTTCATATCGAGGTAAATTTATGCATGCCGCAATTGAAAAAAAATTAAACAGCGTCATTTAAAAAAATGTGGATCAAATGGTTGAGATAGACAGAATGCTTCTGAAAGTAGCATTTGCTGCCAAATTCACGCCTACAAAATTAATTCAAACTTAGATTTGATATGATATGTACTAAAACGTAATTCTCAACTACATAAGATCCTCCAAAAAAGGATATCGTATGGAATCATTATGAAATATCAACTCTTCGTCTATATTCCTGTTTGGACGCCATCTTATTAACCATCGATCCCCAACGGTGACTGGGGAATAGAAGTATGGACCCTTTGGTCTTCTTCCGACCGGCAGTAAAATCAACGCCAAAGGGGCGTCCGTTTGGCTGTGCGTGATGTATCAAGTACGCAGCCTCGTCCGGTCAGAATGGGGACGTTAAACCCGATGCATCGTGTAGAGAGAGTGCCACGCTCTCTGCACGATAAGAACCCTTGCAACAACTCTTTAAATTAAGTCGTTGTCAAACATTTGAAGTTCTCGTGTTGATAGACTGGTACCCGCCGTTATATGACATATTTGGCAATACCGCATGCTTACTGAATATTTTACGAAGGGAATAAACCTATGTTGTTGATGATGTTCAGTTTGTTGGCGGAATTTCTCGTTATTTGATACGTTCTCCCGTCATTTGAAAACCAAATCGAAAGGAGGAAAATGTCCATATGTATCCACGTTCACAGGACAACTACAAACACTATCATTTGTTTATATTAAGAAATTTACCAATGCACAACAGCAACACTTCAGTCAAATACATATCTATTAAGTATTATCTACATATGCATTTATAGTGAATGATTTATTGACAAGTGTATCTGGTGTACGAGGATAAAAGGTGCTTTCTTTTTTGTTTGGTCCTATTTCATACATAAAAACATATAGATTAAATGTAAATCAATGATTATACTCATAACCTGTAAGACTATTTTTTGTGGAAGAGGACATTAATCATAAATCGGTTTTCCTGCTGCTGCTTTCGCTATTTCACTTTTTTCAGTTGACATTCATTTCAATCACTGGTGATTACATGCGCAACCTATCTTCTCCTTAGAGTGAAATTGAAGGTTGCATGCTTAAGGACCCATACGAGTTCGAATTATTGTCGTTCAAGACAATGATATATCACCGATGTTATGAGCTTTTTATCCAATATTCCGCTTTTCTTTATGTGTGAAACCAAAAAAAATGTGCTTTATTTGTTTTCTTGTATTAACCCAATACCCTTTAAACAGTTTAGAACTGTCTACCATGGACGTTTAAATTTCTGGAAATATAACATATAGAAAATATGTAGAGATAAAATAAAAATCAACCACAAGGTGTACCTCTTAAACTGTTAAAAGTAGGTACACAGCTTTAATGTGTGTGCAATTATTCTGTGATGTTTCAAGAATCACAATATGAGGAAATTATTACTCAATTTAAGTACCCACTTCTCCTCGACCGACTTCGTGCAACCCAACCAAACAAAGTGAGACAATCGATTGTACATTTTCTTCCGATCGTTTTGAGGTTAAATAATCTTTTCCACTGCACGTGCGTTATTTTAGCATACATTTTAATATTCAAACACTATTTGTTTATATGTTTATTTAAAATTTGAAATATATTCAATCGTTCATTCGATCATGTTTACATTTTATAAAAGTCAATGTATTGAATCAGAATAAATAAACTTTGGAAAACTGGATATCAAAAATGTTTGCACAGCGTTTTAGTTTTAAATTTTTAACTGAATAATTTACGACGTATCTGTTTGATAATAGCACTTTTTCATTCACAAATTCCGGTTTTAAAGAAATATTGCCAAAATTTCTTATCTTCTGGTGATAACACTCGTAATAACTTTCAAATATCAGTGAAGACTATCAGTCTTTATCCAAGCTGTTTGATTATGACATCTACGACCACCTTGTGTTAAGATGAAATCTTCAGACTTTTTTTTCATATAGAAAATTTAATTGTATTTGAATTTTAAATATGACAAATTTTGTATTCCCTTTTTATAATTATAAATAACACTGACTATAGGAGCTAACAATATAACAAAAAATAAATTTATGTATTTTTAAAATTCAGAGCTATCTTGGGCCGTTCACTAAAATAGTATTATCTTAGTATTTTTAAATCTGTATACTCACTGTATTGTTTGTTGTTTCCAGATATCTAGACATTTCACGTAAACACATTTCCTGCATTTACTGCTGGGGTGCGTTTTCTTGATTGTACTTTTCCTGTCATTGTCAACCTTAGGACATCAATTTTAGCCAATATTTGCGGACCCAAACAGGGGTGTTATATAGTAGTGGCCTGTTTATGACGTCCTTACACTAAATCCGTTGGATGTGTAAGGGATGAATCCTTAGTCTAGGAGGACATGATTTATCTATTAGTTGTTATTGGCTTTGAACTAGCTTTCAGTAACTGCGAGTACTCTTATTTCGTTGCTTTGTGTCTATCGTTTTTATGTTGGTTGTTTTTTGTGCCTCATACCAATTTTGAGTTAAACCTGTTGCAACTGATTTTTAGTTTGTTTTATGTTGTACTGTTACACCACTGTCACAGGTTAGGGGAGGGTTGAGCGCTCACAGCCATGTTTAACTCCGCCACATTCTTTATGTACCTGTCCCAAATTAGGAGCATGTAGTTTAGTGGTTGTCGTTGGTTCGTGTCTGTCATATTTGTTTCTCGTAAAGTGCTTTGTTATAAATTAGGCCGTTAATTTTCTCAATTGAATTGTTTCATTATTCTCATGTCAAGGCCAATTCCAGATCATATATACATGTAAACTTTTCTGGCTCGATTACCCTCAGTATTGGGACTTAAGTTTGATACTATTCGCCTACCAGCCAGGATTTTTTTATTCGACTTTTGTTCTCTAAAGCTGACACATTTTTTTTTCTCATTGTTGAAGGCCGTACGGTTGCCCATATTGCTTACATCCACTTCATTTGAACGTTGGTGGATAGTTGTCTCATTGGCAATCATTGTTTTACCACATCTCCTTGTTTTCTATATTTTGTATAAATAAATGTACAAATGTCTTATGTAATGATGATAACTTTTGTAAAAACTTTCAACAATCAGTAACGACAACCAGTCTTTATCCAAGGTGTTTGATTTTGACATCTTCGACCACCTTGTATTAAAGGGGCACTAGCTACGAGATACATAAAAAAATTACATTATGATTTTTTTTGTTCAATCATTAATGAAAGTGAAATAGGGAAATAATATTTCGCTTTTAGCAGCCAGTATGGTTTAACTTTGTCAAAATAAGCTTAGAAACATCGATGTTGAATTATTCACTTGCAAATGAATAATTTGACCTCACTGAATCCGTATTCATGTGAACTTCAATTTAACCCCTTAGCTAGAGATGGATAATGCATGATTGATGCGTGTTAGGTTATTAAAAGAAAAGAATGTCAAATTGAAAGTGAAACTAAGGTAAATCATTTGATTGACTGATTCGATCCACAAAAAATCATTCTTATACAGGTAGAATCGAAAGTTAACGTACATCCCAGCTCCTTTGTTCTACCAGGGGCGATCTGAGCCGGATCAACCCTACCAGATAATCCTAGCTTGAGTTTCTTTGTATTGCATGCTTTCCTTTGTTTTGTAATATTTTGGCGGGAATGTCAAATCAACAATAAAACTAATTATATTCTAATTCGCCAGCTCAAACGAATATAAATTATTTAATAATTACACCCCAGTTCTATTGTTATACTTCATAGTTTCTATTTCTGAAAAAGTGTAAATTGAATAGATCTTTTGTTACGAATAACAATGGATTTTGACCACAGGGTGTGACGAGCGGGGTTTCTGGAAACCCCTGCTTCTACGTCCCGAAAACACAGTCCATTGTTATTCATAACAATAGAAATTGATTATTTAAATTTTTTAAATAGCATGAACATAAAAAATTACTAATAGTGTCCACTACAAGTTGTTTCAAGATATTAAAAAACACATTTTAGGAAATTCCAATAGCGAAAAAAATATTATGCATCTATTTTGAATAAAAATAACATCTTTAAATACTCCTTTGCTTGAAGGTAAAACTTTTAATCCCCAGAGGCGGATCCAGCCATTTTTAAAAGGGGGTTCCCAACCCAGGATAAAGGGGTGGGGGTTTCCAACCATATGTCCCCATTCAAATGCCTCCCATCCCTGGATTGCCCCCAAAAAGAGAGTTCCTAAATATTCAATCTGTATTTTTGTATGCTGAACGTGTCCGGTCGTCGGGTTTCTAATCCAGACACAACTATCCTCAGGCTCAGTATGTCCGAATATGATATGTTGTTTATACTTGAGAAGTAAAAAGGGGGTTAAAACCGTAACATATAAAATACATTTATGATTACCTTCATTAAACTGATACAGGTAAGTACTTTGGGTTATAATATTGCCTTTATCTTTAGTCTCTTCTACCAAATCCAACGCTTGACTCAAAATGTCGTCCGTCTTATACCCGTCCATATTGACAACTGCATACACGGAGCATGATGTATTTTTTTTAAAAAAAGAATGCACGAAACGGTCAACCTTGACCTGCTGATCCATATTAGCACATGGATTTAACGGGAATATGCAAAACAGCAACTTTAACATTTGTAAAATCTACTCACTTGTCAAAGTTTGAACGAAGATAGCCAAAGTAAGGTTACTAGTGGGGTTTCATGTAAAAAAAAATCTTATAAATTATGGTTTGATATTGTAAATAAATATGCTATCCATTCTTTTTCATTTAGTAATTAATGTTAAGAAATATAGGGTTTAGCATGGGGTGTAAGTTAGTTATACACCTCGGGATACGGCGTGTCTGGATAAGAAACCCCTCCGGCCTCCGGCCGTCGGGGTTTCTTATCCAGACACACCTATCCCTCGGTGTATAACTATTACATAAAATAACACACAAATAGGATAAGTGTGCCTACAGGTGTAGCAGCCTTTAATATTAATTACATTCACAATTCTTCAAACTAAAGTCCTTCACTATAAATTCAGGCAATCACACTACCAATCCAATCATATAATAGAATATACAGTAACACAATCAAAAACTATCTACAAAAGAGGAAAAATTCATATTAGTATAATGTAATATTTGTATATGCCCACATTAACAATAACCAACTCATAAAAGGGGTGGGTGGGTGGGTAAACATAATAACGAACTGCTGCTACGTTAACTATAGGCAAACTTCGAATAATTCCTA
Organism: Mytilus coruscus; assembly: GCA_017311375.1. NCBI lineage: Eukaryota > Metazoa > Mollusca > Bivalvia > Mytilida > Mytilidae > Mytilus > Mytilus coruscus. The sequence continues at coordinate 120,122,917 of CM029596.1, read as the reverse complement.
ATTTCCGTGGCACGTAGTGTAACGGGAATTTAATTGTCTTCTCACGTAGTAGTTCGAAGGCGTATGAATTTTTTAGGCGGGAAAAATTATTGTGTTAAATGATAGGTGTATATATGGTCATTTCTAGCCCTGCCTTACTTGAGTGAACATCAAACTTTTTAACATGTACGTTAAGAAACGTTTTTAAAATATTTTTGTATATAAGTATGTTCAAATTAGCATTAAAGTTAAAACTTTTTGTTATATATAGGTGGTATGGCTATACAAACGTAATCGGATTTGTTTATTCAGACTCTTTTCTGTCTTCAAATTATTTTCATATAGCCGCAGTCTTTTGACTGATAGCAGATTTTTTGCATTTAAATGTTTTCTTTAATGTTTTTTTTTTTAACATTCTTATATCAAGTGCGGTCCAACACTTGGGGTTTCGCCTGGCATTGACAAAAGGACACAGGTTTCTAAAAGTAGTTTTTCCTGGTCGGCCACGAAACAATTAGATATAAGTAGAAGATAGTAGAAGTCATTATGATTGCCACAATTTTGAATGTGTATTGATGTGACATGTTTGTACATATTTATTGAATAAAATCGGCAGCTCAGAAAATACACAAGCAGCAAGCTAGTCGACAAACATACGTTTGTGTTTTAGTTGTCTATTGGTAGAAGTGGTGCTATGTTAAGAACATAAGGTATAGAGAAGACCTTTATTTTCTCAAACGAACCCCTTAAGTAATACTTAATCATGCTTTTCACGAATCTCATGAGCGCATATACCCGTAAAACCTGCATTGCGGGTATATGCCATCCAATCAAAGAGAACATAAACACACACCATGTGCTTGATGTAAATTAAACACACACATGTGTTTATAGTAAACAATCACTTGACCGTTACTACGTCATGTGACCAATACCTTTAATAAATATATTTATATTCTAATTCGCCAGCTCAAACGAATATAAATTATTTAATAAATAAAATAACACATAAATAGGATAAGTGTGCCTACAGGTGAAGCAGCCTTTCGAAAGACAAAGAAAGCCAAGCAGATCTGAACAAAGAATAATACATATATATAGTATATTTATAAAAATTAAATTCCCAAACTTTTAGACACTGTCAGTTTTTCTTTAACATTTGCCATTTTTTGCTTTATCTGAAGCCCATCTACCATGCTTCTTAAATAATCTATCTTGAATGCCAGCTGATGCAGCTGCAGTAGCTCCACCTGATCTCAGGCTATGTAATCCAAATTTAGATTTATCTAAACCGATAGATTCCAGAGCTGATAATATAATTTCTCTACCTCTTGTATATGACAAAGGTTTAAGACCTCTCAGTCTATAAGATCTAGATTTTTTACATAAATACATGGATCTAAATATATAATCTGAAGATGATGCATCTATATTGGATAATAACAAATATTTCTCCAACATACTAACAGGGCATGTTTGTGTATCTGTTCTAGCAATTAAAACTTGTATGCCTTCTCTATAATGATCAGTTTTGCTTTTCTGTATGAGCAAAGAGACATGTGTATCAGCAAATTTTAAATCAGATCTTTTTAAATTTACCATTTCAGAAAACCTTAAAAACCCTGCATAACTAATAAGACACATACAACAAATTCTAATTTCTATAAGATTGTTACATTCTTTACCATATTTATTTACAATTTTCTTTAAAATATCTGGCGTAATTGGTTCTTTTTTATTTACAATAACATGCCCAATCTTTCTATGAGCCCCTTCTTTAACCGATATACACAACTGTGAGTTACACGGATTAGAATAGCCAGCTAGTTTGTCAGCCCAGCTTATTGAATAATATGCTTCTTCAACCTTAGCATACGAGTTAAATGTCTTTGATATGTGTATTAAGTACAATGAAACATAAAATCTGAAGCTGGTAAAGGTTTAACATATGAATAGTTATTACACCACTTACAGAAATTGTTAAAGGCATAAGAGTATTTTCTTTTGGTGTTCTCGGCCTTCGAACGGAGACAGAACTCAGGTAGGCAGTTAGATAAAGATGACAAATCTTGTTCGACTGGCTTAGGCAAGGATTTCCAAACTCCACATGAAAAAATATCTGAAAAACGTGCATATCAAATAGAAATATAATCTATTATACTACTACTAGCTTACAATATATTTAAATGACCTTGCCAGATTTATTTTTCACACTGGCCATGTCAGGTGAGACCTTGCCTATTTAATTTAGCCTTGTCATCAGCATACGACCTTGTCATTAGATTGACCTTGTCTTTACCATGCGACCTTGCTCAACAGCCTTGTCGTAAATTCTTACATGAACTCAGCGTCCAATCTAATAGCTAAAACACTAGAAACGAATTCAGAAGATCCCAACAAGGACTTATTATTCATACCATGAATAAAAATATTCTGATTTGGTTGAAATTCTAAAACATCAGTTACATAGGGTTGCAAATGCGAACCTTTTTTAAAAATCATTGTCTAATATGACGAGGAAGGCCACTTTGGAACTATCAAAGTGCCTCTAGCCTTACATAAAATCAAATGTTTGATTGCTCTACAGACAACGGAAATTGGAGGAACAATCCAATTTACTTCATTTTTCCAATTTTGCGTGAACGCATCAACTGCTTCAACACCTGGATTCCAGAATTTAGAATTAAATCTTGGTAATTTTTTATTCAAATTACTCGCAAACCTGTCCACAGTATGCGGACCCCACATATCATTTACGAATTTAAAAAATTCTTTATTTGTTCCCCAGTCTTCTATATCAATCATTTTAGAAATATAATCAGCTTTTGTATTCTTAGATCTCGGGATCCAAACAATATCTAAAGTAATATTCAATTCAGAACACAACTTAAAAATATCTCTTAAAAAGCTATCTCTTGTAAATGTACTTTTGCACTTCCTTTCTGAACAATTGAAACACAGTTATTATCATCTGTATGCCATTTAACACATTTATTTCTTAAACGGTTCTTAAACGACATCAATGCCAACAAAATAGCTTGAAGTTCTCTCCATGTAGAACTCTTTAAGGACTCTTGTAAAGTCCACATCTGATGAAAAATATTAGACTCAATATCTATCGAGTAAGCACCAGCAGCTACGTTACTAGCATCAGAATATACAAGCACGTGAGGAAAAGAATAACCTGCTAAATGTTTTCTGTTCAATCTTTTAATGTTATTCAGCCAAAATGTGAGCTCATTAAATACACAATCGGGGCATTCCAATATTAACTTTAAATCCCACTTTACTCTGTTTTCAATTGCCCAGTGTAAATAACGGGTCATTAAACTTGTTATGTTACCCACGACTGGACACATAGAAATTACCTTTCCCGTTACCTGAGCCAATTTACGTGCTGTGAAATTAGGAAAGATATTCAAAATATCAACCAATGATGTAATTGTATTATCAATCCGTCTATCTGATATACTAATTGAAAAAATCAGACGAATCCATATATATATATATATCTTTATTCTCAATAAACCATAGACATAGGTACAGAGAAGACATTTATGTACAATATTTACAATAAGACAGAACAAACAAGACAATTGATAAGACAATATATGAAGTACATTTTAGCCAGGAGCACATATACCTGTGTTGATAATCTAAATAAATTTACAAAGTTTAATCAGTTTTGATTTGTGTTTTGAAGACATAATCTGCTTGTATTTAACAATATTTGCATTTTTAAAATAATAATGTGACATACAATGCTTCCTGTTTTCTTCAAAGTATTTACATTCTAATATGTAATGAAATTCATCACCAATGTCATTTTTATTACATAGAAGACACAGTCTATTATTTCTAACTATATTGTTCCATCTACCCTGTTCAATAGGGAGCTTGTGATTTGTGGTCCTAAATCTACACAAATCAATAGATAGTTTGTTCCCAAGAATTTCAAAATAATCTTCTTTTCCAAAAAAATCTTTAAAAAGTTTATAATTAAGTGCTTTTGGTGAGTTTCCAACACATTAGGGATACCATATCTAAACTAAACTAAACCTAACCACTCTAAACATTGTACTGGTTCAAAAATAGATTTATCCATGTTAATTAAAAACTCTGCTTCTAACAAGGAGGTTTTCACGAAAGATGAACATTCGACGCTTCTTGTTTATTTTTACCCATTCCAAGTCCATCATCTAGGTAAAGTACAATATCTACGCCATTTTCTCGCCAATATTTTACGATTGGTCGTAAACATTTTGTGAATAGATATGGAGCAGATGATAGACCAAAGGCTAACACTATAAAACAGTAAAATTTATTGTTCCAGCAAAATCCTAAATATGTTTGTTGTTTAGTATATACGTCATAATGAAAATATCCAGACTTAAGATCAAATTTAAATTGATAGCAATCTTTTGTGAAATAATTTAAAACCACTTTCCAGTCTTCAAATTTTATTCTTTCTTTTTTAATAAAAACATTCAGTTCACTTAAATCTAAAATCAGACGTTTTTTGTCCAAACTTTGAACTGCAACACTTAGCGGATTTACGACGAACGGTTGAAATGGAGTTTCAATAACACATCCGATATTCAGTAATTCTGAAATTGCTTCATTTACAAATTTAGAATGGACATTTGCAGATTTGTTATTCTTAAATGACATAGATGTAGGAGTCTGCAAAAATGGAATAACGTAGCCATGTTTGATAGTATTGATAACAAATTCATTTGAACCTATATGTTTCCAGAATTGTATATGCTTGCGTAAACTGTATTTTACCCCTTTTGCAACAGATGAAATATCAATATTATCAAAATATTTTGTATGTGACAGAAACAGTTCAAACTGTCCGTAAAGATTGCTTTCATCTAAAAAGTAGTATAAAAATACTTAGCATTAACTCTGTTGCCTTGATGTCCCTTGGACAGCTGGTTTTGTACTGAAAAGGGGGCACTGAGTTCGCCAGTGACCAAGCTGGTTGCAGTTGTAACAGATGTCATGAGATGACGGTTCCCTCCGTCTGCTGGTCCGAAAGGGCGGCTGTTGATAGTTGTTTTGTCGAACATTATGTTGATTCGGCATTGGAGCAGGAGGAGCAGAAACAGTAGCTGTAACGGTTCTATAAGGATGAGGTCTTTTCTTATCCTTGATACTCCTAATGGCTCGGCTTTCTGCAGAACGAATACGTTTCTCGTCTTCTGAGTCGGAGGCCAGGTCGTCACTCTCATATTCACGGACGGTTTTCCAGCCTGCGGGAGATTTGTCTGCAATGCGGATGAGTTTATTACGCTTCTTAACTTTGAAGATAGCACCAGATACCAATTTAAGACATGCTGCATCTTCATCAGGAATACGCTTCTGAAGCTTAACAAGGTCGGCCATAATTTCACAATTGAAATTGAACTGTATCTGGTTACCCTCACCTTTAGGTTTAACTGACACTTCCTGCTTGAGTTTGGTAGCAAAGTTCTCGTTGCCAACGGCCAAGTCTTTGTGAAGAGTAGCGATCTTCCAGTCAAGATAGGTTTTAAACAACGAGAATGTATCCACCAAGTCGTTATTACCAGTATGATGTGCAGAACTACCATCAGGCAACGAATGTACATTAGGACCAGGCAAAGATTCATGGTCAGAATCTAGAAGTTTTTCGGAGTCAGACATACCACAATAACGAACTGCTGCTACGTTAACTATAGGCAAACTTCGAATAATTTTATTTTCTCAAACGAACCCCTTAAGAAATACTTAATCATGCTTTTCACGAATCTCATGACCGCATATACCCGTAAAACCTGCATTGCGGGTATATGCCATCCAATCAAAGAGAACATAAACACACACCATGTGCTTGATGTAAACACAAACACGTGTTTATAGTAAACAATCACTTGACCGTTACTACGTCATGTGACCAATACCTTTAATAAATATATTAATTTTTTATACGGAAAAGACTAACTATCAAAATTTATGTAGAAAAAAATCCAGCGTCTATGCTGGAATTCGAACTCAAGACCTTAGCATATAGACCAACGATTCATACCCCTACACCAGGACGACTTGATACAAACGTATGGTTAATTTAACATATTTAAACATTGTGTCTGGGGCTCATAAAGGGTATATACTATATTGTGATATATAAAGTATATTATAATGATTGTGTGGTGTTCTAAACTAGTTTTTATGAAGCGTAAATATCTTTTTATGTAATCTAGAACAGCTGGGATGTAAAATAGTTATCCCATTCAGACTTGGTGTGTCAGTGTAAACTAAGATCACCTTCTGGCCTCCGGCCATCGAGATGGTCTTACAAACCGTGTCCTCATGGGATAACTATTACTTATTTTTTAACCTTAAACTTGAAATCAAACAGACATAGAAAAACCCATTTGCACGAGGTCCATATATCTATTTATATTTATGTTTATATCATGTTATGTGACCGTCGGTTGTTTTCGGGGTCATCTCGATAGTTAATTAGATGGCGTCTAGACTAAAATACACACGAAACGAAGCTACATATTTTCGAGCCCATGCCCTGTAAATTGTTTAATTTAGACTTTTTATAATTTGGATAAATGTTTTACACTGTTATAAATCTAATATGAGAATTTGAGTCAAATCGGTGAACATGAATTTGACAGCTAGTGCCCCTTTAAGATGAATCTTCATATTTTTTTCATATAGAAAAGTTGAATGTATTTATGTGTATAGGTGCTAACAATATAAAATAAATAGGCTAAAAAGTAAAATAACAGAAACACCGAACTCCAAGCTAGCTACAATGTATAAAACCAGGTTTAATCCACCATTTTCTACATAAGGAAAAATCAATGCCTGTACCATGTCAGGAATATGACAGTTGTTTTCCATTCGTTTGATGTGTTTGAGCTTTTGATTTTGCCATTTGATAAGGGACTTTCCGTTTTGAATTTTCCTCAGAGTTCGGTTTTTTTTTGTTATTTTACTTTTTTCAAAAAGTAAAGTCCTTTTATCAAATGGCAAAATCAAAAGCTCAAACACATCAAACGAATGGAAAACAACTGTCATATTCCTGACTTAAATGTATTTGCACAAATTCAGAGCTACGTGTATCTGGGAGCAGTGCACTAAAATAGTATTATTTTAGTGTTTTCAAATCTGTACGCACTGTAATGTTTGTTGTTCCCATATATCTAGACATGAAAATATTTTCTGCATTTATTGCTGGGATGCGTTTTCTTGAATGTACTTCTCTTGTAATTTGTGTCATCCTTTAATAGGAAATATATTTCAGCAAATATCTGAGGACCCAAACAATGATGTCATAGAAAAGTGTGCTCTGTATAAATAAATCTTAGCATTTGGAAAAATAACACAAATGTCGTTGTTATTATAATTACGTAGAGTTTTAGAAATAAGCAGCTGCGGAGTAATGTTCTGACCGTTAAAGAATTGAAGCTAAACGTTACAAGATGTCGTATAATTATGCTGGTTTTTTTTCCTCGGAAAAGAAGAACAGCTGATCCATTCGCCAATTCCAGATCACATATCCATGTAAACTTTTTTGGCTCGATTACCCTCAGTATTGGGGCTTAAGTTTGATACTATTCGCCTTTATTAGCCATGATTTTTATATTCGACTTTTGTTCTCTAAAACTGACACTTTTTTTCTCATTGTTGAAGGCCGCAGAGTTGCCTATAATTGCTTACATCCACTTCATTTGAACTTTGGTGGATAGTTGTCTCATTGACATTCATACCACATCTCCTTATTTTTATATACAATTAAGATATTTGATTTTCGTATTACTAACGTATATGTAGTGTTTGATTGACGTGTTTTTTCAGTGAACCGTTGGGTGTTCTTTAGTGGAAAATTATGTCCCTCCAATTAAGTCTTTAAGTCTGACTTGTTCCTTTATTCATAATAGGCAAAGTTTATTCAGGAGCTTCTGAAGAAAAAAAGAAAGTTGCTTGCATTTTCCATAATATTAGAAAATTTTAATATGTTTTTGTACGAAATACAGGTTGAATTTGTTCATTTGGCCTATCAATCCCTGTAATAACAACACTTATTGGCACCAGATAAATTTCTCTCGATTGATGTTCCAGTAAATAAAGTCAAATTGTTTTAATAGTCACTGAAGGGCATGTTATAATGAATATGATGCTAATTTTTCACCCAATTATGAAGCGCTAGACAGGTGCAATATAATGTTATACCACTATGTAAAAACCTTGGTTTCAATTGAGAGCGTCGCATTTTTTTTTTTTTTCAACTGAATGCTGATGCGTTACGTAATTATTTTAGCTAGGCGAACTAACAAGTTTTTTGAAGGATCTTCTCCCCAATGGGAATAATTTCTCAATTATTTGTTTATCCTATTCTATTTACCTTGACGTAAATGTAACCAAGTGCAGTCATTTAAACATTGATTAAATAGAAAGAATGTCTTAAGTGTTTCTACTTCTGAACAGAACCAAAACAAACAATTATACCATATCAGTATTGTGATCGGAAATAGTTGGATCAGTTTATGCGATAATGAGAGGAAAAATACGTTAAATGCTATATAATTGAGAGATACTGCTTCCGGTTGGGTAGACTTGATATATGTATATTAATTACTAAGGAATGTCATTTATTGGTATCACTTTATCGTATGTCCATCAGGTTAATGATGAATAAGAATGGTAACGCTATATTAGTAAACTTGCATGATGCAGATAGTATAAATGCACCATCAATCATTTTTGCAACGTACACGAATTCATGGATAAATTCTGAGATTTCTTTGCTTACATATTTCAAGGAGTGCCATTATCCAAATAGAATTTTGATGCATCGATATTTTTTAAACAGCTGAACCAGTAAAGCAACATACGTGTTTTATATACATGTTGAAATTGTTGCAAGAATAAAACTGAATATTGTATAGATGGCATTACATCATAGGTCAATAAGATTGCCCTTATGGGTATAAAAATGCTTAAGGAACGGATTTGTACTTCCATGAGCAACATGACAGGAGCCACTTGTTAGGTTCTGCTTACCCTTCCGGAGCACCATAGATCACACCCAGTTTAATGTGGGTATCAAATTACTATTTTTTAAATTTTTTTTTATGTATGTAGACGTGCTTGTTATTTTTATCGTCTATTTTTGCCATGGCGTTGTCAGTTTTCCGTCGACTTACGAGTTTTGAATGTCCCCCTTTGTATCTTCAGCCTCATTTTTTTACAGTCCCATTATAACTAAAAACCCAATTAGAAAATTGTTAAAATCGAAAAAGAAGTACTTTCACGAATCCCAACATCAATATAAAGATTGAAGTAAATTTATACAAGCATACTTGGGTAGTGTTTGACATGCAAAATTGTGTTAAATCTAACGATTAAAGTCCCATTACTCTGGTTCTACATATTGGAATATTTTCAGAACGAAAGGTAACTTACTTTTAAGTTTCAAGTAAATCTATCGGAGTATACTCGGGTTATTGCGCGTGTGAAAAAACCTCAAACTTGACTGTTAGAGTCCCGTTACTATAGTACAGCAAAACAGAAAAAAATTGAAAAACAAAAGAATCGCTCTTAGGCCTATTATTACAATATTACATACAAGGTTCATGAAATTTGGTCAAATCATTCTCTAGCTTTTGTATAATTAGGTGGACAATAATACATCGGTCGTTGACGAGTGTACATAACGATTACATTAAAACTCATTATTCAAGTTGCTTATTAATTTTTTTTTTTTTTTTCATTGATTAAAATGTGTAATTTTGGTTTGTTGTGAATTACTATATGGACTTTTGGAGGTAAAACGTCTATTTAAAAAAGACAGAGCGGTTATATTTCGAATGATATGTCTTGTTTCTTTTTGATATTTTGGTTAGCATATAACGGATTCAGAAGCGTTTCAACACATGTAAGGATTCGTACATAGTAAAAGTGCAAACATGCATACAAAAATCTTGATCACTATTGTAACTAAGACAGCACGCTTTTGGCGTAAGATGTCGATGTTTTCTTTTGATAAAGTACTTAAAAACAAATTTTCGTTGATTTGAGAGAAGAATTTCAAAAAAAGATCGACAGTACATTGATTTAATTTACCACATACGTTAGTATTTAAAGTAGACACAATTGACCAATAAAATTTATGCATTACAAGGGTTTACACATATCTGTGCACGCGAAATGGTAAAGAAACAAAACAGAAAAAAAGTTGTCTCCATTAATCATTCTTTTTCCTTTCAATAATTGGAGAAAACGTCGAGTATATTCAAATACACTAAAACCAGTAGGCAATGTTAAGATCATCATGAGTGAGACAATGAGATGTGGGATATATATACATCAATGAGAAAGCAACTCACCGACAATGAGATATGGGATATATATACATCAATGAGAAGCAACTCAATGACAATGAGATATGGGATATATATACATCAATGAGAAAGCAACTCACCAACAATGAGATGTTGGATATATATACATCAACGAGAAAGCAACTCAACGACAATGAGATATGGGATATACGTTAATGAGAAAGCAACTTACCGACAATGAGATGTGGGATATATGTTAATGAGAAAGCAACTCACCGACAATGAGATATGGGATATACATTAATGAGAAAGCAACTCACCGACAATGAGATGTGGGATATATGTTAATGAGAAAGCAACTCACCGACAATGAGATATGGGATATACGTTTATGAGATGTGGGATATACGTTAATGAGAAAGCAACTCAACGACAATGAGATATGGGATATACGTTAATGAGAAAGTAACACACCGACAATGAGATATGGGATATACGTTAATGAGAAAGCAACTCACCGACAATGAGATGTGGGATATATATTAATGAGAAAGCAACTCAACGACAATGAGATGTTGGATATATGTTAATGAGAAAGCAACTCAACGACAATGAAATGTGGGATATATGTTAATGAGAAAGCAACTCAACGACAATGAGATGTTTGATATACCTCAATGAGAAAGCAACTCATCGATTAAAAAATCAGGGCATCTCATTTCCAAAAAGCTTTTTCTTATAGTGCTCGATGTTCTTAAATTTGATAGTTTCCTGTGCGTTCACTAGTCTTTGAATTAGGTTTGTCTTGGTTTTAGTATAATTGTTCCATATACTTTCCCTTTTAGTGCAATTCGTTATTTTTACCTGAAAGAATGTAGTACGATTGCATTCTTAACAAGAATGTGTCCATAATACACTGATGCCCCACTCGCACTATCATTTTCTATGTTCGGTGAAATTGGGGTCAACACTCTAATTTGGCATTAAAATTAGATCATAGGGAACATGTGTACTACGTTTCAAGTTGATTGGACTTCAACTTCATCAAAAACTACCTTGACCAAAAACTTTAATCTGAGGTGGGACGGACGGACGAACGAACGAACGAACAGACGCACAGACCGAAAAACATAATGCCCCTCTACTATCGTAGGTGGGGCATAAAAATATAGTCGACAAAAATCGCATTCCTCTGAACAATGTTCTTGCTATAAGCCGTTAAATATAATATAATATACAATGTTTACGCACGGCATTAAAACGCTAACCATTTTTATTGCGCTAAGAATAGAATATAAATGTCCAAAATTTTCCACTGCGGTTTATCAAGAAAAAATTATTAAAGTTTATTGATCTCATGGGGTCGGAAAGAACTCAGATTAATGCAAAATTGAGTGAAAGTATATTTTTAAGTGAAAATATTACAAAGCTTGTTTTCCGCAAGCATTTTTGATTTCTACGATCGCTACTGTCCATTCAATAACTCACTACGCCTACCTTTTGAAAGCTTATTAAAGGGGCTGCCCACAAAATGTAACCCCTATACATTTTTTGTTAATAAAATTGGTTTGAAGTTCAAATATACACCAAATATGTTTGCTTGAGGAACACCGTTTGATCATAACAAGTATATATTTCTTACTACAGTCCTAATAGTCACTCACTACGACTACAAATCTATTGCTTAACTTTCCATGGGGGGTTCAAACTATACGCAAAATTCTGTTTGAAGGTAAAATATACATCTTTGTTTGGCAGAAATCATTTAAAGTTTAAATGATTGATTAGTGGTTGATTAGCGTCCTACTATAAATGGTGTATAAAAAATGGGAAAGTATGCTATATACACTTACTGGAAATGTGAAGATATGATTGAAGCTAAAATTTACGACAAAAGAGAAAGACGGCGATGTTCCTTTGGCTCCATCATACGGTGTTTATATATTCCAACTCGTTCGTTATGCCCGTGTGTGTAGTGATGTCATAGATGAGGGGGCTGATGTGTTATTTCCTTCGTGATCGTGGATATTTGCATTCCGTGATTCGTTTTTTCATGGATTTTTTATCCGTGACTCGTGATTAGTGCATTTTTCGTGACTCGTTTTCAATTCAATTTGATAAACTTTCACCGTGATGAAGGTTTTAAATTGTCGTTTTTTGTTTTTTTTTTTTTGTGAACAGTGATGAAGATGTTAAAACTGTTGTTTTCGTGAACAGTTTTGTTGTATTTCCTGTGAACTGTGATAAAATTTAACATTTCGTGAACCGTGATGAAAACCCACCATTACCCCTCATAGATTTTAAGGAACGTAATTAATGCATCATTGGTAAATTATTAAGTCAGGGATTTCTTTACCATAAATTACTTAAAACTTTTACTAAATTCTTTCACAGATACAAAGATTTGATTAGTAAATTTGGTTGCTCCTGTAAAAAACTTATTAAAAACGGTATTTCAAATCTTAAATTTTACGGTAATATTGTACTAAAAGCGCGGAAATCACTATGAGATCCGTGTTAACTCATCGAACCTTTAAACAAACTTATTAGTAAAGGTTATCTTATCAATGTTGTAATTGGATCTTTGAATATTGTTTACATTGGCACAAATATCGATTTTGTCATCAACAAATTAAAACCTAACTAAATTTGAATTCTTTCAAATGGTTTTTTGGGATGTATAAATACACATCCACGTTCATTTTCTATATATAGATTACTTTATCTATATATAACATTATACATATTTATTAAAAGGTTAAATCCTAACTATCCTACTGCCTGTCGATACTTTTATTTTGACATTGCACAAGTCATATCTTCTTTGACTGTCCATGACGTTAAAACACTAAATCCCTGGGATGTGTTTTAGTTGATTTTAGTCTCTGATGCATGATATTTTTATTATTAATTGTTTTTGGCTTTCAACTATCTTTCAATAACTGCGAGTACTCTCAAATCGTACTTTCGTGTTAATTTGACCTGTTGATACAATTTGTAATGCATTGTTATTTAATGTTTACTTATCTTGTGTTATATCTCGTCTCACTATTTTTAATATATAAGTATTTAGTATGACGATAAATTTTCACTTCTGTTCTCGTACTATTAACAACAAATTTATTTATTTTGTAAAAAATATTTCCGTACTCCATGTACTCTTTACAACAAAATTATTTTCATTTACCTGTGTACGTTATTTTATTTAACGGCATTTTGTCTAAGGTTATAGTTGTCTTTCTGGTATTGTTTTACATCTCATCCCACTCCCTTTTTTTTTTTTTTTTTTATTAATTATGTATTTACATTGTGTCATAGATCAAATGTATTCGTTCAGTGTATGTTTACTTGTTTTTGTTAATTTGTCTTTTGATTGAGTTAAGCCATTTCAATTGATATTAATAGTGTGTCTTTCTATGTTGTGATGTTACACTATTATTTCAGGTTAGGGTGAAAGTTGGCGCCTGTTAAAACGTTTAAACCCGCTGCATTTGTTTTCACTTGTCCTAAGTCAGGAATCTGTTGTTCAGTGGTTGTCGTTTGTTGGTTCATAAGTGTTTCTCGTTTTTTATATAGATTAGACCGTTGGTTTTCCTGTTTGAATGGTTTTACACTAGTCATTTTGGGGCCCTTTATAGCTTGATGTTCGGTGTGAGCCAAGGCTCTTTGTTGAAGGCCGTAATTTGACCTATATTGGTTTTACTTTTACAAATTGTGACTTTGATGGAGAGTTGTCTCATTGGCTCTCATACCACATCTTCTTATATCTATATATAGGCCATTTTATAATCAGACCTCTAAATGTAAAATTTCTCAAATGACTTTGACAATTTACCATCAATAAAAGTATGGCATTTTGTCGCAGGATCAAATTCATCACTTTTTCAGGGCTGATGTGAAATTAACTTGAAATTTTATATTATTCTCTAACCATAAAACATATAATAAGGATTGTTTTAGATTAGCATAAAATGTCAGTCAAATAGGAAAATTAGATCTTATAGTTAACGTATAATAAGCAATTTGCCCAAAAATCTTACCAGATTGTCAACACATAAAACTTTTTTGATAATCTTGAAGAGAAAAAAAAAAATTACTAGTATAATGTGATTTTATCGACAAAAACTTTTGTTGTATAACACATGCTTCCTTTAGCACTATTTATGTTTGAGTTAAACATTTTGATTTAATGTATCGATGTTAAAATTGACAGAATGTCTTCCAGCAAAACGGTAGAAACTTTCAATGGCATCCAATGGACATATTTTCTTGACAATTAATGCAATTATATAAAAGATGCTGCCTACAAAACATTAATTGACATGGAAATCCTTTTTTTTTAAATTTGGCAATTTTCTTTAGACTTTTCTACGCCGAAACAACCTATTGGCGCGTTAATTATAATTGCGAATTCCTGATCAAATGGTTCCGTTTTACCCATAAGACATGTATATTTTTTAAAGTAACCGTTTCATGCCCCATGGTTGTAATTTTTAACAGCATGATAAATATTATATTGACTTCTGAGAAAAAGTGGTAATGTGCATACATAGAAAGATTAATGATTATAAACAGATATTATAAAACTTGGTGTAAAGAGTAAAATAACAAATATACCGAACTACAAGGGAAATTCAAAACGGAAAGTCCTTTATAAAATGGCAAAAGCAAAACTTCAAACACAACAACCAAATGGAAAACAACTGACATATTCCTTACTTGGCACAGGCATTTCCTAATGTAGAAAATGGTGGGTTATAAACCTGTAATTAACCGAATTCATCCTATTATAATATAATCCACATATTCAGAACTAAACACTATGAAATAACTGTAACTTCACATTTTATGTTTTGAATGCATGTATTATTCATTTCTTCTCAGATTCAGTTTTAAGTAGAAATAAAATACGAAAGGCACTAAAAGAGATAATTGAAGCTTTGACTAGACTTGCATATCTATATGTGAAAGGCTCTCACATTAGAATACATTTTGTGGTGATATGGAATTGTTTGGTATAAAAACTAATGAACAATAAGTTTTTCACAAAGTCAGATACCTTTAAAATGATAATAATACACATCTTATTGTCTCACAGACATTAAAATTATTGTTTAGTGCAGATAAAGGATACAACAGATACAGTTAAGTCTGCCTAATATCTTGACTTACATCTAGAAATTGACAATGGAGTCGGTTGAAAACAAAGCTTTACGACAAAAGAGATGATTTCAGCTTCCCAATTGTGAACTTTTCATTTCTATGTAGCAACATTCCAGCAGCGCCTGCATACGGAGTATATATTTCCAAGTTGCTACGATATTCCAGGGCTTGTATGTCCTATCATGATTTTCTTGAAAGAGGGTTGCTGCTCACACCAAGAGTTCAAGTGGTGAAGTTGAAATCATCCTTTCGTAAATTTTACGGACGCTATCACGAGTTAGTTGACCGTTATGGAATATCTGTTTCACAGATGACAACGGATGTGTTCCAATTGTTGTAACTACAATCCCGTACCCTTTTCCCCGAATTTGACCTACAGAATTAGACTTATCACCGGGTTCGTACTAACATGAACAACACGACAGGTGCCACATGTGGATCTACTTACCCTTCCGGAGCATCTGAGATCACCCCTGGTTTTCGGTGGGGTTCTTGTTGCTCAATCTTTTATTATCTAAGTTGTGTGTTGTGTACTGTTGTTTTCTGTTGGTCTTTTTCTTTTTTAGCCATGGTGTTGTCAGTTTATTTTCGAGTTTGAGTTTGAGTGTCCCTTCGGTATCTTTCGCCTCTCTTTTTGAGCTGTGCATATCATACTAGTACTTCAAATACTCTCGACATATCAGAGTATAATCAATATCCTCAGATGTATAAATTCCTAAGCTTGAAATACAAATTCATGCTCACGAATAGGATAAAATACTTGAGCTCTATTTCTTATAAATTGATGCATCCGAAAGCTTAAGTACCATTCTTACTTTTAAAGAATGCTTCCCCTTACACTAACAGCTTATAAGATATAAACCTGAACGTATTTGACGAAAGAGCCACTAAATCTACAACGAAGACAAAAAAGAAACAGACGATATAATTAATATATCCTCTGATCAATCATGTATTCCTTTACGCAAAGGAAAATATTCTTAAATGTTTTAATCCATTGAAAGAAGACAAATGCATTTGTATCTTAGGCTAATTGTGATTGTTTTTGTTACCAGTGTTATGGGAAAAAAACGGACAGAGTAAATTGTCAATCTATCACAGTATACCAATTGGGAAAGTTATAATTCTTTTCTCCAATAATAGTACAAAACTAAACTTGACCACTTTGTCATGTAAATACAATCTAATGAACGTAATGGGTATGTGTCTTACGAAAATTTACATCTTCTTGAAGGATTTCGTAAGCACCTATTTTAAATGTTTCCATGATAATTAATACATAGATTTCTAAACTACACAATTGAAATATTTCATCATATAATCATCGAGTCAAATTTTGTTTATAAATGTATTTCCCAATGGGGTTTCTTTTTCAATATTATGCGGGGCCTCGGTGGCCGAGTGGTCTAAATAGTTTATACACAGCATCACTGTCCTGTCAACGCTGAGCCTGTTGTGAGTTCGGAACCCGCAAGTGGCAGGTACGTTCGGCTTCAATCTAAATTGACTAGGATTGACAGTTTTCCTGCCGAAGGTCGGCGCTTCTCTCCGGCTTTTTCCATCAATAAAAACTGGTCGCCACGTATTTGTCAATTAAGTGCTGAAAGTGGCGTTAATCAATCAACTTATCAATCAATCATTTAATATTTTGCATCGTTTTCGCACTGGTACTGTATGCTAATATTTAGATTTACCTTTTCAAATTTTCAATCAACGAATGTGGACTCATTATTGTTAGTTTGTCGGTGCGTATGTGTTCCAAAATTGATATAAGTGACCTATTTTATGGTTTTTAGCTCTTTTTCGCATCCTATGGTGTATACATTTCGCAATATGTAGTTTGCTGACATGCTGCAGTGTAATTTTGAAACTTTGTAAAGATAATTTTTTGGAATTTTTATTATTAAACCGACAAGGGAAATGAATACGAACTTGTTCCCAACTCTTTGTTATCTTTGTGAATTACCAACACAGTGCAATCTCATTGTTTTTATGACAAATCTATACGAATTCTGTTTAATGGTTTTCATCTTGCATGATAAGAAAAAGTTTTGCTCGGAATATTAAACAGAATGAAAATTCCAGATAGATAAACAAGAGATTACGATAAACTCCTGCGCAATTACAAATCATCGGCTTATTTTGGATTCAGGAATATGATTCAATAGCGAAAGGAATTCTTAGGTTTAATATTTAGTAATATTTTATACAACAAAAACTAGAAATGTATTTGAAAGAATACAACTTGAAATTCAGTGATACATTGTACATGGTCATCGACAAATAAATCAAAATGAAAATAAAATGTTTTCCAAATATGGAAAGAAAAGAGCGGGTTTTTTAGTTGATGGATATGTCTTAGAACAGAGAGGTTTTTTAAAGTTGATGGATATGTCTTGCTTCATCTATCTGATGCGTCACAAACTGAAAAAATCGGTTCCTTTTGAAATATGTTTATACAAATGACATCAAAATTTCGATTCATGAAAGCAGAAATGAGACTAGATAGGCAAGCTTCATAGTACCTTGCACGAAACATTATCAAACAATGCTATCAGAAGCGGAAAATTAGTTTTGCAAATACACATTAAGCTTTGTGAACGACATCTATATAAATAAACTAACTATTTGAATCTTTGATAGACACGTATGACTTGATCTTGTCGAAAAATAATCATTTCTTTTTCCTAATTGCTTCTCGATTAATGATTTCAAATCTTAACCTATTTATTTCCAATTAATCAGAAGGAAATTACATTTCCGTGTGTAAACTGTACTGTAACTGGTAGATATATAAGAATCGGAAGAAAAAAAATAAATGACACATGATATTTTTTTATGTTTATAAAAGAAAAAGTGAGCATACTTGTTTTCAAATTTTGAACAAAACTAGCGCGGACACAGACCGGAGATGTACTTTTACGCTGACAAGCAATTATTGACGACAATCATGAAATGCAAGGATATCATGGTGTGCTCTGAAGTCGAGAACATAGAATGTGAATAGGATGTTGCGTCGACAAACGGGAAGATATCAGTGGTATATATATAACAACGATTAACAAAGTCATTATTACGACTACAGTAAAACTTGCAAAGTGTTATTAATGACTTTATCTTTACCATTTAGAGATCTTGGTTCTGTAGGTTCTTTCATATCAGCAACACTTTATCAAATACATTTTTATAAGAAAAAAGAGCTTTGAAACATGTCTTCCTTTACAATACTGTTCCCCATTTGGAATGTAGAGGTTTTATTTTTTGCTTTCTAAAAGTTTAATGTCAAATTTTCCATCACAGCATTTTCAAGACTTTTCAGGACGAGAACAAATTAACAATTAATGCAGATGATTTAAACAAAATTAATATTAATTAAATATTGGTGTTATTTTGAAAATTTTTAGGCGTATATATATATTTTTTTATTGTGAACAGTATTGTTTTTCATAACAATTCAATGATATAAATATCACATCTTGTCTTTTTTTCAGTTTGGCAATGCTTAGGAGTTCTGATAGAAAGAGGGTGTCGCATAAGGGAAGAGGCGACAATGTTGGTAAAGAGAACTGTTTTGCGTTCGAAAATTAGTAGGGACGCGGGTGTTAGGATCACAGAGTCCAGTAGCAATCGTTTCTCGGAGTTTGGAGTTTCTGTATATAGCTCTAGTCACCACAACTGCTACTTCTACTGAACCTATAACTCGAGTAATTTCCTAATTTTCAAATTCCATCTGAGTACAGTACGGCCAATGGTGATCTGGCTAGAAATATCACTGTCAGCTTACGACAAAAAATATTGCAAGACAATATATTGACCTGGCCCTACTATTAGTCAATTCACAAGCCTTTCCTGGAGAAAACATAAAGCCATTTTTTCACAGGGAGAACTTTAAATACAACCAAACCAGCAACAACAAAACATTGACACCATAGGTAACTGGACAGATGCATTTTATTTTTTATTATTATACATTGCACTACACACTCTCGTGTTTTTGAAGAATTACTTGAATACTAAGTACAAACAAGCAGTGTTGTCTAGGATGGAAATCGTTTCATGAACAATTTCGCCGCAGAATGTCGCAGGATCCAGCTGGTTATTGGGCTGTTGTTGACCCTGATCCATGGCTGCTCTAGCTACATGCATCCTCCGTCTGCTATTAGTAAGGCGCCATTAAACACAAGGCGCTTTAAATGTTATATGAATTTAATTACTACGGTAAAAGCGTGTATCAATCATGTGCTTATACTCATTCTTGTTTAAGATATTTGATCAGCACCCGCTTATTCAGCGCCCCAGACAAAACGTTTTTTCCAAATAGGGCAGGAATGCAAAATTTCAACAACCTATGCCTTAGTTTAAACCGAGATTTCAGGGACATGTCAATAATTCAGTCCAGTATCCAGACAATCAGAATACGAAATCTTATACTGGTCAATATATGAAGTGATTATTTAGCACTACACTATAACTATAGTTACACACACGTGAAGGGGATATAAGTTAGTACCAAGTTCATTTTTTTTATGTGTAATATTGTACTTTTTTAAAAATGGAACTCGGAAGGTAAAAAGTATAAATTCTTTCGCTAGACAAGTGTTTACGCTTTATGATAATCGTTTATGTATGAGAAAACATTATTTTAAATATACATCAAGTATTAGGAGGTCTTGTCAGAAGGTTAGAAATGATGGCTTATTTTGGCGTAATAATGTCACTTTATATTGTCTTTAGTGGTCATCCACGTGACTGGTTTCATTAGAAATTGACATTTCGTGTCTCTAAATGTTTTAATTATACAGAGAATATTTTGGAATGTCACGTAACAGACTTTCTGATATGCTATAAGTGAAAAATTTGATTTTTATATGTTGATTGAAACGGAAGATTATAAACAACTAACTTACGAACGAGTAGATATATTCCAGACCATAAAGGTTTGGTAGATCTGATATATGTTTCTGCTTATACTAATCAGATATACATTATCTAGGTATTATGGACAAAGAGCAAAAGTCGAAAAAGTATAAAAAGAACAAAAATATATTGGTTGATTTAGGAGTGAAAATTGGAATTATCAATTGGTGTAGAAAAAACTAATATATGTTTTAGATTTCAAGATCATGGATTAGTCGGGAAAGGACATGCCAGAGTTTAGGAAATAAAACAATTTTACTCATAATAAAAAAATATTTTCAATTATAAAATTTACAACTACTAATGTTATTCAGCAAACTAAGATTTCTAATTTTATCAACACAACTTCATTTACATGCTATGTATCTAAAGAATTTTCAGGTGACTATTCTTTATCATTTGTCTTGAGTTATATATTGAACATTTGGTCTTGTGTTAAGAACTTTTCAAATATCAAAGATATTTTATATGTATTTATTCAGACTGCTTACTTCTTACTTTTACGTACATTGATATGTATTACAGTACCGACTTAACTCATAGTTTGAATTATGTAACCGTATCTCCTATTTCCGGAAATTGTCTTGGAATTCAATTGCTAAATGGGGATGTACTTTGTTCTTTTGTAATGCGAGGTATCATGAAATGTAATTTTTCCTATTCCCACTTGTGTAATTAATAAATTAAATGTCTAATATACATCATTGACGTCATTTGCTTATATATTTTACATCTATGAAATCTTTTCAATCTAGAAAACGTTCATTTAAGACCTATTAAGTATAATATAGATCTTGTTCTACCGATAACGAAACCAATGAATACAAACTTAAAATAGACAGATGCATACTTTGGTGAAATACTTCTGCTGCAAAATCATGGAGATTCAATGAAACTTCTTAAATTAAATTTGACGCAAAGGTTCCCTTCGGAGAGAATCAACTCCATTTATTCATTTTTTATGACCGTGTTTAAGGGTCCAGGTAATGATATTGCTAACATAGACCATGGAAGTATTATATATCAATATAATACTTCCATGGTCTATATTAGCAATATCATTCAAAAATGAATAAATGGAGTTGATCTCTGCGCTTAAGGAACCTTTGCGTCAAATTTATTTTAAGAAGTTTCATTGAATCTCCATGATTTTGCAGCAGAAGTATTTCACCAAAGTATGCAAAGTGTTATGTATCTTTACTCGTGACAATTACCAAAGAGGCAAAAGATATCAAGAGATATGGAAATAAGTCTCTATGTCTATGCAGAAGTATTATATCAATATAATACTTCCATGCATAGACATAGAGACTTATTTCCAAGATCAATGGGGTATGAGATTGGGGTGGGCGTCACAACAAAAAGGAGGCTTACATAACGAATTATACATAGTATTACGTTAATGTTAAAAACTATAATTCAGAGTATTGGGGAGAAAAGATCTGATCCAACAATCATGAAATTTGGTAAATCATTAACATCACATGGTGAGTTAGAATATCTCTTTGGTATCTTTTGCCTCTGTCAATTGGTAATTGTCACGAGTAAAGATACACTTAACACTTTGTATTTATACAGTAAGACCAGTAAGTTGATCGTGGAATTAGTATTAAACCAAAAATTTTAACTGGTAAAAAATGTGGTCATCCCTGTAGTTCTCTCTCCCGGCTTTAAAACTCGTGCGAAATAAGGTGGAATTGGCTCTGCGTGATGCAAAACTACAGAGCAAAGTCTGGTCGGAATGGGAACGATAAATACGATTATTCGTGTAAGGTCCGTACAAAATAAATGGGAAAGGTAAATATAATAACTTCTTTATCTATATGCGGTTTGATATGAAAGTACGGACTATTAACTAGAAATAGCCATTAAAACATTAACACAAACAAGCTTGTTGTTTTAACTGAATTTGAAGGATAATATATTATTCTTCAGCTAATTAAAACAAAAATGTATAACGCAACTTTCATATAAATCTGATAAAAATCCAATGTTGTGATACGCTACGCTCCCTCTTGGGTGGAGAGCACCGTACCAAAAACTAACAGCTGATTTTAATGAGATTGCTTCCATATTATTCAAAAAGTTTACCTGGCCGAAATGCGCAACCTCACACCTTACTGTGTAGTGCTTCCACTTGAAATTGCCAAGTTTTCTGCATGTAAAGAAACCTTTGCAAAAATTCTGTTAGACGTCCGTAGATGGTTTGTTGCTGGGCCAAATTTGTATCCTTATCGAATACACCCGTGATTTCCAGTGTGGCAGCGTAGTCTTAATTTTCCCGCCTATCATTCCGGTTTACCGACTTTGCAGAACAAATCTATCAGATGCACGGTTAATTGGCTATCATCCTGAATATGCATGAAATATTTGCAACGGGACATTAAACGAACAACAGTCACTCAATAAATCAAGTAGTGATATATGATAATTAAGACCCAATTGGAACACGTTTCTATTGGGCAAGTTTGCAGGAGATTGCTACTTTTTACAAATAAAAATCAGTGCAAGACATCATGTGTGATAGAGGTACTTTATTTATCAGTCTTAGAAATTGAAATTAAATGCCGACATGGCCATCTTCATATTGCGATTTTTATGGTATCAATAGCAACTGCCATTCATATCAAATTTAAGATAAATTAGAAGCCTTTTCGACGGATTGTCAATAAAAGAAAAATGTCCATGTGTTTCAAAACTTATACCGTAAATATACACATTGCAGATATTCATAAATAAATAAAGAAAATAAACATAAATAAACATTCATCCAATCACAGCTCTCCAAAGTTGACTTCGTTCCCCTGAGAAGCGGATACAAAAGGGCAACCTTATGTCAAGAAAATGAAATACTACTATATCAGTGACACTAAAGTAATGTATGGGAGCAACAACACTCAGTTAAGGGAAAACTGTACTATTTATTCTGCCATAGGCGACAATACTAACATTTTCTAAATTTACCACTTTTTATAATAAAAACCTGGACAAAACAGTTATGTGTGGTGTTAGTACTTTATTACTCTGTTTGAAAAATTGAAGCCAAATAGTACCATGACCAACTTCCAACGGAGCTTGTTTATGTTATCCATGCCCACCGTCATTTTACATTAAATTTATGAAATTTTGGAAGTCTTTTCGAATAATTTTCTAGAAAATATTTCAATGGGTTTTAAAATTTATATTGTAAATATACACACTGCAGTTATTAATAATAGATATATAAAAAAAAAAACATTGTACCCTTACATCCAATCACAGCGCTCCTAAGTTGACTTCCTTCACCTGGCTTTGCTACACAAAAGGCCAACCTAATGCTGGGAAAATGTAATAGTACCGTTTTCCCTTAAGAGATTCCTGTTGTTAAATTTATAACGGTTTAATATAGATGTACGAGTATATCCATGATAAGGCAATCAATTCCTTCAAGAAAATCAGACAAGCGAAAATGGTTTGTAGGTTTGGCATCTAGTTTATTCATCAAGTAATATATTTAATTGGGTTTTTTATCAGATTATTTGTCATTTGATGTATTTAAGAATCGAAACGTCATTCAGAGTTCCTCTCTATTCTAGCTGATAACAGAAAACGTTAATGTAGTCTTTGACATTTTAATCATTAATACTTTACATCTCCTTCAATACAGGTCGAAATGACGGGAGCTAATGTCGATTAACTATACTCTGCACTGATCGGAATTACATATTCATACAATGTATAAAAACCCTGATCGTCTCGATTGTGACTGACCAATGAATATTTTTCCCGCAGAGCAAAACTATTTATTCAAATTATTTAAATTTTTAATGTGTATCAACCGATTACTGATTATCATTCACATTTAAATATTCTACTTTCATATTTTGTTTTTCGTTGTGTTTTAGTACCAGAATCTATGACAAACGGGACGATTTAAACTTTGAAATTAGAAATCCCCCCCCCCCTCCCCCTTTAGCAGCAATATAAAAACTTCACCTGCATATGGGATATACATTTCCCGACTCATTCGGTATTCAAGAGCTTGCAGCTGCTACTCAGACTTTATAAAACGTCACCAGTGTCTGAGCAGAAAGGTGATGTATAAAACGTCACCAGTGTCTGAGCAGAAAGGTGATGTATAAAACGTCACCAGTGTCTGAGCAGAAAGGTGATGAACTAGGGTATGTCAAAGAACGTCTCGTCTTTTTTCTACAAAAAGTTTATCGGAAGATACCAAGACCTTGGTGATAAATATTCCGTATTAACTTCACAAATAATTCTTTCTATTTGTCTTTGTATATTTTTAACCTTTTCTGTTTAGTCCAATTTTAGTAATATCCTTGTTGGCGTTGCTCGGTTCTTACACATCCCGCCATTGTGTTGTGGTGCTGTGGTAATTTTTTGTATTCCTGTCTTTCATTTTTGCTTATTTGCTTTGTCTATAGAGTGTCTATATAACATTTTGTTTTTCTTTGTTGAAATATTTATTTGTCTTATAGGATTAAGATTATAACACAATGTTGACCGCTGTACCCCAAATTTTTTACATTTTTACCTATTATGTCTATTTGTTTTGCTCGCACATTGTTGTCAATATAATGGAATTCTATGCGACTGTCATACAAATGAGACGTTTAGATAGCTATAAAACCAGGTTTAATACACCATTTTCTACATGAGGAAATGCCTGTACCAAGTCAGGAATATAACAGTTGTTTTCCATTCGTTTGATGTGTTGAGCTTTTAATTTTGCCATTTGATAAAGGACCTTCCGTTTTGAATATTCCTTGGAGTTTGGTATTTGTGTTAGTTTACTTTTTAATGCATGTCCTGCCTACATGGCTTTATTTTCTAGGAAGATTTCGGGAAATGTATAAGTTATTGATACCGGTTTCATTAAAAGAACATGCTTTACTAACCACTAGAATGTATCAAGTTTTCGTTGCTCATTTTTTTTAGTCCTTCTTATTTATCCTTTGTCTTAAAGGGCAATTAAGTGTGTTCGGGTAATTTTTTTAGGAAAATACTAAAAAGTTAGATATTTCAGGATAAAAGTTCAACATCTGTCGAAAACTTGAAAAATTAAACTGCTAAAAAATCAAGCGTAATCCTACAGATGAACATATTAGTAGTTCTGACTGATTTTCTATCTGTAAAAAGTAAGGTGGAATGGTCAGTGAAAGCGGATGGACTCCATTAATAAATTCTAAACCATAACTACCCATGTATGCCTATATAAGTTATAATCTAATGAAAAAACAGTCCATAACTTGAAAAATAAGATTAATTGATAGTTAAAATTGAGAATGGAAATGGGGAATGTGTCAAAGAGACAACAACCCGATCAAAGAGCAGAAAACAGCCGAAGGCCACCAATGGGTCTTCAACACAGCGAGAAAATCCCGCACCTGGAAGCGGGCTTCAGCTGGCCCCTAAACAAAAACGTGTACTAGTTCAATGAAAATGGACGTCACACTAAACTCCAAAACATATAAATGAACTAAAATTAAAAAAACATACAAGACTAACAAAGGCCAGAGGCTCTTGACTTTGGACAGGCGCAAAATGCGGCAGGGTAAAAGATGTTATGTGAGATCTCAACCTCCCCTATACCCCTAGCCAATGTAGAATAAACAAACACACAGCAATACGCACAGTAAAACTCAGTTTAAAAGAAGTCCGAGTCCGATATCAGAATAGATAACAAAAGAAACTAAACATAATGACAATGATACATAAATTAACAAAGTACTACTAGCAGTTACTGACATGCCAGCTCCAGACCTCAATTAAACTGATTGAAAGATTATGTCTTCATCATATGAAAATCAAGCACAATCCCTCCCGTTGGGGGTTTAGTATCATACCATCATAAAACATATGAGAACATAACCCGTATCAAGCCAACAACTGGTTTTAGAATAAATGTGTTTATTTCCGATGCAAAGACCCTATGAGTGAATCAATATTAATACCAGAACATGCCATCTTTAATGTTTAGTTGTTTGCTTACCGTCCAGTGGTAGATATATTATTACATGTAGTTATCTATTTCTGCGATAGCAGAAGCCATAGTTTCCAGGATAGTAGCTGGAGTGAAACTACGACTAAATCGGAAATTTTTGGGATAGCAGTATAACATACGTTCATATCTATGGAAATGGAGAATTTAACACCATGAAGTACTTAGTACTTTTGGTAGAAACCCATAGTGTTCAACTTGAAGACGTTTTCATTAACTACTCTAAATCAAATTTGGCGCTCATCATCTCGAGCGGCACGTCATAGACTGTGGAGCCAACATGCGTCATTTGCATAATTAGGACAGAAGTCCCATTCATGGACGACGAAGCCAAGCGATGTTTTACTTAGCTAACAATAAAATGGATAACCCGTAAGTGAAATATGAAATTTAACAACAGACATCATGAACAATCTACAGAATTCTATTTTCAGTGCGAGCAACCACAAGAATAAGCTGCTATAAAGACTGTCATCGTCCAGATAAGTGCATCTTCATTTTTCTCAGTGATATATTCCTTTAGTAAATCTGGTTTTTTGTTTGCCTTTTCAGTTGATAATGCAATGTTTTTAAACCTTTTTCAAGAATTTAATCCTCCAAGTGGGACCCTTCATACAGTGTCTAGGTTTCTTAAACATGTTGAGCGCGTGATACTCTCCGTATCCAAGATATCGTCTGGACGCGGTCGTGTACTTATACCCCACCCATAAAACGGATGCTACTGTTTAGCATAAATTTTAATATATGACAGGTGCCATCTGATGAGCTTCCGAAGGTTTTATTTATTATTACACTTTTCTGTAGTCAGATATAGAAATTTGTGAAAAATCCGGAAAAGGAACGAATAACCGGAAAGGGTTTCATCGGCCACCATGTTGTTGCAGGTCTTACGTTAGCGGTTTGACTCGATTCTGTCCTTCTACCATGTATGTTCCCGGATGAGAGAAATACAGGTAATGTTTCTACAATCTTGTAAACACAAGATTCAAAGTTAAATTCGTCTTATAGATTTTACTTGAACATCACATTTGTTTTCGTTACGGTAAGTATGTGTCACAGGTGACCACGAAAATCGTATTATTGCACTTAAGTCACAAGCACTTTTTCCTTTGTTATTAATCTTAGGACTTGAAGAATTCAAAAATGAATGTAAGCAAACGAGTGTCATTGTCAACACGTAGGTACATGTGTACTTACCCCTAATTGTTAATAGATATAGTATATTAATCAATGTTAATAGATTAGTGGTGCTGTATGTCTTAATCGATTTTTAGCAAGCAAACATAAACTAGCTGTCAGTAACTGCGAGTACTCTCAAATCGTACTTTCTTGTTTATTTGACCTGTTGATACTAATTGTAATGCTTTTTTTGTTATTTAATGTTATTCAGGGTTATATCTGGTCTATATACCAGCTTTGATAAGTGTTTGGTACTAATATAAATTTCCACTTCGTACTATGAACATCAAAATTATTTATTTTGTAAAAATATTTCCTTTCTCTATTGTAACTGTACACGTATACCTAACAACAAAATTATTTTTATTTACCTGTGTTTAAAGTTATTGCAAATGGCTGATATTTTTGTTCGAGCATATTGTTTTTCTTAAATTGTTTACCATTTCATACCGATATAACATGTTACTTTTATTATTCTTCCTTAGTTTATTTATTTTGTATTTACATTGTATCATAGGTCAAATTTATTTGTTCAGTGTATGTTCAATGGTGTTAATATGTCCTTTGATTGAGTTAAGCTATTTCAGTTGATATTTTATAGTGTGTCTTTCTATGTTGTGATGTTACACTATTGTTTCAGAAAAAGGGTGGAGGTTTGGTACCATTAAAACGTTTAAATCCGCTGCATTTGTTTGCACCTGTCCTAAGTCAGGAATCTGATGTTCAGTAGTTGTCGTTTGTTGATGTGGTTCATAAGTGTTTCTCGTTTCTAGTTTTTATATAGATTAAATCTCTAGACAGTTATTTGAATAAAATTATGAATACTGTTAATATTCGTATATCTCATTTTGAAAACAATTCTGAAATTAGTAATAGGGTCCATGATATTCCCATTTCCAGAATAAAAATAAACTCAAGTACTCGCAAAGCGGTTTGTGTTCGTACCGGCAGATAAAGCAGCAAATAATGTAGTGGTGGTGTGACGCATATACTATACGGAAGTTCTCCAAAACGAAATTACAAATTCATCTACATTCAGGTCCGTACGCTCCACAGAGAGTCAAATTGTAAACAAGCATATCACTGCCACTACCCAGCTTAAAGCCTCTTCCGAACATTTGAAAGTCCCTACTATGTACTGGTTACCTAAATTGCACAAAAACCATTTAAATTCCGTTTCATCTCCGCATCTAGTAAGTGTTCTACTACCAATCTATCAGTTCTTCTAACTACCTCCTTACTACTTTCAAAGAACTTGTTATTAACTTTTGTAATAAAGCTTATGAAAATAATGGTATTAATTATTTCTGGAGTGTTAAAAATTCTTTAGAGGTTTTAGATAAAATACATGCTTTTGATGGTCCTTTTAATTCTGTTGACAGTTATGATTTTCTACTCTCTATACTACACTTCCACACAATCTTATCAAGAAAAAGTTTTCATATTTAATTAAATGGTCTTTTGAAAATCTCATTACAAATTTATTTGCTGTAACTCGTTTAAAGCCTTTTCTGTAACGAAAAGGAAAGTATGCTAGATACACTTACTGGAAATGTGAAGATATGATTGAAGCTTTAAATTTTCTCCTGGGCAACATTTATGTACGTTTCGGCGATAAAGTGTATCGACAGGTAGTAGGTATTCCTATGGGCACTAACTGCGCCCCTTTAATAGCAGATTTATTCCTGTATTGCTATGAATCTCAGTTTATGACCAAACTCAGTAAAGACACGTCATTGTTACATTTGGTTGATACATTCAACAATACCTTCCGTTATCTAGATGATATTTTTCGTTAAATAATCCAGAGTTCTCTAAATATACTACCGAAATTTACCCAATAGAACTTACTTTAACTAAATCTAACATAAACAACAGTAGTTGTCCTTTTCTGGACTTGGACATTTCAATCTCTAAAGGAAAACACCATACGAAAATTTACGACAAAGAGACGATTTTCATTCCCTATTGTTAATTTTCCTTTTTAGACGGCGATGTTCCTTTGGCTCTATCATACGGTGTGTATATATCCCAACTCGTTCGTTATGCCCGTGTGTGTAGTGATGTCATAGATTTTAACGAACGTAATCAATGCATCACTAGTAAATTATTAAGTCAGGGATTTCGTTACCATAAATTACGTAAAACTTTTACTAAGTTCTTTCATAGATACAAAGATTTGATTAGTAAATTTGGCTGTACCTGTAGAAAACTGATTAAAACGGTATTTCACATCCTAAATTTTACGGTAATATTGTACTTAAAGCGCGGAAATCACTATATGATCCGTGTAAACTCATCGAACCTTTAAATAAACTTATTAGTTCAGGTTATCTTACCAATGTTGTAATTAGATCTTTGAATATAGTTTACATTGGCACTAATATCAATTTTGTCATCAGCAAATTAAAACATAACTAAATTTGTATTCTTTTCAAACGTCAGGAATATAACAGTTGTTTTCCATTCGTCTGATGTGTTGAGCTTTTAATTTTGCCATTTGATAAAGGACCTTCCGTTTTGAATATTCCTTGGAGTTTGGTATTTGTGTTAGTTTACTTTTTAATGCATGTCCTGCCTACATGGCTTTATTTTCTAGGAAGATTTCGGGAAATGTATAAGTTATTGATACCGGTTTCATTAAAAGACCATGCTTATCTTTTACTAACCACTGGAATGTATCAAGTTTTCGTTGCTCATTTTTTTTTAGTTCTCCTTATTTATCCTTTGTCTTAAAATGCAATTAAGTGTGTTCGGGTATTTTTTTAGGAAAATACTAAAAGTTTGATATTTCAGAATAAAAGATCAACATTTGTCGAAAACTTGAAAAATTAAACTGCTAAGAAATCAAGCGTATTCCTACAGATGAACATATTAGTAGTTCTGACTGATTTTCTATCTGTAAAAAGTAAGGTGGAGTGGTCAGTGAAAGCGGATGGACTCCATTAATAAATTCTAAACCATAACTACCCATGTATGCCTACATGTATATAAGTTATAATCTAATGAAAAAACAGTCCATAACTTCAAAAATAAGATTAATTGATTGTTAAAATTGAGAATGGAAATGGGAATGTGTCAAAGAGACAACAACCCGATCAAAGAGCAGAAAACAGCCGAAGGCCACCAATGGGTCTTCAACACAGCGAGAAAATCCCGCACCTGGAAGCGGGCTTCAGCTGGCCCCTAAACAAAAACGTGTACTAGTTCAATGAAAATGGACGTCACACTAAACTCCAAAACATATAAATGAACTAAAATTAAAAACATACAAGACTAACAAAGGCCAGAGGCTCTTGACTTTGGACAGGCGCAAAAATGCGGCAGGGTAAAAGATGTTATGTGAGATCTCAACCCTTCCCCTATACCCCTAGCCAATGTAGAATAAACAAACACACAGCAATACGCACAGTAAAACTCAGTTTAAAAGAAGTCAGAGTCCGATGTCAGAATAGGTAACAAAAGAAACTAAACAAAATGACAATGATACATAAATTAACAACGGACTACTAGCAGTTACTAACATGCCAGCTCCAGACCTCAATTAAACTGATTGAAAGATTATGTCTTTATCATATGAAAATCAAGCACAATCCCTCCCGTTGGGGGTTTAGTATCATACCATAAAATATATGAGAACATAACCCGTATCAAGCCAACAACTGGTTTTAGAATAAATGTGTTTATTTTCGATGCAAAGACCCTATGAGTGAATCAATATTAATACCAGAATATGCCATCTTTAATGTTTAGTTGTTTGCTTACCGTCCAGTGGTAGATATATTATTACATGTAGTTTCCAGGATAGTAGCTGGAGTGAAACTACGACTAAATCGGAAATTTTTGGGATAGCAGTATAACATACGTTCATTTCTATGGAAATGGAGAATTTAACACCATGAAGTACTTAGTACTTTTGGTAGAAACCTATAGTGTTCAACTTGAAGACGTTTTCATTAACTACTCTAAATCAAATTTTGCGCTCATCATCTCGAGCGGCACGTCATCGACTCTGCGGAGCCAACATGCGTCATTTGCATAATTAGGACAGAAGTCCCATTCATGGACGACGAAGCCAAGCGATGTTTTACTTAGCTAACAATAAAATGGATAACCCGTAAGTGAAATATGAAATTTAACAACAGACATCAAGAACAATCTACAGAATTCTATTTTCAGTGCGAGCAACCACAAGAATAAGCTGCTATAAGTCAGGGATTTCGTTACCATAAATTACGTAAAACTTTTACTAAGTTCTTTCATAGATACAAAGATTTGATTAGTAAATTTGGCTGTACCTGTAGAAAACTGATTAAAACGGTATTTCACATCCTAAATTTTACGGTAATATTGTACTTAAAGCGCGGAAATCACTATATGATCCGTGTAAACTCATCGAACCTTTAAATAAACTTATTAGTTCAGGTTATCTTACCAATGTTGTAATTAGATCTTTGAATATAGTTTACATTGGCACTAATATCAATTTTGTCATCAGCAAATTAAAACATAACTAAATTTGTATTCTTTTCAAACGGGATGTTTAAAGACACACCCACGTTCATTTTGATCTATAAAGAGGTTAAACTCCTTACTATCCTACTGTCTGTCGATACATTTATTTTGGCATTGCACTAGTCATGTCTTCTTTGACTGTCCATGACGTTAAAATACTAAATCCCTGGGATGTGTTTTAGTTGATTTTAGTCTCTGATGCATGATTTTTTATTATTAATTGTTTTGGCTTTTAACTAGCTGTCAGTAACTGCGAGTACTCTCAAATCGTACTTTCTTGTTTATTTGACCTGTTGATACTAATTGTAATGCTTTTTTTGTTATTTAATGTTATTCAGGGTTATATCTGGTCTATATACCAGCTTTGATAAGTGTTTGGTACTAATATAAATTTCCACTTCGTACTATGAACATCAAAATTATTTATTTTGTAAAATATTTCTTTCTCTATTGTAACTGTACACGTATACCTAACAACAAAATTATTTTTATTTACCTGTGTTTAAAGTTATTGCAAATGGCTGATATTTTGTTCGAGCATATTGTTTTTCTTAAATTGTTTACCATTTCATACCGATATAACATGTTACTTTTTATTATTTCCTTCCCTTAGTTTATTTATTTTGTATTTACATTGTATCATAGGTCAAATTTATTTGTTCAGTGTATGTTCAATGGTGTTAATATGTCCTGATTGAGTTAAGCTATTTCAGTTGATATTTTATAGTGTGTTTTTCTATGTTGTGATGTTACACTATTGTTTCAGAAAAAGGGTGAAGGTTTGGTACCATTAAAACGTTTAAACCCGCTGCATTTGTTTGCACCTGTCCTAAGTCAGGAATCTGATGTTCAGTAGTTGTCGTTTGTTGATGTGGTTCATAAGTGATTCTCGTTTCTCGTTTTTATATAGATTAGACCGTTGGTTTTCCCGTTTGAATGGTTTTACACTAGTAATTTTTGGGGCCCTTTATAGCTTACTGTTCGGTGTGAGCCTAGGCTCCGTGTTGAAGACCGTACTTTGACCTATAATGGTTTACATTTATAAATTTTGACTTGGATGGAGAGTTGTCTCATTGGCACTCATACCACATCTTCTTATATCTATAGACCGTTGGTTTTCCCGTTTGAATGGTTTTACACTAGTAATTTTGGAGGCCCTTTATAGCTTACTGTTCGGTGTGAGCCAAGACTCCGTGTTGAAGACCATACTTTGACCTATAATGGTTTACTTTTATAAATTTTGACTTGGATGGAGAGTTGTCTCATTGGCACTCATACCACATCTTCTTATATCTATATAAAAATAACCATAATTTTACAAATCTTTGATTACCGGTATGCGTCTGCATGAATTAGAAGTACAACCACAAAGAAACACTCTTAGGGTTATACTTTTAGCAAAAAATGACATGCTGTCATTCTACTGATGAGATTTAAATGGCTTTTTGTTTACATGAAACCTATTAAACAGAAACTACTCTTACAAAAGTAATTTTGAGAAGCACCACTAATAAAGGATTGGTTAATATGTCTGATTCCAGATTACATATCAAACTACACGAAATGACTTGTATTGAATAGTAAAGAGCTTGACATGACCATGATTTAAAGAAGGCGAAGGTTATGGAAGCTTACATTTTAAATATTAAGTTAATATCTATACGAGCTGTAGTTTTTATGCCTCGCCTTCGATAGTTTAAGGGGGGTGCTGTATTCCGGATTTTTTTGTCCGTTTGTCAGTCCTGTATATTGGGTTGAAGTTATGGAGTGTGGCAATGTACCATGAAGTTGTGGTCATATCAAACTTACTTGAATAAAAGCCCTGTTCATTGATAATTTTCTATGTTTTCTATGTATTGTGTGCGATTTTGTCCCATGTACATTTACTCCATATCCTTTCATTTTCTATTGAAACTTAGAACACATCATGTAAACTTTTAAAAATATAAGCCAAATTAGGGCTTTGACACAGATTTCGCGGTTCATTGAACACGGACATGTGATAACTTTTAGGGATTTGTGTTTTCCGATTATTGTTATTAAAAGTATGTCTGCAATACCGTTTTCGTTTATATTTGTTGTTTGTTGTTTTCTTTTTCGAAGTGTTTCACATTTTGTCATCCCAGGGACTTTTAGGGAGCTACCATTTGATTTTTATGG
The DNA here is from genome assembly GCA_017311375.1 of Mytilus coruscus. Lineage (NCBI taxonomy): Eukaryota > Metazoa > Mollusca > Bivalvia > Mytilida > Mytilidae > Mytilus > Mytilus coruscus. The sequence continues at coordinate 120,088,675 of CM029596.1, read as the reverse complement.
GAGGCTAGGATGAAAAAATTTGTCCTGCGTTTTTTTTTAGTTGTAATCTCTGTCCTGCCTTTTTATTTTTCACTCTATTCTGTCCTGCCTTATTTTTATTAGTTTATCCTGACTTTTTTTACATAAATTGTCATCCTGCCTTCTTTTGCCAAGTTGCTCATCCTGCCTTTTTCAAATTTCATCCTAGCCGCCTTTTTTCAAATTTCATCCTAGCCCCCCCATAAAAATCAAATTGTAGCTCCCTTGTAGCGTACAAAAATTATATATAATACGGTATGTGGTTTGCTCATTTTTGAAGACCGTACGGTAACCTGTGTAATTGTTTACGCCTTTTTTTCTCGTTGGCGAGTTGAAGTTAAAATCCTTTACATAATAAAGTGCATGACAAACTAGAAATAAATTTTCCTAACCAAAGGCAATCTATGAAATTTAGGGTTTCCCTTAACAAATAAGAACGTGACAAACTGCCATCTTTTTTTCCCATGATTTTATTATATATTTCTCATAAATTTCTCCACTGGAAGGTTAAGCAAACATCTGTGAATCATAAAAACTTTTATTAAGGTTTTTTTTATACTAGTAAATCCCGTAGAAAATCGGTAACTTTAAAATAGTTAACGCTGTATTATTTTATTTATAGGAAATAAACAACATATTTCTGTTAATAAAGTGAATCAAGTGCTTGTTATTTAAGTCAAGAGACGATAAAATATAAACAATCCCAATCCAACTTAATAAATACCAATTCCAATCGTTAGCAACTACAAATACAAATCTCAAAATTCTTGCTGTTTTATTGGCTTACAGAATATTACTGAAGGCAAGGTCGGTGAATCAATTACATTTTATTTCCTGTAATTGCAGATATAAACACCATGGAACATAGGTCACAAATAACAGAGGAATTATTTCGTAGTTAATTAAGAATAAAATTGGAATCATGGAATTAGTGGTGAATATTTTCTGTTATTAGCGTCTACTATTTGCTTGATAACTACAATATAACGTACTACAATACCGATTACATTACATGACTCGTGTTTTTAGAATAACCGCCAACAGATAGCCTCGAGAGCAAATGATTCGAGAAAGCATTTAATATATTAAACATATAATACCAACTGCAAAACCTCTTAAAAAAACCGAAAATTAGAATTGTCGTCTACTTTGCCTCAGGTATTCGCAACCTTAGGGTTCGTACAAATTAAAAAATAATAAACTATAAAACAGGAACAACATTCAATTAAATCTCGCCATCACCAAAGGCTACACTACTGGCGGGTGGTATTATTAGCATATTAAGCCTTTTTGCATTAGTCTGACTGGACGACAATAACATTCTATTGCACTACACTATAAATATAGCTACAAATAACAAGGATTAAAATGCTAGGAATATTTATGTCTATTTTTGACTAAATATTTTTTTTAAGTGTTGAATTATTTTAATAGCAGTTGTTTCCTTTTTTACAGGAAGACAATTTTTATAGGCAAAAGTAGTTTATCGATGTTCAAATCCAATACATCGATTAATAAGACAAATCCAATACATCGATTAATAAGACAAATCCAATACATCGATTAAGAAGACAAATCCAATACATCGATTAAGAAGACAAATCTAATACATCGATTAAGAAGACAAATCCAATACATCGATTAAGAAGACAAATCCAATATATCGATTAAGAAGACAAATCCTATACATCGATTAAGAAGACAAATCCAATACATCGATTAAGAAGATAAATCAAAGAAAAAACTAAATCTCAAGTGTAATAATAATATCCTTTATATGTTCACAAAACATTTATCTGTAAGGTATCAGTATTTATACTTTTAATTTTGTTGATATTTTTGCTTTATGGGTTCGGATTTCTTTCATGGAATATTTTGTATTTACATTGTATCATAGGTCAAATTTATTTGTTCAGTGTATGTTCAATGGTGTTAATATGTCCTTTGATTGAGTTAAGCTATTTCAGTTGATATTTTATAGTGTGTCTTTCTATGTTGTGATGTTACACTATTGTTTCAGAAAAAGGGTGGAGGTTTGGTACCATTAAAACGTTTAAACCCGCTGCATTTGTTTGCACCTGTCCTAAGTCAGGAATCTGATGTTCAGTAGTTGTCGTTTGTTGATGTGGTTCATAAGTGTTTCTCGTTTCTAGTTTTTATATAGATTAGACCGTTGGTTTTCCCGTTTGAATGGTTTTACACTAGTAATTTTTGGGGCCCTTTATAGCTTACTGTTCGGTGTGAGCCAAGGCTCCGTGTTGAAGACCGTACTTTGACCTATAATGGTTTACTTTTATAAATTTTGACTTGGATGGAGAGTTGTCTCATTGGCACTCATACCACATCTTCTTATATCTATATAAAAATAACCATAATTTTACAAATCTTTGATTACCGGTATGCGTCTGCATGAATTAGAAGTACAACCACAAAGAAACACTCTTAGGGTTATACTTTTAGCAAAAAATGACATGCTGTCATTCTACTGATGATTTAAATGGCTTTTTGTTTACATGAAACCTATTAAACAGAAACTACTCTTACAAAAAGTAATTTGGAGAAGCACCACTAATAAAGGATTGGTTAATATGTCTGATTCCAGATTACATATCAAACTACACGAAATGACTTGTATTGAATGGTAAAGAGCTTGACATGACCATGATTTAAAGAAGGCGAAGGTTATGGAAGCTTACATTTTAAATATTAAGTTAATATCTATACGAGCTGTAGTTTTATGCCTCGCCTTCGATAGTTTAAGGGGATGCTGTATTCCGGTTTTTGTCCGTTTGTCCGTCCTGTATATTGGGTTGAAGTTATGGGTGTGGCAATGTACCATGAAGATGTGGTCATATCAAACTTACTTGAAACTTAGAACACATCATGTAAACTTTTAAAATATAAGCCAAATTAGGGCTTTGACACAGATTTCGCGGTTCATTAAACACGGACATGTGATAACTTTTAGGATTTGTGTTTTCCGATTATTGTTATTAAAAGTATGTCTGCAATACCGCTTTCGTTTATATTTGTTGTTTAATCAGACTGTTGTTTTCTTTTCGAAGTGTTTACACTTTTTTTCTCGTTGGCGAGTTGAAGTTAAAATCCTTTACATAATAAAGTGCTTGACAAACTAGAAATAAATTTTGCTAACCAAAGGCAATCTATGAAATTTAGGGTTTCCCTTAACAAATAAGAACGTGACAAACTGCCATCTTTTTTTCCCATGGTTTTATTATATATTTCTCATAAATTTCACGACTGGAAGGTTAAGCAGACATCTGTGAATCATAAAACTTTTATTAAGGTTTTTTTATACTAGTAAATCCGTAGAAAATTGCTTTATTCTTATTAACCCCAAAAATAGTTAACGCTGTATTATTTTATTTATAGGAAATAAACAACATATTTCTGTTAATAAAGTGAATCAAGTGCTTGTTATTTAAGTCAAGAGATGATAAAATATAAACAATCCCAATCCAACTTAATTAAATACCAATTCCCAATCGTTAGCAACTACAAATACAAATCTCAAAATTCTTGCTGTTTTATTGGCTTACAGAATATTACTGAAGGCAAGGTCGGTGAATCAATTACATTTTATTTCCTGTAATTGCAGATATAAACACCATGGAACATAGGTCACAAATAACAGAGGAATTATTTCGTAGTTAATTAAGAATAAAATTGGAATCATGGAATTAGTGGTGAATATTTTCTGTTATTAGCGTCTACTATTTGCTTGATAACTACAATATAACGTACTACAATACCGATTACATTACATGACTCGTGTTTTAGAATAACCGCCAACAGATAGCCTCGAGAGAAATGATTCGCGAAAGCATTTAATATATTAAACATATAATACCAACTGCAACCGAAGAATTAGAATTGTCGTCTACTTTGCCTCAGGTATTCGCAACCTTAGGGTTAGTACAAATTAAAAATAATAAACTATAAAACAGGAACACAATTCAATTAAATCTCGCCATCACCAAAGGCTACACTACTGGCGGGTGGTATTATTAGCATATTAAGCCTTTTGCATTAGTCTGACTGGACGACAATAACATTCTATTGCACTACACTATAAATATAGCTACAAATAACAAGGATTAAAATGCTAGGAATATTTACGTCTATTTTGACTAAATATTTTTTAAATGTTGAATTATTTTAATAGCAGTTGTTTCCTTTTTACAGGAAGACAATTTTATAGGCACAAGTAGTTTATCGATGTTCAAATCCAATACATCGATTAAGAAGACAAATCAAAGAAAAAACTAAATCTCAAGTGTAATAATAATATCCTTTATATGTTCACAAAACATTTATCTGTAAGGTATCAGTATTTATACTTTTAATTTTGTTGATATTTTTGCTTTATGGGTTCGGATTTCTTTCATGGAATGCAAAACTGCAAAAGCTGCCAAAAAGCCTCATTTTGACATCTCTTCATTATTTTGAAATGAGTCACAGTCTTACACAAAAATACTTCATTTGGTCTCTTGTGGAGAGTTGCCTCATTGGCAATCATACCACATCTTTTTATTTTTATATGTTGCTTTAAGATGTATCTTACACAGATGTTGATGCAGGTAAAATATCTGTTGAAAAAAGATGTGACTCACATTAAATTTTGCAAAAATCTGGGTGTAAAATTGCCAATTTAGATCTTATGTGTCTATAACATTTTAATGACGTTATAGTGATATCACAATGAATATTTCTGACCTGAAGTGTCCAGATCAAAATATGCCGTCGAATAATGTATATAAATTAACATAAGAGAGAGGCGAAAGATAAATTAACATAAGAGAGAGGCGAAAGATAAATTAACATAAGAGAGAGGCGAAAGATAAATTAACATAAGAGAGAGGCGAAAGATAAATTAACATAAGAGAGAGGCGAATGATAAATTAACATAAGAGAGAGGCGAAAGATAAATTAACATAAGAGAGAGGCGAATGATAAATTAACATAAGAGAGAGGCGAAAGATAAATTAACATAAGAGAGAGGCGAATGATAAATTAACATAAGAGAGAGGCGAAAGATACCAAAAGGATATTCAAACTCATAACTTTTGGAGAATAAGGAACGCACATTACTAATATTACCAGTTCAGGGGCTAAATAATGACTCTTTTCATGTACAAGTATAACTCCCTTATTAATTGACAATTTATCTATGAAACTGTATGCCATTTTTAGTGACGAAACAGATGATGTTTTCTGAGACTACCAGACGGGTACCGCGCAGTATCTATCTCGTGTTAATTAATCGTGAAGATCGCTCGAACAGAAAAGTTTGAAAGTCAAAGATCCACAAATAAATGACGATCAATAACCAAATGAGTATTTAAAAAAAGGAAAATGATCCACGGTCAACTTTAATTTCACCTCCCCTAGGAATGTTTTAACCTTAGGTTTTGAACAAATTACAAACTATATTACCTGAGAATTGGTTGAAATTTAAATATAAAGTATGTCATGTATGTGACCAATGAAGAAGCACACTCACTTTGACTGACAATCGCTACAAGGTGTAACCTTTTTGTTATTGATCCATTGGTAATAAGGAACCTTTTTATTGACCATTCAGAAAACTTCTTATGTAACCTTTATTAACAATTTTCAGTTAAAACTTAAATGACTTAAAATTACATTTATATTGTCTAATCTACAATGTATCAGTACATTACAGAACCGAGGAGCACAAGTCCCAGTCAATGAATAAACTGATTAACTTAACCAGACAAATGATTATCTTATTTCCTTTGCAATTTGATTTTGCACAAAGAACAAGGATAGTCTGATTTATCAAGATTCAGTTTTTATTCATAAAACCGAAAAATAAATTGCATTTTGTGATACAGATATGTAAACGATCTGAGAGTTAATTTTGTTTCAATTTTGACCTTGTACTGTATATATTGAAAGAATTCAATAGCAAATAAACAAAAGAAAAGAGAAAGAGGGAACCAATACGATATACAACGATATTTATTTTCAAGATGTATATGAAACAAATCCTTTAAACATACAATATTAGTATAGAGATAGATTTTAATGTTGCAGACTTATTTTCATTTAAAATCTATATTAAATTATTTAATTTCTTAACCAGAACAAAAGGTTAGTCCGTCACTGTACCATCTCCTATGTATGCTAATAGTCACATAAGCAGACGTATTGGTTTGTGAAATTCAATTTTATTTAAACTTGGTTCATTTAATGATAATCTGTGGCAAATATAGGAGACTTCTGTTAACTCGATGAATATTGCGACCTCATGACGAAATTGACAAGCTTTACATGATAAGAGAAATTTGTGTCAGTGAAAGATCTTGATCCCCTCTTGTTGATTCAAAAGAAATATATATAATTTTATATCAATAAGACCTCATAGTTTCCAATGTTGTAACATCATATGACTGCCTAATGTCGTAAAAATGGATATATCAATATTTCACCTATATGTCCAGTATAAAAATAAGGAGTTGTGGTATGATTGCCAATGAGACAACTATCCACCAAAGTTCAAATGAAGTGGATGTGAGCAATTAAAGGCAACCATACGGCCTTTAACTATGGGAAAACCTGTACCGCATAGTCAGATATAGAAGGCACCGACATGAAAAATATGAAACAATTCAATAAGGAAAACTAACGGCCTAATTTATAACAAAACAATTTACGAAAAACGAATATGACAGACAAGAACCAACGACAACCACTGAACTACAGACTCCTGCCATGTGACAGGCACATAAAGAATGTGGCGGGGTTAAACATGTTTGTGAGTGCTCAACCCTCCCCTAACCTGGGACAGTGGTGTTGCAGCACAGCATAAGAACAAACTATAAACATCAGTTGAATATGGCTTAACTCATCAGATCGATACAAAAAAGAAAAGCATCTAACAAAAACACAGACCGGATGTGGCTGGGTTAACATTTATTTTTCTATCAAAACAGAGATAAAGCCATTTTCGTAAAGACGTACAGCAAATTTGTAATTTCTCATCAACATTCCCGTCAAATTGTTTGGAAGTGTCAATGAAATAATATAGATTTAAAAGTGCTGACGATTAGAAAATAAAAACCAAAACATTTATCTATTAACCATATTAACCACAAACCTCCAGTAACTGTTTCATCAATTAATTGTATTTGTGCTTTATCTTATAATTTCAGTCGCTGTTATTAAAGTTTCAAGTGTCTGACTTGGTTAATTAGAAAGCTTCAATGACATAAACTTGTTTTATTCGTGTACTAGAATATTCATGAAACACCAATCCCTTATGCTTGGATCTGAAATATATCATAAAATTCTTTAAATAACATTTATAAAATGTGGCAACGTTAGATAAGATATTTAGTTATAAGACAAATTTTCCATCTGTATTTCGAGTGTATATAGTCGTGGAATTTACATTTGATGTGACTACCTTATACGTTTCATATGACTTCCTTTTACCAGATGTTACATCTTGTTCATGTCATATACTATTATTATTTGTAAAAGTATGATGTATTCACAATGTTGCGGATGAGAACAAAAATTTTTTTTGTGCACATGGAGGTCCCTCAGTTATCTTTGCAAGCGACAAGACAATTTTATTCTTTAAAACCTCTTATAACACACTGGTACAAAGAATAAAAGTATAAAACATTCTATACATAATAAATTTGAGCACATGTCAAGAATATTATTAGTTACATAGTGTGTTAGTGACCTAATACGATATATGCAGGGTCAGTAAATTCCATATGGGATGAGAGCGACGCTCGAACTCCATATGGAAACTCCGTATATATCGTATTAGATCACTAACATTATGTAACGAATTTATCTTACCGACTATCTTTGTTTGTTGCATTTAGACTAGAGTTGTCTCATTTGCAATCATACTACATCTTCTTATTTCTATACTAAAGTGTTCAAGTGTTCAATTTTAAGAACCTAATTCCGTTGGTCTGCACACAAAAATAATGTCAACAATAACAATTTATTACCAACAACCTTGATATAACAATATTAAACAGAACTTTGAATACATTTAAACAATCAAATAGTGCCAAAGTCGTAACTCCACTACTAACCGTGTATTGAAATATGTCCCGCCTCCTACTAACCTAACATGGAATATACACTGTCTCCACGCGGACGATTTTAACCAATCATATTCCTAGAAATGTATAGGAGGTAAGATAAAATGTTATATTTGATTTATATTAAAGATCATTATATCAACAAAAACAGATAAGCAAATTATCAAAAAGTTTATAAAAGGCCAAATAAAGTACGAAGTTAAAGAGCATTGAGGACCTAAAATTATATATATGTATGCATGCACAGAGTATATAAATTAAAATAACACTTATGAAATTCGTGCGTCCGAAGTGCTTTTCTTGATTTACCTTCATCTGGATTGCTCAAACCTCAGCATTTGTTATAAGTTGCACTTCAAATGCATACAACATGCTGACCAAACAATGTCTTTGAAGGAAAACTACTTCATATATAATAAACACATTTCGTTTTCTCGTGGATGAACTACTAAATTTTAACTCTTGGCGAGTTTTAAGAAGTAAAATGTCAACAATATATTGCAATCTTAAACAATGTTATATTGTCTTTGAAGAAAAACTACTTCATATATAATAAACCCAATTCCTTAGCTCATGGATGAACTACTAAATTTTTTACTCTTCCTAAAAGTGTTAAGATTGAAGTGAAATGTCAAAAATGTATTGCAAACTTAAACAATGTTCAATTTGCCAACGCAAACTAAGTCTTTTATATAAAGTGTATTGTCCCATTTCAACGACTAAGTTGAGAGGTATCGAGTGCAAATACAGACGAAGATTAATGAAAAAAGTTTTACAGAATATAATATTCAGACTTATCTAATTTATATCCGTTACGGAAAGCATTAAGATATGCGTTATAAATAAACGATGGATCTTATTATAATGGCACCTTTATGGACTTTTTGAAACGAAGGTAGGCATAGAAATAAAGTTAACGACTTTGGAAATACGCACAACAATTTCGTTTGATCACCACAGTTGTTAATGGAATTTAAAAAAAAAAGATAGATTAAAAGGTTTTTTCCTCATACTTCTTCTTTTAAAGTTTAATGTATTTTTTTAAAATACTATGCTGCCTTTAATGTTAGTTATATCTGTGATATATGGCTTCATTTTTTTCTCTCTTTATTATCACATTTGCACAGGATACGTCTTTTCTATTACTTTGAAAGTGTGTTTTTCTTTCTTTGGTAGGTATTTTTTTTGAATTTTCGTATATCTGATTTCTAAAATAGGATTTATCACTTTTCGGCACAAAAGGGAAGGTGGGTTGAGAAATACTACTAATACGAGATTTCTGAAAGGCAACACATTATGGAAGTTTTGCATAGTTTTTGATAAATTTTGAAGAAAAACACTGAATCCGATTTAGCTTTTTTGCAATCGAAAGCCAGACTTTTTGAGAATCACAAGTCCCTTTTAAACGTCCATTTTAAAAATATATCGACATATCTATAAGAATTTAAAACAATCAGCTACTAGTGCTGTATGTTTAGCATTGTCCTCACCACGATGTTGCGTTGTTGAAATGTGCAAAAGGAGAATGTATGATAGGAAAACTTTGTTAGTTCCTTGAATTCAAAAATCATAAAGTATTATTAAATCTTCCAAATAACATCTTTCAGATCTTCTGTCAGACATCAGCAGAGTTCGCAAAAACCGTTAGATCTGTCGCTCCTAACCACCAAATTTTCAGATGTATTCACAATGTTGCGGATGAGAACAAAAATTTTTTTGTGCACATGGAGGTCCCTCGGTTATCTTTGCAAGCGACAAGACAATTTTATTCTTTAAAACCTCTTATAACACACTGGTACAAAGAATAAAAGTATAAAACATTCTATACATAATAAATTTGAGCACATGTCAAGAATATTATTAGTTACATAGTGTGTTAGTGACCTAATACGATATATACGGGGTCAGTAAATTCCATATGGGATGAGAGCGAGGCTCGAACCCCATATGGAATTTACTGACCCCGTATATATCGTATTAGATCACTAACACACTATGTAACGAATTTATCTTACCGACTATCTTTGTTTGTTGCATTTAGACTAGAGTTGTCTCATTTGCAATCATACTACATCTTCTTATTTCTATACTAAAGTGTTCAAGTGTCAATTTTAAGAACCTAATTCCGTTGGTCTGCACACAAAAAATTATGTCAACAATAACAATTTATTACCAACAACCTTGATATAACAATATTAAACAGAACTTTGAATACATTTAAACAATCAAATAGTGCCAAAGTCGTAACTCCACTACTAACCGTGTATTGAAATATGCCCCGCCTCCCTACTAACCTAACATGGAATATACACGGTCTCCACGCGGACGCTTTTAACCAATCATATTCCTAGAAATGTATAGGAGGTAAGATAAAATGTTATATTTGATTTATATTAAAGATCATTATATCAACAAAAACAGATAAGCAAATTATCAGTGACTCTCGAATCAAAAAAGTTTATAAAAAGGCCAAATAAAGTACGAAGTTAAAGAGCATTGAGGACCTAAAATTATATATATGTATGCATGCACAGAGTATATAAATTAAAATAACACTTATGAAATTCGTGCGTCCGAAGTGCTTTTCTTGATTTACCTTCATCTGGATTGCTCAAACCTCAACATTTGTTATAAGTTGCACTTCAAATGCATGCAACATGCTGACCAAACAATGTCTTTGAAGGAAAACTACTTCATATATAATAAACACATTTCGTTTTCTCGTGGATGAACTACTAAATTTTAACTCTTGGCGAGTTTCAAGAAGTAAAATGTCAACAATATATTGCAATCTTAAACAATGTTATATTGTCTTTGAAGAAAAACTACTTCATATATAATAAACCCAATTCCTTAGCTCATGGATGAACTACTAAATTTTTTACTCTTCTTAAAAGTGTTAAGATTGAAGTGAAATGTCAAAAATGTATTGCAAACTTAAACAATGTTCAATTTGCCAACGCAAACTAAGTCTTTTATATAAAGTGTTTTGTCCCATTTCAACGACTAAGTTGAGAGGTATCGAGTGCAAATACAGACGAAGATTAATGAAAAATGTTTTACAGAATATAATATTCAGACTTATCTAATTTATATCCGTTACGGAAAGCATTAAGATATGCGTTATAAATAAACGATGGATCTTATTATAATGGCACCTTTATGGACTTTTTGAAACGAAGGTAGGCATAGAAATAAAGTTAACGACTTTGGAAATACGCACAACAATTTCGTTTGATCACCACAGTTGTTAATGGAATTTAAAAAAAAAAGATAGATTAAAAGGTTTTTTCCTCATACTTCTTCTTTTAAAGTTTAATGTATTTTTTTTAAAATACTATGCTGCCTTTAATCTTAGTTATATCTGTGATATATGGCTTCATTTTTTTCTCTCTTTATTATCACATTTGCACAGGATACGTCTTTTCTATTACTTTGAAAGTGTGTTTTTCTTTTCTTTGGTAGGTATTTTTTTGAATTTTCGTATATCTGATTTCTAAAATAGGATTTATCACTTTTCGGCACAAAAGGAAGGTGGGTTGAGAAATACTACTAATACGAGATTTCTGAAAGGCAACACATTATGGAAGTTTTGCATAGTTTTGATAAATTTTGAAGAAAACACTGAATCCGATTTAGCTTTTTGCAATCGAAAGCCAGACTTTTGAGAATCACAAGTCCCTTTTAAACGTCCATTTTAAAATATATCGACATATCTATAAGAATTTAAAACAATCAGCTACTAGTGCTGTATGTTTATCATTGTCCTCACCACGATGTTGCGTTGTTGAAATGTGCAAAAGGAGAATGTATGATAGGAAAACTTTGTTAGTTCCTTGAATTCAAAAATCATAAAGTATTATTAAATCTTCCAAATAACATCTTTCAGATCTTCTGTCAGACATCAGCAGAGTTCGCAAAAACCGTAAGATCTGTCGCTCCTAACCACCAAATTTTCATCAGGTCCGCCACTTTATTGAAAGAACAAACCTTTAAATTTAAATGGAGAGATAGGCATGACAAAAAAGTAAATTTGAAAATCTGTTTGTTACAGGATGTAGCAGCTTTCGTTATAGTACAGTTCTTGGCCATGAACTTTCAAAAAGACGCAAGGAAAACATTTAAAATGAAAATTTAGAAATATGCATGCAATTATGAAACATAACCGCCCATTTTTAGATTTGATATGGCTAAATGAATTGGACAAAACTAGGGACTAAACACAGGTGATACATAAAAGGTGTGAACTTCCTTGCAGCTAAAAGTGGATGGTAGAATTGATGAATCATCAACAGAACAATATATAATTTTGCGATCCTGTCACAAGGGTAGAGTCAACTATCAATTTAGATGCATTGGTGAGCCTGAATCAACCTGTTCTGTTGATCTGTATAATTTTGTTCTTGAACTATTGAAATCCAAAACATTGTTTGCTAGTACGAACAGATGCATAGGGTTTGGATCAGATGGAACGTCTAACATGTCTGGCAGTAAAATGGATTGATTACTCGTCTGAAGGAATACTACCTATCCATTGTTGGAATACACTGTTTGGCACATAGAGAGGAATTGTTATTTAGAGATACAATAAATAAATAGGAACTTATTACTTCTACAAACGCAGTGTATTACGAATATTGCCACAACAGAGGATGACATTCTTTTCCCCTTTCCTATTCTTTTTTTAATTAAAAACCATTTGACATACTTTTAAATATTTTATCAAAATGTAAGCTAGTATGTATTCATATAAAGTGTTAATAAAACCAAAATGACCCTATTGCTTATTTCAAAATATTTAATTGTGTATTATAAATCAATAAACATAATAATTGAACGTTGTGTTTTATCTCTTCTTAAATTTGCAGAAAGTGGACAAAGGTGTCATGTAACTTTAGTTAGATTCATGGCGGACAATATATTAAGAAGACAAAATCAAAAGCTCGACTATATATCCACCAACAGAACCAACAGAAAACAACTGTCATATTCCTGACTTGGTAAAGGCATTTTCAGAGGCAAATGTTGGGTTAAACCTGGTTTAATAGCTAGCTAAACCTTCCACTTGTTTGACAATTGTTTATAGTTCCGTCATATGACAAAATTGTGTGAGCAACCCAAACAGACATAATTGGTTTACGTGACTATAATTGGGATCTAGCAGTTAAAATTGTGAAAACATACACCCCTCCCCCCAAGTGTGACTAGGGAATAGGAATATGGTCACTCTTGGTCTTCTCCCGACCGGTAGTAAAACCCTTGCAAAAGTGGGGCGTCCGTTTTGCTGTCTAGGATGTACAAGTACGCAGCCACGTCCGGTCAGAATGGGGACGTTAAATACAAAGCCTCGTGTAAAGAGTGCCACGCTCTTTGTACGTAAAGAACCATCCTTGCAACAACTCTCTGAGAGGTCCGTAGGTGGCCTGTTGCAAGGATGAATTTCTATCCCTATCTAGTATACCCTCATTTCTCCGCAACAGTCTAAATTTCCTAAGCCTTCAATCCGGACGGCCTTAATTACAGGACCTACCTTTTGTATATATTGATAATTTGTTATCGTCCTGAGCATTCATGAAATATTTGCCACTGGACGTTAAGCAACCAACAATCAATCATCATCATAGATATACAACTGACGTAAAAATTCCAAACAAACATACAAATAAATCTGAAAAAGAATCTAACGAAAAAAATTGTATAGTTGATTGAACAAATAGTAAAACGTTCTGGCGTGTAAGTACAAGATATTGATGTCCAGAAAAACTAGTTCAAGATCGGAAACACCTGCAACATCTTGTTTATTGCAAATATGTTAAAAAGTAATCATCGTTTATCTTAATTATTTGAAAATAAAAATGATACCAAAAAGGCTTCTTAAATTTCATGGAACTTAAATACTTTTGCTAGGACTTTTGCTTCCTAGCAGTGTTCTTCTTGTTACAAAAGCGTAGACTATAGTGTCCATGTTCTCTCTTCATTTGTTGTTTTTTTTAGAATGTTCCAATTATAATTTAAATTTTTGTTCTATTATTCTAATGTACATGTATTGAATATTTTCTTGATTTTATTTAATTTAATTTTTTTTCAGACTTCCTGATTAAAGTACTACTTCTTTACAAATCCAGATCCATTGCTTTTCCGCATTCATATGTGAACCAACAGTGCAGCGCTCCAGGCCAAACTTTTATTATTTTTATACGAGTCGGAGTTCCTTCAGACAGTTGTAAAAACAAGGCGATCAAAGAAGCTAGATCATTTAATTTCGAATACAGGTAAATTGATGATGTTCTTTCCAATAACAATCCAAACTTTTCTGATTAGGTCCAATTAATATAGTAGAGATTAAAGAAACCATAGATACAGCTTCCTCCGCCTCATTTCTAGACATATACTTCGAATTTGACTACAGTGGTCATCTTAGTATCAGAATCTACGACAAAGGACACGATTTTAATTCTAAAGTTATAAATTTTCCACACCCTAGCAGCAATGTTCCAACTTCACCCACGTATGAAGTGTACATACACTTGCAGCTGCTACTCAGACTTTGTAAAACGTCAACGATGTCTTAGCAATAAATTAATTAACCAGGGTTTTGTCAAAGAACGTCTCGTCTTTTTTCTCTACAAGTTCATCGGAAAGTAACAAGACCTAATAGATAAATATTCGGTGTCTACTTTACCAATAGTACAAGCTAGTTTTGAGTTATATATTATAAGTGCTGAAGTTGTGTACCTTTTTATTTACTTTCCAGTTTTCCCTTTATTTGTCTTTGTCATACAATGGTCCTTTTGGTCGTATGATTTGGTTGACGTGGCTCGGTATTTATCCATCCAGCTATCGGGTTTTTGGCTTTGGGCATTCCTGGTACAGATGGTTCCAGAGGTGCGATTCGGACGCAAGAGATTTATACAGTATTGCTTTCATTTTGTTTAACTAAATTTGTACTTTATCGAGAATATGAATACTATATATGGTATGTACTATCAACTACAAAAACTGTTTTGTCAAATTTACTATCAACTGTAACAACCTTTAAGTTGGCGTCTTTGTTGGATTTATTTGCATATTGTTTTGAGTTTTTTTTCAGTTGTGTTGTATGTCTGTGATGTATGTTTACACAGTTTTGGCTGCTGATCCCAATTATTGTCACATTAACCATTTATCCTGATGTGTCTGTTTGGGCTGCGCACCAATATAACGGAACTATAAACAACTGTCATACAAGTGGGAGGTTTAGCTAGTTATAAAACCAGGTTAAACCCACCATTTTCGTCGAAAAATGCCTATACCAAGTCAGAAATATGACAGTTGTTTTCCATTCGTTCCGTTGGTTGATAACGTTTGAATTTGCCTTGAAGTTCGGTAACTTTGTTATACTTTCTTCATCATTTGATGTGAGAAACATACTTGAACTATAAGATGCCACCTACTTCAGTATACAATGAAACTGCTTTCAATAAATGATACTGAAAAGGACTGACCAAAGACGTAGATTTGTGGACAGCTTTTCAATGACTGTATGATAACGAAGTACAAGGCCTTATGTGTGAAAGAAGTTGATCCCGCTTACGACATGAGAAAATCGGTGGTAATAACTGATGATTCATTAATATCAATATGGTGTGATATTTCATTTAAATTGAAAAAAATGAAACAGATTTGAACAGTGGGGACTGTGTCAAAGACAGCAACCCAAAAACAAAACAAAACAAAAAGTGGTCTGAAAGACTACAAACAAAACGGATCACCTAACTTTGTCTCTAATCAGAGATGTACAAAAAGGAGCACCTTCAAAACAATTCGTGGTGGCTCATTCTTTGAAAAGTCACGCATAACATTAGACAAATGGTTGTACACAATCTACATGTGGAGTCAAAGAACCAAAGTTACAGTAGCAGCAAATAGTTTAGATATATCTGAAAGGTGTAACATCCACATGTTTCAATACCTAAGAGGAGTCTTTTCAACCAAAATTAATCCAGACACCAGCCCAACTTTGGGGGCCAGGATTTGTTGTACAAACAGAAAGTTTTTTTAAACCACAAGGCAAAACACAACCGTGGCAGGAGAGCTCACAAAGAAGGTGAACTCCCGGTATTTGGACTTTCAAATACACCGTTTAAGCCTGCAATAACTTACATGGAGCTGGTGCCAAAGAGGAATGCAGACTCGCTATTGCCCATTATTCAACGTATAGAGAAACCAGGTTTAATTACTTTTTCTGACCAGTGGCAGCATCATTTAACGAGTGCTTTCGCCTATCATTTTTAATTGCATTTAAAACATTGTATTTTTAGGTGCACACATTATCATACCCGTGTCCATAAAACAGGTAATAACAAAGGAAACTCTGTATGGCAAAATGACATATGCACCGACTACATATCGTGTGGCCAAAAAGATAAACGCAAAGAATATCGAGATGACAAAAAGAAACTTCAAAATCACATCAAAAACGATGTTGCCAAATTTGGAGGGGGAAGTTGTAAGTGCTTCTGCCTATTAGAAAAATCTGCTAACTTATTTAAGAAAGTTGCAAAGGATAAAGTTAGGAAGATAAGTGGTCTATTGTTCTATTGAGAGATGTATTTGCGCTTTAAACTGAATATGATAATCAAAACGATCAATAGGAGTTTCCAAAGAAAATTAAGGAAAATGATTCTGATTCCAGCAGGACTTGTAAAAATAATGTGTAGTCACTCCACAGAAAGGCCGACGGTTAATATAGTTTGTGGTTTTTCGTTTTTAAACCAACAGATGCCAACTGGATTCAACACAGAATTTCAACATATGCAACAACTAGTACAAAACATGTATAACTGTTTCTCGCAACCCCATGCACATGCTTTTCCGATACAACAACAACATACACCGTTTTTACCAATAATCTTCAAATGTTACATCTGCTAGTTCTGAATAGGAAGATGATACATAAAAACCAAACATTTGGTCACTACGAGTTTTTCTGTGACTTTCATTCACTTTTAAACTACAGTTTATTGATAAATAATATAAAATGTTTTTTTTTTCATTAATTAAATTTTTCTTACACTGTTCTTCTGGTTTTATGATCAATAATAAAAAAGACTTTAGCCCCAGGGCCTAAAGTGTGAAAAGAACCCGTCTTTCGTTGTACTCACGCTAGGTGTATTGTTTGTCATTTGTCTATACTGCAATCAGGTTTTGATTGAATAAATAAACCAAACAAGGTAATGTTGTGGTACATTTAGTGTAACTAAATAAATTTGTAAAAAATATTTAACTAACAAAAGTCAATTATAATCAATTATCAGTCCAGTGGTTATTATAGGACTACTAGTAAATTTAAGACTTGTCACACTAACTTTAGAACGACTGTAATGTTATAAATACCACTGGGTTGATATAGTAAGTCCCCCACGGTACTGACATGAAAATACGGATAAAGTTCTGTTTAAATTTTCTTTATAAAACTTTGAAATGATTTTTAAGTTAACTTAAAGGAATGTATCTCCCGTGTGCATAGCTCTGATTTATTGTATATGTTTGGTTTTACTTTTGATCGAAATGCACATGTTGTGCAAAATTGGTACCGTTATTAAATATTACGAAAGGTATACAAAGCACATACAACAAAAATTTATAACACGCGTACGTCGTGTGAAATATGAATTACAAATGGGCCCATGAGTGTTTTTATTTTACTGTTGTATAAATCTGTCCGTTAGGTTTTTCATTTGAATTGTTTAACATTTTGTCTTTCCGAGGTCTTCATAATAACTGACTAAACAGTATTGGTTTTGCTTATCATTGAAGGCCATACAGTAACTTGGAATTTCTCACACCTTTGCTTTTTGGCCTTAAATGGGTAGTTGTTAAAATGCAATTTTACCACATCTCCATGTTTTATAACATGCTTTGTTAGATATTTTTTTTCACTTTTCAATAAACGGTCCATAGATTTTTGCTACAAATTGATGAGTAATTTGCCATTAGAGAGCAACAAAGTGTTGTATTCAACTACAGATATTTTTTTTTTCTGTTAATTGCATGTATATATTTTTTACTTCCATATCAGTTAAGTAGAATTAAATAGAATTAAGCATTTGACTCTTTCCCTTTAAAATCACATAGACAATTTCATGTCTATCAAAAAAAAAAAAAACGTTCTTGGCCTTTGGTTGTTCTCTTCGGCTTCCTACACCAGTAAAATTTGGTCGCCATGATAAAGCCAAAATAGTGGAAAGATTAACACCAACAAACAAGGAATTAATACAGTTCATTTCAGTTTTATGCAATATATTTTCTTTTCTTTTAACATGTTTAAGCTCAAAAGTGCTTAATTGTTGTTATGATATAATCCTGTTCAACACTGTTATATAGGAGAATAAATGTCGCAGTAGATTATATACAGCATCGCAATAAACAGTACAAGTTGACATGATCTTATATTTATTATAATCTTGTGCAATGCAGAAAAACTAATTGATGATAATAAAAAATGCCATACCAAATGACTGAACACTGACAAAACAATTATAATCCTTTTCACTAAGTCTGTTACAAAAAATGAAAGAACACTTTTAGAATTTGATTGCGGGAAAATTGTATTACCTAAAGAACGTTGTTATTAAATGGCCCTTTCTATTAAATCTCTCAAGGAAGAATTATACTTCCTCAATAAAGCTTTGTATTTGTGATAAAATTAAGTTTAAGTTTTGACCAATTTATAAAATCTATTTCCTAGTTGTTAATGTTTTTGTAATGAAAATAGTATGCTTATTGAAACATGAGACGTCACTCCAAACACGTAGATATCAAACCAGCTAGAAAAAATACTCCAGAAGGAGCCCAGGAAACATCGCTTTCAAGAAAATAAAATTACCAGACGCCCGTTTATCAAATTTTCGTATAAAGAAACTGAATACCATGATAATTTGAAGTATTCAAGTTAAATAGGGATAACAGTCACCATAATGGTTGGATTTAGTAAGAATGGGTCGAGATAGATTATTTTGATTTGTTTATTATATTCAGAAGAATCAGTGTTCTTTCGTTCGGTTGTTTTTAAAGTTAAGCGTTAAATTGTGATGCATAACAGTAAGGAAATAATCAGCAATGCGACAAACATCGTAACCCGGAATACCAATCACTTGACGGTATACTACATCTTCAAAACGAACATAAATATGTAAAGTGATAACTAATTGCTTTATCATTTCAATGCTTGCCCAATTAGTGTGTTTTTTTAGTTTTTTTTTTATCACTGAATAAAGAATTGAACTGAATTTAACAGATAATATTTACAACCATATTTATCTAAGGCCTATGTTATTTATTTTGTCTTTTTTTTTTGTAACGTTAAAGTGCTGTCTCATTGATGCATAGGATAAACAAACTTTTCAACGATTTGCTGGGACGGGGAGGGGCAAATTATGTGAATGGTAACCATACCACAATTACTTAGATTGTTTAGAACATATATTTGGCACCATCTTACGGTGTTTATATTTCACAGCTCGTTCGCTATTCCCGTGTCTGTTGTGACGTTTTTGATTTTAACGAACGTAATCTATGTATTACTGGTAAATTATTAAACCAGGGATAATTGTTAATTTCTGTGTCATTTTGGTCTCTTGTGGACAGTTGTCTCATTGGCAATCATACCAAATCTTCTTTTTTATATATCGTTACCATAAATTACTTAAAACCTTTACTAAATTTTTCCATAGATATAAAGATTTGGTTTTGAAGTTTGGTTGTACCTGTAGAAAACTTATTTCAAACGGGATAGCACATCCTCATTTTACGGAAATGTTGTTAACCGTGCCCGGAAATTTAGGAATGATCCTTGTAAACTTATCGCTCCTTTAAATAAACTTATTCTAAAAGTTACCAATTCAACACTGTAATAAGATCATTGAATATTGTTTTATTGATATACATATTGATTTTGTTATCAGTAAATTAAAAGCAAACTAAATATTACTAGTATGTTTTATACATATAGACATTCATGGATCTACAATCTGTCGATACCTGTATCTTGGCATTGCACAAGGTCATGTTTTCTCTGACTGTTTATGACGTCTTTACACTAAATCCATTGGATGTTGGATGTGTACGGATCGATAATTTAGTCTTAGATGCATGATTTTTTATTAGTTGTTAGTGGCTTTGAACTAGCAGTCAGATAACTGCGAGTACTCTCAGATCTGTTCCTAGTGTCTTTTGTTGTTTGGATGTACAAGTACCCTGCCACGTCCACTTGTATTTTGTCCATCTGATGAGTTAAGCCTTTTCAACTGATTTTTATAGTTCGTTCTTATGTTGTACTGTTATATCACTGTCCCAGGTTAGGGAGGTTGGGATCCCGCTAACATGTTTAACCCCGCCACATTATGTATGTATGTGCCTGTCCCAAGTCAGGAGCCTGTAGTTCAGTGGTTGTCGTTTGTTTATGTGTTACATAGTTTTCGTTCATTTTTGTACATAAATAAGGCCGTTAGTTTTCTCGTTTGAATTGTTTTACATTGTCATTTCGGGGCCTTTTATAGCTGACTATGCGGTATGGGCTTTGCTCATTGTTGAAGGCCGTACGGTGACCTATAGTTGTTAATTTCTGTGTCATTTTAGTCTCTTGTGGACAGTTGTCTCATTGGCAATCATACCACATCTTCTTTTTTGTACTCCCTCAGGCAAAGTTTATCTTAAATGGGTTTGGTTATATTGTGTAGGTCCTTTTATGTCGCATAGCTCCAAGTACAATAGCTATCAATTTTTTTTTTTTTTTTTTTTTGAAAGGAGGCTGTTACTATACACTAACTTTGATGCATCCTTATAGAAAGTTATAATATTTTGCTTATAGTTTGTTTTGTATTCGAGTGCTGAACACGTAAAATCAACAAAACTTAAATATCCTTCACTTAGTAAAAACAAATTGTAGGTAGCTAAGAATCCGAGAACTAAGTTCCGAAATAAAAGTTTTATTTAAATCAAGGCATCGTGAAATGTTTGTCAGGGTGATATTTGTTAACATCAATGGTTGACCGGGATGAAGAAATATGGTCACCCGGACTTTCCACGTATGACAGAAGGAACATTGCTGTAGAAAAAAACGAAAACAACACTTTATAAATGTCATTCGTCGGAAGCGCTTACATCAAAGGCACGCTCAAAGACGAATATTGAAAGCCAATGATGTATAAGAAACGAAACTGTCGAAGAGCTATACGAGCAAAAAGGGCACAAGGA
This sequence comes from Mytilus coruscus, assembly GCA_017311375.1. Lineage (NCBI taxonomy): Eukaryota > Metazoa > Mollusca > Bivalvia > Mytilida > Mytilidae > Mytilus > Mytilus coruscus. Next base: position 120,067,304 of record CM029596.1, on the reverse strand, counting down.
AACGTTCATTACGCTGTGTGATCTTAATTGATACCAGCAACGTCCTGTTGGCATTGGGACGGTATATCCAAGCCTCGTTTTTTGGAAGGGCCACGTTCTCTTGAGAGTCTCGCAGATGCAGTTAAGTTAAATAATGGTAGTTTACATTGTTCATGTGAACTAAACTTGAAGGTCAAATACAATTATGTGTTATATATAAAAATAAGGATATATTTTTACAATGGTTGTAAACAATTAGTGTTAGCAGGTTATCAATCGGCCCTGAACAATGAGCAAAACTAAGAATTTTGCTAGTTATCCTCTGTCCTTAGTTCAGGCGAATAAAACTAAAAATAACTAAATAATGTAATTATTTAATTTTCTTCATCCTTGATTTTTGTTCAATATAATACACAAATAGAAAGTCTAACTTTTATCAAAGTTTATACATCATTTAATCTACAGTAACAGACTGTAAAGAGCTATAATGTTTTTCCCTGTTTTTGTAAATCTGTGATAAGACAGGTTTTAGTATTATTATTAGATATTTATTTCCGCTAGGTGAGACGATTTCATAGTTATCTGAGATAAAGTATACGTGCTTTTATTCGATAATCCGGTTAAATCATATGACATAGTTTTATAGGTAGAGTGCTTAAGGTTTTTGTTTTTTATTTCTTTTTTGTTGTTGCTATCAAGGCTATTAGGATCAGACAAATTATATATATGCAATGCATGCATGTAGTTAGGCGTATAAAGTTATACTTTCCTTTACAATATAATTCTTACATATATTATTAGAAAACAATTCATGTATATATAAGACAAAGATGTGAACATCTACAGGTCACGATACGGCCTTCAACAATGAGCAATAAAAGCTATGAAAGATCCCGGTATGACAAAATATGAAATAATCTAAAAGTGAAACAGCACTGCCCGATTTTTACTACAACAATGCAAGAAATACAAAGATTGCAGACAGCAACCAACGACAACAACTAGTTTACAGGTTCCTTGCTTGTGACATAAACACAAAGTATGTGGCGGGGTTTCACCTGTTTTTGACCGTTGAACCTCAGTGGTGTAATTACATAACATAAGAATAAACTGCTACAATCAATTGAAAAAGCTTTACTTGTCAAGACGGTAATAAGCACAAAACCAATCGAACAAAAGAACAAAGGACACAAACTACCGATCTAAGAGTACTCTCATTTACTGTTTGTTATTGAGAAGCACAATTTGAACTAATTAATAAACTATGGTCTCCCAGACTTTAACATAAATCAGTACACCGCAAACGGATTTAGCGTAAAGACCTCATATGCAGCCTTAGAAAAATATGCCCTTGTGCAATGCCAAAATATAAGCATCGAAAGGATGTATGATAATAAAAGGTAATACTTGAATAGCAATACAGGTTAAGTTATGTATTCAAGCTATTGAACATAAAATTCATGTTTGTACCGATAAAAATTTTTTTTTGTACGCCAGATGCGCGTTTTATCTTCAAAAGATTAATCAGTGACCCTGGAAAAAGCGTTAAAAAGCCAAATACCTTACGAAGTTGAAGAGCATGCAATTTAATATCAAGATTTCTACAGGTTCGGGCATCATCGATTTAGGTTTTTAATGTGTTAAAATGAGTTTAAGTAACTTACAAATTATGGATGTATATTCACGATCTAACCATTAACCTTTCTTATGTTATTTTAACACAATCCCCTTTTTAAAGACCTTATGTTAACGGCTCGAAGCATTGAGAGACCTTTGAGTAATTAATTGTCGTTAAATGTGATTGACGGTGGGTTATTTTAAGTAATTGAATACGTCCCTTCCCTTCTTAAGATTTTGTCCTGTACAATACATATACAATATACAATACTATCCGCGGGATTTTGAGACGTACTATTTGATGAATAATGAAATATTATCAAATTTAAAGAAAGGTGTTCACTACAACTGAACCATGTTAAAGAGATTTGCCAGGGTCTATCTTAATATTTTAAGAAATGATTTATAAAGTGAGCAGACTCGCATGTATCGTCAATCAAGTAATAAAATCAATCCGAAATCTTTTGTTTTCGGTTCATTAATGTTAAAGGAGATTAAAAGTTGTGTCATGTTTGCTTGTAAAAACACATACACAATAAACAGAAAAGAAACCTAATTAAGAGTGAAGTAAATGCTTTAAGGATTAATGCTAATTAACCGATCTTTTGATCTGATTAATCTGTGTAGCATATTCAATGAGGTAATACTTTTAAAACTGACTGGCAGGTGTCATTTACATATTTGTAACGAGCGTTGTTTACATAACAATATCCGTAATGTCCGCTTGCTTCAGATGTCTTCCATGTTAAGAAAATTAACTTGAGTTAAAGTCATGATTTCTAACATTGCTTTTCATTTAGAAATATTATGATTTGAGAAATAGATCTGTCGTCTATAAAATTGGTGTTATACAGCGGTCCTGTATATATCCTTGTCATATACGTACATGGATGGTTTTCATCTTATGAATAGAGTATCCTTGAAATTTTCGCAATCGTTTTATTTTCGCGTTTCAATTCTTACCGCGAAAATAGCGAAAATAAAACTGCCGCGAAAATTTCCCTGTTTACAGTATTTGCCGATGTTGACATTATCTAAACATATTTGTATATCTTGAATCTCTAGGTTTTTCCATCTCTATATTTATACAGCTCATAGCTATCTGAGTGATCTTTTCATATGAAATAAAAGAGCTTTATAATTGTCAGTAATGAAATTTTTGTCGTGAACAATGGCGCCTTCGCCTAAAAAATTATAGCGTATAGGATTGTAATCATCTGCCACTGATGCATGTTTAACTATCATACATAACATCAAAACCTAGTGATAAAGTCAAATCTGACATCTTTAGAGAGTTTACGCCATCCGTTATTTATTTCTATTTTATAATAACAGTGATTTTTTGGATTGACGTAAATATGTTATCTCTGAAATGTTATCAACCATTGAATTTTAACTTTATAATTTAATGGTATCAGCTTTATGAAAACAGAACCAACTGTTGTAAAAACGTTACTTTTTAATCTAGAATTAGTTTCTTTAAACACAACAGGATGTTCCTGAGATGGATTTATGATTTATCTCTGATGCCCTTCCAAACATATTATCTAGTGTTGCACGAGGCAAATTCATATTTAATCAGAAAATTTTGTGATATATTTAGAATAAACTAAACTGTGATATATTTTAATATTATTGAGCGATTGACAACTTCTAAATGCCTAGTTAAACATAGTGCATGCATTTGAAGGACGATAGCATATATAATATAATAGTGTATTGAACTGACATGCTAACGATGTAAGGATCAAACTTTGAAACGGAAACGAGCACTTTTTCCGCTTAGTACAGAATCCTTTTGGATTATTTCAATTGAATACACTACTGTTTTCTTATACTGCAATCTGAAACAATTTAAAACCCGATTTCGTGTTATCATTTTGATATTTAAAAATAATTTTTAATTGTTTTTTTAAGGTTTACCATAGAAAAGGCCTGTAACTTTGGCGAAGTAAAATTGTTCCGTTTTAAAATGTTTGGTACAGTTGGGTGAACTAGATCAAACCGTTGACCTCCACTACTCGAAACGAGCACTCAATCAAGACCACCTAGACAGTTAAAAGCTTTCACATTTCAGCTGTTTGGACGTAGGCGTTCTCGATTAAGGTTAAGTTGGGATCAGTTCCAACCCTACTTAAATTCTGCCGGAACTGTGCTAGGATAGCCTTAAAACAGTTTTCATGACACCTTTACAACACTTTCTGACAGATGCTGTTCTACCCTAAAACCGTTTTGGATACTACTTCCCTCTAAAAATATGGAGATGTGGTATAATTGCTAATTCGACAACTACTAGTATCCATTACAGTCCAAAAGACGTAGTAAGAATTCATAGGTCACCGTACGGCTATTCAACTATGAACGCTTTTGACCATTTCTACCCTAAAAGATACTCTGACAGTTTTGAAAAAGGTTGGTACAGCTCAATATATTGATTTGTTTATAATGTATTGCATTATATTTTTAAATCTTTATTATACCAAAATGTTCTAGGACATCATTAGTACCTTTATAATAATCTTGTTTTGTTAATTTTATACGACCGCAAATTTTTGCGGTCGTATATTGGTATGACGTTGGCGCCGTCGTCGTCGTCGTCCGAAGACACATTGGTTTTCGCACTCTAACTTTAGTTTAAGTGAATGGATCTCTAGGAAATTTTACCATAAGGTTCAATACCACAAAAGGAAGGTTAGGATTGATTTTGGGGGTTATGGTACCAACAGTTAAGGAATTAGGGGCCAAAAATAAGCATTTTGTAACTTCCAGACAATAACTTGTGTGTAAGTGTATGGATCTCTCTGACATAGTACCACAAGGTTCCATATCACAAAGGGAATGCTGGGATTGATTTTGGGGTAATTGCCTCAAAATTTTAGGAATTAGGGGCCAAAAGGGTAAAAATAAGCATTTTCTAGTTTCAGGACCATTACTTGTGTGTTAGTGTATGGATCTTTCTGAAATTGTACTACAAGGTTCCATATCACAAAGGGAAAGCTGGAATGGAGTTTGGGGTAATTGCCCTAAACGTTTAGGAATTAGGGCCAAAAATAAGCATTTTTCTAGTTTCCACACAATAACTTGTGTTCAAGTGTATGGATCTCTGAAATTGTACTGCAAGGTACCATACCTCAAAGGAAGGTTGGGATTGAGTTTGGGGTGATGAATCATAAGGGGTTCAAAAATTTGGGGGATTTTTTTTTCCTTTTTTTTCTATAAAATTTCCATTTTAAGTTGGTTATTTCTGATTTATATTTAAAAGCAAATAATAATGATATGGCAGGAGATACACACCAAACAGGATGTGTAAATTATTATATAATAAGTATTGTGCAATAGCAAGAAATTTTCAATTGCACAGTATTGCGCAATAGCAAGAAATCTTCAATTGCACAGTATTGCGCAATAGCAAGAAATATCCAATAGCACAATATTGCACAATAGCAAGAAATTGTCAATTGTACAGTATTGCGCAATAGCAAGAAATATTCAATTGCACAGTATTGTGCAAAAGAAGATACTTTGTATAAATTGCTTATTTCTTGACCAATTTCAATGGGGTTTTATTCTTGAATTCTTGGGGTTCTTTAATATGCTGAATCTAACCATGTATTAAGTTTTTGGATTTTGGGCCCCGTTTTTAAATTGGTCCACATTGAGGTCCAAAGGGTCCAAAATTAAACTTTGTTTGATTTCATCAAAATTGAATTATTGGGGTTCTTTGATATGCCGAATCTAACCGTGTATTTAGATTCTTAATTTTTGGTCCCGTTTTCAAATTGGTCTACATTAAGGTCCAAAGGGTCCAAAATTAAACTTAGTTTGATTTTATCAAAATTGAATTCTTAGGGTTCTTTGATATGCTGAATCTAAACATGTATTTAGATTTTGGATTTTGGGCCCCGTTTTAAATTGGTCCACATTGAGGTCCAAAGGGTCCAAAATTAAACTTTGTTTGATTTCATCAAAATTGAATTATTGGGGTTCTTTGATATGCCGAATCTAAGTGTGGATTTAGATTCTTAATTTTGGTCCTGTTTTCAAATTGGTCTACATTAAGGTCCAAAGGGTCCAAAATTAAACTTAGTTTGATTTTATCAAAATTGAATTCTTAGGGTTCTTTGATATGCTGAATCTAAACATGTATTAAGATTTTGATTCTGGGCCCAGTTTTCAAGTTGGTCCAAATCAGGGTCCAAAATTAAACTTTGTTTGATTTCAACAAAATTGAATATATGGGGTTCTTTGATATGCTGAATCTAACCATGTATTTAGATTCTTAATTTTGGTCCCGTTTTCAAATTGGTCTACATTAAGGTCCAAAGGGTCCAAAATTAAACTTAGTTTGATTTTATCAAAATTGAATTCTTAGGGTTCTTTGATATGCTGAATCTAAACATGTATTTAGATTTTGATTATGGGCCCAGTTTTCAAGTTGGTCCAAATCAGGGTCCAAAATTAAACTTTGTTTGATTTCAACAAAATTGAATATATGGGGTTCTTTGATATGCTGAATCTAACCATGTATTTAGATTTTTATTTTTGGCCCCGTTATCAACTTTGTCCACATTGAGGTCAAAGGGTCCAAAATTAAACTTTGTTTTATTTCATCAAAATTGAACTCTTAGGGTTCTTTGATATGCTGAATCTAACCATGTATTTAGATTTTGGATATTAGACCATAATAGGTGAATGTCCAATTTAAAATTTTAAGTTCTTAGACCACATTCAATCTGTGTCAGAAACCTATGCAGTGTCAAATATTTAATCACAATCCAAATTCAGAGCTGTATCAAGCTTGAATGTTGTGTCCATACTTGCCCCAACTGTTCAGGGTTCGACCTCTGCGGTCGTATCAAGCTGCGCCCTGCGGAGCATTTTATTTAAAATTATTACAGTATTTTTGTTATTTGTTTCTTTATAAGTTTTAAAACCCATTGTTAGCGTATATCATTTTACTTTAAGTATTACTAAACCACACATGTATCATAACATAAGATTGTGTAATGCTATAATTTTTGAATCAGCTAAATTTAGGCAACAGTTGTTAACGATGTTCAAATTTCATAAATCGATAAGGAAAATAGAACAAAAACTGGGGAAATCACTTGAACTCCAAAAGTAGCGAAACCGGCTGCGTCGACAGGGTAAGCGTATCCTCACAGTCAAAATTTCACAATCGGGAATATACCACAATTGAGAAAAATTACCGATAAGACAACTATTCTGGTATCTAAAGATCTTAGATTGCGAAAACATGTCGCTAGTGAGTTGAGACAGGCATATCGTATTGTTCCACCAGTTGGTGATGGTCACCGTAAAACAGTCGTATTTCCTAAAAACATTGGAACATTTTTTGAGTAAGAAGCACACCCTGCAAATGAAGTCCGTAAAGTGTGAACACGCGCGAGCGCAACGTATAAATTGAGAAAGGTAAACGCCATACGATGGGGCAGAGGGTATGTTACAAATGAGGAATGGTTAGTTGACAATTGGAAAGTTTGAAAATCAGCACGTTCCTTATAGATTTTTAGTGAAAGTCGTCAATCTGTGTCAGTATCGAAGAAAAGATCAAGATATGAAGCAGACATTATAGTTTCGGTAGTATCTTTAATCTCAAATTAACTGCGGTATATTAGATGCAACAACTCATTGAAAAATGGATATTGCGTAACAGGAAAAATCAATATACTTATAGGTGAAATTAAAAAACTTTGCAAGATGTTTTTTTTTATCTTTTTGTCTTTGGAGAGGTTTTGTATGAAATCTGTTTCATAAGTTCAAAAACCAGTCGGTAAATAGGGGTGTACAATTAGTTCCCTTTGGAATATCGACTGGCTGTTGGAATAACAGTTCGTTAAATTGAACAAATATGTTGTCACTCAGAAGGGCGTGCATATTGATATCATCCTTGGTGTATTTGTTGGTTTTTTCAAATCAGTGCGGTTCTTCAAAAGTAAATTTTTTTATGACTTTAAATAAGAAATTTGTTTCTACGATTTCAATTTTTGTAGACAAAGCTCTGTTTAATGGTAATAGTAGTGTATAGCATAGAAAAATCAAAAGGTTGATGTTACTGTAAAATTTCAAAGATTGCGATTGCAGATTTTGCAGTAGATTTTTTTGAAAGTTTAAGAAGCCAAATCTTATTGACATTGGTTGAATATACCTCATCACAATATTTCTGAAGGCCAACTTTACTGTAAAATACTTTAGAGAGATGCTTAGTCGAAAGTCTTGACGACCAGGCTATACATCAGTCTTTCTGGGGATTTTTGTAAAGATAATAGGGTATCAAGTATAAAGACGGGAGATTTCCATCGTTGTTTTTTTATTATTTTTACCAAAAAAGAGAAGGATAGATTTGAATTTCTGTAATAATATAATGTGGAAATCTGCCAAATGTATTTCATAAATTTTGGCAAAGTCACATTCACATTATCATTTTCAGTATTTTACAGATTAATGGACAATGGGCATTCGGATTTAAAATCACTTTTGATTGGCTTTCCAAATAGAAATTGAAAAAAAAAAACAGTTACCTTTCTTTCTATAAATATTTGTATCCAATAAAGAGAACGTTTATATAAATTAGAATTGCATTTACTCTTAGACATCTTCTTATATCTATGTATTGAATATTTATCTTTCTAGTAATGTCTTAGAGTTACAACGGATATACCAATGTGCCATTATATGATACTTAAATTGGAGTATAGCTCAAAACAAGATTGGATGACACTAGTGGAACAGATACTATTTACATTTAAGGCAACAGTATACATTGACGAAATTTATTATAAGTAGGGTTTAGGGATGGAATAAATTGATTGTCATTCACTTAACGCCCAGGGGAAAATATTGTATTCATATTCAGACCTAGAACAAATTAACAATGTCATTTGTTAAGTTTTTTAGGATCTGAATATATAATGCCACTGGAAAACAATTCATACTGAGAAAAGTACAAAATTTAGCCTTCAATGGGTTACATATAAAACTATTTGAAGATTTGTTGTTTGGGTTCTTTTAACAGAGAGTGTGACATTTTTGAAACATTTATCACGAAGAAAACTATTTTATTCAGACCGAACGTGTCTAATTATTTGTACATCCTATATAACTTAATCAGTAACGAAGAAACATTTTCCTTTAAAAAGGCAATTAAGAATCTATAGGAAGCTGCTATGCTTCTTTTATGTATATAAAGAATTATAAACATGTAAATTGCATATGATGTTCAGAAAGAAACTAAGTGTTGATCCGTTTTCACAGTCACATGGGCCTAGCTTGTAAGCAGAAAAAAGTACAACTAGCTTTCTTGCTATGCATCAGATTCCATTTACTCCCATCAGTGGAAACAAAAACATATCAAAGTGAAACAGAAGTTCAATTAAAACTAAAAAAAGCATTACATACAAGATTTTGATACATTTTTCTCAAGTGCCCGATTCTCGGTATATGCAATTCTTTGTCGCTAATTCTACTTGACTTTACTTTCGAGCAATGATTTTCTTGTTTTGCATTTGCCAATGAAATCTGAACATAACTACTATGATGTATATCAAAAATCCATTATTGAACTGTCAAGTCATGTTAACTTATCTATGACGTCTCCTCGTATATCAAATTTACTTTTATTTGTTTCTAGGGTTTGAGTTAGCGCAGGTTACTTGTCAAAGAATTGATTAGTACATAACTATGGGTATCAATTAAACTGCTGTTTTATTAATTTATTTTTATAAGGACTGCGCTTCCATGAAACAACTACTTGAACAAAAATAAGAGTAAAAAGGACAAAAATGATCACTTCACGTGGTTTAAATGGCCGTTTTCTAGACTTGCGTAAATTTATGAAATCTATGTGTTTGTACGCTTGTTTGTTACTTGCGGTGGACGTATTTTTTTTCTCAACAAACAAACGGCATTCCCATGGGCACCAACTATGCTCCTCTTCTTACGGACTTGTTCCTTTATTCATGTCAGATATAATTCAGGAGCTTCTAAGGAAAAATATAAGAAGCTAGTATTATACTTTAATTTCATGGTGTCCACTTACTGAATAATTCAAAGTTTTGATGACTATGTTGTACGCATCTATCACATCAAAATTGAATTACAGGAGACAACAGATACTGTTAAGTATGCCTCGTATTTTGACAAACAACGAGGGTTGGTTGAAAACAAAACATTCAGACAAAAGAGATGATTTCAACTCCCCAATTGTGAACTTTTCATTTCTGTATAACAACATACCAGCAGCGCCTCCATATGGAGTATATATCTCCTATTATATACGATATTCAATTGCTTGGATTACCTGCCAATTGTTTTTCTTTTTAGAGGTTTTCTGCTTTCAAGGAAGGTTTTACAACAAGAGTTCCAAGCGGTGAAGTTGAAGTCAGCCCTTCAAATATTTTACGGACGCTACACAAATTGGTTGACCGTTATGGAATATCTGTTTCACAGATGACGACGGATATGTTCAAATTGTCGTAACCACAATTTCCTCGAATATTGCCTACCGACTTAGATTTTTTCACCAGGTTTATATTAACATGAGTAACAGGACGGGTGCCATATGTGGAATAGGATCTGCTTACCCTTCCGGAGCACCTGGGATCGCCCCACTTTTGTTTGGGTTTGAGTGGCTCAGTCTTTATTTTTCTGTGTGATTTGTAGAATGTCGATTGTCTTTTGGTTGTTTTTCGTTTTTTTTTTGGAAATTTTCATCTGTGCCTGGGCCGTCATATTCGAATTTTATCTCAAGCCAAGGCCATGTGAAAATGACAACAAATCTATGATTTGCATGGATCATTACGATGCTTAAAGAACAAATACGGTAATTAATAACATAAAGCCAAGATATGAATGTGGCTGTTCTAAGCCGACATATTGATTGGCAAATTGATTGGCTTAAATCCATGAATGTACGATTAATGCAATAAATTCGAAAATAAAACAACACTGACCTCAAAAACTCGTTTTTAAATGAGATATTATCCAAATTTGAAGCAAGCAGTAATGGAATAATCTTCAGCTTGAAAGTTTTCATTCGTATGACGTCTTGTTAAATACAGAACGTTAATGATCCAAGCTCATTCGCGACATTTCCGTCGACAGACCTGGTCTTACGGCCATAAAACTTAGGTCAGTACTGGAGTACAAAAATGTTCGTCGAACTCAAATTCGTGCTCGAAAAGTAAGGCGGTCATAAATGTTTGGAGTATGAGAACCGTGCTCAACATTGTTGAGTATACTAAAACAAAAAAATGAGAATGACAAGCACCTGTCTCGAAACTCGTGCTCAAGAAAGAAAATGCCGGCTGCTGGTCACAGAGATAAGGAGGCATCAAGCACCTAGTCTTCGATTTGTCGCAAACTATCCCAACCCTAAAAATCTCTGTCCGAGGAGGAGTTGTTTACTCGCTACAGATTCGTCCAGATACAATCTTATTTATAACCGGCCTGATATATATTTATAACAAACCTTTCTAAAATTGTCCGTTAATAAATTTTGAAATTGTTAGAAATTAAGGTTTCAACTCCCTCAGGCAAAGTTGACCTTAGATGGATTTGGCTATTTTTAGGTCCTTTTTGGTTATATAGCTCATCAACTGTTTCGGTTCTTATACATCCTTGGCTTTCAAATATTCGGCTTTGAGCGTTCCTGATGAAGGTAAATCCAGAAAAGCGCTTCGGACGCATGAAATTTATAACGTGTTGTTTTAATTTTTTATAATTCTTTAATCAAATCCCGGAGGAACTAAGCTTTAACTCCAGTTTTACAAGTGTTGACCTGACTACATTTTTTAGAGAAAGGCTGTTTTACAGAGGTCCGCGATTTGACGTGGGTCAGTGTTAGGAGTGTCGGCAGATCAGTGAAGCTTTTCTGTAAATCAGTTTCAAATGACGAAGCAGTGTATAAACTTTCCAAGATCCCATAACAACTACTGAGGTTTATTGAAATGTAACCTGTAGGTTGCCGGATATAAAATGTCTTGTCAACAAACGGAGATAAAACTTATAAAACGGGTTTGGGAACAAAAATCCTGGTCCGTTCGCCCTAATATATTCGTTTGCCTCTTGTCCGTTAATCAAGATTCACGTTTGACCTTATTATTAGTTTGATCTGTTCGCATGCACTTCTAATAATATGCTGTATATTTGTTTGATCTGTTCGCATGGTCTTCTCATAATATGCTGTATATGATCAGTGTTGAAATTTAAACATTTGACAGAGTATCAAACAAGGAACAATAATATTGGTATTTTGCCGGTAGTAGTCCCATTGGTCTTCATACTAAATTTCCTTTGTTTAATATTGGTTGTCTGGTTTTGGTACATTATGCAAATTTATATTAAAAATAAACTGGTAGAAAAAAATAATTCAGATATTGTCATGGTGATACTGATCATGATGATTTTGATGGTAACGAATGAAAATATGAAATAATATTATTATCACGATTATATCATTACATAAAATAATAATTGTTTGATATTCCAGAATATTATTGACAAGTAAGAAATGCAATGTTTTGTTCCTCATTTAAAAGAGGTGGAAAGTACCCAGATATCATTTAAAACTCATCAGTCGAAGAGAAACTGACAATGCCATTGCAAAAACGAAAGACGACAATAAGACAAATAAGCCAACATAACATTACATAGAAAAATAGACTAAGCAAACTTACCGCATCCAAAAACTGGGGTAAAAGAATTTTATTTAAGAATTGAATGCTTCTTTTTGTAAATGTATTGGGGTATAAAAGCGTTGACCGATGTACATTTTGTATGAAGCGCGGAAGCGCTTCATTCTAAAAATGTGCGCACGGTTAACGATTTTACAACCCTATAAAATTACTAAAAGAAGCATTCAATACTTATAATTACATTTTTTGCTAGGATCATGAAAACACGATTTCTATCAAGTTTTTCTTTTAATTACCTGTGCTCTTTATTGTGGAAGCTCGTGTCATCATGAATGTAACATTTCATTTTGAAATGAAGGTTAATTTCAGAATGACGCGAGATTGCTGTTATCCAATCAAAATAACGTATTATAATGAAACATACTAGTACATGTAATGTAATTATTCAAAACTGATTTGTATTAATTAAGAAATATGTTCCTCAACAAGATAACTTGTTAATTGATTAAACTAACAAGTGCACTGATTAAAACAACATGATTATCAGACATAAAATCATAACGAAACCGAAAATCATTAAGCATTATAAAAATCAAATAACAGTTATTCAAATCGACACTCTGCATTTGCGCCAATTGACATTACATTTGCGAGGAAAAAAATGATTGTTTCTTTTGCGCCAATATTTTTGGTAAATAGTATAAATAATAGTAATACATATTTTTTATTCAGTAACACTATAACACGTAATTAAGATGATAAACAACATCAGTGCCTAGACTATCATGTATTACATGTGAAGTTGATACGAAATATTTATCAACAAGGTCTTGGTATCTTCCGACGAACTTTTGTACAAAAAGGACGAGATGTTCTTTGACACAACCCTGGTTCATCAACTTTCTGCTCAGACACAGGTGATGTTTACATAAAGTCTGAGTAGCAGCTGCAAGATCTTGAATACCGAATGAGTCGGGAAAATGTATATCCCATGTGCAGATGAAAATGGTATATTACTGCTAAGGTTGGGGAAATTTATAATTTCAAAATTGAAATCGTCTCGTATGTCATAGATTTAGGTGCTGAGATGACCGCTTATGTCAAATTCGAGGTTTAAGTCTAACTTACTCTTATATTACTTAAAACAATCTTGAATGTCATACAAATTAAAATCCGAAATACTCTTGTGTAATTCAGACATCGTTTGCCCACAACATTTGCAAGAGCCCGCTGACGAAAAGCCTGGTTTAAAGGTGGTGGTGAGAACTCATTTATACCCTAAACCAGGCTCTACGTCAGCGGGCTCTTGCAAGCTAATACTGAATACCTAGACTTTAAATTCACTCCACTGGTACACAATACACCATATTTTGCAATGTTACTTGCAGAACTACAAAACTGTGTATCTCCTACAATGTTCATGTGGTAAACAGTATGTTGGTGAGTCAGAACAGCCATTTCACAAATGTATGAACGACCATCGTAGTGACTTTGAATGTAAGCCGACCTTCCTCTCAGTTGACATTTGAGATCCCCTGGCCACACTAAGGCAGATCTCGACCAAGTGACTTACCATCATTGACCACAACACTGCTCGGTCTAGGGAGGATAGAGTCATTCGGAAAAGATTTTGGATAACAATATTGAAAACATTGGCCCCAAATGGGATTAATGAAAAGGTGTAGTTCAAACCCGCAGAGCTAACCTACTAATTTCACTTGGGTTACATAAATACGCAGCCTCTTTTGTAAATATTAAAATTGCGTGAACTTTGAAATTTAAGAATTATACAAGCATGGGTCGGTTTTAATTTGTATTTACATACAAGATAATAACAGAATAAATTGATAAAATTCATTTTACATCATACCGTTGAAGGATATCTGGTATTTGAAATATTTATTGATACTTGTATTTACAGTTTCTTTTACAACACCAATATTAAAAACAGGAAACAATAAATATATAATACTATCTGTAAATATTTCGGATAACAGATATTCTTCATCAGTATAATCAGGATGAAGTATAATGGTTCATATCAATCTATTTTGATTTAACTAAAAAAAAATGAAAACAACACTTTCTAAAATTCATGCGTCCGAAGCGCTTTTCTGGATTTCCCTTCATCAGGAACGCTTAAAGCCGAATATTTGAAAGCCAAGGATGTTTAAAAACCGAAACAATTGAAGAGCTCTATAACCAAAAGGACCTAAAAAAAATAGCCAAATCCATCTTAGGTCAACTTTGCCTGAGGGAGCGGAAACCTTAGTTTCTTTATAATTTCAAAATTTATAAACTTGCAATTTTAGAAAGGTTTGTTATAAATCATGTCAAAACCGAAGTACTAACTACTGAGCTGATGATCGACCCAGTGCTGTAAAAATGAAAACACGTTATAAAATGTATGCGTTCGAAGCGCTTTTCTGGATTAACCTTCATCAGGAACGCTCAAAGCCGAATATTTGAAAGCCAAGGATGTTTAAAAACCGAAACAATTGAAGAGCTAAAACAATGTTTAAGGTTACACAAATTAAAAACCGAGCCATGCTGGTAAAATTCTAAAATGTTGACGCAGGTTAAGTATTTACATCAGAGATTGTATAGATATGCATCCAAAAGAATAGTAATTTGCGATATGAGCTGGTACAATTATAAAATTTCACAGGTGAAAGTTAATTACTAGACTGCGTGGTTATGCATCCCAAATTAATATCACTGTCGGATTTGATCTGGTTTAATTCTAAAATTTCAAAGTTGACGATGTAATTCTGATTGGGGAAATTGTGGTAAATGTCAATGAGATCATAACAGGCATATTTAAATAAAGTTACCTGAGGTCACAAACAACTACCCCTATTTGAATATTTACTGATGCAATATTTTATTTATCAATAAATAGAAATTGTATACATGTATTTTTGTTATAAAAAGTAACAGTGTTCTGAAATATTGGGCGGTGGTTTAAATTCTCGTGTCTTTGAATCGGGGTCTTGAAAACGTTTTCTTTATTCTCCCAGGTCCCCGAAATGAAAGAAAATGACGAGTCCCTTAGATCATATTTATATTAACGTAAAAATATGTGTTTGTTATTGATGTGTCTTGTTGAACCATTTTGCTGTGACCTTGGATTTGATTGCTCTTATTGTGTTTAGGGCCATCCAGAGATGACTGCCTGTTTTGGGGTAGTTCCTGTTCCGTTGAAGACCATGTAGTACGCTCTGCAAGTCTTTTTGTGCATGACATCTGGGTGATTTGGTTATGACTTCGTGCCATTGCCCCATATCTGTTCTTTTTCATATATTCAATTAATATGTATATATCATCTTCATTGCTTTATATAGACAGCTTATGAACCTGATCTATGAGGGTCTGGATGAGAGGTCCTTCATTTCTTTATTCTTTTAATATTAAGGGCCTTTTTCTTTATCATCAAAAATAACGCTTATACTATAAAATGCTCATGAAAATGATTTCACTATTTTAATTTTCTGTTAATAGATGATTTCTGTATTCAGTATTATATGACCTATTTCATTTATTTTCTACAGTTATTCTTAACATTTTTGAACCCCATTATTCTCTATTCATTATTTTTTTTTGCGCTTTTTTCTCTATTCATTTTCATTATTATTTTTATTTTGCCATCATTCTCTATTCTGTTAACCCAATCCAGACCCTCATGTATCAAAGACGACAGACAAATGATGGTAAAAGCTCTCCTAGCTTTTTAAATAGTCGGGCTAGAAACAAGATATAAACTGACTTGGCTCGGTATATTCATGTACATGTATCAAATAATGTAAACACATATAAATTCAAATTGAAATAATATTTTAAAACAACATAAAAATATAAAAGTGTAAAAAAAAATGTTTTTAATATATGCTGAAAACAATAGTTGAGTGTGTGATTGGCCATTAAAAAACTTGTTTTCTGTTCTGGGGAAAAAAGATTGACTTGGAGTACAAATCCCTGTCTACATGGTTGCTCCCTTAATTACAACAGAGGCTGCGTATTTATACATCCCAAATGAATAGCACTTTGCGATTTGAACTAATATAATTCTAGAATTTCAGAGTTGACAAAGGTAAAGGAATTACAACAGAGACTGCGTAGTTGTACAACACAATGAATAGCACTGCGCGATTAGAACTACACCTTTTCGTTGATCCCATTCGGTGCCAAATTCCATATTCTAATGTATAGGACTTGTCAACTATATTCCTTGTAGATATAAGCCTTGATATATACAATGATTTTTCAAAATTTATTCTAAAATATTGCATTTTCTTTATTCCTTTCGCCCTAAGATATGAATTATTTCCCGGTGAATATCCTGGTATCATCTCTACCTCTGTCTGAAATTCTGCTGCCGAGTTTTCTACGTTCGGTAAAATCATAATAAGCGGATCTTTAGATCCAAAACCAGATTATTAATACGGATGAATTGGAAAAAGATGTTTGAATTGAAACATATTGCCTATGATTATAAGCCTTCAAAAATTTAAGCATATCCATCTTTGATTTTTAATATCAGTTAAAAATCCTGGTGCTACAATGATTTCATCTTTGAGCTGAATGAAATACTTGTTGATACCTTGGCTTTAAACCTTTATTTTTGAAATGAGTTGTTTTTGGATCCACAACCTTTGACATTTGCTTAACATCAAAACAATACTATCATGGTAGATTACAAATGCTGCGAAGTCAGCATGGGGAGAATTGCATAAAATAAGCGTGGAAATAAACCTGACTTTATTTGGATGCAATTGTTTGTGCTTTCTTCTTTTTATTTGTTATATGTGGAAAGTCTTAGGCTAAGGCGACAAAACATGGTTTTATAAAAAGTGATCCCAAGAACTCCTACCTAATCGGAAACATTTCGTTTATTAAATAATGCCACTCTTCACCGATATTCCATGCGAAAATTATATTAAATTGATACTAAATGAGAAATGTGAAAGAGAATCATAAATACTTCGTTTCAGATTCTTTTTTTAATTTATTTGCGTACCAAGTACATTTAACCATTTTATTTATTCATTTTCTTTTCGATAGATAAATCAAATCTTTTACGCCTATGTATCAACAGAAATGAATGGTTTTTATGACCGACAGAAAAGCGTTATTTAATTGGCGTTTATCAAAGATTCATTTTTGGGCTGCAAATTCATGTTAGCTTAACTATTACGTCTTCTCAAACACCAAATTTACTTTTTCTTAACGTGTTTCTATGATTTGATTTGGACAGGGTACGTGTCATTGCATCCTTTAGAAAATAATTATGGTTGTTGAACAATTTGCTGTTATGTAAAATTATTCTTTGAAGTCGAAACATAAACTGAATAAAAACGTCTTTAACCGGAATATGAGTAAGAATGACTGAAAGCATCAGTTGTCGAGAATTATGTGGTAATAACAGTGTTTAGATTTCTGCACACTTACAAACGGTCATTTACAAGCATCAAACTTGATATCAGAAGATACCTACCCTGTCAGTAGACCAGGTTCCATGGGATTCTACCTGTTGACATTGAGGTATACCTTACATCTCCATTTTTATTTATGTGACAGGTTAAAATAATTACCGCTGTAAGTGTGTGTGTGTGATGTTGTATCACATATTAACATTAAATCAAGCAATGATGATATAAACTCGTTCCATGTTTTCTTACAACATGTTTGAACTGACAGCAATGAGATATCTTTATAATTTAGAAATGAGCTGTGGGCCTAAAACGTTTGATTTTTTTTTTTACATAACAAGTCAAAATGATATGAAGTCTGCATGGAGAAAATTACATAAACTAACAGTGAAATTAACCTGTTTCCGTATACTAGTAGTAAAAATCATTATAATATTTGACCTAGCTTTATATGTTCAGTAGAATGACTGTTATTGGATTCACTTCTCATTTTTTGCTCTTTTTTATTGTTGTAAGTAGAAAAGGTTTTATCTCACGAATAACCCTAGGGCTTCAGTTATAGGGAAAATATTTTGTATCAAGTGATGCCAATGTTCACCAATATTCAATGCCTAAATTTTACTAAATTAATACTGCATGAATATTGTAACTAAAAATCATAAATAGGTCGTCTATTGATTTTCATTTACACAACGAGTGAATTTTAACATTTCAATTATTAATTTTCTTTTCGATAGATTATCATCTTTAACCCTCAAGTATTCGTCTAAATGAATGATATTATTAACACTTTGAAATTAATAATCAATTACATGAAATATTAAATAACATAACATGAAGTATTTCGGCCACTGCCACCCCAAGGGTGTCTGGGGAATAGAAATATGGTCACTCTTGGTCTTCTTCCGATCGGCAGTAAAACCCTTGCCAATGTTGGGCGTCCGTTTGGCTGTGCGGGATGTGCAAGTTCGCAGCCACGTCAGGTCAGCATGGGGTCGTTAAATCCGATGCCTCGTAAAGAGAGAGTTAGACGCTCTCTGCAAAGGTAAGAATCGTTGCAACAACAATTTGAGGGGTGCGTATGTGGGCTGTTGTAAGGCAAAATTTCTGTCCCTATCCAATATACCCTCATTTTCGAGCTGGCAGTCAAAATTTCCCCGACCTTCATCCCCAAACGACCTCTTTTACAGGACCTACCTATTGTACATGTATTTTATTAATTTGTTTTCGTCCTGAATATGCATGAAATATTTGCCACTGAACGTTAAGCAACCAACAATCAATCAATCGGCAATAGCCAGGAATTATAAATTTTAATGTTACTAAATTTCAAGAGTAAAAATAATCTGGTTCAAGCGCTTGCAGTTACTAGTATATCAACATTCTGTTTATAAATAAATTCAGATACAACGTAAATTTACGGTTTTGAATTATTGAAAAGTAAGTTTTCGTCGTTTCGGTTGAATTATTTTATTTGTTCACTCCACTTATTTGCCGCGGTATTTTGTTTTACTTATGAACGTCATTCCGAAATCAAACAGTCTGGTCTATTTCTGCTTAAAACTGATTTTTAATTTTAAGTTCATTAATCATGTATAACATCGACTGACCATGTTTCGCTCCTAATAGTCTATTTTTCACTGAAATTATGACATTTAACGTCGACGTTTTATGACAATTTGTACTTTTTATTACCACAAATAAAGAAAAAAGTCGATAAAAGAGGAGCTTAATTGTTTCCCATAGGAATGCTGATTTTTTTTTTTTTTTTCAATCGCAGTGGCTTTTACAACGCATGATTTGTCCCTCCTAAAACAAGATATGTGTATCGGCATTGTCAATTCTTTTTTATGAAACAAAGTTAGACTAATTTTGATTTTGGGCGATCAACAAATACAGTCAACCATTTCTAATACTATAGGTCATACGCAATCTAAAGGATGTTTGATAATCTGTTATAGTACCTAAACAAAAGTAGTAATGCCAGATATTCCAAATGATAAATGATTAAATATAACACAATGAAACAACCATGTCGATTTTTAAACACTATTTGTATATCTGCATTCAAGATGTATCAGTTTTCGTCATGCTGACAAAAATAAAGGATGTGCTGCCAATCTATTCGTATTTTCTCTGGTATTGTGTTTATCTGAACAAGAACACAGATGATGGAAAATAAGCTGAAATAGTAACGAAAATAATAAAAATACATATTTCAAAAACAGGAAAATAAGTACAGGCTCCCAACAGCCTCAATCACGAATACTACAAAAGTATCCCTTCTATTAAAAAATTATCTTATTCAAATGAAACAAGAGAAACCACTTCGTTTCCTAAAGTTACGCCTTCATGAAGATCGATATATAGAGTAGCATTATTGAAATCCGTCAGTGTGTTTGCTGGGAGAAGTATCATTCTAAAGTTCATTAAATTATGTTGAATCACATTACTTATTAATAACACGTTCTCTGTCCGTTAACATATCTGAATAATAGCTCTTTGAGTAGTTAATTGCTCGTCTTTTCTCTTTTTCAAGTCTTAGTTTAGTATTATCCACCACTTAAAATAACTAATTAGTTATGTTTTGTGTTATGTGTTCCCGTCTTGAAAATTCATATTTCAAATGGATATTGCATCCTGATGTTTATGTTGATGTACATGTGGTTTATAGAGCTCGTAAATTGAGATACCTGCGATCTTATTGATTCTGTGAATAAGCATATTCTTACGGGTGCAAAAAAAAAAAAAAATTGAAGTAATTCTAACTTTCAAAAAAAATTTGAAGTAATTTTAACATTTATTTTATTTACTGGAACATGTAACTCAACATCTTCTTTGTCTACTTTAAACACCCATGGTTCTCATTCCTGTCAACACTGATAAGCTAAATCAAAATTCTCTTTTGAATTGTATCATACCTTGTTATTCCAGTTTGGTAATATAAGCTTACTATACGGCATGGGTTTTGCTCATTGTTCCAGGCGATAAACTACATTTGTTTAAATACTTGCGCTTTGGTCCTTTGTTGGCAGTTGTCTCCTCGGCCTTTCAAAAATAGCTTATATACGATAGGGCGTTGAAAATTGAAATGGATACAGTGAGATGCATCCATGTGGTCTGTCAACTCAACTTACTAGCTTGCACTTTCAAAAATCCGGCTCAGCGTGTCATTGTATAATAAAACTTGTCCTGAATATGCATTTAATATTTGCAACTAAAAAATAAGCAATCAATAAAGTAAAAGTGTTACTGAAATATTTCAATATTGCAAAATGAGAGGATGGCTAGCCCCGTTCGTGAGAATTTTTGGTCTTACTGCCGAAGCAGAACACATTACATTGCAGAAATGGAGCTACATGTTAGAGATACACTGTTACAGTACTTTATAGCTGCTTCAACAATACTTCCTAGCTGAATATAGGCTAATTGAAACGTCATGATACCAATTGTTTGTGGCGGTAAAAGGTCAAATACGATTGCCTGATGATGCATCATCGAATCAGCTCACTCAGCTTTACTATATGTTAAGTTTTGCAAAGTATTTGATTCTGTTATGAAGAAAAGATCAGTTGATGGGTTAGGTACCGCAAGCAGAAAAAGACGGAACCATACAAGTTAAGAAGAAAACCTTGTAGGTGAGAAGTATCCAAGGGTCTGATAATTCCCAAAATTGTTTGATACAAGGATATGCTTAAATGGAATACCGGTACATTTTTTCTTACGCAGTTGACCAGAACACCGCAATTTTGGATTCAACAGATATCCACAGATTACAGGACCATACGTAGATTTGGAAGTCCACATACGGTATATTATTTACGAAGAAGGTACATGTATATATACCTCAGGAATAGATTACCTTAGCTGTATTTAGTAAAACCTTTCCTGCTATTCAGCTTTGTACTTTTATTGACCTTTTAACGTTTTGGATTCGAAAGTTTGAAAGGCTTTTCACACCCCTATTCTGAATGACGTATCACCATACTGAGCGCCGCCGAATCACATTTTGGCCAATAAGGCACATCCAGTTGTCCTACTAATCTACATGACGTCATATCACGTGAAAACATCTGCTTGAGGTATATGATATGGCTTTTTTTTCAATATCACACCCCGTATCAACCCTTAACCAATATAATCCTTCGACCAGAGCTCCTGGGATTAAAATGGTGTCTCGGGTTGATACTGATGCGATATATATAGAACAAACTCAGGAGGCATTAAATTAATAAAAAAATAACTAAATACCGTCAAAGCCTGTGAAAATGTAGAACACCTATACAGTTTAATTGAAAAGAAAATCATTTTATATTTGAATTGCCAGGTATAAAACCAGGTTTAATCCACCATTTTCTACATAAGGAATGCCTGTACCAAGTCGGGAATATGACAGTTGTTTTCCATTCGTTTGATGTGTTTGAGCTTTTGATTTTGCCATTTGATAAGGGATTTTCCGTTTTGAATTTTCCTTGGAGTTCGGTATTTTTGTTATTTTACTTTTTACTAAATCGCTTAAAAGATCCATTCTGTCATTTTCTCACCTCAACGACATCGTTTGTGATTAGGTCACTTAAAGAGGAACCAGTAATATTAAGTCATTGATATTTTGCAAATAGTTACATGTATTACCATTTTCACATCTTATTTTCATGAAAAACATATGGCCTTGGCCCCGCATCATGTAGAGGTGTTTACCACTACGGATTGTCCGTAATTTACACGGATTTTATTCACGGAATTATGCCGATCTTTCAAATTATAAAAACGAAAGGTAGACTACAATTGTGAAAAGATGTTAGCTACGAAGCGGGCGTGTCCCGCTGATCCGGACTTGCGTTGCCGCGCTCACTGGTGATACTACTGTATTAAAAATACTGAGAAAAAGGTTAATACTACTGATAGACTTAAATAGGGGTAAATTCATCAGGTCACTCATGGTCAAATTTGAAACTTCCGCTTAATATAGGTATATATTTCACATGCGAGGCATATTTATTTATTGCACTCATGTTATCTGTAAGATTTTCTTGATTTCCGAAAATCAAATTTTGTATGGGTACGTTTGTTTTTTAGGATTTTATTTGAAATGGATTGATTCAATCGCCTTTTTGGTCATTTATATCTTCCACACACACACACACACACAATCCCATCCTATCCTTAAATTATGCTATAAACCCTGGTCGACAGACTTCCAATCGAGTATTTTAATAATTCATTTCTTCAAAATCGCCATTTTCTTTGTGTGATATCTATGTTTTGGCTTTTTTAATTTTTCTAAGTAATATATAACTTATGATTTATTGACGTTAACTTAACGTCCAGTGGCAAATGTTTCATATATATATGAATGATCTTTCTTTATGTATCACATCTCAAAGACATGTGTTAGATATGTTACGACTATGTTAGCGATATTTTTCAGATTTAGTAATGTCCTTTTGCAAAAACATGCTGAATCGGATCAAAAGTAATTTTGCTTTAAGTAATTTGAAAAGAACAAGATATTAAAGGAGCTCATTCTGGTCTGTCAGGTGAGCTTGAAGTTGATAACATACATTTAACGCAAGCATATAACACAAATTCTTAGAAAGCATGGTCCTTGCAATTGTAATTCATTTAAAATATAATATCAAATTATCAAGACTCGGACAACACATTTGATCTCGATGTTTCAAATCTACACTACACTTTTCAACGTTATACATTTAAATACATTTTGAACTGATCAGAGCGATAGTCTTATATAACTCACTAGCCCAAAATGATTATTCTTTGTAAGAAGTTAACAGATTGATTTGCATGTGCAAGCCGTGCAATATGAGTAACATTTGTTCAACATGTGGAACTTGGTCTTATACTTTATCCAAATTTAGAACTTTTCAAGTAAAACAATTTTTTTTTATTTTAACGATTTAATTGCTAAAGTTTGTTTGTTTTACTTCCATTTTTATTTAATGTTAAAATTCATATCCTCCCTTCTTAACGTTTAGGTTTTATTTCTCATCGATTTCTTTTATTTTAAAGAAATCATCGACATTGCTGGGAAGCGGACCACGAAGAGAATACCAAAATTAACTGTATCTTTATACAACATTTTATTATTACCGTTTGACACTGTATAAGTCGGATACCAGGAACAATATATGTATACAAATAAAGCAAAACATACTTCGTACATAAAGCAGTAATGAACCAATATCGAACAATCAAATTAAAAATGATATTTGCACGAAAGTTGTCCGATTGCAAGATCGAAAATCTACCTAAATATATATGTGATCCTTTCCCTAAATTTTTTTTTTCAATTTCAGTTAGCAAATGTTTTTTTTTTTTTTTTGACTGTTTATATGTCATTCTAAAAACGTTGTTCGCAGATTTAAAAAAAACCACTCATATCATATTGTCAATAAAGAGTATATTCGAAAAGAATATGTCGCTAGGCCAACATCACTCAGCTTTAAATTCAACATTAGGCTTTTGAAAATATTTCGAATAAAATAGACAAAAATTCTAAAAGCGGTAAAATTCTTCTGACCTGCACGATTGTGTTGAAGCTCAATTTCCTTTGGAGGAGACAACGTTTATCCACTGATTTTTTCTTCTTATTATGACCCCAATCTTTCCTATAATTAGCGTGTCTCATTCATCCAATGTGAGTAAACTTTTTAAGATTCAACCTTCACTAAACGAATTTCACCGGGTCTTCAAGTTAATGGTACAAAAGGTAAAGAATGGTCATCTTTGGTTACATTGGGTCGTCCAGGAACGTTAAACTTTAATTTATCATTTGAATAACAAAGAAAATATTATTTACAGGTTTGTAAATATAAAACGGAGACGTTGAAACAAATGAGAGCGTAGTATTCCTTGCTACACGAGACTGGACTAGTATTTAGCGGCCTTATTCTGACCGGACGTGGTTGTGTACTTTAACATCCCGCCCAGCAAAACCGGAGCACCATTAGAATGGGTTTAACTATCGGACGAGATAGGTCAATATACACACGCGACCCTTAGGAGTACTTAAGAAAGTGCCAAGACGGGTTCAGTTAAATTCAAAATAATTGGTATGACTATGTCGATATGAAGATATAATATCTACAGTTACCAGAACAAAAACAAAATACAGAATAATAGTGTAAATGTATTAAATTCCTATTAATACTTTTATATATATATGTACCGTTGTTGACTTGTATAATGGTATATTTTTACATTATTACGTACGTATATATTCTTGAGATTAAAAAAACGAGGCAGATGATACCAAAGGGATAATAAAAAAAAAAAAAAAAAAAAAAATAAAAAGTAAAATCACAAAAAATACTGAACTCCGAGGAATATTCAAAAAGGCAAGTCCCTAGTCAAATGGCAAAATCAAAAGCTCAAACACATCAAACGAATGGACAACAACTGTCATATTCCTGACTTGGTACATGCAATAAAAAGATTACTGATATTCCGTAAAGCTTGCGACATTAAGGAGTAAGTGCAAAACTGGTCCGCTCGGGGTGGGAGTTCTGTATCCGAGAAAGGTCTAATATCTTCATGTGGACTGTTTACCTTCTAATGTAGCACGTTTAAAATCTCGCACAGCGTGTCCGTCTAGTACAGAGTAGGGTTCTTATTTATAACACATTAACATGTTCTCGTCCTGATATTGCAATATTTGCCATTGGACGTTAAACGCCAATTCATCATCACGGTCATCATCATCGTCATCGTCACAATATTTAATCATATTTATTGAACAAGTATAAATATGTGATACCGTTTCCAGTGCGCAAGGCTACAATCGACACAAAAAGTTGAAGAAGTCATTCATATAACAGATTGAGAGCACCAAAACTTCAAATATGATTGATTGATTTATTGTGGTATATTCAACGTCCATTGGCAAATATTTCATGCATGGTCCATACAAGAACAAATTCAAGATTAACATATAACATAGGTTCTGTAAGGTATGTCGACCGGTATGAAAGTGGGAAATTTGGACTACTACTGGAAAAAGAGAATATGTTGGATAGGGGTCAGACATTTTGCTTTGCAACAAGCCACCTACGGACCCCTCAGAGAATATTTTCAAAGGATTTTTAACGTGCGGGAAGAGCATGACACTCTCCAAAGACAAAGCGTCTGATTTAACTTTCCCCATTTTAAATGGACGTGATTACGTATTTAGACATCCCGCACAAACTAGCCGAAGCCCTACGTACTTAAGCAAGAGGGTTTTTTTTCTGCAAGAGGGGAGAAGTCGAGGGAAGACCATATTGCTATACCCCTGTTAGCCCAGGATGTTTTAAATTAGATAGATGTTTGAGTATATATGTATGAACAAATAAGAATGACATTCCAAACCAAATCCTTAATCTAAAGAAGTGTACCATTC
Source organism: Mytilus coruscus (assembly GCA_017311375.1). NCBI lineage: Eukaryota > Metazoa > Mollusca > Bivalvia > Mytilida > Mytilidae > Mytilus > Mytilus coruscus. The sequence continues at coordinate 120,041,226 of CM029596.1, read as the reverse complement.
ATTGTCCTATTTCAAAATAAAACAATAATTCGTCTTGTTTGAATGGGTTTTTCAGTGCAAAATTCCATAAGGTTCATGTTAAATTTGCAATATCATTTCGAACTTATCTAACAGCAATACATTTGCCTGAATAATTTTTGAATTTCATTGCCATTGAAAAAATCAATGCTTTCGTACACACATGATTAAAAAAGTATCTTTCTTAAATTCCATTTTGTTTTGATAAAATTAGAAAATATTAAGAAAGTAAAGTTTCAACTCCTCAAGGCAACGTTTTCGTGGTGTGAATTTTACTCTTACTTACTTTTACTTTTTTAGTATCTTTTTTTTTTTTTTGTCATGTAGCACCGCAAGTATTTAAGTGTTTACACATCCTTGGCTTTCAAAAGCTTAGGGTTTGAGTATTTCTTATGAAGGTAAATCTAGAAAAGCGTTTCAGAACAACCAAATATATATGTGTTATTCTCTTTAAACTGCCCCTGAAACGCTTGGCAGAATTTGTGAAACTTTCTCATAACCCTACTAACATGGTGTACCTCATACATGTTTTTATTTATTCTTTCATCTGATTGATGTTTTGGAATTACTTTCGCATGATGTGTACTATGTCATGTAACCCACTACCCCCTTCTCCTCAACCCATAACAAAAAAATATATCAGAATCCTCCAATATAGATAATGGTTTATTCACTTCCAATTTCTGTTTTGATCCAAGGTGTGTTGGGGGTTTCACATAGCAAATCGTGGACATTTGTCATTGTTTTATCTGGGGTATCCATTTTCTGTCTGCAAGTTTTCCTGAACCACTTATTGAAATTATTTCAACCTATTTAAAAATTTTAACAATATATCGTCATTGTGCAACTTATTTGTTGTTTATCCGAATTTTGTAAGAGGATTCCTTTATATTCCCTTGTTTAAGAATGGCGTTATTAACTGAGGTAATTGTTTTCATTTTCGTATATTTGGTATAACAGGACATTTTTCTGTTGATTGTTTTCGTTTTACTGTTGTGATTTTCTGTATGAAAAGTTTTTATCGCCATAAGGAATTCTAATAAAACTATATTCAAGCGCATCTATCTTCCTACATCAATAAGGATGTTCATCAGATTGTATTATTGCATTTGAAAAAAAGATTGACACTGACAAATGTAATTTGTTGTGCGGAAATATTTGCTAATACAAAATATCATTTCATCTTACTCGTATATAATTATGTTTTAGCAGTATCGTTGCACAAATTATGTTTACTTGTTTGTGCAGTATCGTCAATTATGGACGATCCGGTTCCAACTGCTAGTTAGTTTTTTTTCATGTGACTCTTATATACATATGTTATATATATATCTATTATCAACAAGTCTAAATTGAAAACAACGTCCAAACCTATGATTGCGTTGGATAAAAACCGCAATTTTAATACGTGTGCATGCAAAACAAATTTCTTGGTAGAGGGGTCTAAATACAGCACAAATAATATTATTCAAAAGACCTAAAAAGTGAAAAAAGTATATTTTAACAAAACGCATTTGACTATAGCAAGTCGAACAACGGATGTTCTTAAACACTGCTGACTGCCATGGCGATTGCCAAATAAATGGATCACCAGATGTAACAAAATGGGTCTTAATTATTAATTTAATACCAAACAGAAACCAATAAACGTGCGGAAAAGATGGTATATCGCAAACATGAGGTGCAAAAATTGGTACACTACATCCGGATTTCGACAATTAATGTCTCTTCAGTGATGTTAGGAATCGAAACGGTAATTGGAAGGCCATAAAATTTACCTCAAATTCGGATAGACTCTTGAATTTTGAAGAGTCGAAATAGGATTATATAAACCCGAAGGCAAATATAATACAAATCCAAACGAAAAAATATAAACAAGTCTAAATTGAAAACAACGTTCAAACTTATGATTGCGCTGGATAAAAACTGCAATTTTTATACGTGTGCATGCAAAACAAATTGGTAGAGAGGTCTAAATACAGCACAAACAACATTTTCCAAAAGACCAAAAAAGTGAAAAGTATATTTTAACAAAACGCATATGACTATTATTTTATCTGTATAGCTTATATATATGTTATGTCATCTTTTTCCTGGGGTAGTCTTCATTTCATCTTAGTCGACCAATTTTGCAGAATCTTCCTATTTGATGTTTTGTTAATTTATATGTATGTTCGTCCATAATATGAAAAGTATATATGCCAGTGTATGTCAAGCAAACAACACTCTATCAAACCCTATTCCTTGAAATAAAAAATAGAAAGTGTTTTATATACTAGTTATCCGATTGTTAATACTCCATAGAGAAAGTGTCTTATATACTAGTTATCCGATTGTTAATACTCCATATAGAAAGTGTCTTATATACTAGTTATCCGATTGTTAATACTCCACATAGAAAGTGTCTTATATACTAGTTATCCGATTGTTAATACTCCATATAGAAAGTGTCTTATATACTAGTTATCCGATTGTTAATACTCCATATAGAAAGTGTCTTATATACTAGTTATCCGATTGTTAATACTCCATATAGAAAGTGTCTTATATACTAGTTATCCGATTGTTAATACTCCATATAGAAAGTGTCTTATATACTAGTTATCCGATTGTTAATAGAAAATGAAAGGATATGGAGTAAATGTACATGGGACAAAATCGCACACAATACATAGAAAACATAGAAAATTATCAATGAACAGGGCTTTTATTCCTGTTCTTCATCTTGACAGTTGATGTAGGGTCTTCAACAATGAACAAATCATTCATACCCTACAACAAGGTCAAGACGGCCCCTAGCGTCGACTTAAGCGGTACTATTGATAAAAATAAAGTAATTGTGAAATACTCCATATAACAAAACAATTCATTTTGTTTTTTTGTATATGAAAAAAAGTGGGTTTTGAAAAGAAAACAATGTTCAAATGAATACACCTTACAAACGCATCTCGGGGACAATACACTTCAAAATATATTTTAGAGGAAAGAGGAACAATCCTAACGATCTGCTGTATCTGTATCTGTCTGTCTGTATTTATTGCAATAAAAATGTCGTTTAAGTGAGCTTTTCAAGTTTCTACTATTATATAATGTTTCTTTTGTGTCGACCATTTATGGTTACGGAACTCTATTATTCTTTCAATTAAAATCAATTAAGTAATGTTTTATCCCTTACTTTATGTGCACTCTCGTATAAATATCAAAATAGTTCCACGCAAAGAAACATTCCATTCCCAAATTGAATCCAAATACCATAAATCTCCGTATAAAAGTATGTAGCACCGCTATCCGTCATACATAAATCTTAAAACAAGTTAATTAAAGCACTTTTATCTTAGTTCACTGCTGCTATTAGACTAATAAGTTTCAAATTAAAACATGCAATACTAAATTTCTTAAAACAAGGAGTTTGATAACTGTTTCATTGCAAAATTATATGAAAATCGTCGCCACAATATCTTGAATTAGATTTGACACAGCAAGGAATGTAATGATTAACGATAACTTGCACTGGTAAAATACAATTACTGTCGTGAATGTTTTCTCGTTTTCAGTCAAGTAAATTTGAATATGTGACAATGGTATCAGTCAATTAGCCAATGCAAAATTAATTCTATATTTATATTCATCCCTCATTATGCTTTATGATAACAAAATCTTATTTCAAATTTTTGGGAGTGCCAAGTTTCAGAAAATTCTTGGATTATTACAGTATTCAAAGATAACACAATTTTTTTTTATTAACGGTATGTATAAAACAAAATAAGAAGCGGTTGTATAATTTCTAATGCGACAACTATCCACCTGACTTCAAATGACGTGGACGTAAACTACTATAGGTCACCATATGGCCTTCAGCAATGAGCAAAAAAAAATCTGTTCCGTTTAGTCATCTATAAACGGACCTACTAGTACAAAATGCGAAACAATCAAACAAGAAGTCGAGATCATGACAGAATAATATTTTTGTTAACCAGAAGGGAAAGACAGCAATCAATGACAACTACTGTATTACAGGCTCCTGGCTTGTCAAAGTCACAAACAATGTTGCGTTGTAAAACATATGTGTGTACGCTCACTCCTCCCCTCACCTGTGACAGAGGTGTAATAGCAAAACAGAAACTGTGAAAATCAGTTGGAAATGGTTTACTCATCATATTGGCACGAAGCACAAAAAAAAACAATTAACATCAAGACGGGGGGACATAACATTTGTTTTTGATAAATTAAAACATTACTTTTCATAAAGTCATTTGTTTAATTTATTTATTTATAAACCTTTTTAAAAAGTAAAATACTAGTAACAAAAATACCGTAACCAAGGAAAATTCAAAACGAAAAGTCCCTTATTAAATGGCAAAATCAAAAGCTCAAACACATCAAACGAATGGAAAACAACTGTTTTTTTTTCCTGACTTGGTACTGGCTTTTCCTCATGTAGAAAATGGTAGATGAAACCTGTTTTTATATTTAGCTAAACCTCTCACTTGTATAACAGTCGCATAAAATTCCATTACATTGACAAACTTGCTAGACATTTTGTATTAAATATAATTATAATATACATTAAAACGTTTAAACCCGCTGCAATTGTTTGCACCTGTCCTAAGTCCGGAATCTGATGTTCAGGAGTTGTCGTTTGTTGATGTGGTTCATAAGTGTTTCTCTTTTCTCGTTTTTATATAGATTAGACGTTTGAATGGTTTTACACTAGTAATTTTGGGGCCCTTTATAGCTTGCTGTTCGGTGTGATCCAAGGCTCCGTGTTGAAGACCGTACTTTGACCTATAATGGTTTACTTTTATAAATTTTGACTTGGATGGAGAGTTGTCCAATTGGCACTCATACCACATCTTATATCTATTTGTAGAAATATGTGTTGTTTTTTTTTTACCATTTGAGTGCTTAATTGAAGTACCGATGTTATTATATGATATTTTTTCAATTAATAATCATAAATTTCTATTTTCTTTTTTTTTTATCAAACCAATGAAGGATGTGTTTTTTTTTTCTAATTGTAGAAATATGTGTTGTTGCATGGTATCATTCAATCAGAAGAAAAAACACATTTCCTCCATTTGTTTGCTATAAGAAAATAAAAAATTATAATATAAACGGAGAAAATATTATATAATAACAATGGTACTTAAATTAAACACTTAAATGGTACACTCACATTTAAGCACATAGCTTGATTGGTATTTGTTGAAGTACTTCCATTAATATCATATTGATAATCGTGTCCCTTTGGAATTGGATAATTGTATGCAATGGATGGATATGTGTCTAATATAAATTTTTATGGCATATGATATCATATTCAAGATAACACATTTCTGACTGATTTCCCATGTTCTTAATTCGTCATATATTGTAAATATTTTGAAAATAATACAATTTACTTACCTGTAGAAATTCATAATTATGGGTAAAATCGTGCATGCTCAATGTTCTTACAATCAGAACATTAAGTAAAAAGTCACGGAGCACGTTGTTGTTACTGTTCTTGATCTTAAAATGGACACGGTAGTTTATTTTATAGATCTGATTGCGTTGCAGGTGGTTGTTATACAGGGTACAGTTTTGCATAATGACATGCAAACACTCCACGAGTCTCTTACAAAGGTATCAAAGCATGTTAAACCGAGGATAAACCAATCACAGCCTGTTAATGTGGATGTTATGTTTGCTATGAATACAATTCAAGATTACGATGAAATTTCTGGAAACTTAATTTTTACTGCATCTTTTGCCTTCTTCTGGAATGACGAATTAAAGATGTGGAATCCCTTGAATTATAATGGAATTATAAACACGCAATTGCCTATTCTGAAAACATGGGTACCAGCTCTTGTCCTTCGCAATGGCGTTAACCAAAACTCTTTATTCACGTTCAGTAACAACATGGATATCGAAACTACTGTAGTTACATATACAGCAAATGGTGATGCCGTTTTAATCATTTTCGGACAGTATCAAATTACCTGCGAATCTGACATAACACATTTTCCATATGATGAACATAACTGTACAATAAGTTTATGGGCTCCTGATGTATTGAGTGGAATAAGGCTGTCTTCAGAAAAAGGAATGTTTTTTGGTGCATCAATTGCAAATGCCGAATGGACTATAACATTAAATTCTGTAAATGTATATAATAGGAACCATACACTTTATTTATATGGATATAACCTAACAGTAGATGAAGTAGAATTTTCGTTTACGATCCATTTTTAAACATTATTTTACCAATTATTATTTTGATGTTTAGCCATTGCTTAGTTTTCTTGCTGCCGGTTATGTCCGGCGAAAGAACATCGTTTTCATTCACTCTACTTTTAACATTTGTTGTGTACATGACTGCAGCATTGCAACAACTTCCACCAAGCAACAATATTTCTATTTTCAACATATTTTTGTTCCATCAGTTCGTTTTTAGCATTCATATAACAATACTGGTAGTCTTCAGTATTCAGATATTTTACAAAGACATGGACTCAACCAAATATAGTGCCCCGTTCAAATTCGTTTTGTTTCTGTATCTTTGTTCCTGTAAAATTCGCCTCCGGAAGAAAAGGATTGTTGATGGATGTACGAGCCATCAGAGCGAGTATGATACCAATGAAAATCATTTGTGGAAGAAAGTGTCTATCTTTTTGATAGATTATGTTTGTTATACTTTTTTGCTAGCTGTTTGTTAGAGCTCGTTGTGTATGGATTGGTTTACGGAACTTTTAAAGATTAATCCAATAATTATAAACATGAACGCTCTGATTTTATGTGTTTGCTGCCTTCTGGTTGAATGTTTCATTTAGACTGAAAATATCATTTCAAAACATTGGTGTAGGCGTTTATGTTACTATTGATTATAAAAGAAATGCATTGTAAGAAATGCTTTCCACAAACAATCCTTACTTTGGACGTTTTCTTTGTGTTTTTTTTTCAGTCACTTCTTTTACATGATGTGTGAATATTAAACTTCAAGTTATAGATTAAAACATTCCATTTATGTCCCTGTAACTTGACCGCGCGTTGTTCGTTAGTGTTTTCGTTTATTGGTGCAAATCAATTTGTACATAAATCAGTCCATTGATTTTCTCGTTTTACATTTTGTCATATCGGGCTTATCTACACTATACTTTTGTTTTTTAACATTGTTGAAGGCCATGTAGTGACTTATAGTTACATCATATGTCATTAAGTCTCCGGTGGATAGTCGTCTCAATGGCATTTATACCACATCTTATTTTTATATTGCTACTACAGGAATTTAGCTAAGGTAGCTACAGCTGTTGGTCAAATATTCCTGCTTAAGAACAAAAACCAGAATCGAAAGTCTCAATGTTAAATTCAAGTGAAATCGGCAGTATTTTTAGAAGCCTATTATTATTTTAAATCGTCAGGTCATCAGAAGAAAGAACTGTTGAAACTGATAGGTGATTAAATCACGCTTGTAGCCCTTGCTGAAAGATGTTAAAAATTTCCGAGTCTTAATGTATCATTGCTCAGTGTTTTAATTTTATTAACGGCATTATAATACAAGATAGGGTCAGAAATACCGACTACTATTGAAAGGGCATTAGGGCCATAAATACCGACTACTATTGAAGAGGCATTAACTACGAGTTAGACCCCAAAAATAAAATATGATTTTTTTAGTTTCACACATTTATAAAAGTGGAATATAGATATATTATTTCGCTATAATCAGTCAGTTTGGTTCAAATTTGTCAAAATTAGCTTTAAAAAAATCACTGATGTGCTATTGACATGCAAATCTGACATGCAAATCAATAATTCAACCTCATGTGAATCTGTATAAATGCAACCTTTAATTGCTTTTAATTTGATGGTGTCTGGTTTAAAATACGCACGAAATGCTGATACATATATAACGATTCTATACATTGTTAATTGTTGTTTTTGGACTTTTTGTGATGTGGATAAATGTTTTAGTATGTTATAATTCAAATATGAGAATTTGGGTCAAATCGGTGAACACGAATTTGACAGCTAATGTCCATTTTACAGTTTACGCTGGTATTTAACAGTTTGTGGTATATTTAACCATGTAAAGTTACTTTTGTGACGATACCATATTACGTTCTTTAAAACCATATTCATTAGAAAATCTAAGATAGAATACCATACATGTTTTGAAATCTACACACCATAGTTTGCGACACGAGGAACAAAGGCGTCCAAAAAAAAGTGATGGTAAAGTGAAACAGTTCTAAAATAAAGTCCTTGAATATTATGTCAATGTCAGAATATATTGTTTTTTTTGTGTTTTTTTTTATATCGGTGTTATTTATTTGTATTCGAGCGAACTGTTGACATGGATGTGCATGGTAAATTTGGGCCGGTGGCAGTGACAAGTCTTCTTGTTCCTGTTATTACTTAACAGTTTGAAAATTTCCACGTTTTTTTCTGAGATTGAACTGTAACTGTTGATTGAATATACATTTTGTAACCGAAATTTGCATAATGTCTGTATCAGCAATTTCATTTGACCTTAATTTTGAACCAAGTACTTTCAGGCAACGTGGTTTGTCACACTAATTTTCATCCTACTCTCCATCACTCTTCATTGATTTTATAATAGATAAAATTGAGAATGGAAATGGGAATGTGTCAAAGAAACAACAACCCAACCATAGAGCAGACAACAGCCTATTTCTTTCTACAATTTTCTGACGAAAATAACATATTAGACAGCGTGTCATCAAATGAGTAATCTGCGTCACAGAAGTTGTATGGCTTCTTTGATTTTTAGATTTCGTAATATTTTGTTGGATCCCGATCCTATATTCACGGATAGCAAACATGTATTGGGTCTACGTTGTGCTAAAGTAATTTTGCTCATTGGTCCAACATGTTGTGCCTTCCTTGGCCAAACAGCAATATACCAACAAAGTTTACTATTTGCCAACAATCTGCCAAGGTAATTAGGTGGAAATTATGTTGGCCCAACAACAGTTTGCCAATGGAGTCTAAAACTACAAACCATATGCCAACATTTTATATAATGAATTGTTTCCTTTGAACCAACAATCTGCCAACAGTGTGCCAGCGTGTTTTAATTAGAAAATAGATATTTCCAACATCCATCAAATAAAGAATAGAACCAGATATATTTAGTCTCGCGGATATTTGTCCCAAATCTATTATTGTGAAATTTGTTCTAATGCTAGCTAGGATGCTAGCAGAGTTTAAACTACATTATTGTTCATTCTGGTGTGACTTTTATATATTTTTGCCATGTAAATTGATTTCTTCTCGTATGTTTGTGTTCTCTGAATTTCTTGGGCTTGAATACTGTGTTAAACATGTTAAATGTAAATTTTATACTCTTACAGTTTCACAAGACAAATATATTGGACCTACTGACACAGAATACTTGTAATCTAATGACATTAAAATCAATAAGAAAAAGAACAAGAGATCTGAGACTGATTTTCAATGTAATTTAATTTTCATTTTCTGTCTGTTTTTTCTTTTCTGCTCGTCTCTTCCTTCCCATTTCTCTGTCCTTAGCAAATCGAAACCAATCTTTGATAACACTGTCAACAGCATTATCACTGGCATTTGCTGACAGTCTATTCTTTCTGATTGCCCCTGAAAAAAGCTGAAACTGTAAATTGGCTATATTTTAAATCATACTTTAAAATAGACTGTTCCCATCAGTTTAATCGTAAATGTTTCATACTGATACAAGCAAAAATATTTTAAAGCGCTTTGGGACCCTCATCTACACTTTATTACACAACCCCTATTTTCAAAAGCAAAAAAACATTTATCACTTATTTAATAAAAACACAAACTGGTTAAAGGTATTTCAAGAGCCTATTATTATTTTAAATCGTCAGGTCATCAGAAGAAAGAACTGTTGAAACTGATAGGTGATTAAATCACGCTTGTAGCCCTTGCTGAAAGATGTTAAAAATTTCCGAGTCTTAATGTATCATTGCTCAGTGTTTTAATTTTATTAACGGCATTATAATACAAGATAGGGTCAGAAATACCGACTACTATTGAAAGGGCATTAGGGCCATAAATACCGACTACTATTGAAGAGGCATTAACTACGAGTTAGACCCCAAAAAATAAAATATGATTTTTTTTAGTTTCACACATTTATAAAAGTGGAATATAGATATAATATTTCGCTATAATCAGTCAGTTTGGTTCAAATTTGTCAAAAATAGCTTTAAAAAATCACTGATGTGCTATTGACATGCAAATCTGACATGCAAATCAATAATTCAACCTCATGTGAATCTGTATAAATGCAACCTTTAATTGCTTTTAATTTGATGGTGTCTGGTTTAAAATACGCACGAAATGCTGATACATATATAACGATTCTATACATTGTTAATTGTTGTTTTTGGACTTTTTGTGATGTGGATAAATGTTTTAGTATGTTATAATTCAAATATGAGAATTTGGGTCAAATCGGTGAACACGAATTTGACAGCTAATGTCCATTTACAGTTTACGCTGGTATTTAACAGTTTGTGGTATATTTAACCATGTAAAGTTACTTTTGTGACGATACCATATTACGTTCTTTAAAACCATATTCATTAGAAAATATAAGATAGAATACCATACATGTTTTGAAATGTACACACCATAGTTTGCGACACGAGGAACAAAGGCGTCCAAAAAAAAAAGATGGTAAAGTGAAACAGTTCTAAAATAAAGTCCTTGAATATTATGTCAATGTCAGTTTTTTTTGTTTTTTTTTTTTATATCGGTGTTATTTATTTGTATAAAATATTGCGCTGTGTCATTTGCTGAACGTTGGCGTAATAAACGTATTTACACTTTTTGGTATTTAGCTATATTTTGCCTTGACCTTAGATCTACTCCGAATCACATTTTGACGTCAGGCAACAATCACTTTTTAATTGTGACGTCAAATGTTTTGAATTATGATGTCAAAGTTTACGGGAACCTGTGTGATTTTACGTAATGGCGGACAAATTTGCATACAAGTGTAAATACGTCTATAATGATCTTCAGATCCGCTATTTATACGAAATCGTCGTTTACTGATGATGTAATACACAAGTTGTTCATAAACAACAACAAAACACGTAACGTTACATTTATCGCGTTACAATGAAAGAAAACTTAAACAAATACAAATATGAACAAATATGAACAATTGCACTCATAAATAAAGACGATACGTAAACTTAACATTCCGTTTGATGGGAACTCAAATTTATCTGTTAACTGATTCTGTACCTAGTTTCTAATTAAAATACAATGTTCATGTGTTCCAACCTCAAGTTCCTCAGGCTCATTTTAAGATGGATTAGGTCCTTTTAAAATAATCAGAAATTTGTTTACAACTGATTATTCTTTAGTACAAACGATAAATAGTGAAATATTGATTACCTTTAATATGAGGCAGGTGTTACCTGTGAAAGGGGACGAAGTCAGAAAACCTTTAGAATCCCGTTAAGGTGGTATGGGAGTACGAATTAAAAAAAATGATAGAATTTATTCATACCGAAGGCGGATCCGGCCCTCCTCCTTCCCCCGCTTTGTGGGAAAAATTTGGTTGATCATATAGGAAATCACTGAAGTATGACTGGAGCGGGCCCATGTAATAGTTCAGCCAGTGCCCCCCACTGCATACTTTGCCAAAATGTAGCATATATTGTGATATCAGTCGGAAAGCTGACCCCGGTTTGACCCCATTTCTTAAAGCAACAATGGAAGTCATGCGATTTATGGATTACGATAAAGTGTATCGTCAGGTAGTAGGTATTCCTATGGGCACTTACTGTGCCCTGTAATAGCAGATTTATTTCTATATTGCTATGAATCTCAGTTTATGACCAAACTCAGTAAAGACCCATCATTGTCATATTTAGTTGATACATTCAACAATACCTACCGTTACCTGGATGATATTTTTCGTTAAATAATCAAGAGTTCTCTACATATACTTCGAAATTTACCCAAAAGAACTTACTTTAACTAAATCTAACATAAACAGCAGCAGTTGCCCTTTTCTAGATTTAGACATTTCAATTTCTAACGGAAACTACATACTATTTACGACAAAAGAGACGATTTTCATTTCCTATTGTTAATTTTCCATTTTAGACGGCGATGTGCCTTTGGCTCCATCATACGGTGTTTATATATCCCAACTCGTTCGGTATGCCCGTGTGTGTTCTGATGTCATAGATTTTAACGAACGTAATCAATGCATCACCGGGAAATTATTGTGTCAGGATTTCGATACCATAAATTACTTAAAACTTTTACTAAATTCTTTCATAGATACAAAGATTTGATTAGTAAATTTGGCTGTACCTGTAGAAAACTTATTAAAATGGTATTTCACATCCTAAATTTTACGGTAATATTGTACTTAAAGCGAGGAAATCACTATGTGATCCGTGTAAACTCATCGAACCTTTAAACAAACTTATAAGTAAGGGTTATCGTACCAATATTGTAATTAGATCTCTGAATATAGTTTACATTGGCACTAATATCGATTTTGTCATTAGCAAATTAAAACATAACTAAGTTGTATCTTCTTTTGAGGCGGGATGTTTAGAGACACACACACGTTATTTTTATCTCTTAAGAAGTAGCTCCTCACTATCCTACTACCTGTCGATACATTTATTTTGGCATTGCACAAGTCATGTCTTCTCTGACTGTTCATGACGTTAAAATACTAAATCCCTGGGATGTGTTTTAGTTGATTTTAGTCTCTGATGCATGATTTTTATCATTAATTGTTTTTGGCTTTTAACTAGCTGTCAGTAACTGCGAGTACTCTCAAATCGTACTTTCTTTTAATTCGAACTGTTGATACACTATTTTTAATACTTTTTGTTATTTTATATTAATATGGATCTTGTCTGTATACCAGCTTTGATTATTTGGAATATCTACTAATTTTCACTTCTTCATACTACATTTTTATGAACATCAAGATTATTCTCCTTTAATCTGTACAGGAAGTTTTATTGTTGATATTTACCCTTATGTATCTAGTGTTAAATTAGGTATTTATATGACAGACCTTTCTTGGTATTCCTAATTATTGGAAGATTTTATATAGACAGAAAAGTATACCTAAAACGACAAAGTTATTTTTCGTTTACCTGTATATATTATGAAAACCGTTTTTTCAAAAGTGATTATTTTCTAAGGGTTAAATATTTCGTGGTGGTGTATTGCCATGGCTTTATTTGGACTTGTTTGTTTGCTTTTTGGCCTTGAATGTTTGTCCCTAATATTTTATTAACTATGTATTTACTTTCAGGTATCACAGATCAATTTATTCGTTCATAGTGTGTTAATTTACGTTTTGATTGAGTTAAGCCTTCCAATTGATGTTTTATCGTGTGTTTTCTATGTTGTGATGTTATACTATTGTTTCAGAAAAGGGAGAAGGTTTGGTACCATTAAAACGTTTAATCCCGCTGCAAATGTTTGCACCTGTCCTAAGTCAGGAATCTGATGTACAGTAGTTGTCGTTTGTTTATGTAATTTATACGTGTTTCTCGTTTCTCGTTTTTTATATAGACTAGACCGTTGGTTTTACCGTTTGAATGGTTTTACACTAGTACTTTTGGGGCCCTTTATAGCTTGTTGTTCGGTGTGAGCCAAGGCTCCGTGTTGAAGGCCATACATTGACCTATAATGGTTTACTTTTATAAATTGTTGTTTGGATGGAGAGTTGTCTCATTGGCACTCACACCACATCTTCCTATATCTATAAACTAATTTTTCTCTCAAAATGTGTCTTCAAAGTCTAGGTGTTGACCAAAAATCGGTCACTGAAAATTTAAATCGTAATTTTCTTTCTTAACTTCTCGGAAGCTATGCTGAATTTAAATTATGTTATGCAACATAACTTTGACTATGATATGTGCCATAATACGCTGTAATACGCAAATGTGCCACTTCGATGTGTCGATATTTCTGACGAAGCAGGGCCGATAGTAATTTACGAGTTACGTCCCTTTGTTTGACACTCTCATGATCAAACTATTATTATATTAAGCACCATATGCTGTTATTTACATGAGGATATTATTAAAATAATTTTATTGAACATATTTTGATACTAGAGACATGTGCAAAAATTAGCGAAACACATTTTATCACTTTTCAGAACTCAGTCTCAGTGAAATACTCAAATAGGCCCTATGTCAGTATGTGCCATAATATTATTATCCCAAGAGTTAATTTAATATTTATATTTTGGTAAGTATTTATACTGCTGTAACCAAATTATTTCAACACAGAAATAAATTTCTACTTTAATCATACAAGGGGTAGCCAAAATATTCATGAATAATGGATCAAGACAGGATTAAAATGATCAAATACAGGAACTCCTTTTCATTACTGATACCTGATCCTACCTTTTTCATTTAAACTTAAACGAGACCATAATGAAAGTATTCTGAATGTAAATTCTTCATTATTTGAAATAAAAGGAAATTAGTTTGCAATTCTTGTATGAACAAACTAAGTGTAACCATAAATTTTGTCTCACTGATTCCATGCAGATTCTAATGAATGGACTCAAATTATGAAAAAAAGCACTAAACCAATAAATAAATGGTTCTAATCATGAACTTGAAAATAGATAAGAACAAAAAAGACTGGGTCTAATATTTTTCTTCTATTTAATTTTTTTTTAACAATTATGCATTTTTATATTTATATAAAAGTATTTCAGAGCAGATTCTGAGTGCTAAGTCAACAATATTATGTTTTAGATCACAAGTCATAAGTAAGTTACACTTCATGTCAGAATAAACAGGCTTTGAATAAGAGTAATTAAAATGCTAGTCTGAAAGAGATTGTTTTAAGTTCATATTTAGGACAAGACTTTTTCATTTACCTTTGGCAGTTTTGCAGGATGACTTAATCACAATTTTTTCATTATATTATAAACAATGAATGAGTTTTGGTTAAGGTTGTGTAAAGACAGTATACGATTTCCTTACCTTGTTTTAGTTAAGTCAAACAATTCACTGTCTTAAAGAGAATAATTAATCCAGTCAAATATTCACAGCTGAACTCGCCATTGCTTTTCAAACAAACACACTAAATGTGTGTACATTGTGTAAAGATGCAAGTTGACATCGATGTGCAAGATAAAAAACTACAATGTCAAAAATGTCTTTCGTTTGGAATCTAGTTCGAACAGGGTTTCCTAAGGATGATAGAACGTTAGACTTGATTTTGTTTTAACTTTGAGATACTTATTATTAATTTAAATTGTTTATATAGTTTGTATATTCTTTGTTTATCTGGAAAAAAGAAGAAAAAATAACAGACAATTTCGCATAATTCTTAAACGACGATCAAAGGCATTACGTTATTTTTAAAAGACGGACAATTTGTAACATGTTAAAGTATTATTTTCTTTGATAATAAGAACCATGCTTGAAAAATCGAAAGAAATCTATTTCTGACCCTAATGGCAAGTAAGAAACAGAAAAAAGAAAAAATTCCAAATTGGCGCCAAATTATTTTTTCCGCGAAATTAACGCAATTTCAGAATGGCGGGTTTTAATATCAGTCCCATTGTTGTCTTAAGAAAGTAGCAACAACGGTCGTTTCTAAGGGCTTGCTTTCCGACTGATACAGGAAAAAACATCATTAATTATGTGATTAGAAGCTAAATTGAATGATATAATTGTAAAATAAATACGAGAAGATAACTTCTGGAAAATGCTTTGAGAATATTATAAGAAAAGCTAGGGTCACTGTACAATTTTTCCGGATAAAATATAAAATAGCAAAATTTAATGTAAATTCCTTCAGAAAATTTCAGAGTTACCTCACCTTCTATTCATATGATTTAGATTTAAAAAATGGATACCTTTTCATATATTGCGTACGTGAAAATGTAACCTTTTCCCATATTGTTTGGGTTTCATGTGGTGTGTAATGTAGGAGTGGAACACCAAAATGTCAAAAATGAAAACTTGGTTGATTAAAATACAGCAGGGAACACCAAGAACGGTGGCAGACAAAGAAGTAATGGGAACTTTATTGACCTTATCATATTTTTCTGATATTTTCCCGACCATTTCACATATTTTCAAGCTTGAAAAGGTGACCAATTCCAGCGGCACATCATATCACCTTGTATACAGGAAGTGCCACCAGTAATCTCAATTTATATGGAAAATGTGAAAGGTGATATACGATACTATTAAATATGGATGCCTTGGAGACATGTCAGACACACCAATACAATAGACAATAACACTATTGAAGCTTGAGGGCTGAAACTAATTAAAACTTGAACAGTTCTATGCTTTCGAATGGCAACTATTCAATGTCTCAAATAGCTTATAACAGTTATCTTCTTAAAACGTACAGAAAAAAGTAAAATTAACTGACGACTGCTAAAAAACACAAACAAACAAACATGTCGAGGCCTTTAGTTTTCTCGTTTGAATTGTTTTACATTTGTAATTTCAAGGTCTTTTATAGCCAACAATACGGTACGAGTTTTTCTCTTTTTAGAAGGCTATATGGTTGCCTATAATTGTTTACATCCACTTCATTTGATATTTGGTTGATAAAAATTAAAAGAAGATGTGGTATGATTGCCGATCCAACAACTCTCCATAAGAAATCAAATGACACAGAAATTAACAGCTATATGTCATCGTACGGCCTTCAACAATGAGCAAAGTCCATACTGCACAGTCAGCTATAAAAGGCCCCAAAATTACAAATTTAAAAACAATTTAAACGAGGAAACTAACGGCCTAATTAATGTACAAAAAATGAACGAAAAACACATATGTAACACAGCAACAAACGACAGCCACTGAATTACAGGCTCCTGACTTGGGACAGGCACATACAAAAAGTTATCTCATTTGCAATTACACCACATCTAATTTTTATAAATATCTGAAAAACATCACACTATAAAACAGTATAGAAATGGGCTTAAGTCATATAAGTATTATAGTTTCAGCTTCTATATACATAGAGTAGAAACACTCTAACAGTGGTCATGAAAGTGTCTTATTTTCTTGCTTCAGACTTTAAGCTCTGATTGAATGTTGTAAAATTCAATATACATCATATCTCATTGGGATGCATGACCTTTGAGCAATGGGTTTGCAAGTGGCTGCTGTGAATGTAGAAGGTGATAACATAAAAACATTGGTTTAAATTTGTGTTCCAAGGTAAACGTTGCTAGAAATAATCATTTTTCATTGTTTCTTCACCATGTTTACTGCATCGCGTTACAATACAAATTTCTCACTTCTTGCTAATAGATCTGGTGATGTGAATTTGATTTCTCTTTTTTCTTCTCATTGTATCATTTTTTTTTTTTTACTCTTTTGTGATGGTAAGCCATCATGCATTTTATTGTATAAAACAAAAGTTGTGTCAATTTTGCTCAATACCTCAGTGTAACATGTAGGTCACAGTACATTATGAAGATATGCGGATGTAAATGACACATTCTATGGAGAATGATTTTATAATTTTGAATAAGAAAAATATATGTCAATAGTCATTATTAAAAATTCAGCTTCGTTTCAGTGTCACTTCTTTTTCTTTTGGCAGTAAGTTTGTCACTAATAAAATTATTGAAATATATGATAAAGAAGAGTTGTTCTGTGAGTTCATTTTTGAAATTATTTATTAAAAGGTATGATTTAAAACTAAAAGATGTATTTTGTTGTTAATTGTCTGCGTTTAATTTTTTTAAGTCATACAATGCTAATTTCTTATTCCTTGAAAGTTGTTTTTTTTTTTTTTTTTTATAAAAAGGTAATTAAAAGGGTCTCAATTCTTCATATTTGAGTGACTCATTTTCTTTAAATTTGAGTGCCCCATTATTTTCTATTCTTTACTTTTATGCCATATTTTTCTTTATTCATAATTTGTTTGCTATTTTTTCTGCACATTTTGTCCATTCTTTAAAACCCCACGCAAACCCTCATCTACAAGTGGACTTTATCTGATGTTCAGTAGTTGTCGTTTGTTGATGTGGTTCATAAGTGTTTCTCGTTTCTCGTTTTATATAGATTAGACCGTTGGTTTTCCCGTTTGAATGGTTTTACACTAGTAATTTTGGGGCCCTTTATAGCTTACTGTTCGGTGTGAGCCTAGGCTCCGTGTTGAAGACCGTACTTTGACCTATAATGGTTTACATTTATAAATTTTGACTTGGATGGAGAGTTGTCTCATTGGCACTCATACCACATCTTCTTATATCTATTTATATCTAATTTTTAAAAACCCATTTAATGAAATAAGAAGCCGGAACGATTTTAAGTTAAATTTCCTGAAGATTATACACATGAAAGTGAGATTACTAGTTTTTAAAGAAGCCCGTATGTCGGCGGATAACAAAACATTCAAATTCGATTTATTACGGATCTTTGTACAGATACAAGTCTGTCTGATTGATATGCGGTAAGTTTCCCAAAAGAACTCTAGGAATATCTAACTTCAGAATCTGTTGAAAAAGAAACGGAAATACCGCAACGTTTCCGATGTTGATCCTATTGTTAAGACATTATATTGTGACGTCATTTGCAATGTAAACAAAGAAACGCTATTGTCAGGTTACGTCTTTTATCATATTAAAATCTGAATTAAAATAATGTATATTTAAATTGTTAAAAAGACTGAAAACTCTGCTATTTTAATGTAAACGAAAAGACGTGTTGCTATGAAGCATCCAGTTGTTAAGGAGCAGATCTGTACCAAAACCAACGTGTCACAATGATCCTTAATCGAGGGTGGTAAAGGGGGGCTCTGAACACGGAAACACGTGAAATAAAAATCGCAAAAACGTTGCACGGAAAATAAAAATCGGGAAAAACGAAGCACGAGAAATAAAATCGTAAATATTAAGGAAAAAAGTACTAGAAGTTATTGCTCAGCCGTTCTTGGAGATCATGCAGTCATTATTAATGGACATGAAGACCCTGCGGTCACCCCTTTAGCGTCCGCTAGTTGCATCTGATTTAAAAAAATATTTTTCATAGTTAAACGATATCCGGGCTGACTTTGAATTAGTCCCGGTTTACTTTTTAAGCAAATGCGGGAAAAGCACGAGAAATTAAGAGTACCGACACGAAACATGGAAAATAAATAAGGGGAAACACGAAGCCCGCACATCGAACCAAACACGAGAAAACGAGAAATAAAACTTCAAAACACGAAAACACGTGAAATAAAAAGACCGAAAACGTTGCACGAAAATAACCCTTTACCACCCTCTTAATCATAGCGATCACCATTATATAACTTCATACAACTTTGAATCTGCATGTCTTTTTGTTAAAAATCTAACGAAAAAACAACAACATAAAAGCGAAGCCAACCCTTAATTATAAAAAGGACATAATAAGAATACAAATGTTATTGTTATTGTGTTGTCGTCCATACTCTTTCCGGTACTCATACATATTAATTTTCGGGAAATCGTATGACATATTGCAGCGTCCGCCAGGGGAAAATGCAACTGTTTGAAAAAGTTCGAAAAAACTTTTACGATTATGATTTCATTAGTATATTGATTTTTTATTTTGATTTTTAGTAGTTTTATTGATTTGCTTACTGATGTAAGGTACGTCCCCATAACATTTTACTCAAATCCCGAGCTAAAACGATACCGGAAAAGATTTCTGCGCAGATGCGGGAAAATAAAAAGTCTGAAAAAAAAGTTAAAAAAAGTTAACGATTTTGATTTCATTAGTACAATGAAAATTTCGGGAAATTTTTTTTTTTTTTTTTTTTTTTTTTTTGATTTTCTACTGTAATAGGGGACTTCGTCCCCTTATTAAAGAAAAGGTTAATTATGAATCATAACAATGGTGGACGATCAACAGTCGCGCTATTGGATTGTATTCAATCATATTATTTTATTAATTAACTTAAATATATTTATTCGAATATTTTTGTTTAATATATTAAAGAAAACTATCTTCTCAATAGAATTTTCTTGGATAAAATTATTTATAACCTATTCTAATATGACGATCTTCAAACGCTTTGAGTACACACCCATGGTAAAATATGAATAAATTGTATGTCAGCTGATCGACAACGTCATGATTTGTTGGGGCTGTTGCGATCATACTTCCACGTCATATGCTTTTTTATGAACGAGGTACCCGACGTCAATCGGTGTAAATGACGTCATTGAACGATATTTAAGAAAAATCTATGGAGTAGAAATTAGAGATTTGATGATTCTAAGACAAATTTTAGAAGGTTTTTTGTCGATTTTATGTGCTTTCTATGCAAATGTTCACCCATTTTGAAAGAATTCAATCAGTAATATTTCAAATGATAAATGAGATAAATGCATTATTTTTTCGATTTTCATTTTTGTGTATCGAGCCAAAGTTGTATGTAAAATTTTACTGAAATCTGTGACATAGCCCATTTACTGTAACTTGACCTTAAATGCATCCAAACCTATCTAAGTACGTTATTGTAAATAGTTTAAGCATATCACTAGTTCAGTTTTCTCTGTTCTTTTACGTCAATATTACTAGTGTGTTTAATTACGAGAACGGCAAATGTTTGCCTTCACCTAGACCTTGTCCTTTTAGAATAGAAATAGTTCATGTGGGTTTGAATTTATTCTGATTTTACAACGGGTTTGCCCTTTATGCCGATATTTTACCCCTGGTAAAATCATAAAGGGACAACCCGTGGTAAAATCAGTATAAATTCAAGCCCCATGAATTATTTCTTAATTTCAATCAGTCATGCTAATGTTATTTCATTTCAAGTCCTCGGGAGTATTGTTAAGGCATTAAACAAACAAACTTATTTCAGTAATCCGACAATCATTAGCAATTTTTCAACTTTGACGAAACTTTAATGCCAAGACATTTTACGAATTCGAATTTCTGATTGACCAATAAAAACTGTGGTCTTAGTCAAATATCTATGAAGAAGAATGAAGATACCATGAATGCGATCAAAAATCATATGTCCAATGAAAACAGACAAAACATAGCCAAAAAGAAAAGCTACGGAACGACAAACAACAATAACAAAACATTACAGAGAAAACTAAAGGTGAAACAGCAGTATCTACTTCCCAGGAACTAGGTTGCTCTTTTGTGTATCCTACTTAAGTCAATATATATGTACACTGTGATTGGCCAAAAATACAGCTATTTCCAAGCTGAGGGATGCATTAGGTGTAGAAAAAGACCAAAAAACATTAGTGTCCTTGGTCTTCATACATATTCACATTTATTTCTGTATATCATAATGAAAATACTCAATTCCAACTGTCTGTGTAGGTTTTGGGTTAGTGTTAGAAAGTGGTTAATAGTTTTAAAAGGCTTTCATTATCCCTATGGCACAAGAAATACTATACATTTATTTCCCGTGCCTGAGGGAGATATGGAGATTTGTTCACCCAAGAAAATTCTTATTTCCCGAGGGAAATAAAACTTTTCGAGGGTGAATAAATCTTCATATCTCACGAAGCAAGGGGAAATGAATGTTTTATTCCACTGTTTATAGTCACTTTCTTACTATCTGAACTTAGAATATTAATCTACATACATTTTTTTCTTATCCGTTTGTTTGTATAGCTAAACAAGACAAAAACATTGATAAATCATTACGATAAAAAGTTATAATTATTTACTTTCTTTTTTCAACACGATAATAACTTTACTTCAATAGCCATTTCAAAACAAAAAAAAACGTTATGTACATTAACCGCGTGTACCGTCAGAGGGGATATGAAGTTTTGTTCGATGTCACGTGTTAATAGTCTCAACCAATCAAATGTTGGTCTCGCTATCAATGTTTACATACAATGGAATAATACCGTTTCAACAAGGCGACAAGAGTTTTACATTTTTAAGTAATAGAAAGAAAAAAGTAAATATATTAATAGCAGAGTGACATTTAAAAATCAAATTATATGAATAAACAATTCAAAGACATAAACAGTTTAATTACAAGAGTTTGACAAATGTTAGTTCAGTTTGTGAAGTGACGGAAATTAGCGCGGCCATTCATGTTGAGGCGGGCTGTTTGTGTAAACATGGATATGCGCTGGTGTCATATTTTTTTTACAATTTTAGGAAATAAATTATATGTGAAAAACAGTATAATTTGATGGCGATTTTTTATGTGTTGTAAAGTGGTGAAAGGTGATTATTTTAACGCCTTTATTTTTTCTGTTGCAATTTGTTCTGGGTCAAACGGCAATCGTACTGGACTATGAGACCGTTGATGTGGAGGGTAGAGCAATAAAATATGATATAAATACGACTGCACATGTTCGTCTGTGAGCTGATGGAGAATTCCAATCATCTCGAGGACTTTTTTATAGTTGAAAGGTTAAGATGGAGGAGAGAACTGTTGACATTGATGTGCATGGTAAATTTGAGCCGGTGGCAG
Source organism: Mytilus coruscus (assembly GCA_017311375.1). Classification (NCBI taxonomy): domain Eukaryota; kingdom Metazoa; phylum Mollusca; class Bivalvia; order Mytilida; family Mytilidae; genus Mytilus; species Mytilus coruscus. Next base: position 120,018,771 of record CM029596.1, on the reverse strand, counting down.
TGTGACAAGTCTTCTTGCTCCTGTTCTCACTTTACAGTTTGAAATTTTCCACGTTTTTTTTTTTTTTTTTCTGAGATTGAACTGTAACTGTTGAATGAATTTACATATTTGAAACCCGAAATTTATATAATGTATTTATCAGCAATTTTATTAGACATTTCTTTTTGAACCAAGTACTTTCAGGCAACGTAGTTTGTCAATAATTTTCATCCTACTCTCCATCACACTTCATTAATTTTGTAATAGAACCTAATTTCTTTCTCCAATTTTCTGAAGAAAATAACATAATAGACAGCGTGTCATCAAATGAGTCATCTGCGTCACAGAAGTTGTATGGCCTCTTTGATTTTTAGATTTCGTAATATTTTGTTTGATCCCGATCCTATATCCCGGATAGCAAACATGTGTTGGGCCAACATAGGGCTAAAGTAATTTTGGTCGTTGGCCTTCCATTGGTCCAACATGTTGGGCCTTCCTTGGCCAAACAACAATATACCAATAAAGTTAACTATTTGCCAACAATCTGCCAAGGTATTTAGGTGGAAAATTATGTTGGGCCGACGTTGGCCCAACAACAGTTTGCCAATGGAGTCTACAAACTACCAACCATATGCCAACATTTTATATAATGATTTGTTTTCCTTTAAACACAACAATCTGCCAACAGTATGCCAACATGTTTTTAATTTGGAAATAAATATTACCAACATCCATCAAATAAAGAATAGAAACAGATATATTTAGTCTCGCGGATATTTGTCCCAAATCTATTATTGTGAAATTTGTTAAAATACGGGCTAGGATGCTAGACTAGTTTAAACTACATTATTTTTCATTCTGGTGTGATTTTTATATATTTTTTGTCATGTAGATTGATTTTTTCTCGTATGTTTGTGTCCTCTGAATTTCTTGGGCTTGAATACTGTGTTAATAAAATTGAGAATGAAAATGGGGAATGTGTCAAAGAGACAACAACCCGAAAACAGCCCAAGGCCACCAATGGGTCTTCAACACAGCGGGAAAATCCCGCACCCGGAGGCAGGCTTCAGCTGACCCCTAAACAAAAATGTGTACTAGTTCAGTGAAAATGGACGTCACACTAAACTCCGAAACAAATAAATGAACTAAAACTAAAAAAAACATACAAGACTAACAAAGGCCAGAGGCTCCTGACTTGGGACAGGCGCAAAATGCGGCGGGTTTAAACATGTTTTGTGAGATCTCAACCCTCCCCCTATACCTCCAGCCAATGTAGAATAAACAAACACACAGCAATACGCACAGTAAAACTCAGTTTAAAAGAAGTCCGAGTCCGATGTCAGAATAGGTAACAGAAGAAACTAAGCAAAATGACAATAATACATAAATTAACAAAAGGACTACTAGCAGTTACTGACATGCCAAGACCAGACCTCAACTAAACTGATTGAAAGACTATGTCTTCATCATATGAAAATCAAGCACAATCCCATTCGTTAGGGGTTTAGTATCATACCATCATAAAATATATGAGAAGAACATAACCCATATCATGCCAACAACTGGTTTTAGAATAAATGTTTTAAACATGTTAAATGTAAATTTGATACTCTTACAGTTTTGTCTCCATCACATAATCACAAGACAAATATATTGGAACTACTGAAACAGAATACTTATAATCTAATGACATTAAAATTAATAAGAAATAGAACAAGAGATCTGAAACTGATTTTCAATGTAATTTAATTTCACTTTCTGTCTGTTTTCTTGTTCTGCCTGTTTTTTCTTTTCTGCTCGTTTCTTCCTTCTCCTTCTCTGTCCTTAGCAAATCGAAACCAATATTTGATAACACTGTCAACAGCATTATCACTGGCATTTGCTGACAGTCTATTCTTTCTGACTGTCCCTGAAAAAGGTTGAAACTGTAAATTGGCTATATTTAATTAAACATATTTTAAAGTGGACTATTTACATCAGTTTAATGATAAATGTTTTATACTGATATCAACAGTTTATTGCACAACCCCAATTTTCAAAAAGCAAAAAAAAAATTTATCACTTATTCACCAAAAACACTGGTTAAATGTGTGTATTTGACAGGTAATATATAAAATCTTGAGAAAAAAAATGTCTGCTCACCTAAGGAAATACAAAAACAATTTACATCGGGAAAGTAGATTAGAAAACAGCCCTATCTTGTAGACCTATAAATGAAAATCACAAATAATATTTCAACTTACTTCTTATGACTTAAAGCATTTTGCTGATCCGAAAAGTCTTCTTATCACCAAGGCCTGTCCAGTTGAATTCCATAGCTAGCTGGTTTGTTATGGAGTATTTTAATGTCCGTCATGTGCATTCAGTAACATTATCACAACCTATGGTTCCAATAAAAGTAATAGCAGTTATAACAAAATAATTTGATATTTTTGTTTTATTACATGTTATTTTTTTTTAATATATTTCTTAGAAAATAACCATTTAAATACATTTTGAAATCAAATAATAGTGTCCGCATTCCATGCATGAGAAGGGTATTAGTCCTTAATACTGGCAGTTTCGTTTTCATTTGTCTAAATTGCTCCAACTATCTAAGAATAATAGGGATACAAATTGTTAATAGTTATCTCCCTTTGATTATGAACATAAGACTAAATTGAAAACAACGTTCAAACCTATGATTGCGTTGGATAAAAACCGCAATTTTTATTCGTGTGCATGCAAAACAAATGTCTTGGTAGAGGAGTCTAAATACAGCACAAACAACATTTTCCAAAAGACCAAAAAAAGGTGAAAAAGTATATTTTAACAAAACACATTTGACTAGCAGGTCGAACAACGGATGTTCTTAAACCCTGCTGACTGCCATTGGTGATTGCCAAATAAACGGATCACCAGATGTAACAAAATGGATCTTAACTATTAATTTAATACAAAACAGAAAACAATAAACTTGCGGAAAAGATGGTATACCGCAAACAAAAGGTGCAAAAATTAGTACACCATATCCGGATTTCGACAATTAATGTCTCTTTAGTGATGTAAGGAATCGAAACGGTATTTGGAAGGCCATATAATTTCCCTCAATATCCGGATTTCGACAATTATTGTCTCTTCAGTAATGTTAGGAATCGAAACGGTATATATATACATATATATATACACATAACTACTATAAATATCAGCACAACAATGCTAAATCTGCAAATTTGCGGGAGCAAATTTTTGTTCTTCCTTCGCCGGGATTCGAACTAATGCTGTTGGGATATCGAGACAACACCGCCTGCACTGTGTCCATCGCTCTAGACCACTCGGCCTCCTAGACTGAACTAAATAATTCAGCTTTCGGTCGCCTAGTGTTCTAAATTGAAAACAACTTATTATATGTATATACAAACATATGCAGTGTGTTGTAAAATTATTTCTTTTCCTCTCCATAATATGCGCATTTTTCAAGAAAATAAGGCCTATTACTATTGAGAAAAAAAATCTTTATGACAGGGTTGATTCTAGCTAGAATAGGCTAGAATAAAAAAAATGAATTTGGGCATATAATGTGTTTTTAACTTTATGTAGAGTAAACAACCCTTTTGTGTTCAATATTACATATACATTAAATAAATTACATATTTTTTTTATATGTTCAATGACCATTCAACTTCGTGTTATGTGTGCTTATATCTTTTATAGAAGAAACTCACTAGCTTCTTTCCAGTATTTTCATTTTGAAGTCTTTCGTCAAGTGCTTCAAATGCTTCTCTGGTGCTATCTGGCAAATGTATACACTCTAGAATGTCATTTCCATCTGTTGGCTTATCCGCCTTTTTGATCAGAATATTAAGAAATTTTGTGTTCTGTGTTACTTGACCTTTAACCTCTTCAAGAATAGTCAGCAATTTCTTTTCAAAAGCTGAAATAGACTGACTCTTTTGAAAAAAAGTTAATTGAAATTTGTATTGTCATTCATAAATACAGAAAGTGTAATATTTTCTGTATTTATGAATGACAATACATGTAATATTTAGAAATATCAATATTTTTTAATTAAAAAAAAAGATGATAATTAATATCTGCCTGGCTAAAGCAAGCAGTTTTTGTGATTTATTTGTTAACTTTACTGTTTTTTCTAATATTACGACCACTGTAATTGATAAGCGAAAAAGTGGATTGTAATAAAATAAATAAATCCAGTATAACTGATTATGTCAAATAGTTAATTGTGTCAAACAAGAACAAATCTAAATCCCAGACGAAAAAAAAAAAATGACACCAGCTGATTCAAGGAAGGTCATATATCAATATATCACTGAGAAGTATTCTTATCAACTGATAAACAATGCAAAATAAAAAAAAAAAAATAGTACAGAATACTTACTTGATACTTGTGGTGACAAGTGTCGGTAAACTTCTTTTAGAAATGGATCGATTTTGTTTTGCAGGAGACTGTTTTTTCCCTTTCGCAGGGGATTCATCAAAGGCAGACTCACAGGGTGATGAAAGGTCCTTATAGCGACTGTTTGGTCTGAAATAAAGTAAACTGTAAATTTATGATATCCATACAAAGACATTATTTGATGGATTATTTTCATTGTTCAATTATAGAATCTATGTTTGACACACAATAATAGTTTTATTTATACAGTTTTTTAATTGAAAGATGCAAAATTTGTTAAATACTAATGAGACTAATGCAACATCGTTTGTAACGTTCATTTTGAAACTGACATTATCAAGATGCTTGATTTCTTGATTGACAACATATTTGTTACATTTGGAGGACGTGTTTTCAACAGACTCTCGGAATTCCAATGGTAAACCAATTGTGCCCCTCTTCTTGCCGACTTGTTTCTTTATTATTATGAGGCTGACTTCATACAGGAACTTTAGGAAGAAAGATAAGAAGTTAGCAATATCCTTTAACTCTACGTTCCGCTATATAGATGATGTTCTCTCACTAAATAATACAAAATTTGGTGACTATGTTGAACGAATCTATCCCATCGAACTAGAGATAAAGGATACTACAGATACAGTTAAGTCTGCCTCATATCTTGACTTACATCTAGAAATTGACAATGAGGGTCGGTTGAAAACAAAACTTTACGACAAAAGAGATGATTTCAGCTTCCCAATTGTGAACTTTCCATTTCTATGTAGCAACATTCCAGCAGCGCCTGCATACGGAGTATATATCTCCCAATTGATACGATATTCCAGGGCTTGTGTTTCCTATCATGATTTCCTTGATAGAGGATTGCTGCTCACAAGGAAGCTATTAAACCAAGAGTTCCAAATGGTGAAGTTGAAATCATCCCTTCGTAAATTTTACGGACGCCATCACGAGTTGGTTGACCGTTATGGAATAACCGTTTCACAGATGATATCGGATATGTTCCTTATGTCGTAACTACAATACCCTTCCCTTTTCACGAATGTGACTTACCGAATTAGACTATTTACAGGATTTGTAACATAAGCAACACGACGGGTGCCACATGTGGAGCAGGTTCTGCTTACCCTTCCGGAGCACCTGAGATCACCCCAGTTTTTGGCGGGTTCGTGTTGCTTAGTCTTTAGTTTTCTATGTTGTGTCATCTGTACTATTATTTGTCTGTTTGTCTTTTATTTTTGGCCATGGCGTTGTCAGTTTGTTTTCGATCTATGAGTTTGACTGTCCTCTGGTATCTTTCGTCCCTCTTTTTAATTCGATAACGTCACAAATTTTCATGGCATCAATTCACAATTCACAATTGATGCTGTAAAACGTTCGCGCAAGCGCAGACGACGTATGACAGATTTTAAATATATGATTTGTTGTTGTTTTGTGTCAGTTTAATTAGAATGGAGATAACAATATTTATTTTAAGCTCCGACGGCATCGGTTGGTGATTTGATGGTCGAAAATACCCGTTTACTGGCTCCACTAACGCGTCGCCAGTTAACTTAATTTGCGACCATCAAATCACGCATTGATGCCGTCGGAGCTTCAAATACAATACAGTTATCTCCTAAATAAACATCAGATACATCTGCAATACTATACAGGTATCTAAAATTGATTAAAAAACATTTGACAGACAGACACTCGACGTGATCGATGTTATCATATAATACCATGCCATTGCTTGTGGCAGATGATAAGAATTTGAAAATTTATAGTATCTTGTATCGGGTTAGCATACATTATCTTTTGTTATCTAGTAAAAGTTCATACTTTCTTTTCCTTTTGCACCAACTCTTTTGCAGGTCTGACTGATCTCCTGCAATCTTGATCTTCTGTAATACTTTTAAATAAGAATCTGTAAAATAAATTCATAAAATTCTGTTTAAACAACAGCTAATATTATACTATTTTTATGATTTTTTTTTTTTTTTCATTCCTAATTTTATAATATGCATGGGAGAATATTAGAGGAGGGAGTGACAGTTCCCTTTTGCTGTAGAATTTAAAATCTAACATGACTTCATGGGATTTCACAAAAAAATACCTGGTGCCCTTTTGTAAATTAAAATGTTTGCAATGAGCTATTTATAGATTGCCTTCTAGTAATGCGGTTTTTATTTAAGATTAGATAAAATTTTCTTCTGCAATACTCATGACGTTCTTGTAGGCCCTATGATCGTCAATCTTAATCTTAACACATCTCTTTCTAAGCTACATATTATATTTACACAGTTTGTGCATCTTATTTAGTGGAATATTTATATTAATTTATTATTGTCCTTCTTGTTGGAAAAAACTAATATGACAATCAAGTGATCTTTGTTTCTCAATTGTCACATTCATATGAAACATTAAAAATTAATATCATATAAATATAAATTGCCTTACTGCTTCTGTACATCACCCTAGAAACTTCATAGAGTTCAAAGGTGTGATCAGGTTCATCCTTATTTTTACAGCCTTTTCTATGCGACCTGAAGACTTCCAGATTGGCCAGTAGCAAGAATCCTCATCTTTTATCCAGTTTTCAGGAACAATGTAATCTCATTTCCTGGTGATGAATTCTACTATGCAATATTTAGACCTGTCCAAATGAAAAATTCCTTTTGTTAACATACCACTCCTGATCAATATTTATATATGTTCATGTTAGTAAATGAATATATCTGTGTCACTTAAAATTAGTGTCTCACTACCAGACAACATCTATGAATGGCATTGCAACAAACTTGTTCTTATATGGTAGTACAATATATTTTGTCTGTACATCATCTAAAACATTAACCTGAATGGTATTGTCTAGATCACTAACAAGGTAAATCTGAGTCTAATGGTGTATCAAAAAAATTTGATTGTCTGAGTAAAAATTCTGTATGCAACATATATATCGCCATTCTTTGAAATGATATTCTCTAATTGCGCTATATGTCCGTTTATTCTAAAATATCTGTCACGTTGTCGGAGTTTCAAAACAAATTTATCAAATTTAACTGTCTGATACTGATTACATCCATTGAAACCCACAGGCAAAGGACCTAAATCGTGGGGTTTCTTAAGATCAGATGAAACTGTCTCAGCCAAACTGTATGTTTTCTCAGAAAACCTACGTATTATCTGTTGTAAAGGAAATGTTGGCTTGCGCACCATTTTTTAAATTTCTTTAAGTAATTTTCAAAAGGAAATGATGAAATATTATCTAAGGAACCAAATTTCTTAGCATCTGCAGCTATATGTATTAATCCATGAACATTATATACCAGTTGATTATTCCCATATATTTCTCCAAAATGTTTCACAAATGCTTTCAGTAGGTCATTAGAATAATCACTGTATAGTGCAACAAGATGAGAATTCAAAAGAATGTGTAATCCCACTGATAATAGCATAAAATTTTTATACATAGTTTCATTAATAAGCTTGTGAAGGACAATTGGACCATTATAAAGCAAAATTTGACCAAATTCTGTTGCCTTCCAGCGATCAATCTCTGAAAATCCCCCTGGAATATGATAACGTAAACTGATTAATTTAGTAGAAATCTGAGTGCTGATATTTGTACCCACTCTTATATTCAATGGCCCTTTTAGCCATAACAGTATAAGTCTTTTTACAACACCTAAACATACTAAATGCATGTAATCAACTGGAAATTGAGATACCATGCCAACTGTTTCCACCAATGGTGATGGACCCTTGTGATGTTCTTCGTCAATCATATTTTCAAAATCAACATCAGACCTTAGCACACAGTCAATCTCGGGACAAGTTATTTTACCAACCCAGGTTCCACTCTGTGTACATTTGTCACATCCACTAGAGCCAGAATATTGTTTAACATTTTTAACAAATGCTTTTGCAGGGGAGTCACATATAATAGATGAATAAAAATGTTAAAGTTTATATCTAAATAAAAAATCCCATTTGTTAAAAGTTCGTCTATCTCTCCAATAAGTGCATTTAAATATACACTAATATTATTCAGTTTGGAATTACCATAGAACAGTCCAATAATAAATGGTTCCCCTTTCCTATATTTTCTATTCTTCCTACAATTGGCCAGAACTGTCCCTTGAACTTCTAAATAATGGAATACCATCAATATTCATCTGAAGTTTTATTGATTTCTCAATGTTAGGTAAATCTGATTGGTCTGATAAGGCACTTTTAATACCAGACTCTAACCCAAAATGATAATACTGTCCACCACAAATGTTTTTTCTATTTCATAGGAAACTTTTGTTCCAAGCAGGGTGCGGGGATCTCTAGGCAAATCTTTTATATAGTTTCTTAAAATAGAAAGTAACTTTGAAAGGGTCACCATAGAAACATCAGATTCAATAGCCCAATCTGCTAATTTGTCACATATTCCATCTTTTACATTATTTGAATCAATATTGTCAATACTAGTTTCTTCTTCAGAATCACTGAGGAGGTAGTATGGAGCATTACATTCTGATTCGATATCACTAGGATCTTCATCACTTACACTATCTGATTGATTAAACACAAATCCTAAATTTACATCACTCAATACTTCTAAAAGAATAGGGACATCTGAACAAGACAGATTTACATGTATTTCATTCGGTTTATGTTCAGTGTCTGACTGATAAAACCATTTTCTATTTCAGCAATATGTTTGTTAACATTTTTGCACACTCTTCTTCCTTTTGTCCTTTATGACATTTTCTGTTGAAATTTGTGCAAATTTTTACGCAGTAAAAACTTAACGACTAAATTAAAAAAAAAACCAATTCTTTTGTCATATGTCAACAAATATTAAACTACAAAAAAGATCAATAAAAAAAATCATAAAAAAATTAACTGTGATTATTTATTTGAAAGACAAATTATTATACAAAATCATTACGTTGTAAATGTATATTTTCTTTTCAAACCAAATGAATACATAATATGCATAGTAATGAGAGAGAAAAAGGCGGATATGCAGGAGCAAGGTCATGAAGACAGCAAAAATCACATCAAGCAACGAATACAAAACATTATATTATCGACGTTTGGTCTTAGATGGAAAGTAATCATACCACATTTTCTTATTTTTATATTTTAAATGAGATAAAATTGAGAATGGAAATGGGAATGTGTCAAAGAGACAACAACCCGACCACAGAACAGACAACAACAGAAGGTCACCAATAGGTCTTCAATACAGCGAGAAATTCCGCACCCGGAGGCGTCCTTAAGCTGGCCCCTAAACAAATATATATACTAGTTCAGTGATAATGGACGTCATATTAAACTCCAAATTATACACAAGAAACTAAAAGTAAAAATAATACAAGACTAACAAAGGCCAGAGGCTCCTGACTTGGGACAGGCGCAAAATGCGGCGGGTTAAACATGTTTATGAGATCTCAACCTCCCCTATACCTCTAGCCAATGTAGAAAAGTAAACGGATAACAATACGCACATTAAAAGTCAGTTAAAGAGAAGTCCGAGTCCGATGTCAGAAGATGTAACAAAAGAAAATAAACAAAATGACAATAATACATAAATAACAACAGACTACTAGCAGTTAACTGACATGCCAGCTCCAGACCTCAATTAAACTGATTGAAAGATTATGTCTTCATCATATGAATATCAGGCACAATCCCTCCCGTTAGGGTTTAGTATCATACCATCATAAAATATATGAGAAGAGCATAACCCGTGTCATGCCAACAACTGGTTTTAAATAAATGTGTTTAGTTCCGATGCAAAGACCCTATAAGTGAATCAATATTAAAGCCAAAATATGCAATCTTTAATGACCTGACAACAGTATCGTAACTATATCCCTTCTTAATAAGTTTAAGAAAAACTACTTTTTAGTTAAAGCAATATTTACATAAATCCTTTACAAAAGTTTTATTCTCGTTTTTGACAGCAATCAATGACATAATTTCTTAAACTGTACATCTCATATAAATATAAAAATAAGAAAATGTGGTAGGATTACTCTCCATCTAAGTCCAAACGTCGTTAATATAATCTGATATAGGTCACAGTATGGCCTTTTACGACCGTGGAGCAAAATAAGTTGTAAATGGCTCCATAAACCTCATAAAAAGCATTTTATGTTATTACTTCCATTGACCGCATATAAATATTGAATCTTATAATTTAAAAAAAGATAGATAACACTCATTTTTGACATAATCGTACAGTATTTCTTTAAATTTAACTACAGTGTGACAATTTAATGCAATATACAAATAGTGGACAAAAGTGAGATTACATGAAAATTTCTATCAAATAAATACCATAAGATGCAGAAATGTCTGAAGTTTTATTGTTTGGTCATAATTTTCGTGAGGGTCGTTTTCATTTTCTGATGGGTTGAACACAAATGCAAATTTTTACGATTTTAATTGGTTAGAATGCACAGCAAACTTTTCCAGAAATATTTTTCTTTGTTTCCACCTCGTCAGAAAATTAAAATGAGCCAAATAAACAATAAAACTTTAAACATTTCTTCATCTTATGATATTTATTTAATATAAATCGGTCATGTAGTTACTTGGTAATATTTTTTTGAAAAATATCGATTTTAGTTGATTTGATAGGACATTTTTGAGTGGGAACTCACTTTTGTCCGCTATCTGTACGTCCTGTATTATTTTAAATAAAAGGGGGTAAAAAAGTATTATTATTATACCTTATATATATTATAATCAATTCTATTGGGTAATACATTATCACGTGAAATGAAATATCTGAGTTATTTTTCTTTTAAATGCAAGGAGGACAAATAACCCTAAAAATTTACACACAGCGATGAATAACCCTATTACTCACCGGTGAATAACCTTTTGAGCAGGAGTTGTCTCCTGTAGTAAATGACGTCATTGACGTTTGTAAACAAAATAGCAAGCAATCGGTTTAGGAACTATAAACTATAAAGCTTTTAAGGTATTGCATGTCTTTTTTTTTTTGTTTTGTTAATTTGATTAATGCGTAATGTCCAAGAAAATTCTGAGGCTAACGACACTGTTTGTTCGGTATAATAAAACAATTGTGGCCTTTAAAGCGGTGAATATCTAAAATTGTCAACCTTCAAAAGGTTATTTTACTTCGAGCGCACCTTCCCTGAGGGCCATAATTGTATAAAATAGATAGAGAACATATATAATAAAAGTATTTACATTTCTTTTTTGATGGCAGAAATAACTTTGCAAAAACTTGATTTTCAGTTAACTATGCTGGCAGACTTGATTAACAACGCATAATGACGTCACGAAATGACGGTATATGAAATGTGACTAAATTTGGAAACAATTAGGATTGATTCCGGAAAAAAATGTAGTTCTACTTTTATTAAACCAGTTGATCCTAATATGATAAACTTAAATATTACATGTTTTTTTTTTTTTTTATTCTCATTTTTTTTATAAAATTTGTTTAAAAGTCGAATTGAAAAAAAATGGTTTCATCTTTTAATAAGGAAGAAAAAACAATTTAAAGAATATTATTGGTTTTGTTTTTCATTGATAAATAATGTTTATTAATAAACTTTCAGAATATTGTCCCCGGCACCCTCCCCCTTTTCATAGACACACAGCCAATTAAAAAAAAGGTGTGACTAAGGAAAACCGTGCGTAATAATATATGCATTTAAATATCAGGTAAGAAGTATAAAATTAGTAAATTTTAATATATATCAGACCGATTTACAGCACAGTCGTTTATCCCACGTTGAGAAAAGTACAATAACGAAATCGGTCGGTAGTTTTGGTTAGGCCAAAATATCCAAAATATAAGTTGGTGAGAACATGTTGGTCCAACTTTGGCCCAACCATACTAAGATTATAGTTGGTAAAAATATGTTGGCTCAACTTTGGCCCGCCAATACTAAATTACAGTTGGTGAGAATATGTTGGGCCAACAATACCAAAATGACAGTTGGTGGAGTGTTGTTGGGCCAACGAGGGGCCAAAAGTGTCAGAATAACTGTTGGCTAAATATTGTAGGACCAATATTGTCCCGCCAATGCCAACCATCTACCAACTGTGCCAACCAATCACCAACGTTGGCCAAAAAAAGTATTGTTATCTGGATTGTTTCATACATTTTAGGCAACACTTCTCGAGCGTATGCAACATTTGCACCAGTTTTAGTTTTCGTTTGCCTTTCATTCAATTCTAGGTAACTTATACCATTAGATACAGTGTTTAATGTTACATCTCCCAAACTGAAAAAAAACCCATGGCGTTATTATATTTTTGACAATTTGAGAATATATTATTCGTATTTGTACTCCTAATTAAACATGATAAGACATCACATTGTTATGATTGTTTTTAAAGCTCATTCAAATTTCTATTATGACAACGTACATTTATTGACCAATGTAGACAACTTTTGCATTTGAATATTAGTCAACAGGCGAAACTTGTTTATAAAAAAAACTCGAATTTGGTATATTGACAAGTAGCTGTTCATGTTATCATTATATCTTGAATATGAAATGGCATGGAGCAGGCACATTTGGGTTAATATCAAATAAAACTTTGCGGTGTGATTGTGTGAATGATCTCAAGACTTGTGTTGGAATGACCTATAAAGTAAAAAAAAACTCCATGCTGTGACATTTTCTAATTTTCTGATGCAAAATTTCAATCAAATAGTATAAAGATGAAGAATATATCAAATGTATGAGGGATACTAGTTACACAATTGTGAATTATATAAGAAGAAATTATTATGTCTATTCATCAAGATCGGATTTATGTATCATTCAGTGAAACAAAAGCTGTAACCAGATGCAATGTTTGTACTCTGTATAAGGAGCTCATATATATACCTTATTATGTATGTACTTAGTATATGCGAATGAAGTTGGAAAATTGGATTACATTCTAGAGCACCAGTGTAGGGAAAACATTGTTTCTGAAAAAAAGACAAAACTAAATTATGTTTTATTCCTCTGATTTTTTATTCTATTAATATCCATATACATTGTACATGTACATCTATTAACAAATTTTAAAAAAGAAAGAAAAAAGGGTATGTAGTTTAACTGTATCAACCAAAGAGCAAAGGAATCAAGATGTTAACAACTACATGTCACCTCTATAATGTGATTGTTCTAGATACATGAATGAACATTGATAATTTTGTACGCTTACTTTGTAAATACCTTTTTTACACAATTGTTCAGGCATACTGTGTTTAGGAGAATTCTCACCAAGAATTTCCTTGTCAAACAACATGCTGGTCTCCTCTTTTCGTTGAGCCATTTCGGTTTGTTGTCCTTGCTTTTGGGTTGTAAGAGATTTCGCTCGGCCTTCAGTGTTTGCGTGGTTAGATTGAAACTCTCATCTTCCATGATTGAGTGACCCTTATTGAAACGCTTTAGTCTTTCAACACTCCTTTTCACGTCACGGATAGTTGATAGTTCATACTCTTGGCCATCTTCTTTTACCTACAGTAAGCACAAATTTGGAAAGCAGGGGATGAAGCTCATCAACTGTTATTGTTTGTATTTCTCTAGTTTCCCTTTTCATTTTGAATAACCTGGTTACAAATGCAATATCATTGCCAGTGTTTATGTTCTGCTGCTTATCAAACAAGTGTTGTACACCAGTTCAATCTAAATGTAAACGTTCTTGTCAAACTGGTTATCTTCTTTAAAAAAAGTAGTCCCGACAAGAAGGCATGGCTGTTCTGCTGCTTATCAAACAAGTGTTGTACACCAGTTCAATCTGAATGTAAACATTTTTGTCAAACTGGTTATCTTCTTAATAAAAGTAGTCCCGGCAAGAAGGCATGGCATGATAAAGCTAATGATTATACTATTGCTTTATCTGATTAGTAAAATGGCCACTTGTAATATAAATGTTCTCTGATTTAAACGATCAAATTTAAAATTTAAAATATAAGTTTTGATTTTTTCTTCTTCATATAAAATGTTCAAATTTCATTTTATTCTAAATCAACTATAACCGAAGGACTCTCTTTCCTATTTTATATTTATTTGGATCGGATCGGCAAAGACTGAATCGACTTTGGACCTGATATATGGATTTGGTTTGTGCCATTACGACCCGATACCAAATACGAGGTATTAGGTAGTAAGATCAAAGGGAAAATGTGAATGGCCGATAAATTGGATTATCTGCGCATCGAGTTTCATTAGTAAACTTTATAAACTTTGATAAATCAGCTAATTATTCTTTTAAACCCTCAAGTTTTTATAACTCGCTTAATTACTATGAAAATAGATTATTATTTCTTTGTAAATATTAAAATTAGTTTGTTACTTTAGTATTGACCATGTAGATACTGCTGTTGTTAATACATGAGGTACCGACCATTCACGTGGGGTGGGGTCCATGGAAAAATGAATGGTCAGTGCCTTACAAGAAGGTGATAAATGTTATTCATTAGTTTCAAAAGATGACACAAAATGTAATTTGCTCCTGGAAATAAGTTTCAGTAAAAAAGGCTAATACATGTGATGATTTTTCTCATTAGCGTATACCAACACTGACATATACGAAACTGAGGGTTTTTCCACATAAATGAACGCGTGATTTGGCATTGTTATATACATGGTATTATCTTTAAACATTTTTCCACCAATACACTCAATGCACTCCAAAGCTATTGCCTATTCTATCAACAGCATTGAAGGATTTTCTATAATATATGCACAAAATACAGGTATGTTACATCTAAAGTAAAGATCAATAGATAAAGTTATTATTCATTAGGAATCAAACAGTATAAATTGAAAACATCAGTTCTACTATAAAACTCTCTTTTGGCGCTATTAATAAGTCTTATTTTGTCCAATCGCTCGTTCAGTGAACAAAAGATAAGCCTGATGTCTTTGATTTTTAATCCTCTTTGCGCTTCAAAAAGAATTTGTTTGTAATCAAATCATTTCCACAAGCCTCATTTGCTCTGTTTAGTTCTGTTTTTAAACTGCTAATGGGTTCTGCATTATTCTTTTCTGGATGAAGGTTTAGTTTGGCAGAAGTTTATTTAAAATGTCAAAATGTGTCCTTCTATTGTTGATCCCGTTCAGTGCCTGGAATGACTCGGATTGATATAGAATTCAGAAGTTTTAGTAAGTAGATTTAATGATAATAAAGAGTCACTTGCAAATATTTTTTTAAAAAATCGCTATAACAGTTAGCAGTGTTAGAATTATTTTTATGTCCCCATTTATGGGCAATGTGACTAGTTTAATGACAAGGCATTTATATTTTGCGATTGAGAAAATCATGGGATGGTAGATTAAATATCGCTAACACTGAGTGTGTTTTAGCTGAGTTGAGATTTAGGTCAGACAGTTTGACAAATCTTGAGATTTATGACTGATATAGTGGTGTAATCTTATGCTAGTGATACTCCAAATGGAGTGAATATGAAAAAACATGAGTCACACTTACCGAGAACTTAGAGCTACTCAGTTAGCTTCGTGTTCATTTAAATCTGTTTTGAAACCAGTACTGTCAATTGACACACAGATAATTAAAGCTGTGCAAAAATAATTAATAGAGGTAGCACTAAAGTGCATTTACAGTTTTTCACATATGACATTTTTAAATTTAAAAAAGGAAGGAACCATTGAACATCAATATGGGTACCTAGATGAAAAAAAGTGTAGGGCAGATTTTCTGTCTAAAATGATAGATATAGATGACTGGCAAACATCTCTTCAGTTCTTTGAATTCATGGATAATTTATAGAGTCCTTATACCATCGATAGATATACCAATTTCGCTAATACAAAATTGAAGCAATTTATTGCAATTTTTTTTAATCCCTTGAGTGAAATTGTTGATGCTTTTGCACAAGATAAGAGAAATGAAGATAATTGGATAGTCCCTCCTATTAATTTCGTTGGTAAAATATAAACCATTTAGTACTATGTAAAGCAGAAGGTTCTCTGATAGTACCAAAATGGCCGTTTATCTTTTCGGACCATCTTATTACGAAAGAACATGAAATTCAACATTATGTATCGGAAGTTATTGAATTTCAAGTGATCAAAGTATATTTCTGGCACAAAGAATTATGTTTCTGATATTTTAGCCGTTAGTCTAAATAGGATTTAGATAACTGTGACATAAACATGAAACATGCTCACACGGCTTTGGAAACGATAGCGAGGTCATTTTTAGAAATCTGACAAGGATTAACAGTACGGAGCAAGGTCAGTAATAGTTAAATATTAAAAAGAATTCATGTTTGTTGATATGTATATACTCTTTTATTTATCATTTATTCAATTTTTACATTTACGAATATTTTCAGGTTTTGGTAGGTGGTCATCAAAAATTCAGCCGTTAAAACATTTAGCAAAAAGTATTTTCGAATTGTGTCTACGTTTTAGAGCTGATAACACTAGGAAAGAGTACAGGTACGCTTTTAACAATTTTTGAAGATAGTTTAATTCGATTGATATTAACTATTTACCAGAATCATTCTATGATGTTTCGTTATATCTGATCTTTTATGTAAAAACCACAAATCCTCATCTACAGTTGAAGGAGCTTATTATGCAATTAGATGGTCATATAAACTAGCCGGATTTACATACCCATGTAACTTTTTCATGTACATCAATTAAACTAGAGGCTTTTAGAGCCTGTGTCGCTCACCTTGGTATATGTGCATATTCAAAAAGGACATGTGCATATTCAACAAAGGACACTCCAACATTGTAGACGAGAATAGAATTGATGACAAAATTTCTGTTTTGTTGATTTTGTATTACTGATCATTTAGTCTGTTTAGTTTCTCTCTATCTTTTTAGTTTTTGCTCAAAACACAACAGATGGCGAAAAATCCTCATTTAATCACACCTATAAAGAGTGACAGTCTACTAACTATATCAGCAAAATTTAACTTGTTAGTAGATCTTGACTTGCTGATCATTTGTGCGATTTAAAGTTAATATTTATCTATTGTAATTTTTATCATATAAGGCAAAATGTAAAAAAAAGGTGAAAATCGTCATTAATGGGCAATAATTCCAATAAGGAGTCGTTGGACGATTTCCTCTTTATTGTCTTAATTGTAGTTCATGACTCGCTGATCATTTTGCTTATTTAAGTTTCTATCTATCTACTACAATTTTTAAGATATAAGGCAAAATACCAAAAAATTTTTAAAATCATCATCAAAGGGCAATAACTCTAACAAGGCGTCGACTAACGATTTCGACAATGCAGACTTATTTGTAAAAATTGTCTTGCTGATCATTTTTGCATTTCAAATTATCTCTCTATCTATTATAGTTTTCAAAATAATAGGCAAAAATGAAAAAAGTAAAATTTGTCATTTAAGGGCAATAACTCCTATAAGAAATCGTCTGACAGTTTTGAAGTATATGGACAATTGGTAGAGCTCAATTTTCTGAACATTTCTGACCTTGTCAGATTATCTCTATTTATAACGGTTTTCAAAATAGTAGACAAAACTTGCATTTTACCCTTATGTTCCATTTTAGCCATGGCGGCCATGTTGTTTGGCAGATGGGGTCATCGGACACATTTTGTAAACTATATACCCCAGTAATGATAGTGGCCAAGTTTGGTTAAATTTGGCCTAGTAGTTTCAGAGGAGAAGATTTTTGTAAAAGTTAACGGACGACTACGGACGACGGACGTCAAGTGATGAGAAAAGCTCACCTGGCCCATTGGGCCAGGTGAGCTTAAAAGGAGTTCACAGGTCAATTTGTGAACAAGAAAGAGCCTACAACACCGGAAGTTATGTACCAGATTGTCAATAATATGGTAACAAATTTAGTAATTTAAATCATAGATCAGTCGCCTGTATCGGAGTATGTGTTTTTAAACCTACGCAGGATGTTTAAGATTTTCAGAATTAATTTGAAAAGATCAGATATAAATGTTATATTTCTTTCTTTATCGAAAAAAGTAAGACTGACTCAGAAAAGGTAGTAAAGTGCTGATTTCGAGGACTAGTTCTAACGTGGGTCAGACGTACAACATTTTAATCCTGGTATCTATGATGAGTTTATCTATTACTTGTCCGGTACTTGTGTTACTAACATATTTACCACAAGCAAACAAACCAATTCATGTTAAAGAATTTATTTTAAGGGCAGTATTTTTTTCAAGCAAAACAAATACTTATGTATCAGAAGGAAGTATTCCTTTGTCTTATACAAGGACAAGAGAGTTGTTGTAAGACGCTCTTGAATCTTTAGGTTTAGCACAACTAATTTTGATAGCAGGTGGTGCGACGGCTGCAGCCACTGCTTATATAAATGATAGACTATTAAAGAAACACGGAAGATGGACATCTGATACTGCCAAAAATGATATGTTGAGGAAAACTTAACTGAAAAATAAACAGTTTCTAAAAACCTTGGCATATAACCCACTTATTCTTTCTTTGTTAATTTCGAAAGTATGCTACTCTCACAAGGAGAGCTCATTTCTGATGGATGTGTTGAGTTTTATTGAATAAATAATTTATATTTGTTTAAGCCTGGCGAACTAGAACATAACTATAAAGAGTCTTCTAGCGGTTTCGGCAATTTGACTATTTCGTAGATCTTGTTATGCTTATCATTTTTGCTTTTTTCTGTGGCTATCTCTCTGTTACTGTTTTCAAGATAATGGAAAACGCAAAATATTCAAACAATTGTCATTAAATTGCAAGAACTCTAATAAGGAGTCAACTGACGATTTTGGCTGTGTTGACCTATTTGTAGATCTTAATTTGCTGATAACTTTTGCTAATTAAAGTTTCTATTTATCTATGATAGTTTTGAAGAAAAAGGAAAATACAAAAAAATGGGAAACATCATCAATAAAGGGCAATATCTCCAACAAGGAATCATCAAACGATTTCGGCCTTGTTGATTTATTTATATATCTTGTCAAGATGATCATTTCTTTTTTTTTATTTTAGTTTCTATTTATCTATTATAGTGTTTTAAAAAATAAAAATACAAAAGTACCGAACTCCAAGGGAAATTCAAAACGGAAAATCCCTTACATAATAGGTAAAAATTGTCAAATATTGGTGCACAACAGTCACCATTGTAATATAATCTTAATCACTATAAAAAAAAAACAAATATAATATTTCAAGAAAGAAAAACAAAATGGCATATAGACACTCCATAGACAAAGCACACAGACAAAAATGAAAGACAAGAATATAAAATTGACCACAGCACACAATAACACAATGGCGGGATGTATAAGCACCGAGCCACTCCAAAAGTATATTACCAAAATGGACTAAACAGTAAAGGTTACAAATGTACGAGGACAAATAAAAAGAACACTATAACACATAATTAATATGATAAACAACGTCAGGACCTAAAATCTATACTTCAAGAACAGCATGTATTATAAGACAAAAACGTAATAAATTGGTAAAAATCGTTATTAAAGGCATTAAGGAATCGTCGGACGATTTCGGCCATGTTGACTTATTTGTAGAGCATGTCTTGCAAACCATTTTTTCTCTTTAAAGTGTCTATCTATAATAGTTTTCAAGATATTATGCAAAGACACTAAAAATGGGTAAAAATCGTCAATAGATAGCAATAGCTCCAATGAGGAGTCATCGGACAATTTCGGCCTTATAACATATTTGTAGATCTTATCCAGCTGATCATTTCTTTCTTCTTATTTCAGTTTCTATCTAACCCGAATAATTCAGTCCCTCCCGTGATCGACTCTCCCACTCGCGAGGGCCTGAATTCTTTATACAATAAAAACGCGTCACGAATCCAGGATTTTGATTGGTACTCTGTGAGAGAGAGTCAATCAGCTAATAGCTCAATGTTATCGAGATAGGTAAATACAGAGCTAATTCCGAATGATTATTTGACGATTAATTATTGACAAGACCTTCAGGCGTTAATGTAGCCATCGTAGAGCAGTGGAATATAACGACTGAATTATTCGGGTTAGTTTCTATCTATCTATTATGATTTTTAAGACATAAGACCAAAACGTAATAAGTTGGAAAAATCGTTATTTATGGCAAACACTCCAATAAAGAGTCGTCGGACTATTTCGACCATGTTGATTTTTTTGTAGATCTTGTTGGCTATAAAAAGAAGATGTGGTATGATTGCCAATGAGACAGCTGTCCACAAGAGACCAAATGACACAGAAATTAACAGCTATAGGCCTTCAAACATGAGCAAAGCCCATACCGCATAGTCAGCTATAAAAGGCCCCGAAATGACAATGTAAAACAATTCAAACGAGAAAACTAACGGCCTTATTTATGTACAAAATGAACGAAAACAAATATGTAACACATAAACAAACGACAACCACTGAATTACAGACTCCTGACTTAGGACAGGCACATACATACATAATGTGGCGGGTTAAACATGTTAGCGGGATCCCAACCTCCCCTAACCTGGGACAGTGATATAACAGTACAACATAAGAACGAACTATAAAAATCAGTTGAAAAGGCTTAACTCATCAGATGGACAAAATACAAGTGGACGTGGCAGGGTACTTGTACATCCCAGCAACAAAGAGAGTACTCGCAGTTATCTGACAGCTAGTTCAAAGCCACTAACAACTAATAAAAAAATCATGCATCTAACACTAAATTGTCAATCCGTACACATCCAACATCATGTGGCTAGGTTATTATTTTTCCTATTTAAGATTTTCTCTATCTGTTATCCTATAAGAAATCGTCAGACAGTTTAAATGAAAATGGAGAATAAGTAGATCTCAACATTCAGAACAGTTTTGCCTCAGTCTTTTAAGTTTTCAAGATAAAGACAAAACTTGCAGTTTATCCCTATGTTCTTTTTCTAGCCAGGTCGGCCATGTTGGTTGGTTGGATCATCGGACACGTTTGTTTTAACTAGATACCCAAATGATTGATGAATGTGGTGAACTTTGGTTAAATTTGGCCAAGAAATTTCGGAAGAGAAAATTTTATTAAAGTTTAAGAACGACGGCCAGGTGAGCTAAAAAGGATTAGGGAAATGAAAAGAGTGTAATAAGTCGACGGAATAAATCATCAATATGACGGTTTAATGGTTGTCTAGATGATACTTATATACAAACTTGTAGAGAAATTTAACATACATTCGATATTAAATTGTATTTTGGTTAATTGGATAACATCATTGTCAATTCATTAGGAGGTTGTTGAAATTTACAAGTAGAATTATCAAATATTAAATATTGCATAATAAAAAATTGTATTTACTAACAATGTAAATATTTAGCGAAGGTAGTCATTAAGCTCAAATTTTTAAATGGCAAGTACTAGTATATAACTGCTGAAAAAGTCTTACATTTTCGTTTGAAGTTTGAGATCATTTGTACCTGCATAAATTGATTAACAAGATTTTAAGGTTTTTTAAAAATTCAAACTTCTCTACTGTAATGTGTCTCAATTTGTAGGATCATTAACATCATTTATATATTACAATGACATTGAATTGTATACTCTTTACCGAGAAGTAAGAAAGACCTCTTACTGCAAGCTTTCATTCAGTGCATTATACATTTGTGTTTCCATACGCTGAATGGAATTACTCAGCACAGATGAGATACATGAGCTTATAGAGAAAAAGTAGTTCTTCATTTTCCTGGCATTAGGTTAACCATTTTATGTACCCAAGGTAAGTGGAGGAGGTCAACTTTGGAGCACTGTGATCGGATGTATGGGTATAATATTTTTTAAATTTATTTATGCACAACTTCAGTGTGTTTATTTTCAATATAAATTTTGAAAGATATGGAAATATTTTATTGAGAATTATTCGAAAGTTCTTTCAAATGTTAAGTAATTTGAAGTTAATTGACGATGGCCATGTATACTATAAACAAGGTATCTTCAAAGATGGTCATGTCACCATTTTACTTCAATTTCCAAAACCGAATAATGAAATACTATTACGGTTTGGTCTGGGATTTTATCATAAAAGTAGAAAATTTAGAAATGTTAGCACTGTTGCCTATGTAGGAAATAAATACTACCGTTTTCCTCATAAAAGTATCGCATGGCGGCAAAAGGGAATAACTATTTCAAATTTTTATGTTACCAAATGTCTTGATTGCTTTGCTTTTTAACATTAGTTGGTTTATCAATGTCTTTTAGTACGGATAAACAGTTGTGACGAGAGCTAATTATAAAATGGAAAAAGTAAAGTCAATGAAAAAGTATAAATACGTAGCACTGAGTTCTAAATCTAAAATTCAACTGTCAAGTTGGCATGCAGTTAACAGACATTTATAAATTCTTGCATGTTTTTACACACACTGTAAATTACTCAAACATAGCTTTAATGTTATTGAAAA
Source organism: Mytilus coruscus (assembly GCA_017311375.1). Taxonomy (NCBI): domain Eukaryota; kingdom Metazoa; phylum Mollusca; class Bivalvia; order Mytilida; family Mytilidae; genus Mytilus; species Mytilus coruscus. The sequence continues at coordinate 119,996,048 of CM029596.1, read as the reverse complement.
TGTTTCGCAAACATGGAAATTTTCTGTAAATTTTTCCTTTTATGCGATCCCGTGTGACAGTTTAATATTTAAAATCGATGTTTTTCCTATGTCTATAATGAGATTAATATCAAGAGTTGCCTCCCGTACACCATAGTTTGACTATTTCAGAACTAAAAATTAGTTGTGAGTAATTTACAGAAGTCTCCCACGTAGAACAGTTTATCAACTATCATTTCAAAAGATAACAGTTAAAACACCGAAAATCAAGTAGTTACAGAATAAAAATTTTTTATGCCAATACATTGACTGAAATAGTAAAATGAAAAAAATACGCTAGATAGATTTGTAAACATTTACCACAAATGCGATCATCTAGATCGAAAATAAGATACAATGTTTCACTGGTTACCATAATTTCAAAAAAGAACGCTCCGATTTTAAAAGCCAATGATGTATGAATAATGGATTACTAGAGTTAAAACTAAAAAATATACTTTATAAATTATATCGAAAGTTTACAATAAAGCTTAATACATTATTTAAGTTTTAATTTTTCGGAAAATTGAAACGCTTTGAAAACGGTCGTTAATCATGACTGCTTCCACTGATTAAATAAACTTTGTTTGACTACATTTGCCCTTTAAGAAAAATCAACTTTGTAATAACCAGCATTTTGAAAAAGTCAAGGTCAATATATTATTTTTACAGACAATATATTTTGTTTTGTCTTGTTTTACATATACAATAACTTATAAATTTATCATGTTCATTATTAATAATTCCCTTCTAGAAAAGAACCATTCTGTTTTTAATCAATTAATCAATTGGAAATCTCTCAAACATTCACTTAAATAGGGAAAACTTATTCTTTCAAAAAGTTTAATGTAAATAATCATTTGACGTATAGTTATTGCAATATAGGTTAAATCTTCTGCGATGTCAATTTTTTCACTTTGTAAATAAATAAACGAATAATATTTGATAAACAAAGTCATGAACATGCTTGCAATTCTAGGGATAAATAAAGGCAACAGTAGTTTACCTCTGTTAAATAGTCATAAATCGATTGAGCGAAAACAAATCCGGGTCACAAACCAAAACCGAGGGAAACACCGAAAAAAGAAACACTAAACTACAACAACAAAAAAAAACCGCCAACATACATAGAAACGGACTATTTGATAACAAATGCAATATTCCTGACTTGGTACAGGATATTTTAAGAAAATATGGTGGGTTGAACCTGGTTTTATGGCTAGCCAAACCTCCTGCTTATATGGCAATGTTAAAAATACCGCTAAAATGAGAACATTACGTGAGAGGAATACAGTACAAATAAACGCAAGAACACCCAGGACAGAATAATACATCAATAAATAATATAATAGTTCATTACAACATGTAAACCACAGAATATCAACGGACACTTCCCATGAATTTACGACAGTACACCAGGACACCACAATAGAATTATGAACTTGCGTCACACAAATGTATCAACGCCACAAAAAGTGACATACTTTTTGTGACGTTTATTTTATCACAAGTAAATTTCTGAAAATAGAATATAAAATTGGGTTTGAGTTTGTAATGCTGTAATTATTTGTATTTTCCAACCATGTCGGTTTTTCTTCTAAATCAAAACTGTGTATAAACAAAAACAAAACAAAAATCCGTGCATATAGTTGCTTTAAACTAAAAATCATATAGATTAAATAGCTGATTAATTATTTCAACTTTTACATACATACAGAAAATAGAAATAGAATACAAACCACAAACGATAAGACATAACACAATATCGAACCAGACTTACAAAAGAAACATCATAACTAAATACATGAATATTGGATGTATAAATACCGAGACACGTCGTATAGCAATGCACACTCGGCAAAACAGTCACGTTCGGTACTTAGCCGACCAGACGACGTAAATGATAAACCACAATCTAAAACATGGTAAAAATGTCGTTAGTTAGTTTAGACACAGACACATCGTATAGATCAACCAATTCGTGATGGTGTCCATAAAATTTACGGAGTGTCATTTTTAATCTTTCCTCCTCATAACTCTGTTGGAGCAGTTTTTGCATAAGGAGCACACTCCTGTATATGAAGTTCGTATAGTGTGAATAAGCACGAGCATAACGTATCAACTGAGATATGTAAACACCATACGATGGGGCAGACGGTATGTTACTGCTGAAAAATGGGAAATTGATAATTGGGAAGTTGAAATCATCCCGTTTGTCATAGATGTTAGTGTGAAGTCGTCCATCTGTGTCAAGATTGAGGAAAAGATCAAGGTATGAAGCAGTCCTTCTAGTATTAGTAGTATCTTTAATTTCAAGTTCACTGGGATATATGAGATGTAAGTACTGACTGAAATATGGGTTATTCAGTGATATGACATCATCAGTATATCTGAAAGTAAAATTAAAGAATTTCGCAAGGTGCTTTTTCTTTTTGTCTTTTAGAAGGTTCTGAATGAATTCTGCTTCATATCAGTACAAAACAAATCGGCCAGTAGGGGTGCACAATTAGTATCCATTGGAATATCGACTGTCTGTTGAAATATCAATTCTCCAAACTCAACAAATATATTGTCGATCAAAAAGCCCAGCATTTTGATAATATCATCTTCAGTGTATTTTCCGATAGAATCATTGTGGTTCTTCACAAAATATGAATTATTATAGCCCAAAACAAGAAATTTATATCTACGATTCCCATTTTATAGAAAAAGTTCTGTTTAATGAGATGGTGAAGTCGATCTTTCAATTGAGCATGGGGAATAGTAGTATAAAGCGTAGTAAAATCAAAAGTCTTAATGTTGCTGGAAAATTGCAGAGATTGTGATCTAAGATTTCGCAGTAGATCTTTAGAATTTTTAAAAATCCACATCTGATTGACACCACTGGTTGAATATATCTCATCACAATATTATTGAAGGCCATCTTTTACTGGAGAAATAATAGTAGTAGTATTTTAGAAAGATGTTTAGTCGAACATCTTGATGATCCAGCTATGTATCGTTCTCAATAAGGAGTTTTGTGAAGTTTTCGTATCCAGTATAATGACGGTAGATTTTCTTCGTTTTCTTTGATATTAATACCAAAAGAAAGAAGGACAGATTTGTGATTTTGTAAAATTTCATCCTTTGTAAATGATATTAAAGAATATGTAGCATTTCCAGTTTTGCTGTTTATTCCAAGCTCTTTTGTGAGACATTCCAAGTAATGGTTTTTAATATGAAGACAATATTATTGGAGGCTTTATCTGCTGGAATAGCGACATATTTGTCATGCAAAGAGGATAAAGCATCCACAACCTCCGGGTTCTTGAATGGGTTAGAAACTCTTGTGCTCATAGTACATCGTAGTTTCTGAATGCATGATCGAATAGCTTTGATCCATTTAGACAGAGTGTCCAGTTCTAGTTCATCTGGCTCGCGCTTTTCACATTTTCTGGCATTGTCTTCACCTGTATCCATCAGTTATCTGAAGTTCTTTTTCCAGTTGATGGGCTGGGGAATTCAGATGAATCTATTTAATCTACAGCAGACATCGATGAATCTATTTAAGTTACAACCTTTGGGTTTAAGCATTCCCAATGACCTTACACTATTTGAATAGAGAAATTACTTTCCATGCAAATATGAGTTTCATTATGAATATTTGGCTAATAATCATACGAATGTGATAACAGTTAGTCTATTGAAAACAACAAAAAAGAATACGCGACAATTTCTTTTCCTTGGGGAACACCATCATTGCGTTAAAACAAAATGTTGACATTAATAAAACATAAAAGTGTAAATCAATAAACAAATTAATGATGAAAAAATATTTCCTCAGAGACATGGCATCCATCCAGCTGTGAAATTGGTGGACGTAAGTGTTTACAGATAATTTGTAAATAAAACACTGACGTGAACATTTGCAGAATATAACATAAGCATTTATAAGAGCAAAACATTTTCGAATTCGTTGACAGACACAAACAACGTTCTATCGGGAAAATATTACAAATTAAATGAAAGTGCTGTCAATGTATGCAAAATCCGTGTTAATAATTAATCTGATATATTTAATGAGTTTCTAAAAGTTAATTATCATCTACTTTAGCAGACACGTTTTCCAACAAATTTAGTTTTAGCGACAGCTGGCAGGTTGGATCCTATTTTGGATTCCAATTTCTTTTTCATGAAACAGTATAAGTAGCAAAATGCATTCAGATTTCATGATAATTAGAGGTTAAATAAATGGATTTCCAATTTTAATCAGATTGATGTCTATTTTATGTTTATGTCATATTATCAAAAACATAGTGTATGATTTAGGGAATACAAAATATTTTTATTCACTATTTTGTCCCTTAAATCATCAAAATCAATCATAAATTGTTTCGTAAAAGAACCTTGATTATAATTCCAAGGCGACAGTAGTTTACCTATTTTCTAAGGAAGCGGAATGAAAAAGGTTAGTTTTCGGCTCTTGATGTCGACGGAATTCGAAGTTAGTAAAATTACAATTAAATAGCATAGTCAATCTAAAACTGTTCATCAACCACAGTAAATAAAGTTCAGAAGAAATAACAATGATAATAATGCAATGCTTAAAATAAAATAGAAAACTGTTTGAGATCAAAATAAAGCAGGTTATTTACCACTACAAGTTCGTGTATCTATCCAAAGAACCCAGGTTGCCTCTTGCAATATTGCAATGTGTTGTTGTCAATTTTAGAATTACATGTCTGTAATTATACAAATTAAAAGTTATGTTTAAACATTACCATCCTCCTCCAATTAACAGCATTGACTATGTTTGTGATCTTATTGAACGCGATTGTTGTATTTACTGGATAATATTTTTTTCTACATTTGTAGGATGTGTACAGAAAATGTTAAATCGTGCAGCAACAAAATTTTTCAATCAGGCATCAGGTAAATAAGAATAGAAGGCACTGACGGGAACTCTATTGAGATTGTTCTAGATGTCAATATGAATGTGGTTATTTTTTGTATAGGTCCGATTGCGGTTTGGATTTTCGTTGTACAAGGCTTAATTTTGCATACAGACGTGCAAAAACTCAATGAGTATCTAACGAATGTATCAAAAGAGGGACGAAAGATACCAGAGGGACAGTCAAACTCATAGATCGAAAACAAACTGACAACGCCATGGCCAAAAATAAAAAGACAAACAAACAATAGTAAATATCAAAGCACGTTAAACCGAGAATAAATCAACAACATTCTGTTAATGTGGATGTTATGCTGTCGATGAACACAATTCAAGATTACGATGAAATTTCTGGGAACTTAATTTTTACTGCATCTTTTGCTTTCGTTTGGAATGACGAATTAAAAATTTGAAATCCCTACAATTATAACGGAATTATAAGCACGCAATTGCCAATACTGCAGACTTGGGAACCAGCTTTATTTCTACAAAATGGCGTCAACCAGAACTCGTTATACACTTTCAGTAATATCATGGATATCGAAACGAATGTAGTTACATATAATGCAAACGGTAATGCCGGTTTCATTATTTTTGGACAGTTTCAAATTACGTGCGAATCTGACGTTACACACTTTCCATTCGACGAACATGTGTGTAAAATAAGTCTGTATACAATTGATATTTTGAATGGAATATCCCTATCTTCCGAAAGAGGAACTTTTCTTGATGCATCAATTGCAAATGCTGAATGGACTATAAAACCGAACTCTGAAAATACGTTTGTAAAGAAACACACTTTCTATTTAACTGCAACGAGTACAACGCAAGATAAAATAGAATTTTCGTTTACGATCAAACGTGAATCTCTATTTCCATTTTTGAATATTATATTTCCAGTTATCATACTGAGTTTTAGCCATTTCTTAGTTTTCTTGTTGCCTGTTGTGTCTGGCGAAAGAACATCGTTTTCATTCACTCTTCTTTTAACAGTTGTTGTATTCATGACTGCAGCATCAGAACAACTCCTGCCGAGCAACAACATCTCCATTTTCAACATATTTTTGCTGCATCTGTTCGTCTTCAGTATTTTTATAACAACATTGATAGTGTTCAGTGTACAGTTATTTTACAAAGACACATATCGAAACAAGAATAGTGGCCTTTTCAAGGTCGTTTTGTATGTTTCCAGAAGCAAAGGGTTGATGATGAAAGTACCAACAACCAGAGTGAAAATGAAAAAAATGAAGCAGAGTTGTGGAAGAATGTGTCCATCTTTTTTGACAGATTTTGCTTATATTTTTTTTTGTGTGTGCTTGTTGTTGCAGCTAATTGTGTATGGATCGGTTTTAGCAAACTTTTAAAGATAAGTCAAGAAATCGGGAATAACACTACTCTTATTCAAATTTAATTACTGTCTACTTGTTTCCTAGACTGAAAATATCTTTTAAAAACATTATTGTTGCCGTTTATGTAATAACTAGTTATCTAAGGAATAATTGTAAGAAGAGTCCATAGCAAGTCACCGATACATGACGAATAGCTAGTATCTGTAGTATTGTACTTTGTAAAAACCATTTATAATTATGTCATTCTTTTACATGAATTGTATTTGGCACTCCATGCATTTTGTTTAGTTCTGTGTATGTTATTTGTTTGATTCAACAGTTGGGGTTTTTGAAAATATTTATGAAGGGCAATACAAACCTGGGATTAATAGATATTTATAAAAGTCTCAGTACATACCAATCACCTAGTTTATATCTAATAGAAATTATCTCACATTTCTTTAAAATAAAACCGTAAATAATATAAATATATTTATAAATGATATAAAAACTCACCTCACTTTTGATTTTTTATTTAATCATATATTATGTGTGGACTTTTATGTCGTGAGTGCACTCGTGAATCCTGGGCGGTTTTTAGACGTTCCCTTTCGAAATGTCATTTAAACATGTTAAAACAAATGCCACGTTCAAAGTGTACGCACTTTCTCTACAGAAAAAGATACCGTAATATTCTTTGGATTTTTAAGTTATAAAGTCTGTTGAAACTCGTTCATACAATAAACCTATTGATTTGAAATGTATAAATCTTACAATCGAAAAACATCTGAGTGTCGCCATTTTAATAATTAAATCTTTCGAGTTATGGGGTTTTATTCATTAAAAGAGGGGGATTTTCCAGTTTTCAGCTAATAACTTAAAAGTGCGTTCCCCAGTTTTCATGAAACTTTGGTGACTGGTTTATATCTATTAAAATAACCTCCTTTAAGTTTTTTTATAAATTTCTGAAATGACGTTGAGGAGTTATGGAACTTTATTCTTTGAAAAAGCAACGGGCGTATCATGCGCAGCTCTTTATTAAGTTATAAAGTCTGTGGAAACTCTTTCATACAATAAACCTTTTGATTTGAAATATATAAATCTTAAAATCAAACAACATCTGGGTGTCGCCATATTAACAATTAAATCCTGGTCACGGCAAACAGCTGTCTAATATCGCTGTTACGGCATTGTGGGCAATTGTTTAGTTCAGTCTTGGTGGCCGAATGGTCTAGAGTGCTGGACACAGTGCAGGCGGTGTTGTAACGATATCCCAGCGAGGGAAGAACCAACATTTGCTTCCGGAAATTTGTAGATTTAACATTGTTGTGCTGACATTTAGAGTAATTATATAATTTATACTTGTTTATATTTTTTCGTTTGGGCTTGTGTTATATTTGCCTTCGGGTTGATATGATCCGTTCATCCTATTTCGACTCTTTAAAATTCAAGAGTCTATCCTAAATTGAGGTAAATTATATGGCCTTCCAAATACCGTTTCGATTCCTAACATCACTGAAGAGATATTAATTGTCGAAATCCGGATATGGTGTACTAATTTTTGCACCTTTTGTGTGCGGTATACCATCTTTTCCGCAAGTTTATTGTTTTCTGTTTGATATTAAATTAATATTTAAGATCAATTTTGTTACATCTAGTGATCATTTTATTTGGCAATCGCCAATGGCAGTCAGGAGGGTTTTAGAACATCCGTTGTCTGACCTGCTAGTCAAAATGCGTTTTGTTAAAATATACTTTGTCTCTTTTTCGGTCGTTTGGATAATGTTGTTTGTGCTGTATTTAGACCCCTTTACCAAGAAATTTGTTTTGCATGCACACGTATAAAAATTGCGGTTTTTATCCAACGCAATCATAGGTTTGGACCTTGTTTTCAATTTAGACTTATATATATATATAGTTAAATTTTAGATGTCGATTCTATTTAGACTAAACTAAATATCATTTCATATTCATTCATGATTAACTTTATACATAATATTCATATTTACTGGGATTATTGTTATTAAGATCTGTCCAAACGTTTCATAATGAGTGGTCGAAAACGTCCCGTGCGGCATTATCCCAATGATCCCATGTATTGGAACAAAGAACAATATGTCAGCCATTTGAAGAATATGGGAATTTCCGTCAAGTCTACCTGGAGATTGGACATGATTCGACAACTTTATTTTGTAAATCAAAAGGACATTCAAAATGCAACACAACGTGATCCGCTTGTTTCTCCGGAACCAAATGATAGTAAAGTCAATGATGGGCCAGTCGATGCTAATGAGCACCATTTCGTGGAGACTTACCAACACACAAACGAGAACAGCGTACCTTCACGAACAGAAGAAATGCTGAAGGACTCTACTTACGCGCTAAAGTCGGCAAACGAAGCAATGTCGGCGATGTCATCTATGGTTGTAGGACTTCTAGCAAATAAAGATGCTTCAACAGGCAGCAGCAATAGGCCGTCAAATAAAAGTCAAGCTTCGTCTTTGCCTCAGCCTATCAAGCTACGTATGGAAACACCACCCCGCTTACTTTTACTAATGTTGAACAAACTTTCCACAGACAAGTGGACACTTCAAAAGGGATTGTATTTGCGGAGGATTTACCGATATTGGACTACGTGTCGACTTTTTTAGCAAATTTTATAAGACGTTCCGGAAAGAAGCTCCGGAAGCAGATGCACAAGCCACGACTTGTCCGCACTTCTCACTCGTAATGTGGAATTGACTAATACTGTAAGTTGTTTACTTAAAACTTCAATAGCACCCAGAACACGTACACAGTATGAATGTGGGTATTTTGCCTATGCAGCCTTTTTACGAATGACTGGGGTGATTTGGAGAAATTCAGACATGCCTCCATTAACTGAAGAATCACTAATTCACTTCGCTACGCATTGTTTTAAAAACTTGCATTTGAAATGTTCTATAATTAAAATGTATATATGTGGAATACGATATAAATATTAAGAGTTAGGGAAGCATTCGATATTTAGCGACGGTTCTGATAAACTTTATCGACTCGATGCCATATATAGAGGAGTAAAGAAAAATGAGATAAAATCAACAAAACTTAAACTGCCAATTACCTTCACGATACTAAAGGATATTTGTCAGATTTGAGGAAAGGTTATAACACGCCGTATATAGAAATTCTTTTGGAAGCAGCGTGTGTCACGGCATATTTTGGATTTCTTCGATGTGGTCAATTTACAGTATTACATTCTTTTGATTCAGAATGCAATGTGTGTATCGAAGATATCCGTTTTCAAAAGGATAACGTGACCTTTCATTTGAAAGCTTCCAAAAACAGACCAATTTCGTGTAGGTGTTGATATTCATTTATTTGCGTCGGGAGCTTCCGTTTACCCAGTCTTATCTCTGGAACGATAAGTGGAATTTCGTAATAGAAAATTTAAAGAGAGTAACAAACAAGACGCTTTCTTTGTGATGGAGAATAGAAAAGCTTTAACACGAAACTATTTTGTATCTTCTCTTAAAAAGATACTCTCTGTACTTGGATACAATTCAGACTTGTATAATGGTCATAGCTTTCGCATTTGGGCTAGTACCACAGCAGGTTCGAAAATTGAAGATCATCTTATTCAGACACTCGGACGTTGGAGTTCACAGTGAAATACTCGATATATCAGAACATCTTTGTCAACGATAAAACAAGCTCAACAAGCATTAGTCGAGTGAAGTGCTTACATATTGTACCTAAGCATATAAATTCCCATATGTTTATATCTTCATTAATTATTGTTAGTGCGTTTGAGGGTTGGGGAATAATAAATCCCGAAAAGGTATACAGTCTGATAATTCACACATGTCAGTTCATCGCCTTTTTGTGGTCAACGACGACATCAGGTGCGTTTTTACTAAGTGTTTCAGGGGCATATTAATCCCCATTGTTTGTATCTAATATTGGTTTAAAGTGTATTTCGATAGTGTTGGAGCATAATAATCCCCGTATGATGTATCATTGACCTTATTGTGTCTACCTTGGTTATGTGTAAAAGTAATTGCTAAACATATATAAATTGTCAATTACCACAATCAATGACGTAACATTTTCATTGAATGAGACGATGACCGATTTTCTTGATATTTGCACTAACTGATTAATTATTTAGATATAGAACATTATAGTATAGCCGATGCTGAGAACTTTATTATTAAAAGTTCATTGACATGTTTCAGAAAGTCATGTTCAGGTCAAGTAGAATATTCATAAAGATCTAAACATTTCTTCTCACGTCCCGCTGAGATAGACGGTAGTTAATCAGAACACTTGTGTTTATCAGTTGTAAATTTTACTATGTTTTCCAGCACGCCTGAAGTATTGAATGTTTTAATTACTATTTATCTATTCCCATCTGATATTATGTTCATTCATATACGTTTTCACATATTGAGATATACTAAATTGTTTACAAATCTTTGTTCAATATATATAACCATCTTCATTTGGGGTTCAGTTGTCTCCTTTAATAACCAGTCATCAAGTGTATTTGCCATATTTCTGTTAACTCAATTTCCCCAAATTTGATGCAGAGTTATTGATGTATAAGTTGCTTGTCACAGTTAATGGGACTTATAGCAGTAGTCTTGGTTTACATTTAAATAGACCAGACACATGCTAGAAGTTTCCGGATACTAACTACCAACAGATCCCTGTTCTAAGTCAGTCCTGACGTCAGTCTATGTATGTACTTCTATCGCTGACGTTTTTGATCTACATGCTTGTAGTCATAAACAAGAACAGTTCTAGCAGTCAGTTCAAGCATGAACTTAAAGTTAGTGTCCTATCCTTATTCAGAAGTTCAAGCATGTATATGTAGACTGCAGATAATTACGTCACAATGTCATGTGATGTCTTCTAAAGCTGGAGATGGTAAGAACGCAACAGAAATGTAAAGTCTGCCTTCTCTGACATTGTAATGCAAATACATCGACAGACTATTCAAAGACATAATTGATCATGATTGTAATATTTTACAACTTAATAATCTAAAACAACATTTTTTTTTTATTTCTTAATTCCGATGCCTTAGTTAAATTATCAATAGACCTAGCTTACAACAGTACTTTGTGAAATGTTTGCTTTTTGTAAATTTGAAAATTCTGCCTTTTGATACTATGCTAAGTGATGTTAATAATGGATTTTAGCTTGAAACGACATTCAAAAGTAAATTTGAATATTGTTGTTAATGATGATATAAATACCATAGGGAAAAAGATGGAAGGTTTGGATGACTGTACTATGTGATTCATATATACAATCCTAAAAATTTGATTTACATTTCATATTGATGTAGTGGATAATGTAATTGTTAATAAGTTGAGAAACGTAATACACTGAATTGTCAGACTGGTAACACATATGAATAATTGTATTGATAATAAGAAAAAGTTCGAACACCATAATAGCAAAAAGCACAATAATACGAAGAGTATGAAGTAAAGGAAATGTAATCTTAACGCAAGAAAGAAGACGTATTTACTCTTTCCGAATAGATTACGGCTGTGAAGTCGTTGATACAAATCAAAATTAAAAACAGATCTGAATGGGTCTATGAATACACATGCTACATCAATCTTTAATGACCGAAATGTTGCAAAGCACCTGTCCTACTTTCATGACAAATATGTCATTGCTCCGCATATAAAAAAGTCCCAAACAACATTGTTTTTGTGTGTAAATCGCATTACATAAACTGCTTGATCAATGAATTAAGTATTGACAATTCACTTGGAAACTCAACATATATCCCCACGACACATACCAAGGAAGAAATCCTGGATAATCTTAGTTCTGCTCTATGCTACTTTGGAATTTCAACAAAAGATGAAGAACTGGATCTTCCTTAGCTGTATTGGACACCTAAATTACATAAGTGTCCTTGCAAACAACGTTATATTGCTGGTTCTTCCAAGTGCTCCACGACACCAACCTCTTTCTTAACTATTAATATTAATTTGTCAGCAAACGATAAAAGAAATGATTTCAGCTTCTCAATTGTGAACTTTCAATTCTTATGTAGCAACATTCCACCAGCGCCTGTATATTGCGTATTTATCTCCCATTTGATATTCCATAGCTTGTATTTCCTATAATGATTTCATAATAGAGGGTTGCTGCTCACAGGAAGCTGTTAAACCAAGTTACAAGTGGTGAAATTGAAATCAACCTTTCAAAGATTTTACGGACGCCATCACGAGTTAGTTCACCGTTATGATTTATCTGTTTCACACCTGACGACAGATATGTTCCAGATGTAGTAATCATAATTCCGTCCTCTTTTCCTCGAAAGTGACATACTGAACTAGACATATCACCGGGTTTTTACTTACATGAGCAACACGAACGGTGCCACTAGTGGAGCAGGATCACCTTACCCTTTCGGAGCATCTGAGATCAGTCCCAATTTTTGGTGGAGTTCCTGTTGCTTAGTCTTTAGTTTTCTATACTGATGTTTGTCTTTTTTCGTTATTTGCCATAGCGTTGTCAGTTGAATGTCCCTTTAGTATCTTTCGCCTGTCTTTTACAAGATGTAGTTAAGCTTCATGAGCATTATACAATTTGCACAAAAAAATTAGCCTCTTTTAAACAATATCTACTGAAATAAAAGATTTTTCAGAAGGTGTCTCTTGATTTATTCGATTTAAACATGAACACTGCACAAACTGTTAATGAACAAGCTGATCAGGTTTTTAAAGTGATGATGCAAATAATGTTACTAGTTTTAGAACTTTAATACTGAAGCTATTACCGTAAAAGACATTATAAAAGGTTTGAAATTAAAGTCTGCAGACCTATCTTAACAATTAACCATTTGCGAGAAAGGAAGGTCGTAACCAGTGTTTTTATCTGCTGTTTTATATTGTTTTTAAACCACGATATATTCCGGATACTTAACAAGAAGGTATTAAGTCTAATTTAACGAGTGTGGCATCAACAGACAATAACTTTATCTGGATATTATTATTATTTCCGTTGCTGGTGGACTGTTATTTCCAGGTTATTGTCGACTCAGATGTCTGTGTTTCAGCACTGGCATGATTGATCACAAACTTTAATAATTTAATAATTAACCTGATATATTTAATGAGTTTCTAAAAGTTAATTATCATGTACTTTAGCAGAAACGTTTTCAAACAAATTTAGTTTTAGCGACAGCTGGCAGGTTGGATCCTATTTTGGATTCCAATTTATTTTTCATGAAACAGTATAAGTAGCAAAATGCATTGGATAATATATTTTTCTACATTTAAATGATATTTGATATGACATACATACTAGATAAAATATTTAGGGATTGATTTGCCAAGTTCTAAGTACGTCACATGTAAAACATATTATAAAGCAAGTAGAACCTGTACAGATTTGTGTTATTAACTATTGTAGGATATGTGCAGAACATGTAAATTCATGCAACAACAACATTTTTCAGTCATGGCATCAGGTAAATAAGAATAGAAGGCACTGACGGGAACTCTATTGAGATTGTTCTAGAAGTCAATATGAATGTGGCTATTTTTTGTATAGGTCTGATTGCGGTTTGGATTTTCGTTGTACAAGGCTTAATTTTGCATACAGACGTGCAAAAACTCAATGAGTATCTAACGAATGTATCAAAGCACGTTAAACCGAGAATAAATCAACAACAGCCTGTTAATGTGGATGTTATGCTGTCGATGAACACAATTCAAGATTACGATGAAATTTCTGGGAACTTAATTTTTACTGCATCTTTTGCTTTCTTTTGGAATGACCAATTAAAGATTTGGAATCCCGACAATTATAACGGAATTATAAGCACGCAATTGCCAATACTGCAGACTTGGGTACCAGCTCTATTTCTGCAAAATGGCGTCAACCAGAACTCGTTATACACTTTCAGTAATATCATGGATATCGAAACGACTGTTGTTACATATAATGCAAACGGTAATGCCGGTTTCATTATTTTTGGACAGTATCAAATTACGTGCGAATCTGACGTTACACACTTTCCATTCGACGAACATGTGTGTAAAATAAGTTTGTATACAATTGATTTTTTGAATGGAATATCCCTATCTTCCGAAAGAGGAATTTTCTTGATGCATCAATTGCAAATGCTGAATGGACTATAAAACCGAATTCTGAAAATACATTTGTAAAGAAACACACTTTCTATTTAACTGCAACGAGTACAACGCAAGATAAAATAGAATTTTCGTTTACGATCAAACGTGAATCTCTTTTTCCATTTTTGAATATTATATTTCCAGTTATCATACTGAGTTTTAGCCATTTCTTAGTCTTCTTGTTGCCTGTTGTGTCTGGCGAAAGAACATCGTTTTCATTCACTCTACTTTTATCAGTTGTTGTATTCATGACTGAAGCATCAGAACAACTCCCGCCGAGCAACAACATCTCCATTTTCAACATTTTTTTGCTGCATCTGTTCGTCTTCAGTATTTTTATAACAACATTGGTAGTGTTCAGTATACAGTTATTTTACAAAGACACATATCGAAACAAGAATAGTGGCCTTTTCCAGGTCGTTTTGCTTTTCTATGTGTGTTTCCATAAAAAAAGGGTTGATGATGAAAGTACCAACAACCAGAGTGAAAATGAAAATAATGAAGCAGAGTTGTGGAAGAATGTGGCTATGTTTTTTGACAGATTTTGCATATATTTCTTTTGTGTATGCTTTTTGTTGCAGCTAATTGTGTATGGATCGGTTTTAGCAAACTCTTAAAGATAAGTCAAGACTTTGGGAATAACACTGCTCTTATTCAAATCTAATTACTGTCTACTTGTTTTCTAGACTGAAAATATCTTTTAAAACATTGTTGTCGTTTATGTAATAACTAGTTATTTCAGGAATAATTGTAAGAAGAGTCCATAGCAAGCCAGCGATACATGACGAATAGCTTGTATCTTTAGTATTGCACTTTGTAAAAACCATTTATAATTATGTCATTCTTTTACACGAATTGTATGTGTATGCTGTTTGTTTGATTCAACAGTTGGGGTTTTTGTAAATATTTATGCAGGGAAATACAAACTTGGGATTAATAGATATTTATAAAAGTCCCAGTACATACAAATCACCTAGTTTATATCTAATAGAAATTATCTCACATTTATTTAGAATAAAACCGTGGATAATATAAATATATTTATAAATGATATCAAAACTTACCTCACTTTTGATTTTGAATTTAATTATATGTCATGCGTGCACTTTTTATGTCGTGAGTGCACTCATGAATTCTGATCGGTTTTTAGACGTTCCCTTTCGAAATGTCATTTAAACATGTTAAAACAAATGCCACGTTCCAAGTGTACGCACTTTCTCTACATAAAAAGATACCGTAAGATTCTTTGGATTTTTATACGCCCGTTAACGGGACGTATTATGGTACACCGTTGTCCGTCCGTCTGTCCGTCCGTGAGTCGTCAACATATCGGACAATAACTCAAAAACGCTTCAACCAATTTGCATGAAACTTTCGTGAATTGTTTATATCTATTGACGTGAGCTCCCTTTCGAATTTTATAAATTTTAGATTTTACGTTTCCGAGTTATTGGGTTTTATTCATCAAAAAGGGGGATTTTCCAATTTTCGGACAATAACTCAAAAATGCTTTGAGCAGTTTTCATGAAACTTTGGTGAATTGTTTATATCAATTGACTTGAGCTCCCTTTCGATTTTTATAAATTTAAGGTTTTACGTTTCCGAGTTATGGGGTTTTATTCATTAAATAAGGGGGTTTTCCCAGGTTCGGGCAATAACTCAAAAATGCTTTGAGCAGTTTTCATGAAACTTTGGTAAATTGTTTGTATCTAATGACGTGAGCTGCCTTTCGATTTTTATAAATTTTATATTTTACGTTTCGAGTTATGGGGTTTTATTCATTAAAACAGGGGGATTTTCCAGTTTTCAGCCAATAAATCAGAAGTGCGTTGACCAGTTTTCATGAAACTTTGGCGACTGGTTTATATCTATTAAAATAACCTCCCTTAAGTTTTTTTTATAAATTTCTGAAATGACGTTGAGGAGTTATGGAACTTTATTCTTTGAAAAAGCAACGGGCGTATCATGCGCTCATGGCGCAGCTCTTTATTAAGTTATAAAGTCTGTGGAAACTCTTTCATACAATAAACCTTTTGATTTGAAATGTATAAATCTTCAAATCAAACAACATCTGGGTGTCGCCATCTTAATAAATAAATCCTGGTCACGGCAAATAGCTGTGTAATGTCACTATTATGGCATTGTGGGCAATGTTTTAGTTCAGTCTAGGTGGCCGAGTAGTCTAGAGCGCTGGACACAGTGCAGGCGGTGTTGTCACGATATCCCAATAGCATGGGTTCAAATCCAAGCGACGGAAGAACCAACATTTGCAGATTTAACATTGTTGTGCTGATATTTAGAGTAATTATATATATATATATATATATATATATATAGAGAGAGAGAGAGAGAGAGAGAGAGAGAGAGAGAGAGAGAGAGAGAGAGAAATCTATAAAAGGACCAACCAGCAAATTTACTATGTACCGGATCGTCTAGAATAGACGATACTGTGCAGATAAGGAAAAAATTATATAAGTCTAAAAATTTGCACAACGATACTAATATAAGATGGTATTATACGAAGATGTTGTTATTAAATCGTGTTGACAAATATTTCGGCTTAACAAATAGCCTTCTTCGGTGTCAATGAGTGCCTAAGAATGTAACTTTAACACACTAATGAGTGTTATAAAATTAGTTGTTATATTTTATATTATTCACGCAATATTTAACAAAAATGGCACCTTCTTTCGCCAACATTTTTATGGGAGATCTTGAAGAACGCATCCTTTTGAGTGTGCCATACAAACCCTTGTCATGGCTCCGTTTTATTGATGATATTGACATGAAATGGAACGATACTGCAGAACATTTACAAGATTTCTTAGATCATTGTAATCAGTTCCATCATTCAATTAAATTTACATCTGAATTTTCAAGCGAGAAAATTGCTTTTCTCGATACCACCACATTTGTAAAAAACGGGGTCATTACAACTGATCTCCACACAAAGAAAACTGATAAACACCAGTTCCTTTCTCCAAAAGTTGTCACCCGAAACACTACTCCAGGAGCATACCTTACAGTCAAGCCATCAGACTAAAGCGAATTTGCTCCTCGGAATCCAAACTCAACTATCGTTTGGAACAACTAAAAAAACAACTAAAATCAAGAGGATACAAAAGCAAAAACATCACAGACGCTTTTGATAAAGCCCAAGAAAAAGATCGAGATATCCTCATGGAATACAAAGATAAGACGACCCGCACAGATAGAATTCCGTTTGTTGTCACCTTCCATCCCGATTTGACAAATATTTCATCTACTATCCGCAAGCACTGGCGTCTTATCGAAAATGACTCTTCCTTAAAAGAAATGTTTCCATCACCTCCTGTTATTGCCTATCGCAGACCCAAAAATCTCAAAGACATACTTGTCACATCTAAAGTAAAGAAACAAGAGACTTCTAAAATTGGGTGTTACAAACAATGCGGAAGAACCAATTGTATGTGCTGTAAAGTCGCCAACACTGACCACTCTTTCAGCAGCACAGTAACAAAGCAGCGATACAACATCTATGTTACATCTAATTGCAAAACGGAAAATAGTATTTATATTCTTACTTGTGGAACTTGCAAGCTGCAGTATGTTGGTGAAACAGAAACGAAATTCAACATAATTCAACATCAGACTTAACAATCACCGGTCTTTTATACAAAAGAAGAAACTGTCCAATTACGAGACACCTCTTAAGAACAGGGCATACTTTTGAAAATATCACCTTTCAAATAATTGAGGTAAACCAAAATTGGGACTCCCAAAGGAGAAAACAGAGAAAGGTTCTGGATGCATCAGATACGTACTCTTGAACCTGACGGACTTAATGAGAGAGATGAAAAACAGTTCTACCCAAAACCAAAGGAATAAATCCTGAACTTCATTCTATTTAACTAAAACAACTATTTGTTTTGATTTAAGAATTGCTATGTACAATAAGCGGCAAAAATATTTTTATATATTCTAGACAATTTACAAACATATATTTTTTATAGAACATCAATAAAATTTTTTTAAACTTTTACTCAAATTTTCTGTAGTTCAAGCTACAAAAATTTTTTTTGGTCATGCATCCGATTTCACCTTGAGAGATGCACACGCCGGATGAAGCTAATTTGTTTAGCGAAATATTGCGTGAATAATATAAAATATAACAACTAATTTTATAACACTCATTAGTGTGTTAAAGTTACATTCTTAGGCACTTATATAATTTAATGTAGTAACTGCATCAGTTTATTTACAAACTGATCCACACCTAGATAGATTGAATGTTGATTGTTGCTATTTTTAGACAATATATATATATATATATATATATATACATACAAGTCTAAATTTAAAACAACGTTCAAACCTATGATTGCGTTGGATAAAAACTGTAATTTTTATACGTGTGCATGCAAAACAAATTTCTTGTTAGAGGGGTCTAAATACAGCACAAACAACATTTTCCAAAAGACCAAAAAAGTGAAAAAATATATTTTAATAAAACGCATTTGACTAACAGGTCGAACAACAAATGTTCTTAAATCCTGCTGACTGTCATCGGCGATTGCCAAATAAACGAATCACCGATGTAATAAATGGATCTTAATTATAAATGTTATACTAAACAGAAAACTTGCGGAAAAGATGGTATACCGTAAACAATATATATACATATATATGCTTTGATTTTAGATGTCGATCCTATTTAGACTAAACTAAATATTATTTCATATTCATTCATGATTAACTTTATACATAATATTCATATTTACTGGGATTATTGATATCTAGATCTGTCCAAACGTTTCATAATGAGTGGACGAAAACGTCCCGCGCGGCATGATCCAAATGATCCCATGCACTGGAACAAAGAACAATATGTCAGCCATTTGAACAAAAAAAATGAGAACTTCCGTCAAGTCTGCCTGGAGATTGGACATGAATCAAAAGTACATTCAAAATGCAACACAAAGTGACCCGCTTGTTTCTCCGGAACCAAATGATAGTAATGTCAATGATGGGCCAGTCGATGCAAATGAGCGACCTTTCGTAGAGACTAACCAACACACAAACGAGAACAGCGGACCTTCACGTATAGAAGAAATGCTGAAGGACTTCCGCGCTAAAGTCGGCAAACGAAGCAATGTCGGCGATGTCATCTATGGTTGTAGGACTTCTAGCAAATAAAGATGATTCAACCAGCAGTAGCAAGAGTCCGTCAAATCAAACGTCAAACTTCGACTTTGCCTCAGCCTATCAAGCTACGTATGGAAACACCACCCCGCTTACTTCTACTAATGTTGAACAAACTTTCCACAGACAAGTGGACACTTCAAAAGGGATTGAATTTGCGAAGGATTTACTGTATTGGACTACGTGTCGACTTCCTTTCGCAAGCAAATTTTAGAAGACGTTCTGGAAGCAGATGCACAAGCACTTCTCTTTCGTAATGTGGAATTGACTAATACTGTTACTTGTTTACTTAAAACTTCAATAGCACCCAGGACACGTACACAGTATGAATGTGGGTATTCTGCCTATGCCACCTTCTTACGAATGACTGGGGTGATTTGGAGAAATTCATACATGCCTCCGTTAACCGAAGAATCACTAATTCGCTTCGCTACGTATTGTTTCAAAAACTTGCATTTGAAATGTTCTACAATTAAAATGTATATATGTGGAATACGATATATATATTTAGAGTTTGGGAAGCCTTCGATATTTAGCGACGGTTCTGACAAACTTTATCGACTCGATGCCTTATATAGAGGAATAAAGAAAAATGAGAAATTCAACTTAACCTAGACTGCCAATTACCTCCACGATACTAAAGGATATTTGTCAGTTTTTGAGGAAAGGTTATAACACGCCGTATATAGACGATCTTTTGGAAACAGCGTGTGTCACGGCATATTTTGGATTTTTTCGATGTGGTGAATTTACAGTATTACATTCTTTTGATTCAGAATGCAATGTGTGTATCGAAGATATCCGTTTTCAAAAGGATAACGTGACCTTTCATTTGAAAGCTTCCAAAACAGGCCCATTTCGTGAAGGTGTTGATATTCATTTATTTGCGTCGGGAGCTTCGGTTTGCCCAGTCTTGTCTCTGGAACGATACGTGGAATTTCGTAATTGAAAATTTAAAAAGAGTAACAAACAAGATGCTTTCTTTGTAATGGAGAATAGAACTCATACTTTCTCTTAAAAAGATACTCTCTGTACTTGGAAACAATTCAGACTTGTATAATAGTCATAGCTTTCGCATTGGGGCTAGTACCGCAGCAGGTTCGAAAATTGGAGATCACCTCATTCAGACACTCGGACGTTGGAGTTCACAATGTTATACTCGATATATCAGAACATCTTTGTCAACGATAAAACAAGCTCAACAAACGTTAGTCGAGTGAAGATTTAGTGCTGACATATTGTACATAGGGATATAAATTTGCATATGCTTGCATCTTGATTAATTATTGTTAGTGCGTTGGAGTGTTTGGAAATAATAAATCCCGTACAAGTATATTGTCTGATAATTCACACATGTCAGTTCATCGCCTTTTCGTGGTCAACGACAACATCAAGTGTGTTTTTACTAAGTGTTTCAGGGGCATAATAATCCCCACTGTTCGTATCTAATATTGGTTTAAAGTGTATTTCGATAGTGTTGGGGCATAATAATCCCCATATTATATAAAGATAAGATAAGTAATGAGGTATCATTGTCCTCATTGTGTCTACCTTGGTTATGTGTAAAAGTAATAGCTAAACATATATAAATTGTCAATTACCACAATCAATGACGTAACATTTTCATTGAATGAGACGATGATTAAACATTTGAGATCAAGTTATTCAGTATGACAGTTACCGATGTTCTTGATATTTGCACTAACTGATTAATTATGTAGATATAGAACATTGTAGAATAGCCGATGCTGAGAACTTATTATTAAACTTCACTGACATGTTTCAGAAAGTCATGTTAAGGTCAAGTAGAACATTCATTAAGATCGTAACATTACTTCTCACGTCCCGCTTAGATAGACGGTAGTTAATCAGATCACTTGTTCTTATCAGTTGTAAATTTTACAATGTTTTCCAGCACGCCTGAATTACATACTGATAAACGATTAGTATTGAATGTTTTGATTGCCATTTATCTATTCCCATCTGATATTACGTTAATTCATATACTATTTCACATATTGAGATATATTAATTTGTTGACAAATTTTTGTCAAATATATAACCATCTTCATTTGGGGTTCAGTTGTCTCCTTTAATAACCAGTCATCAACTGTATTTGGCATATTTTTGTTATTATTAACTCAATTTCCCAAAATTTGATGCAGAGTTATTGATGTATAAGTTCCTTGTCACAGTTAATGGGACTTATAGCAGTAGTCTTGGTTAACATTTCAATAGACCAGACACATGCTAGAAGTTTCCCGATACTAACTAACAACAAATCCCTGTTCTAAGTCAGTCCTGACGTCAGTCCATGCATGGACTTCTATCACTGACGTTTTTGATCTATATGCTAGTAGTCATAAACAAGAACAGGTCCAGCAGTCGGTTCAAGCATGAACTATAAAGTTAGTGTCCTATCCTTATTCAGAAGTTCAAGCATGAACTCAGATCTTCCGATTGATATAATTCCCATGCTTGGGAATTACTCAATCACGACTAATCAATAACTGTGACAACAACCGAGACGGCTAAACGCCAAATGATGTTTATTTTATTGTGTGTATATCATGTAGTATGTATCTTAGTTTTAATTCTATCGTAATAAATATATATTCTATGTTTTTTTGTGTATAAAGGGTAATTTATATAAGTTAACTTGAATGAAAATTGGTTTTATACACACAAAACTATTTTCCACCTTAGGGTGCCTCATGCATGAAGGGTGAAGTCATATAACACGTGACCTATGCCATTAATAATTTGCAATGGAGCTGTTTTGTCGATTCTATTTAGACTAACCACCACCGTCCCCACCACCACCACTGTTTTCATTATATTTAGAAATTTATAATGTACTATTTCAGTGCTGTCTCGGTATATAATATCTTTTAGGTCAGCATATTTTCATTATTATTAACTCAATTTCCCAAAATTTGATGCAGAGTTATTGATGTATAAGTTCCTTGTCACAGTTAATGGGACTTATAGCAGTAGTCTTGGTTAACATTTAAATAGACCAGACACATGCTAGAAGTTTCCGGATACTAACTACCAACAGATCCTTGTTCCAAGTCAGTCCTGACGTCAGTCCATACATGGACTTCTCTCACTGACGTTTTGATCTACATGCTTGTAGTCAGAAACAAGAACAGGTCCAGCAGTCAGTTCAAGCATGAACTTAAAGTTAGTGTCCTATCCTTATTCAGAAGTTCAAGCATGAACTCAGATCTTTCGATTGGTATAACTCCCAGGCTTGGGAATTAATCAATCACGACTAAGCAATAAATGTGACAACAACCGAGACGGCTAAACGCCAGATGATGTTTATTTTATTGTGGTTATATCATGTAGTATGTATCTTAGTTTTAATTATATCGTAATAAATATATATTCTATGTTTTGTTGTGTATAAATTAGCGTTTACAATACCTGTAGACTACAGATAATTACGTCACAATGTCATCTGATGTCTTTTAAAGGTAGAGATGGTAAGAACGTAACAGAAATATAAAGTCGGCCTTCTCTGTAATTTTAATGCAAATGCATTGACAGTAAAACAGACTATTCAAAGACATAATTGATCATGATTGTAATATTATACAATTTAATAATTTAAAACAACATTTTTTTATTTCAAAATTCCGATGCCTTAGTTAACTTATCAATAGACTTAGTCTAGCTTACAACAGTACTTTGTGAAATATTTGCTTTTTTGTAAGTTTGAAAATTATACCTTTTGATACTATGCTAAGTGATATTAATAATGGACTTTAGCTTGAAACGACATTCAAAAGTAAATTTGAATATTGTTGTTAATGATGATATAAATACCATATGGAAAAAGATGGAAAGTTGAATGACTGTCTATGTGATTCATATATACAATCCTAAAAAAGAAATTTTACAAAAAATTTGATTTACATTTCATATTGATGTAGTGGATAATGTAATTGTTAATAAGTTGAGAAACGTAATACATTTTATTGTCAGACTGTTAACAAATATGAACCTGACGACAGATATGTTCCAGATGTAGTAATCATCATCCCGTCTTCTTTTCCTCGAAAGTGACAAACTAAATTAGACATAGCAACGTGTTTGTACTTTCATGATCAACACGAACGGTGCCACTGATCTGAGATCAGTCCCAGTTTTTGGTGGAGTTCGTGTTGCTTAGTCTTTAGTTTCCTATACTGTTGTTTGTCTTTTTTCGTTATTTGTCATAGCGTTGTCAGTTCATTTTCGACTTATAAGTTTTAATGTTTCTTTAGTATCTTTCGCCTGTCTTTTACAAGATGTATTTAAGCTGCATGAGCATTATACAATTTGCACAAAAAGAAGTGAGAATGCTATGAATAAAAGGATTAGCCACTTGTTAACAATACCTATTGAAATCAAAGATTTTTTAGAAGGTGTCTCTTGATGTATTCGATTTAAACATGAACACTGCACAAACTGTTAATGGTCAAGCTGATCAGGTTTTAAAGTGATGATGCAAATAATGTTACTAGTTTTTAAACTTTAATACTGAAGCTATTACCGTAGAAGACATTATAAAAGGTTTGAAATTAAAATCTGTCGACCTGGCTTAACAATTAACCATTTGCGAGAAAGGAAGGTTGTAACCAGTGTTTTTATCTGCTGTTTAATATTGTTTTTAAACCACGATGTATTTATTGATACTTAATAAGAAGGTATTAAGTTTAATTTAACGAGTGTGGCATCAACAGATAATAACTTTATCTGGACATTATTATTATTTCCGTTGCTGGTGGACTGTTATTTCCAGGTTATTATCGACTCAGATGTCTGTGTTTCAGCACTGGCATGATTGATCACAAACTTTAATAATTTAATAATCAACCTGATATATTTAATTTTAACGACAGCTGGCAGGTTGGATCCTATTTTGGATTCCAATTACTTTTTCATGAAACAGTACAAGTAGCAAAATGCATTCAAATTTCATGATAATTAGAGGTTGAATAAATGGATTTCCAATTTTAATCAGGTTGATGTCTATTTTATACTTATTTCTTTGTCATATTATCAAAAACATAGTGTATGATTTAGAGAATACAAAATATTTTTATTCACCATTTTGTCCCTTAAATCATCAAAATCAATCATTGTTTTGAATTGTTTCGTAAAAGAACCTTGATTATAATTCCAAGGCGACAGTAGTTTACCTATTTTCTAAGGAAGCGGAATGAAAAAGTTAGTTTTTGTCTCTTGATGTCGACGGAATTCGAAGTTAGTAAAATTACAATTAAATAGCATAGTCAATCTAAAAATGTCCATCAACCACAGTAAATAAAGTTAGGAAGAAATAACAATGATAATGTTGCAATGCTTAAAATAAAATAGAAAACTGTTTGAGATCAAAATAAAGCAAGTTATTTACCACCACAAGTTCGTGTATCTATCCAAGGAACCCAGGTTGTCTCTTGCAATATTGCAATGTGTTGTTGTCAATTTTAGAATTAAATGTCTGTAATTATACAGATTAAAAGTTATGTTTAAACATTACTATCCTCCTCCAATTAACAGCATTTAATATGTTTGTGATCTTATTGAACGCGATTGTTGTATTTTATACTGGATAATATATTTTTCTACATTTAAATGATATTTGATATGACATACTAGATAAAACATTTAGGGATTGATTTGCCAAGTTTTAAGTACGTCACATGTAAAACATATTATAAAGCAAATAGAACCTGTACAGAATTGTGTTATTAACTATTGTAGGATATGTACAGAACATGTTAAATATGATAATTTAAATAAACAATTTCGGAATTGATGCTAAGTTCTAACTTCGTCACACGTTCAACATATAGAAATAATAGAACCTGTACAGATTTGTAATTAATTCATTGTAGGATATGTACAGAGCCGGTTAAATCGTGCATCAAGATTTTTCAGTCATAGCATCAGGTAAATAAGAATAGAAGGCACTGAGGGGACCTCTATTGGGATTGTTCTAGATATCAATATGAATGTGGTTATGTTTTGTATAGGTCTGATTGCGGTTTGGATTTTCGTTGTACAAGGCTTAATTTTGCATACAGACGTGCAAAAACTCAATAAGTATCTTACGAATGTATCAAAGCACGTTAAACCGAGAATAAATTAACAACAGCCTGTTAATGTGGATGTTATGCTGTCGATGAACACAATTCAAGATTACGATGAAATTTCTGGAAACTTAATTTTACTGCATCATTTGCTTTCTTTTGGAATGACGAATTAAAGATGTGGAATCCCTACAATTATAACGAAATTATAAGCACGCAATTGCCAGTACTGCAGACTTGGGTACCAGCTCTATTACTGCAAAATGGCGTCAACCAGAACTCGTTATACACTTTCAGTAATATCATGGATATCGAAACGACTGTAGTTACATATAATGCAAACGGTAATGCCGGTTTCATTATTTTTGGACAGTATCAAATTACGTGCGAATCTGACGTTACACTTTTCATTCGACGGATATGTGTGTAAAATAAGTTTGTATACAATTGATATTTTGAATGGAATATCCCAATCTTCCGAAAGAGGAATTTTTTTTTGATGCATCAATTGCAAATGCTGAATGGACTATAAAACCGAATTCTGAAAATACATTTGTAAAGAAACACACTTTCTATTTAACTGCAACGAGTACAACGCAAGATAAAATAGAATTTTCGTTTACGATCAAATGTGAATCTCTTTTTCTATTTTTGAATATTATTTTTCCAGTTATCATACTGAGTTTTAGCCATTTCTTAGTCTTCTTGTTTCCTGTTGTGTCCGGCGAAAGAACATCGTTTTCATTCACTCTACTTTTATCAGTTGTTGTATTCATGACTGCAGCATCAGAACAACTCCCGCCGAGCAACAACATCTCCATTTTCAGCATATTTTTGCTGCATCTGTTCGTCTTCAGTATTTTTATAACAACATTGGTAGTGTTCAGTATACAGTTATTTCACAAAGACACATATCGAAACAAGAATAGTGGCCTTTTTGTTGCAGCTAATTGTGTATAGATCGGTTTTAGCAAACTTTTAAAGATAAGTCAAGAAATCGGGAATAGCACAGCTCTTATTCAAATTTAATTACTGTCTACTTGTTTCCTAGACTGAAAATATCTTTTAAAAACATTATTGTTGCCGTTTATAAAATAACTAGTTATTTCAGGAATAATTGTAAGAAGAGTCTATAGCAAGCCACCGATACATGACGAATAGCTAGTATCTGTAGTATTGCACTTTGTAAAAACCATTTATAATTATGTCATTATTTTACATAATTGTATTTGGCACTCCATGCATTTTGTTTAGTTCTGTGTGTGTTATGATGTTGATTCAACAGTTGGGGTTTTTGAAAATATTTATGAAGGGCAATACAAACCTGGGATTAATAGATATTTATAAAAGTCTCAGTACATACAAATCACCTAGTTTGTATCTAATAGAAATTATCTCACATTTCTTAAGAATAAAACCGTTAATAATACAAATATATTTATAAATGATATAAAACTCACCTCAATTTTGATTTTTTATTCAATTATATATCATGTGTGGACTTTTTACGTCGTGAGTGCACTCGTGAATCTTGAGCGGTTTTTAGACGTTCCCTTTCGAAAAGTCATTTAAACATGTTAACACAAATGCCACGTTCCAAGTGTACGCACTTTCTCTACAGAAAAAGATACCGTAATATTCTTTGGATTTATACGTTATAAAGTCTGTGGAAACTCTTTCATACAATAAACCTTTTGATTTGAAATGTATAAATCTTACAATCAAACAACATCTGGGTGTCGCCATCTTAATAATTAAATCCTGGTCACGGCAATAGCTGTGTAATGTCGCTGTTACGGCATTGTGGGCAATTGTTTAGTTCAGTGTAGGTGGCCGAGTGGTCTAGAGCGCTGGACACAGTGCAGGCGGTGTTGTCACAATATCCCGGCGTGGGAAGAACCAAAATTTGCTTCCGCAAATTTGTAGATTTAACATTGTTGTGCTGACATTTAGAGTAATTATATAATTTAGACTTGTTTATATTTCTCGTTTGGTTTTATCCAACGCAATCATAGGTTTGAACGTTGTTTTCAATTTAGACTTGTTTATATTTTTTCGTTTGGGCTTGTATTATATTTGCCTTCGGGTTTATATGATCCGTTCATCCTATTTCTACTCTTCAAAATTCAAGAGTCTATCCTTAATTGAGGTAAATTATATGACCTTCCAAATACCGTTTCGATTCCTAAAATCACTGAAGAGACATTAATTGTCGAAATCCGGATATGGTGTACTAATTTTTGCACCTTTTGTTTGCGGTATACCATCTTTCCCGCAAGTTTATTGTTTTCTGTTTGGTATTAATAAATGAACTAGGTGATTATCTTTACTTTTACATACATATAGAAAATAAGAATAGAATTTAAACCAGACGACGTAAATGGTAAACCACAATCTAAGACGTGGTAAAATGTCCTTAGTTAGTTTAGACACAGACACATCGTAAATATCAACCAATTCATGATGGTGTCCATAAAATTAACGGAGTGTCATTTTTAATCTTTTCTCCTCATAACTCTGTTGGAGCAGTTTCTGCGTAAGGAGCACACTCCTGTATATGAAGTCCGTATAGTGTGAACATGCACGAGCATAACGTATCAACTGAGATATATAAACACCATACGATAAAGAGATATGTAAACACCATACTGAAAATGAAATACATCAACATTTTATTTTTTGTTAATAAAGGAAAAAAATCTTTTGCTTTACAATGTTTTCATAACACAAACCATTTAATCATTGTGAGTATTATTGTTCAAAAGATTATGATATATTAGTTAATATAAAATAGGTACATAGATATGAACTATGTGCAGGTAACCATACGGCCTTCAACAGGAAGCCTTAACTCATACCGTATGTATTTTATCAGCTATGAAAGGCCTTGGCATGACAAACTGAAACGATTCAAAAAGAAAACCAACAGTCTGATTTTTACCTTAATAATGAACAAAAAACAAAGATGGCAGATAGCAACAATCAACAACCACTGGATTACAGGTACCTGACTTTGGACAGGCACATACATAATGTGATAGGTTTTAATATGTTTGTATGTTATCAGTCCTCTCCTTAACCTTAGAGAGTGGTTAAGAAAACTTCATAACAAACTATAAAAATCAATTGAAAAGGGATTGACACGTTAGATTGGTACTTAGCACAAAAACAAAAAACATAAAGACAAAAGACACACAGTATCGATCGTAGAATATTCGGAGTTACTGATAGGTATTTCAAAGCACAAAAAAGGCGGAAGAAACCAAAGGGACATACAAAAGTCATAAGTCGAGATAACCTGACAACGCCATGGCAAAAAAGACGACGAAAAAACACACAGTTCATAAAACACTATATGGAAAACATAAAGACTGTGTTACACGAACCCCACAAAAAGCTGTGGTGATCTCAATTTTAATTGTACCCTTCTGTAGCACCTGAGATCACCCCCAGTTTTTGGTGGGGTTTTTGTTGCTCAGTCTTTAAATTTCTATGTTGTGTTTTGTAACTGTTGTTTGTCTGTTAGTCTTTTTCTTTTTTAGCCATGGCATAGTCAGTTTATTTGAATGTCCCTTTGGTATCTTTCGGCTCTCTTTTATTAAGAAATCATGCGTCCATTGACTAAAATGTAAACTAGCATGCCACCGACGGAGTAAGTGTTAGGACGCAATAAAGAAATACCTGTTTAGTTATTTATCAAACTTTAAACAGCAGTTACACTTTTGTTAGAACTGTAATTTTGTCATGTCGAGGATTTTTATAGCTGAACATATGGTATGGGTTTTGCTCATTGTTGAAGGCCATATGGTGGCCCATAGTTGCTTACATACACGTCATTTGGACTCTGATGGATTGTCGTCTCATTTGGTAATCATACCACATCTTTTATTTTTATATTAGGAATGATATATTAACAATTAAAAATTAAATCAATGATGTTTAAAGACTCAAATGTTGTAAAGTATCTGTCCTGCCTCCATGACCAATATGTTGTTGTCCTCGCAGATAAAGCCTCAAACAATATCGTTTTTGTGTGTAAATCTCAATCTCGTTACATCTCAAACTGCTTGATAAAGGAATTAGGTATTGACATTCACTTAAAATCTCAACACATACCCCTACGACACTCTTTTTTTCTCTCATTATAGATACGAATATGTATTTATTCGGTTACTAGAAAGTTGATGAACAGTGAATGTGAATGCTTCACAAGGTAAAGTATGTTCATATAAAGCTTCAAACCAAATTTTTGAAATCAATAAAAAATCTTTTACAGGTAAGCAAGGGCTCACTAATGTCTTGTTTTGTCTATTATCTGAAACAGATTTGTTACTTTTCTAACAAACGATATGGGGTTCACTCATTTCAGGCCGTACGGTGACCTATAGTTGTTAATTTCTGTGTCATTTGGTCTCTTGTGGAGAGTTGTCTCATAGGCAATCATACCACATCTTCTTATTTTTGAATTGGAAAAGTTGATAATAAATCAGTATCATTATCTTAAAAGTATATCCTCCTTTTCAAAAAGAATAAACTTTAGATAGGTGGCCGTTAAGATATGTCAGATCAGGTGAAATTTATAACACAAAAAGTGATTATTGTTATACATGTCCTGTAACAGACTCCTCTTATTTCTGAAACAGTAATTAATAACTTTTGAATATTTTTTTTTTTAAATCAACCAAGAGCAATCAGTTGAAAATAGCTTATATTTAGGTTTTTTTTTACAAAGATAAAAATAATTCTAATTTTAGGAATTGTTATATATTAAACTGTGAAAGCAGGGTTGCTTGTAAATATGTATTTATGTTTCTTCTTAGCCCTAATTACTACTAAGCTTGAACCTTTAAATAATTTTGGATGTCCAAAATGTAAACAAAGTAAAGACAGCGATCTTGAAAATTACTCTGACGTTTACACTGATTAAGCACCGATATCATGGAGGGTGGAAATAAAAAAAGTACCCTTAATAAACATGATAAACGAATTGTCTACTCAAAATATCTGTTGCATCGTTAGTTTCATTGCAATTATCTTATCTATCGATTGAGAGTTTACTTTCATTTAATTCTAGTCACAGCCATGCAAAAGCTCCTGGAAGGATAGCACACACATGTACGCGACTTGCAATTCTTTACCAGAGGCATTTACCGACTGTCGCAAATTTAACCGTTCTGGTTTCAGTGCGCCCGACAAAAGTTTCTTGAATAACTTTCATCAGGTACGGACCAGGCCAACAGTTGTCAAGCCAAATATCTAAAAGCGAGGCGTAAGGTACCAAAGGGACATTCTAACTCATAAGTCGAAAATAAACTGACAACGCCATTGATAAAAAAAGGACAAACACAAACAACAGTACACAAAA
The DNA here is from genome assembly GCA_017311375.1 of Mytilus coruscus. NCBI lineage: Eukaryota > Metazoa > Mollusca > Bivalvia > Mytilida > Mytilidae > Mytilus > Mytilus coruscus. Next base: position 119,964,990 of record CM029596.1, on the reverse strand, counting down.
CACAACATAGAAAACTTACGACTGAGCAACATGAATCCCACCAAAAACTGGGATGATCTCAGGTGGTCCGGAAGGATAAGCAGATTCTGCTCCACATGTGGCACCCATTCATTCAAAATGTTCTTAAACAAAAATCATATGAGGTCAACTTTATCTGATGGAGTTGCGTTACTTGACAACTGTTTTTTACAGAGAGTTGAAATATTTACAATATGTAAATAACATTCAGGAACTTTTTCGATCAGAATTTTTTTATTCATACGCTAATAAATAAAAGCAGAAGTATATTTCTATAACGTCACAGTACCCACATTGCACCGAGTACCAGAAGTGTACCTATTTAGCAACAAAAGTAGCGGAAGTCATACAAGTTTTCTTAGAGACTAAATACTTTGTATTTTTATGATTTGACATTATGCACTTCTTTTAACATAGGTAAATATATTTAAATATACACAAAACGTTCACAGTATATATCAACAGATGAAGTATTTACTGGAGAGAAAAAATCTACGGAAACGTTGCTATGCGACGTCCACAAAAAGTCATCTTTTGAAAATGAGAAAATAAAATATGTTACAAGCATCAATTTCTTAAAAAATGAATAGTAAGCATGGACTAATGTCAAATTTTTCTAAATATTTGAAGAAATAAAACAAAACATCTGTTATTCATTTTTTTAGGATGTGAATTTAAGCATGGATGCAATTTGGGTACTCCTAATTACAGAATCTTGTATTGTTTGGAGGTCGGTTCAAACCCATTTTTCTATGATTCAATATGGATTCTTATTTAAATTGGTGGAACTATATAGTAAATAAGGATACATCTACAAAATAAACACAGAATGAAAACTTTTGTCTGGATCATGAATAAACGTAGGTGAAAAAACTGTCAAAATAGGTGCAATTTGGGTACTCTCACGTTATAAGTGTTGCACACCAATTAATATCGTTAAAAACACATTCTGTTGTAAAACAAAATGGTGTTTTGATTAAGGCTGATGGTAATATCAAATATTGTAGTTGAAATTTCGGTACGAGACATCTTTTTGATGTGATAGCTGACTTGTTCATAATTATATTGTGTTGATCCTAAAGGATAATAATAAATAGACTAACAGCATTTTCACCTTTTGTAGATGTTCTTTTTAAATTGACATGATTATACCTTTCCTTTAAAGAAAAATACACAAGTATTTTCTAACAAAAACTCAAGTTTTTATAGTATATAAACATTCAGTAGAATTGATTTGTTGAATGGTATGAATCTTTGTAATAATTGTCTTGAAGTTCAAGATAAGAAAATGGTCGAATGCGTGTTATATGAGACAGGAAGTACATAAAACGGTGAAAGATACCACAGAGAGAATCAAAACTCATAAATTGAAAAGGGACTACCTAAATCATTACAAACAACAAAAAAGACAAGAAAAACTGCAGTCTACAAAACACTTCTTAAAAACTACAGTGTAACACAAACCCCACAATAATCCGGATGATCTCAGTTGCTCCGAAAGGGTAAGCAAATACTTCTCCACATGTGTCTTGTTTCTCATGGTAAGTACAAACTCAGAGTTGATCAAGATAAAGAGGACGAGAATAGGACTACGACAACAGGAACATATCCGTGGTTATCGCTTACACATGTATTCCATAACGGTCAACCAACTCATGAAGGAGTTCTTAAAACGACTGTAACGTTACCAATAGACACCCCTGATTCAATAGCTTTCTTGTAAGAGCAATTTTTTTTATCAAGGAAAACATGACAGGAATTGCAAGCTCTATAATATTGCGTCAACTGGGAATTATATACTTAATATGCAAATGCTGCTGAAATTATAATCAGCACTTCACTACATTTGTAAATATGAAGTAGAGTTAAAAATCGAGTTCGAGTTAAGCCATTTCAATTGATATTTTATAATGTGTCTTTTTATGTTGTAATGTTACACTACTGTTTCAGGTTAAGTCAGGAGCCTGTTGTTCAGTGTTAGTCGTTTGTTAGTGTGGTTCATAAGTGTTTCTCGTTTTATATATAGATTAGACCGTTGGTTTTCCTGTTTGAATTGTTTTACACTAGTCATTTTTGGGCTCTTTATAGCTTGCTGTTCGGTGTGAGCCAAGGCTCCGTGTTGAAGGCCGTACTTTGACTTATAATTGTTTACTTTTTACACATTGTGACTTGGATGAAGAGTTGTCTCATTGGCACTCATACCACATCTTATTTATAATATAATAATATAATCTTACGGGATTAAAAGTATGCTTTATTTTACTTTGCAGTACTAACATTGATGTCTAAACTGTTGTTCATATACAGCAGTATGATAAAATTTTTAGTTGAACAGTATGATTTGATGAAATAAATGTTGAATAAACTGCAATAGATAGAGTTAGACACTTATCATCATGTCACAGTAGATAGAGCAAACTCAAATATGTTCCGTTTTAGAATGGTATGTGTTTTGGGTCATACCATTTTGGAACGATGTAGTACGGCGTGAAAAGTAGCAAGTTGCATTGTATATCCAGGAAAATACATCGCTACCTAATTGTGTTGATATGATGAATTTTCTATTGAAATATAAATGAAGCGTTGATATAGGTTTTAGAAGAGAATAAGTTGTAATAAGCCGTGAGAAATGTTGCTTCTCTATACAAGTGATTACGGAACGTGCATGTTGAAAATACATTATATTCAATTGATTGGTCATAATGAAAATATTTTTGAGTAAATGTGATCTTTAACTATACTGGCTGCAACTTGTCGTCGTACCAAATAAGATAAATTTACTGCATCTAGTTAAATGATTTCTCTGTGATCAGTTTAAGTAAAATATTAGTAGTTTTCATGCCTAAGAAAAATAGTGATGAGTTTTTAAATACCATGGAATCATGATTGGGGATTTGTATAATAGATTCAGAGAGATATGATAAAAAGCTCAGAATTTATATGATTGTGTTTTTTGGTTCATATACATCCTTGACTTTCAAAATATTCGGAACGCCGCGAAATAGCTTTTTTTTTTCGCTGATGCGGTGTAAAGCAAACATCAATCAATCAATCAATCAATCAATCAATCAATCAAAATATTCGATTTTGAGCCATCCTGGTAGGGTAAATCTAGGAAAGCCCTTCGGACGCATACACATTTATAATGTGTTATTTTCATTTTTTTTTTTTAATAACAGAACCAATTGATGACCAAATATTCTCTTTTCGTTTGATTTAGAGTGTTGTATACATGTATAATAAATAAACTGAATAAGATTCTTGAAATAACAGTAAATAACTTGTTTCCAATTACTTTGAGCCATAGGAAAAGTTATGATGTATCGGATAACATAATCATCAACATTATATAGCAAAAAGAAGGAACAATAACAAAAGTGAAGATGTAAAGGGGCATTAGCTGTCAAATTCATGGTCACCAATTTGACCCAAATTCTAATATTTGATTATTAACATACTAAAACGTATATTCCAATTACAAAAAAAAATGAAAAGAAACAATTAACAATGCATGGACTAGTTTAAAAGTATCTGCATTTCGTGCGCATTTTTAGACTATACGCCATCTAATTATCCATCGAGATGACATCCGAAGACTGCCGACGGCCATATAACCCGATATAAATTTAAATAGAGACACGCACGTGCAATCGTATTATGAAGTTTTTTCTAGGTAAATTTGATTGCATATTTTAGAATAAAAATATATGTATATCATTGTTTTACCTTATAGGAATGAAATATGTGGGCCGGATCAATCAACGAAATTGTTATTCCTGTTTTCTACTTGTTTCACCTTTCAATGTTAACATTCTTTTCTTTTTTATGAAGGAACCATATGCTGAACACATAAGCAACCCATTCACCAAAGGTCAAATTATATAGTGCATGGATACGGATTGAAATAAGTTGAATTATTGGCATGCAAGCCAATAACACATTAGCGATGTTGTTTAGCTTATTTTGAGGAAATTGAACCCAACTGACTGTCAAAAGCGAAATATTAATTCTATATTCCGCTTTAATAAATGCTCGAAACCAAAAAATCATATTTATTTTTTTTTTTTTTGTCTATTTTGTAGATATTTCCCCTTTTACATTAGACCCTTATAGTTTACATGGTACTATTTCTAGAAACATCAACTAAAAAATAACAGAACGTATGAACAATATTTTTTTTAATCTGAGCATGCAAATTGAAGATTATGTGATATACATTATCTTTATTACATTAGCTGAATAAAAATATTGAATATAAGATTCCGAGATACAATCAAAAATGACATTGTCAAACAAATGCCACGTGTTCTTAAGTGATAGTCAACTCGCTGTAGTCCACAATGCATTGTGGTTCATTTAGTCGATTGTTCAATTTCCCAGGTGCATGTTTACGTTTTGTGTTTAGGAAATTAGTATGCAAATGTATTCTTGTGTCAGAATTCTTTTCAAATGAATGTTGGTGAGATATTGAGTGTTGAAATAACACTTACATTGTTTGTTTGTTTGCACTCATATATAAATCATATAAATCTATACTTCGGTTGAAGCAATGCATCCTTAGGAGTATTTTGTATGAAGAAATGTGTAGACTTCCTATTGGTTAATTAATTAAAAAGAGGAGAATGATTGATATGTAACTTAATAACATTTATAAATGATTGTTTGATATGCAAAACAACACAAAATACATTGTCTGCTTCGAACAAAAACTCTTTCAGATTCCCAATTGTGATTTTTCCATTTCTTTGTAGCAACATTCTAACAGCGTCTCCATATGCTTTTGTTGTCGTAGATCATGATATTCTCTGTAAAAACTTGAAATCTATGGATTTGATAATGCTGCTGTTTCTTTTTTTAAATCGTATTTGAATGAAAGAACTCAACAAGTACAAATTGGTAATGCTCATTCCGAAAAACTTTATATCAAGTATGGTGTCCCTCAAGGCTCCATATTAGGGCCCCTTCTGTTTATATTATAATTCAACGACCTTCCTATCTATATGAAAAATTGTTGCACTGAATTATATGCTGATGAGCAATGCCACATTACAATGAGAGTTGTTTAAATATTAAAAATCAAGTGATACAATCTTCCACATGCGAAAGTCTCTTAGGCATTAAAATTGACCCTTCCCTTACATTGACAAACCAAATTGAATTGATCTGCTCAAAAATTTCTTCTAGGCTATATCTACTATTAAAGATTATGATATTTCTAATCTAGACTGCAGAAAATTATTCTATAATGGTTATATCTTGCCACTAATTGATTATTGTTGTATAGTGTGGAGTAGTTGTAGCAGTGAGGATTTAAATAGGATATTAAAATTACAAAAGAGAGCTGCTAGATTAATACTAGAAATAGACCTTTTCGCTCCTTCCGAGCCCTTATTCAAACATTTAAACTGGATGACAGTTGAACAGAGAATAAAATATCACAAGTTTGTGATGACATTTAAGTGCATCAAAAATGACGCACCATCATATTTTACTAACAAGTTTCATTATGTTTCAGACAGAAATCCATACCCCTTGAGAAATGCTATTCAAGGAAACCTCATAATCCCTAAACCAAAAACAGAATTGTTCAAAAAATATTTTATGTATTCTGGACCATTCTTGTGGAATAATTTGCCAATACCGTTAAGAAATATTACAAATGTTAATTCTTTCAAATACAAAATAACAGATCATTTATTGAAACCAACCTAGCTGTATAAAAAAATATTGAAAACTGATTATGTCATCACGTTTATTTTTTTCATAACATTTTATCAAGTAGTATTGAACATTATTTTATCATACTTGTCTTTTTATACTAATGTATGCAATGTATATGTTTGCATTTTGTTTGATTTTTATGATGAGGGCCTCAGGGAAGATTAGTTATATAGATAACTGTGTTACCCTCTTAAAATAAAGTATTGTTGTTGTTGTTGTTGTTATGGAGTATATATCTCCCAGTTAATACGATACTATAGGGCTTGTATTTTCTATCATGATTTCCTTGATAGAAAGTTGCTGCACACAAGGAAGCTATTTAACCATTTTCCTCGAAATTGACCTACCGAATTAGATTTATCACCGGGTTTGTACTTACACAAGCAACACGACGGGTGTCACATACGGAGAAGGATCTGCTCCCCTTCCGGAGCACCTAAGAGCACCCTCGTTTTTAGTGGGATTTAGTTTCTATGCTGTGTGTTGTTTACTGTTTGTCTTTTGGTCTTTTTTTTTTATTTTTGCCATGGCGTTAACAGCTTGCTTATGTTTGACTTATGAGTTTGAATGTCCCTTTGGTATCTTTTGCCTCTCTTTTAGTTGATCCTGTTGTTTTTTTTTGGTTTTTTTTGGGGGGGGTTTTTTTGTTTTTGTTTTTTTTTAATTTTTATATATAAAATACTGGTAATTAAAAAAGTTGATTTTGTTAAGGTCAAATTTTCAAAAACAACGTTTATGTGATCATTTTAAGAAGGTTAATAATTGTTTTCAAAGCGTGTCAATTATCAAATTAATTTAAAATTTAAATAGTTTTGGAAGCTTTATTGTAAACTTATATAACATATATAATTTAAGGAATGCATATTGTAGTTTTAGCTCTAGAATTCTATTTCCTTTGTTTTAAAATTTGAGCGTTCCTGTTGAAGTTCAATCACGAAAAGCACTTCAGCACACCAAATTTATTAATTGTTATTTTTCATATTTTACATAATTGAAAAAGTGGTAACCATTTTTTTTTAAATTTTGGATTTAGATGATCGCATTTGTGATAAATATTTACAAACTCATTTCACCGGCGCTGAGTAATCCCAATCAACCTATTGTAATACAAATATATAATGTACTCAATGAAAACTTGTAGTAGGAGGTATTTCTAACTTCTCGGTAAAGAGACTACAATTTCTTGTTATCAGTAAAAACTAAGTGATGTTAATGATCTTAAATATTGAAACTCGTTCCAGCTAAGATATTTTAAATTTTTGAAAACTTGTTAATCAATTTATGCATGTACCAATACTCCCCACTTCAAACGAAAATGAAGGACTTTTTCAGCATTTATGTACTTGTCATATACACAATTTAGCTTAAGGAAAGTTTTATACCGTCTTCACAAATACTTCGATATGACAATTAAACATTTTTTAATTAAATCTAGAGGAGATTGGGGGCCCATCTGAAAACAGATAAAAATTTGTAATAATTACTTGAGATTTTGATAATGTCACCAAGTTTGAACGTTTGAGGTAAAAATATTCTAAATCTGCCATGCAAACATATCTTACGATTTCATTTGACTTCTTTGATAAATATCTAATACTGTTTCTTTTTTCTTCTGTTTACTTATAAATGTGGAAACATTAATGAAATATCACATTTCTTGGAGCCTATTGTTTTGTTTTTTTAATATCTGACAGGTCCTGACATAGACAAATACATCTTTTTTGAAATATACAGGCGATCTCTTCTTTTAAAAGACACTTGCATTTTTGGTGAAAATTAACTATTTTATTGTTGATGGCTTGTCGATAAGACGGCGGTGCCCTATATACCATATGTTTTATACACAGTGCATATATTTATTAAAGGAAGGTACTTTTAATTTATGTGAAAATTTGACAAAAATTGGAGGAAAATATCGGTCTGATGTCACAGGTGGTAAAAGGGAATATTATACAGCGTTTGATAATGTTGAAGGCAACAGTTCTGTCTGTGTTTTTGAAAATCAGTTTTGCAGGTTATTGTATGTGTTCAACTAACGTTTAAGCCACACGTGCTGTACAGTCTGGCATCTGCTATGAATCCAACACGCTGTCGGTTATATGAAAATAAAAGCCAGCACTTTATAATACAACTGAGCAATCATCAGATGAAGGCTGTGTTATTAATGAGGAGAGTGTTTCGACACAAACTACACAATGTATCGTATGAGCTGTTAATCTTCCTTATTATTCCATTATTATTTCGGGTCTGTTTTCATTCTTTTCGTTGAGTCGTACCAAGCTGGAAATCTTGAAATATTTCAAAAGAGACATTCTCTGTCATATATGTTATAGCAGTCCTTCCTCTTACTCCAGCTCTCTGTTTCGGTATCTTTAAAGGAAACGAAATAATGGCACAATAAACAGTATTATATGACAAATACAAAGTAACAATACTTGAAAATAGCTAATAGTCATGGACCTCATGATTAATTTAAACAATATACAATAAAACAGTATGAATAATTATGGAAACATGTATATTACTATATAAAATCAGTGTAATATATTATGAAAATAAGGAGATATGGAATTGAATATGATTTGAGCAACTTCAGACTACCGTATGGCCATCAACAACGAGAGCAAAAACTGAAACCGAATAGTCAGCAATAAAATGGCACATGTCATGAAACAATTGAAACGAAATAAATAAAAACAAACAACAACATACCAACAAACCTGATTTATGACCAAACAAAATTAAATAAACGAAAAACAATAATGACAGACAGCAACCAACGACAACCACTTGATTACAGGCTCCTGGCTTAGGACAGGAGATGTCCATTGACAGAAGTGTTCACATATATATGTATATCCATAGTAATGGTAAAGTTAAAACTTAATCATAATGATATATGTACATATATTACCCTATAAAACCATATGAAATAATACACATATAACCATAGAAAACCATATGTATAATGATACAGATACATCTATAACCAAATAAAACCATATTGAAAGTGATACATATATAAACCTATAAAACCATATTGATATATATACACCACTGGGTCGATGCCTCTGCTGGTGGACGTTTCGTCCCAGAGGGTATCACCAGCCCAGTAGTCAGAACTTCGGTGTTGACATGAATATCAATTATATGGTCATTTTTATTAACTGTTTGCAAAAGTTTTAATTATTCGAAATACTAAGGATTTTCTTATCCCAGGTATAGATTACCTTAGCCGTATTTGGCACAACTTTTTGGAATTTTAGTCCTCAATGCTCTTCAACTTTATACTTGTTTGGCTTTCTAACTATTTTGATCTGAGCGTCACTGATGAGTCTTATGTAGACGAAACGCGCGTCTGGCGTATCAAATTATAAGCCTGGTACCTTTGATAACTATATACACCACTGGGTCGATGCCTCTGCTGGTGGACATTTCGTCCCCGAGGGTATCACCAGCCCAGTAGACAGCACTTCGGTGTTGACATGAATATCAATTATATGGTCATTTTTTATAAATTAACCACAGAAACCATATGTGAAACGATCAATATATTACCATATGTATAATGATACATACATAACCATATCTATAATGATACATAATGATACATATATAACCATATGTATAATGATATATATGAATCCATATGAAACCATATAAACACCATATAAAACCATATGTATAATGATACATTAATAACTTATTGAGAACCATATGTACAATGATACAAATATCACCACAGAAACCATAGGTATAATGATACATATATAACAATATAAAACCATATATATAATGATACATATAAATGTATAACCATATGCATAATGATGCATATATAACCTAATAAAACCATATGTATAATGATACATATATGACCCTATCAAACCATATGTATAATGATACATGTATAACCATATAAAACTATATACATAATGATACAATTATAACCATATAACCATATGTATAACTTACTATGTATAATATAAATATCACCTGAGAAACCATATAATACATAATAACAATATAAACAAATATCACCAAATGCATAAATGAAACCATAGGTATTGACTCTATGAAACCATATATATAACAATATAAACCATATATATAATGATACATATACATGAATAACCAAATGCATAATGATGCATATATGACCCATATAATGATACATATATAACAATATAAAACCATATGTATAATGATACATATATGATCTGATACATATTTAACCACAGACTTTATACTTCAAACCATATGTATATTGAAACAGTAACCATTTTTTTGGCAAACATGTATTATTAGTTACATAGTGTGGTAGTGACTTAATACGATATATATAATAGGCCGGTTAATTCCATATGGGGGTGAGAGCGACCCCATATTACCGTATTAGGTCACTACCACACTGTGTAACGAATTTATCTTACCGACTATCTTAACATGTGGCATTTAGACTAGTGGCCTATCAAAGAGATCAAGTCTTCAATATAAAGAACCTACTTCCTTCCATTGGTCTATAAAAAACAAATGCCAACAATAACAAATGTTAGCTTTTGATGTGTTTTTGGCATTTATTTCAATCGTTCATTATCAATTTCTTTGTTTGTTGAAACGTTTCAGATTTTTCCTCAACGCCGTGTTGTTTTTACAAAAGCTCTCTGTTTTGGTATTTCGGTATCTTTAAAGGAAACGAAATAGTGGCACAATAAACAGTATAATATGACAAATACAAAGTGAACCATACTTGAAAATAACTAATAATCATGGACCTCAGAGTCCAATTCAATAGGATTTGAACAACTTAGTCTACCGTACGGCCATCAATAATGAGAGTAAAAACCCAAACCGAATAGTTAGCAACAAAATGTAACATGTCAAAATGGCAAACAATTGAAACGAAATAAATAAAAGCAAACAACAGCATACCAACAAACCTGATTTATGACCCAAAAAATAAAATAAACGAAAAGCAATTATGACAGACAGCAACCAACGACAATCATTTGATAACAGGCTCCTGGCTTAGGACAGGAGATGTCCATTGACAGAAGTGTTCACATATATATGTATATCAGAACTATAACCATAATAGTGGTAGAGTTAAAACTTATGTATAATAATGATACATGTACATATATTACCATATAAAACTATATGTATAATAATACATATATAACCATAGAAGACCATATGTGTAATGATACAGTTACATATATAACCAAATAAAACCATATTGATAGTGATACATATATACACCTATAAAACCATATGTATAATTATACATGTATAACCACAGAACCCGTATGCATAATGATACATATATAACCACAGAAACCATATGTAAAATAATAAATATATAACCATACGTATAATTATACATATATAACCATATATATAATGATACATATATAACCATATGTATAATGATACATATTTAACCATATAAAACCATATGTAAAATGATACATTTATAACTTACAGAGAACCATATGTATAATGATACAAATATCACAATAGAAACCATAGGTATAATGATACATATATAACCATATAAAACCATTTGTATAATGATACATATACATGTATAACCATATAAAACCATATGCATAATTATACATATATGACCATAAATAACCATATGTATAATGATACATATATATACCTATAAAACTATATGTATAATGATACATATATGACCCTATCAAACCATATGTATAATGATACATATATAAACGCCAACAAACCACATGTATAATGATACATATATAACCGTATAAAACCATATGTATAATGATACAAACCAAATGTATAATGATACATATACATGTATAACCATATAAAGCCATATGTATAATGATACAAATATAACCATAAATAACCATATGTATAATGAGACATATATAACCATATAAAACCATATATATAATGATACATATATAGCCATATAAAACCATATGTATAATGATACATATATAATCACAGAAAACCATATATATAATGATACATATATAACCACAGACTTTAGACTTGAGCAGCGAATTGTCTAATCACAGGGATAAATTACTAATATTTAAACAGCAACAAATCATTTTTTGGCAAACATGTATTATTAGTTACATAGTGTGGTAGTGACCTAATACGATATATATAGGTTCAGTAAATTTCATATGACTTGAGAGCGGAGTCACTACCACACTGTGTAACGAATTTATCTTACCGACTATCTTAACATGTGGCACTTAAACTAGTGGCCTATCAAAGCCATCAAATCAAGCGAACCTACTTCCATTGATCTATACAAAAACAAATGCCAACAATAACAACTTGTAAGCTTTTAATGTGTTTTCGGCATTTATTTCAATCGTTCATCTTCAATTTCTTTGTTTGTTGAAACGTTTCAGATTTTTCCTCAACGCCGTGTTGTTTTTATATAAAGGGACGGCACACCACTACTAACCGTGTATTAGAATATAAGCCCCGCATACTAAACCCATATGAAATATACACGGTCTCCATGCGGTAGCTTTTAACCAATGATATTCCTAGAAATGTATAGGAGGTAAGATTATGATAATTACATGTTTAAACTTTAATACAGATCAACCTCAATCAGACGTGAGTTTTTCCCAAGAAATTTTATATATATACGTATCATGTGGATATTCACATAACAGACGATGTGCACCACCAACAGCTGCACGAATATTTTTGTGAAAAAATTCAGATCTATCTGATAGATATGAAATTCATCAAACACAAAGCTTTATTGTTCTACAACAGGCATCGATGTTTACAAAACGTATTGTTTACATAATTTCAGAGTTGAAGACCATAAAAATGACCTTTCGGAATACCTTGGCACTAATAGCACATTGATCACGTGACTTACTTCATACATGTGTACATAATATATTATCAAAGAATGTGATTCATTCTCGATTGCTAGTTACCACCATTAAAATAAATACAGATATGGCTTGATAGTGTGAACAACATTTATGAAATCTGCATTGTTAATGCATTTTGACTCGGACGCCATGTACCACAACATAAACTTGCAAATTCAACCTGAATTTTGGTATTATCGAAACCTAAATTTTATCGGCGCTTCGCACAATTCTCATTTACATATGTATAAAAAGATCATAATTCATGCACAAATAAATGACAACGAAATAAATACTCAATGAACCATAATACAAAAATTCAAACGAAATAATTACGCTATAAATCAAACTAAAGTATATTTAACCGTGACTATAAATTTATTTCAGGTGGCTTTTACCTTCTGAGTATTGTCTGTTATATTAATTGCGTCTTTCCCTTCCATCATTATCTAACTTCTGACAAAAACTGCTCTCTGACTCTTTTCAGCATACAAAATAGTTGTCAAAATTAAAAATCTTCACTTTTCTTGCCAAAACAAAAACGGCGTCGCTAGCATTCAGTGCTATTGCGAGAATGCCGGCACATCAAAACGCATGTGAAGAGATAACATGCACTTAATCCTCATTGGTCAATCATTAACCAATGATATTGGTAATTAATCTTGACCCTGATCACAAGCTGACCATAATGACCTTAACTGCCTGTAATCAAAAACTTACATAATTCACAGACAACCCCATGCAAATTTACAGTTTCATATTACACTGTTGATAAGAATAATTTCCTGCCAAAAATGATTTTATGTACCATAAAATGATTTTAAATTTGTTAAAAGATCACAATTTCTGAGAAACATCATTTTGTGCTAGAATTTCAACAAAATTGATATATAGGATTTGACATGCTATTCAAAATTGATTACCAATTAAAAAATTAAATATATTTTTCTGATAATTCGGTTGTAATTTTGCTGTACAAACTTACTTTTGTTAACTAAATTCAAAATTTTTAAATCATTTTTTTTTGTTGGGATTTAAAAAAAAAACAAATGATATATAGATATTATATTTTATTCAAAATTGTTTACCGTTGTCAAAAATTGATATATGTGAAAATCGGAAGAAACAAATGGCCTTGAAAACACAGTTTTTGTTAAAATTTCACAAATTTTAAGCAACATCACTACTGCGACGATTTTAACCACAATGGATATGAATGTATGATATGATTTTTCAATTTCCTCATAGAAAATTAGCGTGAATGTAAATTGTGGGAAAATTTTGTATAATCATCAATTATGGGAAACGTATTTTTGGCTAGGATTTCAAACAAGTTTTCATATATGAGTGTAATAAGTTATTTCACATTGATTATAGGTGCCAATAATTTTCCAAAAATGTGACATTAACTTACTTTTGTTATCAAAACTCTACTTTATAGAATCATCTTTTTATTCTAGGATTTCTACCTCATTGATATATAGGTTTAATATGTTATTCCTCTTTGATTCTCGGTATTGAATATGGGTTAAATCCTTAGTTGCACAGAATAACACAAGCATTTATGAAATAAAATCATTTTTCGAATCCGTTGACAGACACAGACAGCGTTCTATCGTGAACATGATACAAAGTAAATGAAACGGCTGTCAAAGAAAAAACAGTTGTATGGAAATCCTTGTTAATTATAAGAATGGTATCATCAGTTTCCAAAAGATTTATTTTAGCGAAAGCGTGGATTGTCTGTTCCAATATTGCAATATGTTTTTGTCAATTTTAGAGGTCAGTAAATATACTGATTAAAATGTATGTCTAAACATTACCATTCTGTTTCAATTAACAGCTATGGCGATAATATTGATCTTATCAAACGCGATGGTCGAGTTTATTGGATAATATGTTTTGCCACTTTAAAATTTAAAAGACATATGATATGATAATTTAAATAAACAATTTCGGAATTGATGCTAAGTTCTAACTTCGTCACACGTTCAACATATAGAAATAATAGAACCTGTACAGATTTGTAATTAATTCATTGTAGGATATGTACAGAGCCGGTTCAATCGTGCATCAAGATTCTTCAGTCATGGCATCGGGTAAATAATAATCAGAAAGCACTGAGGGGAAGTCTTTTGGTACTGTTCCAGATCTCAATATGAATTTGGCAATGTTTTGTATAGGTCTGATTGCGTTTCGGTTGTTCGTTGTACAAAGCATAGTTTCACATAAAGACGTGGAAAGACTCCATGAGTATCTAACTAACGTATCAAAGCATGTTAAACCGAGAATAAACCAACTACATCGTGTCAATTTGGATGTTATGCTGTCGATGAATGCAATCCAAGATTACGATGAAATTTCTGGAAACTTAATTTTTACTGCATCTTTTGCTTTCTTTTGGAAGGACGAATTAAAAATGTGGAATCCCTTCAATTATAACGGAATTAAAAGCACACAATTGCCAATATTGCAGACTTGGGTTCCAGCTCTACTTTTGAAGAATGGCGTCAACCAGAACTCTTTATACACTTTTAGTAATATCATGGATATCGAAACGTCTGTAGTCACATATGATGCAAGCGGTGATGCCGGTTTTATTATTTTTGGACAGTATGAAATTACGTGCGAATCTGACGTTACACACTTTCCATTTGACGAACATTTGTGTACAATAAGTTTGTATACAATTGATATGTTGAATGGAATATCGCTATCTTCCGAAAGGGGAATATTTCTTGATGCATCAATAGCAAATGCTGAATGGATCATAAAACCAAATTCTGAAAATACATTTGTGAAGAACTACACTCAGACTGTAAATTCAACTGCATCGATTACCACACAAGACAAAATAGAATTTTCGTTTACGCTTAAACGTGAATCTCTATTTCCATTTTTGAATATTATATTTCCGGTTATCATACTGAGTTTTAGCCATTTCTTAGTTTTCTTGTTGCCTGTTGTGTCCGGCGAAAGAACATCGTTTTCATTCACACTACTTTTATCAGTTGTTGTATTCATGACTGCAGCTTTAGAACAACTTCCGCCTAGCAACAATATCTCCATTTTCAACATATATTTGCTGCATCTGTTCGTCTTCAGTATTCTTATAACAACATTAGTAGTGTTCAGTATTCAGTTATTTTACAAAGACACATATAGAACCAAGAATGGTGTCCTTCTCAAGGTCGTTTTGCTTTTCTACGGATGTTTCCATAAGAAAAGGGTTGCTGATGAAAATACCAAAAACCAGAGTGAAAATGAAAATAATGAAGCACAACTGTGGAAGCATGTTGCTATCTTTTTTGACAGATTTTGCTTATTCTTCTTTTTTCTATGCTTTTCGTTGCAGCTAATAGTGTATGGATTGGTTTTAGCAAACTTTTAAAGATAAGTTGAGGAATCGGGAATAACACTGTTCTGATTCAAATTCATATTACTGTCTACTTGTTGCTTAGACTGAAAATATCTTTTCAAAACATTATTGTTGCCGTTTATGTGATAACTAGTTATCTAAGGAACAATTGTAAGAAGAGTCAATAGCAAGCCACTGATACAAGAAGAATAGCTTGTATCTGTACTATTGCACTTTGTAAAAACCATTTAGAATTATATCATTCGTTGGCATGAATTCTATTTGACACTCCATGCATTATGTTTAGTTCTGTGTATTTTCATTTGTTTGTACTGAAAAAAAAAGTTTGGGTTTTGAATAAAGTTATGAAGGAAAATTCAAACCTGGGACTAACAGATATTTATTTAAGTCTCAGTACATAGAAATCAGCTCATTTTTATCCATTCCAAATTATCTTACATTTATTCAGAATAAAACCGTGTATAATATGAATGATGGTATTTTTGATGAGTTTATTTATAAATATATTTATAAATCATATAAAACTGATTAACGACATTGTTGCCAAAACTTTCACTGTGTTCGCGTATTGCTGCCAAATTTGTTTACTGTGGTGTCATGAATATTCATTCGTTTTAATTCAAATATAGATGTAATTATTTGAATGATATGTACGTGTAAAATTTAATTACAATATAAACACTGAAAGTAAATGAATACACATATAAGGAGCTAGGACAGATTTGTGTCTACGTTGTTTCAACAGTTGCAAATTAATGGTTTTTATTTTTTTAACCTTCAAAATCGGTAGGTCTAAAACCTCATGACTCCTGGGTGATCTCAGGTCATAAAACATACACTCAAGTGGACATGTATACTGATTGATATTTTAGTCTAAGAAACATGATTTTTTTATTAGTTGTTATTGGAGGTGAACTAGCTGTCAGTAACTTTGAGTACTCTCAGATCTATACTTAGTGTATTTTTTGTTGTGGGGATTTATAAATATTCTGCCACGTCAAATCTGTGTTTTTGTCAGTTGTTTGTTTTTGTTTTGTTTTGTTTTGTTTTGTTTATTTTTTTTGTTTTTTTTTGCTTTGTATCGATCTGATGAGTTAAGCCCTTTTCAACTGATTTTTATAGTTTGTTTTAATATGTGTTGCTGTTTCACCACTGTCCCAGGTAAGGGAAGAGTTGGGCGCCTGTAAACATGTTTAACCCCGCCATATTCTATATGTGTCTGTTTCATGTCAGGAGGCTGTAATTGAGTGAATGTCATTTTTGCTGTTTTTCATATTTGTTTTTCGTTTATTGTTTTGCATAGTTTGTTCTTGTGTTGTACCGTTGAAAATAATTGAAAAATTTGACATTTTTCATATATGCTGTTTTACATTACTTTTTGTCTCGCCTGCAACAAAATTCATGAAGGCTAGACATAGCAATCTTATATTCCCTCTACCAAGTTGTGTCCTCAAGGTTTAGATTTATGCTGTGGTTAAAGATTTTTAGACATCAGTTGTTAAACCCTTAAACCTTAATGGAATTTTGCGACACTTGGACAAACTCTTTTCAAGATCAATGGAAGTATTTTTATTTTCTATTTTCATTACTTTACTGATCAATTTTCTTTTTGCACTAACATTCAGATGCAATCTGGGGTAAGAAATCATAGAGATTAATAAATATGTCAAACCTTCATGGAATTTTAAAATACTTGTGTAGAATCTTTTTCAATACAAAAAAAAGATATCATTCAGAGCAAAATTCTGAATTTGTTTTTCATCGTTCTGTATTTTACTGATTAATGGACTTTTAACTGATTTTCACAGTTTGTCCTTATGTTGTACTGTTACACCACTGTCCCGGGTAAGGGAGAGGGTTGGCGCCTTCAAACATGTTTAACCCCGCCACATTCTGTATATGCCTGTCCCAACTCAAAAGCCTGTAATTGTCGTTATCGTTTGTTGCTGTAATTCAAATTTGTTATTCGTTCATTGTTTTGTAGTTTAGTTTAAACATATTTTATTTGCAAAAAAAAAACTCACAAAAAGGATTAGACACAAGTTAGTCCAACTTAGATCGTCTTCTCCTATGATACAATATTAGACAATAGAATTTCTTAGCATGCAAATATCAAATTTATTATTACACAATATATAATCAAACATTGTTTTGTACATAAATCAGGCCGTTAGTTTTTTTTTTTTTTTTTTTTTTTTTTTGAATGGTTTTACATTTGTCATGTCGGAACCTTTATATTGATGACTATGCAGTTTCGATGTTGGTCATTGTTGAAGGCAACCTATAGTTGTTAAATTCTATGTCATTTGGTCTCTTGTGGAGAGTTTTCTCATCGGCAATTATACCACACCTTCTTATTTTTATACTCAAGGCACTTTATGAGCATTGTAGTACCGTTGCATGTTGTTTGCATTAGTGATAAATTTTGGAGAAGTAATGAAGATATGTGCCACTTATTACACAACTTAGTAACTGTAAATAATCCAATCATCAATTTTTTTATTGGTTTGTGTAATTGTTTATCAATATCGTATTGTTTTGAACAGTGTTGTAACAATAATATTACCTTAATGTAGAATCTTCTTCCGTCATTGAGAACAATTTCTTTTAGAGTATTTAAAGATTGCAGTAGTTTTGAAACCCTCCACTACTTTAAATCACTTAATAGTCTTATATCTTGGCTGTGTGCGAACTGTCCGGGGTCTCTTTTTATTGGGTTGACTTGCAAGTCTTTGTGTTATCGGCACTTTTAATTCTGTAAAACTTGACTTAATAGTTGTAACCACTGACATATCGTCATTAAGCAGCCATTAAAATACTCTCTGTCGTAGATCTTCACTTTCAGAAAACAAACATTGATGTCATATTATATATTTTCAAAAAGTTCGTAATTTTCCATTCAATACAGAGACCGCTTTAAGTCTATTATTTTTACCCGAACAATGTCCCAAGATTTGGTTGTTAGCTCCAGAATCGGTTGCGTTTTCCATTAAACGTCCTGCTTGAATACATGGCTCGTGGTCTCGCAGTTGTCATTGGTCCATAAAGAGTCATGTTTTAGTGGTAAATTTGGTTGACAAACACAATCCTACAGTAGTTCTCGTAGACGTGAGTTGAAAATGCTTTCAAAGTAGGAATATTTCGAACTTATACTATTGGCTTAGAAGTTGAAATCGTTGATGTCTTTTGCGTTTCCTTAACCTGTGCAAATATTGTTGAAATTAAGCTAGTTCTTTCTTTATCGTTGATACCTATCTTATTTTACAAAATTGAAAACAACACGTTTAATAATTTCTTGCGTCCGAAGCGCTTTTCTGGATTTACCTTCATCAGGAACGCTCAAAGCCAAACATTTGAAATCCGAAGATGTATAAGTACCGAAACCGTTGAAGAGCTATATGTCAAAAATACCAAAAATAAATAGCCAAATTCATCTAAAGCCAACTTTGCCTGAGGGAGTTGAAACCTTAGTTTCATAATAATTTCAAAATTTATACACGGACAATTTTAGTAAAGTTTGTTAAATCATGTCAGTACCGAGGTACTGACTACTGAGCTGATGATACCCTCGGGGACTTTGCCAGACACATTGTTCTTGATATGTTTGGTGCAATGAAGACGTTTAATGCCAGAAAAAAACGTCATTAATGGCTGAACTGCAACACATTCATTTTTCAGGATAACGATTTACATCTTGTTCTAGAAATGTAATATTGGACAGAAACGTGTTAAATGTAAAAACAAAATCTTACTACATGAAAATTGCTGAATAGAATAGTACTAAACATGTGACAAAATGACGGAT
Organism: Mytilus coruscus; assembly: GCA_017311375.1. Taxonomy (NCBI): domain Eukaryota; kingdom Metazoa; phylum Mollusca; class Bivalvia; order Mytilida; family Mytilidae; genus Mytilus; species Mytilus coruscus. The sequence goes on along the minus strand of CM029596.1, from coordinate 119,945,174 downwards.
ATTAAACAGTTTATATAATTCTCAAGTTTATCAATTATTAGTTGCAACATAAATCGCGCAAAAAAAACGATTTAGTTTCAACCATTTTATACAGGACATAATAGGCGATCCAGGCAGTTTTTTTGATATTTTCAATCGAGTAGGGACGGATCAAAATCTATATTTTATGTATTATTTTAAGATTAAGTGTTTTGTTTTCCTTAATATTTTAAAAATGTAGATGTATCGTTTAATAAGGCATTTTTCAACAATACTCATACATTTATATGTAGACTACAGGCAATTACATAACAAATTCACGGGATAACTTCTATCACTGAAGATGGTAAGAACGCAACAAAAATGTGAAGTCTGCCTTCTCTGTGACTTTAATGCAATAAATCGACAGAAAAAAACGACTACTGAATTTCATATAAATTAGTACGATTGGAATATTATAACATGTTGAATTTTTAAATTCAGATGCCTTAAGTAAAATTGTGATCGATGTTATTTTGATAAATCATCTGTTAATTTTAGGTACGTGCTATTACTTTAATGTTAGCATTTTTATTTAAATAATTTTTTGCTAATTGCTAATGGAAGCATTAGTAAAGGTAAATGTTTTAAATATTAACTTGTAAATAGTCTCCATTAGCGTACAATTGTATTTTGTCCCGTGTAATGTTTGCTCTTGTTGTAAGTCTTTAAATTCTGCCTGTTGATACTATTTAAAGTGATAGTTATAATGGATTTTAACTTGGAATGACAATCAAAGATTAATTCAAATATGATTGTAAATGATGAAATAAATGCCATAGTGAAACACTTGAAAGGTTGAATGATTCTTTAGATGATAGCTACTGATATACAACCCTTAATAGAAAGAAATTGTACTGCAAAATTCGATATTGATTTGATATTGATGTGGTGGATACTGTTATTGTATATCTAAGGTAAAAAACGCAATACACTTAATGGTCAGACTGTTAACAAAAATCAATAGACAACTTTCGAGTTCGATGCATTTCCGTCAAAAACTTTGGTTTTAGTGAACATCAATCGTGCGTTTAGGGGCGTCGTCACTTCCGTTCCAATGATGAGCAAGTGGTTGGAGAACTATGATGCTATATTGCACGAATTATTCGGCAAACTGAATTCTCATAATTGACAGTCAGCACTGCTGTCATTAGGGAATTGTGATTAAGTACCTACGGAACAAACATTATTTCTAGTTTATCCTGCACAATGACGATCACTAAGACGCTTGATGAACGTAAATAGTGCAGGGATACAGGCGATCCCCGCTATCTGGTAAATGACGTCATAAAGGCGCGCATAATTGACGATTTTTTTCCGGTGATGGACAAACTCGAAAGTGGTCTATTATAGTATGATAAAAATCGTGTCCACTAAAATGCAAATATTGATTCTAAGAAAAGTACGAACACCGTAATTACAAAAAGCGCAATATTATGAAAAGTAAGAAACACCTTAAAGGAATGTAATTTTACATGTTGTTGTTAAGCTTGATATGCATAATATAACTTGCACAAAAGACTTAATTAAGAAATTAAGATCGGTACAACAAAATGATTCCAAATTCACTAACCTATTTTTAACAAAACATATCGTATTCCAAGATTTTCTATATAGTGTTCCTTGATTTATGTGATTTTGAAAAAGAATACAGCACAAACTGTTAATGAGCAAGTTGGTGATGGGTTTCTTTAAAGCGTTCATACAAAACATGTTATTATTTTTAAAACTTTAATTCTGAATTTAAACATAGGTATCACCATACATGATGTTATAAAAGGTTTGAAAACAAATCTGTGGAACTGTCTTAACAATTAAGCATTCGCGAGAAATGTTAACATCGGGTTTTTATCTGCTGTATAACTTTTTATATATTTTTTTTAATTTTTTTTTATCTTTTATTATTTCCAACAATTAAAGCATATACATAACATACATACAATATAATACATGTAAGATATATACAATGTCTCCATCATAAATACATTATAATCGGAAATAATTGACATTTTCTATAGAACAGATCAAAAAAAAAAAAGCTCGAAAATATGAATATAAATAACTGAATAGATAAAATTATTAACAGATAGTATAGGAAGGAAAATGAAAAGGGGTGAAGAGAGAGAGAGAGAGAGAGAGAGAGAGAGAGAGAGAGAAGAGAGAATTATCCAGTTACATCGCTATCTATATTTTTTTTTTCAAGTGTAACATATTCATGATGAGTAAAATTTAAAAAATAACTATACATATTTCTTTCATAACAGTCAGCAACACAGATCAAGAACATAGCACGACAATAATATATTCTCTAAAATAAATTATTGGTTGATAGTCATAAGTAAAATAACAAAATAGTCATTAGCATGTATTTAATAACAGGTTTTCAAAAACTTTCCATACATTGTCAAATTCAATTATCTTTTTCATTTTTACAGCTATCATACTCTCTAATTTATACATATCGTTCAGCTATACTAGTATTTTAATTGCTTGCAATGAGAGATTCTTTTTAAAGCATCTAGAATTATACATATATTGTTTGATATAATGAAAAATCATGCTGTATGGGTTGTTGGGGAATATTTTGGATAAGTCTCCAAAAAGATAGTTTTATTTATTCACTGGGAGACTTATTCCACCGGAAAGAAACCAGTTATCAATATCCTGTAGAAAATTTTGTACAGTAAAGCAATTCCAAAAGAGATGTTCTATAGACTCGTTTTCTGTTTTACAAAAGGTACATAAAGGATCATCAGTAAGTTTAATTTTTAACTAAATACTGATTTGTTGCAATAATGCAATGGTAAATCCTGTATTGCAACCACTGTAATTTACTATTTTTAGTAACAGCGAAAGGCAGACTGAAAACATTTTTTCAGCTCAGATTCTGTTCACCTGAAATTGTAACCCACTTTAACTGTCCAGTAGGAACAACATTATTTCTAGTCAGTACAGAATACATATCTTTTGATCCTTTACAGTGTTTAACAAGAATGTGTCCATAGTACACGGATGCCCCACTCGCACTATCATTTTCTATGTTCAATGGACCGTGAAATTGGGGTCAAAACTCTAATTTGGCATTAAAATTAGATAGATCATACCATAGGGAACATGTGTACTAAGTTTCAAGTTGATTGCACTTCAACTTCATCAAAAACTACCTTGACCAAAAACGGACGGACGGACGAACAAACGGACGCACAGACCGAAAAACATAATGCCCCTAGGTGAGCATAACAAATACTTGTAGACATGATGGTATAAAAGGACAAAATAATTTGTAAGATCCTTTAGTGAAAAATGTTGATGCATCTTTCACAGCCGATATGACACTGTTAAATTTTAGAAAATCCGTGTTAATGTTATAGTGTTGCTTGAATTCGTCAAATGAAATATAAGATCCATTTTGGTCTATTAGATCATTTACAAATCTTATACCACATCTGAATCATTCTTGATAAAATATTGATTTTGTGGCCAATCTTACTGCTTTTATAAGCCACAGTGGATTTGGTTAATCATAAGTAAAGTTCTCTCTTTTGAATAATCATTTTCTGGGATTTTAGTACATCTTTCCAAAAATAGTTGTTTACTGTCATATAAAAGTTGTCTATTATAATTAACACCACAACTGAACAACTTTTTCTTATCTATATTTGACATTAAAATATTTTGCCATTTACTATCTTTCTGCAAAATCCTTCTAATCCATGTTGATTTGAGTGCTGTAATAAATATATTCAAATCAAGCATTTTCAAACCTACCTCCGAATAATCTTTGATTAAAATATCTTTCTTAACTCTATGCATAGGTGAGTTCCATATTTATTTATAAATAAATTCATTTAAATCTTAACAATATCATCTGAAGGGTTTGGTAGAGAGATAAAGAGATGGTTTACAATAGGCAAAACTAGAGTTTTAATCACAGTTATTCTACCTTTTACAGTTAACTTCCTTTTTGACCATTAATTTAAAGTATTTTTAATCTGTACAATTCTTTCAGAATCATTTATCTTAACATTTTTTTTAAAAATCTACATCAAAAATAATACCTAGTAATTTAAAATTAGTTTCACCCCAAGACAGATTTCGGTCAGGACATAATGTATCTGTACTATATTTTTTGCTCCCAAACCAAATAAACAATCCTGATATTTTTGCAAACCAGTATAATTCTAAAAATGATTCCTGCAGGAATTTTTCATTCCCATCCAAAGTCAAAGAAGTGTCATCAGCAAATTGTGACAATTTATGTTCAACCCGTGTGACCATGATACCACTAAATTTCCCTTATTTTCAATGCAAGAATCTCAACACATAAAATGAAAAGGTAAGGAGACAGCGTGTCCCCTTGTCTAGAACCTCTTCTTCCCCCCAAAAAATTGAAAGGTTTGCCCCCCTGGATGACAGCAAAGTTGATATTATTATAAAAAAAACTTGAACCCAATTAATGATAGATTCACCAAAATTGAAAAATTTCAAAACATTCATCAAAAAATCTTTTTCGAAATCAATCAATAGTAAAAGCCCTGGTATTTCATGTTCTTCTGTATATTGCAATTTATCATAAATGAGTCTTATATTATCCCCAATATACCTACCACCAATAAAACCAGTCTTATAAAATTTATTTATTTATCAAGGACACTCTTAAATCTGTTTTGAATAGTTGCTGATCCTATTTTATACACAGTATAGATATTGGGCGCCAGTTTTTTTTTTTTTTTAAGTGGCGGGTTATTTTCTTTCGGTAAACAAGTAATAATCCCTTGTTTTTTTGTAACAGATAGTTCACCTGTTTTTGCGCAATAATTTAGACGGAGTACGGAGTATATATCTCCCAATTGATACGATATTCCAGGGCTTGTGTTTCCTATCATGATTTCCTTGATAGAGGATTGCTGCTCACAAGGAAGCTATTAAACCAAGAGTTCCAAATGGTGAAGTTGAAATCATCCTTCGTAAATTTTACGGACGCCATCACGAGTTGGTTGACCGTTATGGAATAACCGTTTCACAGATGATATCGGATATGTTCCTTATGTCGTAACTACAATACCCTTCCCTTTTCACGAATGTGACTTACCGAATTAGACTATTTACCGGATTTGTAATAACATAAGCAACACGACGGGTGCCACATGTGGAGCAGGATCTGCTTACCCTTCCGGAGCATCTGAGATCACCCCAGTTTTTGGTGGGGTTCGTGTTGCTTAGTCTTTAGTTTTCTACGTTGTGTCATCTGTACTATTATTTGTCTGTTTGTCTTTTTATTTTTGGTCATGGCGTTGTCAGTTTGTTTTCGATCTATGAGTTTGACTGTCCCTCTGGTATCTTTCGTCCCTCTTTAGAGAATTTACAATAAAAATTTGATGATCATTCCAAAACATTTTATAGAACTCTGCTGAAAAACTATCTGTTCCAGGAGTTTTGTTATTTTTTTTTTTTTTTTTTTTTTTTTTTTTTTTTATTCTTCTCCAGCTTATTCAACAGTAATTATATACCTTCCAAGCTTTTCTTTTTCATGAGATGAAAGTATAAAAACACTTAACTTTTTCAAGTCTTTTTTCAGATCGCTTAAAGTACTTTTGGTATCTCTTTTTTTTTTATAAAGATTGTCATAAAAATACTTAACTTCTGTTAAAATATCTTTTTGTTCAGTTATCATTTCCCCATTGTCTTTCCCTACTTCAGGAATAATTTTTGCTCATAAAATTTCGTGATTCTAAGCCACATAAATAATTAAAAGGTTTTTCTCTTACCTGTATCTATTGAACACGTGATCTTACTAATTTCCCTTTTTAGTTTTTGTATTCGTAAACTTTCAAGCTCATGTTTTTTCGCTTCTAATTCGTTTATTGAATTTTCATCAACTCTTTTCTCTAATTGAGTTACTTCATTTCGGAAGTTTATATCTCTTTTTCCGTCTTGCTTTTTTTATAACTTGAATATGAAATTGTTTTCCCCTAAGTTCCATCACAAGAGTCTCAAGCAAAAGCTGACAGTTAATTCAAAAATGAATATCTTTGTTATTATTATTTTGTCAATATTTTCCAAATCATAAACTAAAGCACAATATTTTTTTTTTTTTTTTTTTTTTTTTTTTTTGTTTCATTTCCTGTATTTTTGGCTTTATAGTATTTATATGTATTCTATATCATATAATAAAGAGTTCCTATACTTCCATAAACCTTTTCCCCTAATGAAAGGGTTAAATCTTAAATCAAGCAAAATCACAGAGTGATTGATAGCTTGGTAGTACATTACAATTTTTTAGACTGTTTAGAAAGTTTTCAGTGGGAAGAAAAAAAGTCTAATCTAGCCTGTTTAAAAGGTTTTCTCTTCCTCCAAGTGTATCGCTGTACATCTGGAAAAAGTTCCCGATACGGGTCTATCAAACTTTTTCTTTAATTAATTCAAGAACTTTTTCCCTAGCTTTTGGATTGTTTATATTCACGATGTTGCAATAATCTATACATGGGTTTTGGACAAGATTAAAATCACCACAAATAACATAGTATTCATTATCTGCTGTATAATATTGTATTCAAAATTCGAGATGTAATCCGGATACTGATTAAGAAAGTATGTATGTTCAATTTATTAAAAAAGGATGTCGTCAACAAGTACTGATTTTATCTGGACATCATTTTTTAAACCACTGCTGATGGATTGTTGTCCCGAGTATATTATCAACTCAACTGTCAGTGCTTTGGCATTGGGATTATTGATAACGAACTTTTCCTAAATTTTCGGTTGATAAATAAAAGAATTATTAAGAAACTAAGGTTCCAAATAACAAGTTTTGTAAAGCTATTAGTACTTCTTGTCACATATATTGGTCTTCATACAGTAGTTGTCTCAGTCTTAGTTTTGTCTTTCAAATTGAATGTTTGTGAAACACTGCGATTCGGAAATAAATCATTAAATATTTTGGTTTGATATGAGACAAATCTATACTTCAGTTGACGAAAAATACTCCACATTGTATTTTATATAACGAAATGAATCGAATTTCTATGGATAAATTGGTGAAAAGCAGACTTGTTGTTTTCTGGAAGATTGATTGATTGATTGATTGATTGATTGATTGATTGATTGATTGATTGATTGATTGATTGATTGATTGATTGATTGATTGATTGATTGATAGGTGTTTAACGCCACTTTCAACACTATTGTGCTATTTCGCGGCGGTCAGTTATTATTGGTGGAGGAAGCCGGAGTGCCCGGAGAGAACCACCGACCTTCGGTAGGAAACTGACAATCCTAGTCGTATAAAATATTGTATGATGAGCAGAACACATTAAATAAATCGTTTGTATCGGGAAAAAATGAATTGGTCATGTTTTTTTCGGAATATTGATTAGCACAAAATTTAATTTAAATTTTTGATTGTCAAAAATAGTCAAACCACGTTTGTGTATTCATTTTAAGTAGACATTGTCAATAACTAATTACGAAGTGTGTCAATTAGTATATTAAAAAAAGTCAACAAATATTCACGAAGTGTGTAAATTATTATTATTACATGTGAAATATTTTTAACTGTTCTTAAGTTTGAAAGGTGTATTATAGATATATTCCACATGATCGATGAAATGCAAATTGTAGTTTTAGGTGTTTGAATTTCCTATGTAACAAGTTTTTTTTTTCTAATTTCGAATTATGTTTTTGATTTGTGTATGATTTGTGATGTATGCAACTACTGTAAAGCTGAAAATGAACTACATCATTTTAGTTTTTGTTCATCAATGCAAAACTATTGCTTAACAAAATTTTTAAGACACAGATTCATTTACACATTTTTATCATTACTGTCCAAATGATTATGAGTATTAATTAATTTATAAATAGAGCAAACAATTGCCTGTACAGGTAATCATTCGGCTTTTAACATTGATCAAAGCCCATACCGTATGCATGTAGTCAGCTATAAAAGACCCCGGTATAACAAAATGTAAAACGATTCAAAAGGGAAAACAACGGCCTTATTTATACTTCAATAATGAACGAAAAACAACGATGGCAGACAACATTCAACAACCACTGGTTTACAGGTGGCTGGCTTTGGACAGGCATATAAAAATTTGACTGGTTTTCATGTATTTGAAAGTGCTCAACCCTCTGCTTAACTTTGGACAGTGGTGATACAAAACACCATAACAAACTGTAAAAATCAGTCGAGAGGAAGTTTGGAACGCATCTATTCAATCAACTTGAAATAAAGGATACAACAGAAACATTATGTTTCATATCTTGACTTACATCTAAATATTGACAATGAGGGTCGGTTGAGAACAACACTTTACGACTAAGTGATTATTTCACCTTCCCCGTTGTGAACTTTCCATTTCTTTGTAGTAACATTCCAGCAGTTCCTGTATATGGTGTATATATCTCCCAGTTGATATGATACTCATAATTTTGTTGATAGAGGGTTGTTGCTTACTCATGTGCTACTACATCAAGGGTATGAGGTGGTGAAGTTGAAGTCACAACCTTCGAAACTTTTTCAGACGCCATCACGAGTTCATTGACCGTTATGGATTATCTGTTTCACAGGTGACGACAGATTTGTTCTAATTGTAGTTACCATAATCCCGTACTCCTTTCGCTGAATGTGACAAGGCTTAGTCAAACATGAAACAATAGGATAGTGTATATAATGGGTACATTTCATCGTCGAATGCTCTTAAGGTCTACGATCGCAGAAACATGTCTCACAGACATCGTAACAATCAACTTATTCGTGATTGTGTCCGTAACACTTTCTAAGTGTCGATTTCAGTCTTTCTTTTTCATAATCCTATTTTGGAGTTTTAGCGTAAGAAACAAATACTTGTAAACATCCGTATAATTTGAAAATAATAATAATATGTCTTCCATCTGTATAAATGTAAGAACAACATCCAGATTTGAAGCACACTTTCTGGTTTCGGTAATATCCTAAATGTCAAGTTCACTGGGATATATGAGGTGCAAACACTCGTTTGGATTTGGGTTACTGAGTGACAGGACATCATGAATATATCTGAACATGAAACTTAAAACTTGGCAAGATGATTGACATACACAAAACCTAGTCGATCAGTCGAGATGCACAATCAGAATCCATTCACTACAAAAGTATAAAAGTCTGAAAAGACCAGTTTTGTCTTGATTTGCATGAACTTTTACTCGACATTCTCCAAAAGTATGACTCGTGTCTTAATTTTTCTTGACAAATTCTCATTTATATTAAATTTGTATGAAATTTACTCGACATATTCTCGACATTCTGAATATGGTCTTAAAATTTCTTGACAAATTCTTGACATTTGAATACTGTCTTGATATTTCTCTACATATTCTCGACATTCTTATTTTTCTCAGTATGGCTTGACACATTCTGAACATTTTGAATTGTGTCTTAAATTTACTTGACAGTTCTGAGTTTTACAAATCATGACCAATATTCATGATATAACTTTAATCTTATTTCTCTTTATATGATATACTGTTGTTCCAAGTTACACTTCTTACAACAAAAATAAAAGTTGGGCATGTAACATGTGTAAAATAATTGAAAATTTGGGTATATAAATATTTTACAAATGCAAATATGGCTATGAAATCTAAAGTATAAAATAATTCAAATGAGGGTGTGTTGATATAAAACAATTTGAATGTGGGTTTTAAATAATTACAAATTTTGATTCCTAAATCTTATAAATTAAATGATTAAAACCAATCATACTGTAGACATATTTCATTCTACATTCATAATATTCAATGTTGATATGGTAAATAATTATTATACCAAAATGTGGTTTATATAAATAGCAAATTATGGTGATATACAAATCATTCATTTAACAGAAGAAAATTTGTGTAATGTCATCTGTTGGAATATATATATTAAGTATTACACATGGACAGGATGTTCCCCATAAAATTAAGGTATTCCACACCCAAGAGTACACGCAACTGTCAAATAGAAATTACTGCTTTACCTGTAATCAGCCATAAAAGCCCTGTTCATTGATAATTTTCTATGTTTTCTATGTATTGTGTGCGATTTTGTCCCATGTACATTTACTCCATATCCTTTCATTTTCTATACAACTTATCAGTTGACCGAACATGCCACTACAATTTAAAAGTTTGTTGATAGATGAAAATGAAAATCATCATTTTGATGAAAAAATGAATTAAAATGGATTTTTTCATCAAAATTATGAAGTTGATTATTTTAATATAAAACAAATTGAATAATTCCCAAATATGAAAAGAAAATTATTATCTACTCCAGGAATAATAAAAAATGTATTTATAATGGGTTCCATCAATGATTTCTATAGAAATAATTGGTCTTATGAAATGGATCTTAAACAGACATGCACAATATAGTTCTAAACATTCGTTTTCTTTTCAGGAAGGAGTTATCACAAATATTTATTTTTGAAAAAGTTATAAAATTCAACACACTAAAATTTGAATAAAAATGTTTTTGGGTTGTTCTAAAAATGAATACGGTTTTGAATCAAGATGGGAACAAATTCTTTGACCTAAACGAAACACCCCCTCTTTTTATCCACATAAACCCAAAAGATGAATTGTGGGGTCCAAAGAGACACATGGTCACATTTTAAAACTGCATATAAGACACCTATTTTAGTAAAGCAAATTTGACTGGCAGTTTTGCGAACAGCAAAAATCTAAATGCTGTTTGTTAGTAACTTTGACTTATATTCCAAGTGAAAACAGTTAATTAAATGTTTAATTAAAATAAATCAAAATTAAACTACATGGGGAATTATTCAGGGTATTCCAACTTAGTTGCACCAAAAGGGTATCTTACTATACCAAATTGATCCTTGATTCTTCGAAGTTTAGTTTAGCCATAATAAAAAGGAGTAAATAACAGCAATAGAATGTCATAAACAGTGCAGAATAAGTCTGTTCACATTTCAGGCCAAATTTATACTGTTGAGATAGTGTCAAGACATATTTAAGACTGTCAAGAATGTGTCGAGACATATTCAGACATTATTTAGAATGTCAAGAATATGTCGAGACATATTCAGACATTATTAAGAATGTCAAGAATATGTCAAGACAGATCGAGACAAATTTAAGACAGTCAAGAATTGGTCGAGACTAATCCAGACTCTTATCAGATGATACAGGAAGTGTCGAGAAATTTTAAGACAATGTTCATACTGTCAAGACACTTGTCAAGAAAAATCAAGAACCTTCTTAGACAAATTCATACTATGTCAAGAATTTTTAAAATTATTTAGACAAATTAAGAATGTCGAGTAAAATTCATGCAAATTCAGACAAAAACTGGTCTTTTCAGACTTTTGACTTTTGTAGTGATTTGAATACTGACTGTTATCTTCTATGGTGTATTCGTTATTTGAATTATTGTGTTTCTTCACAAAGTAAAATTTTTTTCCGGGTCCAGCAAAGAGCAAAACTGATGGACGGACTAGCGTCATAAAACGATTGCCCGTATATTGAAGTTGTGCACCTGCTATTTTGGATTTTGAGAAAACGTAAGATTTCATCAACCAACGGAACGAATGGGGAAAAAAAGACACTGCTTTATCACTATACCCAATCACTATATTGTTTAAATCCATCTTTTACTGAAAATGAAAGACAGTAAAAGTCTTAGAAAGACATAGACAGTGAACAAGAATATATTTAAAAGTTCAATACTAAGTATTGTCATAGACGAAATATTATACAATATTAATTGACATTATTCAATTCAAAATTTTCCTTTTGGTATCTAAGATCGGGACATTGCCTGTTTGATATTAACTGTAATTATCAAACTCATAAACATGTTGAGATGGGTATTTTAAATGGTTAAGTTGAACTTTATAGTGTGTTTTATGGTACTGTATCTTGCTTGCAAAAACTGTTTATCCTTTGATTGGGAATATGTATTTGGCCTGCCAAACTCCATTGGTGTCATCAGATTGACCATTTACGGGCGAAAGCCTTATGTTATTAATAGCAATAGTTAATCACTATTGGGTAAGCCAGTCGGCAACTTCCATGTGTCATTCAATGGTATCGTCATAGTAATTTCGCAAATATTGCTATTCGCCTTACATGTTTATGTCCAAATAATGCCCAATTTAATTTGCCATAATAACCTTACTTCAAAAACGTAAATCTGTGCTGAAAATCGCTAGATTTTGTTAGTATCTTTCATTGTACGACTCAGGTCTAGTTTCGTATAAATACCGAATATTTATGTTGTCCTGTGATATAAAGTGCCAGTAGAAAAGAAAATTTGACGACACGTTGGGAATTCGTTGGAATATTACACAAAACTTTAACCTATAGTTATCTTCGTTTGGTTATTTAGAGGAATACGATAACTCTGTTTATATTGTTATGTGTATGAGTTTCAATACCACTATTTACCAAAATTGTTTTATGTCAACTTATAACCAATAGCGCCCCCGCGGAACTTAGAGTTTTATTTGGAAGGGCAATAACTCTTTGTCACCGGTTTACACAATGATTAGATCTACAGTCTCATCTATAATTAATCATGCGACATATTTTCATCATGTTATATATGGAGATATTGAAAACCCTTCAGCCAGAGGAAACATGTCGGACAGAAACTTACAAAATCATTGTATACACCCCAAAAAAATGACCTATTGTTTATGATATCCGAAAAATGAACCTATTTACAAAAACATAACGTTGACCAATGAACCATGTAAATGAGGTAAGAGTTAGATAAACCCTGCCAGGCGGACATCACACCCCAGCTACAAGTATTCTCGACACAAAATAAAAATTGCCTTCAGCTTATGGTATCTGACAAATGGACTAAGCACATACACTCAACATTGTTTATTAAACCCTGAGTATAAGGTTATGATTTCAGCTTCCCAATTGTGAACTTTCCATTTCTATGTAGCAACATTCCAGCAGCGCCTGCATACGGAGTATATATCTCCCAATTGATACGATATTCCCGGGCTTGTATTTCCTATCATGATTTCCTTGAAAGAGTGTTGCTGCTCACAAGGAAGCTATTAAACCAAGAGTTCCAAATGGTGAAGTTGAAATCATCCCTTCGTAAATTTTACGGACGCCATCACGAGTTGGTTGACCGTTATGGAATAACCGTTTCACAGATGATATCGGATATGTTCCTTATGTCGTAACTACAATACCCTTCCCTTTTCACGAATGTGACCTACCGAATTAGACTATTTACCGGATTTGTAATAACATAAGCAACACGACGGGTGCCACATGTGGAGCAGGATCTGCTTACCCTTCCGGAGTACCTGAGATCACCCCAGTTTTGGTGGGGTTCGTGTTGCTTAGTCTTTAGTTTTCTATGTTGTGTCATCTGTACTATTATTTGTCTGTCTTTTTATTTTTGGCCATGGCGTTGTCAGTTTGTTTTCGATCTATGAGTTTGACTGTCCCTCTGGTATCTTATGTCCCTCTTTTATGATCAGATGACCCCCCGTAAGACGAAAAATACACCTCACAATTATTCTTTACAACAAATATTGTTGACCAATTGATTATGGTATTACAGAAACTGTCCTTATCATGAAAAACTATCGTCGACAATAAACCATGATCAGATGAACCTTGCAGATGGTTGTGTACATCTTACAATCATTTTAAATACCAAATTTATTTGACGTTTTGTTTATAGTATCTGAGAAACGGACAAAATCCCAAAAACTTAACGTTGATCACTGATCCATGAAATGAGCTCAAGGTAAGGTGAACTCTGTCTGACGGACATGTATCCTTTGCAATGATTTTATATACCAAACATATATCAAAATAACTACACAAATCAGGTGAACAAATATGCAGATTTTGTTAGCATTCATTGACCCATAAAAATGAGGTTAAATGTAATAGACAAATAGTAGCCGGAAGTTTCAGGCTATAAGGCATCTGTATACAAATTATGAAGTATCTAGTCTTTCTAGCTTCTACAATTTACAGCTTATTTAGCACCCCTATGTCTTGCATTATGAGACTTTCGTCGTGACAAAATTACGAAGAGGTGTAACTGCTAGAAATCATCCCATGTACACACAATATATCCTAGTTATAATTGCGGCAGTATCGTCTAATACACACTTGAACTATACACAATATAGAAAATTATGGCCATGTTTGTAGTAAAATGACTCAGTTGTTTCAGAGGAGTAGATAGTAAAAATGTACTATGGACACAAAGTGATAGTTAGCCAAGAAAAGACAGAAAAACAAAATACGCCAAGCATTCCACAGAAAATTAAAGACTGGATGATATGATTCTATTGAAACTCGTGATATTTGTTATTCCCTATTCTCATTTCACTTTGGTATACCGATAACAATGAAACTGACGACTGTTCTATATTTAAAAATATCAGGCTGTCATTCAAGGTAAGAACCATGAACTATTTTGTTATTTTGCAGTGATTAAAACAGTGAATCAAAATAGTGACTTTCATTGAATCTGTGAACAAGTTCAATCAGTGCATGATATGCAATCACTTAACAACTCATTTCAAAATTCAGTTAGCAAACATCATTAACAGTGATATTTGTACCAGTTGATGGGTATTTGTTTTAAATTCCTTTGACGATATAATACGTCGGTTATGATTATAAAATATTCTAAGTCGATTTCAGTGTTATTAGTAAAAAAAAACCTCTAAGACATCCACAGATATCATCTGAAAGATGGGATTTTCGAGATTGACAATCTGTTTGATTCTGTATACAAATCTGACTGTACATGGAACCTTAATATATACTGAGGTAGAAAATCTTCACAAAGCTCTAACCAACACATCTAAAGATATAAAGCCCAGGATAAATCAAACTGATCAGGTAAATATTGACGTACTTCTCAGTGTAAATGCTATTCAAGATTATGATGAAATATCTGGAACTCTGACATTTACTGCGTCGTTCCTTTTCTTTTGGAATGACGAATTCAAAACATGGGATGATAATAAGTATGGTGGAATAACAGCTACTAAACTGCCAGTACTGAAAACGTGGATGCCAGTTTTATTTCTCAGAAATGGAGTCTACAGTAATTCAATATTTACTTACACAAATAATATGGAAATTGAAACATCTGCTGTTACATATTCTGCAGATGGAAACGCAAGCTTTCTGATGGTTGGTATGTACCACGTCTCGTGTAAATCAGACGTAACTTATTATCCATTTGATGAACATAAATGTGTTATTTCTCTATTGACTTTAGACATGCTTACTGAAATCACACTCACGTCAACGTTTGGAATATATATAGGGGCAGCATCGCCGCATGCTGAATGGATAATTAATGCAAATTCAACCACAGCAGTAAAAGAAAGCTTAACTATCCAGGTTGCAGCCATTACAACAATTCAAGAACAGATTGATTTCTCTTTTATCATTAAAAGAGAACATCGTTTTCCGATTTTGAATATCGTTTTGCCAGTAACGAGTCTTAGTCTTGTTCAAACATTGGTGTTCTTGTTACCTGTAGATTCTGGTGAAAGGACCTCGTTTTCGTTTACACTTCTTTTGACATTGGTGGTTTTCATGACGATGACATCGGAACGACTTCCGCCTAGTAATAACATTTCTATTTTTAACATGTATTTGCTTCATCAACTATTTTCAAGTATTCTAAATACTGCACTGGTTGTATTCAGTATCAGATTATATTACAAAGATGACGATTCTCAGCAAAACAAAATTGTATATCGTTTGATTTTTTTCATTTATTTGCGTTCTTTGAAATCCTGTTTCAAGAGGAAACAAATTGAAGATGACAGCAAAGATGAACACGATACAATGAGAAATAAAAAGAACCCAAGCTGGAAAACTGTTGCAATGTTTTTTGATAAAATGTGTTTGTGGTTTTTGCTTTTTACATATGTGATAGCCCAATTTGTATACGGATTGATATTGATTCTTCGCTAAAATGAATATTGTGGATAGAAGGTTAATCATAAAATTTTGTATTTTACAACTGTAATTTTTTGTATAATATGAAACTTACTGTTTATTTTAGTTCATATGATAAAGTGTGTAAATGAAAATATTCAGTGTTCAAAAAAGTGTTTCTGTTTCTAAAGGGGGAATAAGATGGTAAAATGTTTCCTGTAAAGCAACAATGATAAAAACATGTATTTCATATCATTAAAAAGTATTACTCAATGTTACTAGATATGTCTAGAACTGTTTTAAAAACCGGTGTGGCTATGTTAGTTTTGTCCGATATAAACAAACCATACTTCCTGTGAAAAGTTCATTTTACAAAATTTGGGCTGTTCCCAAACGTTTTATGCATATGGCTTTTTAAACTTTTGAAGTTGAATTCGCCTGGTAGGTCTTTCAAGAAAATTTGTACATAGGTAGAATTTTCATAATAAACGTTTTATCGCTATTTTGTGCATTTTGCCTTTGATCTTTTTGTGATAATTTTCATATCATGCTACTCGCTTGAGATGGAAAATTATCGCTAGAAACTAAGGAGGCACGTGGCGTTGCTAATGAAATTGACACGAAATTGACAACGTCGTCATAGGTAAAATAGCGATAAACAGATTATCATTGGTCATCTCAACTGATTGCTTTTCTCGCTTTCGCCGTCCCGGCTCGAGCGAGAAAATCAATCTCGTTGAGATGATCAACGATAATCTATAAACATATAACTTTTGACACAGAAAAGGACACACTAACGTAGCATATCCAGACAAATACAAATAATATTAAGAGTAATTGACTTTTCTATGCCCCGCCTGCGATAGTCAGAAGGCGGCATTATAGTTTCAGATCAGAGCGTGTCTGTCTCATATAAGGTATAATGTATCAGGTTTTGACTACCTTTTATAACGTTGTCTCGTGAACATCAAACTAAGTACACTCTGGTCAGTATGGTAAGAACTTTTTTTAATTGGTTTTATGTTAGGGTTATGACCCAGATTTCGCATTTAACTGAACATGGAAATGTGATAGTGTGAGCTGGACATGATGTCAAAAAGACACATGCTCTTGTTTCTTAAACATTTATCCATACAGGGATGCTGTGGTTGCAGATAGGCCTCCTTTTTTATAAATTTTCCTCGAACTATAGTCAATTTCAAGATATTAACAAATCAGATGGTTATTTCATTGGCTTAACTTGTAAACTAAACCATCTGGTGCATTTTTCGAGTTTATCTACTTGTTCTGGTGATTTTTCTTTTCGTGAAATATGGTTTTTATGAAAATATATTGCTTTTCTCTTTTCTTCAAGTATAACTTTACTAGAATTTCAGTTTCAAAAACACATTATCATAATAGGTTAATATTATTCAGTTGTCAAATTCTCTTGTATTATTCATTTACAAATGCATAACAGACTTATATGAACGAAAATAGAGAAACTGTGAGCAACTTGTAAAAACACAATAGTAATCCCTAGGATAAAGCATTGGCTAAGTCCAAGATTTGCTAAGGGAAATCCAAATAAATGTACTTGAATAACAAAACAGGTGCACAATGATATTATATGGTGAAAGTATCATTAACTTCTAATTGGGGGTTTCAAGAAAGATATGGATACAAGTGTGCACTGTAGTGTGTGGATATAACAAAGTCGTCGACAGGCCGAAGTTAACCAAAATTTCATTTAGATGAAGAAATGAAATAGGAAGTGCAAATGTATATCATGTAAGTAAGTTCCTTTGCAGTATAACAGCGGTCCAGGAGGAGTACCAGAAACAAATGTGGGACTGAAGGATGAACTGACAGAATCTCCAATTCAGAAAGTAGGTAAAGAGAACAAAAACTAGAAGCTTCAATGAACCTGTATCGCTCATCTGTTGACTGACTCGTATAAAAAAAAAATCTGTTACATAACAATTTTGTTTATTTAAATGACTACAGCAAATAACAATGATAATAATTTATATGCTTGCACAATATGATTAGAATATAAAGATCTGCCATGGAAAATTTAATCAATTTTCAAATGTAAACAAATATGCAACTATAATAGATTGATGCAGACATGTTATTAATTCAAAAACTATCACATATAGATCTCGAATCCTGTTTACAAGGAAGTTCATGCAAACAAAATATCAAGTCCAGGGAATTATGTGCACGATATTCTTTTATCTTTGCTGTTGACTTAAAGGAAGGTAGATGATAATTAATCATTCCATTCCAAGTTACTTAATTTAGATTACAAAAACAAATACATCTCAAAGTGCAGTGTCTATAGATTATTGATGGTTTTTCAAACAAAAGGGTGTTTCTCAGCTACAATCACATCAAAGGGCGACAGCCCTGAGATGAGATGTGGTCGAGAAACATCTGCAAGTAGCATGATATGAAAAAGTTATTTGACAGATATGACAGTAAAACTTATCTTTAGTGAGTTTTTATAAGACAAATTTACAGCAGTCATCCTTTGTATTATAATGGACTTCTTTCCAATTGCTTCATGTTATTTGGTTGCATGGCTAAATTCTTTTATCAATTGGAAATCACTATAAAGTTTGACATAAAAACTCCTTGAATATTGAAATTCAATATTCAATAACTTCTTTTTATTTTTTGTAAATTTAGAATTGTATGTTATCATAACCAGTGAAAGTTTATAATTTGCACTTCAAACAGGCAACAGTCCTTTTTATGTCTCAAGCATATAAGCTTGGTCAAGTGGAATAAAATGAGGATTTCATATTCAATTTTACAACATTCCTTGACACTGTCAGATTAATCTCAAAATTTGAAATTCCTTAACACCACAAAGCCTTTTATATAACCTCCTGATTTTGGCATCTGGCTCAACCACTGCATGTACTTAATAAACAAAATATTTTCCATAGATCAATATCATTTTTTAAAGAAAACTAGAGGCTCTCAAGAGCCTGTGTAGCTCACCTGATTCTACTTTGGTTTTGGAAATCATGTAAAAATAGATTAAAATCATTACAGATACCCTTAAAATGATTGAGGCCAAATTGGTTAAATATTGGCCCTATAATTTAATAAAAAAATCCTGGAGGCCATCTTGAACAGTAAATTGGCAACAAAGTAGCAGCACCTCATAAGGAACATTTATGCCATGTTTGGGTTCATTCCATTCAGTGCACCTCTAGAAGAAGCATTTGTATGTATTTTCCATAGGGTCTTGTGTTAAACTAAGTCCCCTGCTGGCGGCCATCTTGGATGATGGTTCGGCTACAAAGTAACAATACTTGGTCAGCACCTCATTAGGAACATTCAGTGGTTCTCTCAGAAGAAAACGTTTGTATGTATTGTCCATAGGGTCCTATGTTAAACTTACTCTCCCTGCTGGCAGCCATCTTGGATGACAAATCAGCTACAAAGTAACAACACTTAGTCAGCACCTCAAAAGAAACATTCATACCATGTTTGGTTTCAATCCATTAACCGGTTTTCTAGAAGAAGACATTTGTATATATTTCCTATAGGGTCCTTTGTTAAACTAAGTCCCCCGTTGGCAGCCATCTTGGTTGATGGATTTGCTACAAAGTAACAACACTTGGTCAGCACCTCATAAGGAACATTCATGCCATGTTTGGTTTCATTCAATTCTGTGGTTCTTCAAAAGAAGACATTTGTATATATTTTCCATAGGGTCCTTTGTTAAACTAAGTTCCCGTTGGCAGCCATCTTGGTTGATGGATTTGCTACAAAGTAACAACAATTGGTCAGCACCTCATAAAAAACATTCATGCCATGTTTGGTTTCATTCCATTTAGTGGTTCTCTAAAAGACAATTTTATGTATTGTCCATAGGGTCCTTTGTTAAACGATGGCCCCCGCTGGTGGCCATCTTAAATGATGGATTGGCTTCAAAGTAACAACACTTGGTCAGCACCTCATAAGGAACATTCATGCCAGGTTTGGTTTCATTCCATTCAGTGGTTCTCTAAAAGAAGACATTTGTGTGTATTGTCCATACGGTCCTATGTTAAACTAAGTCCCCCGCTGGCGGCCATCTTGGATGATGGATCGGCTTCAAAGTAACAACACTTGGGCAGCACCTCATAAGGAACATTCATGCAATGTTTGGTTTCATTCTATTCAGTGGTTCTCTAAAAGAAGACATTTGTATGTATTGTCCATAGGGTCCTATGTTAAACGAAGTCCCACTGGCGGCCATCTTGGATGATGGATCGGCTTCAAAGTAACAACACTTGGGCAGCACCTCATAAGGAACATTCATGCAATGTTTGGTTTCATTCTATTCAGTGGTTCTCTAAAAGAACTTCAAAATGTAAAAAGTTAACGACGACGGACAACAAGGAACGACGGACGCCAAGTGATGAGAAGAGCTCTCTTGGCCCTTTGGACCAGGTGAGCTAAACAAGGAGAAACAAACTGAATAATTGAACATTAACTAAAATCACTATCTCAGTTATGCTTTTATCTTCATAAATTAAATTACAAATGTAGTTCTTCTTTAAATACGACTGCAAACAGAAAAGTAGCTCAAATCAAATTACTTATTATGAAAGATACCAAAAAATGCAGGAACCTCAGATTTGTTGAATTCATTTTAAGCCATGTATTTATTTCTAAGGAATGGGTCATATGATTCCAAAATCAAGTGACTTTGAAGCTCTTCTTAATCACACAATATAAGACCAAAAAGCCCATGAGCAATTGGCTTTAAAAAGTTTACCAGAATAAAGGAGATTTAAAAAATAAATAAATGGGGACACAGATGATGCCCCCGCTTGCATATCATATAAAGTTATAAAGGGACATAACTGAAGAACGCTTAAAGTGACACTACCCGAAATTCAAACTTGATCTGTATTTTGTGGTAATAAGCATTTTGTATAATTTTCATAACATTTGGTTAAGGCAAACTAAAGTTAGAGAATGGAAACGAAAAATTCAGCAATTTTTCCATTTGTAAAGGGGCAAAACTTTAGAACAGTTAAAGTGACGCTACTTAAAATTTGAACTTGATCTGTATTTTGTGGTTATAAGCACTGTGTATAAGTTTCATAACATTTGGTTGAGGCAAACTAAAGTTAGAGAACAGAAACGAAAAATTCAGCAATTTTTCTATTTGTAAAGGGCATAATTCTAGAATGGTTAAAGTGACGCCGCCAAAATTCAAACTTGATCTGTGTTTTGTGGTAATAAGCATTGTGTATAAGTTTCATAACATTTGATTGAGGCAAACTAAAGTAAGAAAACGGAAACAAAAATTCAGCAATTTTTCCATTTGTAAAGGGGCATAACTCTAGAACAGTTAAAGTGACACCACCAAAATTCAAACTTGATCTGTTTTTTGTGGTAATAAGCATTGTGTATAAGTTTCATAACATTTGGTTGAGGCAAACTAAAGTTAGGGAACGGAAACAAAAAATTCAGCAATTTTTCCATTTGTAAAGGGGCATAACTCTAGAATTTGGTAAAAGTGACGCTACCCAAATTCATACTTGATCTGTGTTTTGTAGTAATAAGCATTGTGTATAAGTTTCATAACATTTGGTTGAGGCAAACTAAAGTTAGAGAATGGAAACGAAAAAATTCAGCAATTTTTCCATTTGTAAAGGGGCATAACTCTAGAACGGTTAATGTGACACCACCAAAATTCAAACTTGATCTGTGTTTTGTGGTAATTAGCATTGTGTATAAGTTTCATAACATTTGGTTGAGGCAAACTAAAGTTAGAGAACGGAAACCAATTTTGGGATGTACAGACTGACGGACGTATGTACGGAGGCACAAGGGTAAAACTTAATGCCCCCTCTGCTATGCGGGGGCATAAAAATTGTTTTTTCCTAGTTGCTTTATGTAAAAACTGTTTATTTCAGATAGACAGATTAACTACTATATGTTTTATTCTTAAGGGTTGCATAAAAATTGTCAAATGCTCAACTTACTTTTTACAACAGTTAAAAACTGTGGTTTTTTTCAACAATCATTTATTTGTTTTGTTGATTTTACATTAGATAAAACACTTCAAGTTCTATCAATACCACTAAAGTGTCAAATTCAACCTTTTTACAAACATTGTTATTATGATTAAAATTATAACATATAAAAATTTCAAAATCACACATGTATTTCATGTTCAATAGTATGTATGCTAAAGTAGAAGTGTTGCATTCAAAATACTAAAATTTGTCATCTGTAAACCATTGGCTTTATATTTTACCAGAAATACAAATAGTGAAATATCAAAATATTTTGATAAATCTTTCAGCTTTAATAACAGCCTTCATTCACATCTTTTCATACTGGACAATAGTCACAACAGGGAATTTACCAGATCACTGACATCATCTGGCAAGCTTCAGGTTTCAAAAAAATTATTGGATCTTTAAAAGCTCATTGATTTCTTGGATATCTTAACTAGTACCATTTATACAAACTATAACCTACTAAAATACAGTATTGCACCAGTTCACTGCATATCACATACAAGGCATAACATTAATATATTTACAAAGAACATGTGGTATAATGGATATACACATTAACACACTCTGATAAAACACCAAATATATATGTCATATATCACTATAAACAACAAAAGCAGTCTTATTTTACATATCAGCATAACATTAAAATGTTTTTAATAAAACTATTCACAAGTTTTGTTTCATAACAATCCAATATTTACATTTAAAATCAACAAAATTACAGATTTGTATAGTATTGTGTAACTGGTTTCCCAGACAGACAAAATCACGCAGTTTTATCACTTTTTGTGGTTCTTCGTCGTTTTATTGTTCAATAGACAGTAAAGGGTTTTAAATGTTACTATAATAGGATAATGCATACAAATTGAGCATAATAATTGATTCCAACTTCTTTTCAAGTCTTTTTTTAAGGTTTTTGTAAATTCATAAGCTTGAATACAGTTTATGTAAAGTGCTTAACAATTGAACTTAGCTATCATTTCAGTAACTAATCAAGTTTTCACATGAAAAAATCATTAGTACATGCTTCTTTTTTACTTAGTATCTTTATCTTATTTTTTTCCATATATATATATATATATTTACATTAATAGAAATAAGTAATCACATATGATGCTTAATTGTTTCTTTGTTTGTATTTAATGCCACTTTCAACAACCATTGCTATATCATACATATATGGCAGCCTGTTTTTTTGGGTTTTTTTTGGAGAGGAAGCAAAGTACACAGAGTGAACTGCCAACCTTCAGCAAAAAAAAACTGGCTAATCACATATAAGAATAAAAGTATCAAGATAAATATATAGTTTATTATGACTTACCAAATTATTACAATGCTTTAATAGAGAAAGTACTGACCTGTTCACAATAGAATTAGCAATCAAAATAAATTTTTCAATTTTTCTTTTTAGTTTGCACTGAAATTGCAATAATCCAAGATTTGTTGTTGTTGTCAAGAGATTCACATTTATAAAAACATACATAAATTTCTAAATCTATAACAAATAAAAATATAGATATAAAATGAGTATGAGTCTGTTAACTGGCCAATACATCTAATATAAGACATTCAACAGGACTTTGAATAATGAAGTTCAGTTAAATAAGCTTGCAAAACTTGCATCCAGTGGTTATCATTGGTTGCCAGCTGTCATAAAAAATTAAAGCATAATTCAGGCAATCGTTTTTTTTAGTTTTAATTGTTTAACATTTTTTATGCTGGGGCCTTTTATATAACGAATTCATTATTATTCGTTGGATATCAATTTTCAAGGATTTCGTGGGCACAGGTTAACCACATGTTTAAATGTTCAACAAATGATAAATTTTCTATAAGTTTGTATGCAGACTTCAGCAAAACCACGAAATTAAATATCCATGAAAATGCAGGTTTTCCTCAAGCCATGAAAGTTGATACCCACAAAAATAAATGAATCCATAGTACACCATCTTGGTTTTGCTCATTGTTGAAGATCATACTGTAATTGTTTATATCCTTGTCCTTCCGTCTCTATTGTAGAGATGCCTCATTGGAAATGACACCACATCTATTTATTATTATATTGATGACTGCAAGTTTTATTATTCAAGAGTGTTGTAAGATGATGCCATAAAATCTGACTAGAATCATTATTTTCTGAATCAGTGAGCCAAAAGATGTTTTCAAGTTCTATCACCTGGATCCAGTCATCTCAACTTTAATTGTAAAAGTTGCAGCCAAGTATAACCAGCAGACTTCAATGATAAAAGGCACTAATCAGGTTTTTCTGTTTCATCTTTCAACTTATGTCTACAAATGTCACTAGACTCGTGAGAAAAATTCTACAGTAAAATTCCAGAAAATTCTACAGTAAAATTCCAAATAAAATTTCAGTGGATTTAAACTGTCATTGATTATCAATACAAAAAATGTATTATTCAATTCAAGTTGTATACCACAGAAAGCAATGCACTGTCCAAATTTCTACACTGTTCTCACTACGTTTCTGGCCACATACACTTTGACCAAAAGTTTTCCATTATTTGGTGAAACTCTGGTAAAGTAGCAAGCGTCATACATGGCCCAGTATTTTTGGAGAAACAAACTAACAGAACTGAAATATACTTTTTACATATTCCAAAACATTGCTAATTTTTTTTTTCTTCTTAACTGGTAGTTTTTAGTCATTATAACAAAATGATCAATGTTTTAAATACATTTTTCCTGTGTGATATAAACAATTGAACAGTAAAGTTGTATTCATACATGGTTAATATACATTTACAACTACTGGTATACCCCAAAAAAAGCACAAGTTTTCTGAACAAAATAGTTGTGTGTTGAAATTATTTTTTATTACATAACATATCACTTGTGTTGCTACAATACATTAAAATGAGGTAATTCACACATATAATGGTTAAATCACAACTCTGTCAACTAAAATAAATGTAAAACAAACAGGTCAATGCACAAACTATGTCAGCTGTTATGAATGACAGTTCTGCTTTGAATTGCTAATTAAGCATGTTTAAGTTTCCCCTTTCATAATACTGTGGATTTATTCTTTTTCACATGGGTACCAATTTTTGTGGATTGAAGAAGAATTATATTTTCATTGATACTTGATTTTTATGGTTTTGCTAAAGTTTGCATACAATCCTATGAGAAATTTATACTTTGCTGAACATTTAAATTTGTATACCATCTCTACCAATGAAATACACGAAAATTAATACCCATTGAATGGTAATGAATCCACGGTAATCTAGAAAAGAAATAACCTATAACAAACGCTTTTTAGCGCTTACACACAAGCTTACTGATTCTTGGAGCTTCAACAACAAAGAACTATGCAAGGTTCTGTTTCTTCACTACACCTGATGAGAAGTGAATAGTTTGTCAGTATTGACTTCTTCTGTACTTTCCTCTTCACTTGATTTTTCCTGTATGTTGGGCATTGTACTCACTGTTGGCTGGTTGCTATCCTGTCTCTGCCACATTGAACGTGCACGGGCATCTTCTAATGTCTCATACTGATTATTTCCCTTTGCTTTCCTGAACTGCATGTCATGAAGATAGATGGCACTGTAACTCATGTCATGTGACAACATTTCAATCGTTCCTTCATCATAATTTCCCCTTAAACTTAATGAGCTTGGTGCTGTATTGCTAATACTACCACTTGAACTCTGCATACTGCTAAATATTCCAGATCCTGATCCCCCAAGGGGACCCTCAATATGTGACAGTCCACCTCTAAGACGAGGTTGTACACCTGATGCTAGGGTTGAGATCTGACCAGGAAACATGGCACTCTGCATAGTAATACTGGAAGCTAAACTGTTATACTGCAAGGAAAAAAAATGTATCGAATTTGTTTGAGTGTTTTCGCTAGCATTTTGGTCAATTGAGGTAAATCTATGAAATACGACAGTGAATGATTTACTAGGGTCTAGATTAGGTATAAGGAATAGATAATAATGTGCAAAACCAACAAGTAAAACTGTGAGCTACTGCTCACTGATGATACCCTCGCCGAAATATTTCAGTAAACAGGAAGTTGTTGAGTGATGAATCTGAAAACCCATCACACGGTATAGCTGACTTATATAAACCCTGGAACAAAATTTCAGAAATCCTTGTATTGTAGTTCCTGAGAAAAATGTGACGAAAGTTTTCAACTTGGCTATCATGTGTAAAATGATACAAGTGTTCGGTAAACAGGAAGTTGTTGAGTGATGAATCTGAAAACGCATCACACAGTATAACTTACTTATATAAACCATGAAACCAAATTTCAGAAATCCTTGTATTGTAGTTCCTGAGAAAAATGCGACGAAAATATTCATGGGACGGACGGACTGACGGATGGACTGATGGATGGATGGATGGACTGACAGATGGACAGACAGAGGTAAAACAGTATACCCCACTTTTTTAAAGCGAGGTATAATAAAGAATGAGACAAATGCACCAAAAAAATAAAGAATAGAGAATAATGGACAAAAATATAAAGATTAGAGAAAAAAGGCCTAAAAATTTAAAGAATACAGAAATGAAGGACCCACCATCCAGACCCTCATTTATATATGTGTAATAAAGGCTAAAAGTGACAGATTACATGTGCTTCTCACGGAGCTTTATCTACTCTACAACTGGATAATGTATGGTCAAACTGATTTGTTTGTGTGAAGTGGAAATATTTACACCAGTCAATTCAGTTATGTATAAGAAATCCTTGCTTAAAAAGACAAAGCAGCTCACAAAAAAACAAAAATGTCACTACATCATCTTCCATGTCCTCCTTTTACTGGTATTCATGTGCATCATATGAAGCAAACATTTATAGCTATGGACCCATTTCAGAAAATCAAAATGGCTGCTCTGGGCGGATATTTTAAAATGGCTGCCAGAACATTTATAAAAACATAAAAATCATGAAAATTAATGACTACCAATTTTAATTAAACGTGGTATATTTATCACTAATGACAAGAACTTTATCTGAGGACTTCAAATATTAAAGTATTGGCGGCCATCTTGAGTGGTGGTGGCCATTTTGAAAACAATAATTTCAATATATCATTATTCGCTATTTTCATTATTTATTATTTGCATTTATAGTAATATTTTGATGCATTTACAACTACTTTTGCAAATCATTTTATAGAAATGTTGCTATTCATATCTATTATTCACCAAGTGGTCAAATAAGTCACGCACATATTGACGAAATGAAGGTATCTGATGCATAACTTCTTTTACTTACATATTTTCCTAAGTAACTTTTACAACAACAAAATACGTAATATATGGCCAACTTGGAAAAGATGAATGAAGGCCATGGAATTGCAAAAGCATTCCAGAATCACTAACAAAAAGGCACAATTCTTGTCGAAACAAATGATCAGATCTCAAAATATCTCGTCAGGAAACACGAAAACATTCTTCTGAAGTTGAAGATGAGTCAATGATTGAAACATGTGAAAATACCAGTAAAATAATCAGACACAGATGTAGGGAATCAACAAGACCAACTTGCAGGATGTTTTTCTGTGGTAATATATCTGACGATCTTCACGATGCATCGACACTTATGATCGACAAAATGTGCGTGAATGTGAACTTGTACTACAAGACACTGTTCTTTAGTCAAACTAAGTGCTGGAGATTTAATATCACTGGAAGCCAAGTATAGTATGCTGAATATTTGACAAAACCTAACAAAAGGCAAGTAGACAGAATTCAAAGACAAAAAAAAAGAAAACCAGGAATTTGTTATCCATGGATTTGTGCTTGCCGAATTGATATAGTACATCGACGGCTCAGGGTCTTGTACAGATATTGTGCCAATCTTCAAGCTTGATGATTTCGCTAAATTGTACGGAAAACGTCTTGCTCAACTCGGAGTTGTCATGGAAGGAATGATTATATCGATGCATCTGAACAATTGGATACTAGCTGCCATAGAAGATATGTAAGCACATAAGCAAGGTAGATTTTTCTCCTCATTTTCAACGAAGGTAATGGGGGAAATCTAAAACACGCCACATCTGATAGTCTTGACGATGAGGACATCATCATAGCCAAGGCTGCTAACATAATTCGAAGAGATATGCTTGCTTCTAAGAATAGCTTAGCAGGGAAATTCAATGGCAGCTGTCTACATGAATCAGTTCCACAGCCTTTCTTTTCTTTAATATGAATGATACTAAGTGGGTCAAACATCGAAACACATGGCTCTCTATCTGAGGAGTGATAAATTCCAATTTTATCCTTTCGACGATTTAATTGCGCAATTGAAGTGTAATAGCTGAGAAATGCTTAGTGTGGTATACGACTCAACCATGCATTTTGCGCCTGTTCCAAGTCTGGCCTTTGTTAGTCTTGTATGTTTTTTAAATTTTAGATCATTTTATGTATCGGAGTTTAGTGTGACGTCCATTTTCACTGAACTAGTACACATTTATTTTTGTTTAGGGGCCAGCTGAAGCCCGCCTCCGGTGCAGGATTTTCTCGCTATGTCGAAGACCCATTGGTGGCCTTGGGTTGTTTTCTGCTCTTTAGTCTTGATTGTTGTATTTTGACACATTCCCACTTCCATTCTCAATTTTACTAGACTGTGTCTAGATGATTGGCCCATCAAGAATCATTCCTACTAAGGAAACTAGTGTCTGTGGAATTGATTCATGTTGACAGGTGTCATTGAATGTCCCTGTAAAGCTATTCTTAGTATAAGGCATATCTCTTCGAACTAGTTTTCCTACTTTTGGCTATGATGATGCCTTCATCGTCATTACTACAAGATGTTGCCTATTTCAGAGCTTCACCAACATCTTTGCTGAAAATGAGCTGAACGTCTCTACCTTGATTGTGTGCTTGCAGATCTGTTATGGCGGCTAGTATCCAATTTTTCAGATGTGTTGTATAAATCATTCTTTCCATGACAACTCCGAGTATCTCAAGGCGTTAACTGCATAATTTAGCTAGATCGGCAAGCTTGAAGATTAGCACAATATCTGTTCCAGACCGTGAGCGGTCCATGTACGATATTAATTCGGCAAGCTCAATTCCATGAATTACAGATTAATGGCTTTCTTTCTCCGTCTTTTGATTTTGCCTAGTTGCCATGTTGTAAAGTTTTATCAAACATTTATCATGATACTTGGCCTGCTGTGATATTAAATCTCCAGCACTTAGTTTGGCAAAGAGAACAGTGTCTTGTAGTTCACAGTTCACATACTTTTTTGTCGATCATAAACGTCGATGCATCCTGAAGATTGTCAGATACATCACCACAGAGTGCAGTCATTGTTTTGTTGATTCACCACAACTATGTCTTATTATTTAACTGTTTTTTTTTTTTGCAATCAGTGACTCGTCTTCAACTTCTGAAGTAAGTTTTCGTTTCTCCTGACAAGATATTTGGAAATCTGATCATTTGTGTCAACAGCATTTGTGCCATTTTGCCTAGTGATTCTGGAGTATTTCTGCAATTCCATGGCCTTCATTCAAATGTGCCATTGCTTGTTGATTCATGGTGGAAACGAATTCAATTCGCAACATCTTTATATGCTAGCATCAAAGGACTTATAACCAGATCCACGGTCTATGTCTATAATTGCAGGGCAATGTCATTCCTCACGTGTCGTTTGTTGGCATATCACACATTATTTCCAGTCTGTTTATTCATTAGGTATTTCACTTCCAGTGTTTTTGATATCTATAATGTTGGCCTGTTGGCCACCAGTACTTTAATATCTGAAGTCCTCAGATGATAGTCCTTGTCATTTGTGATAAATATAAGTTTTATTAAAATTAGTAAAGTCATTAATTTTTCATTTTTTATTTTATATTAATTTTCTCATGGCATTAAAATGACGCCCAGAGTAGCCATTTTCTGAAATGTGTACATAGCTATAAATGTTTGCTATGACCTAAATTAAAATAATTGTTTCACAAATCAACTGGACTATATGTGAACCCTTTTGGACATGTCTGCAGCAAGCGTCGGAGTCCTGCGCTAAACTAATAAAATGTGAATGTAAAAGTGAAAACGATTGCGAGGAAGATGCAAATGTGTAAAAGCAGCATTAAGTTGTACTGCTCTGATTAACTGTAGGGATCAATTTGATAAGATATGATTGTGAGCGATATTTTATGATTTGACAAAACATGTACTACTAAGTTATTGTTTGATACTTATAGCGTCTTTTGAGAACATTTGAGCAGATGATTTTTCTTATGACATCACTTGTATTTTATGATACTCTTTATGTCTGCATGCAATGAAGGTTTTTGAAAGTTGTTTTCAGATAAACAATATCAACCAAACAATTTATTTTCATAAAATTTTGAATTTGGGCGCCACCTATTTTGGCTTAAAATTTCAAGATTTTTCAAGATGGCCGCCATACAATATAAGCAACATTTTCATGAATTTTGTTCAACATAGCAATTGGTGTTAGCACTGTCACTCTATTTATCAGGTTTTACGTCAATAGCTTAACTAATATAATATTCATGAACTTTTGCAGTATTTTATAGAAATCAATGTCCACCATTTTAAAATAGCCACCTTTCCGCTAATTTCGACTTTCAGATTGGGTCATAGCTGAAAATGTTTTCCATGACCTATACTACTATTATGCAAAATTTCATGCTTTTACCACAATCTGAGCAATTTTGCTTAAAATCTGCACAAATCGACTGGATATGACAACAACTGTAGTTTTTTAAAATCAAAAAACTAATTCCATCATTGTAATACTTTAACGAGATATCCATGTAAATACCTACCAATAATCATAGTGCTTGTAAGCACTGAAAGGGTAAAGATTGCTTTTATTTTGCAATTTTGTGAACTTAAAATAAAACATTGAATTGTAATTAGCTTGGCAAAATTTGAGTTGGATCTTCCTTTGTTCATGAAAATGTACTTGAGCCTATTTTTATAACAGATTCATACGCCATGCATTACTTATGTAATTTTCAATAAAAAAAGTTCTCTTGACAAATACAGTAATTCAAATACATATCATATTGTAACTTAAATATCTAATAATTACATATCATTAATAAATTGCTTGACATTGACTGGATAGAATCTAAAGAATGATCACTTCACCGCACTATTTTATTTGAACTACATGTATCAAAGGTAGTGATAAACCTTGGAAGATATATATATCAAGTCAGTACCATAGGGTTTTGATTGCAATTCATGCAATCTTTACCCAAAACTTGACCATTTACCTCAACTGATATATTTTTTTTAAAACACCTGTAATATGAACTGATTACTTGAACTCTTATAGATGTATTTACACTTGTATGCAAATTTGTCCACCATCACTTTAAGTAAAAACAAGTTCCCATAAAATTTTATGTCATAATTAAAAAGTGATCTTTGCATGCTCCAGAGGTTATTACGAGACAGATCTTATGTCATTCAGATCAAATTCAGCTAAACACCCAAAAGTGTAAATATGTCTATTCAACAGCTGTAATATTAGATAATGGTCACTCACCCCTAATCCTAGTCCTGTAGTATTGACAGAAGGTAACATGCCTAAAGACATTCCTGGGAGTCTTGATGTCATTAAACCTCCATCACCTTGCATAATACTGGGTGAAACTAGTTCCTTTTGGACTGTAACATAAAGTATTCTCTTTGATATTATGTTACTACTGTAAGTTCAAAAATCTTGCATCCACTTATTATTGCAAATGTTGAACAATTGACAAAAATGTGAGATTAATTATTGCGATATCAGGAATGGCTGCATACAAATAATCATGTAATCAACCTTTAGATTGCAAGTTTTTCTTGTTTAAAACAATAACGTTTGTATAGTTTGAAATTAACAAGTCAAAAGAGCATGAATGGGGGTGCAGGGCACATTGAGATGTATGGATGCTTATGCAACGCTATTCAAAATATATAAATATTCTATCTTAAATAGTTACTCTAAAATGAACCTAGTCAGAAAATACTGCAAATTTTACACTGGGAATCAATTGGAAGAGCATCTTATACCTGTATATAAATCCTAGGGCAAAAAGATGTTTCTCAAAATCAAAGATTTTTCAACAAAAACTTGATTTTCACTGCATTTTTTGTCCTCCAGTTCTCACAAAAAATGAAACTGGTCTTCCTTTGATATATAAACAGTGCATATAGATTAAGAAAATTGGTTGAGGCAACCTTAACTTATCCTAGGACATAGAAGTTTTGACATACTGACAGACAGAGTAACTACTACAGGCCAATTCTTTCATCGTCAATATTACCTTGAGTTTTAACATTCTGTACAAAGATACTGCGGTTTCCTGTCAACTTCCATTCTGGATTTGTCATCTAAAATAATATAAACAGATATCACAATTTCTATAATGATGCCAGGTATCTCTAAAATCTTACTTTTTAAAGAAATTCTAAATACACCAAAAGTTTTGACAAATATTTTTATATTGATTCTCCTCTCCAGGCAGTTGAACCTTATAAATTTACCAGTCAACAGTGGAAGAAAATTGTTTATCAGCAATTAGAACATTTCCCCTTTGATCTTGCTGCCTAATATTTTCAATATCATGGACAGGACTTGATACTCGAAAATATAAGGCAATGACGTCATGTATCAGTGCAGTAACATCACATGTTCTTGTCCATCCGCTTCAATTTATCAATGAAATGCACGCGACTTCATTCATACAACCGAACAACGAACCCAACGTTTTGTACGCGTAAAAGTAGTTTTACTTATTATTTTATTTTACTTCTAATTCTTTACAAAAATACATAGAGTTAAGACAGATTGCCGATAAAAAGAATAATGGCATTTAATTTTTTGATACTGACTTCATCAGCTGGAATATCAGCTCGCCCTAGCGGGTTCGCTTGATATTCTTGCTGATAAAGTCAGTATCAAAAACAAAAATGCCATTATTCTATATGTATCGGTGGTGGAATCTTGCTTTCAAAATGATATGTAGGCACACATTATTCTTTCTTTTTCAATGATCTGCAAAAGATTGTCTTCTTCCTATATATTATCACTTGAATGTCTGCTTTTTTTAGTGTTGTCCAAATTGCAAGATCAGAGGAAAGCAATTACAATTGATGTCACTAATAAATTTTACCCAATGAACTGAGATCAAGCTAACCATACTTTGATTAGAAAGATAAATGGAAAATGTGTCCATGGGAAACAGATAATGCCAGCACTTGCATATAACGTTATAAAGGGGCATTACTCGAGAATGGTAAAAGTGACACCACCCAAATTCAAATACCGTATATCAAGTTTTTTTCGCGTCAGCTTTTTGATGACAAAATTGGAAGGTTAAATTTTCACTGTGGATAATTTTCGCTGAATGGGAAAATAGACGCGAAAAAATAACTATCATATTGTTAAAGTTGTAAACAACATAAACTTATTAACTAACAGTTAATCGATATTGAATAAATATGAGTACTATAAACGAAAATACACTTTCAAGGAACTTAAAATATGTACATTGGGTAAGCTAAAAGTTGAAAGTTTTGATCATTACATGTATACAAATATTGGTGTGAATGCGATTTATTTTATTTTTACATTATATGCAAAATTTTCGGGTTTGACACTAATCAATAGAACGTCGCTAATTAACATTTTTTAACATGTCACTGATTGCTTGTTGTCAAAAAGTGTGACATGTAGGATTAGCCAATTTAATTACTGTGAAAACAGAGATCTTAATTAAGTATGCATATTCTTGTGATCTGTCGAACAACACAAAAGACTCAATAAATAAAAGTATAATGTATAAAACTTTCAAACATCGATAAATTTTGGAATATGCAAGGAAATTTACACGGGGTCAAATTTTCAAGTTTCTTTGGCTGTCGTGAACAAAGCGAAAATTAAAAACACGTGAAAAAAAACAGATATACGGTATGCTCTTCTTCATGCTAAAGTCTGATTATGACTATACATTCTCAATCAGCTAATTCCATTTAAAAATTTCAAAACCATACACAAAACTAGATTAACCTTGTCATTAAAGATTTTTAGCATTCCATAATGAATTCAATCACAATTATAGAATTGGGCGTGATAGAAGGGTTTACAAAGTGCAGAATAAATGCCCAAAAAATAAATAGAGAATGATGAGGTGCTAAAATATAAAGAATATAGAATATAGAAAAAATAAATAAATAATAGAGAAAAATGGTATAAAAAAAAAGAATAAAGAAATGAAGGACCCCATCAAGACTTTCATACATGGTAAAACTCATTTTACAATTAAAGGCTATAGGTTGACCTGAGGAGGTTTTTTTTATCTGTTTGTCTTGTTATTTTATGGACTCATTGATGTGTACTCCACATTTCCTTTCATTCATGGCTTGTACATATTACTTACATGAAAGTGCATAAGAGATAATTCAGTTTTGCCACCTTCTGACTGGTTTTCTTTACTTGGTTCATCTTCTGTATTTGGTATCCACTTCAAAAAAGTGTACAACAGATGATACATTCCATAAAAATATATCAAGACATATAACTAATTATAAAATATATTCATCAACGACCATTCTTGGCCATCTAGACTGTCAATTACAAATTTTTTTAGTTATGAAAAACAAGTATGGACTTATCACATTAATAAGCTTTCTGAAGGGTGCATATTTAAGTTGAATGTTTTCCCATAAAAAAAACAATAAATATGCAATAAAACAACAGTTTCCTGAAAATGTGTTTTATTAAAAGTTCTAATAGTTCATGTTAGTTTGAATTTCATATCAGAAACTCCATTATACACATGTTTGACAATCATGAAGACAATCAACAAAAATTGTTTATGAAGGACAATATCATAAAAATTCATAATGGTTACTTCATTTTACAATTTCAAAATAGAACATCAAAGATAATTACATGACCCTTTCTTTTCTATGCTCATATTTTATTACAAACCACCTTTCTTCTCTGTCTGCTTTCCACCTTCCAACCCGTACTCTCCCATTCTTTTTTCCAACTCCCTTTCACTTTAAACATTTCTTAATTTCATAATTATTATTTATTTTCTGGCACTTCAAATATTTTTAAACTTTATATTTCATATTTGTTTTATACTTGTTTTTATAATTAGCAATCTTTAAATTTTGATTAAATTTTTTTTTTTTCAAATAACATTTTCCCAAGTCGTTTGTTATTTTGATAAAATTTTTAATTAGTCATGACCACTTCAAGTCTAATTTGAAATGTCATCCAGATATTTTGAAGATTAATCAATCAAATATGAACCTAAAATTTGTCTTCATCCAAAAGAGACTGACTATTCACTGAATGTTATATTTTACTAATAATACTAAAATATTTTATTTCAATCTTACTTGTGGATTTCCGTGTTTTTTAATATCCATTTGAGCAAAAGAACAAACATCACCAACACCAGCTACGTCCACTGTGAAGTTACGGAAGAAGTCTACGATCTGTAGAGACTGGTGTCTCAGTGAGAAACACAAGATAAATGGTGTAATCAAGGGACTGAATAACTCTTCTAATAGATATGCCTGGGAAAATAATCATATATATAATGAAATAAATGAACCTTATTTTTCTATATTTAGCTGCTCTATTTATAACTCATTACTTTTACTTTTCATTATTTCTCTCACCCAGAGCAACACACATTGTGATGTCAAATTTAATGTGCCAAGCTTTCTTCTACAGGGCTTAATTTCTGTATAAAAATTGTCCAGATGACTCCTGACTAGCAGGCGAAACATGTCAATCAACATTTTAATAAAATTGCAGTCTCATGAAGTATTGTTGTTAAATTGGTACTTTATAAAATGAAATAATTTTAATAATTTCATACAATTATTTTTTACCTTTTTACAGAATTAAAGGCTACATATGGAACCTCACCAAGTAAAGAGAAACTAAACAAGTTTACATAACAAGGGAGTATTACAACAGAATCAATCCTAATCTTATCCAAATATTTAAGGTGGTACATAACACTACAGGGAGATAACTCTGTAAAAATCAGGTGAATGTTTTAATCACGTTCTATTGTTAAGGAAATATAAAGCTTTTCAATGATCAAAACTAGTGTTTGTCAAACTGCTATGTAACCAATGAAATTTTTCTGATAAAGCGGTTGGTTCAAAATTTTTGAAATTTTTATATTTATGTCAAAGGGTCAAAGTAAATATTTTGTCAAAATTTTATGAAAATTAAATGAGCCAAATTAATTTTAGTCAAGGTGTTTGGTACCACCTTAATTGTTTTTTAGGCTTCGTTCATAAAAATCCCTCTTTAACCCCTTTTAATTTTGAACTGGTAAAAGATATATTTATTGTGACTAAACTCATCTCTTACCACTTTGTATTGAAACAGTAGTGAAAATTCATCTCGGACATTTTGTCTATGAGCATTTCCCTTCCAACTATCAGGCATGTAATGTATATGTGCCAATATACTCCTCATTAGAATCTCTGGACAGTATATCAAATGCTGGAAAATATTCATTAGTTATTAAATATAACTATCATAACATGAAATGTTAAATTCAGATAAACTTATTTTTGCAATATTTAGTTTTAGGAATATATAAATAAATACTGACATATTGACAAAGGGTAAAATGTTTGCTACTATTTTATATAAATGTCAAGAAAACTAATTTATGGTAGATCATTTCTAAAAATCTCAGGTGTTATGATTATTAAATAATTTGTTTTGCTTTGCTGATGTCCTGCTGACAATGTATTTGTTTCCAGCGTTGGTTATAATGCACACAAAATAAGCTTTTTGATCTAAATGCTAACACATACAATTCTATATCTTTTTGAGTGAAGCAACAGAGAGAAAATCTTATACTGGTGACACTCTTCTTTTTCAAAAAGATGACAATAAAATGTAATAAAGTTTTTATTTTCTAAAACATCATATAAAAAACACATAGCTGAGAGGGTGATAAAGCAGATAGTTACCCATAGAAAACATTGTAAACCAAAGCTATGCCAAGGTTGACAATGTTTTTTTTTTATCTGTATCAAATAAAGTGCACAACTGATCAAGAGTTTTCATAAAGTGTAATAGAATATAAGCCATGTGATAGAGTAAATTATCACCCTTGTATTAACCAATCAAAATCTAACATTTTGACATGAAGTATAACAATATACTTTATTGCACTCAATGTATTAAGAAGCATTACAACAGAACATACCTCATCAGGTATCAGCACTCTACAACCAGTCACAATTAAACCTGAAGATAAAATAATTACAAATTGATTATTTATGAACAATCCAGCTATCCAGTGTTACTGTGCATATTCTAAAGGCTTTGCCTTTTCACAATACCAATTTCTAAAAATTTTCTTCAAATTGCAGTTTGAAGTCCTCTCTAAAAACAGGTTAACTGGTAAAGCATTTTAGTTCATGTGTCGGTGAAAGGTTGTTAGTATGAAGCAAATGCTGTTAAATAAAATTAATCCTTACAATCCAATTCCAGTTATTGTCTGTCTGAGTTGTGAACTTTTTCATTTGTTGATTTTATTTTGCATTAAATGTATTAGATATTGTTTCAAAAGTTTGAAAACTTGAGCTGAAGTAAAGGGAAGTCATGGTGTAACTTACATTGTAGACTTTCGGGGGATCATGTGGTCTATATGTGGTGTGCCTTAATTGATATACAGAATCCACTGTCTGACAGAAAATAAAATTTACGAAACTTTGAAATTCTTTTTTCCAGACCCTCGATTTTGCAATGGATTCTCTAAAACTTGTCTTTATTACAAGAATGTGTCCCTTACCTGATATAGTCAATACAGTAAAAATATGTTCTACAGCAAGTACGTCTTCATCAATCACAGTTAACACAACCAACACAGCTCCTATGCTACCGGCAAAAAATGCTACATATCTGTAAAAACAATTCTTTATAAGCTATAAAATGCAAAATAACATGTGTTTTACATAATAATACTTGAAAGAAATGATTGATTGATTGTTGGTGTGTAACACATTTTTCAATACTGCTGTTGGCTATATCTTTGCGGCCAGTTTTTATTGGTGGAAGCTAGAGAGCCAAGAGATAACCATGACCTTGAGCAGGAAAAATGACATGTTGCAGTAGAATGTATACATAGTAAAATTCAATATGCGATTTTAATTGCAATGTTCATCTTGTTGCAGTTTCCCCAATAATAGCAAGCATTCTGTGAGTATTGCCTGGTAATACATAGTCCCCTACCGGTTAAAAATTCATTGTACTGGAACAAAATGCTAACTTGATCTATAATTTGTCATAGTGTAAACTATATAACAAATATCAAGTCAATAACTTCAAGCATGACGAAAAAAAAATGTGGAAATTGATTATTTGAGTTAATTTTCTAAGTCCAAGGACCATAACTCTGCACAAAATCATCAGACGGGAACAAAATTTGAACTTGATCTGTAACTTTTCATGATAAAACTATATACCACTTTCCAAATCAATATCTTCAAGCATGATGAAAAAAAGTGTGGAAAACTGATTTGTCAGACTGACGGATGGACAGACAGACAGACAGACAGGATGGAGTGCAAACCTAAAGTCCCCTTCGACTTCGTCGGTAGAGGACTAATAACCTTGCATTGAATTACAGTAATTTTTGTTCCAAGATGATAATTTATAAATTGCACTTCTTCCTTCCACATTAATGACTTATCACCAAAAAGGAATTATGAACAGAGTTTTACTAGTCATGACCAAGGTGCCACTTTTGAGCAGTAACTGTGTATCAACTTGGCACATGTAACTTTCTCACATTTTTTTGGGGGTTTGGGGAATCTCTTTTTAAGGCCTTTTGCCTTATACTCAATATTTATTTTTCTGTAAATAGTTTTGTGATCTGAATTTTTCATCTTTTGTACTTGTTGTCTGTTCTTCGTTGTCATGTGTTTTTTAACTACTCCCTTGGTATCTTCTTTTTCTTCCACTTTTGCAGTTTGATGGGAAAAAATGAATAACAGTTGGACTGTGTATAAAATTCTAAATTTGAAAGTTACCTGTTTCAAAAGGATAAACATTGTATTCAATATACTGAAAATTTAGAAATTATTGCAAGCATTTTATTATTGCGATATTTGAAGATTGGGAAAAAATGAGAGATAAGTTATTGCTATTTCAGGAAAAGGTGCATACAGATATATGTATCAGATATCAGAATGTGAGTTCTTATTATTGCGATTATCACGCAATCTCATTATTTGCATTAATAAAACCTCGCAATAATTTTTGAATTTTCAGTTGTATTATGGTAGAATTTATATACAAATCATCAATGAAAACAAACACAGCACTTACTTAGCAAGTATGATCAGTAGAGGGGATGTAAATGTGTCAAGGTACATATTGGCAGCTTCATAACCTCTGTTCAGTCTGAAAAATATAGAGCAAAGTATGTGAATCAAACAATTTAAACAAGTGAAGAGGAGTACTTCTTATTGAGAAGTCATTCTGAAACCCTAAACTACAACTTCAACTACATGATTAATTGATGGCAATTTATGTCATTTTCACAGTTGAACCAATCCTTATCAAATTTTAACATATTGTTTCTCAAGACAATATGGAGGTATTAAGATTTTGATGATTTCCACATTTGATGTTCAGGAGTTATGGTCATTGATTGAAAAAGAGTGTTTAATGTAGTTTATGTGCAATGACTTGAGACCTGTTCAACCTGTCCTTTTAAAATTTAAATGTGTTATTTCTGATGAAATTTCCAAATATGGAGTTATGGCTTTTGATTGCTTTATCAATGACACAAATAAATGTAAGGAAAGCCTGGTATGCTGTCATCTAGACCGCCACTTTTTTTGTTATATTTGACGAAATGCTTCAAATAAAAAAGTATTTGTAAACAATGACAATAGAATATCTAGTACTGTAGATTCATTATTATTCATGGGATACCAGTGTTTGTGGATTTTGTGGGTACAAGTGAACCATGAATTAAAATGTTCAGCAAATTACAAATTTTCTACAGGATTGTATGAAGAATCTGGCAAACCCACGAAAATCAAATATCCATGAAAATATAAATGAATCCACAGACTTGGTGTAAAAAGCATCACCTGGCAGTAAACTCATGATCTAGTTCATTCAAATGTCTAACATATATTCTAGCATAATTTGACCTGCAAAGAAAACAGAAATTATAAACTTAAGGTTCCAATAATAAACTGTTGTGAAAATATACAAACTGCAAATAGATAAATAACTCAAATAAGGATTAAATAAAGTTCTATACAGACTGAAATAATTTATCAAGATGATATACTATTTTGACATAATTTATGAAATCTATATAAACTTAAAGTGAATACACGTCATTTGCTGGTGCTTACTTTCAAGCATTCTATTTGACTATTTTCATATTACCGACTTTTGACTCCGGATTATATAATTTGTCGACTGGTTACCTTGGACATCATGGTACTCGGTCAAGTAAGAGCAACCAAAATAAGTAAAATCAAACTTATAATCGGTGTAATTTAAGGGGAAAGTTTACTGTTTTCCGATGATTTTGTAGTGAAAAAAAATGTTAAGCAGGTAATTTTCCCCCAAAATTGTACCGATTGAAAGCTTGGTTTTACTTCTTTAGCTTGCTCTTACCTGACTTGGTACCATGATGTCCAAGGTAACCAGTCGACAAATTATATAATCCGAGTCAAAAGCCGGTAATATGAAAATAGTATATTAAAAACAAACTTTGGATTACATAACGGGGTAAGTTTGGAAAATTGCAAAAACATATAGTCATACATACAGCTTGAATTCGAAGCAAAATGGAAGAAGTAAATTAAAATAAAGAAATGTCATAAGCCATTTTGAACTTATCATAATGTCTTCTAATTAATTTTCATTGATGTAAAGAGTGTAAAATTTTCAACAATAAAAAAATCCATATAAATGTAATAATGAAAACTTACCATCTTCTAGTTCCAAGAACATTAGGTTGTCTTTTGATTAACTATTGAAAAGAAAAATCATGAAAAATCATTTGATTTAGAAAATGTCGGTTGTTCTTTCTATCTTTATAAAAGTTTTTATGGATGTGCATGTGCTGTATATTATATTTGTTTTTTGTTTATTGTTTTGTACATAAATCAGGTTGTTAGTTTTCCTGTTTAAATTGTTTAACGTTTGTCAATTTGGGGCCTTTTTATATCTTGCTTGAGGTATGGGATTTGCTCATTGTTGAACGCTTTACAGTGACTTATAGCCTTGCCTAACTGTGCATGAATATATGTTCTATGTTTTTCATATTTTTATGTTAGTATTGTGTACGTGTATTGTGTATGTTTATTGTGTAAATGTATGTATTTGTCGGTTATAAAAGCTCAAAGAGCTAATGTTATGTTATGTGACATGCTGACTTTAAATAAAGCTTTTGATTTGATTTGATTTGTTGCTTTCTTCTATATCATTTGGTCTCTGGTAGAGTGGTCTCATTTGCAATCATACCACATCTTCTTATTTTTATAATGAAAATATTTCTGAAACTGTTGCTTGCAAAATTAAAAATCTTGTGCTGACAAAGTAATAATAAATGAAATTACTGTAGTGCTAGTTTGAATAATTTTCTTCTCCTATATGTAATTAAAAAAAACATATCAAACATCAATGTCAATCACTGGACATATGTCATTTCATTTTTCTCCAATGAAACATGAAATATCAAAAGAATATCCAAATATTTTAAAACTATCAATGTTGAAAAAAACTTGAAGCAAATAATAGGATAATAATACAAAAAAACAGTATCATTATTGAAACTTAAAAAAGTTCTTACTTCTGCATATCTGAAGAAAGAGTATAAAATCTGCCACAGAAAAATCACAGGTGACAGTATAAAGTTGGCTATTCCTATCCATAATATCCTTTGTGACAAACTGGAAAAGAAAATTACTATACATTAATATTTAAACAAGGGAAAAATGGTCATGAATCAAATTTGTGAACAGTATTAAAGATAAATTTGATAATACTTAAAATGTAAAATAACAAAAACTAAATGTAATGAACTTTAAAAAAAAAAAATTAAATATCCAAGGAACACATATGTTTACTGTAAATTCAGAAACTACTGAGTGCATATATTATTGTGAATCCTCGACCAATGGCAAAAATGTGACATCTTATTAATGTGAGTCCAAAAATTTAATGAAGGCAAATCACTACTGAAATTATGAATCAGAGTTTTTATCATTACAAACCTGATACTGTTGTGTTTTTCACATTAATGAAAACATTGTAAAAATTTCTGAATTTACAGTATCTAAATAACTCCAGGCAAATTCAGAAATTGATGTAAAGCGTAATGAAACACTTCCTATTTTATACCCTAAGTCCTACGTTTCCATTTTCATATAAAACAATGACTGGTTTCCTTACAAACTGAAACAATCACTTCATTTACTTACAACTGAGATAGATATTCTCTTCTGTGTTTATGTTTGTATTCTTCTTTCAGTTTCCAATTGTTTTCAAATGGAGACCATGGTCCCCCTGAAAGACATGATAATTAGTTATACAATATATACTACAGCATAGATGATGTAGAAACAGAAGAAGAAAAAACCTTCAGAGTTTAAACAAATAAAAAGTAAAATAATTGTAAGCCCTCCAATCCATAAAGGTTCAAGCAAACAAAAGTCTGGCACAGACAATTATATAACAGGTTAATTCATTAAACAATACCAATGCAAATAAAACAATTCTACAATCGTAAAGGATGATTCATTTGGAGTTTCTGT
Source organism: Mytilus coruscus (assembly GCA_017311375.1). Taxonomy (NCBI): domain Eukaryota; kingdom Metazoa; phylum Mollusca; class Bivalvia; order Mytilida; family Mytilidae; genus Mytilus; species Mytilus coruscus. Next base: position 119,902,397 of record CM029596.1, on the reverse strand, counting down.
AAGATTAATAGTCGATATGTATATTTCATATGTAGGGTGTAAAATGACATCATTAAGTCATCTAAGGTACTTTTTTTTTCTGTTTTGCCAAAGGCATTGTTAACTCCTGATATTCATAAGACAACATTTAATTGCACTATTGTAATTTACTCAATTATTCTAAAATTAACCTTTTCCTTAATCATACTTACAAAATAAAATTATATCTAAATTATACTTTAATCCTGTACTTAAAAAGGCACTGAAAAAAGAAAAGAAATTATAATTCTATCCTTCTATCAAAGAAAGAATAACAGATTGTTACTTTGACAAGACCAAATGAGATATTTTATCTGAATTGTTTCGCTAGCATAATTTTTTTAAGCACTAATTTTTTGGGGTAATTTTTTTAAGAAGTTTCTGGTGAATGAGAAATTCAGACTTCAACCTTTTAAATTTTGAAATATTGTTCTGCTGATAAATGCGACATATTTTAGGTTGTGAAACAGCAATCAGAAAAGTTAACATCTTAACATGTGGTGTAATATTCTGTTTTGCTGTACATATTCAGACAGATTTGCTAAAGCAACATCATATCAAATAGCAATGGTCCAAAGAACTAAAAGTCTATTTGCCAATTACAGATTTCATTCTGTTATTACACACTTTTAATTAATACCAGTTATTTCCAGTTGCCAATTGTAGACTGGTTCTATACAGGACATAATGAGCTACGGTCAATGCACAGCATGATTAGTTGAAAGTGATATATACGTGTTTTACTCTATTTTTTAATTAAAAAAAATATCTATTGGTATCAAAAATTTTAGCTTAAAAAAAATAAATAAATAAAATGAAAAGATTTGAAAAAGAAAAATTACACACCTTACAAACAGATAATATAAAAATAAGGAGATGTGGTATGATTGCCAATGAGACAACTATCCACCAAAGTTAAAATGAAGTGGATGCAAGAAATTATCATGATTATAGGCAACTGTATGGCATTCAACAATGAAGTTTGGTCTTTCTGTTTGTTTTTCATTGTCAATGAAAATTTATGTCCATCCTAAGGGAAGCAACTCAAAAAAGAAGAACATGTTTGACTACACAAATGCCCCCGCTCAATCTTTGAAATTATCCAAATTAATTAGGGGCATAACTCTAGAACAGTACATGACTCACTGCCAAAATTCAAACTCTGTCTGCCATTTTTGGTTCTTAGCATTGTATATGAGTTTCATAAAATTTGCATGAGGCAAGCTTCAGTTAGGGTGCAGAAACGAAAATGGGATGGACAGAAAGACGAAAGGATGGACAGAAGGACGAACGGTCAATGGTAACCCCTAATGCCCTGTCGCCTATGTCAGGGGCATAAAAATGGATCTCTTATTGCAGATGGCTAGCTTTTTTTCTTATATGAAGAATATATGTTTCATTTTTCTATTTGAAATAATTATTTATCTGATAGAATTCTGTCAAAATGTATAACTATTTTTTAAAATAAGATAAACATCATGGCTTTGAAGAAAAATCTGAAACGTTTTGCCCAGATAACAGATGAAGAAATTGATGATGATTGATTGAAATAGATGCAGAAAACACATTAAAAGCTAACAAGTTGTTATTGTTAGCATTTGTTTTGTATAGACCAATAGAAGTACTAGGTTCTTTATATTGAAGACTTGATCACTTTGATAGGCCACTAGTCTAAATGCCACATGATAAGATAGTCGGTAAGATAAATTTGTTACATAGTGTGCTAGTGACCTAATACGATATATATGGGGTCAGTAAATTTCAAATGAGGTGAGAGCGAATATGGAATTTACTGACCCCATACATGTATATATCGTATTAGGTCACTAGCACACTATGTAACTAATACATATATACTTACTATTGGCCAACAAATGGCATATTAAATTTAACAGGAATCACTGATTTGTTAACCATAGCTATCATGTAGTTCTTAAATCTCAATATTCTGTGGTAAATATCTAGAAGAATAAATAACATACACAACTGATTCACTTTACACAAATGAGTCAAGGATTCAAAAGATCACAAAATACAATACAAATAATAATGAGTAAAGGCAATGATATTACAGTGTGTTGAATCATAATATGTAAAAGGAGTTAGCCAAACAAGTTAAAAAACATTTTTTGGAAAATGTTGTTATGACAGAAATAGCTAAAATCTCTTATTCTCTTCCATCTAATTACATGCTGTAAATATCCACTTATTGAAAACAACATCGTAAATACCTTTCAAAACCATTCAAAAGCATTCATATTTTTTTTTTTCCTTCAAAAAAAATCTTCTACTTTACATAGAAAAATCAAGTTGTATATTTTGATAAGCATGGTGACATTAGTAAGTTTTAGAGCCTTGTAAATAACTTACATCTATGTGATGTACAATGAAGTAGACTTATTTAAATTAAGTGGTTTGTTATGCTATAAATCTATAGACAATCAAAATTACCCAGCTCAGAAAGTTCTTGTTTGTGTATACACATTTGTTGTTCCTTCTGTACTTCTAATAATCTTCTTTGTATTTCATGCCAGGTTAAGTTAGATAATTCTACCTAAAAAATACATAATATACATTTATATATGTAACACTCAGAAAAATTTCCTTCCTCATAAACCTATCCAATCCCCCAAACATGTCAATATGATGTCATTAAATTCTCTATTTGGTTATCAAATGTGCATCCTTGATTGTTATTTTTCAAAGGGTGCTGTTTTGTTGTTGTAAATAAACAAGGAGTAGGACAATAGCTTTTTAAATGTACAGGGTTCCTCGATTTGAAGCAAATTTGGCACAAAATGTCAATAAAAAGTATGGGCGCTGCCGCATTACAATTGCACAGCCAAAACACTATCAGATGGTTTTTCATGGATGCATTTTTTTTCATATCAGCTATACTATGCACTTTTTCCACAGCTCAGCTTTTACCACAATTATTGATTATCTATTATGATTTTGTTTGTTTGTTTAATAAAAAATAAAGTTGCACATTTTAAATAGCTTCAATTCACATTTTTGACCTCTGCAATTTTATGAAATTCCCATATTGGATTTTCTTCTTTTCAGGCCATTCATTAGGAGGCGGTACCGGTACTTTTACCCTACTATGCTACAGATAAGTACCGCCTGAATTCAGAAATTTTTATATAAGATGTTCATTGAATATATTGAAAAGTACCACCTTCAAATAGAAATGTACCGGTCAACATGAAAGATAATGAAACCCTGGGCCCTGTCTTTTATCACAGTATCTTGTTCAATCTTTTTTGACTCCTGAAACCCAACATTTTTAACTCACTCATTGTATCCATTGATTGAATTTGATATATATTTTGTAAGATTTTGTATACAGGTGTTACCGACATGCCATGATTAAAATTAAAGTTTTTTAAGGTCCTTAGTCTGAACATCATCTGCATCAAATAAACTTCCTATCAATATAAAATCATAGATTTGAAAATACGTTTCTACTCTTTCTGTTCCATCATGTTGTAGAACTTGCCACAAATGAAATATTCACTGATTAAAAAAACATTTATAGCATTGGTTCTATTCCACTTTCTTACATGTTTCATCAACTTTAAACATTTTTTATCTGGAAACAATTGGCTTAATATTCAGGGCCAGGGCTTTGACAGTCCAAAGTATATAAAGTATTTAAAATGTAAGCAGAAAACAACAGAATCAATTTTCAGAAATATAATTTTACATTGAAATCAAGAACATCTAAGCAATAATTTCTGGGATGGATTTGAATGATAAAAAACAATTAATATTCATAGATTAAATTAATTATCACATATATTACTTACTGCAGTTATCTTCAGAGCATTGTTGTAGAATGACCTTATTTCTGTGTATTTGAAGATGTTGTAGATAACCTTCAATGTTCGGAACACCCAGAATGCAAAAGCCACAAGCATACACACTATAATACCAAAGCTAAACCTGTAAAATACAAACACAAAAATAAGCTTTCACTTAGATATTTGTCATTTCGGGGCCTTTTGTAGCTGACTACGTGGTATGGGTTTTGATCCTTGTTGAAGTCCGTAGGGCGACCTATAGTTGTTAACTTCTGTGTCATTTGGTCTCTGGTGGAGAGTTTCTCATTGGCAATCATACCACATCTTCTTATTTTTATATTCTGTTACAATCACTATTCCTATACAATAAAAGTATTTTAGCATTTAAGGTATGTTATAAGAAATTTGCAAAGAGAAAAACAAAAATTTATTGATTTAATAAAATGCTCCGCTGGGTGCAGCTTGATACGACCGCAGAGGTCGAACCCTGAACAGTTGGGGCAAGTATGGACACAACATTCAAGCTTGATACAGCACTGAATTTGGATTGTGATTAAATATTTGACACAGCATAGGTTTCTGACACAGAAAGAATGTGGTCTAAGAACTTAAAAATTTTTAATTTACCTATTTAAACCATATAATTATTGTTTGCTTTTACATATAAATCAGAAATAACCAATTTAAAAAGGAAAACTTTAAAGAACTAGAGGCTCTCAAGAGCCTGTGTCGCTCACCTGTATTTACTGATGCTTTGGAAATCATGTAAACTAAGGTTAAAATCATAATTATTAATAGTATTAGATATTAGATATTATAATGATATCTAAGATAACAAAAAACTGCAAAATTTCCGTAAAATTACTAATTCGGGGGCAGCAACCCAACAACGGGTTGTCAGATTCGTCTGAAAATTTCAGGGCAGATAAATATAAATCTGATGAACATTTTTGCCACCTGTCAAATTTGTCTCAGTAGTTTCAGAGAAGAAGATTTTTGTAAAAGATTACAAAAATTTACGAAAAATTGTTAAAAATTGACTATAAAGGGCAATAACTCCTAAAGGGGTTGACTGACAAGACTTATTTGTAGATCTAACTTTGCTGAACATTATTGCTGTTCACAGTTTATCTCTATCTATAATAATATTCAATATAATAACCAAAACTGCAAAATTTCCTTAAAATTACCAATTAGGGCAGCAACCCAACAATGGGTTGTTGGATTCGTCTGAAAATATAGGGCGAATAGATCTTAACCTGATGAACATTTTACCCCATGTCAGATTTGCTCTAAATGCTTTAGTTTCAGAGATATAAGCCAAAACTGCATTTTACCCATGTTCTATTTTTAACCAAGTTGGCCATGATGGTTGGAAGGCGGGTCATCGGACAAATTTTTAAACTAGATACCTAATAATGATTATGGCCAAGTATGGTTAAATTTGTCTCAGTAGTTTCAGAGAAGAAGATTTTGTAAAGATTACAAAAATTGTTAACAATTGACTATTAAGGGCAATAACTCCTAAAGGGGTCGACTGACAATTTTGGTCATGTAGACTTATTTGTAGATCTTACTTTGCTGAACATTATTGCTGTTTACAGTTTATCTCTATCTATAATAATATTCAAGATAATAACCAAAAACTGCAAAATTTCCTTAAAATTACCAATTCAGGGGCAGCAACCCAACAACAGGTTGTCAGATTTGTCTGAAAATTTCAGGCCAGATAGATCTTGACCTGATAATCAGTTTTATCCTATGTCAGATTTACTCTAAATGCTTTGGTTTCAGAGATATAAGCCAAAATCTACATTTTACCCCTATGTTCTATTTTTAGCCATGGTGGTTATCTTGGTTGGTTGGCGGGGTCATTGGACGCATTTTTTAAACTAGATACCCTAATGATGATTGTGGCCAAGTTTGGTTAAATTTGGCCCAGTGGTTTCAGAGGAGAAGATTTTTGTAAAAAGCTAACGACGACGGACGACGACGACGACGACGACGGACGCCAAGTGATGAGAAAAGCTCACTTGGCCCTTCGGACCAGGTGAGCTAAAAAAAAAAGGAAAAAAAGGAAACCCCCCACCCAATTTTTTGAACCCCCTTATGATTCATCACCCCCAAACTCAATCCCAGCCTTCCCTTTGTGGTATGGTACCTTGCAGTACAATTTCAGAGATCCATACACTTGAACACAAGTTATTGTTAACTAGAAAATGCTTGTTTTTGGCCCTTTTGGCTCCAAATTCCTAAACGTTTTGGGCAATTACCCCAAACTCAATTCCAGCTTTCCTTTGTGATATGGAACCTTGTAATACAATTTCATAAAGATCCATACACTAACACACAAGTTATTGTCCTAAAACTAGAAAAATGCTTGTTTTTTGCCCCTTTTTGGCCCCTAATTCCTAAAAATTTTGAGGCAATTACCCCCCAAAATCAATCCCAGCCTTCCCTTTATGGTATGGTACCTTGCAGCACAATTTCAGAGAGATCCATACACTTGAACACAAGTTATTGTCTGGAAACTAGAAAAATGCTCATCTTTGGCCCCTTTTTGGCCCCTTATTCCTAAAAGTTTCGGCAATTACCCCCAAACTCAACTCCAGCTTTCCCTTTCTGATATGGAACCTTGTAGTACAATTTCAGAAAGATCCATACACTTATAAGTTATTGTCATGAAACTAGAAAAATGCTTGTTTTTTGCCCCTAATTCCTAAAATTTTGAGGCAATTATCCCCAAAATCAATCCCAGCATTCCCTTTGTGATATGGAACCTTGTGGTACAATGTCAGAGAGATCCATACACTAACACACAAGTTATGACTGGAAGTTACAAAAATGCTTATTTTTGGCCCCTTTTTGGCTCCTAATTCCTTAACTGTTGGTACCATAACCCCCAAAATTAATCCCAACCTTCCTTTTGTGGTATTGAACCTTATGGTAAAATTTCATAGAGATCCATTCACTTAAACTAAAGTTAGAGTGCGAAAACCAATGTGTCTTCGGACGATGACAACGCCAACGTCATACCAATATACGAGAAATTTTTTTGCGGTCGTATAAAAACTTGTGATTGGTGATTAATATGCTCAAAGAAACTAACCTGGTGAGCAAATAAATTTTGAATAGTTACAAATAAGGCAAGTAAAATTCCCCCTACCATATAAACCTACGTTTAGTTCTACTGAAACATATAAGAAACTAAGGCAAAGCATTCTAAAAATATCACAGCAATGAAATTTCAAAGTGAAAATATGTAGAAAATTGAAAAAGAATATAGAAGGACTCCTCTTAAATAAACTTACCTCTGAACACATTGATCAAGGGGGATAACTGCTTCAGGAATTGTGACCTTGTGTGTACCATTGTATTTTATATTGGCAAATAGGACATCATAATCCACACAGTCAATCAGAAATATAGAAAATAGAACAACAAACAGGAACTGGCTGAAAAAGAAAAAGACAATTTTTTCAACTTACTTTCAGATATTTAAAACAAACATTACAGTATCTTGGAAACTTACAAATGTTGTTTTTGGTTTAAAAAAAAAATTTGCAATAAAATTATACCGATGATTTCCTTTCACAATGTTTAAGCATTTAAACTATATTCTAAGTTAATGTCAAGTTAGGACTATATGATTCATGCAAATATTAAATAATAACAATTACAACAGTAACAGAAATTTCTGAATTTCATTTTGCTCTTCATTTTGCCCAAGAGCTTTTTTTATTTTATACTCACATCAATTGTAGTATATCTTCGATAACCATACAGCCAAAACCTCCTCTTTGATGATAATGGTATACTCTGGCAAAAAAATCATCCAAATTTTCTATGTGGTTCCATCGGGCTGAGAAAAAAATGTGAAGATGTACATTGTATTGCTAAATTGGTCAAGTAATATTAAATGTAAACATATTTAACTGATTCAGCACAGTTGGTTATTTAAGAAATAATTTCATGTCATGCTCTATGCTTATCTAAACATGGCTAGGCACTGCATTTGTCAACACCTTTAAATGTGAGCAGTAGAAAGGTGTAAAATATTGACAAATATAATGCCTAACCATGTTAAAATACATGTATTGTAAAATAAGAGCATGACATGAAAGATATATTTTGATTCTATTAGGAAAATAAATTTTTAATCATTAAACATATGACTGATGTTGAAAATTCAATTGGTGTTAAGCATATGTACCCCATGTTTTAATGAAATTAGAAAAGATGGCTTTGTTTACAATAGGGAAAAAGAGCATCATTTTATAATAATTCAAAAAACACACTTTAACCTACAATTTTTCTTATCCAGGAATCAAACATATTTAATCATTTCAGCTAAATAAAATATTGATTCATTACAAGTGCTTGAGTGAGAAAACTAAAAGTCTTTAAGATTTAAATATTTCTAAGATCATGTGCACATTTTTGTCTATTTAATGGCAGGTACTCATATTAATAATTTATCATGAAATATCAAAGTGAAACAAGTAGATATCATTTATTAAGAATAAGAGTTCAATTTAATGTTCTGAGTAAAAAAGTTTAGCAAAAGAAATTTAAATAAAAAACTAAATCAAAACTTTCCAAAGTTGCAGAAATATTTATTAACATTGAATATGTTTAAATAAAAATACACCCGATTGTTTATTTTCTTTGTTTTAATAATGTATTATTTTATTGTTATGTTTAGAAGTATACATGTGTAGTTTATTAAAAAATATGAAATTAAAATTATGTGTTGCTAAACTTTTTTTAATCAGTATAAATAGGTAACAATACTCTGAGCATCATGACTGCTACTATTATATGATCTGTTTCATATATTAAACAGAGGTCAAACAATTCACATACTACTTTCTGGAACAACATGAATCATAAAATCTCTATCATGTGATGGTGCTTCATCTGTCTCATCATCATCAAATGTCGCTAACGCCTGGTACGGTGTCTCGTATTCAGCCATGGTCACTCATATCACTCATGCCTAATAAAACAAATGTTTTTATTATCTTTAGTCTTTTATAGTGCAGCTAGAGCACTTCCTATTATCTTTATCTACCAAATATAATAACAAAGGGATATTTCGTGCAATGTCAATTTCATGATCGTTTATTACTGTTCTTCACAATCTTCATTTAGGGATGAAAAATATCTTTTATTTTTTGTGTTAACATTTTCATAAATACAATGAATACAAATTTAGCATTTATCATGTTTATAGCTGCAGTATGAAAACAAAATTAGGTCCAAGTCAGAAAAATATCAACTCTTTTGTATTCGTCACCAAACACTTTCTTCGCCTCATACAAAAAATTGATATTTTTCTGAAATTGACCTAATATTGTATATGAACTACAGTTGTGTTACAACTTACATCGTTATTTATCAGTCAGGGGCATCACTTAAAAAAGTGATTTTATGAACTGTTTTTCAAAGGATTTTTTCATAAAGGATAAGATTAGGCTTCTATAAAAAAATATCAAGATAATCTAATTAATACTGAGTAATTAACAATGAATAAATTAGGTAGGTCCAGTAATAGAGGCCATCCAGGATAAAGGTCTGGGAAATTTGGACTGCTACTGGATAATGAGAGTATATTGGACAGAAAATTAGAGCTTGCAACATGCCATCTAAGGACCCCTCAAAGAGTTTCTTTGTCTGGTTAATCCATTCATTAAACATTTTGTTTTAAAAAAAATGGCTTACTAGACTTGAGGATGTGTGTACAGCATACAGTGTGTATAAAACTGTGTATTTCCTTTAGTCATTTGACTAGTATGTGCTAGTAGCGACTGGTATATGCCTTTTAGATAGTTTATTTACTATTCACTATCTGGTCAATGATGTAGAATACACAATTAAGAACACATTCTAGTCAATCTGCAGAATTCTAGACAGTTCAGTCGGCACCTAGACAAATTGGCACCTAACATAGACAAATCGGCACCTTATAAATTATTTATCTTTGATCTAAATATAGTGAACCAAAAATTAAAATTTCCTGGCACTGATATATGTATGAGGGCCTGAACTCAATTTGCAAGTTTAGTGTTAATATATAGCAATTATGTTTGTCTGTTTTTACAAATTACTAATTTGTTTCCTGCACTATTTACAACATTATTGTCAATATTGTATATGGTATCTTCGAAGAAGTATCTTATTAAGTGGTTTATTCCTTTTGTTATTTATTTGTGAAGACTGTACTGCAGCTTAGTCATTTTGATAGGTGTCTTATTTGTGTGTATTCTTTTTCCTGATATAATGAACATTCGGATTTTATAGATTTCACCAGTCATGTACTAGTTTTAATGTTCATGTACTAGTTTTAATGTAATGCATAGTTCTATTACCATAGTATCCCAAATCAATAAAACACATTTAGAATATTAATAATATTTATTTATTATATTTATTATAATTATATTCAACAGTTTATGCATACATGTAATAAATATAATAAATAATAAATAATAATAAATAAGCTTTATTTGGAGTCGGCAAAGTATACTTTTAACCGACATACAAGACATTTATAACAATACAACACATAATACACATTCAATAAATTACACAGCACAAATTGAAGCACTAAAAGCAAGGTTGTAATAAGCATGATAAGCTAGATATTAAAGCTAAAAAGATACTATATGTATTAAAGCTAAAAGCATATAAATATGAACAAAGTTTAAATACTGTAATTATAACATAACATATAACATATATACAGACAGCAAGCACTATAAGTTCACTTTGGTGGTGGTCCGTATACACTTGCACATTCCTTAAGTAGTCTGGTCGCGGAGATGCTGTTGTTGCAGTACTCGTCCCACAAAGCAAAAAGACGGCCCTGGGTCTGACTACTATGCTTACGCTGGTACCTTTGTAGATTGCCTTCAGACACTAACTTTAGCTGCAGAGGAATATCGGAGGCTTCCTTAAATAGTTCTGTAACCAAGGAATAGAATGGCACTGGTCCCCTGGTGCAGACTCTGGTGTTGACACTGTTGTGCCACCCCTCGACGTCGTTGTTAGTACAGATGGAGGACATAAAAACACACCAGTAGTCTATGTCAAATACACTGTTACGTATCCACGTCTTGTATATGTAGTCCATTACCTTCTGGACACCTGGATGGTCTGCTTTCTCGTCTAACTGACGGAAGGTGTCTGGGATATGCTCTGGTGGAAGGAACGGTAGAGCCATTACCTGTCTCAAGTAGGTATACACTGTGTCCTTCTTCTTGTAGGCGGACTGAAAATGTAAAAAGAATATTTTTAACTGAATGTATTTAGAGTAAACGTTCAGAACTTCTATTATATTATATATGAACGTATATCAGCACAACAATTACATATTAGTAAATATTCGGAACATTTAAATATTCTACTTTGATGGTTTCTGTTGAGTTAATCTGCTGATTTGTCTGGTTCAGATACTATTGCAAAAAGTGAAACACTGACGGATAAATTGCAAACATAATATACACAAGTGACAAGAAACATACAATACATGAAAAAAGTGTTAAACAAGTCAAGTTGATAATAATAATATATTATAAGAATATATTATAAGTATATAGATAAATGACCAATATGGACCTTATTTTCGCTAATCCATCGATTGCTTTTTATAATCTACAACACTAGACAAAATATTGGGATCTAGAATAGTTTTAAGTTTACAGTTTGAGTCAAGCTAGTTACAATAGGGATAATGGGTTTTAATTGCATTTGTAAGGGGATTTCTAATATTACTATTTATTTGGCAATAATGAAAAGTTTCCCTTTACTCCCTTATGTACAAATGCTATTAGCTCTATCTGAGATTGGCTCCAGTATGGAATTGAAAAGTATGCAAGGAGAATTTGGGTTATAATAATTAAAAATATTAAAAAGCCACTTACCACTGTTGCATGTTCTATGTTGCCACTTTTGACAGCCATCACATTGTAAAGCTTCTTGTCTAGGGCGCTCAAAATTGTGGCACTGTATACAACTGTCGTCTGACATTGTGTAAGAAAAAGAATCCCAAAAGTGTTAACCTTTATATATGTTTCTGGGTATTTCCTCATTATGGCTTGCACACGCTGTTATGTTTATGGCTTTTAATATTAAAACAATAAAATACAGTTTTCAGGTATTGTGTTGTCTTAATAGATGTAAGGATCAAACGAGAACACAAGCTGCAAACACAAGCTATACACTTTTGATCTCTATTGAGGAATTATCAGATTTATACATAAAATACTGATCAATGCATAACTACAATTAATTATAATTTAATTAAATATGTTTATTCAAACAACAACATATCTAACAATCAATTATGATTTAATTAAATGTTTGTTCATACATACATAATCATTTAGGGTTTAATTAAATGATGATTATTTTTTTTGTAATGCATATTTAATCTACGAATTATAATATTATTACTGCAACAATTCTTTAATTTTTCCTAATACATATATTTTTTTCAAAAGGAGGTGCCGAATTGTCTTGGTCCCAAAATGTCCAGATCCCGAAATGTCCAAAATGGAATGTCCAAAATGGATGCCGAAATGTCTTCGGACTTGGGTGCCGATTTGTCTGGGTGCCGAAATGTCTTGTTACCAATCTGCATATACATGTATATCTGACACAAAAACATTCTATAAATTATACAACCCATGTGAATCCATAAATCTAATCTTTTAATCTATGTCTTTACGACAGTGTAGATTCTAATGTGCTTTGTCGTCTTATGAGTGTTGTTATTTACCTTGTTTTCACTTTTTTGTTTATTTGTAAATAGGGGTATTAATGTAAATAATCTTCCTCAACCTGTTACAGGATGCCTAATTAAGTTAACCTATTAAAAGTCGTTCCGACTCGAACATAAATAAGTGATACTAATCAGATGTTTGTCCGTTCTCAACTTAAAAGATTAATCATACTCTCATTCTTGCAGTAAAAGAAATATATATATATATTTATATATTATGTCAACATCTTCAAATCTTTTCGTCTGATATCATAACAAACGTCTACGTCCTTTGCATGTTTGATTACATAGAAAAAAATATTAAGCATTTTTCGGACAAAGACTTTTTCGACTTTTCGCTTATTTCTTGGCGTATTTCTTGATTTTTGACCAGGATCCTTTTCTCACAAGGAGATAGATTTGTCTCACTAAGAGATAGATTTGTTTGTTTGGTCTCATATGTTTCTGGTCAAATATTTTAATTCAAAATATTCACTTCAGGCTGAAAAAATCACTTCCGGTTTGAGGGGGTCGGTGCCAAATCAAAGTGAAGACTTTCAGCATATATTTGCAATGAATATGGCACAACAGCAGGTAATGATTGGCTTTGAACACAAATAAATCATATACAACAGTGCTGAATATTCTTCAAATACAATGTATCTTCACGCCATAAACATGAAAAACATACTTTTACACTTTCAAAATGCATCGAAAAAATAAGGCCAAAAAGTTTAAAGATATATCTATCTGCTGTGATACATGTTACAAATACTTGGATTCATCAAACATATCCTGGCATTGTATAAATAGACCTTATCACTATTTGCAACACTTGACCTGAGAAATTATCTACAACAGTTGACCAGAGAATCTGCGACACTTGAACTATTGACAGAGTAATGGCAGAAAATAATGAAAAGGTATATGTGGGATGCCAAACTTAGTTGTCTCATTGGCACTCATACCACATCTATTTATTTATATTATCATCACTCGAAACGGATGCATTCAACTTGCACCATTTCATATTCTTACCATGTCCAGTGCTCCAGCTAGAAATCAAAAGGGGCAGGATGCCAGTGGAGGGCAGGGCACTTTTTTGGAAAATGACGCTATCAGCGGCATGTTTCCGATACCATTGACCAGAACTAACGGAAGTTGATTATGCCTCCGCCTACCGCACTCGGTTTCATATTTACTATTTTACATACTAACTGGAATCTGCTTGTATTACGCTACACTCGAACAAAGTGTTGTAGTCGGACCAGAACCAGTTTACATACTTTATTTTATTTACCAAAAAGATGTCTTGACCTGTCCACATGTTTTTTGCTATTAAATGGTATTTGAAGCTTTCCCTTTGTTACATTTTTCATATTTGTTCGAGCTTTCACTTTTATGCACATGTCTTACAATTGTAAACAATCGGTATGTACACATGATAAATAGATCCGTTTTGTTATGGTGTTGGACTTTTTACCCTCCAATGATCAGCAATCGCTAGACAAAATAGTTCTAAATAATGTCAGCCTTTCATGCTATTTCAACTTTACAATCATTAAAAAAGTAATAATCGGAATCTCAATCATTTTGATATCCATTGGATAGAAACTGGTCTTTATCCAGATTTACGAAGATTTTAATAATCAGAAATTAGTAATACGGTTATACCCACTCGGTGCGTATGAATCTTTGTTTACAAAGTTATAGCAGCAGAGTCTGTAACTGTATCATTATTAATTAACTACACTGTTATTGTACTTAATATGATGAAAACTGCATATGCAATATAAGATGTCAACTCGGCCAATACAGATTTTTTTTCCGGCCAAAACAGGATTTCGAAACGTCTCTAGTTTTTAGATCGTAAATCACGATAAACTCAAACTGAAAGTAAACAGTTGTTTGTACGACACAGTTTTTATTTACTCACCATAAACAAGCTGAAACGTTCAGTATGGCATATATTTTATGTTAAAGACGGTCCCATTCATTTGAAAAGCATTTTGAAAGTAGATGATGGAATTATTTCAGGTTTGGGGAACGAGTAAATTATCACATAGTTCATTTCTTGACGACCTCATAATTTCAACATGTCGATGGTACAAATCGATTTTACTGTTTACTTTCGCTTCTCATGTTTTGTAAACGGTCTTTTATTTTAAACCCGAACCAGGCATATGCATTCTGTAATTGCGCAAATCTTCGTTCTTTGGTCAATTGGCTTATGGATAGTTGTATCAATTTCAACTCTTACATGACCTTATATAATTTTTATAAGACCGCAAAAAATTTTTGTGGTCGATATTGGTATGACGTTGGCGTCGTCGTCGTCAAGACGCATTGGTTTCGCACTCTAACTTTAGTTTAAGTTAATGGATCTCTATGAAATTTTACCATAAGGTTCAATATCACAAAAGGAAGGTTGGGATTGATTTTGGGGTTATGGTACCAACAGTTAAGGAATTAGGGGCCAAAATAAGCATTTTGTAACTTCCAGACATAACTTGTGTGTTAGTGTATGGATCTCTGACATTGTACCACAAGGTTCCATATCACACAGGGAATGCTGGGATTGATTTTGGGGGTAATTGCTTCCAAATTTTAGGAATTAGGGGCCAAAAAAGGGGCAAAAAACAAGAATTTTTATAGTTTCATGACAATAACTTGTGTGTAAGTGTATGGATCTTTCTGAAATTGTACTACAAGGTTCCATATCACAAAGGGAAAGCTGGAATTGAGTTTGGGGGTAATTGCCTGAAACGTTTAGGAATGAGGGGCCAAAAAAGGGGCAAAAAACAAGCATTTTTCTAGTTTCATGACAATAACTTGTGTGTAAGTGGATGGATCTTTCTGAAATTGTACTACAAGGTTCCATATCACCAAGGAAAGCTGGAATTGAGTTTGGGGTAATTGCCTGAAACGTTTAGGAATTAGGGGCCAAAAGGGGCCAAAATAAGCATTTTCTAGTTTCCAGACAATAACTTGTGTTCAAGTGTATGTATCTCTGAAATTGTACTGCAAGGTACCATACCTCAAAGGGAAGGCTGGGATTGAGTTTGGGGTGATGAATCATAAGGGGTTCAAAAATTTGGGGGTTTTTTTTTCCTTTTTTTCTTTAAAATTTTCCATTTTAAGTTGGTTATTTCTGATTTATATTTAAAAGCAAATAATAATGATATGGCAGGAGATACACACCTAACAGGATGTGTAAATTATTATATAATAAGTATTGTGCAATAGCAAGAAATTTTCAATTGCACAGTATTGCATAATAGCAAGAAATCTTCAATTGCACAGTATTGCGCAATAGCAAGAAATATCCAATAGCACAATATTGCGCAATAGCAAGAAATTGTCAATTGTACAGTATTGCGCAATAGCAAGAAATATTCAATTGCACAGTATTGCGCAATTGCAAGAATATTCAATTGCACAGTATTGTGCAAAAGAAGATACTTTGTATAAATTGCTTATTTCTTGACCAATTTCAATGGGGTTTTATTCTTGAACTCTTGGGGTTCTTTAATATGCTGAATCTAATTGTGTATTAAGTTTTTGGATTTTGGGCCCGTTTTAAATTGGTCCACATTGAGGTCCAAAGGGTCCAAAATTAAACTTTGTTTGATTTCATCAAAATTGAATTATTGGGGTTCTTTGATATGCCAAATCTAACCGTGTATTTAGATTCTTAATTTTTGGTCCCGTTTTCAAATTGGTCTACATTAAGGTCCAAAGGGTCCAAAATTAAACTTAGTTTGATTTTAACAAAATTGAATTCTTAGGGTTCTTTGATATGCTGAATCTAAACATGTATTTAGATTTTTGATTATGGGCCCAGTTTTCAAGTTGGTCCAAATCGGGTCCAAAATTAAACTTTGTTTGATTTCAACAAAATTGAATATATGGGGTTCTTTGATATGCTGAATCTAACCATGTATTTAGATTTTTGATTTTTGGGCCCGTTATCAATTTTTTCCACATTGAGGTCAAAAGGGTCCAAAATTAAACTTTGTTTGATTTCATCAAAATTGAATTATTGGGGTTCTTTGATATGCGAATCTAACCGTGTATTTAGATTCTAATTTTGGTCCCATTTTCAAATTGGTCTACATTAAGGTCCAAAGGGTCCAAAATTAAACTTAGTTTGATTTTAACAAGTTTGATTTTAACAAAATTGAATTCATAGGGTTCTTTGATATGCTGAATCTAAACATGTATTTAGATTTTGATTATGGGCCCAGTTTTCAAGTTGGTCCAAATCGGGTCCAAAATTAAACTTTGTTTGATTTCAACAAAATTGAATATATTGGGTTCTTTGATATGCTGAATCTAACCATGTATTTAGATTTTTGATTTTGGGCCCGTTATCAACTTTGTCCACATTGAGGTCAAAAGGGTCCAAAATTAAACTTTGTTTGATTTCATCAAAATTGAACTCTTGGGGTTCTTTGATATGCTGAATCTAACCATGTATTTAGATTTTGGATATTGGACCATAATAGGTGAATGTCCAATTTAAAATTTTTAAGTTCTTAGACCACATTCATTCTGTGTCAGAAACCTATGCTGTGTCAAATATTTAATCACAATCCAAATTCAGAGCTGTATCAAGCTTGAATGTTGTGTCCATACTTGCCCCAACTATTCAGGGTTCGACCTCTGCGGTCGTATCAAGCTCATGCCCCATGGAGCATTTTATTTATTTTAAAATATATTTGCATTACACATGCAATGGCAGTACCTTTCAATTACTATTTATGTGTTGTGTCTAAATTAAAGTTGTAACACTTTATAGTGACTGGAAAGGGTAGAAAATTAATCAGATTAGAAAAGGCTGAAGATACATGGAAACGGCACCAAATCATTAGATATTGCATCTTATAAAAGAAACTGAGATTTGGATAGTTCCACTTCAAGGTAAAATGTTTATCTCTTGTGAAATGAAATATATCAAATAAAAAATATTGTAACACTGTAGTTAATTAATAAAGATACTATTACATGTATTTCTGTATTGGCCTCATTGTTGGTCCTCGGCCAGCAGTATTGGCCTTGGTCGCCTCAGACCAATACACCAAGACATGGACCAATAACAAGGACAATACAGAAATACTTACGCAATAATATTATAGAATGACAGTATGGTTCAATAGCGGAATCAGCCCTCAACTACTTTTTACATAAATATTAACTTCTGGCTTCAACTCCTTGTTGGTCTCGTCTGAAGAGCTTCTTGTAGTTCCAGTTAGGCAAGCATTTTAGAGACGTATCCGTCCATCCTCTCTTGACTTGTAATTTCTGGTGATAGATTTTGCCGCTTGATGTTGAATACATTCAAGCTTGTTTTTTTGTTACCGTGTAGGGTCCCATACTATGGCTCCATATTAAAATGTAAGATCCATTCCCAAAGGTCTAGATAATTGTTCTAATCTGACACAAATTTCAATAACTGGAATGCTACCCAAGTTGAATATATGGTGACCTACTAGAACAGCATTATCACTATTGAAATTGTGTTTAATACCATGATCTGTTCAATGTCATTAACTTAAATGGAGACAGACATTTGACCTGAAAGGTGGTGTGGAAGTGCAAAATCAAAAACTAACTGACTATGATATATGGTTAAAGAATGAATATCAATTACATGGGTCAACATGGTCAAGGGCAGAGTTGTTATGAAATAACAATATGGCAGAGAAGTGATTTCAAGTTTCATATAAAGTGACCTGACTGACATGAAATAAAAATCAAAGGAGTATCCCTATTTGTCTAATCTTCAAGGTGAAATAAAACTAGTAAAACAATATTATACTATTGTCTAAATCTACAGAAATATAATTTGCTTCAAGTAACAGAAATAACTAAGTCACTAGTAACTTATTTAATGAGTATGTGGGTACATGTATAAGAGCTTGATAACAACAGGCTCTTCATAATCATTTGGTTTGAAAAGGATACTAGTAGTCTATATTCTTGATTTAGAAAATGTAATTGCAAGACAAAATCACATTACTTAGAATACTTTAGATCATTCAGGTAGTCTTTATTTATATGTACAAAAGAACAGCCAGTAGTCATTGGATATTGTAGATCATTCAAATAGTCTTGACCTATTTATTAGTACAAAAGAACAGCCAGTAGTCATTGGATATTGTAGATCATTCTGGTAGTCTTGACCTATTTATTTATAGAAAAAAACAGCCAGTAGTCATTAGATACTGTAGATCATTCAGGTAGTCTGGACCTATACATTTGTACTAAAAAAACAGCCAGTTGTCATCTTCACATAACACACACATATACGAATATCAATTATATGCTTACGAGACATGTTGGAATGTTAAACTAATTACGGTATGTGAAAATCAAGACTTGCATAAAAATATCACAATATTAGAGACAGTGGCGTCATTTTTCCTCAGAGCTTTCAGCTCTTTGATTATGATAGGAAAAGGCACTGCTCATTTCTTTTGTCTACGTTTCTGTGCGTATCACGAGTTCACATTCTTTTTTTATCTGTATATGTTGTTAATAAAGATGCATAAATTGTTGTTTTTATTATTTATTCTATAAAATTTGCATTAGAACAGTCATTCATACTACATGTTCATAATACATGGCAATACACATTCATACATCACATCACTATTAACTACATGAGGCAAAATAAACTTAATATTCTCCCCCACCCCCTCCTTCCAAAAAAAAAACTACATGAACTACACATCTCATAGTTTAGCATACATGTGACAGAGTTGTCTTATTTCAAAATTTTCAGCTAGAGTTTGGCCCTCAAAACTTATTTTCATTGTTTGTGTTCAGGAATTTCTTTGTATAGCTTCATCAAGTTGATTTGTCATGATAGTTTAACTTCACACTACCCATTTTTGTAGGATTATAGCTTGACATCATGTGAAAGAACAATTTTTATGTATTTGTAACTTGAAAACATGGATTGCTAAAAGTTTGATTATCAAAAATAAATTGCAATATATTTGTTTTGGTATGTTCAAAGACATTTAATATCCTTTAGGTAACATTCTTTTATAATTTTGTATTCAATTGGTTATTTTTTCCGATTTTTAATACTAGATAATATTTTAAGAGCACAATTTTGTAATAAGCTAAAACAGGGGAAGTAACTCCAAAATTAATTTCCAACATGTTTACGTTTATTAACAACTGTCTGCTTTTCGTTCACAAGTTGAGATGGACGGCGTTTCTGTGAAGGCACAGTTGTATTTTGATGACTTAAATTCTATTCTAAAGTCATGAAAGTCTTCATTTAATATACACTCTTCCATTGTGACTTGGAGATCGAAAAATGCCAACCCAAGCTAAAAATACTCGCTGACATATTCATCAAATTTATGACAAAAAGGTACATTGTCTTAATTAAATTACCTAGTTGTTAACACCTTTGAAGTCTTGCCCACTGTAATTGATTATAATGACATGATTAACCTGGGGGCAATCAACAGGTGTCATATATGTAATTTAACTTCCTGATAAGAAATCGATGAAACAAAAGGCAATTTTACCAAAACGGCACAAGGTTTTTTTGGAAAAAGGCGTCAGGGCAGAAGGGCGCAGTTGAGGGCACCCAGGGCGTGGCGCCCTTCTATTTTGGGCTAACGAGACCACTGATGTCATTTTGTACCACAAAAAGTTATCTTTTACTAATATGAACTCAAACCACTGCAAGCTAACTCGTACCACTAAAAACTTGTACTATCATGACTATAAAGATACATGCATTTTCATGCTTATTTTCCTTTGATCTATTGTTTTTTCTCTTTGATCTTTACAATTTTTGCCAAATCTCACACATTTGTTTCATGAAAAGAGGGACGAAAGATACCAGAGGGACAGTCAAACTCATAGATCGAAAAAAAACTGACAACGCCATGGCCAAGAATAAAAAGACAAACAGACAAATAATAGTACAGATGACACAACACAGAAAACTAAAGACTAAAGTACACCATTTTATTTAGGGGCCGGCTGAGGACCACCTCCGGGTGCGGGATTTTCTCGCTGCGTTGGAGACCCATTGGTGGCCTTTGGCTCTTGTCTGCTCTTTGGTCGGGTTGTTGTCTCTTTGACATATTCCCCATTTCCATTCTCAATTTTAAGCAACGGGAACCCCAACAAAAACTGGGGGTGATCTCAGGTGCCCCAGAAGGGTAAGCAGATCCTGCTCCACATGTGGCACCCGTCGTGTTGCTTGAAAACTTGACAGCCCTGGAAGTACGAAATTTCGAAATATGTTTTGATTAAAAATTAGACCAGCAAACATTGCACATGCCGCCATTGAAATCAATGTTAACAAATCAAATGTCAAACGACAAATACAGCAATCAATTTTACAAAGTTATTAGATAGTATCCAAATAGTCTAAGCAATACATCAACAAACGTTTATCATGTTTTTATAATAAAACAATCGCAAACAAAGACGAGGCAGGCAATGACAGCTCAAATGTATGGTGGGCAACCACCATTTTAAGTAGAGAAATAAATACTACTAAGCTAACATTTATATGGCTTCAAGTGGGGGGAAATAAAACCTAATTATTCCTGTCGTATTGTTGAAAAATTTGAGAATATTTGGTTCAATAATTAAAAAATACAACCCTTTGACAGTCAGGGGACTTATTGAAATAAGTGATTTTAAATCACTTATTTAAGTCATGTACAAATGTAAGTAGCAAATTCAAAGTTTTTCACAAATTGTGATTTAGCAGTTTTACCAAAATGTCATAATTTTGGAATGAAATTATCTTGTGTAAAGATTATTGCTATATATGTATAAATAATTATACAAATAAAATCTTCAAATTCAAAGGAAGCAATATTGTACTAAAATTAGATTTCTACGAATATTTAAAGCGATAACTAGCAATTTTACATGTATTTCTAATAGTAAGATAATTAATTAAAACTATGATTAAAGTTCTTTACAATTATTATCAAAGATTGTCGGAACTTTTCAAATTAGATCCAATTTGAGCTTATAAATTTGGCAAGTGGTTAAGGAAGATTTTATTAAGTAGATCAAATGGAAAATAGTAGTACGAACTAATACAAGACAAATCACAAATTTACCTTGTCTCAACATATTACTCAATATGAAAACCTAAGATTGAACTACATTTATCTTATTCTAAATATTTATACTCTTGTGTAGTATCTGTAGTTTGCAAGCAATATATGCATTTTATGTTAATGCAATTTAATATTTCAAATTTAAATACATTCCAAACGATTAATGATTGCAAACTTTGGCTAATACTAAAATTAGACACATACTAACAAGATGCAAACCTAATCTGTTATGTATCTGGCACAAATCAAATTTTGCAACTGCCAATATGTGACTTCAAATATCATCTCCTTATGCACTTATTCGTTTAGTAATCTTTTCTAAGACCTAATGAACATCCTTTCATTGTTGACACTAGTCAAATTTTCAGGCTTTTTGTTATGCAAAATTGCAGCGCTTTGATCAACTTTCTAAATTCAGATTATATACTATATGCCTTAACTATTTATAATTGCCTATATTCAAAGATAATATACTAAAAAATGCATATATAATGCATGACTCAATCTTATATTGCTTGAGCACATTTGACTCAATTAATAGATGACATCCTTTTGAATGACCATTTTAATGACCATTAGGATCATTACCTAAACATGATGGACATTTCAAGATCATTCATTTCCTTTCTACTATATACCATTACAAATTTGTAACTCAAAATCAAATTATATTACAAGGCTAAACTTAGAAACAAAGTCTATAAATATTCTCAAAGTATTTAGCAATATTCAAATTATAGTGCATGGCATAATATAAATACTTTAATACAACATTGACAGAGATATATAATAATTCAAATTGAGATTCAAATGAATAAAAATCTTGAATGAATAAATAGATACATAGAATTTATAAATAAGACCAAATACTTAATAAAATGAATTGCAAGTCTAATAAATTTCTACCAATTTAAATTCAACTTTTAATTTGGTTTAAATTGAAAATTTACGAGATATCCATTACTTTAAACTAATTAATGTATAAATGATTCAAATTACACAAGTAATCAATTTACTTATCCAAATATTTGAATAATTTATTTCAAAAACATATTTAAATGTAAAAACATAAATTTCTTGGTATGACTAAATTGATATAATTCAAATGTATATCTCATATAACATACATTTAATTTGCTGCATTTAGAAACTAGGCACATTCAACATTTAGCGAATGTAATAAAATATAAAAATCATGTTAAAATGCATAGAAGTTATTGATATGAATATAATTAACTTATAAATTTTAAGGATATCTTTCATTTGATGCTTTAAGGATAACCTATGATTTCAAACCTTCAATTGTAGAATACTTTAATTTAGGTAAAAATTATCATACACATGATAAAATTAATTAAAATAAGCTGACATGAAAAATATGTATCAAAAATATCAGAATTTTAATACATATATATTTGAAATTCAAATTCGATTAGTTAAATTTTTGAAATAAAAAATCTTGATTTTGAAATATTAAATAATAATTTAAATAAAATACCAATTTTTTTGTTAAATTTAATATTATTAAATATGTAAAATTATGAATAATTAGTTTCATTATTTCAAATTACATTATTATTACATGAATTTATAATTTCATAAATAAGCAAAAATATCTTTATAAATAATCAAAATTTAAATTTCGCAAAAATCAAAATCATTAATCGCAAAAAATATATTAAATAATTGTATTTCTTTAATAAAATTTAAATTTTGATATAAGAAATTTCAATATTTGTGCAAATTTTTTAACTTAATGGTAATACATTTATTGGTATATTTAAAATAAGTACATTAATATTTGCGATATAAACAATGATTTTCAATCACTTAAAGTAAAAATGTAAACAATTACTGAAATTAATTGTAAACAGTTTAAATAACATTATTTTAAGGATTAAAAAGATTTTTTAATTAAAAAATACATATATAATATTAAAATCAATATTTTTAATTAGTTTAAATATTAATTTTATAAATTAAAATATGGAAATTTTTATGTATAGAATAAAGTAAATTTAAATAAAAATCAATTTAACCTAAATTCTAATTAATTATTTAATATTAAATATAAATAAATTAAATTAAAAGTATAAAGAAATTTTGAAGTTTAAAATTCTAAAAATTTCCAAAAATATTAATTATTGTTTAACTTTTGACCTAAGACTGTACATCAAATTATTCTGATTTTTTGAAACATAAATGTGTTATTCAATTAAACTTTTCAGCTTCCTTTGCAATCTTCTTTATATAATAATGTCATGAATCATAATATTTGCTAGAACTCCACTAAAAATCCACTGTACAATGCTTTATAAATTTTGTTTTTCTTAACTTAATTATAGCTGAATCATTTTGTTCTGTTGTAGGCCAGAATGATGACATCAACAGGACCTGTCACCATACCTACCACCATACCCCCTGTAGACAGAGACAAGATTTATCAGTGGATTATACAATTAACTAGTCCAGACACCAGGGAAAATGCTCTGCAAGAACTGAGGTGAGTCTGAAAAATATAATACAATCATTATTGACTTAATACTGACTGAAATTATAGTACATTCATGATCAGTTGTCATTTCTTCAAATGTCATCCTGCATTATTAATGTGAAAAAACGACGATATAACCAGTTGTTATTGAAGAAAAAGTTGTGGCAACTCATGATATATTGTAATCTTGTAAAATTTGGAAATAGTTCTTTCATATTGTGCTCTTTGCTTATTTTAACATGGATAGGCATTATATTTGTAATGATAAGGGTTATGTTCTTCTCATACATGTGTCATAAATTTTATGATGGTATGATACTAAACCCCTAATGGGAGGGATTGTGCTTTATTGTCATATGATGAAGACATAATCTTTCAATCAGTTAAATTGAGGTCTGAAGCTGGCATGTCAGTAACTGCTAGTAGTCCTTTGTTAATTTATGTATCATTGTCATTTTGCTTAGTTTCTTCTGTTATCTATTCTGACATCAGACTCAGACTTCTTTTAAACTGAGTTTTACTGTGCGCATTGTTGTGTGTTTGTTCATTCTACATTGGCTAGAGGTATAGGGGGAGGGTTGAGATCTCACAAAACATGTTTAACCCTGCTGCATTTTTGCACCAGTCCCAAGTCAGGAGCCTCTGGCCTTTGTTAGTCTTGAATGTTTTTTAATTTTAGTTCATTTATATGTTTTGGAGTTTAGTGTGACATCATTTTCATTGAACTAGTACATGATTTACTACCACACACAAGGACCAAAGAAGATTACCGCAAAACAGAATGAACCGCAGAACCACACCACTATATTTTCAAAATAAATTTGAAACATGGCTAGTGTACCATAACCGCAAATACCATACAGATTAACTGCAATTTCCACAATGCCCTACATGTGCGACTACCATACATCCCACACTATTCCCAATGCAATTGTAAGTAGTTCCTCATTCAGAGGGAAGCCAGTTGAATAGTACAGAATGTCCAGCATGTCCAGTGAGGTGTTGTCCATTTTGGAAAAGATAATGACAATTCATTATTAACTTTTACTTTCACTTTCATTTTAACGTTGTCAAACCAATATTTGTGACGTTACGTCTTGTTAACCTTTTTGTAACCCCATATGAACCGTATTTTATGTACTCTTACACTTGTTTTCTATCATTAAATTGTCCTGAAGATCTACTGTAAGTGGCAGAACATGTAGACCAGAATAAAGCATTTCCTTGCAGTAATCCAGGATGTTGTTGTCTTTCTATAGTTATAGTACACATTTTTGTCTAGGGGCCAGCTGAAGCCCGCCACCGGGTGCAGGAATTTCTCCCTGTGTTGAAGACCAATTGGTGGCCTTCGGCTGTTTGGACGGGTTGTTGTCTCTTTGACACATTCCACATTTCCATTCTCAATTTTATTTTGAATATCCTTTTACAGAGTATAAGTCATGTTAGTCATTGTTAGTGAGGTGTCAAATTTTGACAAATAATGCTTACTCATGTTAAAATGAGCATAGAGCATGACATTAAAGAATTATTTTGATTTGAATAACATGAATAAGAAAATACTTTTTTTCGTTCAGGCCAAAAAAGTTTCACAATTCAGAAATGTACAATTAGAAATAGACTTACTCATGTTACTGTTTTAAAGATTTTATTGAATTTCATAAAGAGCCATTCCCATAGAAATGTGTAAAATTTGATCTTCGTTGTTGTTCAAATACAATTGATGACATGCATGTGTACCTGTGTACCCCTATGTTTTATTGGACTTAAATCAAATCGAAAAAAAAGAGCATAAGAATTGAATACAAACCATGGCTTGACATTAAATATAAGTATCTTATAAGGAGAAATACACATGACAAATAACTTCAACAAGATGATGTAAATTAAGAAAATATTACATTTCAGTATGCACAAAGTAAATAAATGGTGATTTTGTTTACATGTGATGATCATAATATATCAAGAATTTCCCATCAACTCTTTTAATGGGCACTTTTCAGACTCATATTAGCATGATTAGATTTTGTGTTTAAATATGTTGATATTTCATAACTATGTTTACACAATGTCATAAATCAGCAACTTTTAACATCAATGTTATATTGCAGTAAACTTGTTGGTTTAATAATTTCTATACAATTAAGAATGCATACATTTGTATGTACTGTTATGCATGACTGACTGATAAGGTACTTGACACTGATTCTACATCCAAAATGGTATATTTTTAATTGCTTTTCAGTTACTTGAAACTTACCAACAAATATTTCAAGGCAACAGCAGTAGTCCAGATTCTCATTAATGGATGTTTTTCTTCTTTCATTGCTTTAAAAAAACATATTTACAATAATAGTTAAATCCATTACCTAACATTTGTGCTTGTTGTTTAACTTTCCATCCTACCCTTTAATTTTTAAATTTATATTTTTACAGTAAAAAGAGAGAAGTTGTACCAGATCTTGCACCTATGTTGTGGCATTCATTTGGAACTGTGGCAGCACTTCTTCAAGAGATTGTTAACATCTATCCAACAATAAATCCACCACACTTAACTGTAAATATATGTAGCTTACTGTGGATTCATTATAAGTCCCCTACCGACGAAGTCGAAGGGGACTTTAGGTTTGCACTCAGTCTGTCTGTCTGTCCATCTGTCAGTCCGGCAAATCAGTTTTCCAGACTTTTTTTCTTCATGCTTGAAGATATTGATTTGATATTTGGTGTATTGTTTTATCATGACAAGTTACAGGTCAAGTTCAATTTTCACGACTTTAGCTTTTCTCCTTGCTCAGTTAAAGCCCTTTCCCTAGAATTAAATTTTTGATGAAATACTTGTTAATTACTAGATTTCTGTTCAAAGGGAAATAACTCATTTTTAACTTTCCCTAGAATTAAATTTTTGATGAAATACTTATTAGATTTCTGTTCAAAGGGAAGTAACTCCTTTCTTTTAAAGATTTGTAAAAGACATTGTATTAAGATAAATGACATTTTGGATTTTTTTCCTTTTCTTTAGTGAGTTGTTTGAAGAATTTAGTATTAGGTTTGTTTGTTGTTTTATGTCATTTACACCATGACAAGTTATAGATCAAGTTAGAATTTCGTTCCATTACAGTGAATTTTTAACCAGTAGGGGACTATGTATTGCCATGCAATACTCACAGAATGCTTGTTATTCATGAAATACCAATTTACGTGGATTTCATTGGTGAAAGTTAACTACGAATTTAAATGATCATTGAGATACAATTTTCTTGAGTTTGGTACACAGACTTTGAAAAAAGACAGGAAATCAAATACATCAATTGTAGAAATTTGGTATCCACACAAATAGATGAAACCACAGTAAGGGATTTTGAATATTTTATTTTTTTTAAACAATTCAAGTGTCTCAGAACATGCAGAAGTTGTCTCACAGTCAGGGTAGTTAAATTAAACAGATTGTTTACTAGCAGTAACTTCTAGTTCCCTAAAAGCTAGATATGCATTTAAGATTATTTTATTGAAATAGTAATAAATTTTAAAATACAGGAAATTGCTTTAAACTGAACTATCTACTCACAGCGAACTTGAGGATGTCAACAAAAAAACACAGTCATCATGAAAAAAAGTGTATATATATATTTATATATATATATATAACAAAACGAATGAAAAATAACCATTTGAAGGATTTTAGAAACTATGGGTAAAATTATGAAGAAGGTCAGATTGGAAGGGAATAAGGTCAGCATTCAAATAAACTTTAGATGGATATTGAAAAATCAAGAAATATGCTACACCAACAGATAAATTTACATATAATTTCATATGAAAATTACATTTTAATTACAGGCACATCAGTCGAACAGAGTTTGCAATGCTTTAGCACTACTACAGTGTGTAGCCTCTCATCCAGAGACTAGATCAGCATTCCTACAAGGTAAAACATACCAGCTGTGTCATTATAAGAGAGTAGAAGTCACCGACAGCATTGTTTTTATACGCCCGTCAATTTTTGACGGGACATATTATGGTATACAAATGTCCGGTGTCCGTCCGTCTGTCTGTCCGGCGTAAACGTGTCGCACCGTAACTTGAGAATGACTTATCCAAATTTCATGAAACTTAAAATAGTTGTTTCTTATGATGGTCAAACGATCTGTATACTTTTTGGTGAAAATAAGATTAAAACTTTTTGAGTTACGGGACTTAGTAACTAAAACAGGTGTGTGTTTTTTTTCACATGTCGCGCCGTTTCTCAAAAATGATTTATGATTATTGCTTAAAACTTTACACACTTCTTAGTTATATTAATCTTAAGATCTGTATACTATTTGGTGATGATTCAAAATTTGATT
Organism: Mytilus coruscus; assembly: GCA_017311375.1. Classification (NCBI taxonomy): domain Eukaryota; kingdom Metazoa; phylum Mollusca; class Bivalvia; order Mytilida; family Mytilidae; genus Mytilus; species Mytilus coruscus. The sequence goes on along the minus strand of CM029596.1, from coordinate 119,873,859 downwards.
TTAGAGATTTTGAGTATTTTGTTAAAAAAGGGGGAGGGGTTTTTCACATGTCGCGCCGTATCTCAAAAACAGTTTATGATTATTGCTTAAAACTTTACACACTTCTTAGTTAGATTAACCTTAAGATCTGTATACTTTTTGGTGATGATTCAAAATTTTATTTTTGAGTTATTGAGTATTTTGTAAAAAAAGGGGGAGGGGTTTTCACATGTTGTGCCGTATCTCAAAAACGATTTATGATTATTGTTTAAATTTAACACACTTCTTAGTTATATTAATCTAAAGATCTGTATACTTTTTGGTTTTGATTCAAAATTTTATTTTTGAGATATTGATTTTTTTTTTTTAAAAGGGGGGTTTTCACATGTCGCGCCGTATCTCAAAAACGATTTATGATTATTGCTTAAAATTTTACACACTTCTTAGTTATATTAATCTAAAGATCTGTATACTTTTTGGTGATGATTCAAAATTTTATTTTAGAGATATTGAGTTTTTTGTAAAAAAAAAAAGGGGGGTTTTCATATGTCACGCCCTATGTCAGAAACTATTTATGCTTATTGCATAAAAATTCACACACAAGAGGACGGGCGTATCATGCGCTCATGGCGCAGCTGTTTATTTACACTAGTAACCACACTTTGATTTGAAATGGTAATTTTGATTTGAAAAGTTCTGAAAAGACTGAACAATGAATTATTAAATCATTTTCAGTATTTCAGACTGTTCAGACAATTTGCTTGTAGTCAATTAAGAACTTTTTGGTCTATGTTCAGACTGTTAAGAACTTGTTTTTTATCTGAAAACATCAATTTCATACTGAATTGTCTGAAAATCTACTGAACAGTACTGAATTGACTGCAAGTGAACTGTCTGAACAGTTTATTTAAAGACTAAACATGACTGAATGATTAGTTGTTCAGACTTTTCAGATGATGTTGAGATCAAAATGACCATTTAAGACTAAAATTCATTTACTGGTGTAACCAATCAGTATTATAGATTGCAGAAAGTTGTGAATATATTTTTAAAACAGAGATTATCAAAGATCTACCATCAACACCTGATTAACGAAAACATCAAAAGATGTTTCAAGGTTATTTCACTGTAAGAAATCAGTTTGTTTTACACAACATCAGAAAATTTCTGTCACTATGCTTATGCAAAAGACTTGAGATCGTTAAAAATTGTGTAATTGTAATAAATTAATATAAACCTTAATTAATTAAATTTGTAAATGTAACTTGTAAATGAGTATTTATTTTGTTTGACAGACTGGTGAAATAGAAGAGAATTTTAAGTAGATATGTTTGAATACGATAAAATGAAAATTATATTGTATACTTTGGAAGTTAACGTAAACAAAAATCATTTCCCATCGGATGAGCAAATTGATCCCACCAGCCCCAAATATGGAAAACCTATGAATTTTTAATCTTTTATGAATATTGTGGAACAAATTCTAAAATTTCACTAGTTGTTTTCACATCAACTTAGGCATGCTGTTTTGGGAGATGGCATTTGCAATGTCAACAATTTGTTAAAACCAACATCTGATTTGGCCAGTTTATTTTTTTATTATACAACTGCAAAAAATTTTGGATTCGTATAATGGTATCATGTCGTCGTCCTCGTCTGAAGACACATTTAGTTTCCGGACAATAACTTTAGTTTAAGTGAATGGATCTCTGGGAAATTTTACCAGAAGGTTCAATACCACAAAAGGAAGGTTGGGATTGATTTTGGGGGTTATGGTACCAACAGTTGAGGAATAAGGGGCCAAAAATTGTAGTTTCCTGACAATAACTTGTGTGTAAGTGTATGGATCTCTCTGAAATTGTACCACAAGGTTTCATATCTCAAAAGGAAGGCATGGATTGAGTTTGGGGGTATTTGCCCCAAACATTCAGGAATTAGGGCCAAAAAAAGGGGCCGAAAACAAACAATTTTCTAATTTCCAGACAATAACTTGTGTTTAAGTGTATGGATCTATCTGAATTTGTACAAGGGACCATACCACAAAGGGAAGGCTGGGATTGAGTTTGGGGGTCATTACTCTAAGGGGTTCAAAAGTTGGGGGTGGATATTTTTGGGGTTCATATTTTTTCTTTGAGTTTTTACAAAATTTCAAATTAAAAAAATATATTTTTGAGGGTGGGGGATTTTTTTTCATAATTTTTTTTATTTTTTTCTAAAATTTTTTCATTTTTACATTGATTATATCAGACGATACTTCAAATTTTTATGATCTTTGACCACATTTATTTTGTGTCAGAAACCTATATTAAGTCAAAAAGTTGACCACAATCCAAATTCAGACAGTATCAAGCTTGAATATTGTGTCCAAAATTGCCCCAACTGTTCAGGGTTTGATCTCTGCAGTTGTATCGGGGTGCGCTCGGTGAAGCATTTTATTTTATTTATTTTCCAGCATTCTACAGAGTATTTATTTAGTTTTTTTTTATATTTCAGCACACATTCCATTGTTTCTGTATCCATTTTTGCACACAGTCAGTAAAACTAGACCATTTGAATATTTACGTCTGACCAGTCTTGGAGTTATAGGTGCTTTAGTAAAAGTAAGTTGTATTAAAACCACCAGCAACAGATTGAAATACCTATATATTCTCCTTAATTTCATAAAAATCCTTAAAGCCAATAGTTCCAAAGTTATGATTGACTTTTCTCAATCAGCCTTTACCAATTAGACAGTTTGGTGGTAAAGAGCAACTCCATTGCATTTTGTGCAACCACTTCTGGCTGCCTACAATCAGATGTCATAGCTCAACATATTGCCAAACTTCATGACTTATTAAGTAGTGCTATATCATTGTTGAATACTTGCACATATATATTTTGTTTTCTATATAAAACCTAGAATTATAAAATGCCACAAATTTTGAGCTCTATACATTCCATACTTTTGAAGTACATTATGAAATATTAGATCATCTATTCAAGTGAGAAAAAAAAATATTCTGGAAGTTGCAGACTATTAAATATGATTCAAAGGAATTACTAGCAAGTTTTACAATTAAAAAAAAATGGTTCGTTTACTTAAAACTACAAATATTTTACATATATTTTATTTTAAAGCCAGTGTAGAACAAAGTTCTGAGAGCTTGACATAGTATACTTGTTGGAGATGTCTGGTTGTTTATGGCACATTTTTTTTTACTGTGCATTTGTTTTAATAAATACAATTTGAAGGTTTTTTTTTGATTCATGTGTAAACAAAAAAAGAAATGCTGTTTAAATTCTTGACACCACATTTTTAATATACAATTGTAGGCAAAAAAGAAATGATCAAGTAACTTGATATCACAGTATTGCCTTTGATAGTTATCAAATTCACAGGTCACAAATCAAGGCATAGACAACATCCAGCTAAAAGATATAAAACAAAACAATTCAGAAAGATACTGAACATTTAAGTTCTTTAACCTTAAATTTTCAATCTGCCTAATTTTGAAATTTTCTTTGCTAGAGAAAAGTAATTTTCTATAATTATTTGATTATTTTATTTTCAGACAGATGAACAGGAAGTTATTAATTTCCTGTTGACCACAGAAATTATACCTCTTGGTTTACGTATAATGGAATCTGGAAGTGAGCTGTCTAAAACTGTAAGTTAATGGCCTTTTCAGTAAGTTTTTGTCGAGCCTGCGATATTTAGGTCGCGAAAGCGAGACAAAGCGATCCTAGATTCTGTCGACGGCAGCAGCGTCAACATTTAGGTTTCAGTCTGTGGTTAAAGTTTTTTTAGACATCAATAGCTTTGTCAAACCTTCATGGAATTTTAGAAAATTTGGACAGAAGCTTGTTTATGACCAAAATACAGTATCCAGAGCAAAATTTTGAAAATATTTTTTTTCGTTTTTCTGTATTTTACTAATAAATGGACTTAGTTTTTTTACACTTAACATTCAGATTCAGTCTGAAGTTAAAGTTTTTCAGTCATCAATAACTTTGTCAAACCTTCATGGAATTTTATGAAATTTCAACAGAAGCTTGTTTATGACCAAAATTGAGTATCCAGAGCAAAATTTAAAAAAAAAATATTTTCATATTTCTGTATTTTACTGATAAATAGACTTAGTTTTTATACGACCGCAAAAAAATTTTTGTGGTCGTATATTGGTATGACGTTGGCGTCGTCGTCGTCGTCGTCGTCGTCCGAAGACGCATTGGTTTCGTGACTCTAACTTTAGTTTAAGTGAATGGATCTCTATGAAATTGTACCATAAGGTTCCATATCACAAAAGGAAGGTTGGGATTGATTTTGGGGTTATGGTACCAACAGTTAAGGAATTAGGGGCCAAAAGGGCCAAAATAAGCATTTTGTAACTTGCAGACATAACTTGTGTGTTAGTGTATGGATCTCTCTGACATTGTACCACAAGGTTCCATATCACAAAGGGAATGCTGGGATTGATTTTTCGGGGTAATTGCCTCAAAATTTTAGGAATTAAGGGCCAAAAAAGGGGCAAAAAACAAGCATTTTTCTAGTTTCATGACAATAACTTGTGTGTAAGTGTATGGATCTTTCTGAAATTGTACTACAAGGTTCCATATCACAAAGGGAAAGCTGGAATTGAGTTTGGGGGTAATTGCCTGAAACGTTTAGGAATTAGGGGCCAAAAAGGGGCCAAAAATAAGCATTTTTCTAGTTTCCAGACAATAACTTGTGTTCAAGTGTATGGATCTCTCTGAAATTGTACTGCAAGGTACCATACCTTAAAGGGAAGGCTGGGATTGAGTTTGGGGGTGATGAATCATAAGGGGGTTCAAAAAATTTGGGGGATTTTTTTTTCTTTTTTCATTTTTTTCTTTAAAATTTTCCATTTTAAGTTGGTTATTTCTGATTTATATTTAAAAGCAAATAATAATGATATGGCAGGAGATACACACCAAACAGGATGTGTAAATTATTATATAATAAGTATTGTGCAATAGCAAGAAATTTTCAATTGCACAGTATTGCTAATAGCAAGAAATCTTCAATTGCACAGTATTGCGCAATAGCAAGAAATATCCAATAGCACAATATTGCGCAATAGCAAGAAATTGTCAATTGTACAGTATTGCACAATAGCAAGAAATATTCAATTGCACAGTATTGCGCAATTGCAAGAAATATTCAATTGCACAGTATTGTGCAAAAAAAGATCCTTTGTATAAATTGCTTATTTCTTGACCAATTTCAATGGGGTTTTATTCTTGAACTCTTGGGGTTCTTTAATATGCTGAATCTAATCATGTATTAAGTTTTTGGATTTTGGGCCCCGTTTTTAAATTGGTCCACATTGAGGTCCAAAGGGTCCAAAATTAAACTTTGTTTGATTTCATCAAAAATTGAATTATTGGGGTTCTTTGATATGCCGAATCTAACCATGTATTTAGATTCTTAATTTTGGTCCTGTTTTCAAATTGGTCTACATTAAGGTCCAAAGGGTCCAAAATTAAACTTAGTTTGATTTTAACAAAATTGAATTCTTAGGATTCTTTGATATGCTGAATCTAAACATGTATTTAGATTTTTGATTATGGGCCCAGTTTTCAAGTTGGTCCAAATCGGGTCCAAAATTAAACTTTGTTTGATTTCAACAAAAATTGAATATATGGGGTTCTTTGATATGCTGAATCTAACCATGTACTTAGATTTTTGATTTTTGGGCCCGTTATCAACTTTGTCCACATTGAGGTCAAAAGGGTCCAAAATTAAACTTTGTTTGATTTCATCAAAAATTGAATTATTGGGGTTCTTTGATATGCCGAATCTAACGTGTATTTAGATTCTTAATTTTGGTCCCGTTTTCAAATTGGTCTACATTAAGGTCCAAGGGTCCAAAATTAAACTTAGTTTGATTTTAACAAAAATTGAATTCTTAGGGTTCTTTGATATGCAGAATCTAAACATGTATTTAGATTTTGATTATGGGCCCAGTTTTCAAGTTGGTCCAAATCGGGTCCAAAATTAAACTTTGTTTGATTTCAACAAAATTGAATATATGGGGTTCTTTGATATGCTGAATCTAACCATGTATTTAGATTTTTGGGCCCTGTTATCAACTTTGTCCACATTGAGGTCAAAAGGGTCCAAAATTAAACTTTGTTTGATTTCATCAAAAATTGAACTCTTGGGGTTCTTTGATATGCTGAATCTAACCATGTATTTAGATTTTGGATATTGGACCATAATAGGTGAATGTCCATTTTAAAATTTTTTAGTTCTTAGACCACATTCATTCTGTGTCAGAAACCTATGCTGTGTCAAATATTTAATCAGAATCCAAATTCAGAGCTGTATCAAGCTTGAATGTTGTGTCCATACTTGCCCCAACTATTCAGGGTTCGACCTCTGCGGTCGTATCAAGCTGCGCCCTGCGGAGCATTTTATTTACACTTAACATTCAGATTCAGTCTGAGGTTAAAGTTTTCCAGTCATCAATAATTTTGTCAAACTTTCATGGAATTTTATGAAAATTGGACAGATTCTTGTTTATGACCAAAATACAGTATCCAGAGTAAATTTTGAAAATATTTATTTTAATTTTTCCGTATTTTACTGATAAATGTACTTAGTTATTTTTAAAGTTAACAAGTAGATACAGTCAGGGGTTTAAGTTGGTTACACATCTAATACTTTGTCAAACCTTCATAGAACTTTCTGAAACTTTGGCAGAAGCTTTTTTATGATTAAGAGATAATGTCTGAAGCAAACTTCTGAAAATATATTTTCATTTTCAGTATTTTTCTGATAGATGGACTTAGTTTTTTTACAGTTAACATTTACAGACAGTCTGTGATTAAATTTTTTTGACATGATAAGTTTGTTAGACCAAGTAGGTTTATTGAACATTGTCACTGTTAGGCAAACTAGTTTCATTGAACATTGTCATTGTTAGACATACTATGTTTATTGAACATTGTCATTGTTAGACATACTATGTTTATTGAACATTATCCTTGGGAAAAACTAGTTTCATTGAACAAATTCATTGTAAGACAATCTAGGTTTATTGAACATTGTCATTGTTTGACAAACTAGGTTTATTGAACATTGTCATTGTGAAAAACTAGTTTCATTGAACAAATTCATTGTAAGACAATCTAGGTTTATTGAACATTGTCATTGTGAAAAACTAGTTTCATTGAACAAATTCATTGTAAGACAATCTAGGTTTATTGAACATTGTCATTGTGAAAAACTAGTTTCATTTAACAAATTCATTGTAAGACAATCTAGGTTTATTGAACATTGTCATTGTGAAAAACTAGTTTCATTGAACAAATTCATTGTAAGACAATCTAGGTTTATTGAACATTGTCATTGTTTGACAAACTAAGTTTCTTAAACATTGTCATTATTAGAAAAACTAAATTAATTGAACATTGTCATTATTAAAAAAAAATTGATTTATTCAACATTGTCAGTGTTAGACAAACAAGGTTTATTTAGGATTGTTAGTGTGCTTCTCTTAAGTTATTGAGTATACTATATACCTTTGTTTACAATGTCAAAACAGTAGATCATATCAGTTCATTGAAATCTTTTATTTGATGACATTTTCCCTGACATTTGGATAAAATTGATAAATAAAGGCCAGCACATGAAATAAAGAAAAGTTAATCAAGGCATTCCATGAACGTTTTAGAAAATATAGAGATGTTCCTGACTATATGGTTCTTTTAGTGACATTTGTATATATGAATCACCAAAACATGTTGTGATAGCATTAATTCATGCTTGGTCAGGTTTATTAGGTATTTTGAATAGAATGTTTCACAAAGCATAAACTCCCATATTAGAATTAAAATATGTTGCAGTCTAATGACATAATTTTACATGTTCATGATTGAAGGTGTAAACTAATTTGGTCAGAACAACACCTGAAGAGACAAAAATTGTCAAAATGTACATTTGGTGCTATAAAATTGGTATGATCAATGTGATTAAAAAAAATAAGGTACATGTTATATTTATTCACAGCAAAAACTCAAAATATTAGTAAGAGAAACATGCTTCACAATTTGACATGTGTAATTGTGTAGGATATATGACCATTAATATTTTTGTTTGTTTTTGTTTTAGGTGGCTACCTTCATTTTACAGAAGATATTATTAGATGAGACTGGCCTATCATACATATGTCAAACCTACGAAAGATTCTCACATGTTGCAATGATATTGGTAAATTATTTATTTAAAAAAAATATATGTTGAATTGTAAATCTGTGCATCAGTTATTGGCATTTCATGATTTTTTGGTAGGGTTTGATAAAGTCCAAAACCGTCTTATAATATGGTGATATATTGGGTAGATGGTAGGGGGTTTGTGTAATAAATTTCTCCTACAGTTTTTAACCTAGATCCCTGAAACTTCACAGGAAGATTGCACATATGTTTAAGTTGTGCACCTGCTATTATGGATTTTTTTCTAATCTTTAGACTTTTAAACTTAGTAATTTTTCCCCAATCCACAGAAAATTGGTACCCACGAAAATAACTGAATCCACAGTCAGACAGGGGTAATACTTATACAAGTCATGTTTATGTATTTGAAGATGCAAGTACTATTTACTTGTATAAGTAAATTTGTAAGATTTTTATTTTCTTTTGAAGGTTTGAATAATCTCCCATTAATCTTATCCAAAAATTTACTTATACAAGTATATATTTTTAACCTCTTAAATTCTCAAGTTTTGGGAGGTCATAACATGCCCAAACAAAATTTTTCTGGTTTGCCTATTATTTTTTAATTAGAGTTCAACCTTTTATCTCAAGAACTAAACAAAGAAATCTACTGATCACAGATGTTAAATAATTGCACAAGGCCTTCAAAAATTACTCCCTGGAGACTTGTAAATGAGCAGTATTTTGAAGATAACAGACAAATGAGATTTTCATTGTCCACGAAATTGTACTTTTATGAATAGTAAAGACAACTATTAATGACAGATAACTAAACACTCTTTTAGAGCAATGTAGTCAAGAGAAATTCAAGAAAGAAGAAAATAAGACTTTTTTACTTATATAAGTTAAACAAATCTTAATGTTTAAGGGATATAACTCTACCTCCAAAATTATTTACCTGTACCAGTAAATAAAAAAACCCATGTGTATGAGTATCACCCCTGTCTGACAGTATATGTATTGTTTCAGTGCTTATTTTGCTGATTGTTTTAGTTGTTTCAATCCATGTTGATCAAAGTTAAGATATTCCTGTCTCTATCTTGTATGTGACATACTGGTAGCCATTAAGAATCAAATTGAACATAGAAACATTCTTTGTGAAAGATTTTTATTTCTCTTTACAGCTTAAGATAAAACTACAAATGAGTATGGAAGAAAGTTATTTTAAAATGCACTAATTATTGTTTTCTTTTTGATACAGGGAAAAATGGTGCTACATTTATCGAAAGAACCCTCTGCCAGGTTACTCAAACATGTTGTCAGATGTTACCTCAGATTGTCAGATAATCCTAGGTAAATCTCAGAATGTTGTAGGAATATACTAAATGTCAAATTTAAAGTTGATTTGCTGTCACAATAAACTGTTAATAGTTATATAAATGTATAACATCAATTAAAATGCACATGTCCCCTTCTTTGTGTAAAGTTCATCAAGTATGCCTCAGGCAAAAAGTTTTGGTAAACTTAAAAGAGCAAAACATTAAGAAATGTTAAAAAAAACTACTACATGGCTTGAAATTTGGTTTTCTACAAAATGGCATAATAACTGAAATTCACAAGACTGCTGTATGAAGTTATATTTTTTTGGTTAATATAAAAATGATGTATAACAGGTACTTTATTTGAGAATTGTGAAGTAATTCTCTCCCAGGGAGAAGGGATATATGCAGGGTTTAAGGTAGGATTTTGACGGCTTTAGTCACTTTTGTGTGATATGAAAATCGACCTTTCTTGGGTAGCAGCTTAACATGATACCAGGGTTTAATACATGAACAAAAACATGAGTATTTTCTTTTTCAGGAGTTCATTAGTATACATACAAATAAAAATATAACAATTAAGATCAGTGTTCTCCCCAGGCCGTTTTAGCGCTGCGGTATTCAGCGCTATCGTATTTCAGCGCGTTGGTATTGAGCAGACCGCAGCGCTATCCAATCAAATATCAGCGCTATCGTTTTTGAATTTTCAAACTTCCGGTATTATTCTGCACAATTCCGATCACGTGGTCGACTGGTTGATTTGTCTGAGAGATCTTTTATTCACCTAACGAAGTCAAATATCGGAGGGGCCAGTTCAATATATGAATAAAATGGCGCCATTTGCAATACTTTTACTGTCAAAAAAAACTTTCCTTCCCCTAGTTTGTCGCTTTAAAAAGATGCAGAAGCTTCATGAAAGGGATGGATAGTGCTGAAAAGTTCATTCCTAAATTATTTAAGGGAAGTTTTACCCCTTCTGTGACAACGTAGTCTCAGACATTTTTTGAACAAACTACGATTATTTCATTATTTTTTCGCGTTTACAACTGAACTGTTGAACCTGTATTGCTTTTAGGAAAGCATTCCTGTTGTCCAGGGATTCATTACAAGCCCGTATTTTACGTTAACTGTCCTTGCATTGCTCTTTTAAAAATCGAATAGAGAATAAAACAAAACGAAAAAAAAATTGCGTGAATATATATAAAAATCGATATTTGTCATCCAAATGTCAATATATATTAATTAAATAGTGTTTAAAAAAATGTAAACAGAGGATGGCTTGGATAGGGAATGGCATTAAATGATGCATAAAGCCACAAGTGTAAACAGAAAGTTATGCAAGCCAGTAAGGGAGACAATTTCAAGGAAAATTTAAAACAAGTATTGTCAAATCTTGACAAATATTTCTGGTGGCCAGTATTCAAATGTTTATGAAATTATCAAACACAACCTTCAAAGGTGGTAGTAATGTTTCAATTGGCAAACATAATTTATTTAATTGATAATCAACCTTTAATAAACAATCTTTAAAAAAATATATAGGACTTCTATCATATTCATCTTGGAATATGACTTTATGTTAGCCTTTATATTGAAACAAGTCTTTAATAACACTTAAATATTATGGAAAGGGTAATTCCATTTCTTCATTTGAAATAATATACTGATTTTGATTGCAAAGTTGTAATTTGATAGATGTAAATAAAAGTTAATGAAAAATTCCAATCTTGTAATTGAAAACTTTCTGTAATATATGTGTCAGTAAATTATGAAGCTGTAAAGGATATATAACTAGTTTATAAGTGAAACAACTAAAAGTGCATACTTACTCTTACAAAAATGATTGAAGGGTGCTAATGAAACCAAATTATATAAATTATCTAGGCATTTTAATTTTTAAAACTCAATATTTTTTTTCCATTTCTGTGAAAGCATATGTATAAAAAATGCAGGTCTTTGTCTATTTAATATAATATAACCAACATGGTAGTTATAAATAAATGTAACATTATGTAAAAATGGTGAATCAATCTAATATCGCGCGCTTACCACAGCGCTATCAAAAAATCCTGGGGAGAACACTGAAGATTGAAACAAAACAGGTGTATTTCTTCAAAAGATACATAGTGATATTTTTGTTTTCATTTGTATGTCTCAAAACAGGAACTAATCGGAATATAATGAATGTATTGGTCAGTGTTCCTGTCCTTATAATTTGCTTTAATATGGTCTGCATATGCTACAGAATAGAGAAAATGTTTTGACATTAGATATAAAGAATAGAGAAAAATGGGCAAAAAAATGAAGAAGAGAGAATAATGGGTGCTTAAATATACAGAATAGAGAAAATTTGTATAAGAATAAAGAATATTGAAAATGATGCCCCCTCCCCAACCCCCTTATTTGTACCATAACTCAGTAATAGGCCAAAGCTTTCTGGATAAGCACTGTAAGTGTGTTTACCCATGTTATATGTGTAGTCATTCAATGATTTACTGTTGTTTGCTTAATGTCCAGTAGCAATTATTTCATGCATAATCAGAACAAAAATGTTTAAACCATATTGCTATTGTTTGGAAAGAAAACAAATTTAGATATCTGAATTGCTAAATTTTGACAATCTAATGTTATCCTCTTAACACATACATAGATCATTTGGTTTCTTTGAGCATCTGCTGGCTCTGTGAGCTATGCTCTTTGTTGGACACAAGTCATACACATGTTTACATTCTAGAAAAAAATTGATTCAAATTTTGCAACTCTTTAATTTTAGGGCTAGGGAAGCATTGAGACAGTGCCTTCCAGACCAGCTAAAAGACAACACTTTTGCTAACTGTCTCAAGGATGACAATTCTACAAAGCGATGGTTGATGCAGCTACAGCAAAATCTAGAAGCCCCAGGTGTACCTGATCCAAGGAGTATGCCACTACACCAACAATAGAAAGCAAGAAATGTTGGAAGAAAAATTTCATAGTCAAGACAGGTTTCTGCTGGAAACTTTTGTCAAAAATCATGATCTCACGAACTGCATCCCTTGACTTATACATGTAGTTGTTGTCTAGGATGTTAAATATTTATTCCAGTCATGTTCAGATGATATTGGAAGTGTTCAGTGAAGCATGTTGTATTGAGAATATTAAACATCATTTTTTTTAAACATTTGTAATATAGTAAGCAGATGTAAGAAAGCAAATATATAAGTGTCATCAAAAACAAATAAAAATAAGATAAAAAGGATTGTTTAGATTTGAATTTGAGAATTATCATTTCTATTTTGTTCTATTTTCAAATAAAATTATTCACTGGTGAATCATATTTGTTATGTATTTTGTATGTGGCATTACCCTATTATTGAAAAATTGCGATGTTGGACAATTTCTCTTCACCCATCATGCATCAGAGCTAATGTTTGTTATACTACTGTTGTAATTATACCCCCTCTTTAAAAAAGGGGGGGAGTATACTGTTTTACCTCTGTCTGTCGGTCCATCAGTCCGTCCGTCTGTCCGTCCCATGAATATTTCTCGTCGCATTTTTCTCAGGAACTACATCATAAGGATTTCTGAAATTTGGTTTCAGGGTTTATATAAGTCAGCTATACCATGTGATGCATTTTCAGATTCATCACTCAATAAGTTCCTGTTTTCCGTCAAGTATTTGGGCGGGGGTATCATCAGTGAGCAGTAGCTCGCAGTTTCACTTGTTCTGTTTTTGATTGGACAATTTAAACAAATCTCAAACTTCAAGGCTAAATGTTTTGAAACAAAAGGGATGGATAAATTGAAGACCATCTTGCAAATGAATCTCATTTAATGTTGATTAACCCTTTAACATTCTTATCGTCCAATTTGACAGATAAGCCAAATTTTTGGACAACTAGTTTACATGAAGTCTTGAATCTTTGACTTATTTTGACGTACAAATGTGTTTTAGGGCTCAAATTATTACTCGGAATACCAGCAACATGATTTAATGTGCCCGAAACTACTATCATTCAATGTGTTGTGTCAATTTTCCCCTAATTGACAAGAATTTTTTCTATGAAAACTGTATTATTATTATTTTTTAATAGAATATTTTCACAGAATACTGTAAAGTTAATCATTGATTTGAAGAAACATATAACTATTTTTGAGAACTGCTGTGTTTATTTTTCAAGAATACTATTAAAACTATAATTAAAACCTGTATATATATATATAATATTTGATTCAAAGAATATCAGCATTATGAAAAACTCAAAACACACTCAAAATTCATGATTCTTTTTGTCAGTTTTTTTGGCCAAAGAGATGAAAAAATCAAAAATGTCTGAAAATTATTAGCAGAGTTGGAATAGCAGTAACAAAACTTTGTTTCTTTAGGGCTTGAATATGAGCATGTTGGACACCATATTGCCTAAATAATAGAATAGTTACATATCAATGAAAAATACTAACATTTCTGTATTGCTTTCTTGTATATTTGCATGAAAATAAAGGGATTTGCAAAAATGGCTTCCTAAGAGTAATGAAGTTGGATGATTTTCTTTCCTTTTTTTTTTTTTTTTATCTTCCCGAGAAGAAGCCTAACATACTTAAATTCCATGATTTTACCAATGGTTCCTGTGGCTCAGCAGTAAGATGAACAATCTGACGACAGAGATATCACATGTTCTAACCTCACTGCTGGGGGTGAACAAATGATTTCCTATATCAAATGTAACTTAACTTTACTTTCAATTTCAAAAAAGACCACTGAAAAACATGCTCAAGTCAACTACATGCTTCATTATAATTTCGGTGAATAACTGACCCTCCCCCTCTTTTGTTAATACATTCTTACCCTGGGTGCCCAACCATACCAGATTATTATAGTATATTCAGTTTATATTCTTTAATATAGGACTCCTTCTGGTTACAGTTTTAATTGACACATTATTACAGAAACTTGTGCCATTAATTTGACTTGGACCAAAATTCTACACACATCTGTTATTTTTAGATGTTACAAGGATCGATATTTCGATATCCCTGGCATGTGTTTCATCGTTCTACATAAATTTGGCACCTACTTCATTTCCAAGAGACTTCATGCATTGCTTTTGCACTAAAACTTTATCCTATTTTGGTAACAAAATGACTGTACAATATCTTTTCCCCTTGAATTTTATATTCTTTCACATTTTTTCAGCAAGTCACTTGATATTTTGAGAGATACCACCTGGCAAAGGAAAGGAATATTTTCTTCAAACTAGATTTTCGATTCAAATTGGACAGTGTTAATTCGGGTAGAAAACGTCAAAAGTCCTTGAATGTTAAAGGGTTAAGGGCAAGCATTGTCATATTGGAATTTATAGCTTTTGGAAAATTACATTTTCATCTTTCTCCCAACTACTTTTTAAGCCAAGTTTTATTTAAGGAGGTTCGCTACTCAGTTTCAAAATAACAAGCTTTTCATAACACTAGTATAAATTGATAGGGGATTATTAAAGGAACCAAAAGAGGAACAAAAAAATATAGGTCAATGTGCTTGTTTTCGAGTTATTAGCCATTTAAATTTTGGCAGGGAAATGTTCTCTTGATTTTTCAAAGCCTTATTATTGAAAAGTTCAAGTTCTCAAAAACTATTAAAAAATAACAAAGATTTTATAAGACTTTTACAGATGGCTTATAATTATACATGTAAAAGATTTATAAAAAGAAAAATGGGGGTCAATGGACAAAATTTTTTAAGGCATTCACATGGATAAAACCAGAGGATTCCGAAAATCTGACAAAAATTCCAAAACATGACAAGCGAACTTCCTTAACTCTCCATGCATTAATTGAAGATCTTCTACGATTGATACTCATTAGGTTCTGATCCAACGAAAATCATGGCTACCAGAGGCAATCTTTTAGCCAACTTTCCAGATCTTCTCTGAAACTACAAGGTAAGACCCTTTTGAAATTCTAATAGATTGACAAAAACAAAACGATGAGGGGGGGCAAGGGGTTTAACTGTTATGCTGTTTTGGGGTAATTTAATTCTTTGTTATCTGTTATTCAGAAAATGTATTTGCTGTTAGCTGTTATTGTCTTATTCCTTGTTAGCTGTTATAGGACTATTATTTTTTTTGTTATCTGTTATTGTGAGTATGTATTTCCTGTTAACTGTTATTGAAAATTGGAATGTTAGAAATTTTTGACAGCCAATATTCAGTAGAAATTGAAGATTGTGACTTGGATGGAGAGTTGTCTCATTGGCACTCATACCACATCTTCTTATAACTATTGGGGTCTTTCCACTGATAATATGGTGGTCCTGTATTTGCAGAAGGATTTCAGTAACATACATCACATCAATGAATTCTAGTCAAATCGGCACCTGGTCAAATCAGCACCTAGTCAATTTGGCACCTGGTTAAATCGGCACCCGATGAAGTAATTTCGGCACCCATGTTACATATGTTTAATATATTTTTCAGTATTTTGAACAAAAAGATTAAAATAAAGAAGGGTTATCCAAATATTGACTTATTTACATTTTTGGGGGTTTCTGTATGTAGTTTTTCGTTCAATTTAATGTGTATTTAAGGTATTGGATTTTTTATGCATGCATTTTGAATGACTGTTGGTTTAATGCTGTTTAAAGTTTCCTGAAAAACCACCTTAATTGCTACCAATTTTCCATGCGAGTTTGACGGCCTGGGACATTTGCGCTTTTACATAGGACGTTTGCACTTTTTTAAATGGACATTTGCGCTTTAATTCATAGGACATTTGCGCTTTTTATAAAAGGACATTTGCGCTTTTACAATATTTAAGATATAGAGTTAGAGCTGATGAAGTTTTCTATTATTTTGATATAATTTGTCCCAAAAGTAGGACAACAGACTGTAAAAATATTATTGAGAAAGCGCAGGAGGGATTTTTTTCATTTTCATTTATTGTCTAAAAGAAATGCACTACGAAATAACTGTGTTCTCGGACCTTATGTTGTACTGTTACACCACTGTCCCATGTCAGGGGAGGGTTGGGCGCCAACTAACATGTTTAACCCCGCCACATTCTGTATGTGCCTGTCCCAAGTCTGGAGCCTGTCGTTTGTGGCTGTGTTACTAATGTTTTTGTTCATTGTATTGTAGTTAAATTGGGCCGTTAGTTTTCTCGTTTGATTCTTGTTTTACAGCTGTCATTTCAGGGCCTTGTATAGCTTACTATGTGGTATGGGTTTGCTGTATGGGAATCATACCACTTCTCCTTTTATACTAATTTACAAAATACAAAAATAGTTATGTATCATTTTTTGAGCATGTGAGTGAATAGTGGCTTTGGGAATTACACAACACGTTTTGCTTTTAGCATTTACATTTAGAAGTGCTACTTCCCCTCTTTACATGAAAGAGAACCCTGACCACCAGTTTTCTTGAAGCTTTTTAACTGCTTCACATACATGACATAGCGAAAGTTGAAGTTCAGAAACTGTTGCTGCAAACAGAGATGTGTTATTTTAATGTTGTATTGTTTATTTTGAAGATCGTTTGCTTTGTATATATGTTGTGTTTGTCACAGATCATGTTTTTGATTTATATGGCAATAAAGTATTTGATTTGATTTAGCAACTTCAATTTAATTTCTCGACAATTATCCTTTTAAAAATCCTACAGCTGTTCCAATATGGTACCCAAATTCTCCATATTAAATAATTTCACAGAAGATACATGATTTATGTTTCACTTGGTGTCATCCAAATTGTCACTCGGGCCAATTTCTATTATATCATCAGAATAGACACTTGAGCCAATTTCTTTTATATTATCAGAATTATTTGTACATGTAACTGGCATGCATGTATCAACTACATTTCCTGTCTTCATCTGGGTATTTTTGTATTTTATAACTAAGGTTTATTATGTGGTCATTGAATAAAAGTTCTATAGTGGTTTTTTTTTATAACAAAATCCATACTATAAATTGCTTTTCTGAAAAGAAATTAAAAAAATCAAATTAATATAAGGTGTCACTGGCTTCATTTTCTTGAAAAATTAGAAAACAATACCAAACACAAAAATCTAATGCCCTTGATTTAAAAATATTTAACAAAAACAGAAACTTGTAATTTTCTTAGTAAAATTCAACATAATCCATACTATAAATTATTGTACAAGTTTTAAGTGAATTTAAGTCAATATTTGTACTAATTGTACATTGTATATTTTTTGGTGCAGATCATAATTTGTACAAAATTATAACTTGTACACAACATATATCAACGGTGTTTATGTTAAGGTCGTATGGACATAGGCCTGTACTCATCAGGTATCCATATGTCCCTTTTTTCTTGATTATTAAGAATTGTTTGAATGTGAATTTGAATTTTACGTATATATGGGGATAATATTCCTTGTATCCCCATGCGTACATATTAAATTCATATCAATTATTTATTTAACAAAAAGGAAAACATATGGCAAGGGATTCCTGATGATGATCATAATTAAAATGTATATACAGGTCTCTGTTAAGACCTTACTAGGTCCATACAACCAGTTATATATATTAAGATATACTGGATTGGTCCTGGACCGTACTGATTTTAAAATTTCATTTACTGTTATCTGTTATTGTCCCTTTTCAATTCCTTGTTATCTGTTTTAAGCCAAATCAATTTACTGTTTTGCTGTTATTGGAACCCCCCTTCCCCCCCTCAACGATCTAAGCTATATTTGGGGTAACATTTACTCCTCTTGAGCATTCAAGGATAATCTTGCCAGTTTGGTGATTTTGGCTCTTCTAGTTTTCTTTTGATAAGAGGAATATGACTGAAGGTACAAACTATCTGTTTAATTCAAATCTGAGTTAAGTATAAGTTTAAACAATTGTTTAGATAATAACATAAATCTGTGTAAGAAGACAAGGCAGCTAAAAAAAATTTAGTCTGTTTTGGAAATCTGCTATCAATATATAACATTGAATATATTCTGAATTACATGTAATAGTTTCAGATAGTGGATGGACCTGTATATCAGTTGTTGCATAAAAACCTTTTTAAGACTTGTGAAATAAGAGCACTAGAAGAAATCAAGTGCTCATATATTTGTGATAAATATGGAACTGTTTGTGTTGGTTCATAAACTGTAAATATACCGATATAATAGACTGTAAATATATATAAAATATTGCATTTCAGCAAAAGGAAAATATGATAACTGAAAATAGATTAGGACGTAATGTATTAATTCATCCTACAAAATCCGTATAAGCAATTTACAAAACCCAAAGCAAGAAACTACTTTACTGCTCTTCTGAAGTCACTATGAGGCCATCAATATTTAGCAAAAGATCAAACAACATCATTGTGACTGTATGCTATAAACATATGGTAAACAGGAGTACAATTTGTTCAAGTTTTAGCAATTGTGATAAATATGAGCTACCAGTATTTTAGGGCTCTCGGTAGCTGTTTCATAATAGGTCCTTAACACCCAGCAATATCTAATAAAGCACCCTATCACTACTTTCAGAATGTTTTAAATTTGAAAAAAATGGTTTTATGAGTAGTTCCCCATTTCAATTGATAGTTTCAGTCTTTATTATAACTTTTAAGCCACCATCTGTAACCTTAAATCCGTCTTTGTTAAACCATTAGATGCAGCTTAATAAAGCATATTAGTCCCCTACCGACGAAGTCGAAGGGGACATTAGGTTTGCACTCTGTCCGTCTGTCCATCTGTCCATCCGTCAGTCCGGCAACTCAGTTTTTCACACTTTTTTTCTTCGTTCTTGAAAATATTGATTTGATATTTGGTATATAGTTTTATCAGGACAAGTTATAGATCAAGTTCGAATTTTATTCCGGTCTGATGATTTAGTCCAGAGTTATGGTCCATAAAAAAACTCCATAACTAATGAACCATATATCTGTACAAAGGGAGATAACTCATTTTTTAAAAGACATTCTTTGGTAAATTGTTTGAGGAATTTTGTGGCAGGTTTATATGTTATTTTGTATAAACTAATTTTCTGAATGCTACATGTATATATATATATATTTTTTTTATTAAGTGAAATCCTTTAATTAAATAATAATCTATTTTTATAAAGGTATATATTTCATTACATTACATTGTGTAGATACAAGTTGTTGACATTTTATAGATAAGTTACAAATCTTTATTAGTTTTTGACAAATGAAAGAAAAATATTTGGAACTATTTATTATATTTGATTGTAATTTGAAAATAGATATACATTGTATTACATCATATCTAATTTTAGAGAACTATTAATTATATCTAATGTTAGAGTGTTATAGGCTTTCCTCACTTTTTTTCATCATGCTTGAAGATATTGATTGACAATTGGTATATAGTTTTATCATGACAAGTTACAGATCAAGTTCAAATTTTTGTTTCGGTCTGATAATTTTGTGCATAGTTTTGGTCCTTGGACTTGAAAAAATTCACTCATATATTCAGTTTTCCACACTGTTTTTAGTCATGCTTGAAGATATTGACTTGATATTTTCTTTTTGTTTACACCATGACAAGTTATAGAACAAGTTAGCATTTTGTTCCAGTATAATGAATTTTTACCCGGTAGTGGACTATGTATTGCCATGCAATACTCTCAGAATGCTTTTTAATTTTACATACATGTATATAAACCTGCTACTTTTATGCTCTAGACCTTAAATATTTAAACCTTTATGACATATGTTTTTATCTCAGCAGACAAAGACCCAAATGATATTGTAATTTTTTGTGTGTATATCACGTAATATTAACTGATTGAAAAATGAATTAGATGTTGACAATTCACTTGAAAACCTAACATATACTACCCAAATAATACCAATAACTCAACTGGGTACCAACATTACATAATTGTCTTTTCATACTACTGGACCTGCTAAATTCTTGAAGAAACCTCTTCCAAAATTATTAATTTCTATTTTATCAGCAATCAAAACTGGGCTTTTTGTTTAATGAAAAATTACCTACATTAGAAGTAGTATTAATTAGCTGTAGATAATTAAAAGTTTACCTTAAGCGTAATAGCAATACTAGTCCCACTCCTTGTGCAAAGTATCAAAGTCTTTGACTTCTATACTCTCTACACAAGTATTCCTCAATCAAAGCTTAAAAACAACTTTCAGAATGTTTTAAATTGGAAAAAAACTGAAAGAATTGTCCTACTTTGTTCATAAGACAGAATAACCAATGCACATACAAATATCTTATTTAAGGAAGGGACAAATCATACTTTGCACAAAAAACACCCTGATTCAAACAAAAAAGCATCACTGAAAATTATTTTATCCAGATGCTGGATTTTTGTTATGGAGAGCACAATTATTCCGTTTTGAGGACATGTATTTCATACGACAGCAAGCATTCGTATGAGAACAAACTGTGACGCTCTGCTTGCAGACTTTTCCCTTTATTTTTATGAAGCAGTTTTCATACTGGAGATTGGTAAGAAAAATGAAAAGAAGCCGGCATTTACTTTTAACTTCACGTTCCGCTAGATAGATGATGACGTTTCACTGAAAAATTAAAAGTTTGGTGACTCTGTTGACTGCATCTATCACAATGAACTTGCAAAATACTATAAAAAAAATGCAGTTAAGTCTGCGACATATCTTGGCGACATCTAGAAACTGACTGAGGATTGGCAGAAAACTTAAATTTACGACAAAAGAGATGATGCAATTTTGCCTGTGTGAACTTAATACGATATTTAGGACTGTTGCTTTTTCTATTATGATCTCCTTGATAGAGGGTTATTGCTAACAAGGAAGCTTTTGCATTAAGGTTCCAAATGATAAAAGTCATCCATTCAAAAGTTTTACGGACATTGTTATTTAGTGGACCGTTATGGAATGTCTTTTATCACAGATGACCAGGAATATGTTCCACTTGTGATAATCGCAATCAAGAATTGTTTCCTTTGATTGTGACATTACCGTAAGCGACTTATCATATAATACAAATATGTCATTATATTTCATATACTGCGTATGCTTAATATTATGCTTTTTTCTTGCACTAATCCGAAATGTTATCAGAAGTTGCTCATCTTGAATGAATGAATTCATAGTTTGTCCAGCTGGTTTCTGAAAGGTTGAAACCTCTTGCGTAAACACAGTTGTTGTAATGGCCAATCTAAATAATTTGTTTTTTTTTTTTCATTTGGCTTGAAATTAGATATGTTTGAAATTTCACGTGGAAACTAAATATTAATCACAAGAATAATCAAAGTTATGATTCACAAGCATAGGAATTTTTTTTCAAATCTCATAATTCAGAGGTATACTTGATTTTGTCATAATCTGGAGATAAAATTGGTTTCATCTTTTGCTCATGTTTATCTCCGATAACTCCATCCATATTAATATTAACAATATCAACACAGCATATTATTTATGTTAATGAGTATGAAGGTTTCTTATTTCATCAAACGCAGATAGGACAATAGTACATTTTTCTCTGTTTATATATGAAACAATCACATCTACGTATTTGGTCCCTTGTGGATAGTTGACTCATTGACAATCATACAGCATCTCCTTATTTTATGTAATCATGTATTGTATTTATTTATACACACTTATTGTACATCCTGTTGAAAATTATACTTTGGCATTGCACATGTCTCTACACTAAATCCGTCGGAGGGGTATTGGTTGACATGTAAGCCTTGGAGAACATGGTTGTTGCTAATTGTTGAAGGCCGTACAGTAAACTATAGCTGCTAAATTCAACGTCATTTGGTCTCCGGTGGAGAGTTGTCTCATTGGCAATCATACCACATCTTGTTTTTATATGGTTAATTCGTTATTTGAAAAAAAACAATACATTATAGATTTCATGCGTCCGGAGCGCTTTTCTGGATTTACCTTCATCAGGAACGCTCAAAACCGAATATTTGAAAGCTAAGGATTTATAAGAATCGAAACAGTTGATAAGCTAAATCTGGCAATAAAATAGTTTTTAGTAATTTCGAGTAATCTTGGATCAGTACTTAGTGTCCTTTGTCTTTTTTTTTTTTTTTTTAAATATTTTTGTGTAAAGTACCGACCTGATTAGTCAATTCTTGTTTTTCTATTTTGAAATGTTTCACATTTTGGGGCCTTTTATAGTTTTCTTTACGGTATGGGTTTTCCAGATTGTTTCACATTTTTGATACTGGGGCCTTTTATAGTTTTCTTTACGGTATGGGTTTTCCAGATTGTTTCACATTTTTGATACTGGGGCCTTTTATAGTTTTCTTTACGGTATGGGTTTTCCAGATTGTTTCACATTTTTGATACTGGGGCCTTTTATAGTTTTCTTTACGGTATGGGTTTTCCAGATTGTTTGACATTTTTGATACTGGGGCCTTTTATAGTTTTCTTTACGGTATGGGTTTTCCAGATTGTTTGACATTTTGATACTGGGGCCTTTTATAGTTTTCTTTACCGTATGGGTTTTCCAGATTGTTTGACATTTTTGATACTGGGGCCTTTATAGTTTTCTTTACGGTATGGGTTTTCCAGATTGTTTGACATTTTGATACTGGGGCCTTTTATAGTTTTCTTTACGGTATGGGTTTTCCAGATTGTTTGACATTTTGATACTGGGGCCTTTTATGTCTTTACGGTATGGGTTTTCCAGATTGTTTGACATTTTGATACTGGGGCCTTTATAGTTTGTCTTTACGGTATGGGTTTTCCAGATTGTTTGACATTTTGATACTGGGGGCCTTTATAGTTTTCTTTACGGTATGGGTTTTCCAGATTGTTTGACATTTTGATACTGGGGCCCTTTATAGTTTTCTTTACGGTATGGGTTTTCCAGATTGTTTGACATTTTGATACTGGGGCCTTTATACTTTACGGTATGGGTTTTCCAGATTGTTTGACATTTTGATACTGGGGCCTTTTATAGTTTGACATTTTCCAGATTGTTTGACATTTTGATACTGGGGCCTTTTATAGTTTTCTTTACGGTATCCAGATTGTTTGACATTTTGATACTGGGGCCTTTATAGTTTTCTTTACGGTATGGGTTTCCAGATTGTTTGACATTTTGATACTGGGGCCTTTATAGTTTTCTTTACCGTATGGGTTTCCAGATTGTTTGACATTTTGATACTGGGGCCTTTTATGGGTATTTTCCAGATTGTTTGACATTTTGATACTGGGGCCTTTTATAGTTTTCTTTACGGTATGGGTTTTCCAGATTGTTTGACATTTTGATACTGGGGCCTTTTATAGTTTTCTTTACGGTATGGGTTTTCCAGATTGTTTGACATTTTTGATACTGGGGCCTTTTATAGTTTTCTTTACGGTATGGGTTTTCCAGATTGTTTCACATTTTTGATACTGGGGCCTTTTATAGTTTTCTTTACGGTATGGGTTTTCCAGATTGTTTCACATTTTTGGGGCCTTTTATAGTTTTCTTTACGGTATGGGTTTTCCAGATTGTTTCACATTTTTGGGGCCTTTTATAGTTTTCTTTACGGTATGGGTTTTCCAGATTGTTTAATCACTACAGAAAGTCTGACGACTATTTGAAAACTGCAGTAAGATTTTAGTACACAAAAGTACCATCCTTCCATCGCCTGCTAATCCGCCCGATACCATGAACACATATGACCGATTAAGTATTAATTGAAAACAAAAGAAATTCATACCAATATTTAAGAAACGGATCAAAATATCTCAAGAGTACAGTTAAAACAGATAAACATTAAAGTAAAAACATGCAGTATATTATTCTGTAGATTTGGTCGTCTGTCCGTCTGTCCGTCTGTTTGAACATAGTTTTGTCTTTCTTTGACATATTGTATTTGATTAACTCCTTGGTATCTCCCTTTTTTCCCTATTCAGAAGTTAGATTCAAATTTAGAAACATCACTAAGTCAGATTAATGACAGAAAGACAATATGTCACCGTTCTGGTAATAAAAATGAGACATGGTTACGATTAACTAATTCTAGATGGCGATCGTAGAACTTGTAAAGTGATAATTTCAGTCTGTCTACCTCACAACCTTCCTGGAGGAGCGACCATTAGATTTTCTAATGGAGGATTTTTTAAAAATATATATGCGTCCTGGTTAGAATTAAAAACAAATATTGACATAGACAGAAGAAAGTAATGAATAAACTGGCCTTTCAATGCTCTTCGATTTCATACTATATTTGTCCTTTTAGCTGTTTTAATTCGAGCGTCACTGATGCGTCGAACCGTGCGTCTGGCGTACACAATTATTAGCCTGGTATTTACAACCACTGGTCGATGCCACTGCTGGTGGAGTTTTCCTCCCTTGGGACATCACCTGCCTAGTAGTCAGCACTTCTGTATTGACATGAACTATCACTGATATTGTGATACTTATAATTTAATTTGTTTACAAAATTTTGAATTGTTTGAGATACTAAGCATTTTTCCCCAGGAAAATATTACCTTAGCTCGTATTTTGGCAAACTCTTCTGGAATTTTTTGGCCCTTATTGCTCAATTTTGTTCTTTATTTGGGCTTTTAACTGTTTTGATTCGAGCGTCAATGATGAGTCTTTAAAAAGAAACGCGCGTCTGGCGTAAAAATCAGTAGCTTGGTATCTTTGAGGTTTTGTTTGCAACAGCAAAATGAATATTGCTTCCGTCAAAAGAAAATCATAAAGTCGTCTTCTAAAGAGGATTTTGGTTATAACGTTTGTTAGCGAAATCGTCACAAGGAGGACATCGAAAATGAAAATGAATATCGAACTATACATAACAAAACCTATTTGAATGCATGTTTAAAAAATATCCAACGAATTTCAAACTTCCCGAGAACACAGCTATTTTTTCATATAGAAACACTAAATGATATCGATCCTTTCGAAAGTTAAACAACCATCCAGAAGATGAAACAGACGTCAATAGCTACCATCGCAGAACTATTCGTTGCAAAAAGATTAGGGACGTAACCGAATATGGTATGTTTTAGTCTGTCCTTAATCGACCTTTAAAAAACAAGTTGTTCAGTTCAATATGATTGACTGGAATGTTCTAACGCAAAACATAAAAGAAATCTCATTTTTTTAAATTACTAAGTAGATGTAGTGAATAAAAAATCAAATGATGAATATCGGGTTTGTTTACAGTTACAAAGCCTATTAAAATCAAATCTTCGATTGCGTCCATTTGTCGGTCTAATCGATTATTTTAGGATTATATCTATAGGTACACGTCCCCTTGAAATAGTTTATCAATTGGTTCTTATTTAAATTTCAAAAGTATTTCAATTTCGTATTGTCATTTCAAAATGTAACGATTTGGTTTGTTAATGTACCATTAAAAAAAGATATAAAAATATAAAAGATATAAGCTGTCCGCTACACCAAATAATTTTACTAACTACATTTACATGAACATTTTGCTTTAAAGCATCAAACGGTTTCGAGTGAAGTACCTAGAACAGACGGATTTCATCCAACCAAGCAATAAAAAGGGTAAGTCACTAAAATGAACGATATTCAATTAAACCTTATCAGAATTGTTAAAATGAGTTATAAACTTTCACGGGCATGTGCACTTAAATCAACGCATATTACCTAAATAGTCCATACACTTTAGATATTTATTTCAGAGGATACCACCAGTTTTATCATTTCTCATGAGTCCTTATCAAAAAAGTAAAAAAAAAAACAAATAACCGAACTCCAATGAAAATTCAAAACGGAAAATCCCTTAACAAATGGCAAAATCAAAAGCTCAAACACATCAAACGAATGGAAAACAACTGTCATATTCTTGACTTGGTACAGGCATTTCCTTATGTAGAAAATGATGGATTAAACCTGGTTTTATAGATAGCTAAACCTATCACTTCTATGACAGTCGCATAAAATTCCATTAAATTGACAGCAGTGTGTGAGCAAAACAAACAGACATAATAGGTAAAAATTTCAAAAATTGGGGTACAGCGGTATAAACACATGATCTTATTGACATACCTATAACTATATAGAGGTATGTCTAGATTTATTACCTTGTCTGCTTCTATATCTGTTTTAACCTCGCTCGCTACTCACGCTGGATAAACTTTTACAAGTTTTATTCGAACTTTTAGTAAAAGGTTACATGCATCACAATTGAATTCAAAGGTTGAAGGTTTGACACGAAGGTAAATTGTTTCTTATCAGTTTTATCAATTTGTTTCAATTAAGAATGTTCTTGCTCATCATCTGTCAGTTTCATCAGAGCTCGACTGTTTTTACCTTGTTGGCTAATCACATCGGACGCTTCAAAACCATTTTTCTTATCAAATTGTATAGCTATTCATTTAGAGATTCCCTGAATCCTATTAGAAGCCTGGTATCTTTGATGAATTTTGAAGACATTACAAGTTGAAGCATTTTTTGCTTTGGAATTCTGTAACCTTATATCAATGTATTTTCATTACTTACGGTCTTATTCTGTCCCATGTAACTGAGTCGTCTAATGCTACTATAGTATATCGTGCCTTGTCATATGTTGTTGTAACACTTAAATTCTTCATGACGTATCTGTTTGCTGGTTTGCATAATTCCTACTGTATTCTTGGTCCTCCTGTTTCTCTGAGCAGCCTTGATGATAGAATGATAGAAACATAGGCGTTTGCCTGGAGCA
Source organism: Mytilus coruscus (assembly GCA_017311375.1). Lineage (NCBI taxonomy): Eukaryota > Metazoa > Mollusca > Bivalvia > Mytilida > Mytilidae > Mytilus > Mytilus coruscus. The sequence goes on along the minus strand of CM029596.1, from coordinate 119,846,796 downwards.
GCCAACAGCTTGTCAAAACTCCTCTCTTCTCTTCGGTTTCTTTGATTAACTGACTTATAAGCTGCTGTGTTCCAATTTTCCGGATAACCCTTGAAGTCCTCTTCTCTTAACTGATGTGTTGATGTAGTTTTTATACGCCATGAATTGTTCAACTTTCTTGTCAGAACAGAAAAGAAGACCTTCCTTTCTTATTTATCTGTGTGATGGTTTGAAACTACTTAACAGTTCAGATTTCGTTTATTTTGACACAAAACATATGTCTGCCTTCGTGAAACTATTTGTACTTGACCTTTCCTCTAAATTATTGTTAACAATTGTCATTACATCTTCCACATATTAGTGCACTTCTTTAAGATCTCGATGGAATACCATTTTATTCAGGTGCTATCCTTCTTGTTGCCTTTTCTCCAAACATACTGAGCTTACCTCCATGTTGGTTATTTCTCGTTCCTTCCTTCAGCCGGTGTCTCAAATAGTTCTATCCACGCACATTCTTTAGATATTACCGTATCTTTCTTTTCGCTGACTGAAGTTAGCCTTGTCTTTCTACATCTTCAAGGTTTTTTGAAAACTGAAATGAACCTGTGACGAACTTTGGCTTATCCTTCTTTGCTATTTGAATTCCTAATGCTCGTCTCAAGATCTGAATCATCCTTGGTGTATCATCACGGAGAACCTGTTATCCGAACTTTTCGTCCTGACTTTTTGTTTCTTTGTATCGCTTGTTTAGCGGTCTTAAGTATTGTCTTCTATGCTTATGTGTCTATTTTTTTTCCTCTGTTGCCTACAGTTTCCTTTAACTTGCTTGCACTACTCCAGATCGTTTCTTGCTGACGATGTAAACTATGGAGGTGAACATATATGAATAAAAAGATGTGGTTTGATTGCCAAAGAGATATCTCACCACCAAAGACCAAATGATGTAGAAGTTAGTAAACTATAGATCACCGTATGGCCTTCAACAGTGAGCAAAACCAATACTGCATAGCAAGCTATAAAAATCCGCGATATTAATAACAAATATAAAACAATTCCAACGAGAAAACTAACGACCTGATTTATGTACCAAACAATCTTTATGTTCCTCTTTATACTACCATTGAAAGTAGTTTTTTTCATCATGAAGCTTACGTCTCCATCTAGTCTTTCCAATTCTGTTTTTGAATCATCCTTGTCCAGTTGATACTTTACTTTCTTGTTTGTCTACTGTATGTGCGTTCCGACGACTATTCAAGCTCTACATGCTATTTATGTTGAATAAGTCGCTGAGAGACTCCTGCTATTGTGGTTGGACTCCTGACTAAATATCCAAATGTCTCACCCGACCTTGTTCGTGTGCGCTGCAAATGACTGAAGATCTGGCTCCATTTAGTTTTTATTGATGTAGTAACTGATCTCTGTTGTTCTAGTATACATTTTCTCATCCACATCCAACCTGTTATTCGTAAGTATTGTTGTCTTTATTGTTGCTTTGTCAGTATGCTTGTTCTTGTCCGTTTCCGTGTCATCCCTTATGATGAGGCTCTCATCCACCACACGCTCAGAATTTGCTGCATTTGGATTTCGTGTTTACCCTTTAAAACACCATTTTTCGGATAATCAAACCAACGGAAATCAGATGAGTTAATTGTTCACCCCTATGCATCTAGATATATTCCCCGCATGTCTCGCATCTCCTTTTTGGCCTTGTTTCAGATATGATTTATATATATATATAACTCAATATGTAGGGGATCATAGTCTACATTTTGTTTGAAATTACTGAACACATCTTTTTTCAAGTGGTTTACCTGACAGGAGTAACTTATACCATCCTCATCGTCGTGCGATTTAAAGCAGTTAGACATAATTCGGGTAGGTTTTTTTAAGTGTTTATGTTTGTATTTATTTAAATATTTGCATATATTTAACAAACCTTGAAAACACTCAATTATCCGACTATTATCAGAAAAGATCACATTCACATTTTGCGGTAACTTACAAAATCTAGTTTTTTGCAAGAGGAAAAAAAATGGTTTAGTACCACTTAGATCGCTTACGTTTGTAAAAGATGATGATCATTTGCGATTTGGTGCCGTTCTAAGGATCACTAGGATATTTAGATTTTTTAAACCAATATCCCTACTGTAATGGTTTTTTGTGGTTTTTTCTGAGGGCTTATTTTTGTTTGTTTGTTTGTTTGTTTGTTTGTTTGTTTTTTTTTTTTTTTTTTTTTCGTTTGGTTTTATGGGGAGAGGAAGGGTTTGATCTGAAACTAAAGATGACAACAATTGCCTGGATATTTTAACACATGGACCTCCGGGAAACAGAGCAAGGTCGAAAATATACGAAGGGGGAAGTAAAAATCTATAAGTCGAAGACTTTTCAAATTTCTCTCTGTCACAAATGTATGTACTATAATGTATTACGCTGTTCTCATGCACACAATGAAGTGGATCCTGTCTTGGTGTGAATGATGTGACCAATAATAAAGATAGACAGACATCGAATTCAAAATATTAATCAGAAAACTAAAGATTCAACAACACGAACACCACAAAAATTTGTTTGAATTCAGATTCTTCGTAAATTAAAGTAGTTCCTATTCCGTTATCGGCACCTAATGTTCTAGTAAAATTTCACTGACCCCCAAAAAGGTAACGGGCTTATAAATGTTGGTGTCTTTTTTCAATAGCTGCTGCAGATTTGAGCATAAACATTTATATTTTGGAAAGAAAGTAATTGAAAATGCGTGTTTAGTCATTGAAATTTGAACAATAGCTACTACCACCTTAACAAACTTAACAGTATCTGCTAGCACATTTCAACCAAATTTTTCAACAATATATGCCGTCTAAACCATGCAATTTTTTGTTTATTATTTGGTTTTTACATGCACTTTATTATCTGCACCTATGTCTGGTGTAACCTCACTTTAATATGAACCCGTACCTATCAAACTATCGAGTCCGTATTTCGTTTTTTATTGCTTGTTTTCACCAGTTGCCTTCATAATCGAAATGCATGATTGGTTGTTGACACATTATAGCGTGGTGTTCAATATTTACTAGTAGTCAAACGATAATTGATGCAAACTGAAGATGAAGGTGATCATCGTTGAGTACTCTAGTTTTTAGTATTGAAAATTCTCGTAATTTTCGAGCAAATGAGTATAAGTATCGTGTGTAAATCATTTCTTGCAACTATTATCTTCAGTAATCGATTTAATCTTCTTTTTATGCAGATCGAGAATTCACCGAAAAGACGTTTAATGCATATACGTTGTATCAAAATAATGTTTGCCAGCTTTGCTTCAATGACATCATAAATATAGGCAACAGTAGTCTACCGGTGTTCATATCTTATAAATCAATATAAGGTGGATCATCACTATATATTACCTCAGATAGAATTTTCTTTTTTTTTTTTTTTTTTTTTTTTTTAAATATGATAAAAAGTATGAGTCACCGTAAGGTACAAGTCGTACAAAATTGTCCAATTTTGCATAGATTATTCATTAAAAAAACTTTTTTGTGATTAAAAAGAAATATTTGCAATTTGTTAGAACAGTAGAAATAATGCAATAATTCTTATTTTTCTTTATTTAAACAAACAATCTTCCATACTAATTTCCAATCTGTCTCAAAACTTGCAGATGTAAGCAAAAAACGAGACCAATTGTGTACTGCTATTTTACAATCCAAGATGGCGGTATACAAATAATCTACCTTAAAAAGACAAATCAAGGTTACAAACAAAAACTGAAGTAACTATCTGTCCAGTAGAGCCAAAAATATCAAGACCACTAAAGAAACACGCCAATAACTTGGTGTAGAACGGAAAATGATTCTAAATTTCCTGGTTAAATTATAGCGACAGAAGTTGACCGATGTTCAAATATTGTACATCGATTAGAAATAAAGAAATAAAGGTTACAAACAAAAACGGCGGGAATCGCATGAAAACAAAAAGGAGGTAGACTGTGTGCGTCGATAGGATAAGCGTCTCCTGCTATGCATCACCCGACTTGCGAATTCACTCAGTAAAAATGTCACAATCGGGAATAGGACACAATCGGTAGAATTATAGATCAGATGACTATACTGGTATCTAAATATCTAAGACCGCGAAAACATATCGCAAGTGAGTTGAGACACGGATATATCGTATCGGTCAACAAATTCGTGATGGTGACCGTAAAACTTTTAGAGTGTCGATTTCAGTCGATATTCCTCATAACTTAGTTCGAGCAGTTTTTGTATAAGGAGGATACTCCTGTTAATGAAGTATGTATAGTGTGAATATTCACGAGCGTAATGTATTCACTAAACTATGTAAACGCCTTACGATGTGGTAGAAGGTATGTTAATGTTGAGAAATGGGAAGTTGACAATTGGAAAGTTGAAATCACCATGTTTGTCATAGATTCCAGTTTGAAGTCGTACATCTGTGTCAACATCGAGGAAAATATTAAGAAATGAAGCAGACCATCTAAAAAGTAAAATAACAGGCATTTACTTATGTAAAAGTTGTTTTATAGCTAGCTAAACCAACTTTCGGTAGTATCCTTTATCTCATTTAACTGGGATATGAGAGATGTAAGCACTAATTGAAATGTTGGTTATTGAGTGACAGAACATATCACTATATCTGAAAGTGAAATTTAAGAGCTTTGCTATAAAATCAACTGTACCAATTTTACTGCACCAGATGCATATTTCTACAAGATGTTTTTTATTTTTGTCTTCGAGGAAGTTCTTTATATATTCTGCTTTATATGAGTACAAAAACAAGTCGGCCAGGAGTGTTGCACAATTAGTACCCATTGTAATATCGAGTGTCTGCTGAAATATCAATCCACCAAACTCAACAAATATGTTGTATATCAAAAAGTCTATCAATTTCCCTAATTGAAGTAGTTAATATTTTATTCCTTGATATTAACGTATAAAAGGGTTGCATTAGATCTTATATAATTAAAAGTGTCCGGCGAATAAGCAAATAAATCATACCATTAAGTTTATATTTTGATTCGTAAAATAAAGAATTGGATATATATTATTTTCAACAATAATGAATATTTCATTAAAAACTGAAATTATTATCATTTTGCTTTTTCTTACAGATATATCATGGCTACAGCGTTGACGGTATTGATATTAATTAGCTTCATTTGTGGTGGCTATATTAAGCAATGTACATCAAATTCGTCGATGAAGATATCGAAAATTCCAAGACAGAATAGTGGGTTGGTCATATGGACGACCAGTGTTCCTAATATTTTTCCATGTGCTCTTATATGCTTACAAATTACCAAATGCAAATCTTTCGCTTTTCTCGCCGATATAAAACAATGCTATTTCTACTCCAATGTTGCAGACAGTGCTTCAAATTCAGAAGCGATCGATGATTTTGTGGATGCCAATACTTTGTCTGACGTAAGTTTGTATTTGTGAGTGGTATATACCTAAATTAAAAAAATACATGATAAAAAATAGAATAAACAACGTTAATGGAAAAACGATTTTCCTTCATTTGCGTTGATTTTATTTGCGTTTATTTGATCATAGTTTTCTCACATGTTTGCTTGCTGTATGAAATCTATCTTGAAACACAGTCGCCAAATCTGAAATGAAAGAAGACATAGATTTTTAACATCAGCTGATTAGGTACTTTTGGCTTCCTTGTGGTAACTTTGTAATAGCTGCAATTTCTGTAATGTCGCTTTTCTCAACTATTCCCTATGCTCAATTGAAAGATCAAATAAATCTCTTTAAACAGAGTTTTTACTTAAAAAATTGAGAATCGTATATACAATTTTTTTTGTTTGAATTCATCTCACTTTCTGGAGAACAGCGGTAATTTCCAAAAAAACAAATATATCGATTTCTGGACTTCTTTTATCGACAACATATTTGTTGAGTTTGGTGTATATATATTTCAATAGACAGTCGGTATTCAAATGGACACTTATTGTGTAACCCTACTGGCTGACCTGTTTTTGTACTCATATGAAGCAGAATTTATTCATACAGAAAAAAAAAACATCTTGCAAATTTTATAATGTCACTTCCAGATATATTGATGATATCCTGTCACTCTATAACCAACATTAAAGTTAGTGCTTGCATCTCATATATCCCAGTAAACTAGAGATTAAGAATCCTACCGAAACTAGAAGTTTGCTTCATATCTTGATCTTTTCCTCGATATTGACAAAGATGGACGATTTCAAACTAGAATACATGATGAACGTGATTATTTCAACTTTCTAATTGTCAACTTTCAATTTCTCAACAGTTACACACCCTCTGCCCAATGGTATGAGGTTTACATATCTTAATTGATACGTTACGTTCGTGCATGTTCACACTATAGTGATTTTGTTAGCAAGAATGTGCTTCTTATACAACAGGTACTCCAACAGAGTTATGAGGAAGAACGATTGAAATCGACACAACATACGCTTTACGGTCACAATCATAATTGTTTGACGATACGATATGTCTGGGTCTCAACTCACTAGACCTTAAGATAACAAAATAGTCGTCTAATCTCTTATTTTACCGATTGTGTCCTATTCCCGATTGTGATATTTAGACTGCGTGTAGATTCGCATGGCGGGTGATACATGCATATCAGGAGACGCTTACCCTGTCGACGCACCCATTTTAAAAATAAGGAGATGTGGTATGATTGCCAATGAGACAACTATCCACCAAAGTTCAAATGAAGTAAGCAGAAACCGTAGGGCCTTCAACAATGAGAAAAACCGAAAAGTAGGCTATGAAAGTCCCTGACATGAAAAATATGAAGAAAACTAACGACTTTATTTATAACAAAACAGTTCACGAAAAACACAAATATGACAGACATGAACCAACGAGAACCAATGAACTACAGGCTCCTGACTTGGGACAGGTACATAAATAATGTGGCTGGGTTAAACATGTTTGTGAGCACTCAATCCTCCCTCTAACCTTGGGACAGTTGTGTTACAGCACAACATAAGAATAAACTATAACAATCAGTTGGAAAGGGCCGATACAAAGCAGACAAACATCTAACAAAAATACAGACCGGACGTTGCAGGGTTTTTATGCATCCCTAACACCAAAAAAGACACAACGTACTAATCTGAGAGTACTCACAGCTACTGACAGCTAGTTCAAAGCCAATAACAACTAATAAAAAAATCGTGTATCTAAGACTAAAATATCAATCAGTACACATCCAACATCCAATTGATTTAGTGTAAACACGTCATTAACAGTCAAAGAAAAACATGACCTTGTGCAATGCCAAAATATAGGTATCGACAGATTGTAGTACCGTGAAAGTGCATATGTGTATAACAATAATATTAAGTATGGTTTTAATTTACTGATAATAAAAAATCATGTTTATACCAATTAAAACAATATTCAAAGATCTAATCACAGTATTGAATTGGTAACCTTTTAGAATAAGTTTATTTAAAGGATTGATAAGTTTATCCAGATCGTATTTTAATTTTCGGGCCGGGTAAACAACATCATCGTAAAGATTTGGATGTGCTGTTTCGTCTGAAATAAGTTTTCTACAGGTACAGACAAACTTCTAAACCAAACATTTGTATCTATGAAAGAGTTTAGTAAAGGTTTTAAGTAACTGGTGGTAACGAAATCCCCAGCTTAATAATGTTACACATAGATTACGCTCATTGAAATCCAAAACAAATTGGGATATATTAACACCGTAAGACTGTACCAAAGGAACTTCACCATCCAGAAAAGGAAAATTACCAGTAGGGCAGAAAATCGTCAAACTAAAATATCTAAATCTAGGAAAAGATAGTTATTGCTGTTAATATTTGATTTATTTAAAATAAGTTCCTTTGGGTAAATATCGGCAGTATATTTAGAGACTTCTTGATTATTTCAGTCTAGCTCCTTTTGGGTTCATGAGATTTCCTCAGATTTTGTTTGTTACTTTAATGCGTTTTCTAAATCGATTTTATGAGATTTGAACATTGATAAACTACTGTTGCCTTTATATATGAAGCATTGTTTTACTTTTGCAAGTGTTTTCCTTAAGGCTGATAGGATAAAGTAAAGTGCTTACGAGTATTCTGAACTTATTTTCTTGTATTTCTCTCATGTATCTTTTGTTAGAACCTCGTCCTCGTCAACGGTTGATTTCGTTTACATATTAGAATTTCGTGCTTTAAAGGATTCGATACTGATGTTAAATCGTTGGTAGAATCTGTTATATTTATTCACCACTCTAGTTGTTGGTCTGTTTAGAGATTTGAATATGGGGTAAATTAAGGCTACAATAGTTTACCGATGTTCAAATCACGTGACTATATTAGGAAGAGACAAATCAAGGTAACAAACAGAAACTGAAAAAAAATTGCATGAACTCCAAAAGGAGTGAGGCCAGTTGTGTCGACAGGAAAAACTTCTCCGGCTATTACAGATCAGACAACTATACAAATATGTAAAGAATGATGACGAAAACATGTCGCTAGTGAGTTCAGAGACGGACACATCGTACCTGTCAACCAATTCGTGATGGTGGCCGTAAAACTTATGCTGCATTGATTTGTTTTTCTTCCTTGTAACTCTGTTGGAGCAGTTTTGTGAAAGGAGTATATCATCGTTTGGTGTATAGCGGAAAATGCATGAACGTAACATTAACGTCATACGATGAGACAGAGGGTATGTGACTGCTGAGAAATGGGAAGTTGACAATTGGAAAGTTGAAATCATCCGGTTTGCCATAGGCTGTAGTTGTCCATTTATTTTGAAAATAATTATTAGGAAAAGATCCCAATATGGCACAGACCTTCAAGTTTCGTTAATATCCTTAATTCAAAGTTCACTGGGATATATGAGATGCATGAACTCACTAAAACGTTGGTTATAGAGTGACGAAAGATCATCAATATATCTGAAAGTGAAATTAAAGAACCTTGCTTTTCCTTTTGTCTTTGAGAAGGTACTGTATGAATTCGGTTTCATTTCATTACAAAAACAAGTCGGCTGGTAGTGGTGCACATTTAGTACCCATTAGGATGCCGTCTGACTGCTAAAATATCATTCCAGCGAAATCAATATATATGTCGTGAAACAAAAAATCAAGCATTTTGCTGATTTTTCCTTCGGTGTATTTGTTAAAAAAATCAAAGGTTTTGGTATTACTGAAAAAATTAGAGATTGTGAAGAAGATTTAGATCTTTTCAAATCCACAATAGATTGACATTACTCGTTCAATATACCTCATCGCACTATTTCTGAAGGCCATATTTTACTATGGAAAGTATGGTGGTAAGAACTTTAGAAAGACGACTGCATTATCTACCTCTATATGCTCATTTCCTTTTATTGTTTTATTTGGTGAAAATTAAAAAAAGTTGTCATATAATTCGTATCAATCAGAGAAATATACACCTTTTAATCTATACAAGTTTGTAGGCCTGTCCATATCATGCAACAACAAAAAACGTTAAGTACAAGTAGTAATTCCGTCATTTGTCGTTATATATGATTTAATCGTTTAACTTTCGTTGCAGCTACAGTCCTATATTTGTAATTATATTTATAATATCTTTTAACATTTGCCACACATTTAAACCTCGATCCAAAATCATTTTTTGTAAAATTATGAAATGGAGAGCAGTTGATCGAGTTTAAACACAAACAACTCAAAACGAATTGTAATAATCATTATTTAAGAAAAAAAGGAAAACTTAACTTATGGTGCCAAACCTCTCATTCAATACATTTAATTAGTATGCAATCAACCGTATCTCAGAGAAAATGCCCGAACTAAGAGAGAGGACAGCTATGTGAAGGATGAATATAAGTAAAGGCCGAAATGAATTTAATATACAATGTGATAACAATAAACAGACAAGCAGTATGAACATATGACTGAAAATTCATTATCTATGATTTTATTAGTGATTTGTATAATCTATTTGTATGTATATACATACGATAATGCATGTACGCATTTCATTTACATGAAAGTACGAATTCATATACAATGTATGACAAGCTTCGCTTAATATTTTAGTTTCATTATATTTCAGGAACTTGCAGGAAACTGTGAAAATCATACTTGTTCGGAAGACGAAATGTGTTTACCATCCAGAACTTCGGGAAATCGATGCATACCTTATGTTTATCATGATTGGTAAAATCATGATAAAAACATGCTTCTAACTTTTGTGGATTTCATTTACTTTACGTTGTGTTTCTTTACTTATTTTGACGGATTTCACTTAATTTAGCACATACATTATTATCAAAACAATATTTGGAGCAAGAAAATTTCAAGTTTTATTTTGACTGCTTTAAATTTGAGAGTTTGATAAAGTAAAAAAAATTGTTTTTAAAAACATCAAAATCGACTGTAAGCAAAGATATATTGTATGTCATACTCAACACACAGTTATTCCAGGAACTTCTTCCACCAAATGGTGTAAAGGAACGACCAGTATAGAAATAAAAGATGTGGTATGATTGCCAATGGGACAACTATTTAACAGAGACTGAATGGCTTATCTGTAAGCAACTATAGGCCACCATACGGCTTTCAACGATGCGCAAAACGCTTAACATTCCTGTGAGAAAAACAACGCAAAATTCAGTTTATCTGCGTCAGACAAATGTGGAATTTACTTTTACAAAAATACAAGAGAAACGGAGATCGATCACGAAAACGAATGCTAGATACTTGTTTGACCACACAGAAATGGACATTACAAACCTGGTAATGTATGTTAAACTAACATATATCCAATAAATCACTTAAAGCTACACAGATATTTACTATAAGAGAAATTGAAGTCACAGAACTACAAATATAATACTTGTTCATACGGCTTAGTACTAACCCGAGAGACTGGGGAGAGCGGGTACGCGTAATATTTAAGTTACCGGAATCTCAAAATGAAATTCGCTCAATCACAGGAATAAAAATATTGCTTTAGTTCGATATAAAAAAAATAAACAGTAGTGTATATTATGTCTAATGAAATCCAAAATAAATCAAGATGTATCTTTATGACTATGTATTAAAAAACTTAAAGTTCGGTACGCCAGACGAGTATTTCGTCTACATACGACTTATGAATGGTGCTCGAATCAAAAAAATTGCAAGGTCAAATGAAGTACGAAGTTTAAGATCATTATAAACTGAAATGCCAAAAATTGTGCCCAAATACGTTTTAGGTCATAAATGCCTGGAGGTGTAACATCCTTAGTGTTTGAGTAATTCAAAATTTAGAAATGGTAAATTTACGCATAATATCGTATCAATGATATGTCCTGTCAACTCAAGAATAATGACTAGGGATACCCTCTGGGACGTAACGTCCACCGTGACAATTGACCCAGTTGTTATTAAAAGTCTTCATCAATAGAGTTTAATTTGAAACGCCAGATGCGCGTTTTGTTTACACAAGATCATTGGCGCACGATTTATACTAGTTGGAGGCCCGAATTAAGTACGAGATTGAGGCATTGAAAACCAAATTTCCACAAAGTTGTGCCAATTACAACTAAGATCATCTAAACCAGTGGTAGAAAACCGTTAGTGTTTAAATTAATTCTACAATCAAAAAAGAGGCGAATGATACCAAAAGGGCGAACTAAAACTCATAACAGAGACCGACAAATACATAGATAAAAACGAAAAAACAGCCACTAGTAAAATAACAGTCTACAAAAACCTTTTTGAAATTTAAGGACTGAGCAACATGAATCTAGCTAAAAACCATGGTGATAAAGTCTGATTGAAAAGGGCAACGATTCGATGTTAACGAGTCTGCAAAATTTTTATTTTCAAAATGATAATTTCTCCGTACTTTTTAGAACAAGAGTAAGTTAACAATCTCTCAAATCGATCAATCTAACCAGTGAAAAATAAGAGAAAAGAAAGAAAGAGGTAAACGTTCTGTACAATAGGTAACATGCGGACCCTTCCAGAGAGTTGTTGTTCCGGTTCTTTAAAAAGCAGAGAGCCGGAAATTTTCCCAATTTGCCATTGAACTGTGTTCTCATTCTGATCAATAAAGCCTGTATTTAAAAACGGATAAGCTTTTAATGATTTTCATCTTGAAATTTGGAATGTTGTCAGCAAACAATTGTAATGTATAGAATTGACAGTTCGATTCGAGCTATTTAATATACTTCCACTGGATAAAAACTAGTGCGAAATTTTTGAAGCGAGAACAAAAGAAACGCGTATGAAAGAGTCAAGATGTTACCTTTCACGTAAAAAGTTGAGACGATCAACTTCTTCAATATGGTGACCATAAAATCTGTAAAATGATAACTTCAGTTCGTCTTCCTCATTATCTTACTCGAGTAGTCTGAGTTACGTGTATACGTGTTAGGGGAATTGCCGTAATGAGATCAACCTCACAGTAAAAAAGTCAAATATCATAATTGAAAAAGAACATAATATCAAATATCAAAAATAGAATGAACATCATCCTATCAGTTTTAAATCAAGTACCAAATATTCAAGAATTGAAAATCGGAATGAATGCAATAATACAATAACCGTCGAATATCCAACTGTATGTTCTAACGTAAAGGTTATTAAAAGTCTTTCTTAAAGACGAAAAGCATGAAAACACAGAGTGTTTAATATCGAAATAATACCAAAATGAATACATGAAACTGTAATTTATTCTGCGCCAAAATTCAATCAAAAGTGAAATGTCAGATATCAAAATTAATAAAGTAATGTAGATTATATACTATTGAAAATCAAAATAAATATCAAAGAATATCAGACTGGGGAATAGCATGATGCTTTTTTTATATCGTTAAAGAAATTAATCTATCTCTTGATATGTAATCATGTCCATGTATCAGACAAAAATAATTATATTCACACAAAACATTACCTGCAAAAATATAGGGCGTTGCCAAAAATGCTATATAAACCTGAACATTGTAAGTAAAAGAAAGTGAATTTTTATTATGATATTCAAAATCAATATGATTGATTTGTACTTCTGCAAAGCATCAAGGACATTTTCCAATTAAAAATGTATGTTGTAATATTGTAGCGATCTATGAATAACATTGCTTGACATTTTTAAACAATATGTAGATTATCTAATACTAGTATGTTTACATTAACCAGTCACATTGAAATAAAAATCTTGAGTTCATACTTTTTAAATTGTTTTGTGCTTACTTATATCAGTATTATTGATGAATCTGTAATTACTTTTATATGAACATCTTTTGAAAATTGATTCTCTTTTTTTTCCGTTGTTTGAAACTAAAATTCATTAAGAAACATCACAAGAAGAGGCAAATATAATAAATAATAGATTTCCGAGATACAAATTAAAATTCTGGACGATCGTTGAACTTTTGCTTAAAAAGCGTCAAACTGTTGAGAGTACAAAGTTCATTTGACCAAGCTATAAACTGGATTAGTATCTAAACTAAACAACGATATTGCATCAAAAGTAAAATGTTCGGGATGAAATTTATAAAGACTGACACGTCCTTTTCGCACTTATGTCAACACATATTCAATAAAAGCACAGATTTCGCATTTCACATATATATATCTAAATAGATAGCGGTAAGGTTTTTTATTCCTTTGTCTCTCTCTCTCTCTCAGTCGAAGCCTCTTAACGCCGGATTTTATTCGCTTCGCAAATTATTAAGAGATGTTTCTTGAATGCAGTCTACCTTAAGTAAATAATTTGGCTTTTGAAAAAGGCATAATTTGAGCGCTGGTATGCGAGTAATGCTTATAATTCAGAATAAAATTATTGTGTTGGTGCAACTCAACTAATTTATAAAAGGAGCATAACTTTAAATTCGACCGCATGTGATATATGAAAATGAGAAGATGTGGTATGATTGCCAACGAGACAACGCTTCATCAGAGACAAAATGACAAAGAAGTGTACAACTATAGGTCACCGTACGGCCTTCAACAATGAGCATATCGCATAGTCAGCTATAAAAGGCACCGAAATGACAAAATGTAAAACAATTAGACATGTTACGAAATGGTATATACTCAACGCTGAGGTTGACAAATTAGACTTTAAATGCGGGTATCGTATCAAAACACAAAAGTGATTTAAAGATTTAAATTACCTGTGTACCAATTGAATATAGGTCTTGTGTTTTAACTGCATAGTACTGATGTCCACGTATATTTGTTCCTTATAAAGACGTCCTTTTGTTCTCTTTATTATGGACAAAAAGTCCATAACAATAATTCCTTGAGGAATAAAAATGATGAATCCCATTATATTTCTTTCTTTTGGAACACTTACAGGAGGCAAGAGTATTGCAGAAAGGATATAAAATAGAGAAACAACCCCTACCCCTACCCCCCAAAAAAACCACCACCACCAACCCTTTATAAATTAAATCAATATCTATTTGCTATTTTTAATTTTTCGAAATCAGCAGCGACGGATCATTTAACTTAACGGGTGTTTTCCGGAGGTCAGAAATTTTGGACGTGTTGCAAGTAATGCAGAACAGATTTATTTCATTTCGGGCACGCGGAGGAGCAGGCGAGTGGGAGAAGAGGGTAACTGTTTTGAGGAATAAACTCCTAACCTAGGAGCTTCTAAACTTTGTACAATGCCGCGGTATTTATATACATAGAAAATATGCAACTCCTTTTATGGGCTCATTTTGGATATAGTTTGCCTTTTTTTCAGAGTTTGAACCATCGTGAATTTTCGGCAATTGTACACACATGTATCATGCATATGACCACGATGATACCTGTATAGCCTCGCTTGCCCTTTTAAGACCTTGAGAATGATTTTATAATAAAATCATAATCTGGTAATGCCTACTCAGGAAAAGCTTAATTTCCCTTATATTATTTTCATGTAAAATGTTACTTGTTCGACCCAACGAAATGAGAATCTTTAGTAAAAGACATCCTATACATATTCATGCACAGTTATAAAACATTTCGAATTGTAATGTCTTGGGTCTGAAAGTGTCTTACCCGTTTGACCAGCCTTTCAGGCAGTCCGAAAAGTCAAAGGCATGTTGTTTCTTTGTTTATTTCTTTAACTTTAACGTTAACTAAGTCTTAGGAAAAGAAAGTTTAAACTGAAATTGTAATTCCTCATATAAGGGTTCTATGTCAAATGTGACTCGTTTTTCGCCTGTTCGACATCTTTATACATATGTCAGCATATTTCTCTTTGAGGTTTCTGTTCATGCTTCAATTAAGTGCACAAGTACATGCTTAGATACCAATTCTTTGTGAAATCTATACATTAAATTTGTCTTAGTCGACCGTAGAAAATTGCGACAACTACGTGGCTGTTGGCATAAAATGCCCTCAACGTAAGGGACAATTTATAGCAATTGTCATGACATTTACAGACCACACACGGAGCCTCGGGAACAATTTTATTCAGATACCGGCATTGCATACATACGGATGTTTTGTGGACAATATATAAGAATCATGTACACTATTTTGTAAAATTCACACGCAGTAGTTTCATAGGTCTGCCTTCAATTGACCAGGTATGGAATTAGATTTCCAACCAGGTTTTGTCATTTTAGGTAATGAAATATACCACATGTAGTTCTCCGCTCGTTTCCTGTAAAGGCGTCGTAAACATTGAGCTACATGTAGACCAAAAGCAGAAAGAATATAATGTAAAAAGTTAACTTGCGATTATCGTTCGGGTGTCGGGTATATGTGGAACACGCTAGTTGCCGCTTAAAAACTTAAAAACTCAAAATCAACCAGACCATACTGTGGAGCTTTATGCGGGTTTAGTAGAGATCGATTGATTTTTGTTTGCTGTTCGTTCAGTGACAAATATTTCATGCATTTTTAGGACGAGGTTAAGTAGTGGAGTATCAGATTGATAATTATGCTCGAAGAACAGTAATTAATATAAACAAAAACAAACTGGCTTATTATGTGATTTTTTTTCAAATCCAGAAGTGCATATGAATTACAATCAATTAACCCACTCCCCCGCACACACGTACACCGTTCCCGTCCTATAATCATAAGCAATGATGTCAGAAAATAATCTTTTAAATTCACATGATTTCAAACGAACGAAAGAAGTGTGTAGGATACCTAGTTAACATCACGCAAATTGAATTTTACCTGTTTTAATCGATAATCAATGTTTTGAAACAGTCCCACATTTAAAGTCTAATTTGTCAACATCAGCGTCGAGAATATACCTTTTCGTAACACGTCTATTCAAACGAAAACACTTACGGCCTGATTTATGTACAAAACAATGAACGAAAAACAAATATGATATATAGCAACAAACGACAACAACTGAATTACAGTCTCCTTTCTAGGGACAGGCACATACAGAATGTGGCGGGGTTAAACTAGTTTTAAGGCACCAACCCTACCATAAACTGGGATAGTGGTGAAACAGTTTAACAAACTATAATCAAAGTGCTGGATAGCACCTCAGGGAAGTTGCAACTGTAGATGTGTATTTTTCAAATAGGTTATAGATGTGTATTATTTTAAATATGTATTTAATCACAGCTTTGATATTTTTAACTAAACCATTTTCTTTTCAGCAATTATCAAAAATCACTTTTTTCATAAAAGTTTGTCATATAAAACTTTGATATTTTCTATTGCAACCTTGAACTGTTGTTCTAAAATAATCAAATATACAATAAGCTCTGTTAATTTCTTTATGTGCCCATGCCATATCTAGGGCCTGTGATTTTATAGTATTTTTTCCCTTCGTAACTGGGCATAACCCTAACCATAACAGTAAAATGACGGCACCGAAATTCAAACTTGATCTTGGTGTTGTGGTTAATAGTATTTTGTATAAGTTTCGTCACATTTGGTTGAGGCACAATAAAGTTAGAGCACGGAATTGAAAAAATCGTAAGTGTTCCGCGGAACCCGGTGTTTCGCCTACTTTTGCTGTTAATCGCAGGCTTAACAAAATGAGGAAAATTAATAAAAATATTCCTCTCTATACTATCTTTTGATTGTAAGAAGCTTCTGTCCAAGTTTGGTAAAAATCCAGGATAGTTTATGAATGTAATAAATGTTTAAAAAAACTGCAGACTGTATGTAATGTTAACTGGAAGAAAAGCTCAGTCCATTAAGTAAAATACGGAAAACAAGAACAAAATTTTAACTAAATTTCCTTCTAGATACTAGCTTTTGATCATAAACAAGCTTCTGTCCAAGTTTGATACAAACCCAAGAAAGTTATTAAAATTTTAAAACTTTAGCCACAGAGTGAATGTAATGTTTCCTGGCAGAAAAACCAAGTCCATTTATAAGTAATATACTGAAAAATGTTTTTTTTTTTTACAAAATTTACTTCTGGGTACTATTGTATGATCATAAACAAGCTTCTGTCCAAGTTTTGGTAGAAATCCGGGATAGTTTAAGAAAGTTATTAAAATTTCAAAACTTTAACCACAGAGTGAATATTTGTGGATGCCTCCGCCGCTACCGCTGAAATGTAGGATCGCTATGTCTCGCTTTTTCGACAAAAGTCGAAAGCTCGACAACAATCAGTTTTAAATTTGTAAAGGGCATAACTGTAAAGGGCATAACTCTAGAACAGTAAAACTGACGACACTAAAACTCAAATTTAATCAGTGTTTTGTGTATAAGTTTCATAACATTTGGTTGAGACAAACTAAAATTAGAGATCGTAAACAAAAAATTCAAACAACTTTTTCATTTGTTAAGGAGCATAACTCTAGAATTGTAAAATCGACGCCACCAAAATTCAACTTGACCTGTGTTTTGTGGAAATAAGCATTGCGTATAAGTTTCATACAATTTGGTTTAGGAAAACTAAAGTTAGAGAACAGATGGGATGTACGGACGTACATACAAGTAAGGGACGTAAATACTTACAGAAGAAAAAGGTAAAACTTAATACGGTGGAGACATAACAATAGCAGTATGACGACATGAATAAAAAGTTTATATATTGATTGATTGATTGTTGGTTGCTTAACGTCCAGTGGCAAATATTTCATGCATATTCAGGACGAGAACAAATTAACAATAAATACAATAGGTAGGTTCTGTAATAGAGGCGTCTGGGATTGAGGTCGGAGAAATTTAGACTGCCACGGGAAATGAGGGTATATTGGATAGGGACAGAAATTTAGCCTTGCAACAGGTCACCTACGGACCCCTCAAAGAGTTGTTGCAAGGGTTCTTAACGTGCAAAGAGCGTGGCACTCTCTTTACACGAGGCATCGGATTTAACGTCCCCATTCTGACCGGACGTGGCTGCAAATTTGTACATCCCGCACAGCCAAACGGACGCCCCACTTTGACGAGGGTTTTACCGCCGGTCGGAGGAAGACCAATGGTGACCATACTTCTATTCCCCAGTCACCCTTGGGGTAAAAGTTGATATACACTAGATTCATAGAGGTGCTAATAACCCCGGCTGTAACACATTTTATAGTTGATGCTGTGAAATTTAGCATTGAGACAATAACATTTGAGATTTTGGTTTGTCATAATTATTTGGACTAGCACTAAGAAAAGAAAGTCATTTTGCTATTACATGGACATATTTTATTTAATCATGTAAATAATTGCTACAGCACTTGTCTTGATACACTGAGTTATTCTAAGTAGAAGCTGACTTGTCTGCCTTATATATCCTTGTAACGATTTGTGTACAAATGTAATTGTTAATCGTAACGCTTAGGAGGCTGCGATATGTACGAACTGTCGTTCAGTCAATGTTTTTCAGCTGTCAGTTTGACCCACGTGACTGAGCATGCTGGACGAATGAAGGTCCTTAAATCCACATTGGAATGTGAAATAGCTAGTATTTAAATAGCGGAATTTAAAAGTTTTCAAATGTTTTTGGCATCAAAACATTCTGATCGATGTTTTAACAAAAACATGCACCTTTCTATCATGGCCGGTATTTACCTTTACTCATCGATGGCGTGTGACATAAGCCATATGATTATCGAGTATTTCTGTCACCTGTGTATAATTGTTCAATCAAACTTTTATCACTTGTCAATTATCCGAAGGCTTGGTCAAAACATATCAGTAATGTCAGCCATACGGGATTATTTCGATACACTCGGACTTTTACTTATTTAATAATAAACATTTGTAAATATCGTACATAGTAAAATAAAGCGCGGGAAAATGCATATTCATGAAATATTCATGAATGAATTAAACGCTGTCTCGCGTAGATTTCTTTGATTTTCTCTTCAGCGCATGGCAGATCCGCGAAGTAGTGTTTGTGATAGTTATTTTCAAAATGAAGTTAAATTCATCTGAACTGTCGGTGAACATTCATTCCTTTTTTATTCAATCCGTAATCTTTTCAAAAGGACTCAAAATTTCAAAAGAATCTTCTTACAATCAGTATTCAAACACTAGTACTACATTATCTTGTCACAAGAAGTTTGAGGCCGACGCCTAAGGAAAGTATTGCTATAGCAAACTTCCCAAAAATCAGTTGAAAAGGGCTTAACTCCGATCAGATCAATACAAAGCAAAAAGACGAATAACAAAAACACAGACCGGACGTGGCATACATGTTCCTGCTTTGATTGAACACAATTTTAAGAATTGAGATATGACATAGATATACATTAGAGATTTAGAAAATTTCATTTTTATTTAGATTTGTTACCGTTTTCTGCGTATTTGATTATGAATGATCCGTAAATGATTTATTCTCATTTTGGCGGGGAGAGGGGCTTTTGGTCTAAAAGATAAGATGACAGAATGCAGGACATAATTTATCACGAATATTTTTTAGGGAAACCGAATAACTCATGATTTTGGTATTGATTGCCGCATAGATAACCCTATATATCTATATAAATATGAGTATTTTTTTGGGAAAGAATGTGAATGTTAAATTCAGATAGGTAGACATTCGATAAATAACAACCTCTGTCGTAGCTAGCTTACTAGTGGCAGTAGACACAAAGTATTACTCTAGATCTCTCGCAGTTCATGTAACAGGCATATTTTAAAAAAAACTTTCAGAAACATGTTCTGTATTGGACATGAATAAAAATGAGAATGGAAATGGGGAATGTGTCAAAGAGACAACAACCCGACCAAAGAGCATAAAACAGCCTAAGGCCACCAATGGGTCTTCAACATAGCGAGAAAATCCCGCACCCGGAGGCGGGCTTCAGCTGGCCTCTAAACAAAAATGTGTACTAGTTCAGTAAAAATGGACGTCACACTAAACTCCAAAACATATAAATGAACTAAAATTTAAAAAAATACAAGACTTACAAAGGCCAGAGACTCCTGACTTGGGACAGGCAAAAATACGGCGGGGTTAAACGTGTTTTGTGAGATCTCAACCCTCCCCCTATACCTCTAGCCAATGTAGAATAAACAAACACACAGCAATACGCACAGTAAAACTCAGTTTAAAAGAAGTCCGAGTCCGATGTCAGAATAGGTAACAGAAGAAACTAAGCAAAATGACAATGATACATAAATTAACAAAGGACTACTAGCAGTTACTGACATGACATTAATTGCAGTCGAAATGCGCATCTGGTGTAGAAAAAATGGTACCGTTTATGTTATGTCTATACTTGCTCTTTAAGATGTCTGCTTGAAAAATGTGGTTGATCTTCATTTCTTTCTTAAACTGAGACGCTGTATGCTATATAGTTTGATTTTATGTTTTTCCTTCTTTGCCGTTCTGATTGGCGGTAGCTGGTTCTTTTATACTTGTTTTTGGTGTTGGTTTGGGTGAGACTGTACTCGACTTGGTGTAGTGAGAAGATGGATGAAACTTGTAGGTGTATGTAGATGACAAGTAACTGTTTGCTATTCGTGTTTTACGACTTATATCCTACCGCTAGGGTTTCTGAAATTGTCCGGGTGTTAGGTTACCTTGAAAATAAAAACACAAAGTTCTGTTCAGTTGGAATATACAGATCCTGTTTTGTTTATTATTGTACAATACTAAACATCAAATTGAAATACAAATTACCATAGTAATAATTAACAAATGCAATAAAATTGTAGATAAATCAAATAACATTGAATAATTTAAGCTTTCCATTAAATTAAAATTAAACGAGTACATTGTTTTTATTTTCAGATTACAGTTTTCATTTATTTCACAAGTTCACAAGTTCATATAATTAATGTCTCTGAAATATTGCTCGTATCATAGTAAAATTATTTTTCATGTATATTGTTCATTTCCTGAAAATGAATTAAGTATTAAGTTACCTGAAAAATAAATCTAATTAGTATTTCATTTTATAAACTTTTAATAATATATTAAATTTGATTTTGAACTTTAAAACAATACATAGATTGAATATACACAAAATACCTATAAATACTTTAATATATTTGAAAATTAAATCAATAGTATTACTTTTCATTATATTGTATTCTAAGCATGAAAATAGAAAACTAATGTTGTCACTTTTCTTAAAATAAAAGTACATGTATAAAAATAATTGAATTTAAAAATAAACTTTTAACCATAAATACTTTCCCCAATTTAAATGATTAAGTCGTTCCAAAAAATGTGTAAAGTCTACTAACCTTTAAAATAAAAACACAAAGTTCTGTTCAGTTGGAATATACAGAAAGTACACCAACTGAACAAACTTGTTTATATAGTACCCGGAGAAATTATCCCATTAATCAAATAAAGTAATAAACGTCGGTACTAAAATTTTGCATCTTTGAAGTGACCGTTGAATTACCCTTATTTAAACTCTTAACCTCCCCAATACACTTAAAAGTAACATGTGTAATGGGGTTTACGTAACATGGTCATTTAGTAATCTGAATCGAGTGTTTACTTACATCATAAACCCCACTGGCTAAATTTGTACATGGTCTATAAAATTTTATACAAGGTCATTTATCTATGGACAAGTGCAACTAAACTATGTATACATTATATTTCAAACTTTGAAGAGAATATTTAATGAAAACTTCTCTATAATAGTTGTTTGGAGTAATGTCTAATATAACTTGTACATTTGCTATAAACTATGTAAAAGTAGTTAGACGACTTTTGGTGCAAACTATTTGGATACGTACCTTGCAAAATTTGAATTGATTAAGGAGTCTATGATCGACCCTATTGCTACGAAAATTATGTGGGTACATCAGTTCATGTAATCATCCTTGCAGATATTGATGGAAAATTTTTATGTCAACGGCCGAAAAGTTCCGAAATGATATGGTTAATGTTCTTTTGTGCAATATAAACCACACCAGCAAAATGGAATTGATGGATCCTTGTCAATAAGCGTTTCCCTAATGATGTTATTTTTATGAGCGAAACAAAGAGTTAGACATAAAAATCTGTTTTAGATTTTAAACTGTCTGGAATTACCAGGAATTACAAATATTTTCCTTGTTCTAACAGAAATACACAATGGCGATAGCTTTGAAGTCTTTTGCATTGATTGGTCTCGTTTGTTGTTGGCTTAATAAACGGTCCGATTCAGTTTCACCAATGCAGATATCTAAAAATGCAATGCCCATCGGAGAACACTTCATTTGGACAGTGAACGTTCCTAATATCATATGCTTATAATTAGCGAATTGTCAGTGATTCAATTTCCTGCCAAGCATAATCCAATGCTTGTTATACTCCAACATAGCCGAGAGGGACATAAATCCTTTATTGTTTGTAGAGGGCGCAGTTTACGTGGATGCTGGTACAGTATCCGGAGTAAGTATATTTTTAGTTGAAATAAATTAAAATTTTCCTTAAATAATGAACTAAAATAAATTAGACACATTAAATTGGGGAAAAAAACATTCTCTTTATTGTGTTGAAGTTCTGCATACTGACTTAATCAGGGCATTGCACTTGTTCGTGTTTTTTTTTTTTTTTTTTTTTTTTACTGCTTATGACACTGCTTTTTTAAATAAACTCGGAAATACAGCTGCCGATTTTAAGGTGTATGAAGACATGAATTCAGCAGATTACGTACTTTGGGTTTGCTTCAGTAATTTTGCGCGTTCTTTTACAAGGCATTATTAAGCATTTGTTTACTTGCAGATGTGTTTCGCCGTCTGTTGCACTGATATCGTAGTCAAGAGCTGCTTAACATTTTACTTTCTTTTATATACATTTTGTTATTTCGTTAATAAAGACAAAAATGCAAATTGTATAGAATTATAATAACCCTGTCACTGGTTAACGTGTCTGCCTCAAGCCGGGAACCTTGTGAGTCGTGGTTTACATATCCGAGTTCTCAATGCTGTTAGGATGGAAAACTTTTGATAATCTCTGTTAAAATCCATGCACAATGTATTTAGTTTCTGGACTTTTTAGATCATGTAATGTTTTGGAAGACATTTGTATATTGTTGAAGACATTGTATTGACCTCTTAGATTAGATATAGTTTTTGTTTTATTGTGGTGTTGCAGTTCTGTTCCGTTGATCTACACCCCACAATTTCCTATAATCCTATTTTCTGCTGACATAATCAGTATATCATGTTTTACTCGTTTGTCGTTTGTTGCTGTTTCTCTTATTTGTTTTTCGTTTATTGTGTTGTACAGTTTGTTCTTGTGTTCTGTCTTACCACTGTTGGGTTTAGAGGTTAGTTGGGCGCCCGCCAACATGTTTAAATCCGCTACATGTGCATGTTCCAAGTCAGGAACCTGTTTATCATATTTGTTTTTAGTTTATTGTTTTGTACATAAATTAGGTCGTTAGTTTTCTTGTTTGAATTGAATTACATTTGTCATTTTGTGGCCTTTTATAGCTTGCAATGCGGTATGAGTTTTGGTGATTGTTGAAGGACTTACGCTGACCTATGGTTGCTAACTTCTACGTCATTTGGTCTATGATGGAGAGTTGTCTCATTTACAATCAAAACACATCTTCTTATTTTCATACTGAAGATCATCAGTCAGAAATATCGTCGGTGGTTGTAATACATATTTACTTATGAAAATGGCACTATCATAATACAAAGCCTGTCCAAGGGACAGTAGTATTTCCAAAGACGTTAAATAATACCTGATACGCAGTCTATTTCTCACGAGAATGCCCTCTTCATACGTAACTATTATTATAAGAATAAGAAGATCTGGTATGATTGCCATTGAGACAACTCTCCACCAGAGTTAAAATGACGTGGATGTAAGCAACTATATGACACCTTACGGCCTTCAACAATGAGCAAAACCCGTACTGTATAGTCAGATAGATATAAAATGCCCCTACAAGACAAAATGTTCTACAATTCAAACATAAATAAACAACGGCCTAAAAAAATGAAAACAACACGTTATAAATCTTGTGCATCTGACGCGCTTTTCTGGATTTAACTTCCTCAGGAACGCTTTAAGCCGAATATTTGAAAGCCAAGGATGTATAAGAACCGAATTCATGTTTTTTCATTGAAGAAACTAAGAGTTTTTAGACAAAAGATTTTGCGACAAAAGATAGAAATAACTGACAGGTATGATATGAAGATGAATAAATAGAAGGCAGACGACAAATTAAAAAATATATATATTTTTGGAAAACAGACAGCAAATGATGCAACTGCTGAATTACTGTTGCGTGTAAAAGAAGGGACGTAAATATAAAATCCCGTTCGAGCATTAACAGGAAAATGTTGACGGGCAGTAACAGAATTAACAGGACAATGACTGATGTAGGTTTTTACTTAAGAATTGAATGCTTTTTCATGATTTTATTGGGTTGTGAAAAAAGCGCATTTTTTGTATGAAGTGTGGAAGCTTTGTCGTAACGAATAGCACGTGCAGTCATAAATGTTGCATTTCGTACAGAATTAAAATTTGATTTCTGAAATGCCTTAGCCAATCAAAATTACGGAATCGTATGACACGTCTATGTAATGTAGTTATTGTAAAATTAAAAAAAAACGACATATGACTACGTTTACACTAATGCAAAAATTGGGATGTACATATAAATTTAAACAAATATTTGCAAGCGCTTGCCGTTTGTTGTAGCTCCAGATACCGATGATAATGTTCGTGATCACTGTCTCTTTCGTGGCTACCCCCAGACAATCATATCCATTTAATGTGTTAATTTTCCCCTCTGTCCACAATTCAAATGTGAACAACTGCAGACACACTAATAATCGAGTACTTTCAGATACGTGAAATATTGTTTTGCATTTGCAGCCTCAGACGTGTGATAAACATTAGCCAATCATTTACGAACAATTCGTATGTGGAGCAGAATCTGCTTACCCTTCCGAAGCACCTGAGATCACCCCGGTTTTTGGCTGGGTTTGTGTTGCTCAGTCTTTAGTTTTCCATGTTGTGTTTTGTGTACTGTTGTTTGTCCTTTTGGTATATTTTGTTTTTGCCATGGCGTTGTCAGTTTATTTTCGACTAATGAGTTTGAATGTCCCTTTGGTATCTTTCGTTTCTCTTTTATGACGGAAACTAAGTTCGCGAATATTGCATTGTTGTTTTATGTGATCTTCAATAGAGTGCTAATTATTCAGCAATGTGTATATTCCTCTTGAATGTACATACATTATATAACATTATATAACAATACATGCTAATCTCTTTAATATCAAAACCTAAGAGATTAGATCAGTCTGCAAATGTTCTTGCAACAGAAACTTCACGAGTGCCTGATAAAAACAATAACAGTTACAACAAGGATCAAACATGTACATTCTGTAAGAAAACTGGTCATTTCATTGATTCATGTTATCAGTTTCTTGGGAAATCAGTGAACGAACGAAAGAACTTTGCGAAAGAAAATGGACTTTGTTTTGGTTGTCTTGGGTACGGACATACATCGAAGAAATGTCAAAAACGTAAAAAGTGTGAGGTATGTTCAAGGTTTCATCCAACGTCTTTACATGGTGACTTTCAAAAACCGATAATTTCCGTCAACAAGGATAAACCGTTAGAAACTGGCACCGTGGAAAATTGTAAGTCACAGACTGGAGCCGTATTCATGAACAATACAAAAGCAAGTTGCAAAAGTTCTATGATTGTGCCAGTTTATGTGTCGCATTCAGACGATCCCGAGAATGAAAGACTTGTTTATGCTTTACTAGACACACAGTCAGACACTACTTTTATCTTAGATGAAACACGCCGTGCGTTAGGACTCTGTGGAACAGATGTTAAACTCTCACTTTCTATAATGCATGCAGAAAATCATATCGTTGACAGTCATAAAATAAAAGGTCCAATGGTAAGGGGATTTGACAGTGAAGTTAAAATACCGCTTCCAAACGTATTTACACGTGACATCATGCCAGCAAACCGATCTCATATTCCGACAGCTGAAATGGCACGTCGATGGTCATATTTAGAACACATTGCAGAAAAGTTGATGCCCGTCAGAGATTGTGAGTTTGGACTATTGATTGGTTACAATTGTCCTCGTGCACTTATTCCACGTGAGGTCATACCTTCAATTGATAACGGACCGTATGGACAGAAAACCGATTTAGGATGGGGAATCGTTGGTATAGTTGATCCCTTGCAAATAGACAACTGCGACTCGATAGGATTCTGTCACCGAACTCTAACTCTTGAGGTTCCGAATGAATTATCAATTAGAGGAAATAAAAGTGGAGATTCAGAACATGTTTATTTTTCGTTTGGTTCGAGCGTTAAGGAAATAATTCCAAGTGAAGTTGCCCGCATGATGGAACTTGACTTTTCAGACAGAAACGTGAACAAGATTTCATTTTCTTTTGATGATAAAAGATTTATTTCTATTCTTAATGAAGGTATAAGTGTTGAAAATGGACATTATGTTATGCCACTGCCGTTCAAAGATAAAAACCCGCCTATTCTACCGAACAACAAGAATATTGCAGTAACACGTTTAAATCAATTAAAAGGACGTCTTCAGAGGGATAAAACCTATCGTAATCATTACTTTACAAGCATGAATGACTTTATCAAAAAGGGTTATGTAGAAAGGGTTGAATCGTCTGAACAGTATAACGATGGTCATGTATGGTATATACCTCATCATGGGGTATACCATACCCAAAAACCTGACAAGGTGCGTGTTGTATTTGACTGTAGTGCTAGATATCAAGGTCATTCCTTGAATGATCATTTGTTACAAGGACCTGACCTAACGAACACTCTTATAGGAGTACTGTGTAGATTTCGGAAAGAACAAATCGCAGTGATTTGTGATATTGAACAAATGTTTCTTCAGTTCAACGTAAATAAAGATCATAGAGACTATTTGAGATTTTTATGGTGGAAAGACGACAATCTTCATGGAGATCCTATAGAATATCGTATGAACGTTCACTTATTCGGAGCCGCTTCATCTCCGGGTTGTGCCAACTTTGGTCTGAAAAGAGTTGCTGACGATTACGAAGATGAGTTTGGATCAGATATTTCAGACTTTTTGCGAAATGATTTTTACGTAGACGACGGTTTGAAGTCTGTTGCTTCCGTCGATGATGCCGTAAGCTTAGTCAAACGAAGTCAGGATATGTGTAACAAAGGAGGTTTAAGATTGCACAAGTTTCAGTCAAACTCAAAAGACGTTTTGAATCAAATACCGATCGAAGATAGAGCAAAGGATCTTAAGAACTTAGATTTATTAAATGACAAACTGCCGATTACAAAAACTCTAGGCATACAGTGGTGTATCGAATCTGATTCTTTTCAATTTCGCATTGAACTTGCGAACAAACCACTCACGAGACGAGGAATACTTTCAACGTTAAGTTCCGTGTATGATCCCTTGGGATTTCTTTCTCCTTTCGTACTTTTGGGAAAACAGATTCTACAAGAATGTTGTAGCGATCAAATTGATTGGGACGAACCGCCTTCTGAAACTTTGATACAAAGATGGCAGCAGTGGCGAAATGACATCCAGAATCTAGCACAGCTAGAAATTCAGCGATGTGTTAAACCGAAAGACTTTGGAAATATAACAGTATGCGAACTTCATCATTTTTCTGATGCTAGCACTTTAGGTTATGGACAATGCTCGTACCTCCGATTAATTGATGAAAATGGACTTATTCATTGTACACTTCTAATGGGAAAAGCCAGAGTTACTCCGCGTTGTTTATTAACAATTCCTCGTTTGGAATTGTCAGCCGCTCTAGTATCAGTCAGAATAAGTCAACTACTGAAACAAGAACTTCGATACGAGAACATTACTGAGTGGTTTTGGACTGATAGCAATATCGTTCTTGGTTATATTGCGAACGATAACCGAAGATTTCACGTATTTGTAGCAAATCGAGTGCAACAGATTAGAGAACACTCTAGTCCAACACAGTGGAAATATGTAGACACTAAGGAAAACCCTGCAGATGTAGCCTCACGAGGGGCAAGCGCAAATGATTTGGTGACAAACTCGAATTGGTTTACCAGACCGAAATTTTTATGGACACTTCAATCTTTCGACGCAGATGCGAATAAACCCGATTTGACACTTAATGATCCCGAAATACGAACAGTGAAAGCATTTTCTACTAAGATGGATGTTATTGAATTTGCGTCTCTGATTGAACGCTTAGAATATTTTTCTAATTGGTATCACGCAAAGCGAGCCGTTAGCATTTGCTTAAAACTAAAGGACACACTTAGATCACAGAATAAGAGTAAAAACAATTCACCCGTGAGCACATTGTGCGTAAACAACATGCAACGTGCAGAGATTGAAATTATCAAACAATTGCAAGCATCGTCATTTAACGAAGAAATAGTTGTTTTACAATCGATTGGTGTAGGTAAAACCTATGAAGATAGATATGCAACCCGAATTCGAAATGTTAAATTGAAACAAACGTCATCATTATACAAGTTAGACCCGTTTTTAGATTCGGATGGAATTATTAGAGTTGGTGGTCGTATTCGACGAGCCGAGTACAATTCAGCAGTTAAACATCCAGTGATCATTCCAAGAAATTCACACGTAACAGAACTAATCATACGACATTTCCACGAGAAAGCCGAACACCAAGGAAGAGGAATGACAATAAATGAAATACGTGCGAACGGATTTTGGATAATTGGTTGTAGTACTGCCGTTTCTAAATATCTATCAACATGTGTTAATTGTAGAAAACAAAGAAGTCATACTCAAGAACAGAAAATGGCTGACTTACCGATTGACAGACTTCATCCGGTACCGCCTTTCACTTATAGCGGAGTTGATTTGTTTGGACCGTGGTACATTAAAGAAGGACGTAAAGAACTTAAACGCTATGGTGTCTTGTTTACGTGTCTATCATGCCGAGGAGTACATATAGAGACAGCAAATTCCCTCGATACCAGTTCATTCATAAATGCGTTGCGTAGATTTATAGCCATACGTGGCCCTGTAAGACATCTAAGGTCAGATAGAGGAAGCAATTTTGTAGGTGCGGAACGAGAATTGCGAGAAGCTTATTCAGAAATGGACGATAAAAGTATAAGACAATTTCTTTCGAATGAAGGGTGTGATTTTGTAGAATTCAAAATGAATGTCCCATCTGCCAGTCATATGGGTGGAGTTTGGGAACGCCAAATCCGGTCAGTTCGAAATGTTCTTGCGTCACTTATGCATCAATCTGGTACACAATTGGACGATGAATCTTTGAGAACTTTTATGTGCGAAGCTGCAGCAATTGTGAACAGCCGTCCTCTAACTCTTGACAATTTGAATGATCCCTTATCAGAGGAACCCCTAACGCCGAATCATATACTTACGATGAAGTCGAAGATTATTCTTCCTCCGCCTGGACAATTTCAAAGAAGTGATATTTACTCTCGAAAACGCTGGAGGCGAGTTCAGTTCTTAGCAAACGAGTTTTGGAATAGATGGAGAAAGGAGTATTTGTCTAATCTACAATCTAGAAAGAAATGGACTGCTCCGAGACGAAATTTGCAAGTCGGCGATATAGTAATGATCAAAGATGAACAAGCCGCACGAAATCAGTGGCATCTTGGGAAGATCAACACAGCACACGTAGATGAGGATGGACTTGTTAGAAAGGTGCGGGTTACGATAGGTGCTCAAATTGACAATAATGGAAGGAGGAAGTCACCTCTTCAGGAATTAGATAGGCCGATTCAGAAATTAGTGCTGATATTAGAAGAAGGGGAAACCGAGGAAGTCCCCACCGAGGAGCTTGATGACATTTAGGATGCGATGTCCATAATGGTAGTATAGTGGATATAAGACTTTTTGATATTTTGAAAAATTAAACATTAATTTTGGGGAGCCATGTTACCGTCGTACATTGACTAGGAGTAAGATACATATTACGATTAGAAGCTAAGTAGTAAATCGGCGTTTTTTCCCCATACATCAGATTCCGTAAACGAATCACGATGCTACACAAATTTTGACATGTTAATGGCCCAAAAGGTAATTTGAACGTTATTAATGTAATAAACGTCTTTTAATATGCATAATTGATATATTCGCATAGTCATAATGATATTGTGTAAGGTTATACTGCGATTTGTGTAAGGTTATACTGCGATTTGTTTATATTTGGTATGCAACAGGGTTTTGCATTGAAAATTATTTATGGTTCTTTTTGTCTTCTTTCAGTTCTTACGTAAAAGTAAAATCACAAAATACTGAACTCCGAGGAAAATTCAAAAGGAAAGTCCTCAATCAAATTTTGAAAAATTAAACATTAATTTTGGGAGCCATGTTACCGTCGTACATTGACTAGGAGTAAGATACATATTACGATTAGAAGCTAAGTAGTAAATCGGCGTTTTTTCCCCATACATCAGATTCCCGTAACGAATCACGATGCTACACAAATTTTGACATGTTAATGGCCCAAAAGGTAATTTGAACGTTATTAATGTAATAAACGTCTTTTAATATGCATAATTGATATATTCGCATAGTCATAATGATATTGTGTAAGGTTATACTGCGATTTGTGTAAGGTTATACTGCGATTTGTGTAAGGTTATACTGCGATTTGTTTATATTTGGTATGCAACAGGGTTTTGCATTGAAAATTATTTATGGTTCTTTTTGTCTTCTTTCTTTTTGTAAACCTGCGTAACAACGTATACTAGTCCATGAACTTTGTATAATGTTAGACAACTGGGTGAATATATGCGATGCACTGTATGTTTATTTGACAATTGCGACATTAATAAAGTATCAGAACTTTCAGTGTATTATTTTGCGACGCCCACAGCTACATATACAACGACTGCATCTTTAATCCATTCAAGGCAGTTTTGGTAACATTTTCAAAAATAAGATCAGTATGTAAATTTTTGTACGATTAAGCAAGAAGCAATTCCGCCATTAACATTGAAAGTCATATGTTTTGTATTTCAAGACTTTGCAGGAAACTGTAAGGACCATGGCTGTTCGATCGATGAGTTATTGTTGGTGTTTTGTACTACATAGAACTTCAGGATATCTATGCCTTCCATACGTCTATTATGATTAGAAAATAATATAGTTCTACTTGTTTATGAGTTTTATTTACTTTATTTTTTTTCTTGATTTTTTTAAGGTAAATTGAAAGATATTTTGCAATACAACATCAATTAAAGATGTATCAATAATATTACTATCGTTACTTACTATTGAAGCTATAGCTAGGAGTCTGTAACAAATTGTTGGCACAACTATCAATATTAACATAGTAGGCATTCGCGGAAATAAATAATTTTGAACGTTTGATCAATTGATTTGATTGATTGATTGATTGATTGATTGATTGATTGATTGATTGATTGATTGGTGTTTTACACTACTTTCAGAATTAGAATTTCGTGATAGGCATTTTTTATTGGTAGAGGAAGTCAAAGTGCCCGAAGAGAACAACATCATTCGGTAGGAAAACTGACAATCTTATTCAATTAAGATTGGAGTCGAACGCAACTGCCACGTGTAGGGTTCGAACTCAAAATCTCAGTGTTTACCGACTAGAGATACATGCAGTAGTTGGACGGCTGTCATTCGGTTTATCGAGAAAAAATGATCGCGAAAGAATAAGTAACGGTGGTCAAGTATTGCGATTGGATCGTGAAAGATCTGGAATAGGATCGTGAATGAAATATTATCGAGAAGAAACATGAAACGTCAGTAAATAATCTAATTCAATCAATTATAATGAGAAATATTGGAAAATAAAACTGTCTGTCAAAATAGTTCAACATTATGATCCGTATCTGAGAAAAATCAAGACTAAAAAGTATACCGTTTTTACAAAACTACAAAAGGCAGATTGCTCTTCGAAATTTCAGAGAAATAAAAATGTAAACAAACATGATTGTTTTCCAAATTTTTATTGCATAAACTACTTTTCTCTTAAAAATATCGGTCAATTTTTAAAATAGTTCTTAAAGTTATTTGGATTCATTTTATTCAGAAACTTTGCAAAAACGGTAATATTTGTAAAAATTTGAAATTTCGGATCGCGAAAGATCGGGTACCGCATTTTGATGATCGTGAAAAGGATCGTGAAAGATCTGTTGCCGCTTGTTCGGAATTGCAAAAAATCCACGAAAACAATCAAATCTTTCTTAAAACAAGTGATAATTTATATTTTTAATTGGTATATCACAAGATTAGATTTGCATGACCTAATCCGCTTCACCTTTGCTTGTGAATAGGTCTATGATGGTTCAATGCCATTCTGATTATTTGATAATACCACATAATTGGTTAACGTGGCCATATCTGGGATCCAGTAGCGTTCAAACACAAAATTAAATCAAACAAAGTTTTTTTGTAGTTGATAATACATCCAGTATAGTAAAGCATAATTACGGAGCCCCTTAAGTGTGATGTAAATATAAATCTTTTCGTTTGCCGGAGATTTAATCTGGTGAGCACCAGTTTCAAAAATAGTGTGCACGACTTTCAAGAACTGGTGCGCATGACTTTCAAACTGGTGCGCATGACTTTCAAACTGTTGTGCATGACTTTCAAACTGGCGCACGACTTTCAAAATGTTGTGCACCACTTTCAAACTCGTGCTCACGAATTTCAAAAAATGGTGTGCACGACTTCCAAGAACTGGTGCGCATGACTTTTTAGCTCGTGCACACGACTTTCAAACTTGTGCGAATGACATTCAAACTGGTGCGCACGACTTTGTAACTCGTGCGCACCAGTTCGAAAGTCGTGCGCACCAGTTTTTAAAAGTTATGCGCACCAGTTTTTAAATATCGTGCGCACGAGATTAAAAGTTGTGTGCACGAGATTAAAAGTCGTGCGCACGATTTTTCAAACTAGTGCGCACCAGATTAAATCACCGGCAAAAGAAAATATTTCTATTTACTTGGTACTTAAGGGGTTTCGTAAGAGGCTCCTTACACACTTTCCCGATAAAGTACAAAATAAATAAAATATAAGTACAAGGGTATGTAAAATGAAACTATGGTATAAAAAAAACTCATGTGTCCTTATCTCACCTCTGGACCCACCTATATAAAGAACGCCAAAACTCAAAAACTTAAATCTGGATGCACATATACCAACCACGTCAAGAGGCATATGATCCAATGGAGCATATTAATACTAGTAGTTCATAGACTTATAAGGATAAAACTGTAAAGTAAATGCTACACAGAGTCAGCACCTAAAACCCTGGCTCATTAATTGTTTGCTCAGGCACTGATAACGTTTAACAAACTTTGAGTATCAGCTGCAAGCTCCTTAAAATCGTATGAGTTGAGAAATGTGTACTTCATACGCGGATGAAGTTGGTAAATCGCTGCTAAGGTGAGAAAATTTTATAATTTCAAAATTGAAATCATCTCATTTGTCAAGGACTGGTATTGAGATGACCGCTGTAGTCAAATTCGGGGTATATGTCTTAAAATGAGGCCGTGGAAGCTGTATATGTTGGGTCTGTCATCTCTAGTTCATGACTATTAATGGGACCAAATAAGAAAAGTTTGAATTGTTAATGGAAGGAACATCTTCAATATATCTGTTTGCAAAAGTTAATGACATAGCTTCTTTAATTTTACCCTAACGAAAACAAAAACGTACTTTTCAAGATATTTCCAGGGGAAGACCACAAGACCCCCTCTCACTTCACTCATTTGTGGATGCATTACCCATATACAAATACATATATATACAAAGATATTTACTTTTCGACAATTTACACTCCTCTGTGCAGGTCTTATTATCTTGGATACCTAGTTACATGTAGCATTGCCTCTTAAATAAAAACAGGCCTTAATTACGATCCTTTACGACAGATAATTTAGCTAATCTGCAGTCAATTCCATCTTCATGGCTTATATATCATGTACTGTGTTCCAACTCTAGATTCTACTGTCGAGGAAAGGTAACACTAGGCCACCGAAAGCTAATTTTTTAGTTCAGTCTAGGTGGCCGAGTGGTCTAGAGCGCTGGACACAGTGCAGGAGGCGTTGTCACGATATCCCAATAGCACGAGTTCGAATCCCGGCTAGGGAAGAACAAAAATTTGCTTCCGCAATTTGCAGATTGAACATTGTTGTGCTGATATTTAGAGCAATTATATAATACATATATCGTCAACAAAATTTAAAGCATTAATTTACGTTCTTAGAAAGTAACTACACGCTTCAACCAATTTTAAGTATACCAATTGGTTAAACAAATGCTGTTTTCTGATCATTAAGTCTGGTCACGATTTGTCTTTCACGATCAAAATAATGCGTTGAATGATCTTTCACGATCAATTTTGATTACAAATCAACAAAAATATACTTTTTCAAAAATAATATGAACCTTTTCAAGTAATACCATACATATATTTTACTGGACTATCTGACACAATAAAGATTAAGTTTCAAATATATCAAGATATATATAGAAATAAGACCATTATGGATACAAAACGTGATTTTTTTCTTAATGATTCTCATTGGATTGTGTGTCGCCTTTTGTGTTTTCTTGAAAGGTACTGTATTTTTTCATTAACTAAGTAAACAGTTTTGTTAAGGAAGTTGAATCATTTTGACAGGCATAATTTGTTTTTCTAATTTGTTCCACCTTTTGAAAATACAGCAGATTTTTTCACAGATTTTGAAGTAGAACTTCACTTAATTGGATTCACGATCCGATACCAGATCTTTCACGATCCGATCGCAATGCTTGACCACCGTTAGCTATTCTTTCACTCTCATTTCTCTCGATATACCGAATGACACCCGTGCACTAGACCACCGATGCCCCAAATAATTTTGAGAAATGTCTGTTGAATAAATAGTTCCTGACACTCTGTCACCTCTGTTCATCTCGTCTTTAACTCCCAATTTGTATTTGTTTTTAGAAAAAGCATCATGTATGCTCATAGCTGAGTTGTGTGTTTTTCTTTAAAAGGGGGGGGTATAAATTACGAATGCGGCAACCATCGTTCAAAAAAAGTAAAATCACAAAAATGCTGAACTCCGAGGAAAATTCAAAAAGGAAAGTCCCCAATCAAATGGCAAAATAAAACAAAAACAAAAAAACAAAAAAAAACATAACACATCAAACGAATGGATAACAACTGTCAAATTCCTGACTTGGTACAGGCATTTTCTTATGTAGAAAATGGTGGATTGAACCTGGTTTTAAAGCTAATAACATTTAAATGATATTATATTCAAAACATGATATTTTTACTTTTTCAAAGATTTTACAATCGAAGTACGTTTAACTTTCTATTTTGGACAGGAGAATGATTTGTGTTCATGATCGGATGTCGACATTGGATTGTTAAATAGGTCAAATAGCTGTAGTAGTATGATTATATTCTCCCAGTACTGTTACACTAAACATTGATACATTCACTCGGCATGATGCTATTCTATATTTTGACATAACAAACTATGATTAACATTTCAAATGTAAATTTATGGTAATGAATGAAAAAAACACTATAAATCTTTAACCAGTTTGTACACAAAAACTTAAAACAGGTCAGGAACTAATCGCTTAGATAAATGGAAGTACAAAATGTATATATATATATATTATAAAGGCGAAAGCTATAACAGATTTGAAAGAAAGAATTCCATATAGGTGGACAAGGAAATTAGAATAAAATAAGTATATATAGAAAAAAGTAAAATCACAAAAATACTGAACTCCGAGGAAAATTCAAAAAGGAAATTCCCCAATCAAATGGCAAAACCAAAAGCTCAAACACATCAAACGAATGGATAACAACTGTCATATTCCTGACTTAGTACAGGCATTTTCTTATGTAGAAAATGGTGGATTGAACCTGGTTTTATAGCTAGCTAAACCTCTCACTTGTATGACAGTCGCATCAAATTCCATTATATTGACAACGATGCGTGAACAAAACAAACAGACACAGTAGGTAAAAATGTCAAAAATAGGGGTACAGCAGTCATCTTAATCACTATAAAAACAAACAAATGTAACGAAGAAGCACAAAAAGGCATACATCAAATTTAACATCCTCATTTTACTTTTTTATTACACGACTTTATTTATCTATGTAAAATCCACCCATAAAGGATGGAAGGTTTTAAGTACTGGCGTAAAATCGCGCGTTCGAAATTCGCACAGGTAGATACATAGAGAATATCATATGGCTTTTTTCAATATCACATCCGTATCAACCCGAGACACCAATATAATCCCAAGAGCTCTGCTCGAGGGATTATATTGGTTGAGGGTTGATACGGTGTGTGATATTGAAAAAGCCATATCATATACACTTTATTATATACATGTACCTCACGTAGATGTTTTTTATGTGACATGACGTCATACAGATAAAGGGGATTTGAAATGACGTCATACAGATTAGAGGTTTGACATGACGTCATACAGGTTAGGGGTTTGATAAAGCATTTGCAACAGTGACTGCAATCGATGACGTGACGTCATACAGACTAAAGGTGTGATAAATCCTTTGCAACCGTGCTGATATCGATATCATCACGGGTGGCTGATACAGCACGCTTGCCAATGACTGTATTACACATACAATTTATCTGTATTTACTACTAAGTATATAATAAATAAGTATAGAGTCACGTCAAATGGATATCACAAAAAAACAGACTTAACAGTAAAAGTAATATTAATAAAAAAAATAATTGTGTCGCTCAAAGTATGACGGGATACTGTAAAATTTTAGTAATATTTTATTGTGTCGTTCAAGTATATGATAAATAAGTGACAGAGTCACATCAAATGTATATCACAAAAAAACAGACCTAACAGTAAAATTATTAGTAGAACTATTGTGGTTATCTCCTCCCATAGTTACTGTCTTCCAAATCAATATACAATGTACATTTATTTTTCTAATGAAATTTTTCAATTTTAAATAAAGAAGGGCTTTTGGTTTTTTTTTTTTTTTTATGATTTTGAAATTAAACTGTACTTTGGCTACCTGTTTTTTGCTTCGGACGCATGAAATTTATAACGTGTTTTTTTTCATTTTTTTACTGCACTGGGTCGATACCTCTGCTGGCGGACTATCAGTCCCCGAGGGTATCATCAGCTCAGTAGTCTGTACTTTGGTACTGCCATAATTTATATCAAACCTTTCTAAAACTGTCCGTTTAAATTTTGAAATTATGAATACACTAAGGTTTCAACTCCCTCATGCAAAGTTGGCCTTAGATGGATTTGGTTATTTTTAAGGTCCTTTTTGGTCATACAGCTCTTCAACTGTTTCGGTTCTTTATACATCATTGACTTTCAAATACCGGGGTATTCAGCTTTTAGCGTTCCTGATGAAGGTAAATCGTGAAAAGCGCTTCGGACGCATGAAATTTATAACGTGTTGTTTTCATTTTTTTATTGTCAAATGATTGTGAGTTTATTGTGATTTTTTTTGTAATACTTCTACAGATCTTCTTCGCACTGTAATGTAATACAGGATTTTGCGATCAACTGTCAACAAATAGTTTACTAACCAATAAGTAAAATTGTCGCATAGATTTTCCTGGACAAGGCAAGGAATTTGTGTTTAATGAATCGTTAAAAAGAAAACGTAACGGTTAAGCAAAGGAATCTTCATGTATGGCGTTCTAATCGATTACCGACTGGAAGTGAAATCATTCGGAAATAACGAGCAAAAAATTTATCGATAGATTCATTTCATTAAAAAGCAAAACTATTTTATAAAGAGACGCATCGATTTTAGAAAACTAGTTTTATAGTTACTATATGCCAACGTCGATAGCCAAATCAAACTTCATAGGAGAAACTTATTAATACAAAAAAAAAAAAAAAATAAAGATTTTTCCGGGGAGACATCTACTCGTTGGAAAATAATGAAATGAATTTCAACGTTAATTAGGCATTGTTAGCAGAGGTTCAATAAATGATTTTTCTACATGCACTAAAATCATCTGTCATTTGTCAGACTATTTTATGTGTGACCGACCAGTATGAAAATTTATCACTACAAGCTGCGACTTTCATATGAAAATATGAATTATGAAAATATGAATTAAATTAGATCTTCGGATTCCTCCAACAAAGCAGCAATCCAACAACACCGATACAAATGGAAGATTTATAAAGCGCCACACTATGGTTTACCTTAAATGTGTCTAGTCTAGACATTCAACAAAGACTTTAGAAGATAAGGCAACGACATCGAATTCCCTAATAGACAAAGCATTGATTGGTTAAAGTAGTTTTGTTGGTACTTACATTCTAAATTATTTTTATCAGCTTAACGACCGCCGAAAGCCAAAAATGGAGATAGAAACAATGCTCGATAACTGCGAACCAAGAATGCTTAAAGATACTTAGATAGTCAAAGTACTTTATCCGTTAATCATATTACCAAATCTTTGGAATAGTGAGCAAACGGTAGAAGAATCCAGAGGAATGGTCATTAGTATGTGAACAAAATTCAAATGAAGAAAACAAAACGTCTGAAGTGTTAATCAGCAAATCTGAATAAACGACTTACAAAAAGGAAGACGTATGCAATTTATAATAATGTAGTTTAAAAATATGTCAAATTTACTTAGCAAAACTGGAACATGTAAAGTACAATTTTTCTCCAATGAATCATATTATTATACAAAGGAATATTGGCTTGATATACGTAAAATAACAATCCCGTATATTAAATGATGCAGGAAGACTTGTTGCACTACCCAGACACATTATTCCGATTCCGAACCTACCAGTCTTTGCTCTAACTCCTTAATGCCTCGTATTTAGCGGAGAAGAAGCAAATACCAATTTTAAAGTCTCTGGTTTTACCCGGTCGAGGATCGAATCCGCGACCTCTTGCATTCGAGGTGATCATGCTACCAAGAGACCACTGGTGCGGTTTTGGCCTATAAAAAAACCAGGATATAAGTCTTCAGTAAAACGACAATTCCAAGCAACACATCAATGCCTTGAATCATTAACAAGATGTATTTGCTTGTGCATGTGCAGTAAGTGTAGTATTGTTTATCAATGGAATAATTAATAATAATGACTTCACCCTGATTTAAGATACAATGATTTCATTTCCCAAAACGCAAAGATAAAACCATAAACTTTGTCAATTCCACAACTATGTTCCTCGTGGATAAATATTTGTGTTTCGGGAGATCAGTATCATTGACTCGTGACGTAAAATACCTACTATCATATCGAAAGTAATCTTGGTTACCATTACTTTAACAAAAAACACACACATCAACAATAAAACAAACTCAAAACAAATCACAAAACGCTAAAAAGTATGATAACTTTATAATATACACAAATAAAAGTCTAAGATGTTACAATGCTTATTTCTTGTAAGTTGCTTAATGTAAATTCATATGAACATGAATCTTTTTAAACTTTACACTAAAGTTCATGGAGCAATAAATAGGCTATTAGTATTTTGCATACAACTTATAAAAGAGAGGCGAAAGATATCAAAGGGACATTCAGACTCATAAGTAGAACTAAACTGACAACGCCATAGCTAAAAAAAGTAAAAAGACCAACAGACAAACAACATTACACAAAACACAACATAGAAAACTGAAGACTGAGCGAAACAAACCCCACCAAAACTGGGGTGTCTCAGGTGCTCCGGAAGGGTAAGCAGATCCTGCTCCACATGTGGCAACCGTCGTGTTGCTCATGTTAGTACAAACCCAGTGATAAGTCTAATTCGGTAGGTCACATTCAGGGAAAAGGGGACGGAATTGTAGTTACGACAATTGGAAGATATCCGCAATCATCTGTGGAACGGATATTCCATAAAAGTCAACTAACTCGTGATGGCGTCCGTAAAATTTACGAAGGGATGATTTCAACTTCACCACTTGGAACTCTTGGTCATCAGTTATAAATGTTGAAATTCACTGACCCCCTTTAAGATTTATGTCAATAAACGGAAATTTTAGTTGCAATAACATATCATTCTTTTTTAATTCTTAAGACAGGATTCGAGAAATGATATATACGTCTAAATTAAAATTACTAAAACTATTTTTTCAAAATATTTGATATTTACGTGTATTCTATACATTTGTAATACTAGTTTCCGGATTTTTAACTTGCTATATCTAAGAAAGTATGAAATGTACAATCTTTTCGATATTTATGTACAGTTCCTTATGCTCTTGTTGCGTGCAAAACGTCATAAATATCTGTGATATCACTCACTTAAGTACCTATTACCTTAAATGATGATGAAATTTAATCATGAGTGACAATATACTTAAAGTACCAATCATTGAAACTTATAGTAT
Source organism: Mytilus coruscus (assembly GCA_017311375.1). Lineage (NCBI taxonomy): Eukaryota > Metazoa > Mollusca > Bivalvia > Mytilida > Mytilidae > Mytilus > Mytilus coruscus. The sequence continues at coordinate 119,806,169 of CM029596.1, read as the reverse complement.
ACGATAAATTGAAAAAATACAGTTGTTGTGCGTCTTCAGATGCCCTCGGGACAATAGGGACAAGGGTTTAAGAAGTGCTATTTTAATTTGCAACTTTATTATATTGGATTTTTCTGTTGTTTTTTTTTTTTTTTTTTTTATATTTCGTTCGACATTTACATGTATTTACCCTTAGTTTTTCTGCTTGATGTTTTGTGGACTGTTGATGTCTATTTATTCTTTAGTAGAAGTTGTAAGAATATTTTCATTTGAAACAATGGAAGGATCCATCGTCTTATTTTCCAATTAAGATGTTCGATTCTGACCCTGTTTCCTATATCACCATGCATTGCTATTCAATGGAATTTACGTAGTACTGAATCGGGGTTACGAAGTTGGCAACACAAATATTATGTAACTCGAACATATTAAAAACAAAACAGGAAAATTATTCAAAATCTACTTTTATTCTTAATTGAATTGTTTCATATTTTTCATGTCGAGGCCTTTTATAGCCGACCATACGGTATTTTTTTTTTCTCATTGTTGAAGGCCGTACAGTTGCCTATAATTGCTTACATCCACTTCATTTGAACTTTGGTGGATAGTTGTCTCATTGGCAATTATACCACATCTTCTTAATTTTATATTTATGTGTAACAGTTGTTAAAACTACGTTTCGAGCGCAATTTAAGTGAAGTGCAAAATCGAAAAATGGCTGATAGGTGTATGCAAATTGAGAAAAGGGATGATAGCTGTATGCAAATCGATAAAATGGTTGATAAGTGTATGCAAAAGTCGATAAACGGTTGATAAGTGTATGCAAAAATCGATAATAGTTGATAACTGTATGCCAATGGATAAAATGGTTGATAGTTTTATACAAATTGTTGATTAGCTGTTTACAAAACATACAATATATCCTTTTTATCGGTTCAACTTTTCTACGTTACCAGTGTTCTTCATTCGTATTAGAAAGATAGTATACGTCTCATTAACTAGTGTTTCTTCTGTAGAAACGGTAAATGTAGAAAACTTAACTCTGTTATAATCCACAAGAGTTTCACTAAAGTTTTGATTATCATGATTTTAGTTTCATGTAGTGAATTTCCCTTTTCTCAACAGTTATATACCTGCACCATCTGCATATGTTTTTTTACATAACACAATTGGTTTGTTTCTGAACTATTTGTTCTAATCTAGAGACCTGCTTGAGAAGTATTATTTGTTACATAAACCGCCCAGTCAGGATTATATTCTGCTAAAACTCACAAACACAAGTTGACACCGCCTTCACGAATTGGTTAAACGTTTTATGATGAGTCTGATGCAGTTGATTACAAGTATGAAAAGATGTACATTCCCCGGAGACGGTAAGGTACTAGCAAAACTGAACTTCCTATATGTTTATTTTCCTATCTGTTTAGTCAATGTTTCTTTATCTTTTCATTTGTCTTATTTTCTATTTAAGATCAGCGGGCATCTTCGTTTTGTTTTTTGAACTTGTCATATGATTCAGTTATTGCCTATTGCAAGTCATGTAGTGACATTTTTCGACTTTTTTTCCAACATGAATTTAAATGTTGTAACAATAACTTTTACATCGAAAACATTTTTTTTTTGTATTATATTTAGAACAAACTTTATGAATATTAACTCATTTGATGAAAAATTGCTTGTTTTAAACCTTAGGACATTAAATTCATCAACAAAAAGGAATATTTCTTATCTTTTTTTTTTAACAATAATAGCTATAGTTCTTATGTTTCAGCTCAAATATCATACATAATTATGAACAAAAATAATTTCAATGATTTCTGTCTTATTTTTTTTTTGTTTTTTGTTTTTTTCATTTTCAAAAGAAAACATGATAACATAATTAAATTCAAAAACGTCACAAAATATACTTGCCTGACCTTAAGGGAATATTCATGATAACTGTGGGTTTTTTCCCCAATAATCTAATGCATTTTGTTTTGTTATGTAATTTACATTTTTACTTGAAACAACAACAAAAATCACTTGCGCTTTTATAGCATTCGTCCGATATACACAGGTCAAAAAAGTTCAATGGTCAAAAATATCTTTGAAATGGCGAATTTTAGACGAAAATAAAAGGTATGATAACTTATCAACAGAATACTTTAGATATTCGAAAGTCATTAAAAATTAGTATTTATATTTTTTAATGTGTATTATAAGTTTGCTTCAAACTTCTTCCAAAATAGCCTCCTTTTGATCTCTTTTTATTTTCATTTAAAAATGATTTACAGCTTTACACCAAGATGTTTAATACAATGCTACAAGATGTCTCATACGACAATGTCAATTGATGTAATTTGGTAGATGAAATTGTTTCAAAATATTTCCTTCATAACATACATGGGTTTTGCTCATTGCTGAAGCCGTACGGTGACCTATAGTTGTTAACTGTATGTCATTTGGTCTCTCGTGGAAAGTTGTCTCATTAGCAATCATACCACATCTTCTTATTTTTATATAAAACAGATGACGACGGATATGTTCCTATTGTCGTAATTACAATATCGACCCCTTTCCATCGAATGTGACCTATATTAGACATATCACCAGGTTTGTACTTACATGAGCAACACGACGGGTGCCACATGTGGAACAGAATTTGCTTACCCTTCCGGAGCACCTGAGATCACCCCCAGTTTTTAGTGGGGTTCGTGTTGCTCAGTCTTTTGTTTTCTATGTTATTTTGTGTAATGTTGTTTGTCTGTCTTTTTCTTTTTAAGCCATGGCGTTGTCAGTTTATTTTCGACTTATGAGTTTGAATGTCCCTTTGGTATCCTTCGCCTCTCTTTTTCTTATTTTTTATATGAAACGTGGGGTATAAGTCAATGAGACGGGTATGCAAACAAACAATTAAACGAAGGTCAAGTGTTCATACAATATGTCGAGCTATCAAAGATCTGTCATTATCATCAAAATTGCACGAACATGTGACAAATACCTAGGCTTTTTATAGACCTCGTTTAATATTTTAACAAAAGGAACATTCCCCGAGGGTATCATCAGCTCAGTAATCAGTACTTCAGTACTGACATGATCAATAACAAGCCTTTTTAAATTGTCCGTTTATAAATTTTGAAATTAAAAGAAACTGTTTCAACTCTCTCAGGCAAAGTTGACCTTAGAAAAATTTGGTTATTTTTTAGGTCCTTTTTGGTCAAAAAGCTCTTCATCTGTTTAGGTTATATACATTCTTGGTTTTCAAACATTCGGCTTTGAGCGTTCCTGATGAAGGTAAGTCCAGAAAAGCGCTTCGGACGCATGAAATTTTTTAACGTGTTGTTTTCATTTTTACAGCACTTAGCCGATACCTCTGCTGGTGGACTATCAGTCCCCGAGGGTATCATCAGCTCAGTAATCAGTACTTCGGTACTGACATGATCAATAACAAAACTTTCTAAATTGTCCGTTTATAAATTTTGAAATTAAAAGAAACTAAGGTTTCAACTTCCTCAGGCAAAGTTGACCTTAGATGAATTTGGTTATTTTTTTAGGTAATGTTTGGTCAAATAGCTCATTCGGCATTGAGCGTTCCTGATGAGGGTAAATCCAGAAAAGCGCTTCGGACGCATGACATTATTTAACGTGTTGTTTTCATTTTTGAAGAACGCACATTAAAAAATCAGTACAGACAATAGCAGCACAAGAACAGCTTTCCTTTCCGGAGCACCTAAATTCTTCCCCTGTTTTAAGTCAGGTTCGTGTGGCTCAATCTTTAGCGTTATGTGTAGTGTTTTGTTATTGTTGTTTGTTTTTTTATTTTTTATTTTGCAATTTTTCTCTCTCTCTCTCTCTCTTAACTATATAGTACCGCTTTAAAGGATACCCAAGAAAAATGATAGAAATCGACAATGATCAACAATATCGGTTCCAATTATGCTCATGTTTTTTATGGAAAGCAAGTTCAAAGTAATTGGCCTGCTGATATGAAATCATGCCTTCCTACTATTTTATTGGCGACCATACTATGGAGTATATTTCACATAGCAATGCAATAAAAAGCATGTTTATTTCTTACATTTCAATTTGAATTAGATATCTACCGAAATAAATGATAGCTATTTAACTTTTTCAATTCCATATAGAATTAAGAAATATCTATTTCGTGTCATGCTCTGTGCTCCATTTAACAAGGGTAGGAATGCTATTTGTCAATATTTTTACACCGTGCGGAAGAATGTCAATGGGTTTTGATTTAGTCGAAAAGGCATAAAAGAAATTTCAGAATAGAATAGAATAGCTCAGCTTTTTCACAAAATTTCGAAGTTTCGTCGTAACTAAGACTTCTGATAAATAACGATTTTGTAAGAAGTTTATTTTATAAGTAAAATTACTGACCACAAAACAATTTTGTTCAATATGAAACACAATAAGAAACAGTCTATAAATACTATTTCTTTCAATCATTGGAATAATCTTTTTTTTTGTTATACAACGCATAATAATGTCAATGGACCAGAGTCTTTGTAAACCGAATGACGCGTGTGGTATTGGGAATTGGATATGGACATCGTACGTTAGTTCTATTTTAAGATTTGATATTTAGTGTTTTTCAATGTTTTTGTAGATTATGTATGATTTTGGCAGACAATGTCACTTTGAGAATAATGATTCATTTTCCATTCTAAATCTAGTAACATACAATTGCAGTATAAGGTTTCTTTGCTCCAAATGAAAATAAAAATTTGAAATGCCAGTAGCGGAATATTTGATTTTAAGTTCACCGTAGCTACACAGTATATGTGTTCTTAGTAACATCGTTTATTGAAATGTAATTTAAATACTTCCTATGTTTTTAAGTACTGTACTTGTTTCTATCTTTATCGACTTTGTTAAGTTACAATCTTTCCTTGGAAGAGTGTCTGCATGTTATAAACAACAGTAAGAGCATCGATCAGACATTTGTATTTGTCTTTGAAACTACCAATTAACTGTTAAGTATCTTTGTTTCCAGCCTTTTTAGATTCGTACAAAAGCAATTCTTCAATAAAGGGATCAAATCTTTTCATAGAACTTTTTTAAAATTACATAAAGTCTGATGTCGAAACGATTTATTGTGATTCACGTTTATAAAGAGTTATCCGAATAGACTAGGTGTAAACAACGAGAGATGTCGAACGTCAATAAGACAGTTACCCAAATATACAAACACATCATAAATACACAAAAGGATTAATTAATACACGATCCTAAATAGTTAACAAGTATCTGTTTATACTTCCAGCTTGTATATACAGTTAGACCTGTATATAAAGGTCACCCGCGGCACCAGAGAAACTGCCCTTATAAGAGAGGCGACCTGTGAATCGAGGTTCAACATGGATAGGTATTACCACAGGGGGACATGAAGAAGGATACCTTACAAAACATGGACTTTTAATTGTATGCACCGTGTTGGGTGAGTGCCACGCTCTCTGTATGCGAAGGAATCCTTGCAACAACTCTCTGGGGAAGTCCAAAGGGGCCTTGTTACATGGCAAGATGTCTATCCTATTCATCATCCCTCAATTTTAAGTGGCAGTCCAAATTTCCCGCCCTTTAACATGGTCTGCATACCCTGTAAAATCTACCAATTGTATACATTGTAAATTTGTTCTAGTGCTAAGAAATTATATGGAAGAAATAGTTGCCACTGGACGATCAGCAAGTAACACGCAATCAATCTATTCATTGAAGGACAAAATCACTGTAACATGATAAAAGTTAACCACTGACAATGTTCTTGGCGAACAGATTAACATGCTGTAGGTTGAGTTGTTAGTACTAAATCTGCACCTTATTGTCATCCCATTTAGTGGAACAACAAAGGCGCATATGATATCTATAATAAAATTAAGTAAAACATGCACAAGCTGAGCCTTATTCGCAAGTTTCACAAAAACATTTCAATTCTGATGGCGTAATTGAAAAAGTCCAACTAATTCATGAATTAGATAACGGTAACAGCAAACCAATTCGATTCCTAATCCATGTAAAAATGTACATAACCAATATTTAAATGTAAGTCTATATAGACATAAAACATTAACTAGAATCAAGGTATATGAAACCTTTAATCATTCGAATTAAAAATGTTCTGTATTCAAAATCAAAACACCAAAGTAATGTACACATTTTTTTTAATCGGTAATTATGTGCTCCAGTTTGCATGCCTTTTCAATAACTTTAGCTGGCCTCGGTGGCCGAGTGGTCTAAGTAATTCAACTTCCATACTACTTGCCTGTCAATACTGAGGTTGTGAGTTCGAACTACGCACATGGCAGTTGCGTTCGACTCCAGTCTTAATTGACTAGGATTGCCAGTTTTCCTGCCGGAGATCGGAGGTTCTCTCCGCACACTCCGGATTCCTCTAACAATAACAACTGTCCGCCACGAAACAGCCAATAGTGCTGAAAAAGGCATTAAAACAATAACTTTATCCTAAGGTAAATGTAAAATGTGATCGATAATACAGAGAGGGCTCATAAATAATGAGTGATTGCAAAATAAACACAAAAATTGTTTCTACAGACATAGCACAACTTTGCCAACTTTCCATTTGCGATATAGTCCACATGATCACTTCATACTTCATTTCTTGTGAAATTCAAGTTTTCAATAATAGGCTGCAGTTTGTCTATCTCAATATCATTCAGTTCCAAAAAATCAGACTAATTGGTTAATCACAACAACCGTTTGCTTGTTTTAGCAAAGACATTTTTACACAATTTTGTAAACAAAAACAATCGGATCACTGAGTGAATATTCTATATATATATACTTACACCAATATGTCGTTAAATGAAATTGAATACCCTGCATTTATCATGCTTTTCAATAACATATGGTCAAATCGCTGAAAACCCCTCCTAAATTATTGAAAACGATCATTCTGCATTGACAATAATATCTTGGTGTAAATTAGATACACAAATTCGGGCTAACGCCCTCAAGGTGTATCTAAATTACTTACATATAAGTGTTATCATTTATCAGCAAAAAGTTCAGGTTTTGGCAATTAAACCAGAAAAAGACAAGATAGTACAGCTATTCATATTGTCACACAAAAGCAAATTTGATGACAGATAAGCAGGCGCAATTAAGATTTCATTCCAAATCCATAACTATGAAATATCTTCTGAATGTTTTACTGCATCTGGAAAATTTGAGATAATGACACTTTTCTTGTTTTATCAAAACTAATTTTTCTGTTTAGAACAAGAGAAAAGATAAGATAATTATTTAATACTCCTATGTAAATCAGATATGAGAAGCTTACATCTAGTTCATAGAACGTAGGTCTTTTATAACCTAAAATAGAGATGATTTGGACGAAACATGTAACCAAAGTTCCCTGAAACATCGACTAGTGATGTTATTACATAAAATTTAAGCACAGAAAGGACCCACAAAAAAACTTAAGACCAGTATAAATAGACTCTAAACAAACTTACGAATTTCAAATAAACAGCAAACACTGTTTTCAATTGTGAATATTTGCTTATTTATGCAATGCTTAGTAGTTATTTTTTTTACCTAATCAAACACAATTCTTTAGAATGTGTATAAGCTATGAAATCAATAGCAAAAATAATTTATACTTAACTTTTCAGAAATATTCAATGTGGTTTCCGATAACGATAACTTGTCTTTAAACAATGGTACAACACTAATTACCTGTTATTGATATAAATTGATGTAAATGGTATATGATAATTTACCAAAAAATGTCTTTTCAAGAGGCAATTATTAAATTGTCAAAAACCCATCGGGTACCCTATGAAATCCGTTGACCCTCTTTTGATGCACTTCTTACTTCTCTATTGATCTCGCCTAATTGAAGAAACACACCGAGAAAACCGAAGGCATTAATTGTGGTTCTATTTGATGGTATTAATTGCGGTTCTATTTGATGGTAGCTGGCGTACTTACATTGTATCGTCAATCGTACAGTAGATTTCTTAACAATGATGTGATTAAGAGTGAAGAAATATTTTATTGACGGATTGATATTCTTAACAAAATGACGATTATTCAACTTTGGTAAGTCTGTTTTTATTATATAGTCATCTATACGACCAATAATTTTTTTCTATGTTATTCATTAATTTCATGCACTTGTCGGTTTTACATTCTGTCGACCTTGCGACTTTATGTCTCTTTTAAATGCCTTTTCATTCCAGACAATACTTTAAATGCCAAAAATGTGTGTTGTTATAATTCATATAATATTTGTATTTAATAATGTCCTTGTGCAAATAAATTGTGCGTTGGTTCAATTTTTTCTCTTTACAATTTATAAAACAATGTACTAATGCAAACATGTGATATAATATGAAAAACGTTTGTTAAAAAACAACTGCTTGATCTTGAAAATATTCTTTCAGTAACTTGAACAGGAATAAAAGGCCTGTTTAATGGGAAAAACTGATCTCATTAAATCACAATCATCGATGTGTATGCTTGTTTCCTATTTCAATTTCTTCTATGGGTTTTAGTGTTTCAAAATGCATTATAACTCTCTATGTAAACAAACATAATTCATGAAATTGAACATGAGCGAACATTCTCTGTCTATCATATAGTTACGATGCAGAAAGTGGCATTAAACACAAACAATCAATCAATCATAGTTATGAAGATTTGTAATTTAATTGAGGACTGCTGAATTTAAAGCCTTGAAACGATGTCAACTCTAATTTCATAGACAATAACGTTTTAGTCAGTTATACCATGCAAGTTAAAAAAAAATAATACTTTCCATGGTTATATTTTCAATTGAATGTCCGGTTTTATAAAAATGGCAAGGGGCTGACCGCTGCTTGTCGGTTTTTGTATCAATGGCAATGCATTCCCAGAAAAAAAAGACAAAAACAGCAATAAATATTGTTCCCTCAAATCGTTATCCATCTTAAATGAGTCTCCAAAAAAAGTTCTCATCACAAAATGAGCAATGGCTGCAAGATGAATATCTTACCCGAAAAAGGAAAACTTAATATTTTTCCCCGTTTCCTTATTAAAGTTGATAAAACGTTCTTGACCACAGAAAATATAAGGGTGTTCATTTAGGAACAGGATATGTATAGACCCTTCAATAACATTTGATATCATCCCTACCGGGTCATCGTATTACTAGAGCATTATAATGCATCATATTACCATTTGACATTATAAAAGCAACACACTGGAATATAGACCACTGGTTTTTTTTTTAATTTTATTTTTTTGTCTTTTAATATAAATATATATATCAGCTTTAGTTAGAGGAGGGGGTAAGGCGTCTGCGCAATGCTAGGTGGTGTTGCCGTAGAAGTGAGAAGTGTCAAGTACAGGTTCCAGCCCCGGTCGGGAAGGAAGTAAATAATCAGATCTACTCTATCATTGTTAGGACGATTTTCTATGCACTTTATATATGTATATATACTAAATGCTATCATTGTCATCACTATGCACAATAAGCATGTTAGTCTGTTGTAATGACATTCGTTTGATGTGTTTGAGCTTTTGATGTTGCCATTTGATAAGGGACTTTCCGTTTTGAATTTTCCTTTCAGTTCGGTATTTTTGTTATTTTATTTTTTGTAACAATTTGATAACATGAGCACATTTGTTAAATAAATTAAAAGCGTATATCAAGTTTTGAGATCTCATTATTGTCCATATTTATGACAGTAGATATCGTTGTTTTTTTTGTTTTTTTTTTTTTTTTTTTTTTCAAGTATCTGTACACTCAAATAGTGGTCTGTAATAACAGTTCTATGTAGAACGTTCAACTTTCAAAGTTGAATTATTTAAAATGTAATGTCTCGCTTTTATTTTAATTAAAGCTTACACATAGAGCAACACATAATAATGTGGGTGTGGTGATTCATTTTGGGTTCCTCTCTTGATATTGAACCATCGCTGTTTGATTCATAAGATAATGTGAATAATTATTCAAAACTACTACGCTTCGAAACCTGTAATTGTACATTCACATGCAAGTGTTCACCAAAAATATGATATTGAAATCACACCCTTAACATCAATATATATATCAGGTGGCAAAAACATACTTTTGTACTTGAATCTTGAAACATTTTGTGAACCTGATAACTAGTAGTTTTCTTCTACATTGACTACGATTAATGCTGCATTTTTATGCACCTGTCATAAGTCAGGAGCCTGTTCAGTGGTTGTCGTTTGTTGGTGTGGTTCATAGGTGTTTCTCGTTTCTCGTTTTTTATATAGATTAGACCGTTGGTTTTCCTGTTTGAATTGTTTTACACTAGTCATTTTGGGCCCTTTATAGCTTGCTGCTCGGTGTGAACCTATGCTCCGTGTTGAAGGCCGTACTTTGACCTATAATTGTTAACTTTTGATACATTGTGACTTGGATGGAGAGTTTTCTCATTGGCACTCATACCACATCTTCTTATTTATGTTGTATAAATTGGTATAGTTGAAATTATTGCAATTGTTTATATACAGTTACTATTTTACTATGAAAGATTTAATGACTGTTTTTTTAAAGGAAGCACTGCATACTCGCAGTTTAGAATTTGTTTTATGCAGGAAAAATAAGGACGATGCTAATTGTGTTGAGCGTAATATCGTTTCTAATCAAAAATTGTAAACCTACGTCATAAGACTATACCACGCTGTGTACATCAGAGATCGTATTACGTTCTACAGCAATTTAATGATAAAACCACTTTTTACTTATAGTAGAAAAAACGTAATTATAACCTATACAACATTCTCTTGTGAAACAATAAAACATTCCAAGTTGAAGTTCTCTTCATTTAAAAGAACTCGAACACATCACAAGTCAGTTACTACATGTGGAACGAGGTTTGTTAATGTTTTTTTGTATTTTCTCACAACTAAGTATATACAAATTCTACCATCATTAGTTTACCTTGCTGTGATGTTCGTAAAAAGGATACAGAGAAATGAAAAACAAACTGTATGCAATAATTACATTGGTAAAGATTGTTATAAATTTTGATAATTGCTTCAGATGAGATGCATGGAAAGATCAACGCACAAGCTAAGGTATAGGCCGCCATAATTATAAAGACCTAGCATATTTCCCATACTTTTTAGCTAAAGGTAGGTGACAGGTGATAATTTTATGGATAGCAAGTAGGATCGAATTTTGTTTTCAAAGTTTTCGTAGTATTCAAAGTTTTCGTAGTATTCAAAGTTTTTTAAAAATCTACGCCAAGCATTAATACAATCCTAGAGAGTTTGCTATTTTTTTTTTAATTTCAATTTGATTTTCGATATTTTACATCTGTATTTCTTATAACATTCATAAATTCAATTTAACTTTCAATATTCTACTTCTATACATACCCTTTTAAATTTCCAATATTCTACTTCTATATATACCCTTTAAAATTTCCAGTTTGATATTTATTTGTATTTTTAATATTCAACAATTTTCAAATTCGTTCATAAATGCAATTTGACTAACAATATTTTAGTTTTTCATACACTCGTAAAAAAAGTTGTTAGTTTATTTCCCCCTCCAGTGTTATGATTGATATATTAACATTGAAATGAATACAAAACTGTCCAAAATGTTAATCAAATGCTAGATGTTTTGTTTTTTTCTTCCTAAATATCATATATCGAATACCGCCGAATACGTCCGGTCAGAATGGAGACGTCAAATCCGATGCCTCGTGAAGAGATAGCACAACGCTCTCTGCACACTAAGAACCCTTTCGACAACTCTTTGAGGGGTCCGAAGATGGACCAATATGTCCTCATTTTTAAGTGTCATTCTCCATTTCTCACACATCATTCCGGTCAAACCCCTATTGCAGGACATGCCATTTGTATTCATTGTTGATTTATTCTCCTCCTGAACATGCATGAAATATGTGCCACTGTACACAACGCAAGTAACAATCAATTAATGGAATACGTCGAAACAAAAAATCAAACCTTATCCCCAATCTCCGTAGCTTAACATAAATACATTTTCTTAATTAGATGTAGCGTATTAAGAGCCAAAATTCTCTACTTGTAGTAGTTGTTATCAAAAATACATCATCAGTATTTCTTACAGTTTTGTTTACATGGCATCAAAATAGATACAACACACTATTGTTAAATACTAAAGGTTGCTGTTGTTTAGTTTATTTTTGCTAAGATGATGTCAACACTCATTATTTTGAAGTGCTTGCGTTTTACGATAATGATGATCGACTTATTGTCCAAATGAAGCTGTTTATTAACTAGATGATTGAGATTTAAAAGTTGAAGTAATTGGATTTCAAAAGATATTCCAGATTTCTTTGACTGTGGATTCATTTATGTCCTAGCAAAGTAGATGGAATAAATTCATTTGATTACAGGATTTAATATTATAGTTTACGTACGGGTGTAGTGCATGAAGAACTTCGTTTTTGCTGTAATGGTCGTATTGTAAGGAATATATTACCTTAGCTGTATTTAGCAAAACTATTCTGAATTTTGATCCTCAATGCTTTTCAAGTTTGTACTTCATTTGGCCTTTTTATTTCGGGGAGGGCATTAGAACGTCACTGATGAGTCTTTTGTAGACGGAACGCGCGTTTGGCGAACACAATTTGAAGTCTGGTATCTATAATGACTTTATTGCCAGGGGTTTATCCGTTTTTATGGTTATTCACCTTCAGTTCGTAAAGAAACTTATCATGCAAGCAGGTTTTGAAAAAAATATATTCAAATATCAGTACACATATTTCGTACAAAATCATTTATTTTCTCCGTAGACGCAAATACACAATTTAATTCCTTTTGTGGATTTGAACGGGAATTGTATTTGGAAGGTTATTCATTGTTCATACTGCAATTTATTAACAACAAAAACTTGTATATATTTCACATAGGAAGTGATAATACCAGACAAAAGAGAGAAAACAATTATTCTGAATTGTTTGTTTCAAAAATTGTTGAAAAAATAATCTGCTTTTCCGCGATAAAATTGTCATGAAAATAAAAAAATGAAAAAAAAAAAAAAATAACATAGCATCCCTCTTTCATGAACAAAGTTGATACAATAAATTACTTACAAAGTGACTTGTATTTTTTCATACACCGTAACAATTCATTTGTCTCTTGCTTCATGCAGTTACAGCAATTTTTCTATTTAAACTGGATAATGATTTCTAAAGTTCATATATCAAGATTAATTAGTGAGTTTTATTACACATTATAGTAAGTAAGTAAGTAAGTAAATTATTTATTATAGTGACATGTGAATATATGTACAGATTATAAACATAAAATATATGATAAATATTAATACACCCTGCCCAATTGACCTATAAGTCACCTCAAATGAAATTAAATAATTATAAAACAATTATATCAGGTTCTTGAAAATAACTAATTATTCATGAAATTATCTTTTAGTTGACGAATGTTACTTTTAAAAAATATAAAGATATTAAGCTATTTGTAAACAGAATTGCGTCTTTTGAAATATGCCTGTACGATGTATTTGGCTAGTTTTCGAGTATGACTTATAATTAAAAATCAGCTTTTCATTAAAGTCCATAGATATAAAGGAAGTAGTTAATAAAAGTTCACCAAACACATGTTCTCGTATATCAGAATAGAATGCACAGTCTAGTAACAAATGAGTTTCAGTTTCGGTCACGTCTGCAGTGCAAAATTTGCAGAGTCTTTCTTCTGGTCTTTCACCTATATATCGTCCTGTTTCAATCCTCAGAGGTAATATTCCACATCTGAATTGTGCTAAATGCGAGCTTTCGACTTTGGTTAAATTGATTTTTACATACTGTTCTTGATTAAAGGCAGATTTGAAAGTTATATAAGTACGAAGTTTTGACACTTGTTGTATATTATCATTCCATATGTTTGAATAAAGGCGCTGAATGTTCATTTCTACAGTTTTCAAATTTATAGCAGTTTTTGAATCAAAATAATGTTCTAAATTAAGTTTACAGAGAATGTATTTCAGTTCGCTACACCAATTGTCGGTACAACGGTTATAGTCTGCATTAAAAGCGAGCTTCGTTATGCGATCATCTTCAAACTTGAGTAGTCTGTTCCAATACCTCACCATGTTTGTCCATCTTCGAAACTGGCTTTGGATCCATCCAACATCCCCATGTAGGGTGAGAGTAGGCGCAAAACGGTGAACACCAAGAAAATATCGTATTGTACGGTTTTGGATATTGTCTCTTGTTTGAAATTTTCTGTATCCCCAAACACTTGAGGCATAATCTAAGATAGGAACTACACACGAGTAATACAGTTTTTCGTAGGCATTAAATCCGAAGTCTTTATTGTTGTGAATTTTGGATATGATCGTCCCTAGTGCTCTCCCACCGCCTTTCGACAAATTTTCCGCATTGGTTATGAAATTTCCGTTATGACCGAATGTAATCCCTAAATATTTGTAATTTTCGACCTTCTCCAATTTGTTTTTTCTAACTGTAAATTCAAAATTAGTTTCTTTAGTTCTTGGTTTTCTGAAATGAATACATTTAGATTTATCTGTATTGATTAACACCCTCCAACGTTTATACCATTGGTGAAGTGTATTCAACATACACTGAAGATCCTCAGCCGACTTTGCAACTAACGCTATATCATCCGCATACAATAATAATGATAACTTCGTTTCAAGTAAGTCTACTCCAAGATTAAGGTCATTAATTTCTTGGGCAAGATCGTTTATAAATATAGAGAAGAGTGTCGGCGATAAATTAACTCCTTGTTTCACACCAGTTTTACAGCAAAACCACGATGTTAGTTTACCGTTAATACGAACACATGACTCAGAACTTTGGTATATACTTTTTACAGAATTGTACAACTTCCCATCAATTTTATTCAGCAAAAGTTTGTATAACATCATATCTCTGTCAATAAAATCAAAACATTTTTTCAGATCGATGAATGCAACAAATACTGATTTATTATTTCTAATAACACTATTCAAAGTAAATATATGGTCTTCACATGATCTATTTTTTCTAAACCCATTTTGTTCGTCGGCAAGAATATCATTATTTTCAAGATGACTGACGAGCCGTTGATTAATAAAAGAACTATACAATTTGCTAGTGCACGACAAAAGACTTGTACCTCTATAGTTCATTGGTACTCGGAGATCTGATGACGGGTTCTTCAATATTGGACATATGATGGCTTTTCTCCAGATGGTTGGAATTATACTGGTGTCAAATATTAGTTGGAAGAGTTGTTGCAATGATTGAATGATTATCGGGTACTTTAAAACGCCGTACGGAATTTGGTCGGGTCCACTTGCTGATTTTGATTTTGCATGCATTACTATATTAGTTATTTCATCAATCGTAATATTAGAGTTTACATCCTCATTCGGCATAAACAACGGATCTTCCATTTCAGATTCCAATAACTGTTTATGAACTTTTGACTGATTATAATGGTCGTTTTCAAATTCGGTGTTGTTTTTCCCGTTGTAAAGATTTTCAAAATCGATACGCCATTTGTTAAGTACGTCCTTCTCGTTCGTTAAGACTTCACCAGATTCATCAACGACTTCCATCGGAATATCCTTCACATTTCTAGGACCAAGCTTTCTGATCTTTTCCCAGAACTCATTAGGATTCGTTGTTACCATTGTTTCAATATCGACTGCCATAGCTTTCTTGTATGTGCTTTCCGTTTATCTAAGATTTTTATCAAAAACATCTCTCGCTTTACTGTAATCGCGTCTCAGAGCTGATTTAATATTTCGATTTCCGTCACACTGTACAAAATCCTTTTCTTTGTGTCGCATATCATTCCATAAATTCGTCAGGTTATCATTCCAATACGGTTTCCGGTTTTTAAGTCTTTTGTTGGCTCTATCATATCCAGTTTTCGGTATTTTTTCGTTCATTTCGGTTAAAATTACAGTGTACAAATTGTAATAAATGAGCCGTAGGTCGGATTAAAACCTGAACACATCAGCAAAGAATATCCCACTTTAGTGTGGTCGGTAAAATTGGATGGAAATACTCTAAATTTTTGCAGAAAATAATATCTGTTGACGGTATATAAGTCAAATAATGTATATTTTAAGGTTTTTCTTGTCGTATAACACACCTCGGGGTGGCAGGATTGCCCAAAGAAAGACCTCCCTATGGTCGGTCTTTCATTTGACCAATCCTGACACCCCTCGGTGTGTTATACTTTAAGAAAAACCTTTAAATATGCATTATCTATAACAGAATAAACCTTTGGAATTCAATATAGTGATTCTGTTACTTATCAAAATATACATATTGGAAAACAATGCGCAATTCGTAATAAAAAGTACATGTAACATATACATGGGAATTACATAAGATGTAGATACAATTTATTCAGATAGTCTTACGAGATTGGTAGTTTTAATAATATGTGATTACATAGTAACCTAATGGTCAGTTTATTTGTCGAGAAAACCAAATAATTGTATTTAAGGCTAACTGTTATTTACTTAACTATATTGCTATTCTCGTAAAATCATCATTAAACCAATAAACATACTTTTTACGGTAATTTCGTTTACAAAGCAAACAATCTCCAAATCTGATTATCTAGCAAAAAAATGTCGTCTAAATATTTGCAGGAATCGTTGAAAATATCCATAAAATATTGTTTTGTTCTAAATAAAGTCTATACAATCATACCATGACGTCATCAAATTTAATTGGATATCCTGCATTTAACATGCTGTATTCTAAAAATTCCTAAAACTACTAGACAGTGTACATTTTCTTAAAATAAAACAGACAATATGAAGCAAAAAAGCTTAATCCATTCATTGCATTCAAATGAGTGTAATGTTTGTTACTGAGTTTTCAAATGGTACGGCACAAAACTAATTTGTGGGTAGTTAATTTGTTTTCGGTCTTGGTTTTGATTTTATGGAACAGTCTCGTACAAGTTAACTTCGTTATGTTACATACAATAATCAACCATCTTTTTACTTTTTTCTAAGGAATTTTTATAAACCTTTTCTGTTCTACACCAAGATTGGCAGTAAAGGATGATGAGTCGCTGATTAATCTAAGGAAGATAATATAATTATAATTTTAGGAAAAGTACTCTTGCTTGCGTTCTAAATCAGAAAGTTCATATTGAAAGTGAATCCAAAAAATCGCTTCGGACGCATAAAATTATAAAGTGTTACTTTCATTTTTTCATAATTTAGTTATTTTTTTTTAACTAAACTTGGACAGTTGATTCATTATTAATAACAACATATCGTTGCAAATAGATTTAATTATGTTACATGTGCGAATTTCAAGGTACTGACCAATGATGAATAATTATAAAAAAATCAAAGTAAAATTCCGCCAAAGCATAAATTCTTATAAAACATACAAAAACTATAATGCTCGAAATGAGTGACATTTTGACGTAGTTTCTACACTTATATTCTCATTAACAAATTAATGAAATGGATAAGGTTGGTAAAATGATGACGTAAAACAGATCATGGTTCAAGCATTCCAATTAATTAATCACAATATCTATGTTATTATTTTATCAATCTCAATATTGGAACACTACAAGATATCTGAAAAGCTTATGTATTGTTCCTTGTCAAGTTAGCGAAAGGTGAAGTGTAAAAATAAGTCAATAATTGTCTTAGTCATATACATGAATGTTACTTACAGCCATACACCGAAATACCATCGGCTTATAATAACAATAAGTAGTTGTAGTATAGTGCCAATGTGATAACTAACCTTCTATAGGACGGTATTGTGAATAACTACATACATTGTATCTAAGGTCAAATCCTGTACCATAATACCATAAGGTAAGATTTAACAAATGTTTAACAACAACAAAAACAGACAACCAACAGCATTGTTTGTAATCAACAAAATATAAGAAAAGCAAATATGACACAATTCTTTAACCTTGTGTTATCGACCAATACTTTGTTAATTTGTTTTACCTTTAACATTGAGTAATTGTACCCTTCGCAAATTCTTCTTTTTGAAAAAATGCGAAAAAATTAAGACACCTAAAGGTTTACAGACTTTTGAGTTTTGGACCGTCACTTTCTTAAACGCTAAACACAACTTCACACAAATTGGCAGTGGAATAACAGTAACTATGGAAAAACCCAGTTGAAACAGACTGAACTTTTCAGATTGGCAACCAAATGCAAAATTAACCATCTCCACTCACTTTTCCCGAAATAAAAACAAATACATAGATGTCAAAATGCCATGGAATTGAAAATCTCCATATTTTCTAGAAATACGTCATTTTGGTCAGGAAGTCCTGAAATTGAATTAGGGCAGTTTATAAATAAATATTTTAGGACGTCCTTAAATCAAATTGCACAGGTTCGTAAATATTTGTGGACGTCCTGAAACCACTGCTTGTAGATCGAAAGGATCAGTGTACATCATTTACATTTGAAAAGTTTTCAGCTAACAAAAAGAAAGATTAAATTGTATTTATTGTAAAAATGTATATAAAAAGTACCGAACTCAAAGGCAAATGCAAAAAGGGGAAGTCCATAAAAATTGACCTAATTTTGCTATGTATCAATCAACGGAACAAGTGAAAAACAACTGTCATATTCCTGACTTGGTACAGGCATTTTCCGTAGAAAATGACTGATTTAACCTGGTTTTATAGCCAGCTAAATATCTAAGCTATTCTCACTATACTGTTGATTTATTTATTTTCGTGGGTACCAATTTTCGTGGATTGAGGAAAAGTTGTATTTTCGTGGATGTTTGATTTGGTGGTTTTCCCAAAGTCTGTATACAAATCTTTGAAATAATGATTTCTATTTAGTTGATCATCTTAATTCGTGATTAACCTATTTATCACACGAAATCAACAAAAATTGGTATCCAACAAAAACTAATGAATCCACAGAAGTTCTCTAGCTAGATTTGTATTAGTGTTTTTTATCATTATTTTGATTTACGTGAAATAACTTTAATATATTGAAACTTAGTTTTCAAAGAAGTTACTTGAAACTCTACTATGACTGAATAATTGAATGATAACTATCTTTAAGAGAGTTATAAGTAACATAAAGAATATTCTTATAGCTCAAGTTTTGTCTTTAATACGCAGCTGTTCTTCTAAATAATATTACCCATTTTCACAGTATGCTTCGCAATTAAACAGGTGTACACAACAAAAAAACATCAAAAGTCTTTACTAATTATATCAATTTATAGCTTTGAAACGGTCTGTAAGATTGAGATTTTAACATCCATTAATGATTTAATGATCATTATTTTTGCTGAGACCATCTGTAAACGCTCTATAAAAATATTTTAATGGACTTCATTTATGTAACTTGATCAGTAAATAAAGAAAGGATTCTCACAATTTAAATCAATTTTTTATTCTCAAAAGAAATTTGAAATCGTATAACCAGATTATTCTTGTCATTATGTTTTATAGAATATGATCTCGTAAAAAAAACAGCATTATTATCTTGCAAACGAAACAACATCCCAACTTTCCTGAATGGTGAAGTTATTTTCAATGTCTGATTAAAACATTATAACATAAAGGGTTCCAATTTTAATGCACCAAATACGCATTTCGACAATTAATGATGCTCGAGGCCAAAATATTTGAGTATCCATAATCTAATACAAATGTTAAAGAGCGGATCAAACCAAAAAGGATCTCAAAATAATAGCCAAATCCATCTAAAGTCAACTTTTTCTAAGGGAGTTTAAACCTTAGTGTCTTAATAAATTCCATAAACGAACAATCTAAGAAAGTTTTGTTAATAATCAGGTTAGTACTATAACATACCATATTTGAAGGAAAGTTTTTCTGAGATTCTGTCATGCAGGTTAATTTTACCTTTGACATATGGCCACGAAATTAAAGAGGATTCCAGCTTTTCTACTATTCCCACATTGGACAATTTAAAAGAAAATAAGATACAAGTCTGAATCGGTTACTATAATGTTTAATCTTATTCATAATAAGACCTTGATCTTTTATGTTGAAATGTAAGCTTGTATTTCTTACCTTTATATACAAAGTACAAATCTAGCAATTAATCGTGTTTTTACACAAACGGTCATTTAAAAGTTAAACACATTGTTTTTTTTAAGTTATATTATATCATTATTAGATTATTTGTTTTGATTTGTTAGTTAATATAGCATCAGCAAAAATGAAGGTGTAGAATTTGCTGTGAGCAATTATTTGATATAATGGTTTATGGTCACTATCACGAATTGGTCGACCGATACGATATTTCTATGTCAGTTTTCGCAGTCTAAGATTTTTAGATACCAGAAAAGTCGATTAACCTGTAATTTTACTGATTGTGTTCTATTCCCGAGAGTGATTTAAAATGGCGGGTGAAGTATGCATAGCAGGAGACACATACTCTGTTGACGCACCCGGTCTCGCACTTTTTGAGTTCATACGATTCCCTTAGTTTTTGTCTGTTACTTGGATTTGTCTTCTAAATCGATTTATGGGATTTGAACATTAGTAAACTACTGTTGCCTTAATTTATAATTAATTGCAGTTCTTCTGACTACTTCGTGTTGGTTCTGATAACGAAGTTACGAAATTCGATAAATATATTTTTGGGCATAAAATATGTATAAATATATAAAGTTAACAGAATGACAAAATGTTTAATGATTTCAATCACTCTATTAGCCACTGCAAATGATTTTATGGATTGAAATATTATTTTATAGAACTTGGAAAACTATGTCTGTATGAACTGAGACACAAAATCACTGCGTATTTAATCCATTTCACATGAATATTAAAGACCAGAGTAGTTGTTTGGCTCCAGTTGGAGTTTCAACCGGATTGATAAGACTTCAACATCGGTACACTAACGTCTTATTTAAAACATTGATGATTTGCTGTTCGTGTTGTTTAGTCTTTAGTTTTCTATGTTCTTTTTAAGTCCTGCTGGTTTTGGTCGTTTTGTTTGTTTTCCCATGAAATTGTCAGTTTGTTTTCGACATATATGTTTGAAAATCCCTTTGGTCTGTCTTTTCCAAAAAAAATATTGATGTTGCAATCTCAAATGACGATGTGATACTACAAATTTTGTGAAGTTTGAAAAACTGTATTAAAATACATTGCATTGATGTTTCATTGAGGTATACCACACATATCATTTTATGCATAGTTTGAAATAAATTCTAGTGAAAGTGGTCCTACCCCCAGAGTCGATTTATAACATTTTCCTGTAACTAACCTATATCAACTCGTTGACAAAAGTGTTTAACCCAAATTTTTCCGTTTTCGTGTTTTATAATTCAATATCTAGTCATTTACTTCAAATGACCACAGATTGCTGTTGATGATCAGAAAATAATCACAAAATGGTCGTAAATGCTCAAACCTAGAAGATAAAACTCTTATCACTCTAATCAAGTTGTATGCGTTGATACATCTCAGACTTTCTCATTAAGAAAGTCTTAAGGATCAGGTCAAATTAATACGCTAAATTGAGTAATTGATTTACTCCGAATCCTACAAAGCGATAAATCCTTCCGTTGATATATAATTAGTTCCTTTTGATTTTGGCTCTTGGGAATTCAGATATTAATTGTAATGAATGTGTTTGATGTCGACTGTTTCTCATTGCCAGAACTTTATTGACAATATTTTCTCGTGTATCTGAATTAAGTTACATTCCAACTGTTCTGTGTCTTCACAAATTAGGGATATACAGATTAATTAATTTGGTGTTTAGCATCAGTTAATTTTAACAAATTGTAATGAAAAGATAAATTATCACAGCTAATCAATCACGCAATATTTCTTCAGTGAACTATTGACATACACAAGAAAGTAACTGACAAAATGTCAAGTATTCAACGCTATGCATACATACTTCCTTGTCTTTCCGTCAGTACATATACACCAAGATTTCGGAGAATTTTTCTCTGTTTCATAGACTTATTATTTATACTGAAAAGTCCAAATATGTATCGGCATGAGTGTTTCTTTTCTGTATAGATTATGTTATTGTATGTCGTTATTTAGAAAATAAACACGTTTAAATTAAATAATGAATAAAAATAAGAGGTAATAAGTCATGAAAAGAAGCGACATGGTCACGTAAATCCATTTATAATGTGCAAACCAAGATGGAAAAATATAAGGGAATCGCATGAATTCTTGAACTTTGACAAACGGAATGCGTTGACGTGATAAGCGTCTCCTATCATACATGATTCTCCCGCTATACGAATCCAAACTCCGTCAAAATGTCACATTGTGGAGTTGGACACCATCGGTTAATACAGATAAGACGATTATTTTGGTATGCTAAGATCTAAGTCTGCGAAAAATATCTTTCGTGGGTTGTAAACCCATCATATTGGTCAACCAACTCGCTATCGCGATAGTCAAACTTGTAAAGTCAATTTAAATCGTTGTTCCTCGTAACCCTTCCAGGGAACTGTTTGTTGTCGGTTCCAACTTATAAATACCTTTGAACAAAAAGAACTGTTCCAACGATTAAATACCTTAAAATATATGTTTCAAGGATACATAATAAATATTTATATATACCAAACAGCAAGTTAAACTTCAAATTCAACATTGGAGTAACTATATATATTCATATATATAAATATATTAAAAACAAAACTATATAATATCATATGATGGTAGCATACCGATGTTCAATTGACAGTGTTTAGTCCATGCATAAAGACTGATATATATAATGAGAGTGAATAAATCGGGTATCACCGGTGATAATCATCTCTCATACTATCCATGGATCCCCAACACGTTTTCACAGTCACTACAGTAAAAATGGTAAAATCCAGGAACATGACAAAATCGATAAAAAAGCCTATCTGACCATCTTACAGGACATGATTAATATGTGTCAGTTAAAAGGTCAACAATCATTTTGTAAACTGATAAACTGAAGTGATCGAACAATTTCAATACACATTTTATTAGCAAAAATTTTTATTTCAATATTTGCGACAAAGGATTAATATTGAAATTCACTTCCTCATTGATAGTTTAATATTGATTGATATACCAGTACGTTTCAAACCAATTTGCACAACAGGTTCTTCAAAGTTAAATGGATGTCTAACAAATACCTAAGATTGATCATCTGTTGAATTGTTTTTTTTTAATACCCCAAAAATTGATTTATTGTGAATTGTTGCGAATGTTTACTTTTTCGCCTTAACTAATAAAACATTTATTCGAATCAACCATCAAAAGTTCAGAAGTGGTGAAAGTTGTATGTCCTTTTATATTTTGCATTAATTGCCATGAAGCTGAATTTGTAGTCTGTAGTTATCATAGATAATTTAAGATAAATCTGAGAAAAACCTAAACAGCAGTAAAAGAAATTTGTTATTTTGAACTGTTTGGTCATTCTTAACTATATTCATTATTGAATATTACCCATATCGATTTTGCAGTAACCGAATTATTGTCCCCAACCACTAAGCTTTTGACATCTCGTACATGTAAAACAGGATCTGCTTACATTTTCGGATAACTATATATTAATCTCGGGTTTGATGAAATATCATTGCCTGTGGGTTCAGGATTGCCCTATTCCGTTAAAGACGATAAAATGGATAAACAATAGGTAGCTGATATCGTATAGTACGATATAACACGATTATAATAGCATGATACATGTCCACAATGACAATCCACATAAGACAAATTAACTAAAACGTATGTATAATTGAAAATCAAAAAACTATACGAATACTTAAAGATCGTGAAAATCAAACCATTAACTTGAAACACAGTATTAAGTTACTGAAAGATGCAGTAAAGGACTGTGCCAAACAATTTACGACTAAAAATAATACCTTTAAAACTCTTTCTGATTGGATAAACTATATTAGGTCATTGACATAGACATCATTTCAAAACCAAGAAGAGCAGTTCTATTCCTGCATGAAATCACACAAAACGTTTACCTTAAAACAATTCTGACTGAATGTTTAGAGTTTTGTATTGACGCTTGTCGTTAAAATAAAAGACTAACTTGACCAAGGGAAAAAAGGTCGTACATAATTTGAAAAACAGTCAAACTAGCTTGCTACTATAGAAAGAAAACTATGGTAGCTACAGCTGTTGATAGAATACTGCTAGTCAGGAACACAAAAAAAAAAAAAACAGAAACAATACACCTAACATATATCATAAAGTGAAGTCTCCTTATTAATTCAATTAAGATTTCAGTATTTGTGAGACAAGTAATGTTTAAAAACGTCAGACCATTAGATTAAAATCCATCTAAAAGAATTAGTTAATACATCACGCCTTTGGTCCTTACGGTTCAATGTATGAACTATCAACAGTTCCATTTCTGATACTACAGTAGAATGAAGGATGATAAGTACCATCTTATATTATTTTTACCAGAGTCGTTATATTTACAGATCAGATGCTGATATCGACTAAACTGTTTTGAAAGTTTTCAAAAGTCTGTGGTATCTGTAATCCTGTAAAAGTTTTTTTGTTTGTTAATGTAAGTTTGCTAATTAAATCAAAATTATTAAAACATACTAGTATTCTAGCAAATCGTACAAGTTAGTATACACGCTATAGAATGCACCTAGATGAGTAGCGCCTTCTAAAAGGGAAAGTTTGTGATGACAATATTAAAGCGTTCTTGTCGTATGTTTTAGCTTTAATTTGTCTGGTTTCTCAAAAAAAAGGATTCATACAAGATTGCTACAATTAGTACAAGATTCTGGTTCATGTCTAATTAACATCTGTTCACAGGAGAACATGGACATTTAAACAAAAAAATTATAACACAATTGAAGTTTAAATTTTGAAATAGTGAATTTTCCTTTTCTCAGTAGCAATATACCTGTTCAACATGAATGTTTTGTATATTTATTACAATTGGATTACTTCCTTTTTTCATGCATCCGATATGACAAGGTATACTTTTGAAGATCACTGGTTTTTAATCATTTTATTTGTACATTACTTTATTATCCCAATTTAAGTCAGTAAACTGATATCATTACTGTCATTTACGATCACCGTTAAGATTAGGTAGATTATTTTCAAGTGAATGTCACAAATGGACGTTAGGCATATTTCCCTTTACGTTTCACCTCTTTTACAAAATTTTGACACCTTGCTGTTCTTCTAGTTAGTGGTCATCACATTGGTTTTAAGACTGTGTAGTTTTCGTTTATGTGTTTCACTTTTACGGCATATTGTAGGCAGGCAAAGGGATAATTTTTTGTGTACGTAAAACCTAACCGCATTATGTGCCTTTACCAAGTCAGACTATCTAGACTATGATTTTTTTTGCTAATACTACTATTTACGGCAGAACGGGAGGTTGTTATTGGTTGGTTTTTTAGCAATCATTTACATTTTTTATTCCTTTTTTCATATATCATTACGACTAATTACTCTTTTCGGTAATTATACATCCTTGGTTTTCATATCTTTTGCTTTTAATTATGCCTGATAAAGATAAACAAGAAAAGTGTTTCGGACGCATACAATTTTAAAAGAGCTATTTATCTATTAGTTGTTTTTGACTTTGAACTACCTTTCAGTAACTTTTAGTACTCTTATATCGGTATTTGTGTCTTTTGTCGTTATGCTACTTTTTCTTTATTGTGTTGCTTCTTGCCGATCTGATAATTCAGGCTATTTTCAACCGATTTTTACATATAACAATAAGATGTGGTATGATTGCCAATGAGATAACTCTCCACCAGAGACCAAATGACACAGACATTAACAACTATAGGTCACTATACGGCCTTCAACATTGAGTAAAATCGATACCAGCTATAAAAGGCCCCGAAATGACAAATGTAAAAAAATTCAAACGAGAAAACTAACGACCTGATTTATGTACAAAATAATGAACAAAAACAGATATGTTATACAGCAATAAACGACAACCACTCAATTACAGATTCCTGACTTGGAACAGGCACATATAGAATCTGGAGGGGTTAAACTACATTGAAGGCGCCAATCCTCACCCTAACCGGGGACAGTGGTGTAACAGTACAACCTAAGAACAAACTATAAAAATCAGTTGAAAAGGATTTAACTCATCAGATGGATACAAAGCAGAAATACATCTAACAAAAACACAGAGTGGACGTGGCAGGTACTTATACATCCCCACAACAAAAAAGACACTAAGTACAGATCTGAGAGTACTCGTAGTTACTGACAGCTAGTTCAAACCCTATAACAACTAATAAAAAAATCATTCATCTAAGACTAAAATATAAATCAGTGCACATCCAACGTCCAATAGATTTAGTGTAAAGACGTCACTAACAGTCAGAGAAAAACATGACCTTGTACAATGCCAAGATACAGGTATCGACATATTGTAGAGCAATGAATGTGCATATGTATATAAAAATGATATTTAGTTTGATTTTAATTTACTGATAACAAAATCAAGATTAATACCAATAAAAACAATATTCAGAGATCTAATTGAAGTGTTGAATTGGTAACCTCTTAGAATAAGTTTATTTAAAGGATCGATCATTTTACCCGGATCGTATTTAAATTTCCGGGCTCGGTAAGCAACATCTCCGTAAAAATTAGGATGTGCTATCCCGTTAAAAATAAGTTTTCTATAGGTACAACCAAACTTCCAAATCAAATCTTTATATCTATGGAAGAATTTAGTAAAGGTTTTAAGTAATTTGTGGTAACGAAGTCCCTGACTTAATAATTTACATAGATTACGTTCATTGAAAACCAAAACGTCACAACAGACACGGGCATAGCGAACGAGTTGTGAATTATAAACACCGTAAGATGATGCCAAAGGAACATCACCGTTCAAAAAAGGAAATTTAACAATAGGGAATGAAAAATCGTCCCTTTTGTCGTAAATTTGTAGAGTTTCCCGTGTAAAACTGAAATATCTAAATCAAGGAAAGGACAGTTATTATGTTTGCTTTAATTAAAGTAAGTTCCTTTGGGTAAATTTCGGCAGTAAATTTAGAAAATTCTTGATTATTTAACGATAAAAACATCATCAAGATAACGATAAGTGTTGTTGAATTTATCAATTTAATGCAATTTAGACGGATCTTTACTGAATTTTGCCATAAACTGTGATTTATAACAGTATAAGAACGAGTCTGCTATTAAAGGGGCGCAATTGGTGCCCATAAGAATATCAACAACCTGTCGGTAATTTTTATTGCCGAAATGTACATAAATATTATCAAGGAGAAAATTAACAGCTTCAATCATCTTATCACACCTCTAGTAGGTATATCTTGCATTTTTACCTTTCTCATTAGAAAAGAAGGCTTTAAATGGGTTGCAGCAAATATATTTGCATTCAGATTTACCAAACGACCGTAAAATTAAAAAAGGAAAACTTGCTCTTATGTTGTGTTGTAACACCACTGTCCCAGGTCAAGCCGTTTTTTTGGTTTTTTTTTTTTTCTCGTTTGAATGGTTTTACATTTTGTCATGGCTGGTCCTTTTATAGCTGACTATAAATGTTGAAGGCCTTACGGCGACCTATATTGCTTAAATCCGTTTCATTTGGACTATGTTAGTTAGTTGTCTAATTGGCAATTATAGCATATCTTCATATTTCACATTACACTGAGTGTGGGTTTTTAAGGGTCTTTTAAAACTGATAACAGTTTATGACCATAAGGGACTGTGCAATATTTATCTGAGGGTGGGGCCGGTGCAAACATGGACGGGGCACATACTTTTTCATGCAAATAATGAGCGGGCGAAAGTTTTTAACAAACATTTGGCGGGGCGCACACTTTTTAAAACCCCTTCGTGTGTGCATAAAAAAATTAAATCAGAGTATAAAAGATTAAAACTATTTATTAAAATCAAATTGAATAACAGCACCTTTAACATATCAATGGCTTGAGATGATGTTAGTTCATATACTTATATATTATCTGAATGCAACATGTTTAAAGGTATAAATGTTCTTATCAATACATATATTTGTGATTTCTGTGGGAAAACATAACTTAAAAAAAAAAAACACAATTGAATCTAAAACAAAATAACCTAAAACACAATTGAATCTAAAACAAAATAACCTAATACAGTGCTTCAATATAAAAAAAAAAACAAAGGATGTTGAAGCTAAAATAAGAAAAATATATGTTTGGCACTTTAAAAATTATTAAACTGCTTATAGTACATTATTATTAAGCATTGTCTGTATAAATAAAATATCTGAAAACTATAAACAATGTTTTGTACATTAAACATAACATAACATATGGTAAATAAATGCTTAAACATAAAACAACTTCAATTGTATTGTAAATAAATCTTTAACATAACAAAATTAAATTCTTAAACATTAAAAGAATTACAACTTAATCTATGAAAAGCTGAATTATGTCCCTTGGGAGTATTAATTTCCAACAAAAGTCCTTGCAAACAGTAGAAAATGAAAAATTATATATGCCTGATATAATAAAAGATAGAAACTACAAAATGAAGCACTACTGAAATATTTGCTGCATGAATTGCCAAGAATGTGAACAATTCTTTACACAGGAGAATATAAATTTATCTAAATTTAGCCTCAAGTGGGCCTCTTTTTTTCTTAGATGGACAATTTTAACACTGAAAATGCTTCTAGTATGACTAAATATTGCCTTACTCCATAAACAGTACAAACTTAACCAGAACATTTCCTTTTAATAGATTATGGCTAGAGAAATACCCCAGTGATTTAAGGAATTACACAGCAAAGAAGGCAAATATCTCAGTTAAAAATATTTGTCGCGACTTGAATTCTGGTGTTTCCAATTGAATTAATCATTGCGAAAGGTGAAAACAAATACAAAAGAACTATAGTTTGGTGCATTTTATACAATAGAGTTAATATTGAAATCCTAGAATAAAGATTTATATCAGTACCCATCAATTTGACTTATTATGATGAATCAGAACTTTTCTCAACACAGCATTGTTCTCAGTGAAAATTTCTATTCTTTGTGATAAAAATCAAATGTACTAATCAAAAGCTTCAAAAAGTATAACATAACTGAAGTCTGATTTATTTTGATTTCCTTGCTATCTTCAGTATAGGAAAACGGTACTATTTATTCTGCCATATGCGGCAATACTAACATATTCTAAATTTACCACTTTTTATAATAAAACCTGGATAAAATAGTTATGTGTGGTGTTAGTACTTTATTATTCTGTTTTAAAAATTGAAGCCAAATAGTATCATGACCAACTTCCAATGGAGTTTGTTTATGTTATCCATGCCCACCGTGATTTTACACCAAATTATGAAATTTTGGAAATCTTTTCGAATAATTCTCTAGAAAATATTTCAATAGGTTTCAAAATTTATATTGTAAATATACATACTGCAGTTATTCATAGATAAATTAAAAAAAATATATTGTACCCTTGCATCCAATCACAGTGCTCCTAAATTGACTTTCTTCACAAAAATAAAATCTTTATAATATTGAAATATATGCATTTGAGTTTAAATATCATCTCTGATATACATGTATTATTGAATGTTGTGCATTTTGTTAAAAAATATCATGTGTGTTTTATTTTTTATTTTTTCAGCGGGCAAGGACTTTTTTCATTAATTGAAGGGCAAGAACTTTTTATAATAAATATGGCGGGGCATAAAGTTTTTTTTTAAATATTTGCTGTACACCGGCCCCACCCTCAGATAAATATTGCACAGTCCCTAATATAACGTAAAATTATTCAGTATTAATAGAAGTCATACCACATTTGATTGAAGTAATGGATATCTTGGCGAATGTCTTCAAATCGCGTTTATTTCCAAATTCAAATATTTTAGCACCTGATAATCATTTGATCTTATTTTTTGTTCATTACAGAAAAGGTACTAATGTCAGCATTATGTTTTACTGACCTAGTACAGTCGTACCGTGTTATACAAATAAATTGTCATAATCTCACTAAAGAGTCTTCTGTTTCATTTATTTAGCTGTAGTAATGTATCATTATCACTTAGTGCTGGTGTAATTTAAATTTTATCATTTTCTTGGTAAAATCGAAATACATGTTTGAACAACACTGTTTTATGAGACTCGTTCTTAACAATCGTTTATTGTATCGTCCCAGCTACAGATAAAAAAGTTAGAAGATCGAAGGAGATATATTTATTGTTGATAATTTACTGAATGTTCTGACAATCTAAATAATGATGTAATTGACGCGTTACTACACCGTCATTAATCATCTACCTCGAGCGTACTGAGAAGTTTAGAGATTAACGCTATGAGCATCAGCGATTATGGCTTCCTTCGTCTAGAAACTGCTGGAATGGGGGATTTTTCCTTCAGATACCCGCTGATATGCTATTGGTATTTGTTTTCAAAGCCATATCTCCTTAACAACCTATAATAACACCATTCATTTAACAAACAAAAGTGTCTAGTTGTCAAGAAATTCAATAGACTTTACAAAATAAAAAGGCTGTGTTCTTATACATTCAGATGACAAATATTTGCTATATAGATTTGTTTGTAACGTCATCAACTCATAGAAATGTACTTGTATTACATGGAGAGTAAATAATCTTAAAACTACACTTAAACAATATTAAGAAAAAAACAAGCACATTTTCCAGAAAGTTATATTGCTTTTGAAGTATTGATACTGCATGTAAACTGAATGTTGTAATATTGGTGATCTATAAAATTTATATAATTTTTGGGACTTTGAACTTGCCATCAGTATCTGCAAACATTCTTTTGGGCTTCCTTCCAGTAACTGCGAAAATTCTTTGGACTTGCTTTCAGTAACTGGGAGAATTCTTTGGGCTTGCTTTCAGTAACTGGGAGAATTCTTTGGGCTTGCTTTCAGTAACCGCGAGAATTCTTTGATGTTATTTTATTTATCATTGGTCTTCCTGTACTTAATTTTAGTGTGTGCTCTTTCATGTACCTGTTCAAAATGATAAGGAGTGGGTTGATATATCAAAAAAGTAATATGGACCCGGAACAGGTTAACGTGCCAAGTTTGGAACCAAGCAAAATGTGTTCTTTGTTGTATATCTGGATTTTTTTTTTTTTTTTTTCTTTATTTGAATAATGTTGACAGATAGTTGAATAAATTTTGTCACATTTATTAAAAACATTGTCTTTTGGTCAGGACTTTTGCGTTGACCCTCATGCGTCTTTCTGGATATTTGCGTCGTTATTAACGAATACCTTACATTTACTTTTATATATATTTGTCTATCTTTAACACTCCTCTCTTGTCAATCAAATTAGAAAATCACAACCAACAAAACAATTTTTATTGAAATAATATTAAGACATTATACATTATACATAACACCAGGTCGTGTCTTCCTTAACTATTCATAAAGTTGTGGTATGAAATCTACCATGAATTACTGCCGCTTATCTAAGAGTGTAGGACGGCATAATTTCGTATCTGTAGATTAAGATCTTTGACTTTGCTTTCAGTAACTGCGATGATGTTTTCATGCGATTTTGTTTTGTTTTTTAATATTTGTACTGGTTATTTTGTTATCTTTCAAACTGTTTTTATAAAGCTAAAGACTTTTGTTGTCCTCATATTTATAGCGTGTTCTTTTAAGTGTATGAAATAATGGTGTGATCTTCAATGATTCAGCTATCCAACAAAGAACAAAAGACGAGGATGAACACAGCTATTATACGTTATCAAATGACCTTCAACAATGAGCAAAACTTTTACCGTATAAGTAAGTTATAAAAGGCCTAGTTGAAAAAAACCAACGGCCTGATTTATGCTAAAACAATAAATAAAAATGAAATATGGCAGACAGCAACCAACAACAACAATTGAGTTACAGGTTCCTAGTTTTGAACAGACACATATAGTATGAGGCCTGGTTACACATGTTTGTAAGTAACACTCCACTTACCGGTGACAGTTGATGAACAGCAGACTAAAAATCAGGTGGAAATGGCTTGATTCAACAGATCGGCACCAAGCACAAATAAACAATTTACATAAAGACAAAACTGTTTGATAAGATTCTGTGGAAGTGAAGTTAAATATAAAGCAATATTTAAGAGTAAGACCAAAGACCGATACTCGGAGTCAGAATAATGTGTCCGGGTCTTCCCACGAATCGTCAACCTGTAAACTAGCACATTAAGAATTCGGCTCAATTTGTCGGTGAAGTACATAGCAGGTTTCATATTCATATCACATTTACATGCTCTTGTCCTGAATATTCATTCAATTTGCCACTGGATGTTAGTCAGTCATCCATCATTATCATCGTCATTACCCTGTTGGTAGTTAATTGCAATGTCTCAAAACAATGATTTCGTACAGAATGTGGTAAAAAAATAAAAGTGTGTCCTTATCAAAATTTTATGCTGATTATTTGCTTCGCTTTATCTTCAATTTTCAATTATAAATATGTTGATATACTTTTTTTTAACAAGTGTTGTTACCTATACAACTGCTATAATTCTCGGAGTCAATAAACCAATCATTGCTTCTCCATCGCTCGTAAATATAGATCCGTTATCACCCTTACTATATTGTATCATGCATTGAAGTAGAAACTTATCGCTCAAGGCAGACGACATTTTCCAACTGTGATTGGAAGTGAAACGCTAAAGAACGCGATCTCTTGTCAATTAGAGCTGTTTGTCTTTAGCGTAAACTTCCGATTTTCGGTTTTTGATGTGAAAGACAAATAAATCACTATTTATTAATTTTTTGTGGAAAAGTAATTGATAAACAAATTACTTTATTAAATATTCGTTATCGGTTGTTTGTCAGAAAACTGTGTCAAAATGAAATCTATTTCACAAATTAGAATTTGGATAGATACGAAGAGAAATGGTAAAGCTATTAGATAGCAAAAATAACTTCCTTGATCTAAAATGTAACAAACATTTCATGGTGGGCACTAATAATTCGCATCATAAATTGGGTAAATTATGAGCTTAATGATAGAAGTAAGACAAGAGAACAACCGTGCGGGAAAATAGTGAGAAGTGCATTTGTGTGTACTATTTTACAAGTAGAAATAGAAATAATATTATCATAGAAATTCAAACAGATTATTGTAGAACTTGACAAGCATTTTAAATATGTCTGTTGCGTACAAAGAATTTGAAGGAAGTCTGCACTAAGTATCGATTGTATTAAAGGTATCTTTAAATCTTGTTTTCAGTATTTAGAGGCTTTACATATTTCTTTCACACTAAAAGACACGGGCAATAGTTTAATAATCATTTCTCTATCCCACTGTTATACAATGAAATATTTAAACTGTTGGGTTTACTACAATTGGTACCCACTATAATAACTGAATTCACAGCAAGTGTTTACTTGATAAATACGCTTTGGGTCAAATATTCTAATTTTCGAAATTCCCGGAGCATGGAACTACATCATTGACATGTTTAATAATCATATTTTTTGTCTGGTTGTATAAATCTTTGAAGCTGCTCATTTTACTCTTACTTTACTCATACTTTTATTCTTTGTTGTATTTGAATGGTCTTCTCATTTTCAAAATAGCTCAACGTAAGTTTTACAACCACTTATTACTGATCATATTTCTCAGATTGTGTTTTCTGTATTTGATTAAACATTTACCGATTGTTGTGCAAAAAATGTATGCATTTTACGGTTAAGAAAAAAAATGATTAGGTAAGCATGGGGTAATTGTTAGTTGGTAGTTTCGATTGATATTGTTGAAAGAGAAAACCTATAGATGCCATTCGAACGCAACCAATTAGATACAATCTCTTGACTGTTCTCACACTACTTGAAGACGAAACGAATTTGGAATATTGCAGATGGGAGGTTTCATTTTCTTTTGATTTAAAACATAAGCAATTTACTATGGAAGAAAGAAATACGCTTAATGAACAAGGTTACAGAGTGTAACAAACCAAGCTATCGCCTATGTGGCTGTTATCTAAATTGTTTTATTCTAATATTTTTTTTTTATGTTTGAAAAAGATGATTGCTTAAACAAGCGTTTTATTTTATTTTTTAAAGAAGGAGGTATGATAAAGGGCATTAGTTTTGAGCGATAGATGTAAATTTCAACAAATAGCTTTTGTCCAAATAATGTATTTTGAAACACATTGAGAAAATTTGACCGTCCAATGAATTAAACTCACATGTAAAAATTACAACGGACTGGAGTCTCGAGTATAAAATGAATGAAAAGAATAACAAGATTTACCAAAATTATAAGGTAGTAATACTGACTACACCAGCCACTTACACCCGACTCTTTCGAAAAATAAACGTACTACGGAAACTGCCAAAATTGCCTCATGTTGAGATCTTTGTCATTAATATTCAGATATGAGCAACAGCTTTACCCAAAACGATATTTTGTTACACGATGTATTTAAGATCATTTTACTCCGATGTTAAAGTGTGATAAATGTATGTTTGTGTAAGACTGTTGCTCATATTTATTTTTGTCAAAAAAAAAAAACTATGAAAAAGGTAATTTAGCTCAAATATGTTATTTCAAGATGTTCGTGACATCACATAGACATTCTACACTGAAGTGTCCAGATTTTATTTGTATGTTCTTTTATCAATAGAATTAACATATCGATCAAATCGAAAGGCTTGAGTAATTTTACTCTTTTTGCAAATTGACTGGTCAAACTAATGCCCTTTATCATACCTCCTTCTTTAAAAATAAAATTTATAAGCTCATAGCTTTAAAGATGACAAAAAGGAAATCAGTTTTCGTCAAGCGCAATTGCTTGCATCCTTATATGTGAAAGTTTAAAATGGAAGAAAAGTTTGTATAGCTCGCTTCACTTTTTTGTTAAATTTTACTTTCTTGTATGTATTTTTCAGAAACACCTTCTGGTGGAGTAATGTCATGAAGGGGAATTTTATATCGTCTGTAGTTACACCACTACTATGGACGATACTATCAACATGTTCGACCACACTGAGTACCAGTCCAATTATTGAAACCAACAAGGGATTTGTTCGAGGCAAACGACTCAATCCTTATCATGGAAAACAAGTAGATGCATTCTATGGAATTCCCTATGCAAAACCACCTATCGGTGAGCTTCGTTTTCGCCACCCATTACCCGCAGATGAATGGCCTGACGTGTTCGATGCTACTCATCTACCTAAATCATGCATTTATTTGAACGATTCTGCGTTTAAGAATTTCAAAGGGGCTCAGATGTGGAATCCAAATACTCCAGTCGACGAAGATTGTTTATATCTAAATGTATGGGTACCTCGGACAAATCCTCCATTTACAAATAAAGCTGTAATGATATGGATTTATGGTGGTTCTTACAGTTACGGATCATCAGCCTTAGATGTATATAATGCAAAATATTTAGCTGCCGAAAACGACATTATTGTTGTATCTATGCAATATCGTTTAGGTTCTCTGGGATTTTTGTCGTTTGGTGATTCAGAAGCTCCTGGGAATGCTGGATTGTTTGATCAGTTAGCAGCCATTGAATGGGTCCAAACAAATATACATAATTTTGGAGGTAATAGTCATAATGTGACATTATTTGGAGAAAGTGCTGGTTCAGCATCAGTTGGAATACATATGCTTTCACCTCTAAGTAGAGGCAAGTTTCAGAGAGCAATTTTACAAAGTGGGGCACCTCAAGCAACTTGGGCTACAGTTACTAAAAAGGAAGCTTTTCGCCGATCAACAGAACTAGCAAAAGTTTTTAATTGTTCCCTAAAGGATGTGAAGATGACTCTAAAATGTTTGCGAGAAAAAGAAGGTTCAGAATTTCCAGTTAAAGATTTTTCTCATACAATAGTTCATGGCATTAATCAATTCCCATTTGTAGCTGTTATAGATGGTGTTTTAATTCCCGAATCACCAAAAATGGCATTCAATAATCTTCATTTTAAGAAAAAACCAATACTTATTGGAACAAACATAAACGAAGGGAATTATTTCCTTGTGTATGATTACCCAGATTATTTTCCATTAAACTTTTCAGATAGTTTAAACTTAAGCCGATCTCAGTTTCTCGACTGTATTCGTCACTTTTTCAAGTATTATCCACAGTATCCAAAAAAGCTTAATTCATTTGGGAAAGAGGCAATTAAATTTCAATATACACCGTGGAAAAATCCTTATGACCAAAAATTGAATGCACTATCGGTAGATCAAGCATTTGGCGATATGAATTTTGTTTGCCCAACTATAGACTTTGCTGACCGATATGCATTGGCAGGTGTTCCAGTCTATCAATATCGATTTGAACATAGATCAACAGCACATTTTTGGCCGAAGTGGATGGGAGTTTTACATGGGGATGAAATAAACTTTGTTTTTGGAGAACCTTTGGATCCCACAAAAAATTACACTCATATTGAGAAGAAGTTTAGCAAAAGCTAATGAAATATTGGACTAATTTTGCAAAAACTGGGTAGGTATAGCATATTTTACACTTGATATAATTTAACATAAAGTATCGTTACGCTTGAAAAAAAACTTATGTCTTTAAAACAAACGAGAAGAGACACTACAAACGAAAAAAAAATCAAAAAAATAGATTGTTTTATATATATATATACCACTGAAAAGATAGACCACCAAACAGAGATCTTCGATAAATGTTCGTTATTGTTACATCCAAAATCAAATCGTAATCTTAAACAGCATATTGTAAGGTATCTGTTACACCAGTAGGTCAGACAAAATGTTTCTACGATACACTTGTTTATAAAGAGGCATGGTTGTTTCCTCTCTATTTATTTCACTCACAGGGTCAAAATCTAGAACTTGTCAAATACTACTGCATATTGAATATTACAGGATATTTCTTAAATACATGTACACAAAACTTTTTTTAAAAACATTTTACATATTCCTTTTAAATCAAAATGCTATTCAGGACTGTCTGTTGGTGTTGAAGGCATTTTGTTGCTTGCGTTTGTCAAATTTTGCATCGAGGGACGTTGCTAACCAAATTTGAATAGTTTGTATTCTTACGATACTTGGTCATAAACTCATCATATATACCAAGATTGAAATTTTGTACGTCAAACGCACGAGTTTTGAAAATTTGAGTCATGAAGATTTAAAACCTTGAGTCATGAAGATTTAAAAAACTTGAGTCATGAAGATCTTATATACTTTATACAATAAAAAATACTAATGTGATCATATTTGTGAATGAACAATAAAATATACTTGCCTTTTTAACGACGAAATAAGTGCTCTGTCCCATCATTTTCACTTTTTTAATATTTTGTGTCAGTATACCTTTTTCGTACTATATAATGACACTGTTCACTAATCTATTTGTGTTCACTTCGCCATCTTTACAGTAAAGACAGTCAAGATCTGTAAACGCAGATGATGTACGTTTTTCAAAATTATAATGTTAAGGATCTTTACAATACTGATATACTTTAGTAAGACTTCTTTACATTCTGTACAACACTAGAACTTTGAAGATTGAAAGTTGTCTTCTGATACAATAAAGTAATATATTTGGTACTGTCAGATCAATTTTGTCCTAAATTTGCAGATTGTCTTTTACAAAAAGCGAATTCTTAATACATGAAAACATCTTTCACGTCAAACCTAAACAAACAGCATAATTGATATAAAAAAAAGTTTTGCCTCACCTTTCACATCTGTCAAAAAACCACAAATTCCGTATGATTAATTTATAAAAACCAGACTTCTAACCGGCATGTATTGATTTAATTCAATTTTAATGTAAACAGAAAGTGTGTGACGCTTTTTATTGAAAGAGCGTAAACATTGTTTATATGTTAAAGGAGAAGGTAATATAAAAGAGGGACGAAAGATACCAGAGGGACAGTCAAACTCATAGATCGAAAACAAACTGACAACGCCATGGCCAAAAATAAAAAGACAAACAGACAAATAATAGTACAGATGACACAACATAGAAAACTAAAGACTAAGCAACACGAACCCCACCAAAAACTGGGGGTGATCTCAGGTGCTCCGGAAGGGTAAGCAGATCCTGCTCCACATGTGGCACCCGTCGCGTTGCTTATGTTATTACAAATCCGGTAAATAGTCTAATTCGGTAAGTCACATTCGTGAAAAGGGAAGGGTATTGTAGTTACGACATAAGGAACATATCCGATATCATCTGTGAAACGGTTATTCCATAACGGTCAACCAACTCGTGATGGCGTCCGTAAAATTTACGAAGGATGATTTCAACTTCACCATTTGGAACTCTTGGTTTAATAGCTTCCTTGTGAGCATTTACATAGAAATGGAAAGTTCATAATGGGAAGCTGAAATCATCTCTTTGTCGTAAAGTTTTCAACCGACCCTCATTGTCAATTTCGAGATGTAAGTCAAGATATGAGGCAGACTTAATATAAGGTTACTTTACTGCCCTTTGTTTTCGAAAATGAAAAAGTATCTTAATTCTTACAAAATATCATCCTAGTTTGTCATATATCAGTATTTATATTTTTGAATTATGTCTTACGTATTTACTATAATCAATCTTGTAGCGTTTAAGGAAAGCCATCAAAATATTCTCATATATCAATAAATTCTTTACTAAAAAGATGTTTTGCACAACATGTTTAAATCAAAGATGTTGATTATGTGATCTACTCATGTGTAATTTATTTAACAACTATGTGCAGGACCTCTGCAGGAAGTACAACTCGAATCATATCATACAAATTGACAACTTATGACAGAAGAAATTGAGAAAAATATATATTTGATCGTGCATCGCTTGACTAAAGTCTTTCTTCCAAGGTAAAAGGATGGCATTTGTAGTTGTTGTCAGTATTTGAACAGATATGGCCAATTTCGGTTTTGAGTCATCGTTCAACATTTATAATTTGGTCATAAGTTCAGAAATACGCAAAATTGTGGTTAAAACTAAAAATACACATCTGAATCTATGATACTGTTAAGATTGGAGTACTTTTAGAAAATGACCCTGATATGAATAAAGTATTCTTTATATAGACAATACATGGGGGTTGGTATATTGCTACTACCATTAAACAAATTCACTATCACGTGGAAAAAGAAATGCAAATTAACCTGTTTTCAGATAACAAGTTCTTCATTTACAGGATTAAATTATATCTTAATAGCTAAATTTTTCAGATAAGGAGTGTTCAACAAAGATAAATTGTGACGTAATAATAAGCAATAATAACTTCGTCCAATTGATTTGTGCACAAGTCCATAAAAATGAGCGGTTCATGTAAAAAAAAAACCTCATCAAATATACCAGGCTTATAATTTTGTACGCCGTACGCGCGTTTTGTCTGCACATGACTCATTAGTGACGCTTGAATGAAAAAAAATCAAATATTTCAAATCAAGTATGGAGTTAAAAGTATTGAGAGCACAAAATTCCGAAACGTTTTGACAAATACATCTAAGGTAATCTATTCGTGAGATAAAAGAAAATAAATATTTGTGGTAACTTTTGTAAGGCGAAAATGATATTTTAAATGTAATTGAGGTTATCATGGCCAAACAATAATGAACCATATTATTTGCATAAATTAAAAAATCGGAATGTCTGAATTGGCATCGTTTTTTTCGATCTCTCGTTAAAGTGATCAAAAGATTGGCCTTCTGAAATCAACAAAATTATTGGTAAAACAAATTACTTCACAAAATTTTATCACACACTG
This sequence comes from Mytilus coruscus, assembly GCA_017311375.1. NCBI lineage: Eukaryota > Metazoa > Mollusca > Bivalvia > Mytilida > Mytilidae > Mytilus > Mytilus coruscus. Next base: position 119,766,548 of record CM029596.1, on the reverse strand, counting down.
TAGACTTATTAATTTCTAATCCTCCCCCTTTTCCCCTTGGAATTTTCTGTCTCTTTTTGCAAGTGTCATGGCCAACAATGTAGCAAAACCCGTTATAATTTGATATGGAAGACAGTGGACCTGTTTGATTTATGATAAAGTAAACATGTCTTGTATGATTTTTTTTTTAATTTTGGTTCATTTATATGTGTCGGAGTTTAGTGTGACGTCCATTTTTGCTGAACTAGTATACATTAATGTTTAGGGGCCAGCTGCTAAAGCCGTCTCAGGGTGTGGGATTTTTCTCGCTTTGTTGAAGACCCATTTGTTTTCTTGGGCTTTTTCTGCTCTTTGGTCGGGTTGTTGTCTCTTTGATACATTCCCCATTTCCATTCTCAATTTTATGTTTCTGTTAACCTGACACTGTAGTGACCTCAACACGATGCAAATCATAAAACTTGTAAGCAAATTAATTTTGTTGTTCTTGATTATTTTATAACCTCGTTGGAGTGTTTTTCAGATATAAATCATAAGTCTCTTTTATTCAATAATGAGAAAATGGTTTGGTACTGTTTCAACTAAAAAAAAACATTTACCACATAGGTTTGGGCAGTGAGTGTGTTACATCACTGGAATCGGAGGTGACAAAAGAAATCGTCAAGTTTGTCATATAAACTATGATTTTGATATGTTTACTTGGTCATATTCAATTCCAGTATTCCGTTTAACATAAAATGAATTATATACTTGCCTGATTCATTAAAGAAGGCAAACTTTCGATTTTTAAACATTACTCTTTTATACAAATGATGTTTCAGACTCTTTTCTTGTCAAAACTCAGTATAATCAATTACAACATAGCAACATTGGGATTCTCCTTCTGAAACACTCATTATATATTGATATTGATAGATATTTAAACGAAATTTAGTTAGATGTTTTCGAAGACATAATGTCCATGAATTTCTTGTAGAGATCCAAACAAAGAGCAAGTAAACGGTGAAATAATGATGTTAGATGAATGGCCAGTTTATACAATCGAAGAACGTAAATACCTCAGACTTACTCCTAACATTGTACATGACCATGAACAAAGGAATACGATAGGAATTGGACCTAAAATTCAAGACTGCGCGTTCTGGAATGAATACTTACCAAATTTAGTAAAGGAAACGGGTAAGTCTAAAAAAAAAATAAGAAAATAAACATACACTATTTGTCTAGTGGCAAGTTTGAAATAGGTGAAAAAAGGGACATAGATTGGTATAGAAATAATGAGTATTGTCATCAAGGAAATCTGACTATATCATAGAATCGACTTTGAGTTCAAGGAAATTGAAGTTTGATCCCATCTCACATAAAGCTATGAAACACTTTCTTACACAAAATATGTGTACTAGAAACTGCGAAAATACAAAAGCTATTGGCGAATCGAATACATACTGTAAATTTTTCGAGGAAAGTATTTTGAAAAAAAGGGATGGAAAATGTTGAATTATTCGAAACACTCGCCAACATAGATGGCCCAAGTCGTATTTGGCACAACGTCTTGAAATGTTTGGCTTTCAATGATCGTCAACATCGTCTTTGATTTAGCCTTGCAACCGCATTGATTGCTTAATCTTCCGGAGCACCTGAGATCACCCCTAGTTTCTGATGGGGTTCCAGCTGCTCAGTCATTTGTTTTCTATGTCGTGTTTTGACTACTGTTGTTTGTCTTTTGGTCTTTTTCTTTTTAGCCATGGCGTTGTCAGTTTATTTTCGACTTATGAGTTTTAATGTACCTTTGGTATCTTTCGCCTCTCATTTGGTGTTCAAATCAAATCAAAAGCTTTATTCGAAGTAGGCATATAACAAAACAATAACATTAACTCCTTGAGGCTTTTATAACCGACCAGTTCATACATATACAAAATACATAAACAATGCTGATAATAAAGCTTAAAGGACACAAACAATATATTCAATGCACAATTAAGGCAAAGCTGAACTAAGTTAAATAAGATAAATCCCCATGATACACATTTAATGAATAAAATTGAGAATGGAAATGGGGAATATGTCAAAGAGACAACAACCCGACCAAAGTGCAGATAACAGCCGAAGGCCACCAATGGGTCTTCAACGCAGCGAGAAAATCCCGCACCCGGAAGTGGTCCTCAGCTGGCCTCTAAATAAAATTGTGTACTGGTTCAGTGAAAATTGACGTCACACTAAACTCCAAAACATATAAAGAAACTAAAATTTAAAAAAAAACATACAATACTAACAAAGGCCGGAGGCTCCTGACTTGGGACAGGCGCAAAAATGCGGCGGGGTTAAACATGTTTTGTTAGATCTCAACCCTCCCCCTATACCTCTAGCCAATGTAGAATAAAGAAACACACAGCAATACGCACAGTAAAACTCAGTTTAAAAGAAGTCCGAGTCCAATGACAGAATAGGTAACAAAAGAAACTAAGCAAAATGACAATGATACATAAATTAACAAAGGACTACTAGCAATTACTGCGTGCCAGCTCCAGACCTCAATTAAACTGATTGAAAGATTATGTCTTCATCATATGAAAATCAGGTACAATCCCTCCCGTTAGGGGTTTAGTATCATACCATCATAAAATATATGAGAAGAACATAACCCGTATCATGCCAACAACTGGTTTTAGAATAAATGTGTTTATTTCCGATGCAAAGACCCTATGAGTGAATCAATATTAATACCAAAATATGCAATCCTTAATGACCTGACAACAGTATCGTAACTATAGCCCTTCCGAATAAGTCTGTTTAAAGGTTTGGTTAGCTTTTGAGGTGAATGAATGAGCACTAAGCTAAAAGCTATGAGCAGTATCGCTATCATTAAGCATTAAAACAGCAACATCAAACACTAAAGCTAAGTAAAAAGTAGAATATAAAAAAAAAGACTCCAAGGGAAATTCAAAACGGAAAGTCCTTTCTAAAATGGCAAAATCAAAAGCTCAAACACTTCAAACGAATGGAAAACAATTGTCATATTCCTGAATTGGTACAGGCATTTCCTTATGTAGAAAATGGTGGATTAAACTTGGTTTTATAGCTAGCTAAACCTCTCACTTGTATGACAGTTGCATAGAATTCCACTATATTGACATCAATGTGTGAGCAAAAAAAAAAAAAAACAGACATAATAGGTGAGAATGTCAAAAATTTGGGTACAGCAGTCAACATTGTAATATAATCTTAATCACTATAAAAACAAATAGCTATTTCAACAAAGAAAACAAAATGGCATATAGACACTCTACAGACAAAGTAAATAAGCAAAAATGAAAGACAAGAATACAAAATTGACCATAGCACAATAAGCACAATCTTTAAAAACACTTAGCAAATAAAACACAAATAAGAGTGGAAGTATTATAAGCAGCACTACGAAATCAAATTAAAGGTTTGGTATCATTGATGAGTTTCATTATATACATTGCTAAATTTGACACAAAGAACAGAAATAAATTAATAGTTAATTTTCAAGTCAGTTATAATATGATTATTTAACGGCAGAGTATAAAGTTTGCAAAATAAATTACCATTATGAAGTTTTAAACAAAATGTATTTGTATTCTTTCAAAATGAAACAAATCGTATTTGAAACCATTGGAATCGTCTGTTTTGCTTTTTTCACCAGAAAAGATCAAAATTAAACTTTAAGAAGGAGAAAGAGTCGTCTTTCTCAACTTGCTTTTTAATTAAGGCGACAGTAGTTTGCCGGTGATCAAAGGTAGCCGCAACCTTAGTTTTTATCTAAAAAAATAATAAGTCGAGATTAATCAAAATCAATATAATCTAATTAATTCCAATATATAAAAAGTCCCCATCGACGCAAAAAGTCATATATATAAATGTAGATATATAAATTTCAAACCATTTAGATAACTTTTTAAGGTACATTATGTATACTTTACCGAGAGAGAAAAAAGTTCCAGCATTGCTTGGAAATACGGAAACAAAACAAAAACACCATTCGTTAACAAATAAGAGATGGCCATACTTTTGGTCGAAAATTTACAATGACCTGACCTTGCAAAAAAAAAAAAAAAATATCAAAGATCAAAGAAGATACCAAGGAGCAATCAAAATCATGAATATAAGAAGGACATACAATGCTTTAAACAAGAATACATAGACGTTAAGGTTTTAACTACTAGCAAGCCAAAACAAATACTTCACAAAAATGAAGATTAGCTATGAACTTTTCCAGAAACTTTGGGGTAAATTTATGCGCTCTGGAAGAGTAAGCATTTCATTCTCCCCTAGTAATACCCGTCTTATTGATAATGACAGATACAAAGACAGTGATAAGTGGCTTTCGGTGAAAGTCATAAATTAAGGCGTTAGTAGTGTACCGATGTTCAAATCTCGTAAATCCATTCGGAAGAGACAATCAGGGTAACAAAACCGAAGGAATGGCGACAACTAATAGATCATAACTATGGTTATCTATGACAAACAATTATGTTACAATCAACCTAGTCAGGATTACATATGTTCAACTTTATTATTTAGAATTCTTGTTTGATATTTCTTGTAAATATACATAGACTTCGTTTGATTTATTAAAAGATTTAAAAGGAAGGTATCTCCTCTGATTTCATTTTACAATACATTTTTCTTATAAAATACTTATTTTGCTTATGTTGAAGCAATTGGTATTTGTGATCACTATTTTCTGAAAATATAAAATTCAGAACGACTTAACAACTCTATATCGGCTAGTGTTTTTTTTAAATTTTTTTCCTTTTTCCGATATAATGCAAAAAATAAATAAGATTGTTTGAAATCCTACAGCTTTAAAAAAAAATCGCACTGATCATTATAAATATTTTGATAGCATGATGAATCGTTTGAGCTCAACTATTGATATATTCTTAGTGGCAATAGCCATGCTTTTTTGACAAACATGCTTTTAGTGTGTCCACCTTACTCTTTCAACAGCATCAGTCTGTAAATGAAGGGTGATTGTGATGCATATGTATATTTACTTGGACTCGATATCGCTTTACTAATGTACTAATCTATTCTTTCTATAAAATAATTTGCTTTGTTAGTTTGTCTGTTTTAACACAGTATTCAATAGATATCATTTTGTGTCTCAATAATCTGAATGTGTACAAGAATCAGCAGGCAAAAGTAAAAAAAAAATATTAATCGATGAATATTTTTGTACAAACAGGTTAAGCTATTGTTGCTGTTGTTATCAAAGACATGCGAATGGATATGAATATAAAATGTATTTTTATTAAAGCGAGTAAAATGTATGTTATTACATTATAATGAATGAGCGAGCACACTCTACAGTTTTAGGGTGATGTGAAAAGTAAACGATAGTGTGAAGTATAAAAAAAGTGCTTAAGATTGATGCAAAGTATCATACAGCTTGGAAGAAAATGTGTTAAGAAAATCAATTTCGTTATGTTGTTTAACCGACGATATTAAAGTATAGTGTACTGTAATATCGCACAGTCTTTAAAGAAAATTTCTAATTGGTGATTTCACTCGCTCTGTTTTTTCCACAATGTGCTAATTGCGGTTTTTTAACGACCAAAATCGAATATTTTGTTGTCTCAACTGCAGTTTTCTTTGTACTATCGTAGATGCGTGTCACCTGAGAAACAAAATTACGCAAACCATTTGTAAGAGTTTTGCATGTTGAACTAACATTTTCAGGTAGGTGAATGTATCTTGTTATAAACCTTAGCTTAATTAGTCAAATATATTGAAGGTTACGTGGTACAGTAACAAAACCAGCTGCAGAATTGTTGAAAGAATAGAAATTAAGGATCATTAGTTATAATTTCAATCAATCATCGTAATGAATAAGAAATTTGATGTTCTGTTATAAAAATATTTTCTTTTTTCTCTGATTTGCACCACGCAACCTTGAATAATGTATAGTTGTTATTGACCAGTGCTTGTTAATGTTCTAATAACAAGAATTAAATCATGCTATGTCTTTACTTGCTTGGTATGATATTGCAGTTTGCTTCATCTTAGTTCGTTCATGACCCGCATTTAGACTAGTTATCCAAAATTCAGAACAATAACTTCCATTTATCTGATATTTTATATTGAATTGAATGTAACATTTTCAGCAAAACAAAACCATTTTCGTTAAGAAATCTAGTTAACAACTATCATACTAGAATAAATTGTCTTCCTTATCACCATCCCAGTGTTCAGAACTTTCGTGTTGACGTGAATTATCATTGATCCGATCATTTTCTACATAAGGAAATGCCTGTACCAAGTCAGGAATATGACAATTGTTTTCCAATCGTTTGATGTGTTTGAGCTTTTGATTTTGACATTTGATAAGGGACTTTCCGTTTTTAATCTTCCTTGGAGTTCGGTATTTTTGTTATTTTTTATTTTTTCTGTAAATTTACTGTTCATAAAATGTTAAAAAAAAGTACTACACATTTTAACAGCAATGGATATTTCTATTCAGAACATGTGCAAAAACACACAATAATATTTGCCTACTGGTATTTTCGACAATTTTTTAAGGGTAACCCAAAACTGATTATATTTAATATAGCATAAACAAAAATTGCATAGGGGAATTTCAACAATTATACTTCGGCAGATGATGCATGGACCCCTATCCTTTCATTGGTGTAAATATAAGAAAAATTAAACGAGAGGAATATTTTGAGGTTCCCAAGGCCTACCCCATTAATTTTCCAAATAGTGATTTTTATCTGATAAGCAACATAAGCAACAATGCGCATCTGGTTCATTAGAACTGGTACCGTTTATGTTGTTATACCTACACTACTTGTGACGTTTATATGTGATACTACTATTGTTTCGTTTATCTAGAGCTTTGTTCATCAAAGCGATTCCATTAGAGCAACATGATCACTGTCACTTGAACTGTTCAGTCATAGATATGTTTAGCCGAACAAAAATCGTCATAATTTACGCTCTTCATCAGGTATTGACAGATCTAGTGTGTGTGTCACAATGGACGACAAATATATTTCCATAAGCGAGTCAAACTCTCATGCCGATTTTGAGCGTTACCCGTTAAAAAAAATATCTACCAAAAAAATTAGTCGTAGAATATGGCCGACTTTCAAAAACCTAGTATCTCTTAATGTTTTATTGAAGTTCGAATGTCTAAATCCTTGAGCTTTTGTATATTCAATGTTTATATACATCCGTTTTATAGTTAAGTACGCCTGTATTTTTACTGTTGATTTAGATTGTTGGTTAATGTCCTCTTGACTTATATCCACCGTAACGTTGTCTATTGTCGTGCCACAGCCTATACATATTACTTTCGTATTTACTAGGATACTTATTCGTCTTTGAATTCGGCTTTATGTGCCGCCATTTTGATTTTAGGATTTTTGCAGAAATTATGGGATTTAATTGTTAAAGCTGAATTTATTTCTTGGAACAACCGCCTGAATAATTTTTAAGTGAAGGCTAGCTTGATAAGTATGGTGAATTATAGTTACTGAATACCCTGTTTACCAGTTTTTTTAAAAGACTTATTATATTGCATACTTACAAAGCGGGGTGTCTTGTTGGTTTGGGTATTTTTGATACGTTATATGTTATGAAGTGATGTTATATCTGTTCTTTTCACCAACCATGCATCAGTACTAGCACAAAAAATTTAGAAAATATAAATTAAAGAGGAAAAAAAAATGTTCCTGAATAGTAATAAATGTCAACAATTGTGCTGAACAAACTGGGTCATTGCCTCAGCTGTGTTTAAAAAACCTCAGAGGATAAGGAGAAAATTACTTTGTGTGGTTGTATTTTACAAAATTATTTAATAAATCAAATTATATTTTCGTTTAAACATTATTGTTTTTTTCTAATTGCAGCAGATACATCTGAAGTGGAGAAAGAATGGAAAGTAAAGTTTGCTGATTGGTCAGCACATTTTGATAACTTTCTGTTGGCATATGAACACCGTCTACAGTCGTGTAATAATGTACCATAAACATTTGTAAATGTCAATTGTAACAGAGCTCTCTTGACTGCATATATATTTCAACTATGTTACGTCGCATCCTCTATTCAATTTACTAATTATTTTTCATTGAAACATACTTTATATTTCATGTAATACATGTACTAGTACTCAGGTTTGCAAAGTTCAAGGTTACCCTTACATTTCAGACTCTTTTATTTACAATACTAGATTCATTTAAAAGTGTAAGTTCCATTCACTATGTGATATTGTTCTTTATATATGCAGAAACCATATAATACTTATTAAGTACTCTTTGTCTAACGTTTGATTTTGTCAGTTTTTATGGATTTCTCGCTTTTTTAATTTACATTAGAGTTCTGTATTATTGTTATGCGTTTTTGTAGGTACTGATATTTTCAAATTTAATTGAAAAATGCAGTAGTAATGTAAAGAAGAACAACAATTTGTATACCTTAATAGTATTACACTAAACAATCTTAAACTTTTACTTCAAACGTATAGTACTAAAAGAGTGCAATAATTTGAAAGTACTAAAACAATAGCAGTATTTTAAGGAATATTATTAGCATAATAAAGTTAAAGTACTTAAAAAAATACACATGCTGTGAAAATGTTTCCTGTAGAGAAAAGTGCATGTTTTTAGTAGAAATAGCTAATGCCATCGCGTCACTTGTCTATTAGAACTTCTTTTCTTAAGTTTCTACTGTTTATAATAATAATAAACAATACGATATCAATCAGCAAACTATTAACAAAAATTACGGTACAGGATACATTGATATTAACCAGGGTAAAAAAATACAGTCCCCGTTTTGAATTGTGGTTGCTTAAACATACTTCTATCGTTACTTTATAAACAAAACATCAAAGTAATTGGTGAAAATTTACTGAGTCAGCATTACAACCAGGGGAGGGGGTGGGGGTGGGGAATGTTTTGATACCTTTTTAGTATGGTTGATGGATCAAATAATTAAAAGAATATTTTATAAAGTTTGTATAAATATTTTTTTTAAATTTTATAAAAAGGTTTTCATTTTCAGAATAAGGAAAACCAGTTGCTAAGAACGACTTTAGGAAATGGCACGTTTAAAACTTCTAAAAATAAAAGACATACCTTTTTCCACTAGTTTAAAAAATCAAATTCTTCAACTGAAAATGCATAAAGATCCAGCTTATACCTTAGGTCAGTTCCAAAAACGTTCTTATATAAAGCTGAACAATACGTCAAACTTTTAACGTCTTCTTTTCGTTGATTAACATTTCACTTCACTTTTACGTGTAGCATTTGACCATGTGTGCACTGTATATGGACTGTACAGAAGTGAAACCGGTAGCTTAAGATTTCCATGTTGTTGGTTTTTTTTTATCATACTATAGAAAAATAAGGAGATGTGGTATGATTGCCAATGAGACAACTATACACCAAAGTTCAAATGAATTGGATGTAAGCAATGCAATAATAGGCAACCGTACGGCCTTCAACAATGAGAAAACCCATACCGTATGGTCGGCTATAAAAGGCCCCGACATGAAAAATATGAAACAATTCAATTGAGAAAACTAATGGCTTAATTTATAACAAAACAATTTACGAAAAACAAATATGACAGACATGAACCAAGGACAACCACTGAACTACAGGCTTCTGACTTGGGACAGGCACATAAAGAATGTGGCGGGGTTAAACATGTTTGTGAGCGCTCAACCCTCCCCTAACCTGGGACAGTGGTGTAACAGAACAACATAGGAACAAACTATAAAAATCAGTTGAAAAAGGCTTAACTCATCAGATGGATACAAATAGAAATACATCTAACAAAAACACAGAGTGGACGAGGACGGGTACTTTTACATCCCAACAACAAAAGACACTAAGTAAAGATCTGAGAGTACTCGCAGTTACTGGCAGCTAGTTCAAAGCCAATAACAACTAATGAAATAAATCATGTATCTAAGATTTAAAAATATTAGTATTGTACTAACTGTTCAGTGAATTTTGTGAATATTATTTTCTTTTTTTCTTTTTTAAAAATATTATTTTCAAACATAATTTCATAATTAAACAGGAATTAAATTCCGGTTTCCTTTTTTTTAAATCAAGCAGAGACTATAAAATATTTTTTATATCATGCAGATAAATTCATTTTTATGGTATTCTTAAAAATAATATTTATCTATCAATATCGTTTTCAAATTAGAACATATATCGTTTGTTTCTGATTTATTACTTTATGATACAATATGTTAGTGTCATTTTAGTAGCTATTGTCAATACATTTGTATGTTTCAGTTGAATCACAGTCTTGAAATTTACCAGCTCTTTCATCTAAGCAAATGTTTCGATTCGACTTATTAAGCGGGTCCCCGTTTTCTAAACAATATTTTTTTAGTCATCTGAATTTGTTTGTTGAGCCAGTGAAATTAAGAACATGTATACTGAATGTAGTTTTTGTTTTTACTAGTTGTTGGCAACACTTTCTAAGAAAACTGATGTTGACGTTGTTTTGAAAAATAAACTCAAAATCATACGGTAACTTTTCGTCCGCTTCATTTGAAAAATAATGGTTAGTTGTCTCTTTGGGATACCACATCTCTTTGTTTATAGCAAGTAGAAATATGTCCATGGTTGTATCTGAATGACAACATATAAATGAGCGGACGTTTATCCCAAATAGAAGGTGCAAAATGTTCACCCCTTCTAATTGCTATTTTACTTATATGTAGCTGGTTTCTACAAAAGTAATACCTTATCGCCAAGAACTATGAACACTTTTAAAATCCTTTAACTTCACTTACAGATAAATTTGTTTTGTCTTTTCGTTCCATAATTCTTCACCTGTAGTTCTTATATCTCAAATTATCTTGTAGAAATAAAAACGTCTGTTTCACACAACCGGAGGGTATCACCCAGTAGCCTGCACTCCTGTGCTGAAATGGAATATCATTGTTATAGTCCTGTCTGTAAATATACTATTCATACAATGTTAATAATAATTTTTTACCTCAGGGATAGATGGCTAAAACAAATTTAGCCCATTTTGTTTTTAATTTTGGTTTTCAATGCTTTTCAAGTTCGAAAATGTGTTGGTTTCCCAGCTGTTTTGATTCGAGTACCACTGACAAGTCTTTTGTAGACGAAACACATGTCTGGCATAGTAAATCAGGCATCTTGGATAAGATTGAAAATTCAATATCCCAGAGCATTATGGCGTTTTCGCTACTAGGGTTAATTTCTACTAAAAATACCTCTGAGTTTTAACGACGAACGACTGAACTCATTACCTCACAAGCGCAATGGTCTAAAATAACGAATTGGATAATCGTTATAGTGTTAACGTTCTCATAAGTTGTGTGACTTGTAGCTATAATTTATTTTCAAGAGTACCAATTTTTCTTGGATTCAGGAAAACTTGTACTTTGGTGAATATTTGAATTCATGTTTTCCCAAAGGCTAAATGCAAGCCTATAGAAAAAGTGTGCTTGGTTGAACATTTGAATTCGAGGTTTACCAATTCCATGGAATTCCAAGGAATTTTGTGAAACACAAATATTTTTTAATCCACAGTATGTGAACATTCATGATTAATTTACATAAAATGCAAATTAGAAAGACAACAATTTGGGTTAACTCCATGGACCGATAGTTTTTCCCAAATATGCTTATCAACATTTCAGAAACAATTTGCAAATTTCATGTTCATCCAACTAAGCACGCAAAGGAGTTGATGCCAAAAAGTTTACTGGGTAACGTTTTATTTGGTAGTTTTTCGGAGCATAGTTATTGGAAAATTAAAAGATGTTCCAAATTTTGCACATTAACAGATTTGTTGAAAAAAATAATTAGGGTGAGAAACTATATAATATATTTCAAAAACACATATTTGAGAGTTTGAAGGGGTTGAAACTGGATATTGTAAGAGTGTTTCACTGTGTGATACTCGCCAAATGTTTCCGTGTTAATGCGATCACTTGACCTACATTACCTTCGTTAATTCGTTAACACTGTAGCTATTGAGAGATGTGAAAATGAAATTAAAAAAAATGTTTATCCAATCGCAATTAAATATGAAAGAGTAGTTCTTTGTATGGGTACTGATCGAATGTGGTTTGGTGACAACCACAACCAAAATCCTCAAATAATAGGTTATGATGTACAGTTCTCAATCTGTATAACGATTTGAACTTTGTTGTCAATGCAGAATGATTTCATATCATCGTTTGCTCAACACAACCTTTATCTAGATTTTCAATGAGAGGTTGTGATTTTCCATGTTATACTGGCTATAAAACACCTTGAATCCAAAACCAAGTCAATTGATAGAATCATTAAAAATATCCTGTCATTAAGGTATTTATTAAAGTCCTTGCGGTATTTTGATAAATGACCAATAGGTATGCATAGCGTACTGTCTCGGTAACATATCACATCTTGCCTTTGTGTATTGTGGCAGTCGTTTTGTTTTGTTAACGCCATAATGAAATTAAATGTACATAAGTAAGTTAATGTTATTTAAGTGCAGCACATATGTAAAATTAACAATAAACTTATGAAAGCTACAATCGACTATTGGTAAGAAGGGTAAGAAGTCTGTAAGAAAGTGTAAAATTGTCAAACGAAAACTCTTATTTGTAGTTATTTTCTAAGGAATTTTGATACAATCAAGTTTTTTTTTACTTTATTATGTTTATGGTGATACAGAATCTCATGCATTGAGAGTCGTTTGTTTCAAAAGCTGGAATTACTGTAAAATTGTCGGGAAATCTGGTTTAGCATAAGTCAGCTTTGAAACACTAACAGGTCTGAATAGGGCAATTTGATAGAACTCTCCCGTCAAATTTATACATTCTATTTAACCTGAATTTGTAAAAATAACTAAATAGACTGAAGGAGACATGCAGACGTCTTTTCATTTTATGGTAATCAAAACGGTATCAAAAATAATCGATGATTAAATCATGTTTTCTGCTGTAATCGATTAAATTACGTACGATTACATGTAATCGAAATTTTCATGATGCAAATTACTGTCATTTACTTGGAAAATGTATTCAATTACAATCGATTATGATCACATATTACTATTTGGAAACAGTCATTATTTATCAGCTGAGGGGGTCGGTGCATTTTAGGGGGTCATCAAAAATTACTGGTGGGTCACACAGTGAAAGTTTTTATGTCCGACAAGTATATAGAATGTTGACGATATTGAAGTGAGTGTGCAATCTCTTAAATAATTTTTGTCATTATTAAATCTCTGATAGTGTATAGCACCAGAAGGATGCCTAATTTCTCAAGAGTAGTGAATCTGATCACTCCTTATGATAGTCATCTGTTATGGTTCTTTATCCATAGGATTTGTAAATTTACAATCACTAGATTAACGACTGTATGAAACATTTCTCCCTAGTTTTGACCACAGGAAACAATAAGTTGGAAAGTTTCTTAACATGTGTATTCAACTTTCTAAAGTGTTAAAATCATTTTGATGCAATTTCCTGGTGATAGATGTAGGAATGTAAAAGGTGTGTATATTCTACAATCATTTGTAAATAGGTATAATTATTTTATGAAATTATTACAAAGATATAGAATAAGAATATTTAATGTTCCAATTAAGGACACTTGATGGGCAGCATAGCATTCACACACACAAAAAACAATACACTATGATTTCGTAAAATATTATCACATTGAAATGAAATATTGAATATGAAATTAGAAGATGTGGTATGACTGCCAATGAGACAACTCTCCACCTGCGACGAAATGACATAAGTTAACAACTATAGGTTACCATTAATCTTCATATAATTAAAAACCTACATATATATTTCTTTATCTCAAATAAATTATGTACATATTTGATCCAGGCTGCTGAGGACCAGAACCATAAAATCAGTGATATTTGCAATGTGTTATTTTCAGTTGCACTTCCTAGAGTTAGATTGAAATAAGTATATGATGAGAACATTAAAATCCACGAAACATCAAAATTTTGATAAAGGCATTAAAAGATTTGACATGTTTCTTCTTTTTTATTTGTTTTTCATTCACAAATAATTCTCTGACAGCAAATGTACATTTATTCATAATATAGAGTAAAAATCATTATTGAAAGGTTATATATACAAGACTAAACTGAAAACAACGTTCAAACCTATGATTGCGTTGGATAAAAACCGCAATTTTTATGCGTGTGCATGCAAAACAAATTTCTTGGTAGAGGGGTCTAAATACAGCACAAACAACATTTTCCAAAAGACCAAAAAAGTGAAAAAGTATATTTTAACAAAACACATTTGACTAGCAGGTCGAACAACAGATGTTCTTAAACCCTGCCAAATAAACGGATCACCAGATGTAACAAAATGGATCTTAATTATTAATTTAATACCAAACAGAAAACAATAAACTTGCAGAAAAGATGGTATACCGCAAACATAAGGTGCAAAAATTGGTACACCATATCCGGATTTCGACAATTAATGTCTCTTCGGTGATGTTAGGAATCGAAACGGTATTTGGAAGGCCATATAATTTACCTCAATTTAGGATTGACTCTTGAATTTTATATAAGTACGTCTAAACAAGTGAGAACTCTACGACAGATCCATCCATTGGATCGCCAGTGAAGGTGATACACGGCTGAAAACACATATTATATTCATAATTACTCTAAATATCAGCACAACAATGTTAAATCTGCTGAAGCAAATTTTGCTTCCATATATATATATATATATATATATATATATATATATATATATATATATATATATATATATATATATATATATATATATATATATATATATATGTCTATAAAAGGACCAACCAGCAAATTTACTATGTACCGGATCGTCTAGAATAGACGATACTGTGCAGAAAAGGAAAAAAAATTATATAAGTCTAAAAATTTGTTGACAAATATTTCGGCTTCACAAATAGCCTTCGTCGGTATCAATAATTTTAACAATACTGATTGTAGGTGTAAAAATAGATCAGTAATACAGGTAAGTTTTTGTCTATTGATTTTAATCCATAATCTTGAACATCATAATATAAACAAAACTCGATACTCTTATATAAGTGACTGTGTATATTTACAATCCAAAATGAGTGAAAAACAAAACTTAGTATTTCTTATCTATGCCTTTTGGATGATGTACATTTAGTTCCTTTATCCAAAAGCTTTCCCGAACCTGTCGCTAGGCATCACTCCAGTGAATAGCAGCCTTTCCACAAACGCCTCAATGGCCATAGGAGTGATAATCTAAGAAGCCACTTCTCCCAGTTTCTCAGCATTTCAGACAATCAGGTCACAAACTTGATGACTTTAACCGCATGAAAATCCTAGTGATTGAACAGAACATTCACTGGAGTGATGCCCAGCGACAGGTTCGGGAAAGCTTTTGGATGTGAATGTAAAGATCAGTTTAAAATCAAAGAACATGAATACCGCAATCGGGGAAAATCTCTTTCTGCAGAACTTTGTTACAGATAGTGTCAACATGGTCAATGTCCACATACTTTTCAGCTATTTGTCAAGTAAATGCTTGTTACTATGTAGTTGGCAGTCATCACCTTCTCACAACTGTTACTTTAGTATGCGATAGGGAATTTTTTGTGGGGTCAACCTTTTGAAACTATGTTCTAAGGGAGGGGTCATTATGTGGTTCAAAAGAATGAAGGGGGGTTTGCCAAAAAAAAAAAATAATGTGGAAAATTGAACCGACACTCAGCTGATAAATAATGACGTTCCCTTATCCCAACCCGACCCGCATTGTAAATTTCGATATGAGTCAATATATGAGGCAGACAACTGTATGTGTAGTATCCTTAATTTCAAGTTCAATAAATATATGCGATCAACGTAGTAACAAAGCTCTGAATTAATCAAGACGAGAACATTGTCTTTAAATTGGAACGTAATGTTAAAGGATAAGGCTACCTTCTTTTTTTAAGTCTTGAGAAGCAACTCGACTAGAACAAGAAAAAAGCTGGGACTCAAAGGAAACCCATCCAGCAAACTTTACACATAGTATGTCAATATTAGACAAGCAATCATTTTCAATGTTTTTGTGTGAATCAGGTTTTTGTGCATAGTAAGTTTTGTCTCTTCCTTCCAGATATTTGTATATACGTATGCCATTTTTTATTATAAGTTGGACTAATTCGTATTATTTCAATCTGTCTTTATGTTTAGTAGAAGGAAAGATTGTGTAAATGGTAGAGAAGTAAAAACATATTCACTATTGCACGATGGAAGAACTTATATAGTATATTCTAGCAGGAACATATAGATATACTGTTCCCAGATTCTAGCATATCTTTGATTTTTTTAATTATATATATCTGATTCACATCGCAACTAGTGAACATACTAGTTTTACAGTATTTCTGACGCCTAGTTTTGATTACTGATAACATACATTTTTATAATCTGGCGTAGCGCATTTACCAGTCCAAAAATACAAACAATTTCCCGACTTTTTATTAGATTACTTTTGTACTTTAGGGTACTTTTGAGTGAAGAAAGTATGGACCCGAAACCTTCTTATAAGTCTGATTTTTAAATTCTCATATTGAAATTGAATCCGGGTCGTCGTTTCTCCGGGGAATTGGGTTGCGATGGGATATGAAAAGATATAAAATGTAAGATTAACAATAAAAGTAATATAGAACGGAAGTTTTGAAATCAGATACAGAATAATTTCTTAAACACTTTAGCAATAATTTAGCCGAGCCATGTTTTACGTTTATCAATACTGATAAGTACACGTGCTCTATTTAAGATTGGTTTGGCAAGAAAAGTAAAAGAAAGCAAGACAATTTATTCGTAACCCGTCATAAACTTCTCTTCAAAGGTTATGAATCTGCACAAACAATTAACTTGTTCAATACTTTTTGAAGAAAATTAATAACGAAGTTGTGAAGCATTCAATTTGGATTTCTCGCCATTGATTTTGAAACCGAACTAATTAATTGTTAAAGACGAGATTTCCGTAACTTTGTACTCAATTGAGAGGTTATGTGTATTGCTGACTAACAAATTGCAAATTTAAAGAAATATGTTATAATCCAATTTTTTTTCTCGTTAATTCATCAGAGTATATACAAATTTGAGGGGTGCACGGTTATGAAGTGTAACACCTAATAAATATAACACGGACTTAATCTCAAATTTTATCTTTCAAGAAAAAACTTTTAAAAGGTAAACGTGTCTACCGTTAATAACACAACATCAGTAAAGATCCGATCAAGATAAAGTTGACATTCTAATTTGGATAACAATTCCCCTTTATATGATTAGCAATTACAGAAACGAAAAATCAATGCCTACCTAGTTTCCACAACATAAAGGACAAGTAAAAATCCTTTTCAAATTTTTTCATGGCTTTTCTACCCAAGCATAGATTGTCTCAGCAAAATTTTGCACAACTTTTTTGGATTTTTTTAATTTTTAGGGCAGTGCTCTTTCATAATTGGGTCTGGGTTTCCAACTGTTTTGATTCGATTGCCATTGATGAATATAAGACACGAATGCCCCCGCTCAAGCTTTGCAATTTCCAAGTTAGTTTAAACACTATTTATTCAGATAAATCAACATTAAACGATATTATACAAATGAAATAAATATTAAGGATTCAGAAACAAGCAAATTTGCTTTTACAAATCTGTCTCCTTATACACAAATAATACACTTATTGAACAATGCATAAATATAAATACTGGCATGCTCTGTAATAAATATTTGAATATGAAAAAGGTGGAAAATACATTATAGACGAAGAAGAAAAATAAAAATAAAAAATAAACATGAATTTTTGTAATGTATACAGTGTGAAATGCTTGGGTTCCTATTGAGTGGCGAAGCAGTAACATCAAGGGTTAAAACGTTTGCTTTTGATAATATATTTCTGCACCAAACTAAATAAAAGACTATTTTGCTCATCTGAGAGTACCGTTGATCCAAAAAGCAAAATTTTTATGTCAACTTGGAAGGAAGAATTGAAACAGAAGTTAGTAGTTCATGTCTTAAGTCAGTGTATATGGGACAAGATAACAGGAAGTGAAAATTTGTTTCTACATCACCACAACGACAATTTGGAGAGTCTGTTAA
Source organism: Mytilus coruscus (assembly GCA_017311375.1). NCBI lineage: Eukaryota > Metazoa > Mollusca > Bivalvia > Mytilida > Mytilidae > Mytilus > Mytilus coruscus. The sequence goes on along the minus strand of CM029596.1, from coordinate 119,748,455 downwards.
ATTGCGAAGGAATAGGTGAGAATTCAATGAACTTGAATCCATTCTTAAGCGAGCATGAAGAATTTGACCAAAACGATATCCTACATAATAATACGTTGGGACCTTACCATTTTGGGTACAAATTTGTGTTTAAGTTAAGAGTGTTCCATAGTTTTGTTGTTGCTGGGATGAAATATTCAGAATATAAACGGGTCCGTGTGTTGACTTGTGTAATATTATTTCTTTGTCTTGTATTATGATCATGTCTACTTCCTACTGAATCGGGCAATAAGTCTCTTAAATACTCTGGAGTTTTATTATTCAAAATTTTGTGATAATGAATTAGTCTATGATTGCGTCGTCTTTCAGATAATTTTTGTCATCGAGTTTCAACGTATAAATTATTGATACTGGTAAGTTTAGTACCCCCCCGTGACGATACGCGCTGCGTCAAGCTGGATATTTTCAAGTTTAGCAAATTCTGATTTTAGGAGTCCCAAACGACATCGGCATATTCAAGAATTGGGCGAACAAATGATATGTAAATTTTTTCAAGTGTAAACCTATCAGTGCCCTAAACAGAAAAATAAATGAATAAATTGCTTTCAAATCGTATTCAAATCTCTTTCAAATCATGATTCTGCGATTTGTTAGTACCATTTGCTTGCGATTCATTAAACAAATCATAAACAAATCCAATTTTCCAAATGATTAAAACTGATTTCTTTCTATTGTATGATTTGTAAGCAATTTGTTTCTGTTTTTGTATGATTTCTTTATGATTTGTTTACTTAGAATATCGTATGAAATGATTTGAAAGAGATTTGTTAACTTTGTTAGCTAGAATGGTGTGATTTCTTTATGATTTGTTAACTTTGAATATCATATAAAATGATTTGAAAATGATTTGTTAACTTTGTTAGCTATCTTGGTGTGATTCATTGATGATTGCTACAATGAATAAAATATTAATGCATTCAAACTTTCTTTGTTTATCTATCTCTCTGACTTCCGGTTGAGGTCAAATTCAAATTTCAAATACGGTTCTATAATAACTGAACAAAGAAGGTTGCAAGATGAGGAGTTTTATTCAGTCTATGAAAGATGATGGTGGTAAGGAATCTCAGTTATTTATTTATATTTTCACATATTCAACTAATACTATTCAAACGTTAATTAACCTTTAAAATTCAGAAACTGTGCATTTCAGTATCTCGTTATAATCATGATATTTTTGTGCTGTAAGGATTAATTTTCAAAAAAAAATGTGTAAAAGATGTGTAAACAGATCAAAACATTCATTTCAAGACAAGCTTCCCGTGCCAGCAGACAAAATTCACTGGCAAGTTCAATGTTTTAATTGTTGTTTACTGACCACGTCCCGGGCAAAATGGACAAAGCTATAATACAATGTAGCAGATTTGGACCAAGACTAAGACCCATCACCTATTCGACATCATTCTACTAAGTACACGTGGTTGCCTATGTTTTTTTTTTTCAAATTTCGTTATAGTCAAATTCGGGAGAAAAGTAAGAGAAACCTACAGAGGGAACAATTCGTCCCTCATCGCAACCAAAGATAGTATTCCTTCTTACAATTAGAGGAGTAGCTATTAAAGGTAAAATGAAGACAATTGCGCTTCAAAGTTTGGGGTTTTCAGGGGCAGAACATATTTTTGATCTGGATGTAAATGATTTAATCTGTGAATTGATGATCGATGCCAATTTATTTACGATTTGCTTGCGATTTGCTTGGGGTAGGAATATATGATTTTCTTCTGATTTGTTAAAGATTTGATAACAATTTGTTAATAATTTCTTCATAATTTTCAAACAATTTGTTTATGATTTGCTTGAGGTAGGAATATGATTTACTTCTGATTTGTTAAAGATTTGATAACAATTTCTTTACAATTTCTTTACGATTTGAAAACAATTTGTTTGCGATTTGCTTGAAGTAGGAAAGCAATTACTTCTGATTTGTTAATGATTTCAAAACAATTTCTTCACAATTTGTTTATGATTTGCTTAAGAATTGTAAGCAATTTGTTATTGTGATTTGTTAGCTCATTTGCATGTGAAATCTTATCACTTTCAAATCACAAAGAAATCATACGATTTGTTTATCATTTGTTACCATGATTTGTTCCTCAATTTTTTTTGTTTGGGGCTCCTTTGCTTATACATGAAATATCATTGATGATGTCATTATTTATAAATTTACCGCTGATAAGTTTTAAAGTTTCTGAACAATTAACTTTTCTATCCCGCCAAGCATGTCCTATCAAGATTTTGCTGAACTTTTGGGAACTTTTTGTTTTAAATGCTTTTCAACTTCGTAATTGGTCTCGTTTTTAACTGGTTTGAGATATGTACAAAAATGCATACTAAATTTAAAGCCTAGTATCTTAGATGTTTTCCAGACAAATAAAAGTGAGTTGCATACTCAATCACTTACCGTCCTATAAAAAAATGTTCAGTTTTTATTGATAAAAAACAGTACCGTTTTCAAATATGATGTGCGTAACAAAGACATTTCACTGCTATGACAATATCATGACATGCATGATCATGCTGTTTTTGGTACAAGCACAAACCAACCCTGTTAGGCAATGTTGTGTTTAACTGCATTCTTAATATTTTAAATGGAGAAACATCGAATAAGTATCTTCAATAAACGTAGTAAGATTTTATATATCAGATCAGCTAGATTCTTAAATCTGAGACTACTATAACACTGTGTTAAAGTATTCTCAGCTTAAATGAAGAACGAACTGATGTGATTGGCTACTTGTATTTGAAATTCAAAACGTTTAATATGTGATAACATTCTTCATTTGTTCAGAAAACTTTACTATGTCAGATATCAGTATTTGTAGTGTTTTGAATTGCGTTTAACATATTTTCTTGAGGGCATCAAACGTCTTTTTTTTTAATACAATACTGCAAAATCTGCCAAAATGGCCTCATTTTGAGATCTTTTTATTTAGATTGAAGCTTAAACCTTATAAACTCGCAATCGGAACTTTCCTTTCTGAAATACGACAGGATGTCTTGTACAAAGATGTTAATGTTGGTAAAATATCTTCCTCGATATGGTCTTGGGTCATATTTAAATTTGCCAAAAACTGTGTGTAAAATGGTAATTTTTAGTCAAATATGTCAATTTCAACATGTTCTTGTACAAAGTTTGGTTAAAATTGCACAACCGTCTTAAAAGTTATTTGGACAGACAGGCTGATTCATATGTAGGCCTACCCCTTAAATTGTTTTCGGATGGTGTACCTAAGAAATTGTATTGGAAAAGTAATTTTGGGGTATTCTGTATAAATGTACAGCTAAATTTCTTGAGAGCATTATCTCTCATAGATATTCTTTTCTATCAACTGCCTGTATCAATGCTTGTAACTTAATAGTAACAAGAATTCTGAGGGTACTGCATACAGAATACAATTTCTCCATACCACTCCTCTAGTAGCTTAACTGAAACAAACAATCCATTAAGAAGGAGAAGTTGTTATGGGTCTATTTATTTTTTTTGAGATTACCCAACCTCTAAAGAATCAAAGTTTTTTATAAACTTGTATATTCAGCCAATTTTCTATGTCCCGAACCATTTTTTCTTTAAAATTACTGCACCAAAATAAAACTCAAACTTAATATTTAACTTCTTTTTATATGACTTTATACTAAATATATAATCAAGATTCAAGCATTACAGAAATTAGGTCTGAAAACTGATTCTTTTTATCTATATTCAAGGGTGTACAAAAATCTTTGGCAAAATACAGCTAGCATGAAACTGGAACTTTACCTTTAAAATCTAATGATACAATTACTGTAAAGTGGTTTGTTTTCGCAAAACTTCATTTTCTGATGTCTAAGGCCAAACCAATTTAGCAAGGTTTGATTTTCACATTTTTCTTGTCTTTTTAAATACAAAATAATGATAAGATAATTTGACAATACTATTCCCTTTGCAGCATATTCCAATTATCTAATTATTATTTATGCATAGGAGAAAACATGGTGAATAGTAGTCAGTAGTGAATTAGTAGCAAGAAAAAAATTTCCAGTTTTCGTGTGACAATGTGCCTAGAAAGGGAACATCATTTAAGGGCAATAACTCCTGTAAGGAGCTGCCAGAGGATTTCAATCATAACAACTCTATGAGCATCTTTTTTCATTTGTTTTTGTTATTTAGTCTCTCTAATTTTCTGATTAAAGGAAAATAACTCTTAAAAGGAATCCACTAACTGTATAAGCCATAATAACTCTTTGTGGATCTTGTAGATACATTTTACTATTTACAGTTTCTATCTTTATAATTTTCAAAATTACAGCCAAAATCACCAAATTAGAAATTGGTAAAAATCGTCATTCAAGGGCAATTTCATTTATAAGGAGTAAACAAACAATTTTGATCGTGATCGTGTCATCAGTAACAACATACAAAAATTTGAAAAGCTTTGGTTGAAGGGCTAATGAGTTAAAGTACGGACACGACTGGAAACACCATTTTTCTCTCTTTCAAGAACCATAACTCCTGAACGGTGAAAGTGAACATCGTCAATATCTAACTTGACCTCCATTTTGTCATCAGTAACAACATATTAAAATTTAAAAAGCTTTGGTTGAACGGTTCATGAGTAAAAGCATGGACACGACTGGAAACACCATTTTTCAATCTTTCAAGAACCATAACTCCTGAACGGTAAAAGTGAAAATCGTCAATATTGAACTTGACCTCCATTTTGTCATCAATAACAACATATTAAAATTTGAAAAGCTTTGGCTGAACGGTTCATGAGTTAAAGCACAGACATGACTGTAAACACCATTTTTCAATCTTTCAAGAACCACAACTTCTGAACAGTGAAAGTGAAAATCGTCAATATTGAACTTGACCTCTATTTTGTCATCAGTAACAACATATTAAAATTTGAAAAGCTTTGGTTGAACGGTTCATGAGTAAATGCACGGACACTATTTGGCAGCTGCACGCCCAGATGCCCACCCGCCCGCCATACATCCCCAAATCAATAACCAATTTTTCCTTCGTAAATCCGGTTAAAAATGGTTAACAGCTTTCTTTAAGGGTAATAACTCCTTTATGAGTTGATTGACATTTTTTTTTTTCAATATGGGCAGAAGACTGATCTTGACATCTTGTCTAGACTAATACTTATGTTGTCAGATTTCTTTCTCTATATATTTCTCTATCTATAACAGTTTTTTAATCAATACTTTCATTTTACCCCTATGCTTTATTCTTAGCCTTAGTGGCCATGTTGGTAGGAGTTGTTGTTGAGGGGAGGACTGATATTACAAGCAATTTTCTGTATTCTAAGGCCACAAATTCTGCTTGAAGGAACCTCAAACTTGGTCAGCAACTTCTTATGACTTAATTGATTGATAAAGGCATTATAGAAAAAATGGTGTAAACTTATAGTTTTCACGTAGTTTTCTATGTCCTAGGGTCACATATTCTGAAAAACATTGCTGAACCAGAACAAAACTCAAACTTCAAATAAACTGATATTTGCAAGTAATTTACTATATCCTGGAGCTACAACTTCTCAAAAATCACATTACTTGAAGGAATTTTGAACTAAATCTGTAACTTCTAATGATCTCACCATAAATCAAAGATGTACCAATAGTTTGAAACATTACAGGAAAATTGTTTGAAAAACTTCTTGGAATGACAGAAGGACAGAGAGCAAACCTATAGTTTGTTCCAGTCAGCTGTGAGGTGTAACATTTCAATTGATGATATTTCGCAATTCTGAAAATACTGTTGAATAAATATATAATAATTAAACTGGATTTATTTGTTTTAAAATCTATAAAATTGTACAATATCTCTTGTAGACAGATTCTTTGTGCAAATGAACAGATATAATGTAAAGGTGAATACTATTCCAAAAATTAGTTCAGCAGATAGAATTTATTGCAGCTTCATGTTAATAGTGTAACATTGAAGTAATTTTTAAAAATAGGGTTACATCAATTACAAATAAATCTTAATGATCTATGACTTACTGAAATGTGAATGAAAAAACATGTAGGCATTTTTTTCCGAAACAATTAAAGTTTTCTTCATTATAACAAACTGGGTGACAGGGTAAATATATAGTTTTTACACAAACCTTTATTTAATATCGCTTCTTTTCAACATCCTTATTTGTACAGAAAAAGGCTAAAAAAATGCTATATTCAACAACTCCTACATAAATATAAGGTAATGTTTAAAACAGTTATATAATAAGTATGATTAAAATTACTTTCAATTTCATACACATTCTAATGAGATTATAATAATATGTTATCTGATAATGATTGGAGCTGTTTTCTACTTTTTAGTATTTAAGTTACTGAGAAAGTTTTATTATACATATGGATACAAGTTTGCATGGATTTATTGTTATATCGTTAAGTTCAACTGGCCTTGTAGTAAAAATATCCTTGTTAGAAAATGAAGCCATATAGAAGCCAAAGATACTACAGTACTTGCAACACAGAATTTTCATATTATCCCCAATAACTAGCATACAGGAAGATTTAAAAATAAAATAAACATTTATACAGAATAAAACGGTAATAGGTAATATTATAATATACAGCATTGTTAAAAAATACTTATAAAATAGCACCATGTTTCCTTGAAGCACTAAACATTTAAAAAGTAGGGTAGATAAAAATACAGAATTGACTGGTTTTCATGTTTGGACAGATGGAATGAGAATTCTTATGTTAAGTAATAACTTTTCACTGAAACAACAGTAATAATTTTTTGCTTGATTTGATTTGGTGTGCATCATTTTGACAAACTAACCCTGGTAAATAAGTTCTCTAAGCACTATACAAAAAAAGGAAAAAAAAGAATAGGACTTATGATACACTATTCTTTTTTTTCCATAACTAGTTTATTGCACTGATATTTGCCCTGTTATCATTCTTTTCATTTTCACATACCCTCAAAAAAACTATTCATGATTTAATTAAACAGTAATATCAATACAGTTGTTTAGAATGTTCTCCTATAAGCATCACTTTAAGAAAACTCATTTGTATAATGCATTCTTGTTGTATTGTAATGAAACCCCTATAAGAGGTCATTCCTTTACTGAAACAATAAAGAAGACAAACTTTTCAAAACATACCAAAATATGCTGCCCCTTATACAAATTTACTAAGAATAATTATGTTATTCAATCAAACAGTTATCAATGTGTTCATTAATTTCATCATTTGAAGTTCCTGAATCAAACTTTTTCTGACAAATTGGACATGTTTTTTCTTTCTGTATACTTTCCTCTTTTTTACATGCAGACTTTGCAAAACTGTTCATAATGGAAGACTGTTTACGTCGCTTACTAGTAGGCATCACAGGAGTTGATGATTTACGTTTCTTTCCTTTTGTTTCTATCTTTCTATCTAGTTCTTTTCCTTCACAACCCTTCTTTTTGCAGCTATCACATCCACCTACAGATACAGAGACTCGGGTTACAGTAGAAAGGGTCGTTGTCCTCTCAGGATAATCAAGTTCTAGTATTTCTTCTTTTTTGCAGAGTTCTGCCAGCTTTTCTTCTGTCTCCTTTATTCCATGAACATCTATGCTTTCTTCTATATCAAATTTAGATTCCTTCACTCTATTGTAAATCCCTGGTAAATCTTGAGACAGGTGATGTTTTTTCACTTCACCTGTTCCGCTGCTTGTACAAACAAGAACACAGTAATTTTCCTTTGGCATTTTGTTGTTTAAGTGGTCATTAGACTTATCTTTTTGACTATCAAGTATATTCATATTTTCCCTGATGACATTTGGTTTTCCCTGAGATGCCGAGAAGTTTGTTTTTTCTGAACAACTCTTCTTAGAATTATCAATACATCCACCTAAAGAGGTAGTTATGGATGGTTTGAAAAAACTTCTTATCGTCACTGGAGGACGGAATGCCTTACGCTGTGACTTTAAACATACAGGAGTAATAGGTTCTGTGATGAATCTGAGAGAAATTCTGTCAGACAGTTTCTGTTTTGTTGATGGTGACTCTGCTACATCTAATCCAGGTTCAGTTTTTATTCTAATGTCAGCAGCTATACTTGGACTTGACGTTATGTCTGGTAGTGAATTTGGAGTTCTATCCAGACCAGATGGCTGTGAACTTGACCTTACTGGAGAACTTTGACTTGAGAAGTAGTGGCTGAGTTTCAACTGGTCGTCCTGTGCTATCTGTATAAAAATAAATCACAACCAATTAAATTGGCAATATGTATCATTTACATACATTAATAACAATGACATATAATGGTATCTTCTTATGCCCCAATACACTGTCAGTTATTATATTTTCCAAAAATTAGGAAAATGCTGGATAGCTTATGCAAAAGCATACCAAATAAATAAATATACATAATCAGAAAACTTTACAATAGATCAATATATAAAATCCAATGTGGAGCCTAGTGCCTGGGAAATGACAGAAAGACTCTGTCTTGCTTTGAATAGTAGGGCAACTAAATGACCTCTGCATAAACAGGGTATGGGCTGAAGCAAAAACAAGGGCACTTCAAAGCAAATGTTTCATGAAAAATAATGCTCAATTGGGTTTAGAAGCTCAAGCTTTATTTATACATAAAATCAAAAGATGTGTAAGCAATGTTTAGCCGTGATAGGATCTAAATCATACCTCTATGGTATCAACTACATTGTTATGAAAAGATTGGCAAATGGGTAGTTGGATATTCCTTCTGGAACTAAGTTTTGAGATTTTAAAAATCAAGTAAAATTTTTCTGGTAAAAAGTTAACTATTAAGAACTGAGCCCAACAAGCATAAATATGTTTCTCCTTTAAATATTACCAACCAAATTTGCCAAATTTGACTATGAACAGTACTAGTGCTGCACATATATATATTGTCTGTTGACAATTATTCAAATTTAAAGATGAGACCTTAATTGTCTAAAGAATAGTCAATCATTTGTTTGTTTCTTTGTTGACAGCAAATGTCTGTAAATTCCTTTCAAAAGCAGGTAATCATAGTAATTTGAAACCTATCCCCACTAACTACCTTTAAACACTTTTATAACATTGACCTGAATCTGATTTTCTCAAAATGAAATACATCATAAAAACCAATTTAGACTTAACAGAAACAAATTGTTTTTTACTCCACGGCAGACAATATAACAATTTCCACATTAAAGAAAAGTCTTTCTACAAGACAACAAACCAATTAGCTACGACTGCCAAATAGATCAGGGTTGACAGTTGACAGCAGTTAAGGGCCATAATTACATGTGAAACGAATATCTATGGTTGCAGATTAGGACAACTGTCATTCAATTTACCATTAACTGACTCAATTACGACAGTATTCTTACTCTAGCAAAGATAAATCAATGGCTATATCAGTCATTAACCAGTTATAATACACCATAAAAGGCAGAAAATTGGTATTTCTTAGAGAGAGACGTACAAATATTTAGACATGTTAATCTAACCATGCTATTGCGATATCTTTATCATCATCAGTTATGCAATAAATCTATCATTTTGCTATGTTTTGCTTGAAGATAATACAACAATAAAGCCGCATAAAGTACATGTTCTTCATATTCATTGCAATACGATTTATTTTAGTGTACTCTATTTCACATTCAGTTATAAAAGTAAAGGATTTACAGACTGTAATTACAAATTATTATAATACTACTAAAAAGGATTACTTTAATTTGATGTGACTTGACTTAATCATATTTTTAATAAATTTAAGCATTCTCGAAATGAAGATCAGCGATTTCAACTAAAATTACTCTCTTCTTGAAAAAGGTTTACTTTAATGGCCATTTACTAGATAAAACATATATGTTTCATAAGGCTACAACATATAAACTATAGTTTTTATATAAGTATTGTTAAAAAAAGGCCAGATAATTATAATTCTCTCACACTCAAATTTTGTATGAATAAAAATGATTTATCAATTCAAATGAAAAACTTTTAAAACTCTCACCATCACATTTCCATCTTCAGTGAACTACAAATCTAGGTCAAAACCCTAATTTGACATGAATTTACATTTTCAATTGTGTTTATTATAGTGAACATATGTTCTAAGTTTCATGGTAAACTACATTAACCAAAAACCTTGAACCTGATACAGGATGTACAGACTAAAGTGCCAGTCAATTTTTGTTGAAATGGCAGCAATAAACATTTCAAAATTTGTTAATTTTTAACAAAACTATGGTTTAACATTAATATTTTCACTCACTTTATATAAATGAACTGTTAACAGAGATATGTCTTGTGTTTTGTAGTTTTCTATGTATTGTGTGCGATTTTGTCCCATGTACATTTACTCCATATCCTTTCATTTTCTATTTATGGTATAATGCAAATCATTCAAAGTCAATGAATCATGACTGTTTAAGGTGCAGGGCCAAATAACCTCCACACTGGCGGCTCCAGAAATTTTCATAAATGGGGGCCCACTGACTGCCTATGAGGGGGCCCGCTCCAGTCATGCTTCAGTGATTCCCTTTATAATCAACCAAATTTTTCCCACAAAAGGGGGGACTCAGGCCCCCTGCCCCCCCTTCCCCAAAATCTGCCTCTGCTCCATGGAAATATGAAATGCCAATGCTTATAAAACTGCATACCAAATATCATTGACCTACCACTAGTGGTTCCCCAGAAACTGGACCTAATCACAAACTAATACATTGTTGTGTACCTGCGAGTCCATTTAAATTGTGCCATCCCAAGCATCCATAATTTGCTGAAACTCAGTAAGCATTAAACATAACTTATGGCTGTTTATTACTGTAAATTCAGAAATTATTGCAAGGTTTCTATCAATTGGAATAATGTGACTCCTTGAGTATCACACTAATAAGAACTCAAATTCTGATATCCAATACATATATTTGTATGTATCTTTTCCTAAAATCGCAATAATTAAATGTGCATTTTTGTTTATTCTTCAAAAATTGCAATAATAAAGGCACTCAATAATTTCTGATTTTACAATACTTTTTTCCAATATTAATATTTAGCCAATATCTGCAAGGCTGGTCGACAAGGAAGAGAAAAAGCAATTTCACAAAATTTACAAATTCAGGTTAAAAATATGTCACACAGAACAGTATCTTTACAAGTAATTAGTAACTTTAGATAACAAAAACTAAAATACAAATTCAGTATCTTTAAGGAAAGGTAATAAAAAAGACTAAGCAAATGTCATTTTCAGTTTGTATTTGAGTCAATATGTCAACTCGAACTAGACAAGAAAGTAATTTGTAACTTCAAATTACACAATTATGATATTGAAAACTGAGTTGAACACTAACAGGGATAGTCTTGATAATTTACTTTTCTAATCTTTCTGTTTTATAATGATATAATATTTAAAGTATCAATGGCAAGGTGGTCTGATTTATCAGTCTGGTCATGGGATATAATTTTTTAGAAAAAACAACTAATTATGTATACACATAAGTATTACTCCTGCAAAATTTGGTTCAAATTGGACTTACTGTTTCAAAGGAGATGATGATATTTGAACAAGTATTTGGAAAAAGGATGTCAAGTGGACGAATCATATGCCCTCCTTTACAATTACTGTGGATTCATTATTATTCATGAGATGCATATTTTCATTGATTTGATTGGTATAGTGAAACAACAAATTAAAAAGTAAACGAGTTTCAAATTTCTATTGGGTTGTTGACCGACTTTGGCAAAACCACAAAATCAAATATCAATGTAAATGCAAGATTTCTTCAATCCACGAAAATTTGTATCCACGAAAAACAAATGAATCCGTAGTATCATACATCTTTCCTAACTGATTTGATATTTAAGAATTCAAAGCATTGTGGGTAATATTATAAAAGCATGTACCAGAATATTGTGACTGGTTAAGGATGTTCGCTCCTTTTTTTAAAAATAACTAGCTTTTTAATCGACTGTTATAAATTGATAGTATATAAATAACTGAACTTAAAAAGCAGAAAAAAAATGATAGGTCCATGATGACTTTGTTTTTGAGATATAATCAATTGAAAATTTGGCGGGAAATGATTCTCTCTAGATTTTTCATACATTTAACATTGGCACCTTTTTTCTTTCAAACACTATGAAAAAATAACAAGGATTTTATAAGATTTTCATAAATGACTAGTTAAACTATATGTAATAAAAATATGAACAGAAAAGTAAGGGTTAGTGGGAATTTTTTTTGTCCAGTGGTCCAACTAGAATCAGAAGAAAAGGTATGAATCAAAGACAACTACACTTCCTGTTTTCAAAAAGTAAATATGTCCATGGCTGACCATCTAGAGTTTTAGTTTAAGGATTAAGCTTTCAAATGAAGTATGCACTATTTGTTCTCTTCTTTATACAAATGATTCAGTCAGTATATTCCAATCACTAAGATACCTTCTTGAGAAGAATTTTGGTTAATTGATGGTGCCAAATAGTTTAAGTTACTTGTTATAAAAATTTTTTTTCATTTTTAATCTCAAGCACTCTTTATTGAACTTAGAATTACATTACTGATTTGAAAATTTATCTACAAAGTCATCTGAACATTACAGAAAAGAATTTTCACTTGCTAGCTGGCAACTCATTATGAAATAAATTGTCCTTTGAAATAAAATAATCATTAGGTAAGGGAAATTCTCAGATTAAAGTTTTAGAAAATTTTACTAATGTATTTAAACAAGAGTGCACACGCTGAAATGTCTCGCCTACTATACTGACCATTGACTTTATGTTGATAGTCCTACATATAAAGTTTTACTACAAGTATCACATTAACATTTATGATCCAAGCAAATGAGGTCAAGGTCAGATAAACCAAGCTGAAAATACATGACTTTTTTGTACACCTTTAATACATTCATTCCATACACAGAATATAGATGACCTATTGTTTATAGTATAAAAGAAACAGACCAAACCATGGAAATTCTATACAGACCAATGAACCATGAAAATGAAGTCAAGGTCAGATGAACCCTGCCAGACAGACATGTTCACCTTAAAATCATTCCATGCATCAAATATAGTTTACCTATTGCTTAAAGTATCTAAGAAACAAAGTTAACCAGGAAAACTGAACACTGACCAATCACCCATGAAAATGAGGTGAAGGTCAGATGATACCTGCCAGACATACATATACACCTTACAATCATTCCACACACCAAATATAGTTGACCTATTGCTTAAAGTTAAAGAAAAAACAGACCAAAACACAACAATAGTGCACACGCTTAAATGTCTCGCCTTCTTTACTAACCATTGATATTATGTTGATAGTCCTTAATATAAAGCTTTACTACAACTATCACATAAACTTAACTTGATCCAAGAAAATGAGGTCAAGGTCATATAAACCAAATGAGAAATACATGTACACCTTACAATCATTCAATACACTAAATATAGTTGACCTATTGCTTATAGTTTCTAAAAACAGACTTAACCAAGAAAACTAAACATTGACCATTGAACCATGAAAATGAGGTCAAGGTCAGATGAACCATGCCAGGCAGACATGTACAGCTTACAATCCTTCCATACAACAAATATAGTTGACCGATTGCTTATAGTTTAAGAAAAACAGACCAAAACACAAAAAAACTTAAAACTGAGCAATGAACCGTGAAAATGAGGTCAAGGTCAAATAAAACCTGAGAGACTGACATGTACATCATAAAATATTTCCATACACCAAATATAGCTGACCTATCGCATATAGTATTAGAAAAAAAGACCAAAACTCAAAAACTTAACTTTGACCACTGAACCATGAAAATGAGGTCAAGGGCAGATGACACCTGCCAGTTGGACATGTACACCTTACAATCATTCCATACACCAAATATAGTAGACCTATTGCATACAGTATAAGAAAAACAGACCAAAACACAAAAACTTAACTATAACCACTGAACCATGAAAATGAGGTCAAGGTCAGATGACACCTGCCAGTTGGACATGTACACCTTACAATCTTTCCATACACCAAATATACTAGACCTATTGCTTATTGTATCTGAGATATGGACTTGACCACCAAAACTTAACCTTGTTCACCGATCCATGAAATGAGGTCGAGGTCAAGTGAAAACTGTCTGACAGGCATGAGGACCTTGCAAGGTACGCACATATCAAATATAGTTATCCTATTACTCATAATAAGAGAGAAATTAACATTACAAAAAATCTTAACTTTTTTTTCAAGTAGTCACTGAACCATGAAAATGAGGTCAAGTACAATGGACATACAACAGACGGAAACTTCATATCATAAGGCATCTATATACAAAGTATGAAGCATCCAGGTCTACTACCTTCTGAAATATTAAGCTTTAGAGAAGTTAGTTAACGCTGCCGCCGCCGCTGGATCACTATCCCTATGTCGAGGTTCTGCGACATAAGTCGCAGGCTCGACAAAAAACTGCATTTGTGACTGTCAAATCCCCAATTGATCGTTGCAATGCTTCAAATACATTACTGTTATTCCTTAATTTTTGTAATAATCATTTAATTTTCACCTATCCTACATAAGATCTATTACCATATGAGCCTGTATCCTGTTCTGTTCTGTTAAAACTTTCTCAACCTGTCTGACTAAAACTTCTGGGTAGCGGACCCCTACCACTCTTTCACCATTATTCAGTTTTACTCTAACAACCCGTATAGTGGCTTCAGATTTACTGTAAAAACAAAATAAAACTTCTAATAACAGCAATTTAGATATTTTCAAATACATTTTTTAAAGCTTTCTAACTAGTGTTTAGGACTGGCTCAAGTGTTTATGGTTTGGTAAGAGATGTTTAGCCAGCAAATAATGTTTGCAAAAGAGCAGGCTTATTGTTGGGTAAATGCTGTTTAGCCAGCTATTAATGTTAAGAGCTGATAATATGTAGAATGACTGTTTAATTTGTGTTAGAATTGGTTCATTTGTATTTGTGCATGTGTGAAAACATGACAAGAAGGCATGTGACTAAATATGGCATTTGTAGGAAATAAGTATTTCAATTCCTAGATTGAAGAAAATAACCTCTGTTCCTTTACTTAATAAAATTTCAGATTCAGTAGCGCAACAAATATTTCTGCTTTTTTTATACAAACACTAGAATTTAAATGACACCTACCATTTAAAATACTAACCTGAGATTAAGTTTTACAGCAAATTTATTTAGAGTGGCTTCCAACAATGTCATGTGTGACACAATACTCCCACATAATAGGTGCATTCTGTAACATCTACTTCCCACTGAAAAAAAATTTCAATGTTGGCGTTTAATATATAAATAAGAAGATGTGGTATGATTGCCATTGCCAATGAGACAACTCTCCACGAGTTTAACACCACTTTCAGCACTATTGGATGAAAAAAGACAACACTATCTCACTATACAACAATACTGAAGAGTTAGAAAATTTCCTTCACAGCAATAACATATTTACTGTGGATTTATTTATTTTCATGGGTACCAGTTTCCATGGATTAAGGAAAAATTGTGTTTTCGTAGATATTTGACCTTGTGGTTTCACAAAAGTCTACAATCAAGCCTATAGAAAATTTGTACTTCACCTGTACCAACGAAATCCACTGTACATGCTTTAAAACCTGGAATCTTTTTAGATTTCATGTATTTTTACCACTATAAATTTAAGCATAACAAAGATGACAAAGACCATATCCAGAAGAAACTTTGGTATAACAAACAACTAAAACTTACATTCTAAAAAGCTTTTGGAAATGTACAAAACTTTTTCCTTTGAATTCACTTCACATATATAATTTACCGATGTATTATCTTATATCATCTACACATAAAAATTTGTAATTTTTTTCAAGAGAGGCAAAAGATACCAAACGAACATTCAAATTCACAAGTTGGAAAAAAAAAACGAACAAAGACCAAACGACAAACAGCAGCATACAAAACACAACATAGAAAACTGAAGACTGAGCAACACGAATCCCACCAAAAACCGGAGCGTGTTCTTAAATGCCTGGAATGGTTAGCAGCTCCTGCTTCACCTGTGGCGCATGTTGCACATACTCATTTCTTTTTTCACAAACTTAAAAAGTTTTTTTCATGCTTCAGATGAAAAATGTGGAAAATGTAGCGATCCATCTAGTACATCTCCTTACAGCACTGGATCTGCAGGTACTCAAAGCTTCATGGCAACAATGATTCTTACACTCTTGTTACATTTATGTTTGACATAAGGAGCTCAACATCAACAGAACGATTGTTCAGCAGAAGGACTCTTATGTCACTGACAGGTGCATAGACCTAGTGAAAATGGAGACTACATTTTATGCAGAAAAATGCAAATTACGGAATACAGGTACTGTTATCAAAGGAAAAGAGGGAAGATACTAGATTTCTGAACTGTAAATAAAATGATACATGTTGTGATCTTTCTTTGTAGGGTTAACAGGATTTCATTTTCCAATAATTTGGGAAACTTGTTATACTTTTTTCCTAGAGCAATGTGTATATAATACAAATAAGGTATAAATCTTCTGTCAAATTTTTGAACATGTGACATATTGTTTGTTGCAATACTAAAGGAACAAACTGTTAACAATGTTTTGGAGGTATCAAAAAAAATTTTCAATTTTGAATTTTCTTCATTTTCAACCAGTATTTTGATTTGAAAAACATCTAGATTTCATCAGCCAATCAAATTCTCTATCATAAAACATCTTTGACCTTCATGTTGCCAGTTTTGACAAGATAATGACAGGTTGCTGCCTTTTGTATATTCTATTTTGTTTTCTACAAGGCTTAATGACTATCAAGATGAATAAGTTCTGTCATTTTGTCATTTGTTTGTGCTGGGGCCTGTGCATATTGGTCCTACATACTTCATTAAGATTCAACAAATGTATTGAATTGTACAAAATAAACAGAACTTTGAACTTTGTATTGAAAGATCAAACCATATTGTTAAGTATCTGAACCTCTTCAGCCCTTTCAATAATAAGAAAATCAAAATTAAACATTAACTGTTTAGAGGTTGTAGAATAATAGTATCATTCAATAATTTCATTTGACTTGATATTCAGAAAATGACTATAGAAATGGTTTTGTAGTTTCGTTAACAGTGAAACTAATCCACTTAACATTTCTGAGAATTTAGTGCTTGACCCAAATGACTAATATACTAATTCAACAAACACTATATGCTTTTCACTCACTGGTATTTTTTAAAGGTCAAAGCTTAAGTATGACACCATGAATAAATAAAAAAGGTCCCAAGTTCAATGATATTTCAAAATACCACTAAAAAAATATCTTGGGATTTTTTTATCTACAAAAATTGATTTACAATGCAACTACCTACTTTGGATTCATTATTTTCACGGGTACCCAATTTTTGTGGATTGAATAAAAATGGTACTTTCGTCAAATATATGATTTCATGGTTTTGCCAAAGTCTGCATTTAAGCCTATAGAAAATTTGTACTTCGTCGATTATTGAAACTCTTGGTTACCCACAAAATTTGGTATCCCATGAAAAATAATGAATCCCACGGTAGAAGGCACTATGATGTTGTATAAAAAATGTTTCACTAAAACTGACCTCTACATGTTTTGTTGTGTTTACAAGATTTACCATGTATATAAACTAGAGGCTCCCAAGAGCCTGTGTCGCTCACCTGATTCTACTTTGGTTTTGGAAATCAGGTAAAAATAGACAAAAATCATAACAGATATCCTAATAATAATTGAGGCCAAATTTGGTTTAATATTGGCCCCGTAATTTAATCAAAAGCAGAAGACTTTTGTAAAGTTTACAGAAATTACCAATAAATTCATTGAAATTGTAGAAAATGACTTTATAAGGACAATGACAAATCAGCTACAAAGTAACAACACTTGGTCAGCACCTCAAAAGAAACATTCATACCATGTTTGGTTTCAATCCATTAAGCGGTTTTCTAGAAGAAGACATTTGTATATATTTCCCATAGGGTCCTTTGTTAAACTAAGTCCCCCGTTGGCAGCCATCTTGGTTGATGGATTTGCTACAAAGTAACAACACTTAGTCAGCACCTCATAAGGAACATTCATGCCATGTTTTATTTCATTCCATTTAGTGGTTCTCTAAAAGAAGACATTTGTATGTATTTTCCATAGGGTCCTATGTTAAACTAAGTCCCTCTCTGGCGGCCATCTTGGATGATGGATCGGCTTCAAAGTAACAACACTTGGTCAGCACCTCATAAGGAACATTCATGCCATGTTTGGTTTCATTCCATTTAGTGGTTCTCGAAAAGAAGACATTTGTATGTATTGTCCATAGGGTCCTTTGTTAAACGAAGTCCCCTGCTGGCGGCCATCTTGGATGATGGATGGCCTACAAAGTTACAACACTTGGTCAGCACCTCATAAGGAACATTTATGCCATGTTTTATTTCATTCCATTTAGTGGTTCTCTAAAAGAAGACATTTGTATTTATTTCCCATAGGGTCCTATGTTAAACTAAGTCCCTATCTGGCAGCCATCTTGGATGATGGTTCGGCTTCAAAGTAACAACACTTGGTAAGCAATTCAAAAGGAACATTCATGCCATGTTTGGTTTCATTCCATTAAGTGGTTCTCTAAAAGAAGACATTTGTATGTATTGTCCATAGGGTCCTATGTTAAATGAAGTCCCCCCACTGGCGGCCATCTTGGATGATTGATCGCCTACAA
Source organism: Mytilus coruscus (assembly GCA_017311375.1). Classification (NCBI taxonomy): domain Eukaryota; kingdom Metazoa; phylum Mollusca; class Bivalvia; order Mytilida; family Mytilidae; genus Mytilus; species Mytilus coruscus. The sequence continues at coordinate 119,729,730 of CM029596.1, read as the reverse complement.
AGTTACAACGCTTGGTCAGCACCTCATAAGGAACATTCATGCCATGTTTTATTTCATTCCATTTAGTGGTTCTCTACAAGAAGACATTTGTATGTATTTCCCATAGGGTCCTATGTTAAACTAAGTCCCTCGCTGGTGGCCATTTTGGATGATGGATCGGCTACAAAGACACAACACTTGGTCAGCACCTCCTAATGAACATTCATGCTATGTTTTGTTTCATTCCATTTAGTGGTTCTCTAAAAGAAGTCATTTGTATGCATTTCCCATAGGGTCCTATGTTAAACTAAGTCCCTCACTGGCGGCCATTTTGGATGATGGAACGGCTACAAAGTAACAACACTTGGTCAGCACCTTGTAAGGAACATTCATGCTATGTTTTGTTACATTCCATTCAGTGGTTCTCTAAAAGAAGTCATTTGTATGCATTTCCCATAGGGTCCTATGTTAAACTAAGTCCCCCGCTGGTGGCCATCTTGGATGATGGATCGGCTACAAAGTAACAACACTTGGTCAGCGCCTCATAAGGAACATTCATGCCATGTTTGGTTTCATTCCATTCAGTGATTCTCTAGAAGAAGTTCAAAATGTAAAAAGTTAACGACGACGACGGACGACAAGTGATGAGAAAAGCTCACTTGGCCTTCGGACCAGGTGAGCTAAAAATGTTTTACTAAAACTGACCTCTACATGTTTTGCTGTGTTTACAAGATTTACCGTGTATACACTGTTCCTTTGACTGGCTATATAAATCTTCCCATAATCTCTCTGCAAATTACAACATACATACTTAAAATAAACACTTGATTTACATGCAGTTTTTTACAGAACTGTTTCACTAATAATTCTTATGACAAGAAATGTGTGCATGTAATGTATTTTGTAGTTTCCCTGGCTTTGCAGGGGTGTATATTTATCAATCACCTTTTCCTAAAATTTGAGTGGTAGTCTGGTGTGCAAGGGAAAATGGTGTGTAGAGATGGAAACAGGTGCAAGATTTTTCAATTTTGACACCCTTAAACAATCAACAATATAAAAGCAATAGTCCCTGTAGATATATCTTTTTTAACATATAGTAGTATACATTTCTAGATAATCATTTTAGTTTCTACATTGTACAAATACAAATGAATGGTTGTGAAATTTAATCATACCTGCATTAATACTGTTTTTTTTTTGCTATAATTATGCTGTAAACATGTATTTATTCACTTTGTACCCTACTTGTTTGAGACAAACGGCAACAAGTATAATACTTGTCCAATGTCAATTTTATTTACTTATATGTTCATAACATAATTTTGTATTTCATTGACATTTAATTTTGTTACTGTAAATTCAGAAATTATTGCGTGCATTTATTAATTTATTGCGATTTTGTCATTTTAGACTAAAATGCAATTTTAATTTTTGCGATATTGAGAAAAATCCTGTTTTATTCATATAAAAAATTTCGAAATGCGAGTTTAAATTATTGCGATTATAACTCTGTTACATTTTTCTCAATAAAAAAAAACATCGCAATAATTTCTGAATTTACAGTATTCTGAAATTTCTGATGCTATAGTTACATCCATTCCACAGGACTTGTAGTGGTTTGCTTGAAAGTTAATTTATGGTTAGACAGCTTTTTCTCTGTGAATTTACATGTTATATTTGGTTACAGTATATCGCTTCTAACTTCTTTAATTGATCTTGGTAATGAAGCTTTGAATACCTGTATAAGGCAATAATTTATATATTATATAAAAAATACAGATATATATTGTCTGAAATTTAGCCCAACAATGTAATATCTGAAAATTTGATGAAGAAAATTTGTTTTTTTCTCTCAGCAGGATTCGAACCAATGCTTCTTTGACATTCTGGCAAACACCCCCTGTACTGTATCTAGAGCCCTAGACCATTCAACCAACTAGGCTATATAAATATATATATATGAATATATTTGTTGTCCATACCCTTTTGAGAACGGGATCTATATCTCCCACTGTTTCTAAAGCATAAGAGTGAATACATCTACTGTAAATTCAGAAATTTTGTGATGTTTTATTATTGCAAAAATTGCAATGAGATAGATGTCGCAAAAATAAAAATTCGCATTTCAAATTTTGATAGCACTATTTGTATGCAGCATTTTCAGAAATCCCAATAATACAAACTCCCATTTGAGTCAATTTAACAATCGCAATAATAAAAGCATGTAATAATTTCTGGATTTACAGTACTCTTCTGCAGCTTGGAAATGTTTTTTTGCAAGCTTTTAACACTTCATTCATTCAAGTGTTTAGTGAAGTTCCACACATTACCAGTATGTTGTATGTATTTTACAACATGCTTAAATCACAACCAGATTTTTCAAATGGCCTTCAAAATGATCAAATGACTATCTTACACCAATGTACTCATCAATTTTCAATCCTTGTTATAGATAATCATTGACAGATCACATAAAAATTCTATTATCACAAAGTGCTTTTGTTTTACCCAAGCTTTACAGTTTACTTTGATCAATAGTTCTTTTGTTATCTAACACACTAATTGGGAGGTAAAATGAGGAATATGGTTGACTTAGAGCAAATATTTATATCTTTTCAATATTTGTCTGTTTGTAGCATGCAACATTGAAAATAGAATATCTTAAAGATTCAACTGAACATTTCATTTCATGTCATTATGTCATTTGAGCTGCTTTTGCATCTCCCATTTTTGGGCCTCACAGTTGTTTTGGTTTATTCAATAAATTAGTACCTTGAGACAGTCTGAACATTTTATTTCTTTTTTGAAATACAGATACCAAATTTTTCTTCCATAATATGTGAAGAAAATGCTTGTATCTGATTTGATTCTCACAGGAAAAAAGAACCAATATTAAGGTAGTATTCTTAATTTCTCTCAAAGGAATTACCGAAATATCTACTTTTTATCTAACTGCTATAGATCAAAGTGAAATCTTGCTTTTGATGCACACTTCTTGAGTTAATGTTTTTGACAACTAACGCAAAAGTGAAAATCATCAATATCTAACATGACCTCAGTTTTGTAATGAGAAAAATCTTCTTAAAATTTTAGAATGATTGGCTAATATCAAGAACAAAGTCCCATCACATCAGTTTTGCTGTGTTTATGAACTATGGATGGTCAGACAGACTGATAAAGACTATTGCTATATCCACAGTTTATAATGACTTTTCATTTGATAAATGAAATACGCCAATAAGTAGTTTGTATGTATTTTACTTGCTTGAAAAGATGTTTTGAAAATTTTATTTAGCCATAGGGTAATGATTTAAAAAAAGGAAACAGATATAAAGAGTCCAATTAAAATCTCTTGACCCTTTCAAATTGAGATCCAAATACTGTAGACTGATTTTGAAGAGAAGGCATCAGGTTGATGTTGTGAACTTTTTGTATAGACACATTAGTTAATTTGATTTGACTCGACATTCCCCTAGTTATTGGGGAAAATACCTGTACAATACTGACATTTTTTTTTAAATCTATTGATTTTTGTTGTATGTAAAATAGCGTAGAGACACACTTTAGACATATATGTATATACTGTTTAATACATTTTACACATTTGTAATTTTATAAGAATATTTATAGTTTACATTTATGTTCATATACTGTAAAATATTTTTGCCATGTATGATATTTGTATTTTTATTAAGTCCTTTGTAGAGGAATTTTTTTTTGCTTACCATGTTGACCAATACACAATTTATACTTAACAATTTTATGTGCTATGTGTGAATGGTTTCATACTGAAATCAATGCATATTCAAGGTGTCTGTCTGTAATTCATACACACTAAGTCTTCAATTCTTTTAACTTCCAAAAGCTTTTAAGATGGATGGTTCGAGTTTTGAAAACAAGCAACTGGATGATGAATAAATCTCAAACATAATATTATAATAAATGCATAGGAAAGAATCTAGCAACACCACATTTCAACATGATTAACAATCAATCAACATACACAAATATAACATTAAAATTTTATTTTTTTCTGTATTTATTCAGTTCCGTTTATTATCATAACTATGAATGAAATATCTACATCTGGACGTAAGCAATAGCATAAAGCTGTTTAAAGATTTGTGAGTCAGTTCATTTTACACAGACTAGAGCCTTTTAAACATTTGATAGCTCATTTCTTAATTTGCATAGAACTGTTTCAAGATCTGTTAGTCAGCTCATTTTGCATAGAACTGTTTAAAGATCTGTTAGTCAGCTCATTTTGCATAGAACTGTTTCAAGATCTGTTAGTCAGCTCATTTTGCATAGAGCAGTTTAAAGATCTGTTAGTCAGCTCATTTTGCATAGAACTGTTTAAGCTTATTTTGCAAAGAGCTGTTTAAAGATCTATTGGTTTTGCATAGAACTGTTTGAATATTTGATAGTCAGCTCATTAATCATAAAGCTGTTTAGAGATCTGTTTGTAAGGTCATTTTGCAGAGCTGTTTAAAGATCTGTTAGTCAGCTCATTTTGCATAGAGCTGTTTACTGATCTGTTAGCTCATTTTGCTTAGAGCTGTTTAAAGATCTGTTATTCAGCTCATTATGCATAGAGCTGTTTAACAATCTGTTTGTAAGGTCATTTTTCATAGAACCGTTTAAAGATCAGTTAGTCAGATTATTTTACTTGGAGCTGTCTAAAAATCTTTTAGTCAGTGCATTTTGCTTAGAGCTGTTTAAAGATCTGTTAGTCAGCTCATCTTGCTTAGAGCTGTTTGAAGATCTGGTAGTCAGCTAATTTTGAATAGATCTGTTCAAAGATTTGTTAAGTATTGAAGTCACAGAAATATTAAAAATAGCATACATCTCTTTTTCAGTCCATGATTGTAAAGTGTTAACCAAACTTTGCTTACCGGTAATTCTTTTTGAAAATGCTTTCTAACTATGTCAATGAACTTATCCCTTCATCCATTAATGGATATATTCAGAAAACTTTCTTCTTTAATGTTTTGAATTCAATGGATGCATATCTAAATTGCATGGGGTCACATAAAGATTGAACTCATGGAAAGCAGTACAATATGTTTTTCTGTCTTGTAACAGTATAAAAAAATTGCAGTCTAGAATAAAACTATTTAACTGAATTTATGAACCAAGCCAATTATCAAATCATCATTTCTTTTGATTGAATCTTGTCTTTATACAAAAAAGAAATCTAAAACAGAACTGTCTGCACCATTAGCCACTTTGGACTAGTAGTTGGAAAAGATTTTGGTGCAGACTGACAGATATTGAATTTCGTGGTTTTGGAAGCTAATGAAAAATGTGCACTACGTTGAACATCAAAATTTGAGGTTTACCTATACCCAGGAATATAAATGAATGCACAGTGTAATTTTAGTGCGTAGATTAATTCATCATATCTGTTTCCCATGCTCAATTAAAATCTGCTTAAATTTTTTGCAAAATTTTTGGAAATGACTTGCATTGATCACCTGCACCAAAGCTGAATATAATATGTTATTGTTACAGAAATAGTAGTCTTGTCAGTGATGAATGTTGTATAAACTGTTTAGACTAGTTATGTTAACATTAAATAACTTATAAAACATATGTTGTTGTTGTTATATAACCTCCACTGACATGTTTTCATTTCATACAGGTTTTTGTATTACATACTGCACATAGGCGGATGATAAACATGAGGTTCAAAAGGGAAGAAGCAGTTTAATCAATTTAACAGTAGTTTTACAAGGCTGTATTTCCTTTGTGGAGAGTTTTGTTGAAATCCACCAACCTTTGAAGAAAGATTTGGGGTGTGAAGGTTATGAACTTGTTGTAGACAAAATTGTATATCATTACCCCAAAATTTAAAGTTGGAAGTACTGGGTAAAAAAAGATTTTTCTACACTGTTACTGATCTGTACCTCCCTGAAACAAGAGGGAAATGAGAGCTTGAATAGCTTATTTAACAAAAACATGCCATGTTCATATTTATTTGAACTTTTATCATGATTAAAAAACCTTTCCAAGAACCACATTTTTGTCGAGCCTTCGACTTTTGTCGAAAAAGTGAGACATAGCGATCCTACATTCCGTCGGCGGCGTCCACAAATATTCACTCTGTGGTTAAAGTTTTTGAAATTTTAATAACTTTCTTAAACTATCCTGGATTTCTACCAAACTTGGACAGAAGCTTGTTTATGATCATAAGATTATATTCTAAAGTAAATTTTGTGAAAAAAAATTTCCATTTTTTCCGTATTTTACTTATAAATGGACTTAGTTTTTCTGCCAGGAAACATTACATTCACTCTGTGGTTAAAGTTTTTGAAATTTTAAAACTTTCTTAAACTATCCTGGATTTCTACCAAACTTGGAAAGAAGCTTGTTTATGATCATAAGATAGTATCCAGAAGTAAATTTTGTAAAAAAAAATTCCATTTTTTCCGTATTTTACTTATAAATGGACTTAGTTTTTCTGCCAGTTAACATTACATTCACTCTGTGGTTAAAGTTTTCAAAATTTTAACAACTTTCTTAAACTATCCTGGATTTGTACCACACTTGGACAGAAGCTTGTTCATGATCAAAAGCTAGTATCTAGAAGGAAATTTTGATAAAATTTTGTTCCATTTTTTCTGTATTTTACTTATAAATGGACTTAGTTTTTCTTCCAGTTAACATTACATACAATCTGCAGTTCAAGTTTTTAAAACATTTATTAGATTCATAAATTATCCTGGATTTTTACCAAACTTGGACAGAAGCTACTTACCTTCAAAAGATAGTACAGAGAGGAATATTTTATTAATTTTTTTCCTCATTTTTGTTGAGCCTGCGATTAACAGCAAAAGTAGGCGAGACACTGGGTTCTCGCGGAACCCTTACGAATTTTTTTAACAATCAAAGATACAGCCTTTCAAATGCTTTTAAGTGAAATCATAACAATTATTTTTGTATAAACAGCCCAAGAATCACATCAATTGTTCAAGCATATATCAAGATACAAAAATTTGTAAAATATTTGAGAATTTAAAACACATGTAATATTTGTCAATGGACTTTAAGCCTTGATTAATTAATTAAATCAATCATATATATTTTTACAGCACAAGACAATTTTTTCTACAATTTCTTCTATCATGGAATGTGTTACACATTACAAGTCTTAGGATTTCAGCAAAATTTGAGTTGGTCAAGCATGGTTTATAGGTCATAGCATAATTCAAATAGTGAACTCAACTATAAATCTGTATACAATCCTATCAATATAGAACAAATGTGTCAGAAGTTCAACTGTCATTTAATAGAATGTTTTAACACTTTTGTTATAATATAAAAATAAGAAAGTGTGATATGACTGCCAATAAGACAACTCTCCACCATAGACCAAATGATGCAGAAGTTAACAAGATGGTGAACAATGAGCAAAACCCATACCGCACAGTAAGCTATAAAAGACCCTAAAATAAGACTTATTTTGCTTTAAATCAAAATACCAAGATCGTAATCACTAGTTATTCCTCTTACAAAATTACATGGAAACTTTTTAGAATATTGTTCTCCTTCCAAATATTCTCCATTATATGCTTTTCTAGACCCTCCATAAAAATCATGTGAGGCAAAATTTGAGAACTCTTTTCTGATATAAACAAATCAATTACTTTTCTATAAACATTAAAAACATAAGGTGGGAGAATGTCTTACAAACACAAACACTGGATCAATTGTCTAATTAGTATTAGAAGTACTGCTGTGATAAATTATTTAAAACAGATTTTGCAAAAACTGGAATAAAATTCTTGCATTAAAGCCAAATTATAAAAATATACACATCAAGAACATGTGTTCAATTAAACATGTAGCTACCCAATTATAAACTGTTATCACAGAGATATGTCTCACCTTTTTGTTATTTTCATAGTAAAATGTAAATGTTGAAATTAAAATAGCAATACTTTAACATGTAAGTTATCTAAAATATTCAAAGTTAATGAACCATGACTGAAGGTACAGGGCCAAACAATCTCCATGGAAATGAGATGTGCCAATGCTTATTCAACTGCATACCAAATATCATTGACTTATCATAAGTGGTTGCCCTTAAACTAATCTAATCACAAACTTTAACATGTAAACTAAGTAATCATTTCAAAGTCAATAGACCATGACTGAGAAGGTGGGGCCAACAAATCTCCATGGAAATGAGATGAGCCAATGCTTATACAACTGCACACCAAATATCATTGACCTACCACTTGTGGTTCCATATAAACTGACCTAATCACAAACTAATACATGTAAACCAAGCAATCGTTTCAAAGTCAATAGACCATGACTGATAGGGCGGGGCAAACAAATCTCCATGCAAATGAGATGTGCCTATGCTAATACAATTGCATACCTAATATCATTGAGCTACCACAAGTGGTTCCCCATAAACTGACCTAATCACAATCTAATACATTGTTGATGCCGTGACCGCCAAAAACAGCATACCAATGTCATGCTTTTTGACTGGATGAAGGCAAGATAAATAAATTGCTTCGCTGAGCGCAGCTGGATACAACCGCAGATGTCCAACCCTGAAAATTACCCCTTTTTTACTTTTGTGCAATACACTTTCCTGCTGAATATTAACCCCCCAAAAAAAATATTTGAAGAAATTTTCTTTTTAATTTCTGAAATCTGAAATGAGAAAAATAGTCCCCCCCAATATTTTTTCACCTCCCCTTTCCTTATTCCAAAAAATTCTTTTCCTCAAGATATAGTCATTATCTCAATTCAAATTTCTAGTAAATTTTGCAACCATAATTACCCATTTAAATACATTATGAAAGTCGTAAAATATAAAATGACATACATACATGTAGTCATGGCTAAAATTAATATTAATTAATAGTAACTTCTAAAAATAAATTGACAGCTAATCACCTCAAGACAATCATCATTTTTTAATACATAATTTACAAGCAAATAAGGAGGTAATCAAACATTGTTGTTTTAAATGGGATTGGACTACCTCCTTAGACTGCTTTAAAATTGTCTTAATTGTCCTTTAACCAGAAAAAACCTTGTTTTTCCCCTTTTTTGCCCCTAATTCCTAAATGGTTTGAGCCTTAACCCCCAAAGTCAATCCTAACCATCCCTTTGTCGTATGGAAACTTATGGTATAATTTCAGAGAGATTCATACACTTAAACACAAGTTATTGACTGGGAACTACAAAAATGCTTATTTGGGCCCCTTTTTTGGCCCCTAATTCCTAATCAGTTGGGACCATAACCCCTAAAATCAATCCCAACCTTCTTTTAGTGGTTATAAACCTTGTGTTAAAATTTTATTGATTTCTATTTACTTATACATACTAAAGTTATTATCCAGAAACCATCTGTCTGCGGACAACACTGACAACGACGACGACAACGTGATACCAATATACTACCAAAAAATTTTTAATTTTTGCGGTCGTATCAAAACCATTTCAAGAAAAATAGCTATTATTACACTAATTGTACTATAAAACCCATATTATATTTAATATGTACTCTAACTGTTTACAATTGATTGCTATTTGTCCACCATTACTGTTCTTAATGGACATCCAAAAAGTTCTCATAAAATTTTGACATCACGAAAAGTAAAGTTTGACAACACACTGCAAAAGTGATTGTTGTATGACGTCAGAGTTCAAGTGTATCAAATTTTTCAGTCAAGTATCACAGATTCCCAAATTGTGATAAGGTCTATTATGTAAACATGAATTCCAGCCCATACCAGACCTATTACATTAATCAGCACCTGGTCATGTGTCAAAAAAAGTGACAATAAAAACCTTAAGTCAAGAAAAAAAAACACAACAAAGTAGCAAAACAACAAAAATACAGTCTACAAAACACTACATTGAAAAATAAAAGACTGAACAACTCCAAACCCCAAAAAACCAATACCAGATCTGGACCTGTCATTGCATGCAATTGATTGAGGTATAATGAATATAAGAAAGTTTTCTATCCAAATGTCTTTCGAACAGAAGCAATTATAGACAGAGTCTAGAGGTTACTAGACCTGCTTTGCTTTTGTTGTTGGTAACCCTGGTAACAAAAAGACTTGGGGTGATCTAAGGTACTCCAGAAAGGTATGTAAGGTATGTAGATCCTGCATCAAATGTATTAATTATTATTTAGCTACAACAACTAACTTATCTAGAAATCCTTCCATGAGAAATATGGTTATCCAAACATTGCTCAAGACAATATTGTCAGTTCTAAATACCAAGAGAAATTCAAAATGCATTGTTTTTGCTTAAAAGAAACAGATATGAAAGAATAAGTTTTCCATTATCCAATTTGCATCTTTAAACCAAATATCAAACCAGCTAAGCCAAATTTTAAATCAAAACCTTCTAAAAATGGTAATAAACAGCTGTGCCATGAGCGCATGATACGCCCGTCGCTTTTTCAAAGAATAAAGTTCAATAACTTCTCAATGTTATATCAGAAATTTATGAAAAACTAAAGGGAGGTTATCTTAATAGATATAAACTAGTCACCAAAGTTTCATGAAAACTGCTCAAAGCACTTTGAAAATATTGTTTGAAAAACAGGAAAAATCACCCCTTTTTTCATGAATAAAATCCCATAACTTGAGAAAAGTAAAATCTAAAATCTATAAAAATCGAAAGGGAGCTCACGTCAATAGATCTAAACACTTCACCAAAGTTTCATGCAAATTGGTTAAAGCGTTTTCAAGTTATTGTCCGACATGTTGACGACGGACGGACAGACAGACGGACGGACAATGGTATACCATAATACGTCCCGTAAACGGGCATATAAAAACTGATTCTGTATGAAAAACTAGCAGGCGTTTGGAAAACAAAATCAACATTCCCAATTTCTGTTTTCAATAAATTAATTAACCCATTCAAGCAAATTCTTTTGAACCCTATTTATTACAAAATTGCCAAAATAATGTTGCAGGTTAGTAAAAGAGAGGGCACCATTCATGATCATTACCTAAATAAAAAGGGATGATGACTTTTCAGAGCATGAGCTGTAATTATGTTTTCGAAGGTTAAATAGAATGAAACTTGTATGTAATCCGCAAATGATCATACTACTAAACATCACAATATTAGCAAAGAGACTGACATTGTTTGACATTATAGACTTTTTCAAGAAATTTTCAGTCAAAGGGACATAATTTAGGTCACTTTCAATCAATGCCAGTACCTTTAGATCATTGCTCTTTGTCCCTTGTTGTTTTGTTAGTTGCTTTTTGTACCTAGATCTAACGAGTCAAGTCCTTTACAATTGATTTTCCTAAAAGCTGTTTGTTCTTCTATTGTGCTGTTATAATATTGTCCCAGGTTAGGGGGAAGGTTGAGCCCTCACAAATGCATTAAACCCTGCAACATTCTTGATGTGTCTGTCCTAAGACAGGAGCTTCTGTGTTTTTCATTTCTTGTTTTGGTATGAATCAGTCCTGTGATTTTATGTTTTGAAATGTTTCACATTTTGTCGTGCCGTGGCCTTTTATGGCTTATATGGCATGTGTTTTGCTCACGGCCGTACAGTGACATATAGTTGTTCACATCCTTGTTCTTAGGTCTTCGGTGGATAATTGTTCTATTGGGAAACCAAATTTCCTTATTTTTATATTAAATGCAGGTGTTAACTGTAACATCCATGTCCTATGGTCTTTGGAATTGGCAAAATTAAAACACTATCTTACCGGTATTTTTATTCAAAAATAGGTAGAACTTGATCAAGACAACAAAAATTTGGCTTAATATTCACTAGGACACTTTCAGTATAACAGTAGCCATACTAACAAGACCCATAAGAATGTACCTGGGACTCTTTTCACAAAAAATCTTACAACAAGAATTGATTATAACTTATACTGAAATGTTAATGACTTAAGAGTATTTTCTCTTGTAAGATTTTTTGTGAAATTGACCACAGAATAACATCCAGACATAACAGTACCTGAAAATGAAAACCTGCATTTGGTAGAAAACTCATGTGTGGAAGAAAACACCAGATACATGTATTATATCCACACTCAATAGGTTCAAACAAGAGAAATATATTGAAATTTTATAGCAAGGAAGAGTCATCATTCACAAACTATTTTGCTTCTGAATTTCATAATATCAAATCATGTTATGAAGCAGAACTTTAACAATAAATATTAAAACAATGTTACTAGTAATTGATCTTTATATTATATCATAGAAGTCACTAATGTTGGAAAGCCTTATAAAGTTATTACTTTGGTTCTATTTGATAAACTGATGGCCATACAAAGTGCTAACTGCTTGCTTCCCTAAATATTAATTGTAAAAACTTAAATCAATTCTTTTATAAATTGTCATTAGAAAATGGTTTATTTAAACCCCATTTAATTTTCGCAATTTTTCATTACAATGTAACTCTGCTAAAAATAAACTGTTAACACAGAGATATGTCTCGTCTTTTTGTTATTTTGATAGTAAAATGCGAAGGTTGAAATTAAAATCACATGTATATTATGCAAAATATTCAAAGTCAATGAACCATGAATGAAGGTACAGGGCCAATCAATCGCCTTGGAAATGAGATGTGCCAATGCTAATACATCTGCATACATCATTGAACTACCACTAGGGGTTCCCCATAAACTGACCTTATCACAAACTAATATATGTAAACTAAGCAAAAGTTTCAAAGTCAATAGGCCATGACAAAGGAGACTGGGCCAAATAATCTCCATGGAAATGAGATGTGCCAATGCTGATACAACTACATACCAAATACCATTGACCTACATGTACCACTAGAGGTTCCCCATAAACTGACCTAATCACAAACTAATACATGTAAACTAAGCAAAAGTTTCAGTCAATAGATCATGACAGAGGGGGCAGAGCCAAATACCAAATATCACTGACCTACCACTAGTGGTTCCCAATAAACTAACCTCATCACAGTTTATACATTGTTGATGAATTAAAATATTTATAACTTAACTTTGAATTCACTTTTCTGCAATTTAGAACTATAAAATCCTTACATTTGATCATTTATTTTATTTATTTTATATATTGGTTACCATTTACAAATTGTATCCTGAACTTCTAATCAAAATATTCTAATCTGTTGCTTTGAAACTCACAAATGTAATCCTTTACCTAATTAATTACAATTTTTCTTTATCATAAATGAATGTTCTTTATTATCATGATAATTTTATCAATTTATAGTTATCCTTTTGGCCGTTTTAACTTTTACATAAACAATCAAATAGCAGTGACCAAAATCATTAAATAACTCTCAAGAGCTACTTGTTTTATTTATACTATTCAAATTTGGTTAAATTTACTATTTTCATGAATTACAGTAAAGTCAGAAATTATTGGGAGGTTTTTTATTAATGCCAAAAATGTGACTCCCTGAGTATCGCAATAACAAGAAATCACATTCCGAATTCTGATATATGTATCTGTATGTAGCTTTTCCTAAAATTGCAATAATTAAACTTGCATTTTTGTTCATTCTTCAAAAATCGCAATGATAAATGCACACAATAATTTCTGAATTAATCAGTAGATTATACTCCGGGACAAATATGGAACAACAAGTGAAACTGTGAGCTACTGCTCACTGATGATACCCCCGCCCAAATATTTCAGTAAACAGGAAGTTGTTGAGTGATGAATCTGAAAACGCATCTCACGGTATAGCTGACTCATGTAAACCCTGAAACCAAATTTAAGAAATCCTTGTAATGTAGTTCCTGAGAAAAATGTGACGAAAAATATTCATGGGACGGACGGACGGATGGACTGACAGATGGATGGATGGACGGACTGACGGACAGACAGACAGACAGAGGTAAAACAGTATACCCCCACTTTTTTAAAGCGGGGGTATAAGAAAAATATTCATGGGACAGACGATGGACTGACGGATGGATGGATGGATGTACGGACTGACGGACGGACAGACAGAGGTAAAACAGTATACCCCCACTTTTTTAAAGCGGGGGTATAAGAAATATATTCATGGGACGGACGGACGGATGGACTGACGAATGGATGGATGGATGGATGGATGAACGGACTGACGGATGGATGGATGGACGGACTGATGGACGGACAGACAGAGGTAAAACAGTATACACCCCCTTTATAAAAAGCAGGGATAAAATAATAGAAACTAAAGCATAGTATGGATATAGTAAGACATTTTAAACAATTAAACTGTAGTGACAGGCAGAAAGTTGGATGGATAGTATTTTAATGCTATATTGCTTGATGTGATATTACCTGACATGATTGTCTTATAGATTGTGTTATGGATGATCCTTCATGTGATGCTACAATTTCTAGATAGTATTTTAGACTTCTCTATTTGCTAGGATGCTATATGAAATTTGTGGGTAATATACTGGATAGAAATTCAATGAAAAAAAGAAACTAAATTTTTTTAAACTTTACTCTATGCTCCGCTGTACTTTCAAGCAGCACTTAGGATTAAGATCTTTCCATTCTTGAACATAGCAGCATGCCCAATTACATGGCAGAGCAAGTTTGATTAAAAAATCATAATTGTTTTTCTCACTTTGAGGTTCATTAGGGATATTCACATGTGAATCCTCATGCATTTAAACATCCTTGGCTAGACCAATATTTGACTTTAATTCCAGATATGTTTACCTAATGCAGCAAATTCAGATCTTTCTTACTTTGATGTTAACCATCATATTAACCATGTTCAATGAACCATAAAATTGAGATCATACTTTTCATTTTACATTAATATCAACTAGTTCATAGTTGATTACCTGTTGTAAATTTACAATTTTTGTTAGTTCTGAGGTCTCTTGTAGTCTATACAGTGAATCTTGCTAATACTGTGGATTCATTATTATTCGTAGGATACCAATTTTAGTTGATTTCGTGGGTATAGGATAACCACTAATTTAAATGTTCCACTAAGTACAAATGCTCTATAGGCTTGTATCTTGACTTTTGTAAAAACAACGAAATCAAATATCCACGAAAATACATTTTTTCCTCCATTTACAAAAATTTGTATTTACGAAGATGAATGAATCCACAGTAGTTGAATAAAATGCTCCACTGGGCGCAGCTTGATACGACCGCAGAGGTCGAAACCCTGAACAGTTGGGGCAAGTATGGACACAACATTCAAGCTTGATACAGCTCTGAATTTGGATTGTGATTAAATATTTGACACAGCATAGGTTTCTGACACAGAATGAATGTGGTCTAAGAACTTAAAAATTTTAAATTGGACATTCACCTATTATGGTCCAATATCCAAAATCTAAATACATACACGGTTAGATTCAGCATATCAAAGAACCCCAAGAATTCAATTTTTGTTAATATCAAACTAAGTTTAATTTTGGACCCTTTGGACCTTAATGTAGACCAATTTGAAAACGGGACCAAAAATTAATAATCTAAATACACGGTTAGATTCAGCATATCAAAGAACCCCAATATTTCAATTTTTGATGAAATCAAACCATATCATTATTATTTGCTTTTATATATAAATCAAAAATAACCAACTTAAAATGGAAAATTTAAAGGAAAAAAAAAAAAAGGAAAAAGGAAACCCCCTAATTTTTGAACCCCTTATGATTCATCACCCCAAAATCAATCCCAGCCTTCCTTTGTGGTATGGTACCTTGCAGTACAATTTCAGATAGATCCATACACTTGAACACAAGTTATTGTCTGGAAACTAGAAAAATGCTTATTTTTGGACCCTTTTTGGCCCCTTATTCCTAAACGTTTTGGGCAATTACCCCCAAACTCAATTCCAGCTTTCCCTTTGTGATATGGAACCTTGTAGTACAATTTCAGAAAGATACATGCACTTACACACAAGTTATTGTCATGAAACTAGAAAAATGCTTGTTTTCTGCCCCTTTTTTGGCCCCTAATTCCTAAAATTTTGAGGCAATTACCCCCAAAATCAATCCCAGCATTCCCTTTGTGATATGGAACCTTGTGGTACAATGTCAGAGAGATCCATACATCAACACACAAGTTATTGTCTGGAAGTTACAAAAATGCTTATTTTTGGCCCCTAATTCCTTAACTGTTGGTACCATAACCCCCAAAATCAATCCCAACCTTCCTTTTGTGGTATTGAACCTTATGGTAAAATTTCATAGAGATCCATTCACTTAAACTAAAGTTATTGTGCGAAAAACCAATGTGTCTTCGGATGACGACGACGACGCCAACGTCATACCAATATACAACCGCAAAATTTTTGCGGTCGTATAAAAATTGATGAGCTACTTGTACCTGTACTAAGCCATTTATAGCATATTGCAAATGATCATATATCTTATCACAGTATTTATACCATCTTTATACTAAATCAATCAGAGGTGTAACAATTAACATTTTAGTCTTAAGAAAACATAGTTTATTTATTAGGTGACATTGGGCTTTGAACTAGCTTCAGTAAATATGAGTACTCTCAGATTGATACATGGGGTCTTTTTGTTATTAGTTTTTGTGCTGAGTACTGAGCTGATGAAGCAAGACTTTCTAAATGATTTTTACGGTCTGTTCTGTGTGTGTTGTTACAGCTTAGTTCCTGGCTAAGGAAACCATTGAGTGTTCACAAACATGTTGAACCCAACCACATTCTTTATGTGCCTGTTCCTACTATGAACCTAAAAGAAATTGATTCTGCCATATTGACATTGGTGATTCTTTATGTGTCTGTTCCTACTAGAAACCTAAAAGGAATTGATTCCGTCATACTGACATTGGTAATTCTTCATGTGCCTTTTCCTACTATGAACCTAAAAGAAATTGATTCTGCCATATTGACATTGGGGATTCTTTATGTGCCTGTTCCTACTATGAACCTAAAAGGAATTGATTCTGCTATATTGACATTGGTGATTCTTTGTGTCTGTTCCTACTAGGGACCTAAAAGAAATTGATTCTGCTATATTGACATTGGGTAATTCTTTATGTGCCTGTTCCTACTAGAAACCTAAAAGGAATTGATTCTGCCATATTGACATTGGTAATTCTTTATGTGCCTTTTCCTACTATGAACCTAAAAGAAATTGATTCTGCCATATTGACATTGGTGATTCTTTATGTGCCTGTTCCTACTATGAACCTAAAAGGAATTGATTCTGCCATATTGACATTCGTGATTCTTTATGTGTCTGTTCCTACTAGGACCTAAAAGAAATTGATTCTGCTATATTGACATTGGTAATTCTTTATGTGCCTGTTCCTACTAGAAACCTAAAAGGAATTGATTCTGCCATATTGACATTGGTGATTCTTTATGTGCCTGTTCCTACTAGAAACCTAAAAGAAATTGATTCTGCCATATTGACATTGGTGATTCTTTATGTGTCTGTTCCTACTAGAAACCTAAAAGGAATTGATTCTGCCATATTGACATTGGTAATTCTATTATGAGGCCTCATCATGCCAAAATTTTCCTACTAGAAACCTAAAAGAAATTGATTCTGCAACATATTGACATTGGTGATTCTTTATTTGTATACCTAGGTTGATTTCCTGATCTATGAACCTAAAAGAATTGATTCTGCCATATTGACATTGGTGATTCTTTATGTGCCTGTTCCTACTATGAACCTAAAAGGAATTGATTCTGCCATATTGACATTGGTGATTCTTTATGTGCCTGTTCCTACTAGAAACCTAAAAGAAATTGATTCTGCCATATTGACATTGGTGATTCTTTATGTGCCTGTTCCTACTAGAAACCTAAAAGAAATTGATTCTGCCATATTGACATTGGTGATTCTTTATGTGCCTGTTCCTACTATGAACCTAAAAGGAATTGATTCTGCCATATTGACATTGGTGATTCTTTATGTGTCTGTTCCTACTAGAAACCTAAAAGGAATTGATTCTGCCATATTGACATTGGTGATTCTTTATTTGTCTGTTCCTACTAGGAACCTAAAAGAAATTGATTCTGCCATATTGACATTGGTAATTCTTTATGTGCCTGTTCCTACTAGAAAGCTAAAAGGAATTGATTCTGCCATATTGACATTGGTAATTCTTTATGTGCCTGTTCCTACTAGAAAGCTAAAAGGAATTGATTCTGCCATATTGACATTGGTAATTCTTTATGTGCCTGTTCCTACTAGGAACCTAAAAGGAATTGATTCTGCCATATTGACATTGGTGATTCTTTTGTTGTTGATCATTTTGGCTGTCGACAATTTTTGTCTATCTATAATATCCATTAAGATTTTTTTTTACATTTTTAGTATTTTAACCCCATTAGATTTTTCTATCTATAATGGTTTACAAAATATTTGACGATTACTTGCATTTTACTATTATGCTCGATTTGTAGCAATAAAAGTCATGTTGGCTAGTTTGCAAAACACACACTTTATACAAGAATATCCTACAGGTCATTAGGTCAAGGTTAGCTAAAATTGATCCCATAGTTTACGAGAAGAATATCCTTTAAAAAGTTTATGCCGAGAGACGACAATGATGGACCGTCTTTATCGCATTAAAAGATAAAAAACACTCTATGAAACTTTTTCAGTGGTCTTTCCTTCAAAGTTTGATGTATCACAACAGAACATTGAATGGTAATAATCACATCAAGAGTTAACTCCCCTGAAACTGTATGGACTCCCTTAACAAAGCTTTACAGTAAACTATTCAATAATTCATCTTCACCCATTTACTGTTGCTTGACTGTAAGTGTTGCTCTCCACTTATTGCAGTTTACTAAAAATTCTGACCAAATGGCTAATTTTTTTTATCAAACCAAATTGTTCAACTGTTAAGAAATTAAACGAATTGCTGTAGAAAACCAGTCAAGTTGTGAAAGTGCAAGGTGATAAAATAAAGCATACTTACAATCCTATTAGACTTTAATTCCACTTCATTGATATTATTGAAATCATTGTCAGAATTTGTATACAAGTTTTTATATAATTGTCATGCGAAAGATGATAGGTAGTAATCTTTGAATTGCTATGAAAATCTCCAAACTAAGCTTTCATTCAATTTTTTATTCAAAAATTCTTCTATATTCATAAGAAGCAGACATCAATTTGATTTAAAACATGTTATATTCAGTAAAATATATGTGAAATTACAATATGTTGTTAATAAGTTTCCATGTGAGATAATCTAAAATCATTGATCTTTTGAAATAATGATCTTATCTCCCTTTAAAACTGCAAGTGAACATATTTGGCTTAAAGTATATTTCACCAAGTATTTTAGAGATTAATTTAAAGAAAGCTTTGTAGCATGCATAGATAAACACATTTTAGAAGAAATAATTGAAAAACTTAAAGTTGGACATTTTTTTAGCAATTCAAAAACTACTACCTATCACCTTAGGAATGACAATTTCAATAATAATATTTTAGCAAATTTTTTAACACCAATGAAGTGGAATTAAAGTCTAATAGGATTGTAAGTATGCTTTATCTTATCATCTTGCACTTTCACAACTAGACTGGTTATCTTCAGTAGTAAGTTGAAATTTCTGACCAGTTGAACAGTTTGGTTTGATAAAACAAATTGTAATTTGATCAGAATTTTAAATAAACTGCAATAGGTGGAGAGCAACACTCACAGTCAAGTCACAGTATAAATATTATAAAGAATTTGTCAAAAAGTAACCATAAAATAGACTTATTTTCTAATATCATATTCTTCTGAAGGTCAATAAAGTTTTGAAGGAAAAAAAAATCACAATGCAAACTACAAAAAAATATCTACCCAAATGTAAGATTTTTGTAAAAAAAAAATTAGATGAAAAGATAGAGATGGTCAATTGAAAATACTAACAAAGAGCACAATGCATAAAATCCAAAATGATTACAATAATATGTAATGTACCTGCTTTGTCTTTTGCAAGTGGGACATACTTGTGCATTAACTCTGCTTTTTCTTCCTCAAACATAGATAGTCCTGTGTTTGGCCTAGGAATTAAAAAGAAAATACAAAATTCTGTCATTATGTTGCAAGCACTTTTTGTTAGTGTTTATGAGATACACTTACAATGATAGCATAATAACATACAGTGACAGCTATAGCATAGTGATATTTACCAATGAATATACCAAGAACATACCAGAGTCTACTGGTCACAGAAATTTCTAATGATTCAACAAAATCAATAAATATAAATCATGCAAATCTGAAAGTGATAACAAAAGTTTCCCGGTCTACAATACCTGACTCATACTCGAATAAATTGAGAATGTGTCCATGGGACACAGATGATGCCCACGCTTGCATACAACATAATAAAGGGACACAACTGGAGAACTGTAAAAGTGACACCACCCAAACTCAAACTTGATCTGTGTTTTATGGTAAAAAGCATTGTGTATAAGTTTCATAACATTTGGCCGAGGCGACTAAACTTAGAGAGCAGAGACTAATTTGGAACATATGTACGGACTCAAGTACAGACGGACAAGGGTAACACTTGATGCCACCTCTGCCAGGGGGCATAAAAACAGACAAACAATAACAATCAACACATCACTAACCTTGATATTCTAAAAAGATGAGATGAGGTTTCCTTCCGTGTTGCCAAAATACATAGTTTCCTGCCCCACATGTCCCTCTTGGATATGTAGAAACCATCATGTGGACCTGTGTGATTTTCTAACCTTGTCACCGCCATATCCCAACTCATTCCACGATCTATGTTCAATTCTATCAATCTTTAAATAAAAAATGTAAAGGTATTTCAGCACACACATTTTCTGTTAGCATATGTTGTAAAACTTTCAAATAAAGCTATTGGGATATACCATATTAACAAACATTCATAATTTCAAAACTTATAAAAGAACAGAGTTCCAATGTCCCCCACATTGCACATATTCTATATTTCCAAGGGCATAAC
Organism: Mytilus coruscus; assembly: GCA_017311375.1. Classification (NCBI taxonomy): domain Eukaryota; kingdom Metazoa; phylum Mollusca; class Bivalvia; order Mytilida; family Mytilidae; genus Mytilus; species Mytilus coruscus. The sequence goes on along the minus strand of CM029596.1, from coordinate 119,708,828 downwards.
TCTTTTTAAAAAAGTCGATCGTCCACCATTATAGAACTTGTCCGAGATACTGCTGATATTAACCTATAGTATAAGTTTTATAAAAACTGGCAAGAATTGTACCTGTGAGAGCCCTAACAAGACCAGACGGACGGACACACACACTGACGGACGCCCGGTATTTCCATGTCCCCCGCAACGCATTACGTGGGGGACAAAAATGGATACAATTAAATCGTGTATGTGTATGTGTACTAATATGACTTGAGAAAGATTTCACTTTAGTATTTCTCCTTTTTTCTAGGATGGATTTGGAATTTAGTCTTTTATTTCTTAATCAGGTCTGTCAATGGACTATTCCTTCAATTATACTGGAACAATCCCTAAGAATAATTCTTATATGATGTTGTTTTAAGGTTTGATTGATTGATTGATTGTTGGTGCTTAACGCCACTTTCAGCATTATTGGCTATATCTTGCAGTCAGTTTTTTTTAGTGGAAATAGCGGGAGTTCTTTTGCAGGAAAACTGACAATCACAGTCAATTAAGGTTATAGACTAAAACACCTCCCATGTGCAGGGTTAATGACACAGTAGATGAACTACTTAGACCACTTGTCCACGTAGGCCCCCGTTTGTAGCTATGTATTTTATACAGGACACACATAAAACTATTAGCAATTGCTTTCCATCTTTATGTGTAAGTAGTTTCCTTTCTAACTTAACCGTTAGTTGTCTGTATGATGTCCGCTGTAACTGTAGCTCTCTGTTACGAATTTATTAATACACTACTATATAATGGTACAATTCACAGGACACTAAAACTTAGACAACACATTTCATAAATGTTAGACAATTACCATACCTAAATATACAATTATTTATCACAAAGAACAGCTTTTGTATACGCGTAGAGGGGTGTAATATCAGTTCAAATGAAAAATAAATGTTTGCATATGGATTTCCGGCTAAAGTGTTCCTATAAATGAAGATTATAAGTAAAGAAACTGTTCCAAAAGCACCAAATTTGCTATAAAATATCTTGATATATATTAATGTTGGTAACATAAACATTACCAGTTATCTGAATTGGAACATGGAACAAAAAAGTTTGTTCAAGTTTATGTCTACATCCATTCCAATAACCATGTCCATGATATTAAATTTTAATAAAATCATCACTTTTTTCTAGTATACTAAACATAACACTTTCTCATGTATCTATACACATTTCTATGGATACACACTCACCTGGTTTTCTAGTATACAAAACATAACACTTTCTCATGTATCTATACACAATTCTATGGATACACACTCACCTGGTTTTCTAGTATACAAAACATAACACTTTCTCATGTATCTATACACAATTCTATGGATACACACTCACCTGGTTTTCTAGTATACAAAGCATAACACTTTCTCATGTATCTATAAACAATTCTATGGATACACACTCACCTGGTTTTCTAGTATACAAAACATAACACTTTCTCATGTATCTATACACAATTCTATGGATACACACTCACCTGGTTTTCTAGTATACAAAACATAACACTTTCTCATGTATCTATACACAATTCTATGGATACACACTCACCTGGTTTTCTAGTATACTAAACATAACACTTTCTTATGTATCTATACACAATTCTATGGATACACACTCATCTGGTTTCTAGTATACTAAACATAACACTTTCTCATGTATCTATACACAATTCTATGGATACACACTCACCTGGTTTTCTAGTATACTAAACATAACACTTTCTCATGTATCTATACACAATTCTATGGATACACACTCACCTGGTTTTCTAGTATACTAAACATAACACTTTCTCATGTATCTATACACAATTCTATAGATACACACTCACCTGGTTTTCTAGTATACTAAACATAACACTTTCTCATGTATCTATACACAATTCTATAGATACACTCACCTGGTTTTCTAGTATACTAAACATAACACTTTCTCATGTATCTATACACAATTCTATAGATACACACTCACCTGGTTTTCTAGTATACTTAACATAACACTTTCTCATGTATCTATACACAATTCTATAGATACACACTCACCTGGTTTTTGTATGACTTTTGTTTAGTTCACTGAATATTTCTTTTGGTTCTCCAATCATCTCTACTGATGAAGCTGTGATGTCTAACATACCTTCGTTGTACCTAGAAAAATAATATCATTCAATTTTCTTCAAATTAACAAATATTTAAACTGAAATATGCTGCACCAAATGTTCAGGCTCTCTAAGATCAAAATGTAATAATGTTCTGATGAAACATGTGCAATTCTGTTGTTTATCAGATAAGACTACTTGTAAAAAAATGCTTAGTTCAAGATGATTTATATATTTTAATGCAAATGTCAATTCCTGTGATAAAAAAAAAATTGACAGAATTTAGTGTGATGAACATATTTTCTGTAGAACTATGTCTAATCTATTCCTATTTATAAGCATCAAAACCAAATGTTTCAATTAAACATGTCACCCCCAAAATGAATGTATGGTGACCTATAGTTGTTAACATCCAAGTCTTTGAACCCAAGAGAATAGTTGTCTCTTTGGCAATCATACCACATCTTAATTTTTATTTATCAAGAGTTAAATTTTAAACTTATACAACTGTAATTTTACAGAACATTTAAACATTTGGCCTCAATTGGACTTTGCCATGTCTCACTGGACATTGTCTTAGCATTTCTGTTCATTCAGTCCAGTAATGCTAAGACATTTACTGGACAAAACAATATTTTACTTAGAATTACCAAGTGTTCTTTGATTGTTTTTAATATAAAAATAAGATGTGGTATGATTGCCAATGAGACAACTATCCACCTAAGTTCAAATGAAGTGGATGTAACCAATTATAAGCAACCATACAGCCTTCAACAATGAGAAAAACCCAGTTGGATATAAAAGACCCCGACATGAAAAATATGAAACAATTCAATTGAGAAAACTAATGGCCTAATTCGAAACAAAACAATTTACGAAAAAACAATTATGACAGACATGAACCAACGAAAACCACTGAACTACAGGCTCCTGACTTGGGACAGGATCATAAAGAATGTGGAGGGGTCAAAAATGTTTGTGAGTGCTCAACTTTCCCCCTAACCTCATAACGGTTTAGGCCACCATTTACTTTAATTTTCCTTAAGAACATCTTACCTTCCCTCTTTTCTTGCATTCTGTATTGTAAGTTTTAAAACCTCTGTGAAATAATTGAACATCTGGGGGAAAAACAGTAAAACATATATAAAACACAGGCTACTAAATAAGTGTCTAATAGTACAAACTTCACATTTACAAATGGTCATTATTGTATTTAATCTTGTAAACAATACATTAGGGAAAATTCTGATCAGAAATGGAGCCTATAGGTTATATTTATAGCATAGTATTCCGAGTTAGACAAATAAACTTTCGAACGCGTAGCGTGAGAAGTTTATTTGGCTAACGAGGAAGGCGTTGCTATAAATGATTTGTGACATGAATGACACGCCCATGACAGTCCGTGCAGAAAAAAATCACGTTTGGCGGGAAGATCTAACAAAAAACCGCATGATTCTGAAGGAAGCGATGATGGCAGATGCATTTTCTCTACCCTTAGAGTCTCTACCAGATTGGCTTGAAATTGAACATGTAGAAAGCGATGATTTGGTTCTCTCTCAGGTGTGTATTAAATTTTTAATTGAAATAGAATGATTTACGCTTATTGTCATGTTGAGGTGTTTTAAACACAACTATTTGTGGCATGGACCCCCCTTTTTTGGCCAAAATGTCAAAAAAATGTTTTTATTTTTCCATATGTACAATTTACTACAATATTAAACTTATACCAAGTCTGAAAAATCCATAACCAGTCGATTACAATACCTTTTCTACTATCTACACGATCCCCAAGCGAAAAGATTTGTTTTTATCTTGGGCCCCAAAAAGGGGGGTCCATGTTCAAAATACATGTGCTTTTAATCGGAAATCGGTAAATTTTTATTGTGATGTGATGTCATTTATATGCCCCATATTGGCCCTTTATTTTTGGAAATATAATTATTTCATTCTTTTAAAACGATTTTTTACTGTCTTGCAGGTTCTTCAAGAAGTCGAGGAAGACATGTCGTTAGCCAACGCATCGGCAACAATAGAGGAGAATATTAGACTGTCGCAAATTCATCCAAATATTGAACCATTTTATAACATGAGTGTTTCTCAAGCTGTGGATTATTACCACTTGGGCACATTTGACTTAGGAGATTTCTTGCTAACCGACTTCAAAGATGAGGATGTCGAACCGGTGCGTTTCACCGCACCCGTTTTAGATGAGGATGTCGAACCGATGCGTTTCACCGCACCCGTTTCAGATGAGGATATAGAAAAGCTGATATCGTCACAAACAAACGCGAATACCAAAAAGAATACAAAAAAGAATACAAAGTGGTGGAGAATATTGGTCTAAACATGGCGATAATATTGCTGACATACACATGCTTGAAGCTGCCGAAATGAACCACTGGCTACAACGTTTCGTGATTGAAGTGCGTAATAAGAAAGGCGAGGAATATCCCCCCAAATCACTCTATAGCATAATATGTGGATTATTGCGCTATTGCAAGGACATGAACGTGAATGATAAGAACTTTCTTGACGAGAAAGACTTGAGATTTGTTACTTTCAGACGCGTCCTTGATTCTCGGATGAAAGAACTGTTATCAAAAGGATTCGGGACAAAAGATAAAAGAGCTGATCCTCTCAGTCTACAAGACGAAGAAAATTTGTGGCAAAAGGGGGTTTTTGGAATGACGAATTCTGTATCGCTCCAGCATACTGCTTTTTTCTATGCATGCAAACTTTTTGGTTTGCGAGGACGAGATGAACACCGGAATCTAGACTGTTCCCAATTTGAAATTGGCACTGACCAAACTGGAAAATACGTGCGCTTCATGGGGAGGAGTACAAAAACTTTCAAAGGAGGTTTATCCCATCTTAGTCTGGATAACAAGGATATCAAACATTACTCCGAAGAAGGTAAGACATTAATTTGTAATTTTTAAATGGTTCTTTATGTTGCTTAAATATATATATATATATATATATATATATATATATATATATATATATATATATAAAAGTAACAATATGCTGTATAATTGCCAACGAGAAAACTCTCCACCACAGACCAAATAACTTGTATATAGAAGTTAACAACTATAGGTCACTGTTCCATCTTCAACAATGAGCAAAACCCATACCGCATAGTCAGCTGAATACCCATATTTGATTGCATTGTCAGTACTTTTAACAGTATGTTAAATGTCATTTTCAACCCATTACAAAACAGGATTAAATAGATATGGCGATATTAAAGATTATATCCAGTTTTCACATGTTCTACGCATGATAAGTTTTATTTGTTAATTTCATGTTGCTTTATTATTTAAAATGTAACTATAAGCAAGTAATATTCCTAAGAATTTTGTGTAATTATGTATATCATATATGTTAGTTTAATTTTTAATAATTTGCCGTAAATGTAAAGTAAAATATTTAAGGGGCGAGATATTTTCTAACATCTAGTTTTATTTTTAAATCATCTACTAGTATCTGTAAAGTTGTTTAACTTTTCTATTACCATTGTAGGTCCTCGATGCATTGCTACACATTTTCAGAAATATTTAGAGGCGCTCGGTAATGATGGCATCTTTTACCGTAAACCACTCGAGGGAAATTCTGAACAAACTATTAGATATGGAAAGCAGGCTGTTGGCATTAACAAATTGGACCTTTTCATGAAGGAAATTTGTCAGAAAGGTGGTATTCAGGGCAACTTTTCAAATCATTCAGGCAAACGTACATGTGCGACTCAACTATACCAAGCAGGAATCGAGGAACAGGAGATAATGGGCAGAACGGGACACAGATCAAATGCTGTCCGCAACTACAAAACTTCAAATGAAACAATACAGAAAAAGGTTTCAAATGTGCTTAATCCGCCTCGAGATACCACCGAAACTGCAGTGGTGCCCCTTTTCGAGGAAAATGCTAGTGATGAACCGACTAGTGAAAATACGAGTGTGTTAGCCATCCCACCGATGAAACGTCAACGGACCACACCAGAAATCCTTAAAGACGTTACAAATACTAAAGGGGTAGTTCATTTTTCAAATTGCAACTTCAACTTTCACTAGCTTTAAGCTCTGCATTTGAACAAAATTTCATTTCAATATGTTATGTTCAATTTCTTTTTTTTTTTCTTTTTTTTGGAGGGGTGGGGGGGAGATTTTGCTCATATGTTTCAAAAGTACAAAGAAATTTGTAATTTTTTTTTCGGTTCTATCTTGAAATTAATGCGTAGGCATTACATTTTTTTGGTTGTCTGTCTGGCGGAGAAAACCTACACAGATTTAAAGATTTGTATTTTATTATACGAAATCTAATAAAATTGACATTTGTGTGTGTGCTTTTTTGTAGGCGTAATCTTTTCCTAAGGAGGCGGAGCTTACTCATGCAATATTGGTTAAAGTATTGTTGGTTATTTCATGGCAGTTTTCCCATTGAGTTATATAGGCCCATGTGACCTTTCATGCAATATTATTTGGTTGCTTCAATTTAGAGCATACATTTTGGCACGTGCTTGTCGTCTCTGTGTTATTCCATAAAAAGATCAAAGGAAAAAGAAGATTCATGTTACAAGGAGCTGAAAACTATAGTAAGAAATATGAAAGATGCAGTTCTTCATTAGCTTTCACTTCAATTATCCCAATTCCATTTCAAAGTAGAGATATTGCCATAATTTGTAGAATTAAAGTTAACAGATTCATAATTCGTTCCTTCTTTAATATTTTTTTTACTAACATACAACAATTAGTAAATTCTTAACTGCATTATTTGTCAGAGTAAAATAAGTAGCCTTGATATCTACATACGAAACTTTGTAATATATCAAATATATAGCTTACTAGATTTTGTTTTTCCACAGATAATCCCAGTATTCTATTGAGGAACTTAGACACATCTCCAGCATCAGAATCTTTTAGAGCTACACCTAGTTTTATATTCTCTATATCAGCTAAACCCATCAGTACTAAACTTTCCTATAGAGGAAGAATATTTCATTGTTTATGGCACACTTTTATTAAACATGGATGGTTGTCATTACCTAAATATTATTATATTGCAAGTCACTTTTCAACATAAAAAAAAACACACAAACTTTGAGCTTTAAAATGATGTAAGGACTTTTAGATGTCTAAAAATGGTGTTGGCCCAAATAAGTATAGATTTTTAGGTCATCTAAGTTGCAAACTTGAAATATATGTATGTATTTTATTTGCAAAATTTTAGATATCTATATTTCTTATCTTGAGGTAAGTTTTCTGACATTTACAATGAAAAATACTTTTGACAAAATCTAAGAATTAATAAGGAAGGCATCTCTGAATATAATAAACTGTTGACAACGAGATATGTTACACCTTTATGTAATTCTGATAGTACAAAATGTATAATGCAAATGTTAAAATTAAAATGGCAATATTTTAACATGTAAACTATGCAAAACAGTCAAAGTCAATGAACCATGGTGAGTCGGTTGACCATATAATCTCCAGGCAAATGCAAATCAAATATCATTGACTTACCATTAGTGGTTCATCTTAAACTGATCTAATCACATACTTTAACATGTAAACTAAGCAAAAGTTTCAAAGTCAATAGACCATGACTGAGGGGGCAAATATAACAATTTCAAAGCGATCTTGCATATATTGTGTCTCAACAATGAGATAGGTGATATATTCTCTTTTATATGGTCAATTCTAAAATAGCATGATAAAACTTGCTTTTTATAAAGTGTGATTCTATCAAGTACAGTCCTAAACCCTAAAACACCTCAACTTAGCCTTAAGTCAAAAACATTTAATATTAGATTTCATTTGTTTCTCTAATAAAGTAAACATTCTCTCTTCAATAATAATAAGATTTAATTTTTTGGTGGATAAGAATTGAATGTTCATATAAAACAACTTGTGGCCAATACTTCATTAACACTATTAGTTACCAGAAGATTGGAAGATTGTGGACCAAACACCGATCAATTTAAAAAAAAAATCTTATTGAGAAAAAAAAGTCTTAAGTCATGAACATTTCAGTCATAAAAATCTTTTTGTGAAAAGAGCCCCTGGACCAGTCAGCCCCCTCCCCATATTCTGATCTGACATCTTTTTTCATAGTCCATCTAGTCCCTAATATATACAATATCATTTTATCTGTTTGGAAGTAGACATTTCTATACAATAAGGTAAAACTCACCTGCACTAGTGGTAGAAATTGATCAAAATTATACTTTTCTGTAATCTCATGTAAATCAATTCCAGTAACTAGCTTTTTCTGTTTAAAAGAAGCATTTTTTTATTTAATATGTCAATGTATTCATATCATTTATTACCTTAATAGTACTTTCACTTCTATTTTCATAAACGTACACAAAAAAAACTTACAATTTGAAAAGTAAATTCATACATATTGTTGATCTCTTATTCTAAGCAACCTTTAATATACTGATTCAAATTAACTTTCTATCATAACAACTTCAATTTTCGTCAATTCAGGAAAAATTGTAATTTTGTGGATATTTTGATATTGTGGTTTTCTGCACATAGGCTGAAAGAAAATTTGTACTTCTTTGAACATTTAAATTAGTTTACCTGTACCCAAGAAATCCTCCAAAATTGATATGAATGCCAATGAATCACCAGTGGTAGATATTAAAATGGCTGTTAAAAAAAGAGGCCTTTAAAAGGTCTTTTTTTATTTTACTTCAACATATCTTAAGACATAAAATGCCTTTAAAAATCACTTAGAAATATATATCTTTCAATGCTTATAATGAAAGAACTGAAAACTTACAGAACATATATGCTGATACATTATTCTCAGGGAGTTTCTTCCATATGGTGTGTCATAATTAAATTCTCCCAAATCAGCTCCAGTTGCTGCCCTTCTATCTCCTTTTGTCAAGGCACCTTAAGTACAAAAAGTAAATAAATACTACAGAGTATCTCATTTAGAAACAAGAATGTGTCCCCAGTACATGGATGCCCCATCCGCACTATCATTTTCTATGTTCAGTGGACCGTGAAAATGGGGGAAAATCTCTAATTTGGCATTAAAATTAGAAAGATCATATCATAGGGAACATGTATTCTAAGTTTCAAGTTGATTGGACTTCAACTTCATCAAAAACTACCTCAACCAAAAACTTTAACCTGAAGCGGGACGAACGGACGGACAAATGCACGAACAGACGGACGGACGCACGCACAGACTAGAAAACATAATGCCCATAAATGGGGCATAAAAATATAGAAATATATTGAATTGTCACAATTACAGAAAAAAAATAAATGTTCTATGTCTATATTACATAGATATTGCATAAGCATAAGGTTATAATGTTTATTTAAAGAAATTCAAATATGAATGAAAACATATGTGGGGTATACATCAGTTTAAAAACAACCGAACAACACAACAGCACCAAACAAAAATTGTAAATGTCAAGATTTCTTTTTAAAAAATAATGTTTTTATCGTGCGCCAAACCTTAAATTACCTTATGCCTAGACATGTTGCTATCTGTTTTAACAGATGCAATTAAAAGGTTTGTTATCAACAACAAATTCTTTCTCAAAAGAGTCTTCATAATTTTATTAATTCACATAATATTAGGGCTGTTCCATTAAAACATACATGGTATCCATGGAAAGTCCTTTGAAAATAGGTTTATCACCTTTAGAGGCAAACTGAGGGCCTCGGTGGCCGAGTGGTCTAAGTAGTCCAATAACTGTATCAATAGCCAGTCAACACTGAGGTTGTGAGTTTGAATCCTGCACGGGGCAGGTGCACTCGACTCCAATCTTAATTGACTAGGATTGTCAGTTTTCCTACCCAAGGTCATGGTTCTCTCCGGCTTCCTCCACCAATAAAAACTGACCATCACGAAATAGCACAATAGTGTTGAAAGTGGCGTAAAACACAAATCAATCAATCAATCAATTTAGAGGCAAACTAAATTTCACTTACATTTCCACTATGCAGTTTATACCCACCCATACTTGTGATTTGGAAGTGCCTTACCCTAGTCCCATGTTTTTATGGAACAGCCCTTATGACGAATGTCTGAAATATGACTCAAATTTGTTTTATGAAAATGAAATTTATCAGCGATGAAATTACAAATGTTAGTATTTTTGCAACATTTTCGAAAAGTAATGTTCTACAAACTACATTGGTATGTACAACTGCCACGTTGAAAAAAATGTTTCTAAAGGTCTCAAAATCAAAATACTGTCAACACCTTGCAAATAAAAGGGCTTAAAATTATCTTTTACAAACCAGGTATGGATGATCAATATGGATTGGGAATGACTCCTTTTGATTTTTAGTTAAAGAAGTAAAATTAAAAACCTTGTCAACACCTTTTAAACAAAATGGACTTGATGGATCTTCATAAAATTTAGTACACAAACAACTACATACAGAAGGAACAGTTTAAATTTTAAGTCATAGTTCAAAGGTCAGACTTTAAATAATAAGTCAACAGCAAGGGTCTGCAAATTGTGTCCTTTCTTGGAAGCATAAACGGTCCACTACAAATTGACCAACCTTCATGTAGGCATTAACAATCTTAAAATGTTAACTTCTTTCAGATAAAAATAAATTACAAACCCATAGACTGTAGTCGTCTTGCAACTGAAGCAGCAAATCTTCTTTCACCTCCTAAGTCTGTGGTCAGCAGTTTATATATTGGCCCACTACAACAGAAATTTCATGAATATTTACTATCAATGAAACGAAGATTTGTCTATCGAACACTATACACAAAATATTCAAGCTGATTTATTTTACTGTATGGTGTTGCCCCATACAGGATGAACACTTTAGGGCGATTTTATTATATTTGGATGGTATAACTGCCTCATTCATAAAACCCTTTATTTCAGATATACACTGTTCTTATACCTATAATACATATTATTTTGGTAAGATTATCAAAACATTAAATAAAATTAAGATGCGTGAAGTAAACATCAATGAGAATAAAAATCATCAACATAAGTTCAAAATTATTCGTAAGGGTTCCGCAGAACCCAGTGTCTCGCCTACTTTTGTTGTTAATCGCAGGCTCAACAAAAATGTGGAAAAATATTAATAAAAATATTCCTCTCTATACTATCTTTTGATTGTAAGTAGCTTCTGTCCAAGTTTGGTAAAAATCCAGGAGTTTATGAATCTAATAAATGTTTTAAAAACTTAAACTGCAGACTGTATGTAATATTAACTGGAAGAAAAACTAAGTCCATTTATAAGTAAAATACGGAAAAGATGAAACAAAATTTTAACAAAATTTCCTTCTAGATACTAGCTTTTGATCATAAACAAGCTTCTGTCCAAGTTTGGTACAAATCCAGGATAGTTTAAGAAAGTTGTTAAAATTTTTAAAACTTTAACCACAGAATGAATGTAATGTTAACTGGCAGAAAAACTAAGTCCATTTATAAGTAAAATACTTAAAAAACGATTTTTTTCTTACAAAATTTACTTCTGGATACTATCTTATGATCATAAACAAGCTTCTTTCCAAGTTTGGTAGAAATCCAGGATAGTTTAAGAAAGTTATTAAAATTTCAATAAACAGCTGCGCCATGAGCGCATGATACGCCCGTCGTCTTGTGTGTGAATTTTTATGCGATAAGCATAAATAGTTTCTGACATACGGCGTGACATGCGAAAACCCCCAATTTTTTTACAAAAAACTCAATATCTCTAAAATAAAATTTTAAATCAAAACCAAAAAGTATACAGATCTTTAGATTAATATAACTAAGAAGTGTGTAAAATTTTAAGCAATAATCATAAATCGTTTTTGAGATACGGCGCAACATGTGAAAACCCCCCTTTCAAAAAAAAAATCAATATCTCAAAAATAAAATTTCGGATCAAAACCAAAAAGTATACAGATCTTTAGATTATATAACTAAGAATTGTGTAAAATTTTAAGCAATAATCATAAATAGTTTTTGAGATACAGCGCCACATGTGAAAAACCCCTCCCCCTTTTTTTACAAAATACTCAATAACTCAAAAATAAAATTTTGAATCATCACCAAAAAGTATACAGATCTTAAGATTTATATAACTAAGAAGTGTGTAAAGTTTTAAGCAATAATCATAAACTGTTTTTGAGATACGGCGCGACATGTGAAAAACCCCTCCCCCTTTTTTAACAAAATACTCAATATCTCTAAAATAAAATTTTAATCATCACCAAAAGTATACAGATCTTAAGATTTATATAACTAAGAAGTGTGTAAAGTTTTAAGCAATAATCATAAATTGTTTTTAGATACGGTAGCGACATGTGAAAAAAAACACACACCTGTTTTAATTACTAAGTCCCGTAACTCAAAAAGTTTTAATCTTATTTTCATCAAAAAGTATACAGATCGTTTGACCATCATAAGAAACAACTATGTTAAGTTTCATGAAATTTGGATAAGTCATTCTCAAGTTACGATGCGACATGTTTACGCCGGAGAGACAGACGGACGGACGGATGGACACCAGACATTTGTATACCATAATAAGTCCCGTCAAAAATTGACGGGCGTATAAAAACTTTAACCACAGAGTGAATGTGATGTTTCCTGGCAGAAAAACTAAGTCCATTTATAAGTAAAATACGGAAAAAATGGATTTTTTTTTTTTACAAAATTTACTTTTGGATATTATCTTATGATCATGAACAAGCTTCTGTCCAAGCTTGGTAGAAATCCAGGATAGTTTAAGAAAGTTATTAAAATTTCAAAAACTTTAACCACAGAGTGAATATTTGTGGATGCTGCCGCCGCCAACGGAATGTAGGATCGCTATGTCTCGCTTTTTCGACAAAAGTCGAAGGCTCGACAAAAAAGACATCTAAAGGTCATAGGTCATCAACAATTAACAGAGGCCTAAACCACAAGACAACCTTCTAATCTTTACAGGAAATAAATTTCAGCACATTGTCAAAGCTTAGGTTTTCTTGCCAACTAAACATGTTTACCTACCTTGACTGGTTTGACCTATGTGATCGACCTAGTTGCTGGACAGCTTTGTCAGCACTCCAGGGTAACTCTACTGTCAAATGCACACGTCGACATTGGTTCCCTACTCTCTTGTCAGCATGAAGAGAAATACCTGTGACAACAAAATCCACTTTTATTTATCAATGCCTTCTCCATTTTTTTTTTTAAATCATCAATCTTTTAATTATAATTTAAGCAATTAATTTCCCTTCCTTGGAAGTAGTACTAACTGACTGTAAATGAAACTCTACTAAATAGCTGGAAATTTATGAATATGAAATAGTTAAAAATGTTTACTTCCTTCTAATCACACATTTGCTTATGTCTCTTTGTGGCTATGTTTTGGTGGGAAAAACATTTTCAAATACAACACAACTAAAACACAGGCTTAAGATCCATCACATAAATTAAATTACTGTTTAAAGCAGTTTTACTTTCTTAGATACATGATTTTTTTATTTGTTGTTATTGGCTTTGAAACTAGTTGTCAGTAACTGCGAGTATTCTCAGATCTGTACTTTGTGTCATTTTGTTGTTAGGGAGGAGCGGTGGATAAATACCCTGCCACGTCCAGTCTGTGCTTTTGTTTGATGTTTTTCTGCTTTGTATCGATCTGATGAGTTAAGCCTTTTTCAACTGATTTTTATAGTTTGTTCTTATGTTGTGCTGTTACACCACTGTCCCAGGTTAGGGGAGGGTTGAGCACTCACAAACATGTTTAACACATTTCTTATGTGCCTGTAGTTCAGTGGTTGTCGTTTGTTCATGTCTGTCATACTTGTTTTTCGTTAAATGTTTTCTTATAAATTAGGCAGTTATTTTTTTCTATTGAATTGTTTCATATTTTTCATGTCAGGGCCTTTTATAGCCGACTATACGGTATGGGTTTTTCTTATTGTTGAAGGCCGTATGATTGTCTATAATTGCTTACATCCACTTCATTTGAACTTTGGTGGATAGCTGTCTCATTGGCAATCATACCATATCTCCTTATCTTTATATTACTTTGCACAATTGAAAAGAATCCTCCACAAACTTTTAAATCATAAAAGAAATATTAAACAGAATCAAAAGAATGAGTTCATAAAAAGATATACATAACAAATATGTGACCATAATACACGGATGCCCCACTCGCACTATCATTTTCTATGTTCAGTGGACAGTGAAATTGGGGTCAAAACTCTTAATTTGGCATTAAAATTAGAAAGATCATTTCATAGGGAACATGTGTACTAAGTTTCAAGTTGATTGGACTTCAACTTCATCAAAAACTACCTTGACCAAAAACTTTAACCTGAAGCGGGACAGACGGACAGAGGGAGGGATGAACGAACAAATGAACGAACAGACGTACAGACCGGAAAACATAATGCCCCTAGGTGGGGCATAAAAATATTAATTAACATTAAAAATAATAGATTTTATAAAAATACAATTTTTTCAAATAATTTTTTAATCAGATTGACATTTTGTGAAAAGGCAACATACAGTCACATTCAAAGTTTTGTTTTTTTTTTCTGTAAAGAAGATAAATCAAAAATATCAAAATCAAAACTTTTATTCACCTGCTACATTTTAAATGTGAATAATACTAAAATATAATTTTGGAAATTAATATAAATTAAATATGAAAATTTATATCAGTTTAATCAACAAGTTTGTTACAGTTTGATACTAAGAATCATCTCAAGGCATCAGTACTAAAGGGGCTTAACATGGAAAATACATGAATGAGTTTAAAACAATTCATACCTGTACTGGCAGCATCTGATATAATGGCCACTAACTTTTTACCTTCCATAAACTGGTTTCTCTGCAAGAAATTCAGGAAAGAATTTTTAACTTTAATTTGTATAAATCAGGAATTTTTTACAATTTTCAGCCAGACATCAACTTGTATAAATTGAGAGCTAAATGTCAATTTATAACTTTTATAAAGTATGTTTTATTTTTCTGGATAATTTTTATTTCTCAAGTAATTTATGAAACCAATTTACAGGTTAAGTGGAAATTCTGTACTAGTTCTGCTCAGCTTTAACCAAAGTTTCTTCATTTAAAATTTTTTATGAGAGAAAGGAGTTAACTGTCATTTTTTCTAGTGAAAAGAATATTTATGAAACTCCTTTACATGAAAAAAACAAGTAAGGACAATTTGCTGAAAATTAAGTTGATAACTGCCTATTTCATTTTATTTTCCTTTCTTGAGAAACCAAACCAAATTGAACCATAAGGTATGGGTTTTGCTCATCGCTGAAGGCCTTTTGACCTATAGTTGTTTACATCCAAGTTCTTAGTTCTAAGTGGATAGTTGTCTTATAGGCAATCATACCACATTGCCTTATTGTTATTTAAAGAGCCGCGCCATGAGCGCATCATACACTGTCACTTTTTCAACAAATAAAGTTCCATAACTCCTCAATGTCATATCAGAAATTTATAAAAAAACTAAAGGGAGCTTATTTTAATAGATATAAACCAGTCACCAAAGTTTCATGAAATACTGCTCAAAGCATTTTGAGTTATTGTCGGACATGTTGGCGATGCACAGACAGACAGACTGTCAACGGTATACCATAATACGTTCCGTAAAAGGGCATATAATAAAATTGTCCTGAACATGCATGAAATATTTGCCACTGAATGTTAAGTGACCAAGAACCAATCAATCAATCTTATATTGTAAGTATATAACCTTCACTGTTGAAAAATAAACTGACAATATACCTCCTGTACATTTAGACTATCAAGCCCTCCATAAGCATCAATATCTGCCGATCTTTGTTCATACTTGGGTGTGTCTGTAGGCCTATGTCTTACAATTCTCCCCTTTCTTCCTGTCATCTCGGCAACACAGCTAGGCCCTCCTAACTTATCAATGATTTCATCCAGAGGACTATGCAATGTAAAAAGAAATAATATATTCATTTTCTTACAACAATTTCTTACAACAATGTAAGTTAAAGTTTGTTGTAGACACAAAAAAACATTTGTTTTTCTCTGCAAAATGTTTGAAAAGACTCATAGATTTTAAATGTAAGTAAATGCATAAATAGGTGTCTTTTTCATATTGTTGAAGGGAGAGATTTATTACAGTACAATTGTCTTGGAAACCTACACATTGTTTTCCTTGATAATTTATCTTACTTTTTGCAGTAGTAAGGTGATTTACAGAATATTCATCATATATTGATATTCAATATTGTTGGTATTTCTTAGGAATTCAAATGTGGACAAATAGTTGTACCTTTTGGATCAGTGAAATTTTATTGACACTATTAAAAAGGGACATGTTGAGTAAAAAGTTTTAATGTCCAACCCAAATAGCAGGAGCACAAGATGATGGATGCAAAAAGAATCAAATTTAATACATTTCAACTGAGCTATAACAAAATAAAATTTCATTAGTACATTCAATTATAAAACTACACTTTTTTGTTATACCTGTCTGGAAGGCTTATTTGCTCAGCAAATCCCAGTAACATTCCTTTAGCTGTTTTACTCCATTCATCCATCTGTATAGGATCAACACCTGCAATCTGACATATAAACAAACAAACTTAATCAATTATGTCTTTATCTTACAGACAGATATTCACTCTTTTTCATTCTTGCAGTAATACGCAAATCAATTCGATTTTTTCAAAATTTTGTTAGAATTCTTCCTTCTTATTCACCACAACACCAATTTTTTTTTGCTATATAATTACATTACATCAATGTTTCATAGACAGGTTTGATCACTGTAAATTCAGAAATCATTGTAAAGTTTTAATTAATGTGAATTATGCGGCTGGGTGAGCAGCAATCATAAGAACTCCCATTCAGATTTTCCTGAAATCACAATAATTAATCATGCTTTCTGTCCATTCTTCAAAAATTGCAATAATAAATGCATGCAATAATTTCTAAATTTAAAGTACTCTGGCAGACAACAATCATTTAGTATTTTAACAATGTATTTAAAAATTAAAATATAACTAATGAAAAGCATAATTTAACTCATATTTAGTAAGGCGGTAGCATGCCTCAAACAAAGTGTGCTTAGTTTAACACATATACACTCCAATAAAATTATAAAACAAGCATTCAAATCTTTTAAAAGTAACAATATTACATATACTTTCGCTAAGAGCAAACTTCATTTCATTCAGACATTATTTTAAAATATATGTGAACAGTTTACCTTAGTTTCAATCATGACAGGAAAATACTGATTTATAAACCTTGTGAGGATTTCTCTACATAATGACATAAATCCAGTCAAACTTCCTTTCTTTGTCAGTTCACTGTCTAAACTAGCCTTAAATATAAAACATGCTTTTTTTAGCATTTGAATAATCGTGACTCCAGTAATAAAACCATCTCCGAACAATTCCTCACTGGGATATCATATCAATCATACATCAATGCTAGATCTAAATTTGATTTAAGCTTTAGTCTTAATGTCTGACAGAATGAAAATATTACCATATATTTCAAAGAGATATGGATGCCATCTCTTGAATGAACATCCTATATGTACTCCTTGAATCTAGCATTTTTTTATCTCATCACACAGCAGCCATTAGACACTTTTCCAAAAAAAAACAGAAAATGAAGACTTATTATTGATGAAGAAGAAGATTGTGATCTTTTTTTGACTTTTAATCTTAAAAGAAATAAAATAGAAGGTGCTAAAGCAAATCATGTGTGTAAGATTTTGTGAAAGTTCATTTAAATTCTGATATAAAAAAGAAGATGTGGTATGATTGCCAATGAGACAACTGTCAACAAGAGACCAAAATGACACAGAAATTAACAACTATAGGTCATAAGTGATTCTGGAGCAGTTTCCTAAGAAAAATAGTTTGTTAAAAAATGCAAAAAGGTTAAAAATCATCATTTAAAGGCAAAAAATCTATAAGAGGTTATTTAACGATTTTTGTAAAGTTGTCTTATTTGTAGATCTTATTGTTCTGGTCATTTTTTTCCGTTTGAAATTTCTATCTGTTATAGGCTTTAAATGCCATGTGAGCTTTGTCATCACCTTTAAATTTAGCTTTTTAAAATTCTAACTGGTCAGATTTGCTTAAACTAATGTAGCAAAAAACTTTAAATTTACTAAAAATAGACATTTCAGGGGCAATTTACTAATAAAACGGAAAATTTTCCTGAAAATTCTACAGGAGACAAATTTGACCTGATGATCACCTTTACCCTGTCAGATTTAGTTTTTGAGATATAAGCCAAAAACTGCATGTTACCCCTATGTTATAATTTTAAAAAAAGATAAATTTTGGTAACATTTTGGCCTAATAGTTTCGGAGAAGATTTTTTAAAACATTTACAACAACAGATGCCAAGCCTTTAATGCCTAATGAGCTCAAAAGTGATGGATCTATTAGACAGTGCATAAATACCTCTCCAGTAGTCTGTAGTCCTATAACAACACAGGAACCTGCATCTAATGATTCCTTAGCCTCTTTAACAATGGCTGGTACCTTCATTCCCATGCTGAATTATTTAATTAAAACACTGTCAGATTTACAACTCTAACATTTCATGCTTAATTTCTAACACGTTTCAACAAGAATATGTATTCATAGTACTATGCCCAGCTTGCACTATCAAGTTTCTATGTTCATTGAACTGAGAAATCTGGCTAAATTTCCTAATATTGCATGCATATTAAACATTTCATAGATTCAAGTTCAAACTTGGCATATTTAGCCTGAAACAGGAGAGCCACCCACAGTTTATATACAAGAACTGAAAATCATATGGTTTTAAGAAAATATGTCCTAATGTGAGTAGATAATACAAAATATACTAGTACTGAAGAAAAACAGATAAGACTCTACACTAGAAAGATATAGATGTAATTCTAAAGCCAAATTCAGTTTTAATACATATTATTTTTGTAACCAATCTATCCCAATGCAAATTTTTATGTTGAATCTGACCTTGCTTCAAAGATTACAGACAATTAAAATTAGGGTTATTCCAGAAAAAAAATGTATGGGGGGTTGGAAGGCACTTTATATTAATAATACATGGGTGATGAGTATCAGAGCAACTTTTCACACTATAATGCATTATGATTCTCAATTAAAATTGTCTGGGTGGCAGGTACTGAAACAAAGTGCCTTCCAACCTCCCTATACATTTTTTTCTGGAATAGCCCTTAGCAAAAACACAGATGTCTAAAAATATCCATTTTCTTATAATTGAATTCACATAGCTCACATTACCCTTCTTGCAAAATAATCGCACATTAAAAGGGATATATCAAAATATTACGATTTTGAGAAGAAACATAAAGAATAGTTTACATTCAAACTGTTGTTTGTTTTACTTTTTTGAACAAAACAATCTGATGAATCTGAGGTTGTTCTTTAATGCAAAGCAAAAAAGGATGGATGTCTAGGTCTTTGAAAGTAGAAAATAAGGCTTAGTCAATATTATAGGTCATAAGATGGCTAGAAAGCCATCTTTTCCCCGAAAAGGACAATGTGAAACAACAACAAAAAAAGCAAGATACTTCTGTTAAAGCATATTTATAAACTGATGCAATGTAGAATGATGCTGACTGTGTTACTTCAAACTTAACATTTTGAAACTGAACAATAATCAAATAAATTTTCATGAGTAATAAACTTCATTGTCTGAGTAAATATTATCAGTGCACAAATTTCATTAGAACTTGAAAATGTATCAAATAAAATTAAGCTACTATACAAGGAGTTGACAGGTGGACTCACTGAAAGGATAATTGGGTGCAATGTGGTAGTTATTACTTCATAACTTCTAATGGATCCAATCAAAATTTCTTAAAAAATCCAATTGTGTTCTTCAGACAAATATATGAATTTCTATTTACACAAAATAAATGGAGAATGTGTCCATGGGACAGAGATGATGCCCCTTCTTGCATATAACTAAATAAAGGGACATAGCTCTAGAAAGGTAAAAGTGACACCACCCAAATTCAAACTTGATCTGTGTTTTGTGGTAATAAGCATTGTGTATAAGTTTTATAACATTTGGATGAGGCGAACTAAAGTTAGAAAACGTAAACCAATTTCCGGACGTACGTACATAGGTACGGACAGACAGACAAGGGTAACACTTAATGCCCCCTCTGCTGCAGTGGGGCATAACAAAGTTTGCTTACCAAAGTTGTTTAAAGAATCTCTGATGTGCTGACCAATACTGTACCCATAATCTATTGTTACTACTATTACATCTTCTACTGGCACTCTCCAATGCCTTTCTCAATTCATTCCTGTAAAGATAAAAGTTAATCTTATTTTGTGTACTAGTTTGTACTGTGACAATAGAATAGGTATAGCTTGATTGATTCCATATTTAAAATAGATTCTACCACTGCATTTAGAAAGATGCAACATTTCTACACTCTAGACAAATTAATAATGATTTTTACAATTACAAAAAGCATTTATAACATTTGAAAACAAGATGTACTGTGAGCTATCACTCATTTATCATACCCCCAAATAGATCAAGAAGTATGACTGGTAGTTGCAGAGCAAAATATGACAAACATTTCATATAATCATGTGCATGATATTTTAAATATATTGGTTTTTAAAACAATAAGTAAAACATTAAAGGAACTGAAAATGTGCCATATGCTATATGGCATCACCATATGAGGCTTAGTGTCATATATCAACAATCCACGACTTGCAGATGCTGAGACAAAAAAGTGATGATAATTCATGTATGTCCATGACATTTTCAAGATAAAAGATTTTTGCAAGTGTTAAGTAGAACATCATAAAAACTGAAAATATGCAACACTATAGCAGCATAACCAAATGATGATTGTTGCTATACATCAAGACCCTACGACTTGTAGATGCTGAGAAAAATGTGACAGAAATGTGTGAAGGACAGATGGACAGAGGTAAAGAAGCAGGTTTATAATAATTACGTAACAGTGTGTATAATTATCATATCAAATGAGAACCTATGACAGAAAGGCTTCTCTGGTGAATTTTTAGACAGTGAATACGCAAAGTTTAATATTTAAGTCTAGTGAGATGGAGAAAGCCTTTTTTCAATATAATGTTTGCAATTCAAAGAAAGAAATGTTCCCTGCATCCAATACATTTGTAATCTACCCTCCTAGTCTGTCTACCCTCTTAGTCTGAGGTTCCTGAAGTGACATGAAATTTATTTTTTCCTTTAAGGATCTGTTTCTAAGCATCATGCATTCATATTATATCTTACCACACTTTGGCAGCTACATCATACATCTTCTTTTGTTCTGTGGTCAGTGGTGCTTCTACTGTCATAAACTAGAAAAAATAATTGAAACAATTTAATTCCTTAAGTTACACAAACTACATACAGCTAATATATAATTAAAAATATGATTATTTTAGAGCCTCAGTCAATAACTCTAATTCGTCAATTATGTTCATTCTAATTGTTTTTTTTTTTTTTATTATTGAGTCTTCTACTTATTAAATGATAACAAGCAATGATTTAAGTTCTGAAAAACCAATGATGTAACATGTGTAGACTTGTCCCTGGAGAGCATTGAAATAATAAAGAGCTGCGCAATGATGCTACCGTCGCCCTTTTAGCTCGTGTTTATGCTTTAAATGAAATTTATAAGATCAACTAGAAATACTGTGAGCACTGCTCAAATAGACCCCCCCCCCCAAAAAAAAAAGTTTTCAACGAATCAAGTTCCACAACTCCACAATGTCATATCAGAAATTTATAAATAAACTAAAGGGAGCTTATTTTAATAGATATAAACAAGTCAACAAAGTTTCATGAAACTGCTCAAAGCAATTTTGAGTTATTGTCTGAAAACTGTGTACTAAGTTTTCCATTTCTATGACCTCAACTTCATGGTAAACTATCTTATACCAAAACTTTAACCTAATTTGAGATGGACGAAGAGAGGGACAAATGGATTGACAACATTATAACCCTGGACTATCATAGGCAAGGCATAAAAATATATTATAATACCATTACCTATTACATTTTTTTAAACTTCAGAAGAAAGAGTTTCAAACAATGTCAATATTAGCTTTGCCTTGATATCTGTGACCTCATCAAAGAAACATCATAAGGGAGATTTGTCAAATTTTAAACAAAGTAGGTTATTTTCAAGATCATTTGGCAAAATTTTACATAGAGCAAAAGTCTCTCTCAAAAATAGGTTTTTGGCAGTGAATAGATGAACACAAATTACATGTCCTTTTTTTATAATGATTTTGCTTAATATACAAAGTGTATGCCAGTCGAATTGCCAAAATTTGCATAATTTTGCCATTTTAATGAATTTAGTGTCTTTTTATGACTGTATAATCCATAAGCACAAGTCAACAATTTCAATGCAAGATTAATGAAACCTAGATGCATAGATGTCAAAATCTGTTTAGACAGGAAGGAAATTTAGTTTTAGAATTGGAATTTTCCAGCTGTTTGATTTGGGCTGTACCTCAGCTTGCTTGTAACTTAGTCCTCTGGAGATATACATTCCTGACATCTTCATCTCCATTGCCAGCATCTCTGCCATACCTAGACCTTTCTTGTGTACTGTGTCAAGGAACCCTTCAAATGTTTTAAATGGTGCTCCCTCTCCCCACAATCCAAGTCTCTCCATAAATGCCTGAAATACATTATAATTAACATAACAGACATCACAGGAACTTAAGCAAAACTAATATTCCTTAAGATTTTACTCGGCTGACATAAATGATGTTTTTGTAAGTCAAACAGCTGCAATTCATGAATCATTGTTTTCTTAGATTTTTTTAATGTTTTTGAAACTGAAGCCATACAAATTTTAGAACAAATTTAAAGAAGCTTGTTATTTTCCTTATCACACATTTTTCCATATACAGTCTAATCATATAGGACATCGACTTATAAGTGCTTTAAAATGTTCACTAAAAATTTGTTTGACCAAGATTACAAGTTGTAATATGGAAACAGAGAAATTATGTATTTTGTCAACCTTTTTAAAAAAATAAAAACAGTTGACGCAGTAGATATTAGGAGCACACAGCATTGCCTTTGGACCTAAAAGTTTTTTGGTTTTTTTATTATTGCCCTATCTATTTTAAAGTTGTTTTGTTCCAATTGTAAGACTTTATAGGTAAAATTCTTAAATAGTGCAAGTTCTTTTGTACTTGGTTCTCTCTAGGTTTTTTAGCCAGTAATTAATAAATATTGCATGCAAGAAATTCTTTGCACTTTGTTATTTCAGAAAAAGTTCAATCACTTTACAAATCAAGTGGGAGACTGTACAACTAAATGAGCATAATTCTTTTGTTAATATACTGAGTATACTACCATATTTTTAACATCTGTGACACCAGTAGCACTACAGTATACAACTCTGGCTTTTGGAAGTAACCTATAAAAGAAATGATCCTTGTCACAGTTATAAAATAGACCAAAGTGAGTATCAGGCTCAATCATACAATAAAATGCTCCGCTGGACGCAGCTTGATACGACCGCAGAGGTCGAACCCTGAACAGTTGGGGCAAGTATGGACACAACATTCAAGCTTGATACAGCACTGAATTTGGATTGTGATTAAATATTTGACACAGCATAGGTTTCTGACACAGAATGAATGTGGTCTAAGAACTTAAAAATTTTCAATTTACCTATTCAAACCATATCATTATTATTTGCTTTTATATATAAATCAGAAATAACCAATTTAAAATGGAAAATTTTAAAGAAAAAAGGAAAAGAGGAAAAAAAATCCCCATTTATTGAATCCCTTATGATTCATCACCCCAAACTCAATCCCAGCCTTCCCTTTGTGGTATGGTACAATGTACCTTGCAGTACAATTTCAGAGAGATCCATACACTTGAACACAAGTTATTGTCTGGAAACTAGTAAAATGCTTGTTTTTTGGCCCCTTTTTGGCCCCAAATTCCTAAACGTTTAGGGCAATTACCCCCAAACTTAAACCCATGACATGGAACCTTGTAGTACAATTTCATAAAGATCCATACACTAACACACAAGTTATTGTCCTGAAACTAGAAAAATGCTTGTTTTTTGCCCCTTTTTGGCCCCTAATTCCTAAAATTTTGAGGCAATTACCCCCATATTCAATCCCAGCCTTCCCTTTGTGATATGGTACCTTGCAGTACAATTTCAGTGAGATCCATACACTTAAACACTATTGTCTGGAAACTAGAAAAATGCTTATTTTTGGCCCCTTTTTGGCCCCTTATTCCTAAACGTTTTGGGCAATTACCCCCAAACTCAATTCCAGCTTTCCCTTTGTAATATGGAACCTTGTAGTACAATTTCAGAAAGATCCATACACTTACACACAAGTTATTGTCATGAAACTAGAAAAATGCTTGTTTTTTGCCCCTTTTTTGGCTTCTAATTCCTAAAATTTTGAGGCAATTACCCCCAAAATCAATCCAAGCATTCCCTTTGTGATATGGAACCTTGTGGTACAATGTCAGAGAGATCCATACACTAACACACGAGTTATGTCTGGAAGTTACAAAAATGCTTATTTTTGGCCCCTAATTCCTTAACTGTTGGTACCATAACCCCCAAAATCAATCCTAACCTTCCTTTTGTGGTATTTAACCTTATGGTAAAATTTCATGGAGATCCATTCACTTAAACTAAAGTTAGAGTGCGAAAACTAATGTGTCTTCGGACGATGACGACGGCGACACCGGACGACGGCGACGAAGACGAGGCCAACGTCATACCAATATACGACCACAAAATTTTTTGCAGTCGTATAAAAAGGTTGTTTTCACTGCTGACATATTACAACACTTTAATTTGATTTTGAGAAATAACACACAGTGATGATGTGAGGCTGAATTCAGTGGTTTGGATAACCATTGCATAAAAATTACTTTAAAAAAGAATCCCCGATCTGAGTGGTTAATTACTTACATCTCATCTAAGGGGGTCTATATTCAGAAACTTAATATAGGACAAACTACTACTATCCATTGACAAAACATAATATAAGTTTTGATGAGATCTGTTTGTTAATCTATTATGGGATGAGAATAGAAGATATCTTTCAGATGAACTAACGTATGCATTTATATTTTACAGTTAGGGTTTTTTGCTTGTGAGAGAGCTGTCTATATATTTCATTATATTAATGTTCTATTTCTATATATTTATTTTAACTTTTATGTCATTGGTCTCTGGTGGAGAGTTGTTTCATCTGCAATCCTACCACATCTTATTTTTAACACATAGACATGTAGAATGCAATAACTCATTTTAAAATATCATACCAAATATTGTTCATATGTAAGACTTTTCTAATGTTTTAATTGTGTGTTTTAATTTGTAAGGATTTTAAAGTATGCAAAAGGACAGTAATATATAGTAATACAGTTTCTTAAAAAAAACATGTGAAAAAATATAAAAATCTAGTGCAAGTTAATACTCACCTCTGTATAGTAGCTACAGATAAAGCTACTTTAGTACTGTTCTGTTCTTTTCCCTGTCATAAAATACATTTTTAATCTTATTATTTAAACACAATCACAGAACTATGTTAACTTCATACGGTAAAGGATTTAACCTTACTTATGAAAACTCTGCTTCAAAGAAATGAATATGTAAAAATCACTTGAACATATTTTGATTTAAAAAAAATACTAAGGAGAAGGTCTAAAATTCGAAGTACATCTGATGAAAGATTTTTGACATTTTTTAAACAAGTAAGTGTCTACTTCAGTCGATTCAATTAGTTTATGTAAAAGATTTGAATTGATTTGGTCATTGAAGACGTCAAATTCAAGCTAAAATATGAAAAATCTATCAAATATGCCATAAAATGTCACTTTTCAGATGGTTTTTGTCTAAAATGGAAGTGGCCACATTCATGTTAGTCTCAACCTTTATATGTTATGTATTATCGCAAATACAACATATATTTAAATATCAAGACTGAACACAAATGTGTCCACTTACAATTTAGACAAATCCCGTCTTAAAATTAGCACATATGCTAAAATTGTAAAGATTTTAGAAATTTTGCATGAATTTAATTTGCTAGTACCTGATGCATGTGCATTGTCATGATTGTATTGTCGAAAACAACCCATATTTATGGAATAAAAGTATTCTACTTTCCAATGTATAGCTAAAAGTTTAAAGTTCAACAAATTTGTAAAAATGTTATATTTTAGTGCCAAATAGGGGTCTTACCGGGCCTACTCCTTCAGACAAGTAAGTTTAAGTTCAGATGGTCTATATCGCCATATATCTACCTCCTTTTAAAATCATCCTATGTGTATAATATTTAACTCACAGGAACAAAGTTCTTTGCTTTATGACATTCGTCAAATATAAGACAGCCATCAAATTTATCACCACCACACCAGTTCACAAGCTGCTGTATTCTACTATGCTTAGATGTACTGAATACTCCTAAAATAAGATATATGTATATGAACACATCTTAAACATATGGGAACTTATAACATAGATACATGGTACTAAAATTTCCTAAAATAATAGACATAATAGACAATTAGTACAAATAATTTTACCTGAGGAACAAAAGTATTTTTATTTCTAAGACATTACACTTTTCAGTTCAGTTTTAATATACAAATTTAGATATTGTATACCCTACCAGCCCATTTTTCTTGAAAGATGAAAAGGTAAATTTTTAGAAGTTACAATAGCATGGGTTTCATATGTATGGTTATCTATGCTTATGTGTTTGCTTCACATGTAGGAGATTGTTTCAAGGATTGATCCTCAATAGACACAGGATATTTGTGCAAGTAGTTAAGTTGGAGGCAACACAACAGTTTGTATGTGAGAGGATGTGTCTTTCTGAAGTTGGAGGCAATACAACAGTTTGTATGTGAGAGGACGTGTCTTTCTGTAGTTGGAGGCAACACAACAGTTTGTATGTGAGAGGATGTGTCTTTCTGTAGTTGGAGGCAACACAACAGTTTGTATGTGAGAGGACGTGTCTTTCTGTAGTTGGAGGCAACACAACAGTTTGTATGTGAGAGGATGTGTCTTTCTGTAGTTGGAGGCAACACAACAGTTTGTATGTGAGAGGACATGTCTTTCTGTAGTTGGAGGCAACACAACAGTTTGTATGTGAGAGGATGTGTCTTTCTGTAGTTGGAGGCAACACAACAGTTTGTATGTGAGAGGATGAGTCTTTCTACAGTCGGAGGCAACCCAACAGTTTGAATGTGGGAGAATGTGTCATACTGCATGTTATTTCAATAAGCTAACCATTTAAGGAGGCTAGAGGGTATAAAAATTTCAGAAAAAAATTAAACATTTTATTTTTCATTACTCATTTTATTTATTACTTTATTAGTTGTTACTTTATCATAAAGTACAAAAATCAATCCAATAAATCAATTCGTTTTTGCCGCAGATGAGTATTAAAATGTATGTATCATTGAAAAAGCTCCAAATTATCTCCCTTTGGTGCAAAATTGCCATTTTTTGGTATTAAAATTGAAATATCTTTTTTAAATCATCGGTGACCTATATTTTTTATAATTATTTTCAAATAAGCTGTTCTTAAACTAAACTATTGTAAAATTTCAGCGATTTCTGTAATTTAGTTCTATTTTTATTTCGATATTACCTCTTTTCTCCTATTAGTTCAACAGAAAATAAGTACTTTTACAAAATGTATGCTTCTTTCAAGGCAGATTGTGAGCGTAAATGGACGGTGACCCCATTTTTTATTTTATTTTTCTATCAAGTATAAGATAAAGTTCATTCATAGAAAATACAGCGAAATCCTATATTAAGAAAAAAAATGATTTAGACCATGAGCCCCTTAAAGATCACAACTATCTTTTCTATCTCAATAAAAAAGATCATAGTCTAATAACTCCTAAAATTGAAAATGATTCAAACTTCATCCACTGGATGAACAAACCATCCATTTCAAGGGTATATCTTTTTTAAATTTCAATCTTAAAACAAAATTACACTAAGATCATTACATTGTATGTACCTTCATCACTACATTTCCAATAAGACTTGAAAAATATGAAAAAGTGCCATCTACCTTCAAACAAAGGTGTTGATGTTAAATTAAACAAATGTACTTTATGTAAATATGTTTACCTCCACGCTGTACTGATGAAACTAAAGTTGCATAAGTGCTAAACACAACTCCTTCTTTAAAATCTGCAGGTAAACCAAGAACTCTGTAATAAAATATGTAATACAGTAAAAAACATGTTGTAGTATTCCTAAATCACAAATAACAAAACTAATTTTATGCGACTAAAGCCACTACGAAACCAAATCTGAGATATTTTACAGTTATTCCTGAAACAATATCCTATTATTCTTTTCATGCTTATTTCAAATCAATAACACCTGCCAATCCCTAGAAATAATAAATTAAGTTCATTGTTGCCAAACCCTTAAAAACAAGAATGTGTTCATAGTATACAGATGCCCCACTCGCACTATCATTTTCTATGTTCAGTGGACAGTGAAATTGGGGTCAAAACTCTAATTTGGCATTAAAATTAGAAAGATCATATCAATAGGGAACATGTGTACTAAGTTTCAAGTTGATTGGACTTCAACTTCATCAAAAACTACCTTGACCAAAAACTTTAACCTGAAGTGACCAAAAACTTTAACCTGAAGCGGGACAGACGGACGAACGAAAGGACGCATGCACAGACAAACGGAAGCACAGACCGAAAAACATAATGCCCATTAATGGGGCATAAAACAGATTTTAGTTTGTGTGTTGCAATTTACACAAAAAAATGTTATACATTTTTATCGAGAATCTTTATAGTATAAAAATAATGTCCTTATACCATTTGTTACTCTTCACATCATGTTTATACTATAGATTCATTTTTGCTAAACTAGTATACATTATTGTTTAGGGGCCAGCTGAAGCCTGCCTCCAGGTACAAAATTTTCTTGCTGCTTTGAAAACCCATTGGTGGCCTGGGGCTGTGTTCTGCTCTATGGTCGAGTTGTTGTTTCTTTGACACATTCCCCATTTCCGTTCTCTATTTTATTCTATAGGAGGAGTTTTTTTTAGTACTTATGGTATTTTTGTGGGTATAACTTTTCATGGATTAAAGAAATATTGTACTTCTTTGATACTTGATTTTGTAGTTTAGACAATTTTCTGCATACAAGCTGAAAGAAAACTTGAATGCTTGAACAAATATTCATGGCCAACATTTACCAACAAAATCCATGAGAATTAGTATCCCATTATTATAAAAATTCATAGCGGCCAGTATTTATTGGTGGAGGAAGCTAGTGACCCCGGAGAAAACCACCGAGGGTTAGATAAAAACTGACAACCCTAGTCAATTAAGATTCTCCTATGAGTGCACCTGCACAAGCTGGGTTCAAACTCACAACCCCAGTGTTGACTGGCTAGTGATTACAGTAGTAACTACTTAGACCACTCGGCCACCGAGGCCCCTTCATTATTATTAAAGAATCCATAGTAATCACTATAGTTGAATAAGAGATGATTAACTTGTGATATTGAAGAGAGTTTCTTTTTGTTTCACCAAATCTATTTTAAAAACCTGGACTTATGTCTCAACATCAAACGATATACAAAAAGTAAGTAACATTATACATTTTTTGACTTTACTTTTCCATCTATCTACATATCAATGTCATCCTCGACGGTCCCAGGTGAGAAGACACATTGGCAATATCTTACCTTGTTTCCTTGTCCAATTCTTGACACCCATCTATAACTCTAATATGACATCCTAAATCTGTCAGGTCTCTGAAAAAGTTTACTTGAAAACTCTGTATTCAAATAAAAAATACATCAACATCAAATTAAATGTCAACTTTAAGGAATAACTTTGCAAAACCAAATTACAATATGATATACCAGCTGTGCCATGAGTGCATGATACGCCTGTCACTTTTTCAACGAATAAAGTTCCATAACTCCTCAATGTCATATCAAAAATTTATAAAAAACTAAAAGCAGCTTATTTTAATAGATTAAACTTATATTTAATAGTTATAAACCAGTCATCAAAGTTTCATGAAAACTGCTCAAAGCATTTTTGAGTTATTGTCGAAAACTAGAAAATCCCCCCTTTTTTATGAATAAAATCCCATAACCCGGAAACCTAAAATCTAAAATTTATTAAAAACAAAAGGGAGCTTACATCAATAGATATAAACAATTCACCAAAGTTTCATGAAAATTGGTTAAAACATTTTGAGTTATTGTCCGACATGTTGACGACGAACGGAAGGATGGACAGACGGATGGATGGCAAGACAGACAAAAGTATACCATAATACATCCCGTAAACAGACTTATAAAAAGTTAAAATGCCAAATAAAGTATGAAAATGAGTTATAGTGACAAACCTTGAGCATCCACAATTAGATCAGAAGAAATAGTAAACCATATGTGTTTTGTTCTTTTCCTTGAGAAGTTGTCAAGAATAATACCTGCTATCTACAAAATGAATAAATCATGGCATTGTTAACATTTGTTTAAGCACTCTAATGTATTAGCTCACTCCTGTATGGAATACTTTTGAAAATTGATATCATTGGATTATTTGTCCATAGAATTTTTCTGTAAAGACAGTAAACTTAGGTTTCTGCAGAAAATCAGTCTGAGTGTTGGTGGTTGATTTTGTCTGCTGTACTACCTTTTATCTTTGGATTATTTTTCAATGTTTACACCATGGTACACTTTTATGCTTAGCAAATAAATCATCATTAAATCTAAAGGAATTATGTTATCAAATCTGCATTTTATGCTACATGTAACTTGTGTGTATATTGCATAAAAACTAAATTTTGTAGAATTCAATCCAAGATTTTTATGGAATAACAGGCAACAACACAATATATCCAAAATTTCTTAAGAATATAAAAATATATCCCAATTGCTTAAGAATAGTACCTGTCTTCCTTTACCAACACCTGCAGCATCCCCTATAAAGAATCCAGCTCGATGACCGTTATTCAAAATCATCTGATGTCTCTGACACTGAAATTAGAATGTCCATCAATCATAAAAAGATGAGAACATTTAATATTTATATATAAGGCTCTACACCTTTCCCATTAGATGCATTTCATCTTTAAAACTAAGTATATTTTAGGATTAAATCTAAAATTTATAGAACAATGTCTTAAAGAGAAATTTTCAGCTTAGAAATTTCAGAGGCGGATCCAGGATTTTTGGAAAGGGTAGCATAATTCCTGATAATTGCAGAAATTTTTTTAGGACCACTATATACCGGTACTTAGTTCAAATATATTGTGAAAAACATACAGTATTTTTTATTTTCTTGGCGATCAAAGTCGGGCATAGGCCCTCTATCCGCCCCTAAATTTGAATTACTGGCATTTGATGTTTTCCATTCAAGCATCACTAAAGAGTCTTTGGTAAACGAAACACGCATCTGGCATACAAAATTATAAGCCTTGTATCTTTGATGAGTTATTTTATGATAAACTCTTGATCATTCTTTTTTCAACTTTCAAAATTTTACAATTTTGCATATAAATGAGAGCATGTACTGGTAAGCATAAAAGGAAGTTACTTAATAAACATGGGTTTTTTTCTTCACTGTAGTTTTTTATAGTGGGATGGAATATTTACAAAATGTATTTTGTTTTGTCTATCATCATAGAAAAATTGCATGTATCTTGCTATAAATTAGATACAGTAGACTCAGGCAAATCGGATACCCAAACTGTCAGCAAAAAATATCCCATTACCCGATATATTCAATTAGATGATAAATGTATATTCATTGAATATTCTGCAATAATAAGTAGACCTAATCCCGAGATGTTACTAGCCCTGACCACTGCTATTATATAAAAGGGCTGGAGTGATTTTTATCAGATACATCACCACCATGTTTGTGTAAAAAATTATCAGCTGGTTATGTAATGCTCATATTTGTTTTCAGTTTTTAAATCCTATATTTATTAAAATAAATCAAATGTCCTGAAATATTTATATATATAAATAACTACCATTCATAGTTTGTGTCTTTATTTGTTTTGTAAACAAATTAATATCCATTATTTACACAG
Source organism: Mytilus coruscus (assembly GCA_017311375.1). Taxonomy (NCBI): domain Eukaryota; kingdom Metazoa; phylum Mollusca; class Bivalvia; order Mytilida; family Mytilidae; genus Mytilus; species Mytilus coruscus. The sequence goes on along the minus strand of CM029596.1, from coordinate 119,676,611 downwards.
GTAAGCTAATTGGCTATAAATAGATTAAAAGCATGTTCTGTGTACAGTCTCTAAACTGAAATTGTATTTGTTATACAGAAATTTTATTTCTTTAAATAATCAAATTTTATTTGGATATCAATGAAGATAATCATGATTGATAAAATATTATTGCATCAAGTTTAGTTTTCTGACGACTGTTTATGTTTAGGTCATGGTTCTTGAAGCTCCTTCACATTATGTAAACAAAACAAAATGGCGGCCATGATATGTGGTCATGCACAAGTTACAAAAATTCTGTCTGACAAAAGTCAGTTTTCTCTTGTCAAAAGGGATTTTTATGTTTATTGCAAATAAATTATTCAGAAGGAGGTACATTCAGTTTAAAATATATTTCTGATTCTGTGAGCATTTAGAGTTTTATCAAAATTCTCCCAACGTACTGCTCTTGTATATATTTTATAAATAAATTCAAACCATTTGGATCTAATTCACATTTCAAAGGAAGACAATGAGTAAAGACAATAATTTATTAAGAAATAGTTCCTTTTATTCAGTAAAAACAAAATTTTCTTGTCTGCAAGATTGTAATTGCGTAACTTGTATACAGATTTTGGCAAAACCATGAAATCAAAAAACAATTTGTTCCTCAATCCACGAAAATAAGTACCCAAGATAATAAATGAATCCACAGTATATGTATTAGAATTAAATATTGCATTGTATTAAGCAAAAAATATATTTAGGCAATATCATAAATTGTGTTATCTTTCTTTGTCCATAATTGTAGGCAGAACAGATAGATTTATTCATACACAATACACTATCTGCAACTAGTATAATTTTCAATATTAAAAAATTGATTTCTTGACAGGCCAGGGTTAGACACTAATATTAAAAAATTGATTTCTTGACAGGCCAGGGTTAGACACTAACATTAGAGGATGGATAGTCCTGGTAGGCCACCTCTATCACTGGTGAGGGCCGCAACGCGGCCGGATTTTGCTAGGGGGGTTTGGGGGCATGCCCCTAAGAAATTTTTTCAAAATTAGATGCAATTTCCTGTCATCTGAGCACCTCAAAAGCACACAAATGTTCATTTGAGTTTTGAAAATATTTTGGTTTTTTTCAGATAAAAGTTTACATTCAGTGCAATCAATTTTATTCTTCCTGAACTTTCCCACACAAGAAAATTTTGAAAAATGAGATGCAAAATCCTGCAATCTGAGACAATTTCTAAGGCCTTGTTTTTGAGGAGTTATTTGACCTTTTCCAGAATTATTATTATAATGGGCATTACGAAATAACAGTGTCAATTTGTTGAAGGCAGCTTTCTTCATCATCAAAAGGGTTTTTTTCAGCTGTTGATTCCGATGGAGGTATTGATGTAGCTATATGTTTTTTTACATTTTGTCTATGCATGTCCAAGTTACCATGTTTTCTTACAGATTCAATTCTGTAATTTGATGATCCCTCTACCCACTGCCCCTCTTTTTCATACTTTATACATGTCTTACATGTCATGCCTACATCTTCAGAATAGTGAAGCCATGTAAACTCTTTTGCCCAGTCATCACAATAACTCCTTTTCTTTTAATCTTTTCATATTTTTTCTGGGAATCTTTCCTCTCCTCAGTTGTTTTTGTTTTTGTAGGGGAGGCGGTTGGGTCCCGAAATAAGAATCTTAGGTCGACATTTCACCGATTTATAAATAAACTTTTATTCAATGTCGATCTTACGCGATTTCAACATTGTTGGTCAACGGTATCAAAAAGCGCTTTCAAGACCACAATGCGCGGTTCATTCGCCACTTTATGCAAACGGCCCTCTTGATTCGACATAGCATAAAAGTCAGGGGAGTTCTACCCGACTTGCCTAATTCGACCTAATAACCTGGGGCGAGTTTATGGGTCGTTCTTTAAGCCAGCTGTCGAGTCACATATATAAGTGTAAACATCCCGACAATCGTGAAGTGAAATAAATTTATTAAATGAAAACATGACATGTATGCCTTAATTTACTTTTAGCATTGAAATAGCCAGGTCATACACAAAATTTTAGGTGGTCCACAGGACTACTGATTTACCATGTTTGGGTTGTCCTCCTAGATTTTAGGGGGGCATCGTACTACCGGACTACCGTTAGTGTCGAACCCTGACAGGGCAGTAATAAACAAAGTGAAAAAAATGAAAATATGAGTAGAGAGTAGATATATCTAATAGGTTGCTTGACATGGGCTTGGATAGATTAACTTCACTACACCATTTCATGTACATGTGTAGTCAAAAAACACAAGAAGAAGAGGTTGAAACATAGCAAGCCAATTATTGACTACATCCATTCAATGGCACTTTGTGCAAACTTTTCCCCAAAAGTCATTGTGTGAAATAAAAAAAACCTGTGCTACAAAATCTTAATTACAAATACAGAAGCATGGTCTTCCATAGACATTGTGTCAGGATAATAAATCTTACCCTTATAAAAATGCAGGAACAGATAAAGTCACAAAGTACATAATGAGTGATTGGTCCAACTCGTTTTGTTTTTCTCATAGTTCCTTGCTTCTTTTACCTCAAGTAGCCTATGATTTTTTATTTGCAGGTATCAAATAGCACCACTATCCAGGCTGAGTGCTATCATATCGATAAAAAAATAAGGACAAAAATAGTGTATAAAAGTCAGTAGATCCTGTGAAAAAGTGAAAAAATAAAGACGCAAAATTTTACAAACCACTATCACAGTTCAACAATGTTTCTCTGGGACTGCATATAAACTATGTATTGCCTTATATACTTACTGCATATAGCACCCCTTCTATCTGTAAACTACTGAGTTTTCCAGTAGCAACTATCTCAGATGTTATACCTTCAACAACTGGATAGGTAGGGTTTGGAGGTAGTAATTCCTGCAAAATACAAAAAAATTTGGTCACAAAGGTAGAATATAAATAATCTGATACTTAAGACATACAGCCTTGGGCAGTTTTCTGCTCTTTGGTCGGGTTGTCTCTTTTGATACATTCACCATTTCCATTATCTATTCAGTTTAATGTGTTTATGTGAAGGAAAACAACTTCATAGTAAGAAATTTCATTTTGACATTATAGTACATGACCATTAGCAGAATCTTAAATAAATCAAACTTACATAGCCAAGCAATACATATAGTACATGGGCTGCACATGCAAGAGACAACAAACAACATAGGAAATCTATGATTATGGGAGTTTGCACTTCATAAACTCTAAATAAAATTAAATGTGTTGATTCAAATGTATGATAATTCAATTACTTACTGCAAGAGGTCCAGCCTCTACAATATCCCCTGGGTGGGGTAAGCACCCTGGTACAATCTCTCTGTGGACATACTTTGAAAATACTTCCGTACTGAAAATAGAAATGATAAGGACTGAACTGACTAATGTATACACTACTGGTCAAGGACCAGTTACCATCAGGCACCATTTTATTCAATAATGAAGTCATTGCCTAAAAACAAAATACTGCCTATATTTTCAGACAAATATTTTTAGTTCATTTGTAAATAAATGGGGAAAGTGTCCATGGGACACAGATGATGCCCCCGCTTGCATATAACGTTATAAAGGGACAAAACTCAAGAACTGTAAAAGTGATGCTACCCAAAGTTTTACTTGATCTGAGGGTTGTGGCAATAAGCATTATTTGTAAAGGGCATAACTCTAGAACAGTAAAAGTGCGCCACCAAAATTCAAACTTGATCTGTGTTTTGTGGTAATAAGCATAGTGTATAAGTTTCATAACATTTGGTTGAGGCAAACTAAAGTTACAGAACGGAAACCAATTTTGGGACGTACGGACGTACGTACAGACGGACAAGGGTACAACTTAATGCCCCTCCGCCATGGCGGGGGCATAAAAAAAACGTTTTGTTTGATACAATTCAGATAAGGAAATTCTGATTTTTCTGTAAACTAAACATGTCGTGGGAAGATACACGTGTGGGGACATGACATCATCAATTTTGGAAAATTTACTGTTTTAGGACAAAGCACTTACTAACCACGCTTTAGAAAAAACAATTTCTTTCAAAAAATCTATTATTTTCAAATTAAAGTCAATACATATTGTCAATACAGTGAATGTGGTTGATTACAAGACGTCAAGTGACATAAAATTCAAATTCATATCAGGAAGGAGACATTCAGAATTAATGGTCAGAATGGCCTTATGCTTGGTTTGCATACATGTACCTTCTTCTCTTCTTGCTACGCAAAAAGCAAAATATAACATTTATGTCCCAACTTAATGTAAATTCTATCATTTAATGGCAAGATTCAAAAGTAACAGTAACTGGTCATCGTACCTATAAAATTTCCCAAAAAAGTCAGCATACTAGTAACCCATTTTTTCGTTTGTTTAAAAGAGGAATTAAAGTCCAATTTATGGCGCTAAACCTAACTTTTGGTAACCCTTTTTATGTTACAAGAAAACTTCTCCAAAGAGTTCCTCTTAAAAATTTATTGTGAAAAACTGAATTTCTGGACCAGTACAAATAAATGTATTCCTATACTTATTAATCTGTACAGGTCAAAGTTCAGAAGCATGTTCTATCTTCAAAGAAAGAAAATATATAATGTATGAGAATCAAAGCTCAAATGTCTGCAACTTTTTCAAATAATAATTAGCCCTTGACTTTGACATTATTTTCAGTTATATTTTAACTATATATTTTGCATAGGTGGTAATTTGAATAATGGACTCTTCAATGATAAAAGATACACATTCTTAAAATAGAATCCTAGTTTATTGGTAATATTTTATCGAAACATACATTTACATCTGTAAAAGCACTAAAATATTCTCTAATGTTGCGGTGACCTATAACCTTACCTGACACTTTCTTCAAGCCCATCATCCTTCATTTTTCCAATTTCTTCCTGTTCTGTTAGATCGACTGTTGGTGGTTTTGATGTCTGCTGTGCAACTAAACCATTACTTGGATACATTCCATTTAGGGTCTGAATCTGTTGCAATATTGGATGCACAGGAATCATAGGTGATCCATTTGACATCATTATTGGTGATTGGTAAGCGCCATTAGTTATTTGGCTTAAATTTATCATTTGAGAGGCTAACACAGGAGGCATTGTTGACATTTGCATAGATTGGTTCATTTGAATAACATTTGGTGATATCAAATTTTCACATTGTTTGTTACTTTTTTCCACCAAAGGAACAGCTCCTTCCTTAGAGTTCAATATCTGTGACAGTACTGACCTATTTTGACATAATGAAGGATCTGTTCCATTGTTCTTACATAAACTATTCCCAGTGGTCTCGGCTTTTCCACTTGCTTTTTCTTGAACATCGTCATCATCAATTTTGTGTTCATTCTGTAATTTGAATTTCTTGACTTCATGCTTTGAAATACAATTTTTCTGTAGCAGACTCTCTGTTTCCATGGCAAAAAAAAGGCTGAAAGCAGATATAATAAACATTTACGAGAAGCAATAAGGGATAAGATTACTATACCATATAACATACATGAAACAGTGAATGCCAGTGTTCTCCCAAGAAAATTTTTAATGCATGGTGGGGCAATGGTGAATTTAAAGTAAACGGACAACGACAGACGACGGATGCCAAGTGATGAGAAAAGCTCATTTGGCCTTTCGGCCAGGTGAGCTAAAAAAAGAGATTTCAGTATTTACAATTTTGTTTATAAGTGTCATTTATTTTACTCTTCACTACTCATTGAAATTTCATACCAGTGTTGTGCATTTTTTTTTCATTCTTTGACATAACCAATCAACTGCCTAAAATCCAATAAACTGTTGAAAGAGATATGTCTCCCCTGTGGGCATAAAATTCAGAAAAAGACATTCTGATGGACAGCAACATTGCTTATTAAATCAAAGTTACTGGACCATGATCTAGTGGGCAGGGCCTTAAAATGGTCGACAAACTGAGATGTACAGACAGTAATGTAACTTTATAGATATTATCGTTGCCTATTGTAAGTAGTTCCTATCAGTCTTACTTAAGCAGAAATCTTAACTTTGAAAATTGCTAATTAATTCAAAGTCACTGGACCATGTCCTAGAGGGCAGGGCCTCAAATAGTTGTCAAACTGATATGTACTGAAAGTAATGCAACTTTATACAAAATATTATTGATCTATCACCAAGTAGTTCTTATCAAACTGACTTGTTCTCCCTAGAAAATTTTTAATGCATGGTGGGGTAATGGTGAATTTGAAGTGTATTATATGAAAATTAATCCATGGTTATTTGAAGGAAGTGTGTCCAGCGAAACCTTGTTTGCAATCCCAATCAAATGAGATTGAATGTGCATTATTAAACATTCTATTAATTACGACTATTTCCAAAGCTACAGATTGAACAATGTTGAATGTGCATTATCAAACATTCTATTAATTACGACTATTTCCAAAGCCACAGATTGAACAATGTTGAATGTGCATTATCAAACATTCTATTAATTACGACTATTTCCAAAGCTACAGATTGAACAATGTTGAATGTGCATTATCAAACATTCTATTAATTACGACTATTTCCAAAGCCACAGATTGAACAATGTTGAATGTGTATTATCAAACATTCTATTAATTGTGACTATTTCCAAAGCTACAGATTGAACAATGTTGAATGTGCATTATCAAACATTCTATTAATTACGACTATTTCCAAAGCCACAGACTGAACAATGTTGAATGTGTATTATCAAACATTCTATTAATTATGACTATTTCCAAAGCTACAGTGAATGTGGTTGATTACAAGGCGTCAAGTGACATAAAATTCAAATTCATATCAGGAAGGAGACATTCAGAATTAATGGTCAGAATGGCCTTATGCTTGGTTTGCATACATGTACCTTCTTCTCTTCTTGCTACAAAAAGCAAAATATAACATTTATGTCCCAACTTAATGTAAATTCTATCATTTAATGGCAAGATTCAAAAGTAACAGTAACTGGTCATCGTACCTATAAAATTTCCCAAAAAAGTCAGCATACTAGTAACCCATTTTTTCGTTTGTTTAAAAGAGGAATTAAAGTCCAATTTATGGCGCTAAACCTCACTTTTGGTAACCCTTTTTATGTTAAAAGAAAACTTCTCCAAAGAGTTCCTCTTAAAAATTTATTGTGAAAACTGAATTTCTGGACCAGTACAAATAAATGTATTCCTATACTTATTAATCTGTACAGGTCAAAGTTCAGAAGCATGTTCTATCTTCAAAGAAAGAAAATATATAATGTATGAGAATCAAAGCTTAAATGTCTGCAACTTTTTCAAATAATAATTAGCCCCCGACTTTGACATTATTTTCAGTTATATTTTAACTATATATTTTGCATAGGTGGTAATTTGAATAATGGACTCTTCAATGATAAAAGATAAACATTCTTAAAATAGAATCCTAGTTTATTGGTAATATTTTATCGAAACATATATTTACATCTGTAAAAGCACTAAAAATATTCTCTAATGTTGCGGTGACCTATAACCTTACCTGACACTTTCTTCAAGCCCATCATCCTTCATTTTTCCAATTTCTTCCTGTTCTGTTAGATCGACTGTTGGTGGTTTTGATGTCTGCTGTGCAACTAAACCATTACTTGGATACATTCCATTTAGGGTCTGAATCTGTTGCAATATTGGATGCACAGGAATCATAGGTGATCCATTTGACATCATTATTGGTGATTGGTAAGCGCCATTAGTTATTTGGCTTAAATTTATCATCTGAGAGGCTAACACAGGAGGCATTGTTGACATTTGCAAAGATTGGTTCATTTGAATAACATTTGGTGATATCAAATTTTCACATTGTTTGTTACTTTTTTCCAGCAAAGGAACAGCTCCTTCCTTAGAGTTCAATATCTGCGACAGTACTGACCTATTTTGACATAATGAAGGATCTGTTCCATTGTTCTTACATAAACTATTCCCAGTGGTCTCGGCTTTTCCACTTGCTTTTTCTTGAACATCGTCATCATCAATTTTGTGTTCATTCTGTAATTTGAATTTCTTGACTTCATGCTTTGAAATATCATTTTTCTGTAGCAGACTCTCTGTTTCCATGGCAAAAAAAAGGCTGAAAGCAGATATAATAAACATTTACGAGAAGCAATAAGGGATAAGATTACTATACCATATAACATACATGAAACATGTGAAACAGTGAATGCCAGTTTCTCCCAAGAAAATTTTTAATGCATGGTGGGGCAATGGTGAATTTAAAGTAAACGGACAACAACAACAACGACAGACGACGGATGCCAAGTGATGAGAAAAGCTCATTTGGCCTTTCGGCCAGGTGAGCTAAAAAAAAGAGATTTCAGTATTTACAATTCTGTTTATAAGTGTCATTTATTTTACTCTTCACTAGGAAGGTTTCCACAACTCATTGAAATTTCATACCAGTGTTGTGCATGTTTTATCATTCTTTGACATAACCAATCAACTGCCTAAAATCTAATAAACTGTTGAAAGAGATATGTCTCCCCTGTCGGCATAAAATTCAGAAAAAGACATTCTGATGGACAGCAACATTGCTTATTAAATCAAAGTTGCTGGACCATGATCTAGTGGACAGGGTCTGAAAATGGTCGACAAACTGAGATGTACAGACAGTAATGTAACTTTATAGATATTATCGTTGTCTATTGTAAGTAGTTCCTATCAATCTTACTTAAGCAAAACTTAACTTTGAAAATTGCTAATTAATTCAAAGTCACTGGACCATGTCCTAGTGGGCAGGGCCTAAAATAGTTGTCAAACTGATATGTACTGATAGAAATGCAACTTTATACAAAATATTATTGATCTATCACAAGTAGTTCTTATCAAACCGACTTGTTCTCCCTAGAAAATTTTTTAATACATGGTGGGACAATGGTGAATTTGAAGTGTATTATATGAAAATTAATCCATGGTTATTTGAAGGAAGTGTGCCCAGCGAAACCTTGTTTAAAATCCCAATCGAATGAGATTGAATGTGCATTATCAAACATTCTATTAATTATGACTATTTCCAAAGCCAAAGATTGAACAATGTTGAATGTGCATTATCAAACATTCTATTAATTACGACTATTTCCAAAGCCACAGATTGAACAATGTTGAATGTGCATTATCAAACATTCTATTAATTATGACTATTTCCAAAGCTACAGATTGAACAATGTTGAATGTGCATTATCAAACATTCTATTAATTACGACTATTTCCAAAGCCACATATTGAACAATGTTGAATGTGCATTATCAAACATTCTATTAATTACGACTATTTCCAAAGCTACAGATTGAACAATGTTGAATATGCATTATTAAACATTCTATTAATTACGACTATTTCCAAAGCTACAGAATAAATTCTATCATGACGATGTACCAGGTGTTTATAACAGATATTAGAAATAGTTCATTTGAAGGTTATAATTTTGAATAAAACTGAACCAGTCCATTATTGTTTATATCTACAAATGTATGTTATATTTTATGTTCCCATTCTTCCATTTCTTCAACTTCAGTGCCAACTGACTTGAAATGTTTAGCCAGAGTCAGAAAAACAAAGAATTCCTTCTGCGATCATAGGATATGAATATTACTTTATTTTTGCATTCTGGTAAAGGTATTATTCCTCCTTTAGAGGCTAGCTGGTTTTCTACAACTGCTCATAATTTGGTGAGGGAGTTTATTTCCCTGACAAGTTAGTCAACTATGAAAAATGGACTAGTACAGTGACATTTTTTATGCTGGTTGCATGGACATTATTTTTTTGTCAAAATAATGATGACTAAAACTTTAAATTCCATGAAATTTGTATAATTCAGAATGTCACAATTTGCTACAGGTAAAATTTACAGGAAAAAAATATTACTTATGGAATAGAAGCAGTATACCTGACAAACTGTATCACACATTTGCAATTAGCAGTCCAAAATTGTTGTCATTTAATTTCATAGCATTTTCCCTTTTACAGATATTTATCAGTCTATTTTTCAGGGCCGTAAAAATAAATGTATGCTTAAAAAACAGAAACCTAAACCCCTGCATTCTGATCTAAATTGACCCAGGAAAAATAAAACTAGAGGCTCTTTGTGTCGCTCACCTGCATCTTCAACAATATGGCCACTTTTTAGTAAAAATCATCATTAAAGGGACTAACTCTTTTAAGAGTTAACTGACAATTTCAGTCATGTTGATATATTTGTAGGGTTTATCCTGCTGATAATTTTTCCTTGTTAAAGTTTTTATCAATTTATTATAGTTTTCAAGTTAGTATGCAAAAAATGCATAAAAATGTAAATAAACAGCTGCGCCATGAGCACGCTACGCCCGTCGCATTTTCAAAGTATAAAGTTCAATAACTTCTCAACGACATATCAGAAATTTATGAAAATCGAAAGGGAGCTTACTTCAATAGATATAAACAATTCAACAAAGTTTTATGAGAACTCAGCTGAAAGCATTTTTGAGTAATTGTCAGAAAACTGGAAAATCCCCAACTTTAATGATAAAACCCACAACTCAGAAATGTAAAATCTAAAATTTATAAAAATCGAAAGGAAGCTTACGTCAATAGATATAAACAATTCAACAAAGTTTCATGAGAACTGCTGAAAGCATTTTTGAGTTATTGTCAGAAAACTGTAAAATCCCCCTATTTTTAATGAATGAAACCCCATAATTCGGAAACATAAAATCTAAAATTTATAAAAATCGAAAGGGAGCTCATGTCAATATGAGCAATTCTCCAAAATTTCTTGCAAATTGGTGAAAGCATTTTTGAGTTATTGTCCGAAAACTGGAAAATCCCCCTTTTTTTTAATGAATAAAAACCCATAACTCGGAAACATAAAATAGAAAATTTATAAAAAACGAAAGGGAGCTCACGTCAATAGATATAAACAATTCATCAAAGTTTTATGCAAATTGGTTAAAGCATTTTTGAGTTATTGTCCGACATGTTGACGACGGACGGACTAACAGACGGACGGAGACGGACGGACAGACAGACAACAGTATACCATAATACGCCCCGTAAACGGCCGTATAAAAATGATCATTTAAGGGCAATAACTCAAATAACAAGTCAATTGACGATTTCAGCCATTTTGGCTTATTTGTAGATCTTGTCTAGCTGATCATTTGAGCTATTTAAAATTTCTATGTATCTATTACAGTTTTCAAGATAATAGGCGAAAATGGGAAAAATCGTTATTAAAGGGCAATAACTTCAATAAGGAGTCAACTATCGATTTCGGTGATGCTGATTTATTTGTAAATCTTGTCTTGCTGATCATTTTTGCTTTCCTATCTATCTATTATAGTTTTGAAATAATAGGCATAAAATGCAGGCGCAGCTTGTCGACATGAGAGGTGGAACCCTGAACAGTTAGGGTAAGTATGGACACTACATTCAAACTTGATACAGCTCTGAATTTGGTTTTGATTATATATTTGACACATCATAGGTTTCTGACACAGAATAAATGTGGTCAAAGAACTGAAAATTTGAAATTGGACTTTTACCTATTATGGTCCAATGTCCAAAATCTAAATACACAGTTAGATTCAGCATATCATAGAACCCTAGAAGTTTAATTTTGGACCCTTAGGGCGCAATGTGGACCAATTTGATAGCAGGCTACAAAATCAAAATCTAAATACAAGGTTAGATTTAGCATATCAAGAACCCCTTATATTCAATTATTTGTTGAAATTAAACAAAGTTTGATTTTGGACCCTGATTTGGACAGATTCAGCATATCCAAGTACACCAAAATTCAATTAATTTATTTATTAATGTACAATATGAGCCAAGATTTTAAAGGGTTTGCTTTATCAAAAAAAATATATATATATATATATAGCATTCTGATATTTAATTTATACAGAATAACAAACAAACCTACCACAAAGTTCTTCAAAAAATTTACAAAAAAAAAATGAAAAACACAATTTCCAAAATATCATTCCTCATTAATACAATCATAAATTTATCCACAAGAAATCGCATCAAAATGATGATGGATTGAAAATCAGCTTATCAGCCACACCACTTAGAAAACAAAATTTTCAAAAAAATTTGTCACTCCAATTATAAGTGTGTTAGTTGATGAATACACATATAAAAAAGAAGATGTGGTATGATTGCCAATGAGACAACTGTCCACAAGAGACCAAAATGACACAGAAATTAACAACTATAGGTCACCGTACAGCCTTCAACAATGAGCAAAGCCCATACCGCATAGTATGTTTTGTTTTCTTGATAATAGGTGGTAATTGCTGCATGAATGAATTAATAGTAAATACATTGTCAACACTTATCCATATTCATAAATGTGAATATTTAGTTAATTACAAATGTAAATATGTAATACAAATTTTGTGTAGTTTTATAGAAAGAAAAATAAAATTTCAATTTTTTAAATAATAATAATAATAATAATAATAATAATAATAATAATAATACATGTAATAGTATTTCTTTATTCAAACAGGGTTACACAGTTAGCTGTAAAACTAATCTTCCCCAGGGTTTCAATTTCTTTTTTCAAAACCTCCTTCACCAAAACGATATTTTTTTCGCCATTCTCAATTTTTTTTCGCCAACTCACATTTACATATTTTTTAATTCAAACTTTTTTTAGTTATTTCTAACAAAAAATATCAGATTGCAGCATTGTACAGTTGTCTCATTTATTGTAATTCTACATATCTTTTTAATATCCCACATTGTAATAAATGAACACTCAAGTAGAACAAAATGTTCTTGGAACTTTAAAAAAGATACTGTAAAATTTGACTTCGGGATTCATCTTCAATCAGTTTATTGGATACTTCTTGTCTAGTTTAAGGACAACGAATAAAATCAGAGATGTGTGTTACTTTTGAACACTTACTGTAAAACAATAGTTTTCTCTTCCGAACCATCGTTAAAAGTAAAAGAAAAGGCGTAAAACAGGGCGCCGCTATAAACAATTGTGAAGTACGGTGTCATATGGTATTTTGAACCCCTAAAAAGTGAACATGGGGTCAAAATACCATGCGATAAATGACCGGGGTCATTATACGCATGGTATTTTGACCGGGTCATTTTCATATCGTATTTTGAACCCCCTGCGGTATATTGAACCCCTGTTTTAGATAAATAGTATTGCAAATTATCTAGTTTACAATTTGTTGGCTATCATTTTTTTTTAATTGGAAGTTTTAGAAGGGGTTCAATATACATGCAGGGGTCAAAATACCATGGCTAAGTGTAATTTTCAAAACATCTTTTCAAGCATGTTAAATACATACATACTACTTATTGAAGTATTATTACTATATAAAGGAGTTAGAATAGTTAAATTTTTACATAAAAGGTCTATAGTAAATTCCATGAAATTTGTGTAATTCAGAATGTCACAATTTGCTACAGGTAAAATTTACAGAAAAAAATATTACTTATGGAATAGAAGCAGTATACCTGACAAACTGTATCACACATTTGCAATTAGCAGTCCAAAATTGTTGTCATATAATTTCATAACATTTTCCATTTTACAGATATTTATCAGTCTATTTTTCAGGGCCGTAAAAATAAATTTATGCTTAAAAAACAGAAACCTAAACCCCTGCATTCTGACCTAAATTGACCCAGGAAAAATAAAACTAGAGGCTCTTTGTGTCGCTCACCTGCATCTTCAACAATGGCCACTTTTTAGTAAAAATCATCATTAAAGGGGACTAACTCTATTAAGAGTTAACTGACAATTTCAGTCATGTTGATATATTTGTAGGGTTTATCCTGCTGATAATTTTTCCTTTTTAAAGTTTCTATCAATTTATTATAGTTTTCAAGTTAATATGCAAAAAATGCATAAAAATGTTAATAAACAGCTGCGCCATGAGCACGCTAAGTCCGGTCAGTAATAAGTATAAAGTTCAATAACTTCTCAACGACATATCAGAAATTTATGAAAATCGAAAGGGAGCTTACTTCAATAGATATAAACAATTCAACAAAGTTTTATGAGAACTCAGCTGAAAGCATTTTTGAGTAATTGTCAGAAAACTGGAAAATCCCCCCTTCTTTAATGATAAAACCCCACAACTCAGAAATGTAAAATCTAAAATTTATAAAAATCGAAAGGAAGCTTACGTCAATAGATATAAACAATTCAACAAAGTTTCATGAGAACTGCTGAAAGCATTTTTGAGTTATTGTCAGAAAACTGGAAAATCCCCCTTTTTTTTAATGAATGAAACCCCATAATTCGGAAACATAAAATCTAAAATTTATAAAAATCGAAAGGGAGCTCATGTCGATATAAACAATTCTCCAAAATTTCTTGCAAATTGGTGAAAGCATTTTTGAGTTATTGTCCGAAAACTGGAAAATCCCTTTTTTTTAATGAATAAAAACCCATAACTCAGAAACATAAAATAGAAAATTTAGAAAAAACGAAAGGGAGCTCACGTCAATAGATATAAAAGTTTTATGCAAATTGGTTAAAGCATTTTTGAGTTATTGTCCGACATGTTGACGACGGACGGACTGACAGACAGACAACAGTATGTTATAATACGCCTGTAAAACGCCGTATAAAATGATCATTTAAGGGCAATAACTCAAATAACAAGTCAATTGACGATTTCAGCCATTTTGGCTTATTTGTAGATCTTGTCTAGCTGATCATTTGAGCTATTTAAAATTTCTATGTATCTATTACAGTTTTCAAGATAATAGGCGAAAATGGGAAAAATCGTTATTAAAGGGCAATAACTTCAATAAGGAGTCAACTATCGATTTCGTGATGCTGATTTATTTGTAAATCTTGTCTTGCTGATCATTTTTGCTTTTCTATCTATCTATTATAGTTTTCGAAATAATAGGCATAAAATGCAGGGCGCAGCTTAATACGACCGCAGAGGTGGAACCCTGAACAGTTGGGGTAAGTATGGACACTACATTCAAACTTGATACAGCTCTGAATTTGGTTTTTGATTATATATTTGACACATCATAGGTTTCTGACACAGAATAAATGTGGTCAAAGAACTGAAAATTTTGAAATTGGACTTTTACCTATTATGGTCCAATGTCCAAAATCTAAATACACAGTTAGATTCAGCATATCATAGAACCCCAAGAAGTTTAATTTTGGACCCTTAGGGCCGCAATGTGGACCAATTTGATAGCAGGCTACAAAATCAAAAATCTAAATACAAGGTTAGATTTAGCATATCAAAGAACCCCTTATATTCAATTATTTGTTGAAATTAAACAAAGTTTGATTTTGGACCCTGATTTGGACAGATTCAGCATATCCAAGTACACCAAGAATTCAATTAATTTATTTATTAATGTACAATATGAGCCAAGATTTTAAAGGGGTTTGCTTTATCAAAAAAAAATATATATATATATATATATAGCATTCTGATATTTAATTTATACAGAATAACAAACAAACCTACCACAAAGTTCTTCAAAAATTTACAAAAACAAATGAAAAAACAATTTCAAAATATCATTCCTCATTAATACAATCATAAATTTATCCACAAGAAATCGATCAAAATGATGATGGATTGAAAATCAGCTTATCAGCCACACCACTTAGAAAACAAAATTTTCAAAAATTTGTCACCCAATTATAAGTGTGTTAGTTGATGAATACACATATAAAAAGAAGATGTGGTATGATTGCCAATGAGACAACTGTCCACAAGAGACCAAAATGACACAGAAATTAACAACTATAGGTCACCGTACAGCCTTCAACAATGAGCAAAGCCCATACCGCATAGTATGTTTTGTTTTCTTGATAATAGGTGGTAATTGCTGCATGAATGAATTAATAGTAAATACATTGTCAACACTTATCCATATTCATAAATGTGAATATTTAGTTAATTACAAATGTAAATATGTAATACAAATTGTGTAGTTTTTATAGGAAGAAAATAAAAATTTCAATTTTTTAAATAATAATAATAATAATAATAATAATAATAATAATAATAATAATAATAATAATACATGTAATAGTATTTCTTTATTCAAACAGGGTTACACAGTTAGCTGTAAACTAATCTTCCCAGGGTTTCAATTTCTTATTTCAAAACCTCCTTCACCAAAACGATATTTTTTTCGCCATTCTCAATTTTTTTTCGCCAACTCACATTTACATATTTTTTAATTCAAACTTTTTTTAGTTATTTCTAACAAAAAATATCAGATTGAAGCATTTTACAGTTGTCTCATTTATTGTATTTCTACATATCTTTTAAATATCCCTCATTGTAATAAATGATCACTGAAGTAGAACAAAATGCTCTTGGAACTTTAAAAAAGATACTGTCAAATTTGACTTCGGGATTCATCTTCAATCAGTTTATTGGATACTTCTTGTCTAGTTTAAGGACAACGAATAAAATCAGAGATGTGTGTTACTTTTGAACACTTTCTGTAAAACAAAAGTTTTCTCTTCCGAACCATCGTTAAAAGTAAAAGTTGAGACGCAAAACAGGAGCGCCACTATAAACAATTGTGAAGTACCAGGACACTTCAAAACAATAATTGTTATCAAAGTTGTAAAAACAATCCTTCAGGTGACATGTGACGCCAATATACTGCACATTTTCATTAAAGAATATAATTAACACCTTTATTAATAAGTCCATTAATTGTTGCTGATTGCTAACAATTGCAATCAGCTGATTGATTTTCTGAAAAAATCGATAGAGTTCGAGGTGTAATCCGAGTATTGTCTGATTAGGGAAAAAGTCTGAGAAACCTGAAACAAAATTTAAAAGATGGACGAAGTCGAACGTTATATTTCTTTCGCCAAAATTTTGGCCAATCATAATTTTTAATCACCACAATTTTTTTTTTTGGCAAAATGCAGAAATGGCGACAGCCAGCAGAAACCCTGCTTCCCTGAGGCCCTCATGAAATACATTGAAATATGACAAAGAATTACAAAATAATCAAACAAATACACACATTAGCTAGCGTGTAGGGAATTAATACATCACAAACTTTCCTTCATTCATTTTAATATTCAATTTTCATGATTAGTTATAAAATGTTAAAATAAACAAAATTTCAAAAATATCTACAGACATACTTAAAACATATATCTTATCTTTATATTTTACTACTAAAACAACACAAATTATATATTTTCATAACCTGTGCATTTGTTATATTATATAATTATATGTTTGATAATCTTAATGGTAAGCTTCTTTTGATATTACTGACATGGTATACAATTTTTTTAAATATGAAAATTGTATGTATAATACTAGCAAAAACTAACAGCTGTATAAATATGTTATTTACTAATGTTAACGAGGCCGGGATAAGGTACCTGTACTTGATGTTTTCCAACTAACAAATGTATAGATTTCAATAAAATATGATAAATTAAAAAAAAAAAAATGTTAAAATAAACAAAATTTCAAAGAACTTCATTGTTCCTATCCTGGGGTGGTAATACCAGAAACTGGATACAATCATCTCTACATGTTAACAAACTCAGTTTTTTTTTTTAAACATCTGTTTGGTAATATTATCTGTCCCTTTATCAGCCTGAGATGACAGATTTACAGCTCTACTTAAGGTGGTACCAAACACCTTGACTAAAATTAATTTGGCTCGTTTAATTTTCATAAAATTTTGGCAAAATATTTACTTTGACCCTTTGACAAAAATGTAAAAATTTCAAAAAATTTGAACCACACACTTTATCGGAAAAATTTCATTGGATATATAGCAGTTTGACAAACACTAATTTTGATCATTGAGAAGCTTAATATTTCCTTAAAATACATACAAACTACTTATTGGAGTATTACAACTATATAAAGGAGTTAAAATAGCTAGAATTTTTAAAATAAAAGGTCTATAGTAGGGGGTTCAATATACCGCAGGGGGTCAAAATACCATGGCTAAGTAAAATTTTCAAAATATCTTTTCCAGCATGTTAAAACATACAGACTACTTATTAGAGTATTATTACTATATAAATGGAGCTAAAATAGCTTGAATTTTTAAATAAAAGGTCTATAGTAGGGGTTCAATATACCATAGGGGTCAAAATACCATGGCTAAGTAAAATTTCAAAATATCTTATCAAGCATGTTAAATACATACAAACAACTTATTGGAGTATTATAACAATTTATATGAGTTACAATAGCAAAATTTTGAATTTGGAGGTGTAAAAGGGGGTGGGGTCAATATACCATGGCAGGGGGTCAAAATACCATGGCTAAATAAAAATTTCAAAATATCTTTTCATGCATGTAAAATATATACAAACTACTTATTGGAGTATAATTACTATGTAAAGGAGTTATAACAGCTAGAATTTTTGAAATTAAAGGTCTATAGTAGGGGGTTCAATATACCATGGTAGGGGGTCAAAATACCATGGCAAAGTAAAATTTTCAAAAATATCTTTTCATGCATGTTAAATACATACAAACTACTTATTGGAGTATAATTACTATGTAAAGGAGTTATAACAGCTAGAATTTTTGAAATTAAAGGTCTATCTATAGTAGGGGGTTCAATATACCATGGTAGGGGGGTCAAAATACCATGGCAAAGTAAAATTTTCAAAATATCTTTTCCAGCATGTTAAATACATACATACTACTTATTGGAGTATTACTACTATATAAAGGAGTTAAAATAGCTAGAATTTTTTAAATAAAAGGTCTATAGTTGGAGTGTTCAATATACACAGGGGGTCAAAATACCATGGCTTAGTAAAATTTTCAAAATATCTTTTCCAGCATGTTAAATATGTACATACTACTTATTGGAGTATTATAACTATATGAAGGAGTTAGAATAGTTAGAATTTTTAAAATAAAAGGTCTATAGTAGGGGGTTCAATATACGCAGGGGGTCAAAATACCATGGCTAAGTAAAATTTTCAAAATATCTTATCAAGCATGTTAAATACATACAAACAACTTATTGGAGAATTTTTAAATAAAGGTCTATAGTAGGGGTTCAATATACATGAGGGGTCAAAATACCATGGCTAAGTAAAATTTTCAAAATATCTTATCAAGCATGTTAAATACATACAAACAACTTATTGGAGAATTTTTAAATAAAGGTCTATAGAAGGGGTTCAATATACATGAGGGGTCAAAATACCATGGCTAAGTAAAATTTATATATAAGTATAATTACTATGTAAAGGAGTTATAACAGCTAGAATTTTGAAATTAAAGGTATAGTAGGGGTTCAATATACCATGGAAGGGGTCAAAATACCATGGCAAAGTAAAATTTTCAAAATATCTTTCATGCATGTAAAATACATACAAACTACTTATTGGAGTATAATTATTATGTAAAGGAGTTATAACAGCTAGAATTTTTGAAATTAAAGGTCTATAGTAGGGGGTTCAATATACCATGGTAGGGGGGGATCAAAATACCATGGCAAAGTAAAATTTTCAAAATATCTTTCATGCATGTAAAATACATACAAACTACTTATTGAGTATAATTACTATGTTAAGGAGTTATAACAGCTAGAATTTTGAAATTAAAGGTCTTTAGTAGGGGGTTCAATATACCATGGTAGGGGGGTCAAAATACCATGGCAAAGTAAAATTTTCAAAATATCTTTTCATGCATATAAAATACATACAAACTACTTATTGGGGTATAATTACTATGTAAAGGAGTTACAGTAGCTAGAATTTTGAAATTAAAGGTGTAAAAAGGGAGGGTCAATATACCATGGCAGGGGGGTCAAAATGCAAAATGTTTTGAAAATTTTACATTGCCATTTTGACCCCCGGTATATTGAACCCCTACTATAGACCTATTATTTTAAAATTTCTAGCTATTCTTACTCCTTCACAAAGTAATAATACTCAATAAGTAGTTTGTTTGTATTAACATGCTGGAAAAGATGTTTTGAAAATTTTACCTAGCTATGGTATTTTGACCCCCTGCAGTATATTGAACCCCTACTGTAGACCTGTAATTTTAAAAATCTAGCTATTCTAACTCCTTTATAAAGTAAAAATACTCAAATAAGTAGTTTGTATGTTTTGAACATGCTCGAAAAGATGTTTTGAAAATTTTACTTATCCATGGTATTTTGACCTTCATGGTATATTGATCCCTACTATAGACCTATTATTTTAAAATTTCTAGCTATTCTTACTCCTTTACATAGTAATCATACTAAGTAGTTTGTATGTATTTAACATGCTAGAAAAGATATTTTGAAAATTTTCTTAGCCATGGTATTTTACCCCTGTGTTATATTGAACCCCTACTATAGACCTCTAATTTCAAAATTTGTAGCTATTCTAACTCCTTTACAAAGTAATAATACTCAATAAGTAGTTTGTATGTATTTAACATGCTGAAAAGATGTTTTGAAAATTTTACTTAGCCATGCATGGTATTTTGACCCCTGCAGTATTTTGAACCCCTACTATAGACCTCTAATTCAAAAATTCTAGCTATTCTAACTCCTTTACATAGTTATAATACTTCAAAATGTAGTTTGCATGTTTTGAACAGTCTCGAAAAGATGTTTTGAAAATTTTACCTAGCCATGGTATTTTGAACCCACTGCATATATTGAACCCCTACTATAGACCTATTATTTCAAAATTTCTAGCTAATCTAACTCCTTTTCATAGTAATCATACTCAAATAAGTAGTTTGTATGTATTTAACATGCTGAAAAGATGTTTTGAAAATTTTACTTAGCCATGGTATTTTGACCCCCATGTATATTGAACCCCATACTACAGACCTGAAATTAAAAAAATTCCAGCTCTTCTTACTCCTTTACATAGTAATAATACTCCAATAAGTAGTTTGTATGTATTTAACATGCTGAAAGAGATGTTTTGAAAATTTTACTTAGCCATGGTATTTTGACCCCCTCCCCCTTTTTTACCATAGGAAATTTCAACTCCTTTTATATGTTAAGTTTTCAAATAAGCAAAGCATTCAAGGTACATGGTTTAGTCATACTGTTTCAATAAGGATTTTTAATGAAATTTTGTTGTTCAGGCCTTCAACATGTTCAGAGCACTTATACCGAGCCATGGCATTATATTTTTCCTACCATGGAAAATTTACCTCACCTTTTGGTATGTATGATTTTCAATCTATTATAAGCTTAAAAGTAATGTATAATGTTCTTATTATTATCTAGAAAAAAAAAAACAGGGGGGTTCAATTTACCATGGGGGTTCAATTTTCCATACAGGGGTTCAATTTACCATGGGGGGTTCATTTTACCATAGCGGTATTTTGACCCCGGGGTCAATTTACCATGGGGTTCAAAATACCATATGACACTGGGACACTTCAAAACAATTATTGTTATCAATGTTGTAAAAACAATCCTTCAGGTGACAGGATCCGGGTCAGTTGACAGGTATGAAATTATATAATTTTTTCTCTGAAATTACAGAGTTTAATTTTAGACCCTTTGGACCAATTTGAAGACAGGCCCAAAAATTAAAAATCTAAATACTCAGTTAGATTCTGCATATCAAAGAACACCAATAATTCAATTTTTAATGAAATCAAACAAAGTTTAATTTTGGACCCTTTAGACCTTAATATGGGCCAATTCAAAAACAGGGCCAAAATCCAAATTCTAAATACACCGTTAGATTCAGCATATTAAAGAACCCCAAGAATTCAAGACTTTGAATTAAACCCCATTGAAATTGGTCAAGAAATAATCAATTTATATAAAGTATTACAAAAGTATTGTTTTTGGCCCCTTTTTCCTAAACTGTTAGGGTCATAACCCCAAATTCAATCCCACCTTCCTTTTATGGTATGGAAATTTGTGGTTCAACTTCATAGCGATCCATAGACTTATGCTCAAGTTTGGCCAGGTGAGCAAAAAAAAAAAAGATTTCAGTATTTACAATTTTGTTTATAAGCGTCATATATCTTAATATTTACTATGTAGGTTTCCACAACTCATTGAAATTTCATGCCATTGTTGTGTATTTTTTATCATTCTTTGACATAAACCAATCAACTACCTAACTTTAAAAATAGTGGTGTGTATTGACCAATCAAAATATATATTAATTGTTGTAATTAGCTTACAAAAAAAAAAATTGTGAAAAAAATGTCAACATTTCAATTATACTTGGTTTTCATCACCTATTTCTGATGTTCTCAGATGAAATTTCTTTAAAAGACAATATTCGTGTTGAAATATTATTAATATCAGCTTTTTTATGATATTAACTGAAATCTCTGGTGTCAGGGAAAAAGGTTTACAAACATAATAAACTGTTATCACAGAGATATGTATCGCCTTTTTGTAATTTTGATAATGCAAATGTTGAAATTAAAATAGCAATACTTTAACATGTAAGTAATGCAAATATTCAAAGTCGATGAACCATGACTGAAGGTATATGGCTAAACAATCTCCATGGAATGAGATGTGCCAATGCTAATACAACTGCATACCAAATACCATTGACTTATTATAAGTAGTTCCCTTTAAACAAACCTAAACACAAACATTAACTTGTAAACTATGTAAAAGTTTCAAAGTCAATGAACCATGATCAGGGGTGGGGCTATATAATCTCCATGGAAACGATACTTGCAAATGCCGATACATATGCATACAAAATATCATTGACTTAACATTAGCAGTTCATCTTAAACTGATCTAATCACAAACTAATACATGTAAACTAAGCAAAAGTTTCAAAGTCAATAGACTATGACTGAGGGGGCGGGGCCAAATATTCTCCATGGAAATGAGATGTGCTAATGCTTATACAACTGAACACCAATTAACATTGGCCTACCACTAATGGTTCCCCTTGAACTGACCTAATCACAAACTAATACATGTAAACTTAGCAAAATTTTCAAAGTCTATAGACCATGACTAAGTGGGCGGAGCCAAATAATCTCCATGGAAATGAGATATGCCCATGCTTATACAACTGCATACCAAATATCATTGACCTACCACTAGTGGTTCCCCATTAATTGACCTAATCACAAACTAATACATGTTAACTATGAAAAGTTTCAAAGTCAATAGACCTTGACTGAGGGGGCGGGGCCAAATAATCTCCATGGTAATGAGATGTGCCAATGCTGATACAACTGCACACCAAATATCATGGACCTACCACTAGTGGTTCACCATGAACTAGACCTTATCACAAACTAATACATTGTTGACGCCGCCGTCGCTGCCGCCGCCACCGACGCCGGAAACAGCATACCTAAGTCTCGCTTTTTGACTCCGTCAAGGCGAGACAAAAAATTATGAGGAAACTGTGCATGCAGGATCAATCTGACTTCACTATCTTAAATCATCATTTAAACAGAGACACTATAGATCATAAACGAGGTTGGATGTGTACAGCACAGATGTGTTGTCAATAATCAGTCGGACAAGTTTTAGAAAACGTGTAAATGGTTGCGTTTTGTCACTTGTCACTCCTAGTTTACGGACGGACGGATGGACACACAGACCAAAAAACATAATGCCCTCTACTACTAATAAAGAATTATTACTATCGTAGGTGGGACATAAAAAATGAATTCTGTATTTCATCATGATAGTGGTCATGGCGCAAATATTCATATAAATGGCAATATTTTCTCCTTTAAGACACTAGTTCAAATGGGAACTGAATACAAAAATAATTCCCTCCGAATATCCTACTTTTTGAAGGCAGTTAACTTTTATCATGATGATATTTCAGTCATGGTGTGTTTAGGCAAAATGTTGTCCTTTTACCTGAATGTTTGCGCCATGACAGAAAAGATCTGTAAATCCAAAGTTTATATTTTTATCACTGAAAATTGATACCCAGTTTGGGATATTATGTATACCCATTCATGAGGATCCTCCCCAACCTGTTTTAAAGAGTTTGGTTTGTAAATTTATTTTATACTTGCCAATAGTGAGGGATCTTGGGAAATCAGGGTTAATGTTTGAAAAAATGTAGATCAGCTTTGTCTTGAATGGAATTGTAATTCATAATTATATTGACTAGCAAGAAACCTGTGTTTCTTTGTTTCTGAGAGGCACTGAATAGTTTTTAAAAAACCTTTGGTTTTTGTTTCTTGTCTTTACAAGATGTTTGAGCTTATGTAGTCACCAAATGTTTACTGGCATTGGCTACGATTACCCTCAAAAAGTAACAATAAGAAATAATTATTGTTACTTCCAACACTAATTACCTAAATGTATTTATGGATACTTAGGGACCCGACTTCATAAGTTAATTGCAAGTAACAATAATATCTTTTTTATTGTTACCTGCAAAATTTCAAACTATGTTTTGTTGTGTGTGTCGGATCGGGATACTTTATACTGTATGTTTGTCACAGTTGAACAAATTTATATGAATAGAAAATTTTTTATTGAACATAGTAATGATAAATGGAAAGCAAATTTATAAATACTCAGAATTCTTTTAGCTTTTTATTTGGTGGCCCTTCCTGCATATCCAGTATGTAGCCTTGGGTGACATTTTGAGGCCAACACATTTCAGGTGGTACCACTCCAGACACCTGTTGCACAGATACATTTATATTCACATCTTTACTGCATACTAAGCAGTTTCATTCTAGCTAGCTGCTATATGTCCTTCTTCAGCGATATCTTCTTTTTTTTTTAGCAATTATTTATAAGAAAATCTCTCAACTGGAACATTTCCCCCTCTGATTAAGAATAGTGACCACCTTTGGCAAAAGTGAACGTCATATTGGTCTTTCTAATATGACATTACGACCTCTTTCGCTGTGGAATCAAAGCCATGTTCTAATTCCAATAGAACATGGGCTGCCAGAGATTGACGTTACAATTGCAATTGCAACGTCAGTTGTATTTTTAACAATGGCGGAGATCAAAATGGACATTTGTGTTGGTGTTGCTCGCAAGGAAATAAAATAAAATCATTTTAAAAGTAAGTTTAAATGTATCTGTTTATTTTTTTTATCCTGAAATGATTGATTTTTTATAACGTTTTTGCTTCATCTAATCAAAATGGCTACCTTTCAAACGTGTATAATAGGTCCGCTTTGAAGTACAAAAGTTCCAAATTTTCCATTTAAAATCGAAATAATTCTATCATGCCATGCTCTTTGCTCATTTTTACATGGGTAGGCATTACATTTGTCAACATATTACTCCTCCCTTACGCTTAGTATAAAGATATTGACAAATATAATGCCTACCCATGTCAAAATGAGCATAGAGCATGGCATGAAAGAATTACTTCTTAAATACAAGATTAAACGTCCATGGTACAACTAAAAGTTGCTGCATTTTATGCATCCAGCACACCCATCACTTCAACGAAAGGTGTTCCTGTCATATTGGTACGATAAGGGAATGACCATTTAACTACAAAGGGGGGGAGGGAGTGTTATGGTTTTTTCCTAAAAATATTCTGATCCCCAATTTTGATAAAAAAAAATATTGTGGTCAAGCAGATGACAAAAAAAAATTCTGAATCCAAATTTCCCCATACCTTATAGTGTTAAATTTTGAAAAAAATAATTTGATTGATAGCTTCAAAAAACTAAAAAAAAAATTCTGACTCAGACAAAAATCCATAACCCCCTTGAAATTAAATGGTTGCTCCCTAATGTTTAAAATGTATTACATCATAATTTAGTTGTTTAAATTCATTTCACAGATTGCTTCAAATCAAATATTTTTTATCCGTGCCTGTCTGAATATATTTTGCGGGTAACAATAATTCATACGCATCTATACAAGTCACAATAAGATTCGATAACTGTCGCTACAGATCAGCTGGTAAAGGGTAGATAAGTTCTTCCTTTTAATTATGTGCACTTTAGCTCTACACTAGGTCAAATTTCAATAAAAAATTTATCCAAAATAAAATCTTACAGAAATTTTTTTAAATTCACCTTGCATTACAGCATAAGTAGAACCGTGTTTCCACATTTTACCGCAGATGGTAGTGAAAGTTATGTTCAGGCTCCTAGAGTCCAGACGCAGCCAAACTTAAATTGTTTTAACAGGTCAGGAGGTCCAGTAACAAATTTTTTTTACTGGACCTTCATTGCTGTTACAGGACCTACTTATTATCACCGGTGAGTAGCGCCTTGCGCTGCGAACTAGCTGGGGGGGTCTGGGGGCATACCCCCCCCCCTTTAAAAATTTTGAAAAATTAGATGCAAAATCCTGCATTCTGAGTGCTTTGACTATGATAAATGAAGTAACCAAAACTACTATCTTGTCAACCAGTCTCTACCTTCTTTCCATTTGTCACAAAATTTCCTGACACCACACTTTTCCTCGTATGCTTTCCATGTCTCAACTTTTTTTTGGCGTGCTGTACTTTGAACATCGGCCTTTCGTTTTTGACCAGGCACGGCCCCATCATAAAAACGGAGGAAACTCATGTTATTGTTTACAACATGTGTTTCCGGCGCATGCGTAATGAACCGGGGAAAAAAGAAATGCTGGAAACTGATGCAAGGGACATGACAATCGAGATACAAAATCTTCAAATTGAAAGGGTTTAGGCAGTAGGGGACAAGCCAGTGAGACTTAAAATCATCTTATAATATGTTTTTAAAAAAAAGAAGTCACATTAGCAATGCCGATTTTCAGGGAATGCATAAAATAGTTGACAAGAAAATCTCACTGCCTGTCAATGGAAGCGTGATTTCATTGGCTGCTTTTTATATTATTGCATTCTGATTGGGTTACTATTTGTGTTGCCCATATATATCTATAAATATGACTAGGGTATTTCCGCGATCTAATTAATATAAGGACAATTGTTTTTCATTGATCTCGGGAGGAAAACAATATTTTGTGTTTGATATAGCAACACATATTTCCCAATTTTAATACTGCATGCTGCAAAAAATGTACAGGACAGGAGGTCCTGTAGTTCACAGGAAGGTGGCGGACCTTCAAGTTTTTTACAGGTCATGACCTGTGGTCCGACGATGTTTGGGTTAGTCTGCTAGACTATACGATAAATTGAACTGTATACGCGTCTTACCAGATTTTAATCGATACCGCATAGACTTCAATCTATTCATAATCATAAACTTAACATAATCTTCTACTAGTACTAGGCTGAGTCACAATTCTATATGGGCGCACTCCTACATAGTAGAGGGCATGGTTAAGGGTTTAAAGAAGAGAATAGTAGCAAAAAAAATATTGAATAGAGAAAAATTAAGCAAAATATATTAAGAATAGGGATTCTATTATGACGTCCTTATTTTTCTTTGTAAACAAACATAGCTGCTACATAGGGCTACGTAGAATTTGACTTCTGAACGTATAGCTAGCCTAGCCGCACAATAGATCTAGATAGCTAAAAGAATTCATGCTATCTAGAGAATCCAAGATGGCATCGGAAAGGTTATGACTTATGACGTCATTTTGATAGGTAAGCTACATAGCGTACCATTCAATATAGATAAATATCTAAGACATAGCGGCTGTACTAGCTGTTACGATATTGAACGCAACCCTGGTAGTGGTAACAATAAAAACTTGTATTATTGTTACCTGCAATTTCTGTATGAAATCGGGTCCGAGTCCGGAAATAAATTTCTGTAATTAGTCTCGGAAGTAACAATAATTATTTCTTATTGTTACTTATAGCGGGTAATCGTAGCCAGTGCCATGTTCATTTGCTTTCATCTGTCACTTTATTGCTTCTGACTGGTTTTACGTAATCGCTTATTTGGTGATATTGTAATTTGGTTGTGAGCGAATTAAATTCTATATTGTATTTTTTTTTCTCGAATTATAAAAGAAAGTAATCTGAATGGTATTTACTGTAGCTGTGTCGTTTATTCTTTCTATTCTAGTACAAAATAACAGCTCATTACTTTTTCTGTTGCCGCGATTTTTACTGCAACTAAACGTATCTCAGTGTAAGAGAGCGTCTATAGAACTTGATTAACTAAATACCGCATAAATTTACAAGAAAGCAGTTATCCAAAACGTACCAATTTTATGGATGGCTATCATGGGTTGCACTAATGACAGGACGATTGACCGGATTGTGACAGGACAATGACCGGATGAGATATAAATGGTCAGAATTTTTTGTTATTTGGTAGATTTTTTTGAAAAATGTGTATGCAAATATTTTCTGCAATACATTGAAAAAGTACAGATGCTATGAGGGGGGCAAGGGGTTTAACTGTTATGCTGTTTTGGGGCAATTTAATTCTTTGTTATCTGTTATTCTGAAAATATATTTGCTGTTAGCTGTTATTGTCTTATTCCTTGTTAGCTGTTATTGGACTATTAGTTTTTTTGTTATCTGTTATTGTGAGAATGTATTTGCTGTTAACTGTTATTGAAAATTGGAATGTTAGCATTTTGACAGCCAATCTTCAGCAGAAACTGAATTGGGATTTTTCCACTAGTAACATGGTGGCCCCGTATTCGGAGAAGGATTCAATTAACATATAGACATTTGAATGGGTTTACAGTACACTAGTCATTTTTGGGGCCCTTTATGGCTTGCTATTCGGTGTGGGCCAAGGCTCCGTTTTGAAGACCGTACTTTGACCTATATTAATGGTTTACTTTAACAAATTGTGACTTGGATCGAGAGTTGTCTCATTGGCACTCATACCACATCTTATATTTAATCACAGATCATCACATAAACATTTTAATATTAGTTGGGTCCAGGACCATTACAGTATATATTATTATTATCCTTTGTAATAAATTCCTTTTTCTATGAACATGGCATTGTATTTACAATTATCTTGATTTTTACGTATAGGGATAACGATCCTTGTTTCCCTGTATGTGCATATTAAATTCGAACAATTCTTTTAAAATATTACAAAAATTCGTAAGGGTTCCGCGGATTCCAATACTAGTGTCTCGCCTACTTTTTATGTTAGTTGCAGGCTCAACAAAATGGGTAAAAAGTTATTGAATAAATGGGGAATGTGTCCATGGGACACAGATGATGCCCCTGCTTGCATATCATATACAGTTATAAAGGGACATAACTGAAGAACAGTAAAAGTAACCCTACCCAAATTTGTACTTGATCTGAGTTTTGTGGTAATACGTATTGTGTATAAGTTTCATAAAATTTGGTTGATGCAAACTTAATTTACTCGGACAACGGAAACGAAAAATTCAGCGATTTTTCCATTTGTAAAGGGGCATAACTCTAGAAAATTTAGTGACAACCCCAAAATTCAAACTTGATCTGTATTTTGTGGTAATAAGCATTGTGTATAAGTTTCATTGCATTTGGTTGAAGCAAACTAAAGTTAGAGAACGGAAACTAAAAAATTCAGCATTTTTTTCATTTGTAAAGGGGCATAACTCTAGAACGGTTAAAGTGACGCCCCAAAAATTCAAACCTGATCTGTATTTTGTGGTAATAAGCATTGTGTATAAGTTTCATAGCATTTGGTTGAGGCAAACTAAAGTAAGAGAACGGAAACGAAAAATTCAGCAATTTTTTCGTTTGTAAAGGGGCATAACTTTAGAACGGTTACAGTGACACCACCAAAATTCAAACTTGATCCGTGTTTTGTGGTAATAAGCATTGTGTATAAGTTTCATAACATTTGGTTGAGGCAAACTGAAGTTAGAGAACGGAAACCAACTTTGGGACGTACGGACGGACGTATGTACAGACGGACAAAGGTAAAACTTAATGCCCCCTCCGCTACGGCGGGGGCATACAAATTTCCTCTAGATACTATCTTTTGATTGTAAGAAGCTTCTGTCCAAGTTTGGTAAAAATCCAGGATGTGGTTTATGAATCTAATAAATGTTTTAAAAACTTTAACTGCAGACTGTACGGAATGTTAACTGAAAGAAAAACTTATTAAAGTCCATTTATACAATCATGTTATAAGTAAAATATGGAAATACAAGAAATAAATTTTTACAAAATTTCCTTCTAGATACAAGCTTTTGATCATAAACAAGCTTTGGTCCAAGTTTGGTAAAAATCCAGGATAGTTTAAGAAAGTTATTAAAAATTTTAAAACTTTAACCACAGAGTGAATGTAATGTAAACTGGCAGAAAAACTAAGTCCATTTATAAGTAAAATACGGATAAATAGGATTTTTTTTTCACAAAATTTACTTCTGGATACTATTTTATGATCATAAACATGCTTCTGTCCAAGTTTGGTAGAAATCCAGGATATTTTAAGAAAGTTATTCAAATTTTAAAAACATTAACCACAGAGTGAATATTTGTGGATGCCCCTGACGACGACGACGCCGCCGACGGAATGTGTGATCACTATGTCTTGCTTTTGCGACAAAAGTCGCAGACTCGACAAAAAGGAAAACATATGGCCAGGGATACCTGATGAGGATGGCATTTAAGTCCTAGTTCCATACGACCAGTTAACCTAAATACCTTTTATATAATAAGGAACACAGACTCAGCTCTGTGATTCTTTTCTAAGAATACACTCACTATTTAAATTACAAGCATGTGTGAGCTTCTTTAAAAGTACAAAAATAAATGCTGAAAAAAGTATTCCATAACAAAAAAATATTATCATACATTGAGTAAACCAATTCTAGATATATAACTCTAAAACATGTTCATAGAAAATGGAATTCATTACAAAGGATTATAATAAGATATATACTGGATTTGTCCTGGACCCGACTGATTTTAATTTTTCAATTACTGTTATCTGTTTTATCCTTTTCAATTCCTTGTTATCAGTTATAAGCTAAATCAATTTGCTGTTTTGCTGTTATTGAACCCCTTGCCCCCCTGATATGTGTAAAAGTAGATGTGGTGTATATGTCATTGAGACAACAACCCAACAATAAAAATATTCATTATATGTATGTTTAAGAATTCTTGTGTAGTATAATAGCACATAATGTATATTTATATATCAGTGACTTGATACGTGTATGTACATATTGATGCATATTCCACACAGGCACTTGTTTTCTGTCCATGACAAGATCTACTATCCCTATATATTACGAGTAATATCAAGGAATTGTATATTTAAAAGGAATGGAAACGCGGCCGACTTCAAAGAAAATTGTATGATGCATCTCTGACTTGGGTGGTGTGTTAATTACATCCCGTCGCTATAACTGGCTTATTACTTATCTGGCAGTAGTTATCGAACTTGGTCATTTAATCATGAAATGAAACAAGAAATTGTCTATTTAGATATACAATTCCTTAAATGAAATCAACAAAAAATACAACCTTAAACAAAGTTACATCTGAAAAACATTTTTTTTTCTTGTACCTCCTCTTGATATTTTACGAAGGTATGCAACAATTAAGATCAATTAATAGATGAAATCTGACATTATACGAGTTTTTAAAAAGATTAAAGGTAATGCAAAAAGTTAAAAAATAACTTTTCAATTTTGGAATATGACTGGTATAGAAAAGTATAAAGGAAGAAGTGAACAGATGTAGTATTTTGTCTAGATAAAATAACTAAGATAATAGGTGTTGTAATAAACACCGGTATGGGATATCCAATTTGCAGGTATAATCTATCATGTATCATTGATAAGCTAATTTTTGTCGTATATATATTTAAACAGGAAAGTGTATACTAACTATAGGCTGTCAATGATTTAAGGTGTCAAAAAGAAATCACGCCGATCTCACCTGTTAATAAATGCTAAATTATGCCGTGGTGCAATACATTTTTTAATTAGAAACAGTTAAAACTTTCCGACATTCGCATATTATTTATTTCAACACCGAAGGAATATTTTGCGACCTCTAGACTACTGCTCTTCTAGAAAAAAGGAAGGAACTGTTTTGCTTTTAAGCTTGTGGTAGTTTGCTGCAAAGCTTAATAATGGCAAACTGCAATACCAAATAAAGATTAAGTATAAAAAGAGTATTTGACAAAAAAATAAATGATTAAAATCGTGTATAAAACGGCACAATCAATCCCAATCGGAAGTCTTATATACATTTCTTGCCTGTAATTTCCGACTTCGTCGGTGTGGAACTTGACTGAACAAAATGGCGTCAATGTGAACTATAAACATGGGATTTTGAAAAATCATAGCAAATTCGTTTTTATCACCATTTTCATAAAACCAACACTATGTGATAGAAAAAAGCCTAAGCTTTTAAATTGTATGTCAATGTCACATATATTTCAAGTAGTTATTTAACCCTTACCAGAATACGGCGTGTTGGTGTATTTATTGACGCACTACTTAAAATTTTCAACATGTTTCGAAATAAAATCATTTACATTGTACCAATATCATTTAGCATTCGTAATTTATACCAAACTGTAGGAAAATATTCCTTCTTTAAAATGATATCTCATTTTCTCACTTTATTCTTTCTACTTTCCAATATTTAGAAGAAATCGTATTACACTCCAAGATTGAAAGACGTGTTTTGACAGAATAATGAAATTCAAAACTGAAATTTCGAAAAATCGTAGAAAATTCAAAAATGTTACCAAAAACTTTTAAAAAAAAATGGCAAAATGCTAGAATAAGGTTTCAGGGCCCGTATGCATAAAACATCTTAACTTAAGTGTTCCTTAAACTTAGATTCCACTAAGAATTCCCTTAGTAAAGTAAAATTCTTAAGTCGTATGCATAAAATTAATTAAGTCTTCACTTAACTAAGAGGCGTATTTGTTACTGCAAAACCAGTTTCAGTTTGTTCAACTTTCCATTTGTTAATGAGAACCAGTTTGAAACTAGTTTCGAACCTAAACTGGTTTGCCTTTGTTATTCTCAAACCGAAACTGGTTCCAGAAACTATTCAAACCACGTTCATGGGTGGTTTGTGGTTTCGGTTTAGGATTTAAAATGGCGGCTATGTTGACGCAGTGTAGTGGTCGCGAAAAAAATTATGCAGATTCTATGGTCAAATTGATTTTTTAATGGATTTTCAATACTAATGTATAACCTTTTTATGTTTGGTGTTTTTTAACTACACATTGTTTCATGTAGTTAATTAATGTTAATTCTGAACACCATTTGTTTTGTTCATTCATTTGTTACTGTTATTGCTATTTTTTCTAGTCTGACAGAGCTAATTAAATTGTTAGAATTGTTAAAATTTGTGATTAGGTCTTGATTTCTAGATCAGTGATATTTGGTATATATGTTGTTGCATTAAGCTAAGCAGAACTCATTGTGAAAAAAATGGCTCCATTCTGCAATTGGTCTATGAACTGAACACTGAAACATTTTAAGAAAAAAATACACCTCTTCGACTATACAGTGTCAGAAGGATTATGTACATTAAAAAAGTTATTTATTTCTTCTATCTCCCTAACCCCTCAGCCGGTCTTCAATGTACTCATTCATGTCATTATTTTTATTAAAAGAGCAGAAAAAGTAGTTTTTACACCATATTTTAAAAATAAACTTTACATTTGTTGACAAATATCTTAACCTAAACCAGTTTTGAAACCTAACCCAAAACCAAACCAAACCAGTTTTAAACCAAAACCTAAACCTAAAACCAGTTTTTCTGTAACAGCTAATCGCATGTACTCATCCGTGTAATAGTTTGTTACGATTATTTACATTGATTGATCAATTCATACTTTTATTAAGAGCTGGGATTAAATTGATGTTGGTATGTAAAACAACTCAATAATACATAACAAAGTAAAATGTCGATACAGATGACAATTTGGCGCATAAGAGAAAAGGTTGACGTTTTGATGGATGAGCATGGGAAGAAATAAATATTTGTAATCCAAAACTTATCCCTACTTTATCTTTAATTCATCTTTCATGGGTGTTGCTGGATGGAGGGGCCTGTTTATTTTCTGGAGACAATATATTTTTACCTCTAACAATACATGATAAAGGTTTCAATGGCGTAGCCCAGTGTAGCATTGTAAGCATATGCTTACAAATAGTTTTGTAAACAAATTTTTTTCAATAATAATTTTACTAAAATCGTTCAGCTTCTGATGGGCTGCCGTCCCCCTTTCCAGACCCCCTGCTTACAATTTCTTTTTGAGGTTTTAAAAATCTATTTCGATTTGAAATACGCTTTTTTATCACTTCCCTTTTAGAACAATAAAAATGGGTAGGATCAAATTTCAATGAATTCATATAAGAACAACGGCATTTTTCCAAAGTCCTACAATCTTTACTAAAACACCCATTATTAGATTCATATGTTTACTGTAAAGGTATTATATATCAACATCTTAGCGTATTTCATGAATATTTCACTGGAAAGTTATCAATGTCTAAAGATGACTCAAAACTGCATGCATTCTTGCTAGATTTTAGACAAATTTGAGCAATAATCCAAAAATGATGAGAAGGACAATTCTATTGGATGTGATTACTAAGTTTTCTTTCAGATACAATAATTTATTTAGGTTAAAGTCTTCTCTCTACGCAAAATTTGAAATTTGCAACATTTTCGTTAACAGCAATATATCACTGAATATATAAGAAAATATGAAAAATAATTTAATACGATTTAGGTATCACAAATACGTTATGTAAACTTCGAATTCCACGGGGTAGGTCATAAAACTTTCCAATTTCGTCCCAGTAAGTGAAACAAAACTAGGGGAAACTTGCCCTACATCTTTACAATAAAACTAAATAATTGAAAATTCAACCGATGCCCATCCCCCATCCCCCCTCCCCAACACACAGAAAACAGGATTTTGCATACCTAAAGATCCTCATCTCTGCCTTCCTTCATACTGTTTTTACTAACGGTTACTATTGATACCACGCGGTGTATTTTAACAATATAACGTTCAAAGTTATTTGTATTAACATGCACGTACAGAGTAATCAAAAGAAAAATAATAGCATGAATTCCATGCGTGTAAAAACTGAGTACTTTTCGGTATACACAACAACGAGATTGATAAATAAGGGTAGAATGAAGTTATATAACTACCCTCTGTCATTGTAAATGCTCTTTTGTTCCGACGTTGGAAAGTTCCGGGCGGAAGGAACTAACTAGCCGAAAAGTTCCGGAGGAACTTATTAACTAGTTACTTTGTTCCTCCTCTGGTTTAAAAGTTCCACCGGAACAAAGTGACTAGTTGAAAAGTTCCAACGGAACATATCAACTAGTTAGAAAGTTCCTTTTTGCCAAATTAGTCAAAACCGGAACTAACAAACTAGCCCAAAAGTTCCAACGGAACTTATCAACCAGTCACAAAGTTCCATTTGGAGAATTGATGCAAAGAACCACATGAGGAGGGGGTATTCTTCCCTCTCTTGAGGGTACTATGAATACTAAATTTGCATGATAATGCAACTTATTCCGTTTTATGTGAGCTATGAAATACAACTTAAATTTTGCATATTTGTCCCCAAAGAAACCCCTTTCAGTGCGTTGGGTATTCTTGTAAATTAATGATTTGCTCTTATATATACTGATACTCATTCTTCCCCCTCTTTCTACAAAAAGGACGAAATATGGTATATTCGAAACGATGTATCTAGTTGTTCTGTTCCGCCAGAACTATTCAACTAGCTACATTGTTCCGGGACTTTTCAACTAGCTACTTTTTTCCGGAACTTTTCGACTGCACTCGGAATAAAACAACTAGTTGGAAAGTTCCATCGGAACGAAATAACTAGTTGAAAAGTTCCGCCGGAACAAAGTAACTGACGGAACATAATGGCTGTTACATTATCTCTTGATTTGTTGATTATACGTGATTTTAAGAAAATTACATAAATAAACAAACGAAATATTACTGATATAATTATAAACCAATTAAAGGGTAGCTAACCTGTTAATGTTCTGCAAAAAACGCATACTTTCGACTGATTTTTAACTATTTTTGAACATTTAAGGTAGCTCTATAGGTACATTAGACTTAAGTATAATCTTAGGCGTTTTCTAAGTATAAGGGGTTTTATGCATACCACTTAAGTTTTGTGGGCGTGACTTAAAACAACTAAGATTTTACTAAGGAAATACTTTGTTTAAGATTTTTTTATGCATACCACTTAGGTGAAAAGGGCGGAGTTTCCTTAACTTAAGTGTTTACTAAAGAAAATTTTAACTTAAGTAGCTTTATGCATACGGGCCCAGCTTCATAATGATATCAATTATTTTGTTTTGCACTTCGTAGTTGCCGAGCTTTTAGAAAAAAATCAAAACACTGTATTTTTTGTTTTGTAATCCGGATGAAACTCACTCAAGTTTTAAGACCGCGGTCTATTTTAATAAGAATTTTCATAATGAAATATTACAAACGTATGTTCGATGAGCCATTAAAATGATACCCAAGGCCTTAACTATTCACGGAATGGAAGTTTATTCTTGATTTTGGGTTTCTCTCTCCATTATATCTTCTCAAGCAAGATGACCCCGTGAATTTAAAAGACCGATCTATATGACAGGAAATGGACCACCGTCATGATTCTTTATATTTATTCGTCATACTTCCGACCGATACAGACATGGAATATAGCTCTACGGGTTCTCTGCGGGTATCCCGATTGATCTCGAGCCGCGTTTCCATTCCTTTTAAATATACAATTCCTTGGTAATATATAGGAATAGTAGATCTTGCCATGGATAGAAAACAAGTGCCTGTGACATTCCATCCTAAAATTTAGTTGTGTGAAGAGCCTAAGCAGTTTATTTGCATATAAAAAACTGATATTAAAATTAATTTCTGTATAACAAATTCAGCCGGGGAATGAGACACTATCGTATTAAAACAAACCACAAGAGATATTTGTGGTTAAGGTTTATTTTAAATCTTTAGAATGAGCTTACAGTAAAATAAGCAAACAGAGGCAGAAGATGTCAAGGGGCAATACAAAAATGACAAGGTCGTGTAACACAGTGGAAAAGAATAACAAAAGAAAAGAAAATAACAGCCCACATAGCACTACACCGAAAATTACCTTGTTAACATTGAGCAACACGACCCCACAAAGGATCAGATAGAACTTATGAACAATTTCAAATCTGTCTAATTTCAAACTCGAGGTTCACTCCCCGACAGCAAATAGTAAAGATGAGAATGTTGCAATATTCCGGTAGTCTATGAAACAAAAAAATTATAAGTCTACAGTTCAGCAGAGATTTTTACTATATTTATGATACAAATTGTTTTTAATCAGAGTCGGTGATATTTAAAAAAAGTCTTTAAAAAAATGCGAAAAAAAAAATAATAATGACAGATTCAGATTCATATTCAATATTTTATGGCAGCAACAAGTGATTTCAACAACACTAATAATGTACGTTCATTCAGGAAATTCATGCAAAGGTTCCATAAATGATCCTTTGATTCTAGGTCAATAAAAATCAAACGTTATAATTAAATTAAAAGAAATAAAATTACATGGAATAATTTAGATAGAATAAAGATGTGAAGTACACGCCAGTGCAACAGCAAAAATAATGCAGTTTCGTCGTAATGTTTTCCTTATTTCCATGGATTTGAAGACCGAATCAAATTACTGTGATAATTATTAATCTATAATATAAGAGTCCGAACAAATACTTTTAAATTTGTATAATGCTAAGGCTGTTTAGACCGAAAACAAAATGTAAGTGCTTGTTCTTTCATGCTATTTGAAAATATTTTTAATCAACTCTTTAGCGAAAATGTAAAGGACTTTAACGGTGCAAAAAGTCTCGCTGTCGGTTGAAACACCAAGTAAATATTAAAGTTGAAAGTCACGGTAATCAGTTTCCCACGAGACAAAATCGGACATTTGACAAAATTTCATTGGCAATATTTTTTTTTTTATGAAAAAGTTGATTTGTTTCTTTTCTTAACATGTTAATTGACTATTTTTGTTTTCCTAATTGAATACTATTGCCCAGTGCTTCGTATATGTAATTATAGGTTAGATAATACTTGGTCATGTTTTATGAATATTTAAAGCACGAGGCGTAGCCGAGGGTTTTAAATGTTCATAAAACATGACCAAGTATTGTCTGACCAATTTAGAACATATTCACACCTTCGAGTGACATAACAAATTATCCTCTCCCATTGAAATAATCAAACCTTGATATGAGCTCACTTTAAGTGTTCACATGATTAGTAAAAGGGATGTAATTCATATTTAATGGTCATTTCAAAAGATGGGATGAAATAGCAATGAGATAGTTTTGTGATAACAAAAAAGGATAAATTATTCATAAATGGAGATTTCTTCTGCTTCAGACACAATTTTCATACTTATATGTCTAAATGTCCTTAATTTTAAAGAGCATGTAATGTTATATAAATCAGTTTTTCTAAAATTGTATAATTTTAATAATGACAAAACTTCATCGATAAATTTTGAAATTTACAATAGTTTTAACATTGGATGCTTACTTTTTTATTGATGAATGTATTAGGTTTTTTTTTTTTAACTTCCTTTGAGTTTTTTATCAACAGTCATTGTTTCTTGAAAAAAACATTGATTTTATATTAAACATTAATTTACCAACACCTTTGCCCCTTTTCAATTTTTTTTTTTTTTTTTTTTTTGTGGGAGGAGGGAGTGGGTTCTATATATGCACAATAAAATAACATTTGCAATGTTGAAATCTCAACATAAAACGCTTTTATAGTTCTGATCTCTTGTTTTCATTTGTAATAATTAGACAAACAACAGTACTCATGATTTTTCTTTTGATCTTTTCCTATGGAAATTGCCTCATGGGATTGTACACTTCATTAGTGCAGTTTTTAAGAGATCACTTTCATAATTAATCAACAATGAAAAGTCATTCATGTATAGCATTTTATAGTGCATGGAAAGCCATGTACTATGAAAAATAGAAGGGAAAAAAACTGATTTCCCATTGGACGAGAACGGGTGAGTATGTTCTAAGAGAATGATAATCCCTTTTCTTCATGATTAAGTACGAGCGTTAGCGAGTACTTATCATGATGAAAGGGATTATCATTCTCTTACAAACTTAGAATATTACTGTAAAGTGCTCAAGGCTCAAATGATCTCTTGATTGGTTTTAT
The DNA here is from genome assembly GCA_017311375.1 of Mytilus coruscus. Lineage (NCBI taxonomy): Eukaryota > Metazoa > Mollusca > Bivalvia > Mytilida > Mytilidae > Mytilus > Mytilus coruscus. The sequence continues at coordinate 119,637,627 of CM029596.1, read as the reverse complement.
TCAAGAATTTGTTTCCTTGTCAGTGCAATGTTTATAATTAATGGATGACTTCCCTTTTAGGCATTTCATTTATGTATTGGTCACAGTGATGTAAGGACTTACTTTTAATTTGGGAAATTTTAATAAATTGTGTTTTAGACATTGTAGAAATTGTACAAGTTTCCTAATTGTGAGTATGAGTGTAAATTATGTAATATTTTAGTGAGGAATTATCTTTTTGTTTATTTACAGTTCAATTTAATAAATACAAAATCAGAGTTACAACTAAATTGTATTCCACAGCCAATTTTATTTCAGCTCTTTACCTTAAATACTACTTAATTAACTAAAATTTAAATGTTGAAAGAAAGTGCGTTTTAAAGGAAATTTCAATTCAATTTCCTGTATGTACCGGTATTTTCGATCAAAGTTCTAAATATTCTCATAATAACACAAACGGTATCAATTGTACTGCACAAGTAAACTTCAAACTTATTCTAATCATTTTTTGTTTGTTTCAAAATTCCAATTCCAATCAATAATCCTAATAAATGCGCTTCGGGCAGTTTTAACTCATTTATAGAAATTCTTTGTTTTGAACTGTAAATAGGCCTTAACAAAAGGATAATCCCTTACTAAGAACATGATTTACATTCATTCTTCACAATTAAGGAACACCAAATTCTACACTTTCATTGGTCGAGAGCACTTTGCTATATTCTAATGTTTAAATAAAGTTCTGGTCAGGGTTAGAATGAAATAATATGTCAGCATTTGTTTGGTTGTAATAACAATTACCAAGCGATAATCCCTTTAGAACTTCACCTCCGGCAAATTTCAGGTGATTAGAGGGTAATAAAGTACGTCTTGGCACACCTGTGAATCCACAATCACAACTCTAGAAATTCTAGAAATTTCTACCGGAGAATCGGACTTCGACATAATTTCACTTTGTAATTAAGGAGCATACTTTAGCACAAAAATAAAGTACAGAAATGTTTCTTGCATAATCAATATTATGATCATTACCAGATTTTAATTTTAAAATAATTAGAAATGCCGAAAAGCAGAAAATATTTTTCTCAATAAATACATAAAAATAAATACAACGATTTTCAAGTAGCTTTTTAGAAAAGAAATTATTTGATCTGAGGTAAGTTTTCCCATTGTTTTGTTTTCTAGGTTAGCTATCGGGGGTTATTCGTCCCCGGTTTGTAGAGTAATTCATCGGCGAGATTCTCATTCCGGGCCGCGTGATTTAACGTGATTTCACGGAGTTGCCAATCTCTGTGTATATATGTCTCCGATTTAATATACAGAAATTGTAAACAAAAACAAAAAAAAAACAAAAAACCTGAAAGGGTTACACGTAGGTCTTGTTACATCAGAATTACTGACCACGTACCTGGACACATTGATAACAACTGGAAAAGAACTGCATGTAACACACGACAAAAGAATGATACCAATTTTACGACATGTATCTAGCTCCTCTGCAGATTACCGTGCATCAGTTCCCTTATGTACAACAATTATGAGTTAGGCTATGAGCACAAACACTTGCAAAGTCAACCTGTAGGGTAAATGCTCAAACTGCATGGTTACATCTGAGATTCCTATAACCACTGTTATAGTAATCTCAGGTTACATGGAACATGTGGAAGTTGATATGCGGTACTATTGAATCTGGATGCCGGACATGTCAGACACTCTACCAACAATATAATAGACAATAACATTCTTGAAGCTTGAGGGCCGCAACTAGTTAAAACTTAAAAAGATGTGGTATGCCAATGAGACAACTCTCTACCAGAGACCAAATGACGTAAAAGTTAACAACTATAGGTCACCATACGCCTTCAACAATGAGCAAATCCAATACCGCATAGTAAGCTATAAAGCGTCCAGAAATGACAACAACCACTGAATAACGGGCTCCTGATTTGGGACAGGCACATACAGAACGTGGCGGAGTCAAACATGTTAGCTGGAAAAAACATATAAAAGTTAGTTGAAAAGGCCTTAACTTATCGATACATAGCACAAAATAAAATTAAAGTGTAGTTTTTGACTTTGAAAACACTTGACAAGCAGGTACATTTAGTAGGTTTGAAGACCCTACATCAACTGTCAAGATGAAGAACAGGAATAAAAGCCCTGTTCATTGATAATTTTCTATGTTTTCTATGTATTGTGTGCGATTTTGTCCCATGTACATTTACTCCATATCCTTTCATTTTCTATCGATACCAGGCAAGTGGATGAGAAAGTCAAATTCTGTACTAATTAAGTCTGTTAACATCCAGAAAATTTCACGAAGAGTTCAAGTAAGAATTTGTTGATTTTTGCCTAGTACTCGAAAGGCAACTATTCAATGTCACGAATAGCTGATAACAGTTACTAGTATCTTCTAAAAACGTACAGAAAAAAGTTAAATTAACTGACGACTGCCAAAACAAAACCCAAACAAACAAACATGTCGGGGCCTTTTATAGCCGACTATACGGTATGGGTTTTTCTCATTGTTAAAGGCCGTACGGTTGCCTATAATTGTTTACATCCACTTCATTTGAACTTTGGTGGATAGTTGTCTCATTGGCAATCATACCACATCTCCTTATTTTTATAAACATCTGAAAAATGTCCCACTCTAACACAGTATAGAAATTGGCATAAGTGTTTCTGCTTCTATATACATAGAGTAGAAAAACTCTAACAGTGGTCATGAAAGTGTCTTATTGTCTTGCTTCAGACATTAAGCTCTCATCGAAGGTTGTATAATTCATTATACATTATATCTCCTTCGGATGCATGCCCATTGAGAAATGGGTTTGCAAGTGGCTGCAGTGAATGTAGCAGGTGATAACATAAAACCATTCGTTTAAATTTATGTGACAAGGGAAACGTTGCTAGACATGATATATTTTTTTTGGTTTCTTCACCATGTTCACTACATCGCGGTACAACACAAATTTCTCACTTTTACTAATTGATCTGGTGATGTGAAGTTGCTTTCTCTTTTTACTTCTCATTGTATAATTTTTTTTAATTTTTTTACTCTTTGTGATGCTAAGCCATGCATGGAGAAAACAACAGTTGTGTCGATTCTGCTCAAGACATGTAGGTACATTATGAAGATATGTGGATGTAAATGACACATTCCATGTAGAATGAGTTTATAATTTAAAATAAAATAAATCTATGTCAATAGTTACTTTCAATTCTTCGTTTAAGTGTCACTTCTTTTTCTTTTGGCAGTAGGTTTGTAAGTAATAAAATTATTGAAATATCTGATAAAGAAAAGTTGCTCTGTGTGTTCATTTTTTAAAAATCTTTTATTAAAAGGTACGAATTACTATAAAATCGTTTTTTTTTTTTTTTTGTTAACTTGCTGCGTTTAAAAATGTTATGTCATACAATGCTTATTTCCTAATTCATTGAATTTCACGATAAGTGATGTCTTCATTCGCGTTTCTGAATTATTTTTATAATATAATGACATCAACCTTTTTGTTGTTAATTGTTTCGTTAAAACAAATTTTATTAGTATTAATTTTCACCGTTATTAAATTTGTATGCACCTTATTATAACCGCTGAATACCAAAAATGTACTATGACCAAGTTAATTCACCTTTCTAAATGTCTCTTTGATGTAGACACAAAATTATTTTTATTTACCTGTGTACGTTATTTTATTTGGCGACATTTTGTCCAAGGTTATGAAACAAAAAAATTATAAGTCTACAGTTCAGCAGAGATTTTTACTATATTTATGATACAAATTGTTTTTAATCAGAGTCGGTGATATTTAAAAAAAGTCTTTAAAAAAATGCGAAAAAAAAAAAATAATGACAGATTCAGATTCATATTCAATATTTTATGGCAGCAACAAGTGATTTCAACAACACTAATAATGTACGTTCATTCAGGAAATTCATGCAAAGGTTCCATAAATGATCCTTTGATTCTAGGTCAATAAAAAATCAAACGTTATAATTAAATTAAAAGAAATAAAATTACATGGAATAATTTAGATAGAATAAAGATGTGAAGTACACGCCAGTGCAACAGCAAAAATAATGCAGTTTCGTCGTAATGTTTTCCTTATTTCCATGGGATTTGAAGACCGAATCAAATTACTGTGATAATTATTAATCTATAATATAAGAGTCCGAACAAATACTTCTTAAATTTGTATAATGCTAAGGCTATTTAGACCGAAAACAAGATGTAAGTGCTTGTTCTTTCATGCTATTTGAAAATATTTTTAATCAACTCTTTAGCGAAAATGTAAAGGACTTTAACGGTGCAAAAAGTCTCGCTGTCGGTTGAAACACCAAGTAAATATTAAAGTTGAAAGTCACGGTAATCAGTTTCCCACGAGACAAAATCGGACATTTGACAAAATTTCATTGGCAATATTTTTTTATGAAAAGTTGATTTGTTTCTTTTCTTAACATGTTAATTGACTATTTTGTTTTCCTAATTGAATACTATTGCCCAGTGCTTCGTATATGTAATTATAGGTTAGATAATACTTGGTCATGTTTTATGAATATTTAAAGCCCGAGGCGTAGCCGAGGGTTTTAAATGTTCATAAAACATGACCAAGTATTGTCTGACCAATTTAGAACATATTCACACCTTCGAGTGACATAACAAATTATCCTCTCCCATTGAAATAATCAAACCTTGATATGAGCTCACTTTAAGTGTTCACATGATTAGTAAAAGGGATGTAATTCATATTTAATGGTCATTTCAAAAGATGGGATGAAATAGCAATGAGATAGTTTTGTGATAACAAAAAAGGATAAATTATTCATAAATGGAGATTTCTTCTGCTTCAGACACAATTTTAATACTTATATGTCTAAATGTCCTTAATTTTAAAGAGCATGTAATGTTATATAAATCAGTTTTTCTAAAATTGTATAATTTTAATAATGACAAAACTTCATCGATAAATTTTGAAATTTACAATAGTTTTAACATTGGATGCTTACTTTTTTATTGATGAATGTATTAGGTTTTTTTTTTTTTAACTTCCTTTGAGTTTTTTATCAACAGTCATTGTTTCTTGAAAAAAAAAAAACATTGATTTTATATTAAACATTAATTTACCAACACCTTTGCCCCTTTTCAATTTTTTTTTTTTTTTTTTTTTTTTGTGGGAGGAGGGAGTGGGTTCTATATATGCACAATAAAATAACATTTGCAATGTTGAAATCTCAACATAAAACGCTTTTATAGTTCTGATCTCTTGTTTTCATTTGTAATAATTAGACAAACAACAGTACTCATGATTTTTCTTTTTGATCTTTTCCTATGGAAATTGCCTCATGGGATTGTACACTTCATTAGTGCAGTTTTTAAGAGATCACTTTCATAATTAATCAACAATGAAAAGTCATTCATGTATAGCATTTTATAGTGCATGGAAAGCCATGTACTATGAAAAATAGAACGGAAAAAACTGATTTCCCATTGGACGAGAACGGGTGAGTATGTTCTAAGAGAATGATAATCCTTTTCTTCATGATTAAGTACGAGCGTTAGCGAGTACTTATCATGATGAAAGGATTATCATTCTCTTACAAACTTAGAATATTACTGTAAAGTGCTCAAGGCTCAAATGATCTCTTGATTGGTTTTATTCAAGAATTTGTTTCCTTGTCAGTGCAATGTTTATAATTAATGGATGACTTCCTTTTAGGCATTTCATTTATGTATTGGTCATAGTGATGTAAGGACTTACTTTTAATTTGGGAAATTTTAATAAATTGTGTTTTAGACATTGTAGAAATTGTACAAGTTTCCTAATTGTGAGTATGAGTGTAAATTATGTAATATTTTAGTGAGGAATTATCTTTTGTTTATTTACAGTTCAATTTAATAAATACAAAATCAGAGTTACAACTAAATTGTATTCCACAGCCAATTTTATTTCAGCTCTTTACCTTAAATACTACTTAATTAACTAAAATTTAAATGTTGAAAGAAAGTGCGTTTTAAAGGAAATTTCAATTCAATTTCCTGTATGTACCGGTATTTTCGAAATGACTAATCTTACTTACTGAGAATACAGTAATATGAGTTTTGATCAGCGTAAAACATGTAGTTAAAGATTTAGGTTATGTTTAATTTTAAAAGTTTTTTTTTCTTTTTCTTCTTGATATTGCTTATTTTTATTTTTTTGTAATTTCAAAGTTCTAAATATTCTCATAATAACACAAACGGTATCAATTGTACTGCACAAGTAAACTTCAAACTTATTCTAATCATTTTTTGTTTGTTTCAAAATTCCAATTCCAATCAATAATCCTAATAAATGCGCTTCGGGCAGTTTTAACTCATTTATAGAAATTCTTTGTTTTGAACTGTAAATAGGCCTTAACAAAAGGAAATTCCCTTACTAAGAACATGATTTACATTCATTCTTCACAATTAAGGAACACCAAATTCTACACTTTCATTGGTCGAGAGCACTTTGCTATATTCTAATGTTTAAATAAAGTTCTGGTCAGGGTTAGAATGAAATAATATGTCAGTATTTGTTTAGTTGTAATAACAATTACCAAGCGATAATCCCTTTAGAACTTCACCTCCGGCAATTTTCAGGTGATTAGAGGGTAATAAAGTACGTCTTGGCACACCTGTGAATCCACAATCACAACTCTAGAAATTCTAGAAATTTCTACCGGAGAATCGGACTTTGACATAATTTCACTTTGTAATTAAGGAGCAAACTTTAGCACAAAAATAAAGTACAGAAATGTTTCTTGCATAATCAATATTATGATCATTACCAGATTTTAAATTTAAATTAATTAGAAATGCCGAAAAGCAGAAAATATTTTTCTCAATAAATACATAAAAATAAAAACGATTTTCAAGTAGCTTTTTAGAAAAGAAATTATTTGATCTGAGGTAAGTTTTCCCATTGTTTTTTTTAGGTTAGCTATCGGGGTTATTCGTCCCCGATTTGTAGAGTAATTCATCGGCGAGATTCTCATTCCGGGCCGCGTGATTTAACGTGATTTCACGGAGTTGCCAATCTCTGTGTATATATGTCTCCGATTTAATATACAGAAATTGTAAACAAAAACAAAAAAAACCAAAAAACCTGAAAGGGTTACACGTAGGTCTTGTTACATCAGAATTACTGACCACGTACCTGGACACATTGATAACAACTGGAAAAGAACTGCATGTAACACACGACAAAAGAATGATACCAATTTTACGACATGTATCTAGCTCCTCTGCAGATTACCGTGCATCAGTTCCCTTATGTACAACAATTATGAGTTAGGCTATGAGCACAAACACTTGCAAAGTCAACCTGTAGGGTAAATGCTCAAACTGCATGGTTACATCTGAGATTCCTATAACCACTGTTATAGTAATCTCAGGTTACATGGAACATGTGGAAGTTGATATGCGGTACTATTGAATCTGGATGCCGGACATGTCAGACACTCTACCAACAATATAATAGACAATAACATTCTTGAAGCTTGAGGGCCGCAACTAGTTAAAACTTGAACAGTTCTGTGCTTTTTATATTCTGCATGTGACACAGTAGACTCTGCTCAGGCAGTCAACTTTTTTGGTCTTCAATGAATAGAATATACAAATAAGAAGATGTGGTATGCCAATGAGACAACTCTCTACCAGAGACCAAATGACGTAAAAGTTAACAACTATAGGTCACCATACGCCTTCAACAATGAGCAAATCCAATACCGCATAGTAAGCTATAAAGCGTCCAGAAATGACAACAACCACTGAATAACGGGCTCCTGATTTAGGACAGGCACATACAGAACGTGGCGGAGTCAAACATGTTAGCTGGAAAAAACATATAAAAGTTAGTTGAAAAGGCCTTAACTTATCGATACATAGCACAAAGTAAAATTAAAGTGTAGTTTTTTTGACTTTGAAAACACTTGACAAGCAGGTACATTTAGTAGGTTTGAAGACCCTACATCAACTGTCAAGATGAAGAACAGGAATAAAAGCCCTGTTCATTGATAATTTTCTATGTTTTCTATGTATTGTGTGCGATTTTGTCCCATGTACATTTACTCCATATCCTTTCATTTTCTATCGATACCAGGCAAGTGGATGAGAAAGTCAAATTCTGTACTAATTAAGTCTGTTAACATCCAGAAAATTTCACGAAGAGTTCAAGTAAGAATTTGTTGATTTTTGCCTAGTACTCGAAAGGCAACTATTCAATGTCACGAATAGCTGATAACAGTTACTAGTATCTTCTAAAACGTACAGAAAAAGTTAAATTAACTGACGACTGCCAAAACAAAACCCAAACAAACAAACATGTCGGGCCTTTTATAGCCGACTATACGGCATGGGTTTTCTCATTGTTAAAGGCCGTACGGTTGCCTATAATTGTTTACATCCACTTCATTTGAACTTTGGTGGATAGTTGTCTCATTGGCAATCATACCACATCTCCTTATTTTTATAAACATCTGAAAATGTCCCACTCTAACACAGTATAGAAATTGGCATAAGTGTTTCTGCTTCTATATACATAGAGTAGAAAACTCTAACAGTGGTCATGACAGTGTCTTATTGTCTTGCTTCAGACATTAAGCTCTCATCGAAGGTTGTATAATTCATTATACATTATATCTCCTTCGGATGCATGCCCATTGAGAAATGGGTTTGCAAGTGGCTGCAGTGAATGTAGCAGGTGATAACATAAAACCATTCGTTTAAATTTATGTGACAAGGGAAACGTTGCTAGACATGATATATTTTTTTGGTTTCTTCACCATGTTCACTACATCGCGGTACAACACAAATTTCTCACTTTTTACTAATTGATCTGGTGATGTGAAGTTGATTTCTCTTTTTACTTCTCATTGTATCATTTTTTTTTTTTATTTTTTTTACTCTTTTGTGATGCTAAGCCATGCATGGAGAAAACAACAGTTGTGTCGATTCTGCTCAAGACATGTAGGTACATTATGAAGATATGTGGATGTAAATGACACATTCCATGTAGAATGAGTTTATAATTTAAAATAAAATAAATCTATGTCAATAGTTACTTTCAATTCTTCGTTTAAGTGTCACTTCTTTTTCTTTTGGCAGTAGGTTTGTAAGTAATAAAATTATTGAAATATCTGATAAAGAAAAGTTGCTCTGTGTGTTCATTTTTTAAAATCTTTTATTAAAAGGTACGAATTACAATAAAATTTTTTTTTTTTTTTTTGTTAACTTGCTGCGTTTAAAAAATGTTATGTCATAAAATGCTTATTTCCTAATTCATTGAATTTCACGATAACTGATGTCTTCATTCGCGTTTCTGAATTATTTTTCATAATATAATGACATCAACCTTTTTGTTGTTAATTGTTTCGTTAAAACAAATTTTATTAGTATTAATTTTCACCGTTATTAAATTTGTATGCACCTTATTATAACCGCTGAATACCAAAAATGTACTATGACCAAGTTAATTCACCTTTCTAAATGTCTCTTTGATGTAGACACAAAATTATTTTTATTTACCTGCGTACGTTATTTTATTTGGCGACATTTTGTCCAAGGTTATGGTTGTCTTTCAGATATTGTTAAACATCTAACCCCTTGTTTTATTAATTTTGTATTTACATATGTCATAGATCAAATTTATTCGTTCAGTGTACGTTCACTTGTTTTTGTTAATATGTCTTTTGAATAGATAATGATGGGCAAAAATATAAAGAATAGAAAAAAAATGATCTTAAAATAAAAAAAATATACAGAAATGAGACACCGGCCTCATTCACGCCCTCAAATTTACTCAATCATAAATTTACTCCATCATATATATTTTAACTCCCACTGCATACTGCGTTCCTTCACACATGACTTCATAACTGTTGTATAGCCTGCATCGTCCTGTTTCCATGGAAATAACAAAGACTTTGCATGCTCTCGAAATGAAACAGATGTTGGCACATCTTAGTTCAGATCCTTTTTCTGTTGTCAAATCCTTGCTTGTCTCTAATTTTAAACTCATGTTATTTCCAACTAAGCTGTAATTCGCTGTGTCGTCTTCAATATGGTACCCTATATAAAAAAAGTAACCTAATTTAAATCAATTTAAATATGAGGTACAAGTCTACGAGCAACACACAATCATAAGAGCATGGTACCCAATCTCCGGCACAGAGTTCATATCCGTTCCGTTCGTGCTTCGCAATACTTCAGTTCACTTACATTGTAATAAACTAAAACAGTAGTATTTATATATTCTTCTATAATACTAACATTTTCTAAATTAAGAAATAATTCATGGCAGCCGAATATTTGTTTTCATTTAACCATGGGTTGGGCATTTATATTCGATTATTTTACCTCGAGCGTAAGCGAGGGGTAAAGTACGAATATAAATGCCCAATCCATGGTTAAAAGAAAACAAATCTACGGCTGCCATGAATTATTTCGATACTAATAGGACAATTACGGTAATTTTGTCAACCGTGAAAGCCCTATACACATGATACTGTTTAGCTGTTCCGTATTACCCCCCGTATTTAAAAAAAAAATTCATTATTTTGTGCTTGAATATTGTTTTGAGTGTGCACGTTCATCTGAAATAGAAAGAGAAATTTCAATAGTTATTTAGGCTTCATCAACACAACAATGTTTGAAAGAACACTCAGCAGTGGCGGATCCAGAAGGGGGTTCCGGGGTTGGAACCCGCCTTTTTCTTGACGATCAGTGCATTTGAATCGGGACATATAGTTGGACCTCAACCCCCTTATCCTAGGTTGGGAACCCCTTTTAAAATGGCTGGATCCGCCCCTGCTCATTTAAAACTTATAAGAAATAAACGCGTGTGACCTAATCCAAACATAGTCAGGAATCGGGTCCGTTCGCCCTAGTAGCTGTTCGCCCAGGGTCCATTCGCCCTGATTTTTATTTTATTCAGTTGTTGACTAGTCTCATAATGTTTATTATTTGAACAGAGTATGTCAAACTTTGTTGAAAAATTCGCCGAATATTTGTATTGCTGCAACCAAATAATTATTTTCCTTTGATTTGCTTAGTAGAATACTGGAATATAATGTATTTATCTTTATTGATATTTGTTAACATTCTAGTCAGTCAATTTATGCAGTATAATAATAAATGAACTTATAAATCCTTTTCATGTTTTACAATTCATAAGGTCAATGTCATAGAAATGAGGGTTTCTTATCGTCCAGTTGCAAGTTGCGAGTTGAAAAGGCCGAGTTGCGAGTTACAAAAGTCGAGTTGCGAGTTAAGAAAGTCGAGTTGCGAGTTACGAAAGTCGAGTTACGAGTTACGAATGTCGAGTTGCGAGTTATAAAATCGAGTTGCGAGTTACGAAAGTCGAATTGCGATTACGAAAGTGGAGATGCGAGTTACGAAGGTCGAGTTGCGAATAACGAAGGTCGAGTTGCGAGTTATGAAAGTCGAGTTGCGAGTTACGAAGGTCGAGTTGCGAGTTACAAAAATATTACGTTTCTCTAATTTCTTAAGAATTATATATATAAATGGTCGTATATATAAACGGTCGTGTCGTCTGATTTTTGAAACAGAATTTTCAGGTTTACTTCGCATTTAATAAACAAAGCATACATGTACCCGAACTTAGTTATACACTGCATGAGAAAGAGTCCCGGTAATTTGATTGCAGGATTTGAAAGAGTTATGTGAAACTTTATTTATAAGAGTGAAAATGGACGCCATTCTATGCTCTGAAACATCATAGTTGAACAAAATTTAAAAATATACAAGACCAACAAAGGCTAGAGGTTCCTGACTTAGGACAGACGCAAAAATGCGGCGGGGTTAAACATGTTTATGAGCACTCAGCCTTCCCCCTTCACCTCTAGCCAATTTAGATATATATAACTTAAACGTCCATAATTTTGAGTGTCACTGCCAAAGAATAAATTTTGGGGTCCCTATCAAATATTGCCTCTGCAGCTGCCCCAAAAAGCCTACTCTTAACGAAATCTGCAGAAGAGGTCTTTTACATGCATATATGTACTATAGTTTAGTTGCTATCTCCCTCTACGTTTAATATGACGGTGCTAGCTATGAAATTTAATAATAATTAAACTACAAGCCATCCGCTGTATTTCAAAAGGCTATCTGTTTCTTCAGAAAATAACCATACTTTGCGTAGTGATAATGTAAGCAATCAATTCATTTATTTTTACACGAGACTCAGATGAAGTCCAAACAACAAAAAGAATCAACAATACTGTATACAGTTCTATAAGCAATCATCATTCAAAAATGTTAAAGAGGTACACCAAAAAATTGAAATAGCTTTCTCCATTTTCACGCCACTCGACTTTCGTAACTCGCAACTCGACTTTCGTAACTTTTGTAACTCGCAACTCGATACTCGACACCAAGTGAATCTCCATAGAAATATAGTTCTTTTTTTTTTTGTATGAGGCTGAGAAACTGGGGAGGTTTTACCGAGCCCTTCCTCAGTTTTGTGCCGAATACAAAAAAATATATATTTTTATGACATATTGACCTAATATTGTGTTTATACTTCAACTTAAATTAACACATTGATAGCTATTTTAATTGTATCACAAATTTCAAATTTATTTTCATCCCTTATTGAACCCCTGATTGTGGAAAAAGTGTTCCATGATGAAATTGACATTGCACAAAATATAGGTGTTACTATATTTAGGAAATAAACACAACTAGTTGCAGTGTAAATCATTGTTTTTACTCATTCAAAGCTGACTATGTTGTTGCTTTCACGTGCAACAGACGATTTGTACATGCATACCAAAAATAACAAAATAATAATGAAGTCTCCATCAATTTATTATTTAACAATATTTTTTACAAATTAATTTCATTTTATTTTGTAATTGAACAAAAAGTAGGTCGTTTAAAGTGGGCGTAACGCGGAACAGCCAATTTTGTGCATTAATGCGTTTGCGCTAAAGGTAGATATACTGTGATTATACTGGTTGACGATACAAATGTAATAGGTCGTCATATTAGAATTAACCACTTTTTATGATAAAAACATGTACAAAACAGTTATGTGTGATATTAGTACTTTATTATTCTGTTTTAGAAATTGAAGTCAAATGGTATCATGACCATCTTCGAACGGAGCTTGTTAATGGTATCCATGCCCACCGTCATTTTACACCAAATTTATGAAAATTAGGAAGCCTTTTCGAATAATTCTCAAGAAAATATTTCAATGTGTTTCAAAATTTATATTGTAAATATACACACTGCATTTATGCATAAATATATTAAAAAATATATTTTCCTCAGCGGAAACATATTTCCATTGACAAAAGATCCCCAATAAAGTACTAAATAAGTTTAATAAGCTAACTTTAGTAGTAAAAAATGCTCTTGTAATATAGCTGTTCGATCAAAATATGGCAGCTGTCCTGTTGATTGTTTTATAAAAAGACAAACTCTTCTTTTTCATAATAGACTTTTAAGGGAAGAAACTAGCCCCCTACTAAGAAACACTTGATTTAGCCAAAACTTTACATAACTCAGGCATTTATTCATGGTATTCTTATCTTAATCATGTAAGAAATCAAAATGATTTAGTAATTGATAATCAAAATACGGACACTAATAATGAAAAGAAAAACAATAGGCTAATATACAAACAAAATTTCGGAAACTCTTATAAAATTTTTACAATAATAAAATATCAAATTTACAAGAAAATAGTAAACTCCAACTTTTTAAAAAATAAAAAAAAAAGTTATAGCTTTGAAACATACCTACTTTCCCAAAACTTTGAAAATAGACAAAGATAGTTAGGAAATTGGGATCCGAAAAATCCCAAAAGATGACAAACTGGGAAGTCCGTTGAAACTAGTCTTTTTGGCATTGAAACATCTTTTTTATTTATATTGTGTCATAGATCAAACTTATTCGTTCAGTGTATATTTACTTGTTTTTGTGTATTGTCTTTTTGATCGAGTTAAGCCATTTCAATTGATATTTTATTGTGTGTCTTTTTATGTTGTAATGTTATTCCACTGTTTCAGTTAAGGGGGAAGGTTGGCGCCTGTTAAAACGTTTAAACCCGCTGCATTTTTATGTACCTGTCCTAAATCAGGAGCCTGTTGTTCAGTGGTTTTCGTTTGTTGGTGTGGTTCATAAGTGTTTCTCGTTTCTCGTATTTTATATAAATTAGACCGTTCAGTGGTTTTCCTGTTTGAATTGTTTTACACTAGTCTTTTTGGGGCCCTTTATAGCTTGCTGTTCGGTGTAAGCCAATGCTCCGTGTTGAAGGCCGTACTTTGACCTATATTTGTTTTTTTTTTACACATTATGACTGGGATGGATAGTTGTCTCATTGGCACTCATACCACATCTTCTTATTTATATTTAACATTCAAAGAAGAATACATTAAGTGTAATCCTTTGAATTGTGGTATTTTCTCAAAAGCAGAAGTGGGTCAGTTGTTTTATTTAACAGTTAATCGCGGTATTTTGACACATTTGATAGGTGTAAAGATGAAATAACTCGAAATTGATGAATGTGACTTTGGTTTATTCGATGGATAATATACCGAAGGGAAGTTTGGAAATTATTTATAATAAAAGTTAATACAAATTATGAATAAGTCAACATAACATAACAGTGTTTACAGACCTAATTGCAATTAGAAATATAGAACCTTAAAGTTTTCAAAGACTTGAAGAAACCCATTTTGCCTAGTTCTTTATTTTGAAGTTCAGATATATCAAGATGTCCTGTCACTCTATAACCCACATTTCAGTCAGTGCTTACATTTCATATATCACAGTGAGCTAGTGATAAAGGATACAACCGAATCAAGAATGGCTGCTTCATATCTTGACCTTTTATTTGATAGTGACACAGATTGAGTCTTCAAACAAACATCAATGACAAACGTCACATGATGATTTTAAATTTCAAATGTCAGTGTCCCAGTTTTCAATGGAAGCATACCCTCTGCTCCATCGTATGGCTTTTACGTATCTCAATTGATACATTACGCTCATATATATTGACACAGTACCGACTTCATGAACAGGGGTGTACTCCTGACACAACTGCTTAATTTCACAACGCCATGAAAAAGTCGAAGAACGACGTAAAGACAAATAAAATTCTACAAAACACTTAAAAGAAAATTTAAGACTGATCAACACGAACATAACTAAAATCCGGGTGTTATCTTATGTGTCCACCAACGGCTAGCAGATTCTGCTCTACATGTGGCACTTGTGTGTTTTGCTCGTGAAATTACGAATTCGGTTTATATATGTACAGAGTTATGAGGATGACCCGGCGACTGAAATGTACACAAAGTAAAGTTTTAAAGTCACCATCACGAATTACCTTTAAGCTTTACCGTGAATCCACTCACTAGTAACATCTTTTCGCAGTTGAAGATATTAAAATACTAATTTAGTAAAACTAAATTTACCATTTGTGTCCCATTCCTGTTTGTGACATTTTGAATAATTGTGATTCGCATGGCGTGTGATGCATGCATAGCATCTGATCTCAATTATTTTTGAAGTTCATGGGATTCCATCAGTCTTTGTTTGAAAAACACAGGTAACAAAGTTTAAATCAATCTATATTTTTTTCATATGCTTGCATATATTGTAATCAAAAAGATACATTCAAGCAAGACAAGGGATTACGGACTCTAAAAAATAGATTCAGGTAAAGGGTAACTTGCTTTACCACCACTCCAAACCTTTACTGGGATTCAAACTTTATTCATTAATTTACAAATACAAATATACAGAACAAGCGTTTTACCATAAGCAGTTCGATATCAATGCTAACCCTAGTTCAGATGTCAAATCAATTTATGTAGACTAGACTGTAGGGCAGAACAATCACGACAATAGGAAATTTTCGACAAACTATAATCATGTAATCATGGCAAGCGTATACTGTCGATCAGAGATGGGTTGTCCTTTCTGAACAGGGTTCATTTGTCAATGTCCTAGAAGCGCCCCGATGGTACTGTTGTTTTACATTCCCGTAATTTTATATTGATATGCACAAAGTGTATTCTGTAATGAAGAAATGTTTTGAAATGTCCTATGATGCTGGACAAAAGAACGCTACATGTTGTACACAAACATTTGACCAGCACTGAGTCTGTATTCCCTTGCAGAACAAGTCAAATGTCCAAAGCTTAACATTCATAATCGCAATATTATTAGGATTTGTGGTTTAAGAATTTTGTCGTGTTCGTTAACCACTATAGCGAAACTTTGGACCAATGTTGATAGTCGTGATTCATTTAGCTTAACCTTGCATATATATATGTTCCAGCCAAGGGTCAGAACCTTGTAATAACGTTCCTATAATATAGAAGTCATTTGAGGTCTGAATTTCTTATTAAAGTAGAGTTTTTAGCATGTTTACTGCGATGTTAAATTATCCTGCTTAGAAGAGATTTTCTTGTCTTGTGTCCCTAAGTTTGAGATTGAATAACCGAAACGTTCACAATTTCTAAACGGATCAAAGGCGGTTCTTGTTATCAAAATGCCTTTTTAAAACTGTAAGTCTATTTTATAATGATTTATGTTCCTGTTGATACATTTAAAAAAAGTCAAGACATTGTTTAAACTCGAAACATAAGTCTGTTTTGAAAGAACTTTTGTTACCAGTTTGGCATGTACCGAATTCAACTTATATGCCCAAAACTCAAATTTTCCACATTTATTGAGGTATAATAGATAGTTATATTAACAAGTACATATTTTTTTTTATATTTGTCAATACATTTTGTATAATTTTGACGGCCGTTGTTCTAATTATTTGAAAAATACATCTTTTTAAAATAAAAATCACCCCTTTTTTGTAAAATCGCATACGTTTACTCGGGAAACTCATTTAATGATGGTTTGCCACTTTTTTGATGAAAAATTGAATAAGGAAGAAAAAATATGCAAGTTTGCAATCATTCTACTACAAAAAGGGTATTTGAATTGGAAATTAAATATTCGATGTTTTTTTTTTTATTCTCATGAAAATGGTTAGTGACCTTTGATCTTGATTTCTGAAAAACTGCACCATATTTTCTTTTGACGAACAAATTAATTTTAAAGTACACACATTTTCGAATCGAATGATATATGATATAGCCGTTTAGTAGTTTTGACGATTAAATTTTTGAAAATTCTGACTCTGGTCACCGGGCTGTAGTGATTTAACTAAGTTACGCTATATCAAGAAACACACTATCGTGATTGTGCAAAGCCATTTACAAATACTACGTTCATAAAAACATATATAGGAAGGATCGCGTACGCTCCTTTCTCATGTTTCTGTAGTTAACAAAAAATACGGATAAGTATCTATTAAGTGTTATAATTCAAAAGTATAAAAAAATGTAAAAACAGGTATCTGCAAATGACTTATTTTCGATTAATTTTAATGTTCACTTATCCCAGGTCAGGCGGAGCGGTGGGTTGATGTAAACATGTGTCGAATTCCATATCACTCCAACGTCCACCACGATTCATCACGGTACAGTGTAGTCAAAATAATTATGACGTTTTGAAAGGCTATTTTAATTTTTGAGCGAAGGCATCACAACAGAAAATTAAAATAGCCTTTCAAGACGTCTTAATTATTCGGACTAGGTACAGTGAAGATCTGATTACAAAACAGTCTATTTCTAAGGTCAACTTCCAAAGGGGAAAATAAGACTAAATACAATTAATACAGGTAACGCATATATGTAAGCGTCGATACAGGTCCGTTTTGAAAGCAAGTATACATGTATGTAAGAATATTTAAAGCGTAGCCAGATTTATTTGGGTAAATGAAAGGAGATGTAGGGTATCATAAACAAGGCAGCAACAAAATTAACGCCAAAGTTAAATAAGGTCAACACTCGGGTTTCTTCAATGGATACACGCCTTTACAATATTTTAGGCTCTAAGTTTTCAAAAAAATAAATAATTGCGGATAATTTTACACAAGATTTTCAAAAATATGCAATCAACACAAAATCCCTTAAATAGCAAAATTAAATACACAAATTTAGGAGACCTTAAGGAAATGAACAGGAACAAACTCCGTTTGTTAACATCTGAGAAAACAATAATCACAGCTTCATGGACATGTTTGTATTATAATGTTCTGACAACAAATGGTATGTAGTTGAACTTTGACCGATGCATGTGAATAGTGCTTGCAAATGTTCAAAACCACAGGTTGAGTAACAGTCCAGAAAATTAGCCAGTCAGATATTTATAACATAAAAATAAGAAGATGTGGTATGATTACCAAGGAGGTAACTATCCACCAGAGACAAAACGACATAGATGTTAGCAAATATACGTCACCCTACTGATATTAACAATGAGAAAACTTCATACCGCATTGCAAGCTATAAAAGTATCCGACATGACAAATGTAAACAAATTCAAACGACAAAACCAACGGCATGTCATTGATTTATGTACAAAACAATTATAAACGAAAAGCAAATATAATACACTGCAACAAACGACAACCAATGAAATTCAGGCTGATGATTTTGGTACAGGCACACAGCGAACGTGGCGGGCCGATTAACCATGTTTGCGGGCGCCCAACCCACCCCTAACCTGGGACAGTGGTGTCAAAGCGTAACATACATCAATAAACGCGCGCTGCCCCTTTGTTGTTTTTTTTTTGTGTTTTCCTGTGCATGTACTGATTTTGTGTCCTGGATAAATACCCCATATCCTTTCTTTTCTAATATGTAAGAACTATCTTTAACGAATTGAAAAGGGGTTGGCGCATCGGATTGATACAAAGCAACAACAACAAAAATAACTAACAAGAAGACCAATATAAAGACAGAAAGTAACGATCAGAGAGTCACACATGTATTTACTTTAATCATAACATGCCAATCATATAGTTGTCGACTTTTTTCAGAATAGACTTTAGACCGATTTACTCCTAAAACATTTTCCTGCAGGAACTGTGTACCGTTATATACTACTGGAACCTGCTTAAGTAGGATATAGGGATAATTAGTTCAGGTATAATAAAGATTCATTGTGATCTAATACATTTGCGAGTTGGTTTATCGGGACAATTAATGAAAGATATTGATTACACTTTTCTCAAACATAGAGAAAAAAATGTCTGCTGAAAAGTAGATTCATATAAAAGTTTACCGAAATAAGTACAGACAAAAACGCAAGTGATTTAGAAATTAAGCTCTTTCCAGGGGTTAAAAATGACCACGCACAAAAAGAAAATTGTAACCCCTTAAAATATTATATTGGCCTTTCCTCTACTCTACTTTTTTTTACCCCATTGCAATTTATATGCAGAACAATATTCTGAATGGATGAAAGTACATAAAATAAACAATTTTCAACATAATAAGCTGAAAAACGGCAAGCTTTTAGAAAAGCTATTACTTGTTACGTAGTATGGAAAGGAACGGGTATGATCTCTGCGCCGGAGATTGCATTGTAAATTAATCGAAAATGAAATTTCGGACACGTCAATGAGAAAAATGGCTAAAACGAGTGTAAAAGAATATAGACGACCTTATTAGTACTAGTGAAATATAACTACTAGTACTTCTTCTGATACTTTCAACAAAGTTTCCTTTAGTTAATATTGTAAAAATATGCACATTTTTATGAATAGAGTAAAAAAACAATTTTTCAGAGAGCAAATGAAGGGTTTCCACACTAAATTTCTTAAAAAAATTGACCAGAAGCTATTCCAGTTTACTCAAAGTTACTATTTGAGCCCAATCATAGGGTTCTTCATACTCATTCAAAAAATATATGGCTTG
This sequence comes from Mytilus coruscus, assembly GCA_017311375.1. Taxonomy (NCBI): domain Eukaryota; kingdom Metazoa; phylum Mollusca; class Bivalvia; order Mytilida; family Mytilidae; genus Mytilus; species Mytilus coruscus. Next base: position 119,617,824 of record CM029596.1, on the reverse strand, counting down.
TATATACTTCCGGTCTAGAAAATATCACTTCCAGTTTCACGATAGCTTTTATTCACACTGATTCCAAAAATCTATGGTTTCTATAAATTTTGAATGAAATAAGGGAGATAATTTGCGACTTCCGGTTAAAAAAAATGTCACTTCCGGTCTCACGATAGCTTAATTTTTACTGATTCCAAAAATATATGGTGTCTATATACTTAAGCCTAAAATAAGGGAGATACTAAGCTACTTCCGGTTTATATATAAGGTCTTTTCCGTTTTATAGAAGGTTACTTCCGGTCTAAATAATTATATATGATTTTTAGGTCCTTGAAAAAAAGTGCAAAAATTCCTACTTCCGGTTAACTCAAGGTCACTTCCAGTTAATATCTTTCAAGGTCATATGTCATCTAACATTTTGCAAAAGACCCTATGGCTTTATCATGTACTATATTGAAGAAATAATCAATTAACCTTAAATTTTAACATTTCAGGGGCAATCACTCCAATAAGATATCATCTGATGGCTTCGGACTGAATGTACCATATCTTCGTCTCAACAACCCAATCATGACTTTGACCTATGACCTTGACACCATTTTGTTTTGGTGGACCCAAGGACCTCAAATCAAGATACCCTAGGTCTCTATCACTAACGGTTCAAGAGTTACTTTTATATATCTCTTATGTCAAATACAAAAGGGGAAATAACTCTCATAAAGAGTGTCAGTGTCGCTTCGGTTAAAATTGACCGAAGCATCCTGAGCAATTAACGAGCAATTTGGAAAAATAAATTTGTCAATTTCTTTTACGGTTGCGAAGGTTTCCTCCATTGAGTCATGACAGAATGGGACTTATAACCGTTTTTGCACTTGCCACGACAAATACGACAGGTGCTACTAGTGGAGCAAGACATTTTTTTGGAAGCTCATTAGAGTTCCCCGGTTTTTGGTGGGGTTTGTTCCGCCCAATCTTTTTTTTTTCTGTGTAGTCTTTTGTAGACTGGTCGTTTAATCTTTTCGACAACGGTGTTGTCTGTTTTATTATTATTTTTTTTTTTCTAATAAGGATTTTTGATTGCCGCATTTTTGTCTTCCTGTGATGCGTGAAATGTTATCTTGTGAGCTAGTATGGTGATATTAGGACGAGTCACGTGTAAGGCACGGTCCATATCACATCAACTACATGTAGTCGGACAGTCCTCATCCTGATGATAACTGAAAATAACCCGCTTGACGTTAAATTGATCTACTGTGGTTTGCTTAACGTTCAGTGGCAATTATTGCATATATGTTCAGAACAAGAACAAATAAACAAATAATACAATTAGTAGGTCCTACAAGGCAGGGGTTGACCGGGTTAAAGGCGAGAAATTTAAATTGAAACTGGAATATGAGGGTATTTTTGACATGGACAGAAATTTAGCCGGCTTGCAACAAACCACCTACGGATCCTTCAGAGAGTTATCTCAAGAGTTATTCAGGCGTGGATCCAGCCATTTTGAAAAGGGGGGGGGGGTCCAACCCTGGAACACCCCCTGGAACGGCCAATGTTTTTTCGTTCTTTCTCCCAACCGCAGACATCGGGTTAAACGCCCCCATTCCGAACGTACGTGGCTGCGTATTTATACAGTCAAGGCTATCCTTGGAATAAACTTGACCTTCAAAGCCACTTTTTTATCCTTGAATTTTCTACATTACCTGTTTCATGAACTACCATCCGCCACATGCATCCACATATTTGTGACTGATCACCATAACATGCACATTTGCACTCGTTCACACTAACGGCTGCCTCATCATGGAGTCCAGTAAAAGGACCATCGCCACAGAAACACTGATAATTAAACTGAAAACGTATAAAGTACAGCATTTATCAATCTTATCCTGTGTCCACGCTTTGCTTACAAGGATCTGACAACACTCTTTTCCTTTCCTTATTCATTAATTTTTTAGACCATTTTTCTCTATTCTCTATTTATTTTGGCCATTATCATCTAATCCTGATATTTCAGCACCCCATTATTCCATATTCTTTATTTTTTTTTGCACTATTTTTCTTTTTAATCAGCACTTTCCCCCTCATTATTCTCTATTCTGTAAACCCCATCAAGACCCTCATACGATACTGCATCAAGAAATGCTGTTAGATTTAGTAACTGAAAATAAGCTCAATTACCGGATTTTAACTTCCTTTGAGAAACACGACAGGTGTCACAAGTGAATCAGGAACTTTTTACCCTCCAGGATGACCCGAGTCAACAGTCGTGTGGCTCAATCTTCAGTTTTCTGTATTGTGGATTGTGGATTGTTACATTTTTGTTTGTCTTTTTTCAAGTTCTTTTGATCATACTGTTGTCTGTGATGTTTTTTTGAGAGTATAGAGACAGACATGAATCTTGAAGAAAATCCAATAAAGAAACACTGATTATAAAACAGGAGCGGATCCAGAATGTTTTAAAAGAGGGCGTAGTTCCCGACAATTGAAGATTTTATAATAAACATATATATTTATCGTGAAAGAAATTTTATTTATTTATTTGGGGGGATACGCCCTCTACGTCCCCCCCCTTTTGGATCCGCCACTGTAAAAAATTACCTGTGTGCCAGAATATTTGAAGCCTTGATCCTTACAGTATAGAAAACATCTGTTGTTCTCCATGTCGGGGTGATGGTCAGTGTCTTCTTCATCGTCAATACCTGTAATTCCTTCTTTTAAAACATACGAGTGGGGTAATATTCTATCATACTTGTCGACGTAACACCCAACAAAGTCTTTCGAGTCTGTTAAATTAAAAGTTTTAAAGATGAAAGACATCTGAGCGTTTGAATAAAAGGAGATGTGAACTATTTGCCAAGGGACAACAACTCAACAATACAAAAATCCCCTCCCCTCCCAAAAAAGGTGTACATTTTAAGCTCTTAATCGCACAGAATCTTAACAATTTCTGAATAAATTTAACTTAAAATATGTCATCAAAACCAAATTCTTTAAAAGACAAAAACATTCAGACACAACTTTAGACAACCATGACAACAACATACGGGTTCTTATCGTCGTCAGACAATTACATGTAAGTGTGGCCTGGTAAAACAATTTTTTTTAACCATACGCAATAAGGGACCGACCATCTGATTATTAGGTGGGGAGGAGGACTTAAATTACAAAAAAAACATTCTGGTCTGGCAATAATTAAAAAAGCCTGATAATATTACCAAAGATAGAATGCAAATGAATATGTAGGAAATAATTGTGTAACAAATCGAAAATAGGTTTTTTTTTCTTACGCGAAACAAATAAGCTGCCCTAGCAACAGGTGAATATGGTCTGAAAATATCTCTCCTAACTCCCAGATAATCAAACAGTCGTCCCCTAATTTAAATCATATCTGCACAATAAAAAAGCAACATATAGTAGAACAGAGTCAGATTTGACTAGTCAAACGAGAGGGTCCGGGGGGGAGGGTTCATTGATTTCAGTTTTCTTTAAATTTTTATGTAATTTTTTTCTCTATTCTTAATACCTTGTTACCTTTACTCTCTATTCTTTTATTCAAGCAACCCATTATTCTCTAGTCTATTTTTTGAGCATAATTTTCTCTATTCTTTATTTTATTGCCCATTTTTCTGTCATTAGTCTCTATTCTGTAAACCCCATTCAGACCCTCATACGATACTGAATCAAGGTATGCTCACTGAAAGTAAGCTCAATTACCAGATTTTAACCTACCATGAGAAACACGACTAGTCACAAGTGAAACAGGAACGTCTTACTCTCCAGGATGACCCGAGGGGGGAGGGGGTTTGTGATGCTCAATCTTCAGTTTTCTGTATTGTGAATTATGGATTGGTATCTTTCTGTTTGTCTTTATTTTTTTCATTTGGTCATACTGCTGATTACTGTTTGTTGTCAGTCTTTTTGATTGCTCTATCCCCTTTTGGTATCTTCTTCCATCCTTTTGTCAACATATTTCAATGCTGATATGCTGAATAAAAATCACGCCTACAGATTTTCTAATATCAACTGCAGTACTTCCGACCAGATTTCAAACAGCAAGGTCATAAACAATGCAAGAATACAAAATCTTGTGCAGTGGCCAAAACAAATTTTTGAAAAGAAGTTAACACAGAATATCATAAATATATGAATAATAGATTTTGATTGAAGTGGAAAATATTCAATACTTGCAATTTCATAACAAGATTTATCAGTTTGATGGTCTAGATAGTTTTCGATTGACGCAATTTGAGCTAGTGTTACTTCCTTTTTGTCGTCATACTGGAGGTTTACGTTCACAATATCCTTTATAAATCAGCCAAATTCAACTTGTTATACAGACCGTTAGACTTTAGAAAAAGTTGTTTTCTGAATTATTTTAAGATATTTTAGTCATGCTTAATTCACAACTACGATCTTGTCAGACCTATTTGTACCTCATGCTTCAATTTGTTTAGTCAAAATAGAACATCAACCATTTACACCCTTCCGAAATGGAGGCCAAGGAAATAATCTAAACTCAAATTACGTCTTATCGAAACCTATCTATAAACGAAACTGGGTGCTATAAAACTTCTTAGACATCAAATTTTTACATGTATGTAAATGATTTTAATCTTTCAAGGCTTTTAATTTTTCGTGAAAATTATATCCTAGTTACTGTAGATGACAAATGGGTTGTGATTCTTCGGTGTATATAAAACGGGCTTATCGTTTTATCTTTAATTAGTGTAAAAAAAAAGCAGATGGAAAAAAGAAACACTTAAATTGAAGGACAGAATAACAGGAAATGAAGAAGAAAAGAGGAAAAGAGAAATGGTCACCAATAACCACATTCGATTAACCTTTTGTTTCGGATTAAGCTACATGAAAAAAAACTTGTGTTTTGCTGAAAAATTAGATAAAACAACTATTATGAGGGTCTGGGTGGGGGTCCTTCATTTCTGTATTCTTTAATTGTTTATATCATTTTCTCTATTCCTTAATTTGTTTGCCCATTTTTCTCTATTATTATTTTATTTGGCACATTATGGCCCATTATTCCCTAGTCTGTAACCCAATCCAGACACTATATTATGCAAAACTAAAACCGGAGAACAAGGTTGAGGACAGAATCTCCTCAAAAGGGAAATAAATGCACGATTGACAAGAGAATACAAATATACTAGTAGTTATTTGAAGCAAAGTTGAATTTCTGAAGACGTGCACGGAAGGACGCAATCATGGACAGCAGTATAACAAGTCCGTTTTCGACGCGCGTATAAAATTCCAAAGATCTGTTGGAGTATATTAAATTACAACATCAAGTTTATACTAATATACAAATCATAAAAATCAATTTTTAAAGCTTATATCAGTCTAGGGTCCACATCTTCATGTCTAGAATTACTGGCACGTGAAACCATCTATTTTTTCATCACTGTCATATCATATGATCCAGAATATTTAACTTGAATGACAAGCCGTACCGTATACAGAACTTCATTTAATCAACTATCAACCGTATCAAGTTTTAAAGACTGTGCTACACATTCTTGGAGATAATTTTGATACAATGTTGCCAATGCTACATGTTTTTGAAAAATGGTGAATTGTAGAACATCTTAAACCAAACTGAAAAGAGGTATTTACACATTGCGTTCATTGTGCATGTCGCCGGAAGTAACGCGAGTCAATGTGTCATTTTGTTCCTAAAAGAAAATACATAGACTGACCATAGATTCCACTGAAAATTGATTTTGATAAGAAACATACTTCCAGCTTCATTTTTATACGACAGTCGAAGACGGGACGTATTATGCTATACCAATGTCCGTCCGTCAACTGCTCGTATGATAACTCAAGTTTGTTCTCATGTAATTTTAAAACAACATTAAAAGTGACGGAAGAAAGCTCCCTTTTGACTTTGAAAACGTTTGGCTTTGTCGTTCCAGAATGACGGGACTTTAACCTTTAGATTTAATGCAATTTTTCGCATATCGCGTACTAACTTCAGTATGCCGGGAATGATTCCCTAAAACTTCTCATTATTGTTGGGATTGATAAAAGGAAGCTCCGTTTCGATTTTTTAAAATTTTCTGCTTTGTCGTACGGGACTTTAATTGTCAGATTCAAGTAATTTTTTCACATGTTGTAGTATAACTTGAGTTTGCTAGGATTGATTTACTGTAAACTTCATATAATTGTTGAAATTGTTAAACGTAACACACCGTTCGATTTTTATGTCATTTCAGAATTTGACCGTTGTTGTTGTAAGGATTGTGGAATGTAGACTGTCTTTTGATTTTGGAAAATTTCTGGTTTGTCATTTCAGAGTAATGTGACTTTAAACAATCATATTTGACGCAATATTTAAACGCCAAAGGGTATTCTCATGCATGTTTTTTTTCGACAGAGCCATTTTATTTGCTTCTGATTAAATGCCTTCTAAATACCACCATTTTATTCTTGCAACAATTTCAATATGCACAATAATGTTCTTGGCGCAGCTGTTTATTTTTATAAATGTTAGATTTATAGTGCCAATTTTTTTTTTTTAAATTACAGTTTGAGTCATTATTGGACTGCTCATGACTCTCATCGTTTCCCTCAGTCTACTCACCAATAAGCTGTACTGAACACTGTAAATCAATAAAAAAATATTTGTTAATACATGTATGAATAAGAAAATATGTTCTACACATTAGGCAGAGGAAATTACAACTAAATTGTATTTGACATGCAATGTACAACAGTGCAATTGTTAAAATGATTGATTGATTGTTGGTGTTTAACCCCACTTTCAGCACTCTTGGTGCTTTGGTGGCAGTCAGTATTTATTTGATAAGGAAGTCGGAGTACCTGGCAACGGGAACGTGCAAAAAAAGATGTCAACAATTAGTAAAGTTATGAAAAAAAAAGAATTTTCAAAATTTGCATTTAAAATGTAAAAATTTAACAATAATTGTGCAAGGATCACAAAATAGTAAACTTCCATATCTACCAAGATGTAAGGTAAAAAGTGACCACGTGTTTATTAAAAGTCTCGGATATTCTATGCAAAGCAAACCTCATGACTTAAACAAACATATGCAAATCTATGAAACACAATATCTCTAGTGTAAAATATCTCTTGGAAACATTATCTATCTACTATAAACTTTCTCCGAGGAATTTAAACAGGTTTTTGCATGAGACATTTTCTTAAGGAGAATAATTTATTATGAATCCATAATTAATAACATTTTTTTTAATACATTAACCTTTCATTCCCTAAAAAATATATTAATATATACATATTTGACCGCATTTTTATAATGGTTCGAATATTTTACTATAAAAATCTTGGAAAAGGTATTCACACAAATCAATGAAGTTTGCCATTTGGTTGAACTTAACTTGCGTCTGTCAACAGATATGATAGTTAATGAAAATTTTAAAGACAGTAATTATTGGTACTGATGTCGATGAATCATCGGTCGACAGTATTAATGATTGAATAACAAACCAATCAATAAGCATATGCATAATAGGAGATATTGGGTTAGCATTAATGAGACAACCACCCAACGATACAAACAGCCAAAAGATATATACAGATTATATCTAATTACTATACCAAAAGTTCTTGGAACAGCAACTGGATATGTGGCGGGGTTAAGAATATGTTTCTAGAGGACAACATGCCCTGATAACATTACCGTATTATATGTCCATGTTCCGTAAATTGTGAAATCGGGGTTAAATCATAAGAATAGTTGGGCGTTTAATGTAACTGGTGAGCATGATTCTTATTAGAAAATCACATTGTCTCCACCGGGACTCGAACCCGGGACCTCTGTGTTACAAGTCAGCGGTCTAACCCACTGAGCTAAAGAAGTACTTCCCTAGCTCAACCGCTTTCGTCCGGCTAAGTATCTACTATTCAAAGGAAGAAATCCCGTCACAATTGTAAACTGCCTTAACCAAAAACTTTAACCTGGTACGAGACGGACGGAGGGACGCACAGACCAGAAAGCATAAAGTCTCTCTACTATCGTAGGTAGGTCATAAACATATTCATATTGTAGAGGTGGTGGACAGAGGGTCCCTGCTTCCCATATCCCTCCCCAACTCCCAGAAGAAAATCGGTCAACGAAACTTCCAGCATATCCTATTTTTACTCCTATCTTCCCCCGGTTTCCGCCCCTGACCCCTCTTCCCGCACCCCTCATTCCCAGGTTTCCTTATCTCTCTCCAATCCCTCATTATAAGATTAGTTAGATTAAGAACACTCAACTGAAGTGGTCAACTTAACGTTTGTTGTCATTTTTTAATTACAAATAACTTGAAAAAAATGAAAATTTCAATATTATTATTGCAAAGGAAGAATAAATTCAGTAGTAAAATGTTGATGGATTTACTTTTCTTCTTTTACACACTTAAGATCGGTTAAGTTAATTTGGTTAAAGAAACATATTGTTGCTTTGTTTGTCTATGGGGCTCGGAAATTTAAAGCAGCTTTCCATTTATCAATCATGCATTCTATAAAAAAAATGTGATTCAGCCAAAAAAGTCTTCCTATACTTCCTGATAATTTATGAAAATTGTCTTGATCCCCTTTGCATGATTTTTTTGGCGGAGTGGTACTGAATAACAGAATAATATATATATATATATATATATATAACATCATCAAGGTATCAAAATACAGTATACAAGTTATACAAAATTACGACGGTCGACCAGAAACGTGAGTGAACGGGTGAAATGGCGGACTACTCTAGTCAATGAATGCGTTTTTAGGAATGGTGAGAGATTTTCATTGGTGGATACCTAACTAAAAGCTGTGAATAGGGTTCTTCATGATGATGGTGATGGCTGTTGTTGCTGCTGCTATCAAATTCTGCAGTGCAAAAGAAGGAATATGATGTACTTATTCATGACATGAAATCTCCTCATAAATACTAGTATGACAAAACCCCAAGCAAAGTCGAAGACATCCCAACGTCCGATATTTTGTTGAGTTTTTGATAGTGCTCGATCACACTTCATCTTTGCACGAAGAACAAAGATACAGTTAATTATGGGCAAAGAATTTTAAAAACACTGTCGTAATTTGCCTAATAACGCCGCTGTAAAATACAGAAACAATACAAAGAAGAAAGTCTAACAAATACTGATTTAGATTATTGACATAAATTTTGAAAATTTAATTTTTAATTTTTTTTTATTACATTTGTCATCATCTCTATAGAGCAAGGTATTAAATATCTTATCTCGCGTGTTTAAAAACTATAAAATATTCACAGGAAAATATATACATGTGAAATAATATAGTCCAATTTAGGTCGGTTGATGGTGCGAAAAAGCGTTTTATTGCAATTAAAATATTACGTATGTATCATTTCACAATTTGAACAACACAGTTCCATGACATTATCAATCCCAAATTCTCACATTACACTCGGAATAAACATGTTGGTCTGGATTCGGGAGGGGTGGAAGGGGTAATTCTTTTTAGTAATCTTTGACTTTACAGTCATTTACTTGAACAATCTCCTCTATTCTGTAAGTTTAATCTGGTTCCTCATAAGAAAGGACGAACTGGTAGTTAATAAACATATTTTGACGAATTAACAACATAACAAATTTTGACTAGTTAACAATATAACAAATTTAGACGAGTTATCAATATAGCGAATTTTGACTAGTTAATAATATAGCACATTTTGACGAGTTAACAATGTAACAAATTTTGACGGTTTAAAAATATAACAAATTTTGACGTGTTAACAATATATCAAAGTTTGACGAGTTAACAATATATCAAATTTTGACGAGTTAACAATATTACACATTTTGATGAGTTAACAATATATATACCCACTTTATAGGCCACCGTGGTCAACTTTATTTTCTTTATATATTTCAAGCTTTGCAAAAAGACATGTGATATCCCTACAGTATCGTAGAATTTGTCAACCACGCATTATAAACCACGCTTTTGTTCTTAGGCGGCATAAAAACATTCTTGCAAGTGATAATTCGTCCGCCATGATCAGGATTTTTACAATTCTGACATACTGGCAGAGGAACTTAACTCAAAAGTTCATCACAAGTTCGAATATTTGCACGTTAACAATGCTCCCAATGACCAGGAGCTCATATTTCAGACCACAGAGATGATATCAAGCAGCAAAACATCATTTACTTGTTCAGCACTTGAAAGATGCATTAAGTTTATCCAATATTCTTTTACGCACAAGAAATGATACAGGCAAGTGGCATACGGAAAACTCCCATCCATTTAAATTTTACATATTAAGATCAGGGTGGATAGTATGTTTGAATGTTTGACAGTGTTTTCTGACAAAAAAGTTTTCTATGGTTTATTTCCCCATAGTGTTCAATGTTAAACTGTGTTCCACAGTGACAGCCATCCTGAATATCAGACCAGTACCAAACACTAAAAATTAGCAGGGTCGTTTATTCAATACATTTTGTATTTGGTTTTTATGTTCAAGACTGTCATGGAGAAGACACTATTTGTACATGTTGTGTGGATTACCAAATGATTCTGTTAAAATATGTTCAACTACTTTGCTTCTGGATAAAAGCAAAAACTCGAAATTAGTAGAGGAACATATAAGGTGCATTTTTGCATGATGCGATTTTAATATGCAAGATGGTTTAGGAATCAGGACCTGTATGTATGTTCTTCTCGTATGGTTCTATTTTGTCCCTTGTGGTGGCCATTTCTTACTTGGAACTGTAAATTGGTTGAGGATTATCCCAGTATCATTTATAGTAGATTTCGTTTAAATGTTCGAAATTGTTTCTTATATGTCTAATAGTTCAAAGTGATGATAATACCTGGCATGCACATGGGGCTAGATGAGCTAGAAAGTACACTTCTGTTGTATTACACGTGTATTTTAATTCTTTCTTTGGAAATGTCTTCTTAGATTCTTCAAAGCCTGGTTGAAGTTATATAAAAGGAAAGTTTACCAGTATGAAATAATTTTAATAACATGGTAAATCCAATGTATTTGTTTATAGTTCTTAATTTCTAAAAGAAAATCATGTCAAATAGTGTAGCCTTAGAGATATATGAACAATGATTCTTCAGTATTTGAAATGAAAAAGGTATTGCAGAATTTTTCTTGTTTCAAGGTTTTTGTTATGTGGATAAATATATAAATGAAACCTGTAGGATGCAGTTTTGTTGTGGTATAAAAATTAAGAGCGTTAATTCGGTAATTAACATTAACACAAATTAAGAAATAAACGAATGAATGATAAAAGTTGAACAATGAAAGATAACTTTTAAAACTGACTAGGCCTTGTGAGTTTCGTCCTTATGTATAAATGAATGACCAGTTGCACTCAGGACTCTTCAGTAGGCAGAACAGATAGTTAAAAGGTGTTACAAAACCACCGAGCATCATATTGCAGGTAGCAATGTTTGGTATATTTCAATGTGCTTTTTTTATTTGGCTATCTTGATGAAAAATGTTTGGTTTAAATGTAAATAAAATTTTTAATCTCCTTTAACTACCTATGTTCCGTGGATGCTGCTTCAATAATTTCTTGTGCTGACAGTTTCAATAATCTTACCTTACAGTTCATATGTAGATATAGGTTGTCTGTTTATGAATCTTAATTTCACAAAGAATGCATTTGCATAACAATGAACTGAGCTCAATGCAAAGTACTTTAATAATACACTTAGACAGATAGCTCAATCCAGTTACAGGCTCTTCAGGAACACCGCTAAACAACATGCCAAACTACATTGATCGGAGGTCCTGAAAATAGACATGTCAATTAATTATATTATATGTAAGTAAAATGTATATGTATATAAAACTTTTACAAAGTTGTGGTAAAAATAGTTAGTAAATAACAAGTAGATGTCGCTACATGCACAAATAAATAAATACCCTCTCATGAAAGCAGGATCATTGTCATTGTCTTCTCATTTCTCATGTTTATGCAAGGAAGTTGTCTTTTGTTTGTTTATTTGGAATTAGATAAACTCATTTAAAAATGGTTAGATACTATTTTGTTGACTTGAATTAAAAATAAAGTTATTTATATTATACAATATTATAGCAAAGAATTCGACCCAAACAGGTGTTATGGGCCGTCTTGAACTTGCAGTCAGTTGAGAGTTTTTGCTCCATTTTGAAGGCCTCACTCTGACATTGAGATGGAGAACAATAAAAGCACCGTTCTTTTGCTTTTGGTTCATGTGCGTGTAGTGATTTTGTATGATGTTCTTCTTGAAATGCACAATTTCCTTTCTTTTCCAGTATTATCTATATAATGGTCGTACCCAAATTGCACCTATTTGATGAAAATAGCAGAGGAAATCTTACAAGTTTTCCTAGAGACTAAACATTTTGTATTTTTATGATTTGACACTATGCACGTCTTTCAACATAGCTTAACATATTTAAACATACACAAAAAGTTCACAGTATATATAAACAGATGAAGTGTTCAATGGAAAAAGTAAAATGTACGGAAACGTCGCTATACAACGTCCACGAAAAGTCACCTTTTAAAAATTAGCAAATAAAATATGTAACAAGCATTAATTTCTTAAAAAATGAATAGTAAGCATGTACTAATGTCAAATTGTTCTAAATATTTAAAGGAATAAAACAAAATATCTGTTATTCGACTTTTAAGGATGTGAATTTAAGCATGAATGCAATTTGGGTACTCCTCATTACAGAATCATTGATCGTTTGGAGGTCTGTTCAAACCCATTTTCTATGATTCAATACGGATTCAACAAATTAAATTGGCGGAACTATATAGTAAATAATGATACATCTACAAAATAAACATAGAATGGAAACTTTTGTCTAGATCATAAATAAACGTAGGTGAAAAAACTGTCAAAATAGGTGCAATTTGGGTACTCTCACGTTAGAATCGTTATATCTTAAAAATGGTTCAAGTTTGGGTTTATAGTTAATCTACAATCTGTAAATATAGTCAGTCGATTTTAAACACATAAGAGGGAATGAAACTCTTTTGGGATGTGGGGTGTAGGGGTTGAAAGAAGTGGGATCTGGCAAAAAGAAGGAAAATAAAGTGCGAAAAAATTACCAGAAATGCGGGATTTGGGAAATAAGCACCTCCGCGTCTTCCCGAAGATTTGGATCAAGTTTTAAATTTCTGTTATGTAACATTTTTATCAAATATAGTCAAGTTTGACCAAACGACTATTCAACCCTGTCGATCATAGTCGTATGCTTGCAGGAAATCTGCTAACGACAGAAACTATATGGTTAGAGCTAATACATGTATACACGCAAAAATATGTGTAAGTAATTATCATGTTGACTTCTAATATGATACAAAGCGACATGTTAATCATTATTAGTGCGATTAATTTTATTCTAAAAGTTTATCCTGATTGGTATATAATTTGAAATTAACATTTTTCTCAAGCCACAAGATTTTAATAGTGAAAACACAGACTAATCAATTTGAAGTCGTATCAGATTTTCGTCATTTCTTGAATTAACGGCCGATTCTTCCTGAAACCAATTCCCTTAACATGGGGAAATATCGATTTAAATTCTGTACGAAGTCAAATTAAAACTTATTGTCAAAACCAATCTATGGTGGATATTCCTGAGACAATACTGTAAATGTGAAAGCAATCACTTAATTGAATATTGAGTATAATGCGATCCTAGATATTTAACCGTAAAGATTACAGTTCCGTACCTAACTGACCAATGATTAATCGCGTTTTGGAAACATACATGATGATTATTTACTATGATCAAGATTAATAAAAATCATAGCTTGGTTATTTGTCAAGATAGAAAGTGTAATTTGTGATACAAAATGAAGCTATGATTAAGATCGAAGGTAAATAAACATATGAGCAGCAAAGTTCTGTGTAAGATTGATGTTAAGGATATATATTACAGAGAGGATTAACTTGTAAGTAGATAAGTATAATATTTAATCATTCTTATAGTATTTCTCAACTAAATATTAAAATCGTATATCAGTAATCACCTTCAAAAATTCACCATGAAAATTTGGTCACAGTAAACGTTCTCATATAATGTAGAAAAAAAATATATGTATTCAAAAATATTGTTTTGTATTAAATGTCCGTAAAAGAACAGAGAGAAAGAAAATTCTTCGTTTCTTCTTTTCTGTTCATTTTATGAATACAAATAAAAGAAAATGCTGGGTAGAAGTCAATGGGACAGTAAACCAACGACACAAAACAAGACATCTAGAGTTCAGCATAGGTCTTCATCAATTAGTTTAGACAATGAGACAGCAAACCAACGACACATAAACAAGACATCTAGAACTCAACATAGGTCTTCATCAATTAGTTTAGACAATGAGACAGCAAACAAACGACACATAAACAAGACATCTTGAGTTCAACATAGGTCTTCATCAATTAGTTTAGACAATGAGACAGCAAACCAATGACACATAAACAAGACATCTAGAGTTCAACATAGGTCTTCATCAATTAGTTTAGACAATGAGACAGCAAACCAACGACACATAAACAAGACATCTGGAGTTCAACATAGTTCTTCATCAATTAGTTTAGACAATGAGACAGCAAACCAACGACACATAAACAAGACATCTAGAGTTCAACATAGGTCTTCATCAATTAGTTTAGACAATGAGACAGCAAACCAACGACACATGAACAAGACATCTTGAGTTCAACATAGTTCTTCATCAATTAGTTTAGACAATGAAACAGCAAACCAACGACACATATACAAGACATCTGGAGTTCAACATAGTTCTTCATCAATTAGTTTAGACAATGAGACAGCAAACCAACGACCTATGAACAAGACATCTAGAGTTGAACATAGTTCTTCATTAATTAGTTTAGACAAAGCTACATGTAAATACACAATATGTCAACCTCTAAATCTCCTAGTTAAGAAATGTTGAGAAAGAATTTAATAGACAGGGAACTATTAAAGATATGACATCAGCATCAAAATCCTTAGATGCCAAATTACTTTTATTTCCACCATGTAGCTGTTACACGACTATCTGCCTTAAATTAAAAGGGTGTGCTATATCTTTTAGCTCTATACTATAATTATGCGGATAAGTGTATACCATAAAACAGTACAAATCATAAGGCAGATTTCCATATGAAAAATGCAAACGTCATTTTATTCTTGTTTTACCTCTCCCCCTCAAAGTAGATTTATCTATTTTGGATCTTGTCATCACTATTATATAACAGAAGTTCATGGACTTAACATAAACACGTGTTACAGATATATCCAGACGAATATAAATCAACGTTGTTACTGATTACCAACTTCTCGAAAATATTTACTAATTTAATCAAAATAATTACACATCGCATATTTTACCTAACACCACAGACATGAAAATGAAAATTCTTATGTTAATTATACATTCTAGGCCATGTAGGTGGTAAACAAAACGGAAGACGCACACTCACTCACTAATACTTACGTAACGCCATGAAAATTGTCACTACAAAACGCAAAAGAGATACGACGAGACGCTATTAACACAAGATATATCACAATATTTTATTATTTAAGAGCACAACTTACTGGCTGCAGATTTAAAACAAAATCAAATTAAGGTTTCGCATGCATTTAATGAAGCCAATACATATAGTAAGAATCTTGTGGTGGGCGATCAGTAGCAGCTTCAATTCAGTCAGTGTTAAAGCATGCTTATCTACGATTTAATCTTTAATAGAAGTTGTAGGTATGAACGTGTTCGAATGTGCGATCTTAGTTTTAAGCATTTCAATATAGGACTTAGGTCTAACAACGACAACGTTGTTGGCTGCTTAATCAACAGGCACAACAACCCACCGCTTCCCAAGAGAATTTAATTTGCCGTTTAGTCGCTTTAGTAGAACGGTTTTGCATAAAGTTACTTTTTGAAATGTTGAATTATATTTTAAAGAAAAAACATCAAATTATTTTTTATCAGGAGGTAAGCGACTCCTTTACTCTTACTACATATCTTGGCGTAGAAGACAGACATATTCTACGCCAAGATATACAATAAGAGGAAAGGGAGTCGCTTATGATTTTACGACATTCCCTCCAGATAATTTTTAAAGGATATCGTCCCTTCATCTCGAGGTCGCATTGATTTTCATGAAATTGTGTATATATGCATTTAGAGCCTGTGGGACTACACATGAAGAACAAATGTATAGAATACATGTAAAATCGCCAATTTGCTATTTCTTCAAACTTAATATGTCAATGTCAATAGAATTATCATTTTATTGATATAAAACTTGAAGATGCTCAACGAACTCATTTTTAGTACTAATTGTTCATTCTTGTCTACAGTATTGAAACAGGGAGGAAAAGCGATAAAAAAAAAACCTACGCATGGGGTTCTCACAAACTCTCTGCATGGAAATCTTATTTTTCGATGTTTTAAGAAACGACACAAAACCAAATTTAAACACAAATCCTCAACCTGGCATCCTGGTCAAATCTCCTATTCGCGTCAGTCGACTGTCGAGCAGTGAGCCAGGATCTCAGGCTAACAAATCCTGTGTCCAAGCTGAGACTACAAATGTGTTAACATAGTCCGAGGTCCATGCTTCGATTACGAGAATGATTGATACGGCTCGCTAAATTTAGTTATAGCAAAAACAAGTTTTCGGTGTCCCCTATAATTTTACCAAATATTGAATAAAAAGAGATTTCCTTTTTTTGATGCATCATATACAGTTCCACGTGCTCTAGTTACTAGCCAAATTTCATAAAATTGCCAATTTACGATCGTGTTACCTTAAATGGATTGATGAGATCAACAGACTCAAAACTTGATACATTCATTAACGTCATAATCAAGTATACTTAGTCTCTGAGCTTAGTCTAGAGTTTAAATACTGAAATTCAATAAAAGGATAATCACAACATACATATTATGGTATTTTTGTAATAAAACCCATCTTTCGTATCAAATTTTTAGAAATTATATTTGTTTTGAGTAATAAATATGTAAGCTTAGCATTTACATTTATCTATCGGATTTTACTAATCTATATTTTTTAGTGTGTTTTAGATATGTAACTGGAAGGAACAACTTGAGTTAAAGTAAAAAAAAATGCCATCTTGCTACGCCAGGCCAACAACCAAAACCACAGACCAGAGTAATGCCATTATTTCACCAGGAATATGAACCTTAACGAAAACGCTATAGATGTGATGGACAGTAACGTAAATTACAGTAACGTCTTTAGTAACAACACCAACTACAGTATATCACAATTACGAAATGGTATTAACGCAGATAGCTTATATCGCAACGGTAGTTACACAAATGGTACATTTTCCGGAGACAAATATGAGGACAGTTTTTTGTTCAGGGAATTTGGGATGATAAGATTAGCAGTGCTTGGGATTGTGATTATGGTGCTTATATTATCGACTTGTAAAATTGTATTCAAAATGTTTTCTCGATCCTTACATAACAAACGAGACGATGATTGCTGAACACGTATATTGTTAAAAAAATCAATGTCGTTTTTACTCATAACCCTGGTCATGTGCAAAATGAATTCATTGGACAAAAAATGCAGACTGTCTTATTCGTACCGGCATCGTTATTTACATGAACACAGCTGTACTGAACAAAGACAATGTTTTGTTGATATCGTCTTTGATTTATTGAGTTGTAAATAAATATGCCTTTGTAACTATGTTATCCTGTTTTCCTTTATTTCTTCGTGTAGAGTATGGCAAGCCGTTCTCGTCAAAACTATGTTTAAACCATTTTTCGAAAAATTTACACACTGAGAATTAAAAAAAAACACACTGAGATTAAAAAACCTAAAACACACACTGAGAATTAAAAATTACACACTGAGATTTCATAAAAACGCACTGAGATTACAAAAAATGAAAAACACACACTGAGAATTGAAAATTACACAATGAGATTTCAAAAAGACACACTGAGATGAAATAAACTGAAAAATACACACTGAGAATTTGAAATTACACACTGAGAATTTAAAATTACACACTGAGATTTGTGCGCACTTTTTATGCGCACATATCTAATTAGCATAATTAATCTAAATCTATTACGAGCTTAAAACAACTTGGGGACAGAACTCGTTAGTCCTTCAATTTGGCGCTAAATGTTTTATAAAAAAAACATTAAAAATACAACTAATAGAAAAACTACGTTATTAAAGACCAATAGAACAAGAAAAATACCCACTTACTCTCATTACAAAATATAACCAAATGGTGAAAAACTTTATTAAAATTATAAGAAAACATTTGAACAGTCTGCAAAAATACAAACAATGCAGTGATTTTTTCCCAAGTGCCTATTATAGCATATATACGTAACAAAAATATAAAAGATTACCTTGCGAAATCAGGGTAACAGTTGAAAGACTTTGAAAAGGACCATGCTTAAACAGTTTTAAGCAAAATCCCGATATACTGTTAGTAATAATCTGAATTATAGGCAAAAACTTATGAATACGAGTTAGCAAAAAATTTGTTAAGTCTTGAAATTTATTACGAATGTTGGTTGTAGGAACTGCATTTCATTATAATGACAAAAGTTCGGAGACCAATTATTAATCTGTTGAATTATTGATCTCATGAATATTCATTAGTATTTGCATATTAATCTCAGTGTGTATTTTGAAATCTCATTGTGTAATTAACAATTCTCAGTGTGTGTTTTCAATTTATTTCTTCTCAGTGTGTCTTTTAAAATCTCAGTGTAAAATTTTAAATTCTCAGTGTGTGTTTTCATATTTTAAAATCTCAGTGTGTAATTATGAAATCTCAGTATGTAATTTCGATTTTTCAGTGTGTAATTTCAATTTCTCAGTGTGTTATTTAAGGTTCTTAAATCTCAGTGTGATTTTTTAAATTCTCAGTGTGTAATTTTTTCGAAAAAATGGTTTAAACATAGTTTTGATGAGAACGGCTTGCCATAGTAGAGCGTTTAAAACGTTTATATTGAAAATAGTATTTCAGCTGCTGCTTGAAATGGATGACTGAATTGATCGATTGAATGATAGGATGATGCAAGTGCCATTGTCAGCAACCCACACGTTTCTCAATAGAACACACGTTATTCAGTGAGAAAAGTAACGTAACTGGTTAACGTATATGCAGGGCGGTCACTGCCTATCAGTTTATATCGAAAAGACCTTTGTAGCTTGGAGCGTGTATGTCTCGACCTATCGGTGATATCTATTTCAACGGGTACCACTAGGGGAGAAGGATCTGCTTATTTTTCCGGAGAAGTTGAGACGTCCACCCTCCCACACAGATTTGGGTGAGGTTCGTGTTGCTTATTCTTAGTTTTTTTGTAGTGTATTGTGAACTTGTCTGTCTTTTCATCGTCTATCTTTTTTTTTCTTGCCATGGCGTTGTCAGTTTCTCCCGACTTGTGAGTTTTGAATGTCCCTTTGGTATCTTCCCTCTTTTTTTACATATTCAAATGTATTTATACATCTGTTTTTCATATCATTAAACCTATATTCAGTGGAGGTAGCCATCTTTTATTCCACATCATTTAATGTGCATGTATCTGGAAGGCTTCGTCCTGTCACAATACCAATTTGCCATAACTTTAATCAAGTTGCATTTTGAATTCAGTCTACAAACTGGTAAACTCTTAAAATATTATTATGCTAGAATAATTTGTATTACTCTGCACTAGAATCACAATAACAACCTTTAACTAGCAAAGAGCTCAAATATTTTACCAGTTGATCAGTTTGATTGAAGAGAAGAATTCAAACTGGTCAAGGTCAGATTAACCCTGCCAGACAGACATTTACACCTTACAATCATTCTGTACACCAAAAATTGTTAACTTATTCTTATAGAAACAGACCTAGCTAACCATGAAAATTTAACATTGACCAATGGACCATGAAAGTGAGGTCAAGGTCATGATACCTGCCTGACAGATATATACACTTTAAAATCACACACCAAATATAGTTAACCTTTTGCTAATAGTATGTAACCGGAGAGCATGATTCTACTTACAAAATCGCATGTCTCCACCGGGACTCGAACCCGGGACCTCTGTGTTACAAGGCAGCGCGTTAACCGACTGAGCTAAAGAAGTACTTCCTTAGCTCAACCGCTTACGGCTGACTAAGTATCTACTAAATTTCTAAGGGAAGCAATCCCGTCACACTTCCCCCACCTCAAGAGTCATTATACTCTATAATGATGATATCCTCATCTTTTTTATATTTATGTTTTAACCTGGCTAGGTATTTCTTCTAACTGTGGGTTTTTATTTTTGGGCGCCAAATGTAACCGGAGAGCATGATTCTACTTGCAAAATCGCATGTCTCCACCGGGACTCGAACCCGGGACCTCTGTGTTACAAGGCAGCGCGTTAACCGACTGAGCTAAAGAAGTACTTCCTTAGCTCAAACGCTTACGGCTGACTAAGTATCTACTTAATTTCTAAGGGAAGCAATCCCGTCACAAGTATTTGACCAATGAACCATAAAAATAAGCTAACGGTCAGATGAAACCTGCCAGACAGACATGTACATGACCTACTTTTGGTGGTAGCCTGTTTTCTTTTAGAGGCATCCTATCAACAAGTTGTGTAATAATAAGCCATAAAGTATATGATCAATATTTTAGTGTCAAACAAGTTAATCTGAACTAGCATGGAAAAAGAGGGGTACCGAATGAGGTGAAACTGTAATGAGTCTGTAATACCAAACATCATTTTAAAATTTTGTGGTTCTTGATAATCAACAATTGCTGATGATACACATCAAATTAAAAAGTACATGTAGTTTGATATCAAAGTCAAACCTTCGCTGACAAATGTTTACCTTATAATATCTAGGGACAACCTTTAATATTCTGGGGGAGAATTTCTTCCAGATTGAATATTCGTTTTCATTTGTTGCTATTTTCCGTGGCTTTGCCGTGCGAAAATCTATTTTCACTTTAGTAGAAATTTGTTTACTGCATATTGTGTTATCAAATATATTCATTTTAATCTTGTCTTGTGCAAAGTTATTTATTTTCAGTAATTACCAGGCCAAGTTATTCATTTTCAAAATCTTCCTGACCCCCAAGAAAATCAAATGGTCGACCCCTTTTTATCATTCAGAAGCAAATGTCCAGTAAAACAATGAATATAGATCATAATTAATCTATCACTAATCTTCATTGATTGATTGATTGGTGCTTGCTTAACATCCAGTGGCAAATTTTTCATGCATATTCAAAACAAAACAAATTGATAAAAAATAATAATTAATACAGAAGATACATTCTGCAAGGTAAGACAACCATTAATATAATTTAATCGGTAACACTCTAAGAGTACTCTTAGAAAAATGAAGGGAATGATATCCTTACTACACGATAAAATTAAGGAACACTTAAATCTGATAAAATTCAGATCTATCTCAACTCGCGTGCTCCTATATATAACTCATATGAATAAAACAAAATCAGAGATATATATTTTGATTATATTGCCCCAGTTCCTGGTATTCATTTTACATACAAAGTATTGACTTGAATCTGCAAACTGCAAACATTCTAACCTTATAAATATTCCTTCAGAAAATTATGTGTTTTATCTTATTATAATGACTTATTTTATTAAAAAAATACAGAACATTTTTTGTATGATTCAATTATTGCTAACTTTGCCATATAAGGGGAAATAACTCAAATAACCTTAATATTTGTATACAGGACTATGTCGGGAATTTAGCCATTTTGTTTTAGCAAGAAAACGAGTTCCGTGACCCCAATTTTTATTTTTATTTTCTGTATCATTATCAGAACTATCTTCTTATATCTTATCTTAAAAGTCTGCTGTTTAGTTTTTTTTCTATACAAAATGGTTTTCCATTTATAATGATCTATATAAAATCTGACAATTTTACACAATCTGTAGCTTGTAAAAAAAGCTCTGTTACCCATACTTTTTTTTTTTTATTTTTGAAAAAACCAAGTTATAAACTTCATTTTGGTAAATTATTAAAATGTTCTCTTGATTCTAATTTAGACCCCTTATCTACATTAAATAAACTGTTGCCACAGATATATGTTTCTCTTTTTGCAATTTCGATAAAATGTTGAAACTAAAACGTCAATATTTGAACATGTAATGCAAAACATTTAAAGTCAATGAACCATGACTGAAGGTGCAGTGCCAAATAACATCCATGGAAATGATAAATGCCAATGCTTAGACAACTGCATACCAAAAACCATTGACATACCACTAGTGGTTCCCCATAAACTCACCGTCACAAACTAATACATGTAAATAAGCAAATGTTTCATAGTCAATAGACCATGACTAGGGGACGGGGCCCACTAATCTCCATGGAAATGAGATGTGCCAATGGTAATAAAACTGCGTACCAAATATCATGGACCTACCACTAGTGGATTCCCATAAACTGACTTAAACACAAACTAATACATTGTTGATGTCGCCACCGGAAACAGCTTTTCAACTTCGTCAACCAAGACAAAAAACTTCTTCCAAAATTTCATACAATTTGAGAAGGTTTGATAAAGTTATTGATGTCTAAAAAACATCAGACTGAACCTAACTGTTTGTTGGGACCTAATCATGAATAGTTAATTTTGACTAAACATGAAAATAAGGTGAATCTTAAAATGATATATATACATGCCCCTCAGACATGCACACCTTACAATCATTCTATCCATTGAGTATATTGACGAATTTCTAAGTTATAGAGAATACCTAATACCAATTAACTTTGACACAGAGATATGTCTAGCATGATGGCAGAAAATTAAAAAGACAACCTGATGGACAGCAACATTGTTTATTATAAAATTCAAATTTGCTGGACCATGACCTACAGGGCCTTGTAATAGTCATCAAACTGATATGTAGTTATTTACTTTTACAAATTGTGACTTGGATGGAGAGTTGTCTCATTGGCACTCATACCACATCTTCTTATATCTATATAGTTATGCAAATTTATAGAAAATTTCATTGATCTATCAAAAGTAGTTCCTATCAAACTAACTTAAGCAGAAAACTTAACATAAACAAGAATGTGTCTATAGTATACGGATGCCCCACTCACACTATCAATTTCTATGTTCAGTGGACTGTGAAATTGGGGTCAAAACTCTAATTTGGCATTCAAATTAAAAAGATCATATCATATGAAACATGTGTACTAAGTTTCAAGTTGATTGGACTTCAACTTCATCAAAAACTACCTTGACCAAACACTTTAACCCGAAGCGGGACAGAAGAACGGACGCACAGACCAAAAAACATAATGCCCCTCTACTATTATAGGTGGGGCATAAAAATTGCTAATTAATTTAGTCACTGGACCATGACCTAGGGGCAGGGCCTCGAAATAGTCGTCAAACTGATATGTACTGATGGTAATGCAACTTTATAGTAAATTTAATTGATCTATCAAAAGTAGTTCCTATCAAACTGACTTTAATAAGCAGAAAACTTAACAATTGTTAACTCCGATAACAGCGACTTGATGGCGCTGACAATGCCAAAGTAGTGGTCACCAGAAATTCAACACCTATGTCTCGCCTTAAGCTACTCTTGTCGCAGGCGATACAAAAACTGATCATTAATCACTGAACCATGACATAAGGCCACTGTCAGCTGATCCCTGTCTGAAGGACATGTATACCTTGCAATGAATATATATATATATCAAATAAATTTGTCCTTATCACACATAAAAACTGCCAAATTAATGTAAAAAAAACAAACTATAAGTGGTCATTGTACCTTTAAAACTGGGTCAAGACAATGGTCATATGCCAGTGAAAACCTCAGACCATAATTCATCTGCATACCAGATATGGATTATCAAGGTCTTCTACTGTCTGGATAATGAAGTTTTCTACAAGATGCCATGCTGACTTGGTCGCCAGATGAGTATCCGTGTTTTGCATGTGACAGGCAAGACAATAAGATCATTTCAGCATTCTAGATCTATTTTTAGCAGCGGCAGCCAAGCAGGTAATCAGCAAGTCCAATTCTGTAAGGTAATTCTTAAAGCATCATTTGTCTAAAGTCTTGTGTTCAAAACCAGTAAAGAAGTTTCATTAACATTTGAAAAATTTAAAGAATGATGATGATAGACACCAAGTGATGGAACTATAAATAACCTCAACCACCAAGTTGTCAAGGCAGTAATGGACATGATTAGAGATACCAGAGTATAGCCATGGGTTTTAAAGGAAAAAAGAACGAGAAATTTTGAATATTCAAATACAAGTTAACCTACAACTTCCAATCTTGTTGAAAATGGAGAATCTTTACCTATTTTTTGCTTTTTGGTAAAAAATATTAACATTTTTTCAAACATACACAAAAATTGTCTAAATTACATTCCTTACTGTTTCAGTTGTATCACACAATAACTCTATACAGCCACACACAGTCAAAGTTACCTGAAAAAGAAATATAATCTGTCAAAACAATATTCAATGCAAAGGAATAATTAACTGGGCATTACACTTATGATGCATATAACACTTCTTTTACTTTGTTTTAAAATGATTGTTGACATAAATTTTAATCTACCATTCTTTATCAACAAAAAAGGATGAAAAACAAGTTGTTTTTGATGTCTGACATATTTGCTTTTTAGTTGCTTACATCTTCATCATTTGGTCTCTTGTTGATAGTTGACTCATTGGCAATAATATCACATCTCTATTTTATATATCGGGACATCTTTAAATAAAAAAAAAAACACACACACACACAAGATTTCCTCATCTATATTTTTTGACTTCCCTTACACCTAGATACCTCCTTCCAGATTATATATACATAACTTAAGAAAACATTTTAAAATGTGAGATCTTCTTCTGTGCATAATAAAAATCTTCTATGTAATGGTGTTTTCTTACCGTAAAAATCAGCTCCAATGGCCATTTCCACCTTCAATCCTTACGGACAAGCTGTGATGCTAACCTGAAATATAAAATGCTTAGTCATTAAAAACTGTTTAAAAGGATCACTGTTGGTATATGGTATAAATATTATATAGAAATGGGTTATATATATATATTATTAGATGTTAAGAATATATTGATTAGACAGCAATCTAACAAACTTTGAGATATGTAAATTACTCATAAAGGTACTGATGAGAGAGAATAGACTTACCAAACTCTTATAAACCTTCAAGCCTAGAGCACATAATATTCTTGATAATACATTTTTTTAAACTGGAATATCATACTGGTACCTACCTAAGTGTTAGCTGTATTAGACCACCAAGTCTTATTTCCACACCATGAAAATGTGTCACAGAAACAACCTAAAATGGAATTAAAATTGACACATAATATATTTTACAAATTGAATTCTCTCGTCAATCTAAAATTTACTAAACACTGTTCTGATTTTTAACTTCATGTTAACAATAGTATTACATCACCACCAGTTTGAAAAAATAATATAAAAATGGAAAAACAAAATAGTCTAAGGTTTACGATTTGAATTTCAACTGGACAAAAATCATCTGCATATTTTACGGAGTTATCTTCAATTGAATAAACAAATTTTGCTGTTAATGGTAATGGTCTCCCATTCAAGTTTTATTTCCGTCTCATGATTTACTATTACTTATTAATAAAAAATCTTGTTCATGTATCTGGCAGCTTAAAATATTAAACTGGTAAATTAGTTTGTCAATGGTGATTTGCATGCAACAGATACAATGAACGTCTATTCAATATTTCTAGAGAATGTATAGAAACTGTTTGGCTTTAATAAACTTGCCTTATTATTTTCTTGGTAAAGCCTCAGACTTGGTTGAAGATTTAATTGACCATCTTCCTTAGAGCTGCTACCCTGGCTGCCAAGTAGGCTATCCTCATCTTATTGCCAATCCATTTTTGTACATTCTTAGAAATAAAGTCATATATATATAAAATACCAGATGCACTTTCAATTAATCATCTTGATTGAAAATTGTACCAAATCACATGTACTGGTAGTGAACCATGATTTCTCCCACCCTTATCTATTATCTAGAGCTCTGTTTACATTTTCTATTTACAGAGCTCTCAATAATAGTCAATATTAGCTAGTATACATCTGATATTTAAAACATTTAAAAAAAAACTTATACAAATGTGAATATTCAAGTAACTAAAGTTATAATTCCCTGACATTGGTGGTTCTCTTCTATCAAAAACACTCCCTCAACCAATAAAAAAAATAGCCACCAAGATATAACCAATTGTGCTGAAAGTGGGGTCTAACACCAAAAATCAATCAATCTTTTTTTCACCAAGATGTTCCTTTACTTTGCCTCTTGTGAAATTATCTTAAATTTTTTAGCTAAAAATACTGCTAAAGTAACAAGAAGTTGGACAAATGTATACCAAACAATTCAGAAAACCCAAAAATAAACATTCCAATAAAATAACATTTTTTTTTTTTTTTTTTTTTTTTTTTTATTCTCCATTCTTAACCTATTGGAAGTGTTTTGACTACACATGGAACATTATCAAGATATCTTAAGTAGGTCTACAAGTAAAATTGTAAAATTGGTCTGTTTCAATTCATTTTCAAAGTACAAATTAAATCTAGTCACAGGGGAAAAATAATGAATAGGATCTGAACTTTAAACTCATCATTACAAAACTACATACCAAAAACCAGTTCAGTATCCATGAGCATGACAAAAAAAGTGTCAAGGCAATAATGGACATGAGTAGAGATACCAGAATATAGCCATGGGATTGAAGGAAAAAAGAACAAGTATTTTGAAATTATAAATATAAGTTAACCTACAACTTCCAATCTTGTTGAAAAAGTATTTTGAAATTATAAATATAAGTTAACCTACAACTTCCAATCTTGTTGAAAATGGAGAATCTTTACACATTTTTTTTGTTTTTTGTAAAAAAAAAAATAAACATTTTTGCAAACATACACAAAAATTGTCTTAATTACATCTTTACTGTTTCAGCTATATCACACAATAATTTTAAGTTACCTTAAAAAGAAATATACATTCTTAAACATATGTCAAAACAACATTCAATGCAAAGGAATAATTAACAGGGCATTATACTTGTGATGCATATAACATTTCTTTTACTTTGTTTTAAAGTGATTTGTTGACATAAATTTTAATCTACTATTCTTTATTAACAAAATTGGATGAAAAACAAATTCTTTGTTGATGTCTGACATATTTGCTTTTCATTTATTGTTTTATCATATATCAAATCGTTGGATTTTCTTGTTTGAATTCTTTAAGGTTTTGCTCATTGTTGGGACTTTATAGCTAACTATTCGGTATAGGTTTTGTCATCGTTGAAGGCCGTACGATGGCATGTATTTGCTTACATCCTCGTCATTTGGTCTCTGAATGATAGTTGTCTAATTGGCCATAATATCACATCATCTTTATTTTTTATATGAGGACAACTTTTAAAACCAAAAAAACAGACATAAGACATAAGACATAAGATTTCGTTATTTATAATTTAACTTTAGAAACCATTTTAAAAAATGTAATATCTTCTTCTGTGCATAATAAAATTTAGGGCATTTACATGTTCTTTGGTGATTAGTTTATACATCTTTGTAATGTTGTTTTCTTACCGTAAAAATCTGCTCCAATGGCCATTCCCAGCTTCAATCGTTACGGACGAGCTGTGATTCTAACCTGAAATATAAAATGCTTAGTCATTCAAAAATGTTTAAATGGTCACTGTTGGTATATGGTATAAATATTATATAGAAATGGGTTATACATATATGTTATAGATGTTAAGAACATATTGATTAGACAGCAATCTAACAAAATTTTACGTAATTAATTCAGATCCTTACTCATTTAACGGTACTGATAAAAGGGAGAATAAAATGACCAAACTCTTATAAACCTTCAAGTCTAGAGCACATAATATTTTTGATAATACATTTGTTATATTTTTTCAAAACTGGAATAACATACTGATACCTAACTAAGTGTTAGCTGAATTAAACATGCCAATGGTAGGAGTTTAATCTAGAATAAATGCAAAAGGCTAATTAATTTCTACCCTGCTTTCTCTTTGGCCAAATAACTACTTTCACTTTCAACAAACAAATTTTCCCACATGTTTTACTTATTTCAATATATTTGCAACTTATAGGACTATTTAAATAGTAAACTTTTCAAAGAAAAAAGTAGCAAGAAAACTTTGGAAGAAATACCCCATATACCACTTGGGAACTATATTCCTAGACCACGAACAAAGGGTATGAAGCCATATGGTATAAATATAATATAGAAATGGGTTATATATATATATATGTAGTAGATGTTACGAACATATTGATTAGGCAGCAATCCAACAAATTTTGACGTAATTAATTCAGATCCTTAAATCTACTCATTTAACGCATACCTGCCAACTTTTCGAAATCTCCATGGGGGATTTTAAGCGCACGAGGACCTAATGCACCTCTTATATTGTCATTAGTGTTTTTAATCTACTATATTGTTTCAATGAGTATGTATGTGCTTAAATACCCTTTTAACTCATTTGAATGCTTGTTTTGAGGTGTTCAGTTAATATAATAAAGAATTCTAAAATTCAAGTCAAAACCTCTCTTGGGGGATATCTCCCATAAATCGGGATAGTTGGCAGGTCTGTTAACGGTAATGATAAAAGAGAGAACAAACTGACCAAACTCTTATAAACCTTCAAGCCTATAGCACATACTATTTTATTATAATACATCTATTTTTTTCAAAACTGGAATATCATACTGTTACCTACCTAAGTGTTAGCTGTATTAGACCACCAAGTCTTATTCCCACACCATGAAAACGTGTCACAGAAACAACCTAGAATGGAATTCAAATTGACACATTACATATTTTACAAATACATTTCTCTCGTCAACCTCAAATTTACTAAACATTGTTCTGATTTCTAACTTCATGTACACAATAGTATAACATCAACACCAGTTTGTGAAATTAATATAAAAAATGGAAAACAAAATAGTCGAAGGTTTATGATTTGAATTTCAATTGGACAAAAATCATCTGCATATTTTACAATGAGTTATCTCCCATTGAATAAACAAATCTTGAAGTTAATTGTACTGGTTTCTCCTTGAAGTTCTGTTTCTAGCTCATGATTTACTATTGCTCATTTAATAGAAAATCTTGTTCATGTATCTGGTAACTGAAAATATTTAACTGGTAAATTAGTTCGTCAATGGTGCTTTCCATGCAAAATATTAAATGCACTTTTATCCAATATTTCTAGCGAATATATAGAGATTGTTTAGCTTTAATAAACTTGCCTTATTATTTTCTTGGTAAAGCCTCAGACTTGTTTGAAGATTTAATTGACCATCTCCCTTAGAGCTGCATTCCTGGGTGCCAAGTAGGCTGTCCTCATTATCTTATTGCCAATAAATTTTTTGTACACTTTTAAAAATAGTCATATATACAAAAAAATATCAGATGCACTTTGAATTAATCACCTTTATTGAAATTTTCACCAAATCACATGTACACTTAGTGACTCATGATTTATTCCACCCTTCTTATCTATTATCTAGAGCTCTGTTTACATTTTTTATCAACAGAGCTCTAAATAATAGTCAGTATTAGCTAGTATACATCTGATGTTTTAAAAAAAAACTTGTACAAATGTGAATATTCAAGTGTATAAAGTTATAATTCCCTCACATTGAGGATATTTCAAGAATTTTGAG
The DNA here is from genome assembly GCA_017311375.1 of Mytilus coruscus. Lineage (NCBI taxonomy): Eukaryota > Metazoa > Mollusca > Bivalvia > Mytilida > Mytilidae > Mytilus > Mytilus coruscus. The sequence goes on along the minus strand of CM029596.1, from coordinate 119,588,076 downwards.
TTAAACAGGGGTATAATAAATTACATCCCTTTGACCTAAATTTTACCCTGTTAGGACTCCAAATCATTGCTATATTTAACAAAAATACAAAAAAAAAGGTATAATTAAAATTAAAAAATAATTTGATATAAAAATCCAACACATTTTAATAACGTATTTAGTATATCAATTTTTACCTACAGGCCTTGGTGGCAGAGTGGTCTAAGTATTTATTGTATAACTAGCCTGTCCATACTGAGGTTGAAGAATCAAGCCCAGCATGTGGTAGGTGCGTTCGACTCAAATCTTAATTGACTAGTATTTCCGAAAGTTGGTTAAAAAAACTCCCTCAACCAATAAAAAAAATGGCCACCAAGATATAATAAATCGTGCTGAAAGTGGCATCTAACACCAAAAATCAATCAATCTTTTTTTTCACCAAGATGTTCCATTACTATGTTCCATAACAAAAAGTTGGAAAATATATATATCTAACAATTCAGAAATCCAAAAAATACATTTCAACAAAATAATTTTTTTTTCCCTTTTTTTTTTTTTTTTTTTTAGATTTTCCATTCTTAACCGACTGGAAGTGTTTGGAATACACATAGACCATTATTAAGATATCTTAAGTAGGTCTTCAAGTAAAATTGTAAAATTGGTCCATTTCACTTCATTTTCAAAGTACAAATTAAATCTAGTCACAAGGGGGGAGGAGGGGGGTTAATGAATAGGAACTGAACTATGAACTCATCACAACAAAACTACATTCCAAAAATCATTTTGTGTCCATAAGCATGTTTAAAAAAAGTGTGTAAAGGCAAGAATTGACATGAGTTAAGATACCAGATGGACATGAGTAAAGATACCAGATGGACATGAGTTAAGATACCAGAATATAGCCATAGGTTTTAAAGGGAAAAAAAGAAGAGAAATTTTGAAATTTCAAATACAAGTTAACGGACAACTTCCAATCTTGTTGAAAATGGAGAATCTTTACGCATTTTTTTTTTTTTTTAAATTTATAAACAATTTTTCACAAATACACAAAAATTGTCTAAATAACATTCTTTACTGTTTCAGTTATATCACACAATGATTTTATGCAGCCACAGTTAAAGTTACCTGAAAAAGAAATATACATGCTTAAAAATATCTGTCAAAACAATATTAATGCAAAGGAATAATTAACTCGGCATTACACTTATGATGCATATAAAATTTCTTTTACTTTATTTCAAAGTGATGTGTTTGTTTACATTAATTTTACACTACCAGTCATTATGTGCAAAAAAGGATGACAAACAAGTAGTTTGTGGATGTCGGACATATTTGTTTATATTTCATTGTTTCATCATAATTCAGACTGTTGATGTGCTCGTTTGAATTGTTTCACATTTTGTTCTATTTTGGACGTTATAGTTAACTCCACAGTATAGCACATCAGTTGTTCTCTGGGTGATAGTTATCTCATTGGCAATCATACCACCTCTCATTTATTTTATATATGTGGACAATTTTAGAAATAAAAAAAAACAGTAAGATTTTCCAAGTACTGGTATAATTTTTGACTTCCCTTATTTATCTTAATACCTCCTTTAAGATTATATATACAGTTATAATCAAGAATAATTAAAATGTGAGATCTACATCTCTGCATAATAATAATCTAGGGTATTTACATACTCTTGGTTGAATAATTCATAAATCTATGTATTGGTTCTTACCATACATGTCAGCTCCAATGGCCATTAATTCTCAGCGTCAATCCTTATGGACAAGCTGTAATGCTAAACTGAAATATATAATGCTTAGTCATTCAAAATTGTTTAAAAGGATAACTGTTGGTATACTGTATATATATTATATAGAAATGGGTTATCTACATGTAATAGGTGTTGAGAACATATTGATTCGACAGCAATCCAACAACACAAAAAACTAAATCAATTCTGATCCTCATATTTACACATATATTTGTACTGATAAAAGGAAGAGTAGACTTCTGACCAAACTCTTATAAACTTTCAAGCCAGGAGCACATATTTTCAAATAATTTTTATAATACATTTATTTTTTACAAAACAATACACTGGTACTTACCTACATATTAGCTGTATTAGACAACCAAGTCTTATTCCCACACCACGAAAACATCTCACAGAAAGAACCTTAAATATTTAAATTGACAATTTTTATGTTACAATTCCATTACTCTGATATTTACTAAATACTGTTCGAATTTCTTACATGTACACAATAGTATAACATCAACAACAGTTTGTAAAATTAAAATAAAAGATGGAAAAATGAAAAAAAAAGTCTTATAAGTTTATGTTTTGAGTTACAACTCCACAATAATCATCTAGTTTAAACAAATATTATTGTTAAAAAAGACCAATCATCTGCATATTTTACAATGAGTTATCTCCCATTGAATGAAAATCTGTTCATTGTACTAGTCTCCCCTTGAAGTTGTACTATTTCAGGATTTGTTATTACTATTTAAATAGAAAATCTTGTTCATGTACCTGGTATCTTATGTTATAAAGTATTAAACTAATTCATCAATGTCTTTATGAATGCGTAAGATAAGAAGGGTGATGTTAGTTGTCTTGATGTACACTTTTTATCAAACTATTTACAGAATGTATAGATATTGTTTTGCTTAAATAAACTTGCCTTATTATTTTTCTTGGTAAAGCCTCAGACTTGGTTGAAGATTTATTTAACCATCTGCCTTGGAGCTGCTACCTTGGCTACTCTTATATGCTTTTCAACATAGGTTCACTGAATCCATTTATCTACTTAATGAAATGTACTTTCCATTTTATTTAATCGAATATACAATTGTCACAAGAATGTTTCAAAGCATCTCACAACAATTTCTTTTCCCAATCATGGCTACTGGAGTTATTCTCGATGTAAAATACAAATAATTTAGTAAATTTATTCATAAAATACTGTAAAAATACCAGATGTGCTTTTAAACAGAAAGCTTGTATTTTGAAAATTTATTAAATGTGTTTGATACCCTACAATTTCTCTTTCCCATTAAAAGTATTATTTAGAACTATGTTTACATTTTTTTATTTGCAGAGCTCTAAATAATAGCTCATATATCAGTTAGCAGACATCTGATATGTAAATACTTAAACAAATGTAATTAAAAGGACAGTAAAGTAATTGCCTAACACCTGTAAATCACCAACATTTTTTAATATTTCAAAGCATAGTTTAAAAGACTACCCCTTCTTTAAAAGTTTACTCATCATGCACACAGTAGTCATGTAAATTCAAAAAATTGATCAAAGTCTCAAATAGCTGAGTTGTGCAGATTGTTCTTAAACAATGGAGAATGGTCTATACTAAAATTTAAATATATGGAAATATAAAATGTGAAAGTAGGGGATGATGATCAACCTCAATTGATTTGCAACTCTCTGTGAAGGTCAAAAGATATGGGTTAAAAACAAAATTGGTAAGTTCTTTTCAAATTTTAGATGAAAAATTACAAAGTTCCCAAGTTGGGAAAATGAGTAAAACATTATCAAACAATTCCATAGTACCAGGTGCACAACGAATCTATCCCATCGAACTAGAGATAAAGGATACTACAGATACAGTTAAGTCGGCCTCATATCTTGACTTACATCTAGAAATTGACAATGAGGGTCGGTTGAAAACAAAACTTTACGACAAAAGAGATGATTTCAGCTTCCCAATTGTGAACTTTCCATTTCTATGTAGCAACATTCCAGCAGCGCCTGCATACGGAGTATATATCTCCCAATTGATACGATATTCCCGGGCTTGATTTCCTTGATAGAGGATTGCTGCTCACAAGGAAGCTATTAAACCAACAGTTCCAAATGGTGAAGTTGAAATCATCCCTTCGTAAATTTTACGGACGCCATCACGAGTTGGTTGACCGTTATGGAATAACCGTTTCACAGATGATATCGGATATGTTCCTTATGTCGTAACTACAATACCCTTCCCTTTTCACGAATGTGACTTACCGAATTAGACTATTTACCGGATTTGTAATAACATAAGCAACACGACGGGTGCCACATGTGGAGCAGGATCTGCTTACCCTTCCGGAGCACCTGAGATCACCCCCAGTTTTTGTGGGGTTCGTGTTGCTTAGTCTTTAGTTTTCTATGTTGTGTCATCTGTACTATTATTTGTCTGTTTGTCTTTTTATTTTTGGCCATGGCGTTGTCAGTTTGTTTTCGATCTATGAGTTTGACTGTCCCTCTGGTATCTTTCGTCCCTCTTTTAAATATTTGTGCAATCATTATGTGAAGTTTCAGAGATCTAGAATGAAAACTCCATAAGATGATTACACAAAATCGGTATCGTCTTTGTAAATTTTGATAAAATTATTAAGTTCACAAATTTTGGAAAAATGGGGGAAAAATTCAAGCAATTTCATAATAGCAGATACACAACTTCAATATAAGTGTAATCTTTCTGTGAAGTTCCAGTGGTACAAGAAACACTGAAATAAAAAAAATACAAATATGATGTAAAATGGTACATTGTAGTAGGACATCTTTAAATTTAGTAAATAATTTAGTAAGAAAAATTAGGAACTCAAAGAAATGATAAAAATACTGATTCTTTATAATAAAAAATATTTTTCAAAATTCAAATTGCACGTGATACTTCAATAATTTTGTTTTTAAACTATAATACGTGAAGAGAAATAGTTCCAAAATTTTACAATTCAAAAAGTAATGTTTTTGTGCTCAAACTATGTTTGATAGCATATTGATTAGTGATATCAAAATTTGCTTTCTATAGGCTTTTATCGAGAATTGGTCAAAACCATGAATTGAAGTAATTAAAGTTATCAACCAATGTCTGAAAAAATGCCTAGTGTTAGAGGTGAGAGTTGAAAATTAACCCAAGGTTGAGATGTTTGAAGCAAAGAGAGATAACTACTGTACGATATCTGGATTGATTATTTATAAAATAACTTGGTGGTGATAATAGTTTCAGATAACCCAGAATGAAAGTTTGTTTGGGTATTGAACATTATTAATATTTTTTATTATTTTCTTTTCTTTTCTTTTTGTCAAAACATTAAGTAATGTATGTTAGATTAGAGATACACCCACATTAGACTGTATTTAAATGTTATTTTTACTTCATGATTACCTTGTTAGCAAACAGTGTTTGAAGAAGCAGATACTCAAAATAATTTTGAAAAAGCTAAAGTAAACATAACTTTTTGGATAATTTTTCCTATACTTGAATTCATTTTAATATACAAAATGTGTTTTCTAATATTATCTAATTTTTCCTTTTCCAATCCATCATAATATGTGAAATACAATTTAGATTTTAATTTAAGATTTTGAATTTGAAATAAAAAAATATGACATTTGTACAAATTCAAAGTTTAAAGCAGTTTATGTTTTAACATGCTTATTTTTCGATCTTAATGAATGTAAAATATCAAATATATTTCATTCCAGAATAACATATAAAAATCCCTTTGAATGAAAAACACCATATCCTGACTACAGAAAAAACCAAAGAACAAAAGAGAATATATAACCAACCCTACAGTAAGATTTTCCACCAATAAGTAACTATGTTAAATGTTAGTAAAGACGCAGCGCTCTAAGCACAATGTATTTCTGAAATGATAATTTGATATTTGTGGTAGTCTACAAAAAAAACTTTAAAAAAAAGATTAATAATCTGATATGAAACTTTAAATACACTAGACCAGAGTTTAAAATAATGTCAGGCACCGGTACTGTTTTTCTACCATCTGGCAATCACAATGCATCACAAATAGACAGAACAACACATTAATTCACGCATGCGTGTAGCGCATGAGTTAATTATCAGTGTTGTAAAGTCACGAGTTGAATATTTTTCGATATTTTAATTCTTTGATTAGTTTTTCTTTTTATTGCATTGACAATGGGCTTTTTAATAAAACTCAAGTAGAAAATGTAAGGAACTATATCTTTTTCTTCCCATTCACAATTTGCTTTGATGCAACGTCATCGACAACTTCATGACAACACCTATTGTTGTATGACGTCAGAGGATTGAAATAACCGAGTTTATTTCACAGGTGAAATAATCGATTTTCATTTCACTGGGAAATCACGGTAATTCATTGCAACCAATGTTATAAATACATATAATAAACAGTGATAAAAAAAAGTTCAAAAATATCAAACCAAATATATGAATCTTTATAAATATTTGCACATTTAAAAACAAAACTTTTTTCAGAATATATATAAAGAAGAATTGGCATTAATGGCAGCCAACATCATTGGTCAATTGATCTTTATGGCTATATATCAGTCAATATCTTCATTTCAAATCTTTATTTATATCAGTAATGAAGACAATTTAATGTTATAATCATTATTTTACGATATTAATTTGTGCGTCAAATTATCAGAAGTTGGTGACTAACCAAAACAAAATGATGTATACATTTTGAACAGAAATGAACAAAATAAACTGAATTTCAAACAATCTAAATCAAGTCATATTTTTCCAATTACTTAAAAAAAATTCAGATAAAAATATGAAAAAATCCAAATTGACAATCAGAAACTTTACTTTCCTTCAGTGAGAATATCAGAGATTCATTGTTAATTGTCGATGTTAAGAGACTATTTTGTGTTATAATTAATTCAGAAAATAACGTGTTAATTGGGGGTCAAGTTTATTTACAATTACACTACATTCTCATTAAAATATATTTCATTAGAAAAGAAATTTGAAAAAGAAATTTTTGACCAACTTGTAATAAAGTTTCAAGCCGATTTTCCAGGGAAAACTGATTTGTATTGCTTAACAAATATTAACATTGTTTTAAGTACAATTGTCATAACCAAATACCTACATGCAACTCATCCTCATCTGCTATGTACAATGGAACCATCGTTATGGTGTACGACTGAATCGTCTCCGGGCAGCATCTGTAACAAAAACTAAAATTATAAACAAGCTTACATATAATTTAGGCAGGGTTTATTTGTGTTAAAAATCTAGTGTTTGCAAGTGCAACTCTTAGTGGTTGTTCCTTATTTAGACGAAGTACACGTGACAAGAACTCAGTTTTGCAAACTCTGTTGGAAAAGACGGACACCATTTTGTTTTATGAAGCTATTTCTTTGCTTTTTGGGTGGTTTCCATCTGATCCACTTTTTATAACAGGTTAAAAGGAAGCTTTAATCAGGCAAGTTTTCCTAGGTAATTGAAGCAAGTTTAAGAACTTAACAGTTATAATCCAAACTTGTGTAATCGTCATTATTTCAAATCAGGATGCAGCAATTATATAGTGCAGGGAACATTGTTTTTAATCATTACCTAACAAGTTCAACCTAATTTTAAGTACAATTGTAATAACCAAATACCTACATGCAACTCATCCTCATCTGCTTTGTACAATGGATCATCTTCATAGTGTACGACTGAAACTTCTCCGGGCTGTATCAATCTGTAACAAAAACAAAAATTATAAACTAGCTTACATATGATTTAGGCAGCGTTTATTTGTGTTTCTATGTGCAACTTGTAGTGGTTGTTCCTTATTTAGAAGAGGTACACGTGGCAAGAACTCAGTTTTGCAAACTTTGTTTGAAAAGAACACAAATTTGTTTTGTGAAGCTACTCCTTTGTTTTTTGGGTGGATTCCATCTGATTCACTTTTTATAATAGGTTAAAAGGAAGCTTTAACTATGCAATTATTCTAGGTAATTGAAGAATGTTTAAGAACTTAGCAGTTTAAGATCCAAACTTGTATAATGGTTAATATTTCAAATCAGGATGCAGCAATTATATAGTGCAGGGAAAATTGATTTTTCTCATTACCTAACAAGGTTCAACCTAACTTTAAGTACAATTGTAATAATCAAATATCTACATGCAACTCATCTTCATCTGCTATGTACAATGGAACCATCGTCATGGTGTCTGACTTATTTAGAAGTTGTACACGTGGCAAGAACTCAGTGTTGCCAACTGTGTTGGAAAAGACTGACACCATTTTGTTTTGTGAAGCTATTCCTTTGTTCTTTGGGTGGTTTCCATCTGATCCCCTTTTTATAACAGGTTAAAAGGAAGCTTTAACCAGGCAATTATTCTAAATAAATTGAAGAATGTTTAAGAACGTAGCAGTTATGATCCAAACTTGTATAATGGTCATTATTTCAAATCAGGTGCTGTAACTATAATTATAGTGCAGTGGAAATTGATTTTTTTCATTACCTAACACAAGGTTTAACATAACTTTAAGTACAATTGTAATAACCAAATACCTACATGCAACTCATCCTCATCTGCTATGAACAATGGAACCATCGTTACGGTGTACGACTGAAACTTCTCCGGGCAGCATCTGTAACAAAAACAAAAATTATAAACAAGCTTGCATATAATTTAGGCAGGGTTTATTTGTGTTAAAAATCTAGTGTTCGCATGTGCAACTCTTAGTGGTTGTTTCTTATTTAGAAGAAGTACACGTAACAAGAACTCAGTTTTGCAAACTCTGTTGGAAAAGACGGACATCATTTTGTTTTGTGAAGCTATTCCTGTTTTTTTGGTTGGTTTCCATCTAATCCACTTTTTATAACAGGTTAAAAGGAAGCTTTAACAAAGCAATTTGTCCTAGATAATTGAAGACTGTGTAAGAACTTACCAGTTATGATCCAAACTTCTATAATGGTCATTATTTCAAATCAGGTGCTGTAACTATAATTATAGTGCAGTGGAAATTGATTTTTTTTATTACCTAACACAAGGTTTAACATAACTTTAAGTACAATTGTAATAACCAAATACCTACATGCAACTCATCTTCATCTGCTTTGTACAATGGAACCATCTGATGTACGACTGAAACTTCTCCGGACAGTTTTACGTCAAATGATAAATTAGGGGACCTGGAAAATCTATTTACAATTACCATACATTTTTATTAAAATACGTTTCATTAGAATATCAATTTGAAAATGACCCATCGGACTCAATTGTAATGAAGAACAAAGCCGTTTTTCCACAGAAAACTGATTTTTCATTACCTAACAAATATTCACATAGCTTTAAAAACAATGACCAAATACCTACAATCCTCTCATCGCCATCTGCTATGTACAATGGAACAATCTTCAAGGTCTACCGCAGTAATATTCTATGTGTTGCATCTGTTACAAAAACAAAAATTATAAATAAGTGATGGATAACATCTGTGATACAAATGATTTTGACTGCATCTGTAAGAGAAACAAAAAAGTATAAATTAGTGCAGTGTTGGAGAACGTCAGTGTCATAACCATGAAAGCAGGCACTTCTACATTTTCAGAGTAGAACTAGCATGTAGCTATTGTATGGACTAGCGGAAACTTTGTGCTACTCTCCCTCGTCTACTACAACGGAGCCATATTCAAGGTCTATGACGGAAACATCCTCTGGGCTGCATCTGTTAAAAAGAAATGTATTAATTAGTGATCTTTTGGAGAATGTCGTTGTCATATCCCTTATGCTTCTCATTCTTATCTGCTTCAATGGATCCATACTCAAGGTCTATGATGGAAACATCCTTTTTTGCTGCATCTAAAGCAAACACAAAAATTATTTATAAGACAGTTTTGGGTAACTCAAATAAAATATACATATATTCAATAGTGAGCAAAAAAAAAAAAAGCGTCAAACCAAACATAGAACTTTCCAAAAAAATTTGCATATATTTATAAAAATAAATTTTTACTTTTTTTGTTACACAACATGGTTGCTGTCAATAGATATTGCTGATTTGCTGTGTTTAGGTCTCTGTTATCTAAATATTTGATGAAATGTGTATTTGATAAGAAATGTTGACAAAAATTATATTAAAATGTTATGGTTTGACCAGACAAAAACCACAAAAGGTTTGAAATCAAAATTAAATTCTATAAAGGTCAAAATAACGAAGTAATAAAAGAATAATGTTAATACATACCTCCACACTTCAAACTAGTTTTAATATAACCTCAATATGTAATCCATATTTTTTACCTATCTGCCATACCAGTATTTCTTTAAAACCTGAAGAATAAACTAATCTGCTGAAGTAGTTGTGGGATATATGTCAATCAGACAGTAAGGTAACAATCTAAACACCCCTCCCCCTTTTCCCAAAATTCCCAACAATTTACAAAATAAAATCTACGATCCTGTTTTGTTGACCTACTTTTACTTCCATGAAGCCTCCATACATTCCTGGTCTTTTTACATTTATATATTCTACTCAACTATACCTACATTTTGCCCAATACTCATTGGTAGTCTAGAAACCTGCAAGGAATAAACTTTGATAGTCCAAACCTAAAATTTTGCCCAATTCATTTCTTTACTCATTGTCAAATACTCAACATGGAATATCTCTCAAAATTTACTACAGATCACATTAATTTCTGAATTTACAGTAATTGTTCATTTTTTTTAAATCACTAGAAAAAGAAACAAGTCAATTATGAAAATCTATTTTGGTGTACAAACCTTAAGCCTTGTTACCAAAAGTTAAAAAAAATGGTGAAAAATTGATTAACTATCGAAAAAAAATCCTCTAAACACTTTTAATGAACAAACTCATTTCTACTCTGGAGAAACCATAAACAAGTATTGGGTCAGAGTCAATCCAAAGTCTCAATGCATGAACACTTCAATGCAACTAACAACAACATGATTTCCTCATTAGACGTCACTCAAGAGGTCAATAATGAAAAAGTCTTTATAGGACCTAGTTCCAGTGGTCGCTAGTCCCATTCAACTTCAGATATTTTGTCATTAGTCTTCAGTCCAGGTGCAGTGTTTGTGCAATATATAGTATCTACAGAGAAGAAATGAGTAAAAATCTATTCAATAAAATGTTTCTTCACAAGCTTGTATACATACATTACATTGTAATACTTGTTCAATGACGTAGGATACACTTTGGACATATTAGTGTGCTTATAGGTAACCATGCTGTTACAATGATGTTTTGTTAAGGAAATGGCATCCTACATCAAAACAGGTTTTCTGACACATGAAAAACAAAATCTTTAATTGATGTTAGCATGGCTAATGGTTATGTAATATTGTCAAAGTTTTGTATTTCTTTCAGTTGTGTTATCAATAAGGAAATGCCGAAAATTCATGATAAAGACCATTCACAAGGCAATTCTATAAGAAAAGTGTTCTTTGTGCAAAAACCATTCATGAAAATTAAAGTTTACAAATTTGGATAAAACAATGATAAATGTTTATCGCACAAAGCAACAACTATCATATGGGCAGAGTTATCTCCCATTTTTCACTTTTAAAAAATTGTTTTCTGTCTTTTCAATAACTTATTTCGACTCATGGTGATAAAGAACTTGATATATTGAGTTAATACAATAATTTTAGTATCTTGTGATATGAATGATGCAACAAAAAATTACTTACCATGTATGATTATAGACTGTATAAATCTTACCACTCTTTGGTTATTGCAGATATAGCTGCATTATCCTCACATTGCTTACTCTTTAAACCTTAGGTTGTCCCAATTTTTTGCAATTTTCTACTAGTTATTGGATTATTCTAAAAAAAATCAAATTTGTATATATATAAATGTTTGAAAATAAGGGAAACTACTTAGCTTGTTCCTAATTCTTACGGTGATTTTGTCTACCTGCCAGTAAATTTAGATAGGATACACCTAAACTTGTCAATCTTTTTTTAATATACTTATTCTGAAAGGTTACAAATTTGAAGCTGTAATTAGATCTTTGAAAATTTTATGGTTGCATCACAAGTTGACTGTTATGGTATATCTTGATTCACAGATGATGATGAATATGTTCCAATTGTCATAACAACAACCCTGTCCTTTTTTCCTCGAATTTGACATACCGAAATTAAGACTTATTACCTGGTTTGTACTTATATGAGTAACACAACGGGTGCCATCAGTAAAGCAGAATCTGCTTACCATTCTGGAGCACCTGAGATCATCCCCAGTTTTTTTATGGGTTCGTGTTGCTCAGTCTTTACTTTTCTATGTTGTGTTTGTTTACTATTGTTTGTCTTTTGGTCGTTTTTGTTTTTTGCCATGGCATTGTCAGTTTGTTTTTAACTTTTTAGTTTGAATATCCCTTTGGTATCTTTCGCCCCTCTTTTTAATCTTGTTTTTATCAGTATAAATATTGATTGTGTTAAAGTTATTTCAAGTAATTAAAACCCAATCTTCTTTTTTAAGCTGACTTAAAATATATTACATATTCTTGTATGTCTTTTTTAAAAACTCCTTATATATATTGGTAAAAACAATATTGGGGTTGGTAAAAAAACTACAAAAAAGAATTAGAAGTGTGTTTGGTTATAGAAAAGACATATAAGTAAAACATGTTTAGCTACAGCAAATATGAATTAAACACAAGCCAATTAAAACTTAGCTTACCCCATATCATGCGAGTTGCACATTTCCATAGTGACCATAAAAATACTTGTGTTGTATCTTTCATGTCTCTGGCAAGGGTTATATATATGTAACTGCAGAGCATGATTCTACTTGCAAAATCGCATGTCTCCACCGGGACTCGAACCCGGGACCTCTGTGTTACAAAGCAGCGCATTAACCGATTGAGCTAAAGAAGTACTTCCTTAGCTCAACCGCTTACGGCTGACTAAGTAACTTCTAAATTTCTAAGGGAAGCAATCCCGTCACACTTCCCCACCTCAAGAGTTATTATACTCTATAATGATGATATCTTCATCTTTTTTATATTTATGTTTTAACCTGACTAGGTATTTCTTCTAACCGTGGGTTTTTATTGTTGGGCGCCAAAGTAACCGGAGAGCATGATTCTACTTGCAAAATCGCACGTCTCCACCGGGACTCGAACCCGGGACCTCTGTGTGACAAGGCAGCTCGTTAACCGACTGAGCTAAAGAAGTACTTCCTTAGCTCAACCGCTTACGGCTGACTAAGTATCTACTAAATTTCTAAGGGAAGCAATCCCGTCACATATACATATATATATATACCTGTACAACAAAATGGTTGACTAAAATTTTGTAAGCATTGTTTATGGTTTATACTACAAAAATCATGTTTAGAACCTATAGAACTATTTTTATCTCTACATGTTATATCAAATCGATTTTCACAAAATTATAGCATTCATACCGGTCCACTGGATTCGCCGCGTTCAGTCAATAGACGTACAGATCTAAATAGACAACTAAATTATGAAATCCGATCGTAAACCTTCTCTTCGTATCTTTATTAATATTTGTCTTTTTACAACTCGTTTTCGACATCGAAATATAAACATTACTAACAAAACTAAACCATCATTCTCAGTGTTATTATGTTATTTTAGAATAAAGACAGAATAAATAAATAAGATGTGGTATGATTGCCAATGAGAGAACTCATAAAAGACCAAATGACACAGAAATTAACAACTATAGGTCACCGTACGGCCTTCAAGACTGACTTTATATTGAAGAAACTTTCCATCCAAAAAGATATTTAATCTGTGGTAAAAGTCAGTCCCGCATACGAGTTGAAAAATTAGAACATTAGAAACAACCCGCCAAATTATACTAACCAATAAAAAGAGAGAATGTATTGCGCTCTAATGAAACGTGAAGTCTCTGAGTGAACTATATACAGTAAAACCAAATCAATCCAAAACAAAAGTTTAAAGGGGCACTAGCTACGAGATACATAAAAAAATTAAATAAGATTTTTATTGTTCAATCATTTATGAAAGTGAAATAGTAAAATAATAATTCGCTTTTAGCAGCCAGTATGGTTCAATTTTGTCAAAATAAGCTAAGAAACATTGATGATGAATTATTCGCTTGCAAGTGAATAATTCGACCTCATTGAATCCGTATTCACGTGAACTTCAATTTAACGCCTTAGATAGAGATGGATTATGCATGATTGATGCGTGTTAGGTTATTAAAAGAAAAAGAATGTCAACATTGAAAGTGAAACAAAGGTAAATCATTTGATTGACTGATTCGATCCATAAAAAAATCATTCTTATACAGGTAAAATAGAAAATTAACTTATGTTTTAACCTTAAACTTGAAATCAAACAGACATAGAAAAATCAATTTGCACGTTGTCCATATATCCAGAGACATATATACACATGTGTATATATGTCTCTGATATATCTATTTATATTTATGTTTATATCGTGTTATATGACCGTCGCTTGTTTTCGGAGTCATCTCGATAGTTAATTAGATGGCGTCTAGACTAAAATACATAAGAAACGAAGCTACATCTTATCTAGCCCATGCCCTGTAAATTGTTTATTTTAGACTTTTTATAATTTGGATAAATGTTTTACATTGTTATAAATCTAATATGAGCATTTGAGTCAAATCGGTGAACATGAATTTGACAGCTAGTGCACCTTTAACCATTCTAAAAGATATGAAGTGCTTCTCAATATCATACATTTACGTCAGCTTTTTTTTTCTTGTGATTTTTAAGGGCATACGATACACAGGAATTTGTAAGGTATACTAGACATAGTACTATATAAATACTTACGATACAGAAAAGATATTTCGTTGATTTTTCCTTAAGATTTGGACACAAAGTCAATTTTGATATGCACTATCGAAATATGCAAAGAAAAATATACCTAATAACTTTAATACTTTTCGATATGTTTCAGTTTGAAATTTTCTTGTTTAATATAAAAACACAAAACAGTTAATTGGTTTTCCTGTTTGAATGGTTTTACACTTGTCATTTTTGGGGTCCTTTATAGCTTGCTGTTCTGTGTGAGCCAAGGCTCCTTGTTGAAGGCCGTACTTTGACCTATAATGGTTTACTTTTACAAATTGTGACTTGGATGGAGAGTTGTCACATTGGCACTCATACCACATCTTCTTATATCTAAATAATCTTCCGATAAAATAACACAACTTTCAAACGGAAAGACATATTTTCTTCCGGGTACCTTATTTGTGTAATCAACTCCTCCTACAGTTCTCAACCTAGATCACAGGAACGTCGCTGGGAGATTGCGAACGTGTTGAAGTTGCGCATCTGCTATTATGGAATTTTTTTTAATTTTTTTTTTTTATTTTTCCAGACTTTAGAACTTAATTTTTCAGCAAAATTGATGAAAGATGGTGTATAACCTCAATAGTATCCAGTTGTATAAGCATTGGCACATCGCATTTCCATGGAGATTACTTTGCCCCACCTTCTCAGTCATGGTCTATTGACTTTGAAACTTTTGCTTAGTTCACATGTATTAGTTTTCATTAGGTTAGTTTAAGGGAAATAAACTGCTTCGCCGAGCACAGCTGGATACGACCGCAGAGGTCCAACCCTGAACAGTTGGGGCAAAACTTGACACAATATTCAAGCTTGATACAGGTCTGAATTTGGATTGTAATTAAATATTTGACACAACAAAGGTTTCTGACACAGAATAAATGTAGTCAAAGAACTTGAAATTGGTTGTATGATTTGAATTTATATTCAATTGAAGATTTCTTGCTGTTGTGCAATACACTGTGCTGTTGCGCAATACTTAGTAAATCTGTTTTCAGACTATATACAAAGAATTAGCAAAATAAATTGTGACCCCCAATTTTTTTCTTTGGAAAATTGACAATTTCTTAAATCTTGAGGGAAAAAAAATTGCCCCCCCCAAAAAAAAAATTAAGATTTGAAGAGAATTTTCTTTTGAGGAAAAAAATTGCCCCAAAAAAAAAAAAAAATTTTGAAGAAATTTTCTTTTTGTAAAATGTGGTACAAATTAAGAGACATCCATACACTTAAACACAAGTTATTATCTGAAAACGAGAAAAATAGATATAGGAAGATGTGGTGTGAGTGCCAATGAGACAACTCTCCATCCAAATAACAATTTATAAAAGTAAACCATTATAGGTCAATGTACGGCCTTCAAACGGAGCCTTGGCTCACACCGAACAACAAGCTATAAAGGGCCCCAAAATTACTAGTATAAATCCATTCAAACGGGAAAACCAACGGTCTAGTCTATATAAAAAACGAGAAACGAGAAACACGTATAAATTACATAAACAAACGACAACTACTGTACATCAGATTCCTGACTTAGGACAGGTGCAAACATTTGCAGCGGGATTAAACGTTTTAATGGTACCAAACCTTCTCCCTTTTTCTGAAACAATAGTATAACACATGATAAAATATCAATTGGAAGGCTTAACTCAATCAAAAACGTAAATTAACACACTATGAACGAATAAATTGGATCTGTGATACCTGAATGTAAATACATAGTTAATAAAATATTAGGGACAATCATTCAAGACCAAAAAGCAAACAAACAAGTCCAAACAAAGCCATGGCAAGACACCACCGCGAAATATTTAACCCTTAGAAAATAATCACTTTTGAAAAAAACGGTTTTCATAATATATACAGGTAAATGAAAAATAACTTTGTCGGTTTAGGTATACTACTTCTGTCTATATAAAATGTTCCAATAATTAGGAATACCAAGATGCTTGTTTTAGACCCTTTTTGGCCTCTAATTCCTGAACGGGTTTGGCAATTACCCCCAAAATGAATCCCAACCTTCTACTTGTGGTACAATTTCAGAGCAATCAAAATACTTATACACAAGCTATTGTCCTGAAACTAGAAAAATGCTTGTTTTGGCCCCTTTTTGGCCCCTAATTCCTAAACGGTTAGGACCATCACCCCCAAAAACAATCCCAACCTTCCTTTTGTGGTATTGAACCTTTTGGTAAATTTCATAGAGATCCATACACTTAAACTAAAGTTATTGTCCGGAAACCAAATGTCTTCGGACGACGCTGACGCCGATGCCGACGACAACGATGACGACGTGACACCAATATACGACCGCAAAATTTTTTTGCGGTCGTATAAAAACTATTAATGGTAGGTCAGTGATATTTAGTATGCAGATGTATTAGCATTGGTACATCTCATTTCCATCGAGATTGTTTAGGTCCCCCTTCAGTCATGGTTCATTGACTTTGAAACTCAAAGTGAACAAATGATTTGTATTTAAAGATACAGCTTTATGGGCCAATTAATTTATTTTCTATAGAGCCAGGATAATATTCATTTATGTAAACATCAATATTAACCCTTTTCCAAATCCCAAACCAAAAAACGCTCCCCTTTAGCAGTCATATCTTGCCTTGACAATCATTTTAGCTCATCTTGCCCTATGGTGATATGATATGATTGTTAATTGATTGATTCTTAGTGTCTAATGCCACTTTCAGCATAATTGTCTATATCATGGCGGCCAGTTTTTATTGGTGGAGGAATCCATAAATAACTGTCAGTTAGCGTCTGTAAACTTGTGTAACGATCTCTTACCCTGCAACTATGGAACCAACTAGTCGGAACTGTTTCAGTGGACTAAAAGACGCCAACCATTCATCTAATGCGTGTATAGAAAGAAGTTCATTCTGATAGAGGAAAGTCCAATGTGTTATTCTAGTATTGGAAAGGTATTGTCATGGCAAGAAAATATATATATTTTAAATAGATGGGGGTCTTTATATATGAGAAGGGAAAGGATTCCTCCTTCCCAGAAAATACGTATGGTGTAGTAGAAAGGGCTTGCCAAAAACAATTGGAATATTTATGGTCTAGCTGTTCAAATTTATGATATGAGATGGAAGGGGCATGAGTGACCATCATTAACAACACCTATGGAGCACTGCAAATGGGAAGATCAATGTAATCTTGTATTGCTTATCTGTCTCCCTATAGTAGTTCTCAAGATTATAGACAAATAACACAAAAAAGTTTCTTAAAGGCAAAACTTCTATAAGGAGTCACTTAATACCGATTTTTCTGTTTTTATCTCATAGGATTTTTTTGTGGATCCTGTACTGCCGATCCTTTTTGCTACAGTTTCTGTGCATCTAAAATATTCTTAAGGGAATATATTCTGCCATTTTCGTAGATCTGGTATTGCTGATCAATTTGCTTACAATATATTTTCAAGATAATATGCAATAATAATAAAATCAATAAATAAATATATATATATATATACGTTGATCTTTTTTTTGCAGTTACAGTTTCCTTCCATAGTATAGTGTTCCAGATATAAAGAAACCCACTAAAATTGGTAATTATCAATTCTGGACAATAACTCATATCAGAAGTCATCTTACAATTTTGGTGTAAATGGAAAGTAGGTAATCTGATCGTCTCAATCTTTCATTGTTTTAAAGATAATAGATCATAATAGATAAATTTCTAATTGCATTTTACCATTATGTTCTATTTTTAGAGATGCTGATCAATACGGGGGTTAATGAGAAGGAACACCAAGACAAATCTGAAACTAGATATCCTAAGGATGTTTCGATTCAATTGGCCAGGCAGTTTCAGGGGACGATTTTGTCGGAGTTCATAGATGGACAACATTGACAGATGAATGTCATGTGATGAAAAAAGATCCTACAGACTCCTTATTCAAAATGAGCAGAAAATACAACATAATGAAGTTATAACCTCCGAGTTGACAGATGAAGCTCTGATAATGTAAATTTTAGTTTAAATACGACTTTTGGGAAATGGCACTATTGTGGAATAAATTGCTTCGCTGAACGCAGCCTGATACGACCGCAGAGGTCGAACCCTGAACAGTTGGGGCGAATTTGGACACAATATTCAAGCTTGATACCGTCTGAATTTGGATTGTGAGACAAAAAAAAAATGTGGTCAAAGATCTTACAAATCTATTGTGCAATACTGTGCAATTGAAGGTTTCTTCTTTCTTCTTGAAACTTTTTAAAAATTTGAAATTTGAAAAATTTTGAAAAAAAATATGGACCCCTTAAAAAAATTGGAAAAAATCCCCCAAACTCAATCCAAGCCTTTGTAGTATGGAACCTTGTAGTACAATTTCAAAGAGATCCATTAACTTAAACACAAGTTAATGTCTGAAAACTAGAAAAATGCTTGTTTTTGGCCCTTTTTTAGCCCCTTATTCCTGCATGTTTGGGGCAATTACCCCCAAACTCAATAATCCCAGACTTCCCTTTGTGATATGGAACCTTGTGGTACAATGTCAGAGAGATCCATACACTCACACACAAGTTATTGTCCGGAAACTACAAAAATGCTTGTTTTTGGCCCCTTTTTGGCCCTTAATTCCTAAACTGTTGGCACCATAACCCTCAAAATAGTGCCCAAGCTTCTACCTGTGGTATTAAACATTGTGGTACAATTTCAGAGCAATCAAAATACTTATACAAAAGTTATTATCCTGAAACTAGAAAAATGCTTGTTTTGGGCCCCCTTTTTCCTAAACGGTTGGGACCATCATCCCCAAAATCAATCCCAACCTTCCTTTTGTGGTATTGAACCTTCTTAAATAAATGTGGATAGTGTCCACATGTGGACACAGATGATGCCCCCACTTGCATATCATATAGTTATAAAGGGACATAACTAAAGAACGGTAAAAGTGACGCTACCCAAATTTGAACTTGATCTGAGTTTTGTGGTAATAAGCATTGTGTGTAAGTCTCATAACATTTGGTTGAGGCTAACTTAAGTAGATAACAGAAACTAAAAATTCAGCAATTTTTCTATTTGTAAACACAAATAACTCTAGAACAGTTGTGTATAAGTTTTATAACATTTGGTTGAGACAAACTAAAAAATTCAGCAATTTTTATGTTTATAAAGGGACACAACTCAAGAATGGTAAAAGTGTCACCACAAAAAATGGTAAAAGTGTCGCCACCAAATTTCGTACTTAATCTGTATTATGTAGTAATAAGCATTGTGTATAAGTTTCATAACATTTGGTTGAGGCAAACTAAAGTTAGAAAACAGAAACAAAAAATTTGCAATCTTTCGATTTATAAAGGGGCATAACTCAATGATGGTTAAAGTGACACTACCCAAATTCAACTTGATCTGCGTTTTATCAGTGGAAGTCAAAATTAAACATTGCATTGTATAAAGCATTGATTGTAGTTGATTCAACTATAATCATGGACAAAGGAAGATAACTCCAATTTTAACAAAATGCTCCGCTTGAAACAGCTTGATACGACCGCAGAGGTCGAACCACGAACAGTCAGGGCAAGTATGGACACAACATTCAAGCTTGATACAGCACTGAATTTGGATTGTGATTAAATATTTGACACAACAAAGGTTTCTGACACAGAATGAATGTGGTCTAAGAACTTAAAAATTTTTAATTTACCTATTCAAACCATATCATTATTATTTGCTTTTATAAATAAATCAGAAATAACCAATTTAAAATGGAAAATTTTAAAGAAAAAAAATGAAAAAAAATCCCCCCTCAAATTTTTTTAACCCCCTTTATGATTCATCACCCCCAAACTCAATCCCAGCCTTCCCTTTGTGGTATGGTACCTTGCAGTACAATTTCAGAGAGATCCCTACACTTGAACACAAGTTATTGTCTGGAAACTAGAAAAATGCGTGTTTTTTGGCCCCTTTTTGGCCCCAAATTCCTAAACGTTTAGGGCAATTACCCCCAAACTCAAACCCAGCTTTCCCTTTGTGATATGGAACCTTGTAGTACAATTTCATAAAGATCCATACACTTACACACAAGTTATTGTCCTGAAACTAGAAAAATGCTTGTTTTTTTGGCCCTTTTTGGCCCCTAATTCCTTAAATTTTGAGGCAATTACCCCCAAAATCAATCCCAGCCTTCCCTTTGTGGTATGGTACCTTGCAGTACAATTTCAGAGAGATCCATACACTTGAACACAAATTATTGTCTGGAAACTAGAAAAATGCTTATTTTTGGCCCCTTATTCCTAAACGTTTTGGGCAATTTCCCCCAAACTCAATTCCAGCTTTCCCTTTGTGATATGGAACCTGGTAGTACAATTTCAGAAAGATCCATACACTAACACATAAGTTAAGTCTGGAAGTTACAAAAATGCTTATTTTTGGCCCCTTTTTGGCCCCTATTTCCTAAAATTTGAGGCAATTACCCCCAAAATCAATCCCAGCCTTCCCTTTGTGGTATGGTACCTTGCAGTACAATTTCAGAGAGATCCATACACTTGAACACAAGTTATGAAACTAGAAAAATGCTTGTTTTTGCCCTTTTGGCCCCTTATTCCCTTTGTGATATGGAACCTTGTGGTACAATGTCAGAGAGATCCATACACTAACACACAAGTTATGTCTCCCAACCTTCCTTTTGTGGTATTGAACCTTATGGTAAAATTTCATAGAGATCCATTCACTTATACTAAAGTTAGAGTGCGAAAACCAATGTGTCTTCGGACGACGACGCCAACGTCATACCAATATACGACCGCAAAATTTTTTTGCGGTTGTATAAAAATTACTTGATATTTAGAAGAAAATAAAAATTTTGCAATTTTTCCATTTATAAAGGGGCATAACTCTAGAACGGCTAAAGTGACGCCACCAAAATTCAAACTTGATCTGTGTTTTGTGGTAATAAGCATTGTGTATAAGTTTCATAACATTTGGTTGAGGCAAACTTAAGTTAGAGAACGGAAACTAAAAATTTTGCAATATTTCCATTTATAAAGGGGCATAACTCTAGAACGGTTAAAGTGAAGCCACCAATATTCAAACTTGATCTGTGTTTTGTGGTAATAAACATTGTGTATAAGTTTCATAACATTTGGTTGAGGCAAACTGAAGTTAGAGAACGGAAACCAATTTTGGGACGTATGGACAGATGTACGTACAGACGGACAAGGGTAAAACTTAATGCGTCTTCGGACGACGACGCAGACAACGACCACATCATACAATCCAAAAAATTTTTTGCGGTCGTATAAAAATTCAGGGGAAATTTGTCTTACCTCTTTGGCTGGAATCTATTCACAGGTTTAGGGAAAAGAGAGGATGCAATGTTCAACAACTCCTTATCCATGATAGGTGAACCATAAAATTGAGATCACACCATCTTTTGGCAGTAGTTTTTTGTTAATTCAAGTCTTCATGATTTTATGAATAAGATAACATTCTAACACAGCTTCATCACAATAAACTACCTAAAGCCTAAATCTGATGATGATCAGATAGACCCACAGATAACGTACATGTATGGCCATGTTTTTGCAGGCACAGGCTAGGCATGAAAACTATATTAAATAACAACACAACTAATAAATTTATAGATATGTTTTTATTAAAACACTGAGAAAATTTAACAGAATATACAGAACATCTACAACATGTGAAGCACTGATTTGGAAGGTCATGGAAACAACACCATTGATTAGGTAATTGGGTACAGAAACACTGGAAAGATTACTCTAGAAGGTGTACAATGCACTACTACTTTCAAGAACAGTTCAAGTTTATTTACTTAAATCAATAATCAAAAATACATTCCGTTAAAATAATTTTAAAGTTTGTTAAATGTTTGCTTCATTCTGTATATTTTTCTTCAATTTTAAGAAAAAATGTTGAAAATTCATATATCTTAAAAAGTATTTAAATGGCCTCTAGCAGACTGAACGAGGCCCATGATATCTTTTTGAAGAGAATCCCCAATTATCTAATGGGCATAAAGAAAACAAATTTCTTGCTTTTCAGACAATGAACACCAGATTTTTGTGTAATTATAAGAAAGACTAACAGAAAAGTTTTACACAACTTGAATAGTATCACCATGGTAACATTGAATACAAAGGAACTGTATACAGCAATTGACTACAGTAATTTTTTTTATACAATACTAATAGTATTTAGTAATTAGTGCACTATATATTCTGACATTGTTGTAAAAATCTATGAATGAAATAATACTATAGTTTTCATAGGGCAAATTGGTTATTGTATAAAACGTAATAAACTTATTCCTTACAATATAACAGTTCATTAAAAGTCTCTAACAGGGAGTTTCTACAGAAGTCGATATACTTGATGTAGTATTTTTATGTACATATATTTAAAGGCTAATGCATAGAGTGGTATCTTCTTGTTACAGAAATATGAATGGACAAACTCAAGATTTTTTCCGGTGTGAAAATGGTTGGACATGCAGATCTCTACAACTGATTTTAAATTTAAGGTGTTACATAACACTACAGGGAGATAACTCTGTAAAAATCAGCTGAACATTTTAATCACGTTTTATTATTAAGGAAATATTAACCTTCTCAATGATCAAAATTGGTGTTTGTCAAACTGCTATATGTCCAATGAAATTTTTCCAATAAATTGTGTGGTTCAAGTTTTTTGAAATTTTGATATTTTTGTCAAAGGGTCAAAGTAAATATTTTGTCAGAAATTTATGAAAATTAAACGAGCCAAATTAATTTTAGTCAAGGTGTTTGATACCACCTTAAATCAATATATATAGCTTCAGATGTATAATAGTCTGTTTTTCATGTTTTATTAAGAATGGCATACATATACTGTTAAAGAATACTATAGCTAGTAAAGGAAATGATCATGTTTAAACCCCTTACTTAGTCTCAGTTTGGTTAAAAGTATCTCTTGTTATTTTAACATAATTATATTACATAGATGCTTTATAAGATTCTGTACTTTTTATTGATAGATAACTACTGCCAGGTTTAGGGGCAAGCTGAAGCTCGCCTCCGGTTGCAGGATTTTCTCACTGTGTTGAAGACCCATTTTGGCACTGGGCTGTTTTCTGTTCTTTGGTCGGGTTGTCGTCTCTTTGACGCATTCCCCATTTCATTCTCAATTTCATTCAAAATTATGTTTTACATCCAATTGAAATGCAACATCTAAGACTGTTAGTATTCTCCATGACAGTGTCACAAATATGCATAGGAAAACAAAGGAAAGCTTGATTTAACTAAAAATTCATGGTTATAGCATTAAAATATAATTGTAAGAAATAAATATTTCTTTTTTTTTTTGTAATTTTAAAGGGTTGTAAAAAATTGAATATACTTCCACACTTCATACAAAATATGCTTCCGTCAACATTTTTACAATCTGATAAAACTACAAAAAGAAACAGAATATTCTTAAATATTTACTCCCCATATTAACACTAGACAGTCTACAACCTTGAACATACTTAATAAAGATTTAAAACTTCAAAAAGAGAGATGAAAGGTTTTTTTCAATAAACATCAAACTTAATCTGACCACAGTAGTTTCCCTTTTAACAAAATAGGAAAAAATCCACTAAAAAACGAAAATAAAAGAAAATCAAATGGTCGAAACTTCTTTCAGGAAGAATTCCATAATTGGGACCCTTCCTTCAAACAAAATCATAACTAAAGGAAACTAAATGCTAACAGTCTTTGATCACCTATCTTGTGTATAAAGAAAGTAAAGCTAGTTATTTGGTAGAAGTATATTTTGCTTCTTATCTGGATCTATATTTTTAATGTCAATTCATCCACTTACATGATTATGTATTTGTATTAGCTATGGACAAAAAGATCTCAAAAGTTCTAAAAGATTTGTGTGACCAATATTTGAGAGTAAGAATACAACCTCCAACTTTGCAGAACATTGATTTAATTTGTGATAAATTATATTCTTTTTTATACCCTCGCTCCACAGTTGGGGGTATATAGGAATCCTCATGTCTGTCTGTCCGTCAAACTTTTGGTTTCCAGCAATAGAGAACCACATTTTGAAATTAATCGAAATTTTAATGGAATGTTTTGAATCACTAAAGTCAGGTTATATTAGATTTTCACTTTTACTGTTTCAGAGTCATGATACTTGACTGTTGGAAAAAATTCAAATTTTTTTTTGTTTTCTGATGATAAACAAAGAACAGCTTTTGGAAATTAATTGAAATATTAATGGAATGTTTGAACAAAATCATGATCTCTCAGTTGCTGGGAGTGTGGTATCTGTGAGATCTAGTTTAAGAGAGTAAGGTCATCTTGCTTATTATATATTGATGTGCCATAGGCATTCATCTGCCATTAGATAAAATCAATGTGTAATTATAATTGGTTCCATTTGACCCTGTAGTTTCTGACAAGATATTGTAAGATTTATAATGTCACAGAAAGTTAAGTGAGCCAATAGACAGAGAACAAGCTTCACAACTAAAATTGAAACATCAATAGCTATTAGTTTCAGACTTTCTTATTACTAATCATAATAAATCATAGATCCAAATTAAGGTTACCCGAGTACATGAGTCTTTTGAACAGGATATGATAAGCAAATTCAATTTAAAAGTAATTTAAGCAAGTTTTGCATTTGATAATCAAAATTTGTATATTAGTTTTTTTAATGATGGAATCAGTGGGATGTCTATAAAACATATAAAACCTAATGACAGATTTTGCAAAGACCCCAGGATCAAAATATATTTCTAATAAAACTTAGTGCATCAATTTTTCTTTCAGTATCCATATACAATTTAGTTATAAAAATAAGAAGATAGTTAGCCAGACTTTATCCACCCTTTTTCAGCACAGACATTTCTTGAAAACAAAGCAAAGTATTTATATTAAAAAGTTACATACAATCTGTAAGGCACATCTTGGTAAAAATAGTATTTCACCGGATATAAAAAACCTAAATTTGATTGTGGACTTCATAATCAAACAGTTACTATATAATGGCAATTTGTTTGCAAGAAAATCTATATAACCAATTAAAAAATTGAAACTAAAAGATTTCATGCATTTGCATTCTGTACAAAATTTTTATAGAACCTGAAATCCCCCTTGATTAACTTCTACACAATATAAAATGTTTCCCTGCATGAATTCAACTTTTACACGATATTTAAATAGATAGAAAATTATTTTAACAAGTACAAATATTCTGGTCAGAAAATATTCACACTTTAACCTGAAAACAGAAGCTGATATTCACCTTCACCAGCATGCATCATTTTATCATCTTCTTCCATGATGCCTTATTTTTAATTACTTAATTCTTTAAAAGCAAAACTTTGTCTTGAACTTAGATTTACAAATGCAGGGGAAAATTTTTCATATGTGTAGAAATCGCTTATATATAGAAATATATATATATATATATATATATATATATATATATATGGTATAGTTTTTTAATATATGGTGTCTTTCTTTCAAGAGATTTTTGTTTGCATTACATTTACCAGAAAAGCTAGTCAAAACAGACCACAAAATGTCAAAAACAAATTTTATACTCATTTCAGTTTTAAGGTCCTCATTCTCAAGTCCAATTTTGTTTTTATCAAACTCATCACTGTGTATGGAAGTCATTTTGTATTCTGATCAACAAAATAAGAGGATACACTTTAAATGGCTTCAGATATTTATTTCAGACTAAAATTACAGCTCATTGATGAAAAAATAAAGGCAACATCATATCTGTTTTGTGACTGGTACGTAAAACTGCCTCTGCCAAAAATTTATCTCTATGTGATTTTTCACAAAGCAAGAATGAAGAACTGGCAGGTACCGTTAGATATAGCGAAAGTGTATAGGGTGTGAGTTAAATCAGGGCAACATGTTCTGTATTTTTCATCTAAAACTGCAAACTGCTTTTTATAATAACATGTTTTCCTTTGAATACATGTCAGAAGGAAGAACCTACAATGAAAAGCATGCTATCAAAATCTAAATAATTCTATAAAAATCTTATCACATACAATGTGCAGATAACAAAGTGAAGTGTCTTATGGGTAAACAAAGGTAAGAATAAGGGAGATAGCTTCACATTTGAGCTTCAAGGAATGAACACTTACGACAAACCAGTGTACACATATTACAAACTAGAGAAAAGAAAATTGTATTCTTTTGTTTAATGATGCAATATTAAATCATGTTTTGAAAATTTGAAAGAGAAATAGACCTATTCTGTAAAATAGATTGTTTTAAAATGTGTTTATAGCCAACACTAATCAGACTCATTTCAGTTGCTTTTATCATATAAGATCCAATTTCATTTCCGTCTTTAAGCAAGTTAATTGCTTATATATTGATCCTGCATGAAGTAGCAGTGGCGGATCCAGAGGGGGGGTTCCGGGGGTTGGAACCCCCCCTTTTTTTTTGGATGATCAATGCATTTGAATGGGGACATATAGTTGGAATCCCCCCTTTTTAAAATGGCTGGATCCGCCCCTGAGTAGTGTACACTGGTTGCATCAAGCTTGCCCCTAAATAACTACACAAAAACATTGGGAGCCCAGTAGAGCAATATATTTTTTAATCATGCCTTTTTCTTAAGCTTCAAGAAAAAATAATCTTCAAATTAAGGAATCTTTAAAAACATTTTTCCTTTATTATAATACTCATCAAATAAAGGTCAAGTAATGCCAAAGTAAAATGAAAGTATTGCTCCGACTGGTACAGAATCTGCAAACATGAAACCTTCTATTCTCCTTTTTTAAATAATATAAAGGCCTCTTTGTTCCTTGAATGATATGTATTATTATAGTTGTTTTAAATTTGAGTACCATATCTCACCCTTGCTAATAACGTTCATCTGGAAAACCAATCTATAAAAATATCTTTTAAATTTCATTTATATCCATAATTTAAGGCAATATTTTCCTTAATATAAATAAGAATTTAAGGTCTAAATGTTTGCAGTGTGAGGCCACTGAAACACATATTAAATATCTCATCCAACCAATTTGTTCACTTAAAACCATATCTATTGATGATATAAGATGTCTAACAATTTAAAAAAATGTATAATTTCCTGATTTTTTTTTTATCAAGATCACAAAATAGTAATCCAGAAAAGTCCCAAAATATCTCGAATTGAAGGCTCAAGTAAAACACTTTTATCCATTTTGAAGTTTTTGATGAGAAGATCCAACATCTATTTCAAGATGGCCAACAGAGATCATATCTGGACAACCTACAAAATTTTCTCATTATAACAATTTCAATGTAACAGATTTTCTCATTCATAATAAATGGCACAAAAACAAAACAGTGAAACATAGATTTGTTTTTTTCCTTTCTTCTTCTTAACAGATCAACAGAGAAATATACTTTTTATGTATATAAAATATCATAAAATTTTTATCTATTTTTTTTTTCAAATAAAAAAGTACAGAACAGATCACAAAATATCAATAAATATTAGGTCCTATACTCCTATATTATCTAAAGTCGATGGTCTCAATTTATATTTGCTATTTGAATGAGTCTTCAAAATTTGATTGGCTCCAGAACTACTTGGGTAAATAGCAAGAATTTTGTGAAATGCTGACACTGGCAAACTTCCGGCATCATTTTGATGCTGAATATTTTCAGGATGAATGAACTGTATTTGTGCCCCACTTGTAACTAGATCTTTCAAAAGTTTATCAGCTTCTGAACGCATCATTGTTTCAGGCAAATCGCACACTTCCAAAATATGACCTGAAGAAAAGAAAAAAGGTATATTTACAAGTCAATCCAAAGCTTACTTTCTGTTTTCAGATTCATTATTCTATCTATATATATATATATCAAAATTTATAACTCGCAAAGACAACATTTCAATCAAATGTTTAAGTTCTTTAAAATAATGTCACTAGCACTTTCATGCCTACTGGCAATCCTCAGGCGATGATTTAAGAAGGTCACGGACAACACTGCTGTTGGTAACGTTCATGACATTTTCAATATTAGTAAGGGAATATAAATCAAACTTGTCCACGTAGATCGGCTTAATTTCGTTGGAAAGACCCTTAAACAGTGTGATTCTTTGTCGTTAGTATTATTAGATTCATTTGTTTTATAAAACGGAAATACTTTGAATTTTCCTCTTATGCACATTTCCAAATGTACGCTCACATCTTGCATTCTAATGGTTGAATCTCCAATATGTTGCCTATGGACATAGACACTTTCAAAAATAGAATTAGTGGTTTGTCCGATATACCATTCCTTACAGCAAGAGTGTAGATATTTTAAAGTTTTTTGTACAAATTTGTGTATTTATCATGTAGCCTGACATATCATCTGCAAGAAAAAATTAAAATTTTAGACAGCTTTGTGATGTAAATTTTTTATTTCTTCACTGTAAATCTAATGATTCCATGGGTGCCAATTCTTGTGTTTGTTTTAGCATTAATAAATTGCTGGTGAACTTTTCTCGTTTGAATTGATTCACATTTTGTCATTTCCCAGTGTCCAAGACTCTTCAGACTGAGTTGTCTTTATTGACTTTTATTCCAGTTATCTTAATATATTTCTTCAAATCCATCTAATGATAAACAATACATTGTCTGTAAGACTGTCTTAATTGTTTCTATAGACCGTCCAAGTTTCCTTTTTATAAAACTTTTGATTAGTCTTTGGGCCGAGTTGTCTTGTACTTGGGCTTCACTGGTATTCTTGTTAAGGTTGGTAAAGAGTACCAGTAAGGCCAAGATACATAGCTTTCCCCCTCAAAATTTTGACTGAATATGATGATTTTTTCCTTATTTTGTTCACATGAGCAAATAGTCCCTATATAATCTAAATAAAAGTTGAGATTGAATAAATTAATAAACTGTGGAAAGATTATAACATTGTAGCATCAAAAATGTGTTGTCACTA
Source organism: Mytilus coruscus (assembly GCA_017311375.1). Lineage (NCBI taxonomy): Eukaryota > Metazoa > Mollusca > Bivalvia > Mytilida > Mytilidae > Mytilus > Mytilus coruscus. Next base: position 119,558,592 of record CM029596.1, on the reverse strand, counting down.
TTTGGAAGATGACAAGCAACAAAACTAGCATTGTAATAAAGAATACATATTAAATCGACTAAGCCAATATATTGTAAAAAAAAGTTCTCAGCATAATGAACATGTTTAACAAGTATAAAATTGTTATATCATAACTTCATGGTAAACTACCTTCAACAAAACTTCAAGCCGATACAGGACAAAGAAATGAACACTCAGATTGTAAAACACTATTTTCTGCGTCCAAAGGAATATGATAAATATAGATTCTACCACTGCATCAAGTGTGATACGATATTTCTTCAACTGAAATAGTCAAATCCCAGAGCGTTTTCAATATTTAAAATTTAACTGTGGAGAGTAGAGAAATACCATATTGCACGTGATTTGGTGGTAGAATCTGTTTCTCTTATGATTTTTATACAATATGCAAACAAACTTTATCCATCTTTTCCAATGATCTGCAAAAATATGTGTTCTTTCTATGTAATGTCATAAGGCATGATATTTTTTTTCTTAACGTCACAATAGGAAATTCAGAGGAAAGCAAGAAAATTTGATGTCACAATTGATTTTTGACCAATGAAAAACTCAGTTCAAAGAACCACACGTTGATTTAAAAAAAAAATTAATCAACAGGTCAGAAAAAGGATATATCGGCGAAGATATAGGGAAATAATTTTATACAAACCTGTCTGACTATCATTACTATCAATACTCTGATGGGGTGAAGACTCATTTTCTCTACTACGAGATTTCCTCAACTTTTGTTGCTTATTAGAGTATGTTGTACCAGTACTTCTGTAAATATCAACATCAAATATTAGTGAAAAAAATCTTACTAATATACTTTATCAAGGTATATCGATATCACTACAAATGCATTGAACAATATTACACAATCTGAAATTTCTTGCCAACTTTACTGATCATGGCTATATAGGTGTAGATATGACGAACTCCATAATTGCAGTAGAAAACACATCAACCAATCAGATTCTACAGTAAAATGCGAAATGCACACTGACATAATACTCAAATGGCTAAGTCAATATTTTGCTATGGTTGAACCACACAAATAATGGAACAAAAAAAATTAAGGTGCATAGTATTAAATGGTTCTAGAGATTTTCACTTTAAGTTACACTGAAATGCAGTCACTGGTTTGGTAGGTTTTGAGATACAGAAATTAATGAAAGAACAAATGAACATACAAGAAGTTAATTGCTTTTATCCACAACACTTCAAAGCAGTAAGTATATAAAAAAACAGACATTTAAAAAAAAATTCTTACATTTGAAAAATGTGTCATTATAATTTCATTCAATTATATTAATAAGGGTCAAATTTTTATTAGACTTTATAAAAAAGGAAAAAATCAGACATTAGTTTCAATTTCTGTAACATTATCAGTATTCATTTAAAAATTGCGACATTTTATTGAAAAATACAATATCAACAACAATACCTAATTACTGACTTTTGTTTCTGTGGCTGTACATATGACTGATGTTGAATTTGAACCTGCTGCACTGGTGGACGATAGGTTTGTTGACCTAATAATCGACAATCTAAAAAATAAGAATAGTAAGTCAACCACATGAAAAATATGAAAACAAAAATTGTTTCATTCTGAACTAAAACTTGGGCTACATAATTCGATTTTCTAAATCAAGTCAAGTCTGACTTAAAAATCTAACAAATCCTTGCGACGTTATTATTTTTCATTTTTTCAACATTCTAACTCATAAATCTGTCAGTCATGAAATATTTTCAACTGGACCCTCAGCAAACAACAATCAATCCATGAATATGTAAGGCAACTCTAATTATTCATATCTAATCTCATAGCATCAGATCATAGGCAATTTGCTCCAATTGTTATTCAAATTTATGTGCACCTGTTCTTTGAACAAAATGACTTTAATAAAAAATTCTTAAACTCACCTGAAAAAAGTTGAACATAAGATAGAAAATCCTTTCTTCATGTTTCCATTAAGATCAAATAGGGCCATTACCCATGTATGGTAAATATAAAATTGATCAAAACTGAACTCCTCCTATATTTAAAAGTCAATGACAATTGGTCAAATTTTTCCTTTTATTTGCCTAAGCTATACTATCACTCCAAAACCCAAAATGTAATAGAGAAATACGAAATGATAAACAATAATTGTCATAAAACTTACAGGCAGTGGTACAAAATCTAGATCCACACATTTTCCCTTATTAAAAAATTTAACAGAAAAGATATTAAGGTAAAATGCTCCGCAGAAAACAGCTTGATACGACCGCAGAGGTCGAACCCTGAACAGTTTGGGCAAGTATGGACACAACATTCAAGCCTGATACAGCACTGAATTTGGATTGTGATTAAATATTTGACACAGCATAGGTTTCTGACACAGAATCAATGTGATCTAAGAACTTAAAAATTTTAAATTGGACATTTACCTATTATGGTCAAATATCCAAAATCTAAATACAAGTTAGATTCAGCATTTCAAAGAACCCCAAGAATTCAATTTTTGATGAAATCAAACAAAAGTTTAATTTTGGACAGTTTTGACCTCAATGTGGACCAATTTGATAACGGGCCCAAAAATCAATAAAATGCTCTGCTGGGCGCAGCTTGATACGACCGCAGAGGTCGAACCCTGAACAGTTGGGGCAAGTATGGACACATCATTCAAGCTTGATAGAGCACTGAATTTGGATTGTGATTAAATATTTGACACAGCATAGGTTTCTGACACAGAATGAATGTGGTCTAAAAACTTAAAATTTTTTAATTTACCTATTCAAACCATATCATTATAATTTGCTTTTATATATAAATCAGAAATAACCAATTTAAAATGGAAAATTTTAAAGAAAAAAATGAAAAAAAAAAATCCCCCCTCATATTTTTTGAACCCCCTTATGATTCATCATCCCCAAACTCAATCCCAGCCTTCCCTTTGTGGTATGGTACCTTGCAGTACAATTTCAGAGAGATCCGTACACTTGAACACAAGTTATTGTCTGGAAACTAGAAAAATGCGTGTTTTTTGGCCCCAAATCCCTAAACGTTTAGGGCAATTACCCCAAACTCAAACCCAGCTTTCCTTTGTGATATGGAACCTTGTAGTATAATTTCATAAAGATCCATACACTAACACACAAGTTATTGTCCTGAAACAAGAAAAATGCTTGGTTTTTTTGCCCTTTTGGCCCCTAATTCCTAAAATTTTGAGGCAATTACCTCCAAAATCAATCCCAGCCTTCCTTTGTGGTATGGTACCTTGCAGTACAATTTCAGAGATCCATTCACTTGAACACAAGTTGTTGTCTGGAAACTAGAAAATGCTTATTTTTGGCCCTTATTCCTAAATGTTTTGGGCAATTACCCCAAACTCAAACCCAGCTTTCCTTTGTGATATGGAACCCTGTAGTACAATTTCAGAAAGATCCATATACTTTCACACAAGTTCTTGTCATGAAACTAGAAAATGCTTGTTTTTGGCCTCTAATTCCTAAAATTTGGAAGTAATTACCCTCAAAATCAATCCCAGCATTCCCTTTGTGATATGGAACCTAGTAGTACAATGTCAGAGAGATCCATACACTAACACACAAGTTATGTCTGGAAGTTACAAAAATGCTCATTTTTGGCCCCTTTTAGGCCCCTAATTCCTTAACTGTTGGTACTATAACCCCCAAAATCAATCCCAACCTTCCTTTTGTGGTATTGAACCTTATGGTAAAATTTCAAAGAGATCCATTCACTTAAACTAAAGTTAGAGTGCGAAAACCAATGTGTCTTCGGACAACAACGACGCCAACGTCATACCAATATACGACCGCAAAATTTTTTGCGGTCGTATCAAAATCTAAATACATGGTTAGATTCAGAATATCAAAGAACATCATAAATTCAATTTTTGTTGAAATCAAACAAAGTTTAATTTTGGACCCTGCTTTCGACCAACTTGAAAACTGGGCCCATAATCAAAAATCTAAATATATGTTTAGATTCATCATATCAAAGAACCCCCAAGAATTCAATTTTCGTTGAAATCAAATAAAGTTTAATTTTGGACCCTTTGGACCATAATGTAGACCAAATAGAAAACGGGGCCAAAAATCAATAAAATGCTCTGCTGGACACAGCTTGATACGACCGCAGAGGTCGAACCCTGAACAGTTGGGGCAAGTATGGACACAACATTCAAGCTTGATACAGCACTGAATTTGGATTGTGATTAAATATTTGACACAGCATAGGTTTCTGACACAGAATGAATGTGGTCTAAGAACTTAGAAATTTTAACTTACCTATTCAAACCATATCATTATTATTTGCTTTTATATATAAATCAGAAATAACCAATTTAAAATGGAAAATTTTAAAGAAAAAAATGAAAAAAAATCCCCTCATATTTTTTGAACCCCCTTATGATTCATCATCCCCAAACTCAATCCCAGCCTTCCCTTTGTGGTATGGTACCTTGCAGTACAATTTCAGAGAGATCTGTACACTTGAACACAAGTTATTGTCTGGAAACTAGAAAATGCGTGTTTTTGGCCCCAAATTCCTAAACGTTTAGGGCAATTACCCCAAACTCAAACCCAGCTTTCCTTTGTGATATGGAACCTTGTAGTATAATTTCATAAAGATCCATACACTAACACACAAGTTATTGTCCTGAAACAAGAAAAATGCTTGGTTTTTTTTGCCCCTTTTTGGCCCCTAATTCCTAAAATTTTGAGGCAATTACCTCCAAAATCAATCCCAGCCTTCCCTTTGTGGTATGGTACCTTGCAGTACAATTTCAGAGAGATCCATTCACTTGAACACAAGTTGTTGTCTGGAAACTAGAAAAATGCTTATTTTTGGCCCCTTATTCCTAAATGTTTTGGGCAATTACCCCCAAACTCAAACCCAGCTTTCCCTTTGTGATATGGAACCCTGTAGTACAATTTCAGAAAGATCCATATACTTTCACACAAGTTCTTGTCATGAAACTAGAAAAATGCTTGTTTTTTTGGCCCCTAATTCCTAAAATTTGGAAGTAATTACCCTCAAAATCAATCCCAGCATTCCCTTTGTGATATGGAACCTAGTAGTACAATGTCAGAGAGATCCATACACTAACACACAAGTTATGTCTGGAAGTTACAAAAATGCTCATTTTTGGCCCCTTTTAGGCCCCTAATTCCTTAACTGTTGGTACTATAACCCCCAAAATCAATCCCAACCTTCCTTTTGTGGTATTGAACCTTATGGTAAAATTTCAAAGAGATCCATTCACTTAAACTAAAGTTAGAGTGCGAAAACCAATGTGTCTTCGGACAACAACGACGCCAACGTCATACCAATATACGACCGCAAAATTTTTTGCGGTCGTATCACAAATCTAAATACATGGTTAGATTCAGAATATCAAAGAACATCATAAATTCAATTTTGTTGAAATCAAACAAAGTTTAATTTTGGACCCTGCTTTGGACCAACTTGAAAACTGGGCCCATAATCAAAAATCTAAATATATGTTTAGATTCATCATATCAAAGAACCCCAAGAATTCAATTTTGTTGAAATCAAACAAAAGTTTAATTTTGGACCCTTTGGACCATAATGTAGACCAATTAGAAAACAGGGGCCAAAATCAATAAAATGCTCTGCTGGACACAGCTTGATACGACCGCAGAGGTCGAACCCTGAACAGTTGGGGCAAGTATGGACACAACATTCAAGCTTGATACAGCACTGAATTTGGATTGTGATTAAATATTTGACACAGCATAGGTTTCTGACACAGAATGAATGTGGTCTAAGAACTTAAAAATTTTTAATTTACCTATTCAAACCATATCATTATTATTTGCTTTTATATATAAATCAGAAATAACCAATTTAAAATGGAAAATTTTAAAGAAAAAAAATGAAAAAAAATCCCCCCTCATATTTTTTGAACCCCCTTATGATTCATCATCCCCAAACTCAATCCCAGCCTTCCCTTTGTGGTATGGTACCTTGCAGTACAATTTCAGAGAGATCCGTACACTTGAACACAAGTTATTGTCTGGAAACTAGAAAAATGCGTGTTTTTTGGCCCCAAATCCCTAAACGTTTAGGGCAATTACCCCAAACTCAAACCCAGCTTTCCCTTTGTGATATGGAACCTTGTAGTATAATTTCATAAAGATCCATACACTAACACACAAGTTATTGTCCTGAAACAAGAAAAATGCTTGGTTTTTTTTGCCCCTTTTTGGCCCCTAATTCCTAAAATTTTGAGGCAATTACCTCCAAAATCAATCCCAGCCTTCCCTTTGTGGTATGGTACCTTGCAGTACAATTTCAGAGAGATCCATTCACTTGAACACAAGTTGTTGTCTGGAAACTAGAAAAATGCTTATTTTTGGCCCCTTATTCCTAAATGTTTTGGGCAATTACCCCCAAACTCAAACCCAGCTTTCCTTTGTGATATGGAACCCTGTAGTACAATTTCAGAAAGATCCATATACTTTCACACAAGTTCTTGTCATGAAACTAGAAAATGCTTGTTTTTTGGCCCCTAATTCCTAAAATTTGGAAGTAATTACCCTCAAAATCAATCCCAGCATTCCCTTTGTGATATGGAACCTAGTAGTACAATGTCAGAGAGATCCATACACTAACACACAAGTTATGTCTGGAAGTTACAAAAATGCTCATTTTTGGCCCCTTTTAGGCCCCTAATTCCTTAACTGTTGGTACTATAACCCCAAAATCAATCCCAACCTTCCTTTGTGGTATTGAACCTTATGGTAAAATTTCAAAGAGATCCATTCACTTAAACTAAAGTTAGAGTGCGAAACCAATGTGTCTTCGGACGACGACAACGACGCCAACGTCATACCAAATATAGATTCGACCGCAAAATTTTTATGGTCGTATCAAAAATCTAAATACATGGTTAGATTCAGAATATCAAAGAACATCATAAATTCAATTTTGTTGAAATCAAACAAAGTTTAATTTTGGACCCTGCTTTGGACCAACTTGAAAACTGGGCCCATAATCAAAAATCTAAATATATGTTTAGATTCATCATATCAAAGAACCCCCAAGAATTCAATTTTCGTTGAAATCAAATAAAGTTTAATTTTGGACCCTTTGGACCATAATGTAGACCAAATAGAAAACGGGGCCAAAAATCAATAAAATGCTCTGCTGGACACAGCTTGATACGACCGCAGAGGTCGAACCCTGAACAGTTGGGGCAAGTATGGACACAACATTCAAGCTTGATACAGCACTGAATTTGGATTGTGATTAAATATTTGACACAGCATAGGTTTCTGACACAGAATGAATGTGGTCTAAGAACTTAGAAATTTTTAACTTACCTATTCAAACCATATCATTATTATTTGCTTTTATATATAAATCAGAAATAACCAATTTAAAATGGAAAATTTTAAAGAAAAAAAAAATGAAAAACAAATCCCCCTCAAATTTTTTGAACTCCCTTATGATTCATCCCCCAAAACTCAATCCCAGCCTTCCCTTTGTGGTATGGTACCTTGCAGTACAATTTCAGAGAGATCTGTACACTTGAACACAAGTTATTGTCTGGAAACTAGAAAAATGCTTGTTTTTGGCCCCAAATTCCTAAACGTTCAGGGCAATTACCCCCAAACTCAAACCCAGCTTTCCCTTTGTGATATGGAACCTTTTAGTACAATTTCATAAAGATCCATACACTTACACACAAGTTATTGTCCTGAAACTAGAAAAATGCTTGTTTTTTGCCCCTTTTTTGCCCCTGATTCCTAAAATGTTGAGGCAATTACCCCCAAAATCAATCCCAGCCTTCCCTTTGTGGTATGGTACCTTGCAGTACAATTTCATAGAGATCTATACACTTGAACACAAGTTATTGTCTGTAAACTAGAAAAATGCATTTTTTTGGCCCCTTATTCCTAAACGTTTTGGGCAATTACCCCCAAACTCAATTCCAGCTTTCCCTTTGTGGTATGGAACCTTGTAGTACAATTTCAGAAAGATCCATACACTTACACACAAGTTATTGTCATGAAACTAGAAAAAATGCTTGTTTTTTGCCCCTTTTTTGGCCCCTAATTCCTAAAATTTGGAGGCAATTACCCCGAAAATCAATCCCAGCATTCCCTTTGTGATATGGAACCTTGTGGTACAATGTCAGAGAGATCCATACACTAACACACAAGTTATGTCTGGAAGTTACAAAAATGCTTATTTTTGGCCCCTAATTCCTTAACTGTTTGTACAATAACCCCCAAAATCAATCCCAACCTTCCTTTGTGGTACTGAACCTTATGGTAAAATTTCATAGAGATCCATTCACTTAAACTAAAGTTAGAGTGCGAAAACCAATGTGTCTTCGGACGACGATGATGATGACGCCAACGTCATACCAATATACGACCAATACACAGTTAGATTCAGCATATCAAAGAACCCCAATAATTCAATTTTTTATGAAATCAAACAAAGTTTAATTTTGGGCCCTTTGGATCTCAATGTGGACCAATTTAAAAACAGAGCCCAAAATCCAAAAACTTAATAATTGGTTAGATTCAGCATATCAAAGAACCCCATATATTCAATTTTTGTTGAAATCAAACAATGTTTAATTTTGGACCCTGATTTGGACCAACTTGAAAACTGGGCCCATAATCAAAAATCTAAATACATGTTTAGATTCAGCATATCACAGAACCCCAAGAATTCAATTTTTGTTAAAATCAAACAAAAAGTTTAATTTTGGACCCTTTGGACGAAGGACCTCAATGTGGACCAATTTAAAAACAGGGTCCAAAATCCAAAAACTTAATACACTGTTTGATTCAGCATATAAAAGAATCCTAAGAATTCAAGAATAAAACCCCATTGAAATTGGTCAAGAAATAAGCAATATAGAAAAGTATTGTTTTTGGCCCCTTTTCCTAAAGTGAGGGCCAAGACCCCCAAAATCTATCCCAACCTTCCTTTTTTGGTATGGAACCTTATGGTACAATTTCAGAAAGATCCATAGACTTACACACAAGTTATTGTCTGGAAACTAGAAAAATGCTTATTTGGGCCCCTTTTTTGGCCCCTTATTCCTAAACAGTTGGGACCATAACCCCCAAAATCAATCCCAAACTTCCTTTAGTGGTTATAAACCTTGTGTTAAAATTTTATTGATTTCTATTTACTTATACTAAAGTTATTACCCGGAAACCATCTGTCTTCGGACGACGCTGACGACGACGTGATACCAATATACGACAATAAAATTTTTAATTTTTGCGGCCGTATAAAAAGTGTTCTCAATACTATTTTCATTCTATAATGTTTTTTTTTTTCTGAACTTATTTTCACAAGCGATATTCTAATATTGCAAGATATTTGAAGATTATTACCAGTTATTTGTGTAGCTGTTCTGAAACCTGGTACGAACTGACGAGCTGGTGGACCAGCCACCACTTGGGCTCCAAAATTTCCCATAGCACAATCTTTATTTTCCAGTTCATATTTTGGCATTGTTCCTTCAACTGTCAAATTTTTTGCACTAACTGTCACTTGTGATGGTTGACCTGCAACCAGTCCTTGCTGTTGAATACCACCAACTTGTGTAGGAATCTGCATATTCATTTGCATATTTCTAATGATTGGAACTGTCTGTGTAGGATTATGCACTTGAACATTTGGTATCTGAACTAGCTGGGGATTAGGAGTCCTTTGCTGCTGTTGAGGCTGGCCTACCTGAGCCATTGTTTGATACATGTAATTATGCGTGTTAGGTGTTTGTACATTTCCCACTGCAACAGGCTGACCCATGTTTAACATAGGAGTGGAGCCTTGCATTGCTAAAGGTGGGTTTGTTTGACTAGGCTGAATTTGACTTTGAAACTGTCCCTGATTTCCATTATAAATTAGTCCCATTTGTGGACTTGAGGTGGGCACATTACTATAATACAAAGTTGATTGCATCTGACCGTAATTACATGTACTTTGGCTAGGATATTGAACAGGATATGTTTGAAAACTGTCTGATGCTCCATGAATAGGAAATGAACTTTGATTAACTGTTTCAACACTCTGAACAGTGTTTCCTTGATAATTAGGATATCCCGTCGTCATTTGTGATTGAAATGGTGAACTCTGGATGATAGTCTGGTTGTCTACTGCTACAGATGGCTGTCCTTGTGCCATAGATGTCTGAACAGGGTACATATATCGTACATTAGAGGTCTGCATGTTCTGTGGACAAGGATAAAATTGCCCCTACAAATTCACAAGAATTTTTTTTTTAATTATGACAAATGATGTATTTTTTACACAAAAGATCAACATATTTTATTTTTGTCCATTTTGAAGCCAAGTTTAAACACATTTTCTCATCAGCTTCTCTTTTACACAGCAGATTAAAACACTTTTAACTAAGAAGAAGATTATCAATAACAAGTTCTACCACGAAGTTTGTGCCACTGATAAAATAACAAGTTCTACCACCAAGTTGGTACCACTGATGATGGACCTTTCTCCCCCTAGTTATCAGTTTGATGACTATTCTTCAAAATACAAAGGTTCAAGATTGCAAACAGTACAAGGCATGACATGGAATAATACTCAGTATACTTGAAAAGAAGATGACTGAAATTCTATTGATAAAAAATAAGAGATTTTGCATAAAGATGTTGGCTTTATATTCTGTTTTTGACTTTTTCAAAAAGACACAAATGTTAAGTGTATGAAAAATCCAGAGAGAATCACTTCCCACCACATTTCAATGGCTTATATCTCAAAACCAGGACACAAAGCTTGCATTTTTTCCTGCTTTTTTAGTTCCCTTACATGTTTACTATCAATCTTCAACAGTTGTTTATAAAAGCTTGTTATTTTGAAACAAAGTAGCGAACATCCTTAAATATTTACTTATGTACCTGTGCAGTAGGTCCTTGCTGAGAAAATACTGTTTGCATTTGTGGCTGTGTTGCCATAACAATCTGTTGACCGCCTTGTAAAGAAGTTTGACAACCAGGTGGTTCTCCTGTACTGTCTAAAGAGTTCTGGTGACTTAGAGATGACTGCTGACTCAGATTTAGTGATGACAAATGATGACAAACCTCTGGTACTCCTTGACATTCAGGCTGTGGTACCTAAAGTCAGTAAGTTATGAAATTTTTCTCCTTAAACTAATATATATGAGTACCTTGATAAAAAATACCGAAGTTTACAAATTTCAACATAAAAAAATATAAATATGTATGTTGAAAGAGCATCCCTTTGCTACATATTCTGTGAAATATGTTGATGGCCAGGCATAAATTATCAATTTGGATCAAAATTAAGACTAATAGTCAAAATTTCAAAAGGAAGATGAAGAATTGTTGCAATACTGTTTTTTTTTTTGCTATTAACACTTTCAAATATAAAAAGAAATTAGCCAATTGGAATACAAGACTTATCCTAGCTTTATGTTTTATTATAATGACTTCAAATTCTGAAAACTCAAGAGAAATTAACTCCCCAAATCAAATTTCTTAATGCATTGTGTCATTAGAACACATTTTATGTTATTTTCAAATACTGTTTGAAAATTAAATACCAGACGTGGGTAGTAATAACTTAAGTATAAATAGTAGGTGCAACTTATTTACATTTGCCTGAATGCTATCCTAAATCAGTCTAATAGTACTTGTGACTACATTCAAAATAAAATGCTCGCAGGGCAGCTTGATACGACCGCAGAGGTCGAACCCTGAATATTTGGGGCAAGTATGGACACAACATTCAAGCTTGATAAGCTCTGAATTTGGATTGTGATTAAATATTTGACACAGCATAGGTTTTGACACAGAATGAATGTGGACTAAGAACTTAAAATTTTAAATTGGACATTCACCTATTATGGTCCAATATCCAAAATCTAAATACATGGTTAGATTCAGCATATCAAAGAACCCCAAGAGTTCAATTTTGATGAAATCAAACAAAGTTTAATTTTGGACCCTTTTGACCTCAATGTGGACAAAGTTGATAACAGGGCCCAAAATAAAAATCTCTAAATACATGGTTAGATTCAGCATATCAAAGAACCCCATATATTCAATTTTGTTGAAATCAAACAAAGTTTAATTTTGGACCCGATTTGGACCAACTTGAAAACTGGGCCCTTATTCAAAATCTAAATACATGTTTAGATTCAGCATATCAAAGAACCCTAAGAATTCAATTTTTGTTAAAATCAAACTAAGTTTAAATTTGGACCCTTTGGACCTTAATGTACACCAATTTGAAAACGGGACCAAAAATTAAGAATCTAAATACACGGTTAGATTTGGCATATCAAAGAACCCCAATAATTCAATTTTGATGAAATCAAACAAAGTTTAATTTTGGACCCTTTTGACCTCAATGTGACAAAGTTGATAACGGGCCCAAAAATAAAAATCTAAATACATGGTTAGATTCAGCATATCAAAGAACCCCATATATTCAATTTTGTTGAAATCAAACAAAGTTTAATTTTGGACCAAGATTTGGACCAACTTGAAAACTGGGCCCATTATCAAAATCTAAATACATGTTTAGATTCAGCATATCAAAGAACCCTAAGAATTCAATTTTTGTTAAAATCAAACTAAGTTTAATTTTGGACCCTTTGGACCTTAATGAAGACCAATTTGAAAACGGGACCAAAAATTAAGAATCTAAATACACAGTTAGATTCGCATATCAAAGAACCCCAATAATTCAATTTTGATGAAATCAAACAAAGTTTAATTTTGGACCCTTTTGACCTCAATGTGGACAAAGTTGATAACGGGCCCAAAAATCAAAAATCTAAATACATGGTTAGATTTAGCATATCAAAGAACCCCATATATTCAATTTTGTTGAAATCAAACAAAGTTTAATTTTGGACCCCAATTTGGACCAACTTGAAAACTGGGCCCATAATCAAAATCTAAATACATGTTTAGATTCAGCATATCAAAGAACCCTAAGAATTCAATTTTGTTAAAATCAAACTAAGTTTAATTTTGGACCCTTTGGACCTTAATGTAGACCAATTTGAAAACAGGACCAAAATTAAGAATCTAAATACGCAGTTAGATTCGCATATCAAAGAACCCCAATAATTCAATTTTGATGAAATCAAACAAAGTTTAATTTTGGACCCTTTGGACCTCAATGTGGACCAATTTAAAACGGGCCCAAAATCCAAAAACTTAATACACGGTTAGATTCAGCATATTAAAGAACCCCAAGAGTTCAAGAATAAAACCCCATTGAAATTGGTCAAGAAATAAGCAATTTATACAAAGTATCTTCTTTTGCACAATACTGTGCAATTGAATATTTCTTGCAATTGCAATACTGTGCAATTGAATATTTCTTGCTATTGCACAATACTATACAATTGACAATTTCTTGCTATTGTGCAATATTGTGCTATTGGATATTTCTTGCTATTGTGCAATACTGTGCAATTGCAGATTTCTTGCTATTGCGCAATACTGTACAATTGAAAATTTCTTGCTATTGCACAATACTTATTATATAATAATTTACACATCCTGTTTGGTGTGTATCTCCTGCCATATCATTATTATTTGCTTTTAAATATAAATCAGAAATAACCAACTTAAAATGGAAAATTTTAAAGAAAAAAAAGGAAAAAAAAAATCCCCCAAATTTTTGAACCCCTTATGATTCATCACCCCAAACTCAATCCAAGCCTTCCTTTGAGGTATGGTACCTTGCAGTACAATTTCAGAGAGATCCATACACTTGAACACAAGTTATAGTCTGGAAACTAGAAAATGCTGATTTTGGCCCTTTTGGCCCCTAATTCCTAAACGTTTCAGGCAATTACCCCAAACTCAATTCCAGCTTTCCTTTGTGATATGAAACCTTGCAGTACAATTTCAGAAAGATCCATACACTTACATACAAGTTATTGTCATGAAACTAGAAAATGCTTGTTTTTGCCCCTTTTGGCCCCTAATTCCTAAAATTTTGAGGCAATTACCCCAAAAATCAATCCCAGCATTCCTTTGTGATATGGAACCTTGTGGTACAAAGTCAGAGAGATCCATACACTAACACACAAGTTATGTCTGGAAGTTACAAAATGCTTATTTTGGCCCTTTTGGCCCCTAATTCCTTAACTGTTGGTACCATTACCCCAAAATCAATCCCAACCTTCCTTTTGTGATATTGAACCTTATGGTAAAATTTCATAGAGATCCATTCACTTAAACTAAAGTTAGAGTGCGAAAACCAATGCGTCTTGAGACTGACGACGCTAACGTCATACCAATATACGACCACAAAATTTTTTTTAGTGGTCGATAAAAATAGCCAAAATTGCAATAAACATATGATGTCAAACTTGTAAATAAAGGGCAATAACTACTTAAAGGAGTCAATTAACAATTTCGGCCATGTTGACTTAAGCTTATTTGTAGATCTTTTAAATATGCTGATTTCTTTACTGTTTCTCTCTATATTAATTTAACCATGCCACATACTCATTTGCCTGTCCCTAGTCAAGAACCTCGTCAGGTATTGTCTTACATATTGTTTAGAAACCTGTCTATTGATAAAGACTGTATGTTACCCTTTAAATATCTTTTGGATATTTTAATTGTTGGGTTGCCGTCTCTTTCAGGTATACCTGACATCTATTATTACAAATTACAAATACATTAACAAATTCATCACACATGTAATAAAACAACTAAAAGCAATATCATATATATATAGTGTCTGTAGGAAGATATGTTATATATTTTACATTGGTCCACATTTCTGGAGGCATCTGTTGTTGTTGTTGTACCATAGTACTCTGATGAGGTGGAGGATGGCCTGGTGTGTGGTGGTATATACTTCCGTCAGAATTAGAAAATGGATGACCTTTAACAAAAAAAAAATTTAATGGCTATATATATATATATATCTATGAAACAAAAATATGTGTTCATAGGACACCTTGCCCTGCACACCATCACATTTCCATGTTTAATGAACAATGATATCAGGGTCAAAATCGTATTTTAGCATAAAAGGTCACATCATAATGTACATGTGTTGTAAGTTTCAAGTTGATACGACTACAACTTCATGGCCTTGAACAAAAATTTTAACCGGAGAATGTACTAGTGATTTACATCTATGTTTATGAACCATGAAATCAGGGTCAAAACTGTAATTTGGCAAATGATTTTAGATTTGATGGTTAACTGTCTTGACTGATGGTTAACTACATAGATCAAAAACTTAAACCTGATATGGGATGGACAAACATACACACAGACCAGAAAACAAAGTGGCCCTCTACTAAGGCCATAAAGAGAAATTATTTTGAGGGATAGCTATTATCATAATTCAATAATTTTTTACCGGTTCTATTTTTTCATTGTTTTTCATATTGTATAAAGAATTAATCAACTAGAAAAGTCAACCAACATTTTTTTTGTTTCATGTTTTTTTTTCTTTAAAAAATCCCATTATATACACACATGTTGGGAATTTCTCGTAGAAGATTGATTTCTAAAGGTAAACTCGATATAGATCAATATCATGTATTTGTTTATTTTTTTTTTATATTTCTGAATGGTCATGTTCACATCAAATTCCTTTCAATCGTCTTTTTCTCTCTCATGAATTGTCTACTGTAATGTCCAATGCTACTGACAGAAAAAGCTTCTTCTGATATCTACGAATTAATTTGCTACCAGATCTTTTATGCAGAAAAAATAATACATACCTGTTCTGGGATCTAAAATAACACTGCCAGGTGGGATATTATTCAAATCTGTAGCTACAATATATACTTGTTGTCCACCTTGACCCGGGAATATACCTAAAACACAAAGAAATTCTTTTAAAATATACAATACAACCATCTATAAACATATTGCCTATTGAAGTACTTAAAAAAATAAAGAGATGGCCAAAGATGGATAAGTACAAACCTTGTATGGGTGATTGTACTGGCCCTGATGAACTACATCTAGATAATGGTGAACTATCGGTTCTACTTCCAGGTGGAGTTGGAATTCCTCTTTGTAATGAACTTCCAATGGACATGGACATTCCACAGTTAAAGGAGTCTAAAATTACATATATAAACCCATAAGAAAACTTGTTTGTTTTTTTTTTAGTTTTGGAAACTATTTTTGTTTGTTTATTAAAGACATTTAGTGTTGATAGCAGATATTTGTTAGTCGCTGTTGGTTTCATTCACAACCTGCACAGACTAAGTCTTAGATACATGATTTTTTTTTATTAGTTATCAGCTTTGAACTAGCTTTCAGTACCTGTGAGTACTCTCAGATCTGTACTTTGTGTCTTTTGAGTTTTTGTAAGTTGTTTTTTGCTTTGTAATGATCTGAAAAGTTAAGCCCTTTTCAACTGATTTTTTTAGTTTGTTCTTTATTGTTCTGTTACACCACTGTCCCAGATTAGGGGAGGGTTGGGCCCCCACAAACATGTTTAACTGTCCCAAGTCAGGAGCCTGTAATTCATTGGTTGTCATTTGTTGCTGTGTATCATATTTGTTTTTTGTTTATTGTTTTCTACATAAATCAGGCCGTTAGTTTTCTCGTTTGAATTGTTCTACATTTGTCATTTCAGGGCCTTTCATAGCTTACTATGCGGTATGGGTTTTGCTCAATGTTGAAGGCTCTACTGTGACCTATAGTTGCTAACTTCTACATCATTTAGTCTCTGGTGGAGAGTTTTCTCATTGGCAATCATACTATATCTTCTTAATTTTCATAAGGGTAGTTAATAAATTTGGAAACCCAAGTAATGACTTCTAATTAACCTACAATTGTATTTTTCTAAACATGTTTTCAAAGATCAATTTCAAATGCCACTCTCTAAGTTAAAATATATCTATAAATATGCTCTTTTAAAACAATGCTTGCCATCAAACACAATGTTTAGCTGTCATATCTTATATAGAATAAGAAGTTGCACACATTGTTGTTCTAAGCATATCCTAGACCCACCCTCTTCTTCCTAATTCAGTACGTAGTGTATCAGAAAGAAGGAAGACGTTCTCTGACAGATCTGAAAAGTGCTCACAAACTCATCTCTGTTAAAGTACTGATCAAATATGAATATGCTCAGCAGAACCAGAGATAACTTTTTTATTTCATTCAACACAATGAAAAAATCGAAGTATTAATTAACAGGAAATCGGGGTCAGACAGACAAAAAGTGCTCACACATTACAACTCAACACCAACAACCTGCTAACCAAATGTGGAGTTATTCTGTTCTGTAGTCCCTTCAAAAATGTGATGAAAATATTTGTTGGACAAATGGAGAGACAAGGTGATTGCCGAACCTCTACTCCAAAGTTGGGATATAGTTAACTTACTTGTAATGCTAAAGGTTCCAAGGAAAAGCGTAACTTTCCCAAAAATAGTTTCAACAAAAATTAAAATGCTAACATTGTTTTTATGCAATACCTGCTTTGTTCATACTGTAACTTTTATGAGTCCCTCCCTGTTTTTGATTAACATGTGTGATTCCACCAAAACTGTTAGCTTTTGGTAAACCTCTGACCCTAGATGAACTCCGGTCATCTGTCCCATATCCACTAGAGTCAGTGCTACTTCCAAGGTGATTACCTTCGGAGTTCCTACTCAGGCTACTTGGTCGAACAGGTGCTCCGTCTGCCTTATATCTACAACCAAAACACACATATGATTATTGTACTTTTACAATTTGTAAACCTTAATATGAAGGAAAGTCTAGACTTGCTCCATCTGCCTTATATCTACAACCAAAACACACATATAATTATTATACTTTTACAATTTGTAAACCTTAATAATAAGAAATGTCTAGACTTTTTTCATTTCAATATCAATTTAATACTAACAATCAATTGTAATATATCTCTACATGTATACAATTCCTTGTAGCAATAATTTCCACGGCTTATTACGTAAAAATAATTTGACCTAACTCTTAATTGAGGGTCTGGATGTGGGTCCTCCATTTCTGTATTCTTTAACTTTTTAGGAAATATTCTCTTATCTTTTTATTTTTTTGCCAAGTATTCTCCATTTTCTATATTTTATATTTTATTTTTTACCATTTTTTCTGCAAATTTGACCCATTATTCTCTATTCTGTAAGCCCCATCCAGATCCTCTGAATTTCAGTTCAAAACTTCTATACAAAGCAATGCATACAATGTAATAATGTCACATCATCTTATTTTCATAGCAATATCATTGTAACTTACATTTGTGTGATTGCCATCTCTTCTTCTGTAAATGCTTCCACCTAAAGACAAATAACATATTTTACAGGCCGTTACTTTGCATTAAATTCAAATTGTTACAATGAAAGTATTAAAGTATAAACAACACATTGAAATTTGTAATGTTCTAATTTATACGGAATCAAAGTTCGAGATGTTTGTGTATCTTGACAAATTAAGAGTAAATTATTCCTATAAGACAAAGCCATCTTTAATATCAATTAAGCCATGCAAATTGTCATATAATGTTACTTTTGAAATGAGGTGAATTTAGTATATCAAAACCATTTCTTATAAATTATTTTGCTACTACATCCTTTGGTGACAGTGAAAGGGTAAAATGAATATTTTTCAACATAAAACTAAATATGCAATTTTTACTTCGGTAGAATTCTATTAAAAATGTTTGATTTTTTTTTAGCTTAACAGAAAAAGTCATAACAATATAACAACTATCTTTAATGGTGTCTGTTTGATATCACATGGTATGTAATTATGTTACAATAGGTCAGTCATATAACTTTTGTCAAATCAAAAACGGTATCAACCAAACATTATGAGAAGCAATCCTACCAAAGAATGAAAACTTGAAAGCTAAAAAAAAACACTAGATAAAGTGTGACAGACAGACAAAAGAGAAAAAATAGTGTAGTGGGGACTAGAAGACAAACAATCTCAGCAGAATAGACTTACCTGTAGGCCAGAATCATCAACACTTTTGAATATTTTACTTCTGACTTTTTCATATTGTTCTTTTCGCTCTTCAAATGACTTGGCTTTCCCTCTTGTATCCCCTAGACTTCTAGCTGATAGCTTGTAATGGCTCTAATTAAATATAAGTTTTAGTGTCAAGTTGGGCATTAACATGAACATGTTTTTGTAATTCATATGCCAGTTATTGTAAAAAAATTAAAAAAACCTTGCTTCCTTTTACAGTCCCATTTAAATAAAATTGTTTCAAAAGGTAGATACTTCATATAAGATAATATTTGTTTAAACAAATTTTTGTTTTGATGTTTTCGTGAATTAGAAAATAATATGATCTAGATTTCAGGATACAAAACTTTGTAAGGGTTCCGCGGAACCCAGTGTCTCGCCTACTTTTGCTGTTAATCGCAGGCTCAACAAAAATAAGAGAAAAAAAAAATAAAAATATTCCTCTCTATACTATCTTTTGATTGTAAGTAGCTTCTGTCCAAGTTTGGTAAAAATCCAGGATAGTTTATGAATCTAATAAATGTTTTAAAAACTCAAACTGCAGACTGTATGTAATGTTAACTGGAAGAAAAACTAAGTCCATTTATAAGTAAAATACGGAAAAAATGGAACAAAATTTTAACAAAATTTCCTTCTAGATACTAGCTTTTAATCATAAACAAGCTTCTGTCAAAGTTTGGTAGAAATCCAGGATAGTTTAAGAAAGTTATTAAAATTTTAAAAACTTTAACCACAGAGTGAATGTAATGTTAACTGGCAGAAAAATTTATAATTTATAAGTAGAATACAGAAAAAATGATTTTTTTTTTTTACAAAATTTACTTCTGGATACTATCTTATGATCATAAACAAGCTTCTGTCCAAGTTTGGTAGAAATCCAGGAATAGTTTAAGAAAGTTATTAAAATTTCAAAAACTTTAACCACAGAGTGAATGTAATGTTTCCTGGCAGAAAAACTAACATTCCCCATTTCCATTCTCAATTTTAAGTCCATTTATAAGTAAAATACGGAAAAAATGGAATTTTTTTTACAAAATTTACTTTTGGATATTATCTTATGATCATAAACAAGCTTCTGTCAAAGTTTGGTAGAAATCCAGGATAGTTTAAGAAAGTTATTAAAATTTCAAAAACTTTAACCACAGAGTGAATATTTGTGGATGCCGCCGACGGAATGTAGGATTGCTATGTCTCGCTTTTTCGACAAAAGTCGAAGGCTCGACAAAAAAGTAGTTTACTCTAGTCCATTGAACACCCAAAACTAGGAAGGGAACAATTATTATCACATAGTAATTTTACTCTTATTCTCCTTCCATAAATAATGGAGAAAAAAAATTCTTTCAATTTCACAGAAAAAAAGCTATGGAAGAATTCTGCAAATAATAAAATAGAATTTGAAGATAGAGAAGAGAATATGCAAATGAAGGTGATAATCTAACAAATGCATTGATGCAAAACAAACTATTCTAAGTGTATTTCTATCAAAATAAATTGAAAGCAAAAGTGTAACTTATTATTATTTTCTCAAATTTTCCTCTGATCTTTCTGTATTATTTTTTTCAATATCATGCTATTTGAGTGATATGGGATTTTCTCAGTCAGGTAGATAGAGAATATATGACATCATGAGCCTACAGCAATAAGCAGATTATTAATGGTCTTTCAAAATCGAGGATATTTCCTGGCTACATCTCATCTCACCCTTTGATGAGATCGTAGCTGAGAAATCACCTCCTGTTTGATAAACCACCAATAACCTATAAATATAACATGTATACGACATGTTTTGGTCCTATGTTATGTATTACCTCTCTATCATCTAAACTATTTACACTCCTCTTCATTATCATCTTTGGTTTCCTAAGAGAAAGATGACCTGGTTCCCCAGACTCTATGTGATCCCTAAAGCTGAAGTCAGGTCTGCAATGAAATTTTTCTTAATATATAAATGTCATATCTTATTAAACAAGTTTTTCACAATTGCAGACATGTAATGCTTTTAAAAATTCAGATCTGTACTTTTGTAATACATTTCAGGTTCTATGTTGTTTTTTTTACCTATTTCTCATATTTTACTTATATATTTTAAAGTCTACCTGCTTCTTATATTTTACCAATATATTTTAAAGTCTATGTTTTTCTACCTGCTCCTCATAGTTGAGCCACAAGGCACTGTTACTTGTTATGTTGTTTGGTTTAACAGATTTCCTTTTTGTGTACTGTAAATTCACAAATTATTGCGAGGTTTTTATTAATGCGAAAAATGCGACTGAATGAGTATCAAAATAATAAGAACTCGCATTCTTATATCTGATACATATATTTGTATGCAGATTTTCATGAAATTGCAATTATTATCTCGCAATTTAGTGAATTCTACAAAATTTGCAAAAAATCAATGCACGCAATAATTTCTGAAATTTACAGTAATTTGATCCTCTCTTATCATATAGTTTACTCTGGATTCATTATGGACGACATCAAAAGATCGATGTCGGATAAAAAACTTATTTCAAATAGTTTGGGGGTGAGGGGGTAAAAATCGCTGCAAGTTTTGTTATCTGACATCGATTTTCAGATTGAATAATACGGATTCAAGTTCGGCCCTAACATATATTTGGACTTTTAAACCAAATGAATGCCATCAAATCGTACTGGAAAGGAAATTTTTGGCTGAAAGTATTTGGGCGAAATTAATCATAGTATCTATGTCGTTCAAACGCTTTATTGGTTGTGAATTTTGAATGATATGAAACCATATACAGTTCAACACAGATTGTTTTGGTCCATACGGCATGGTGGCATTCTTAAAACAAACTATAAAATTTTCTTTGAATTGTGTTAATTACTTAATTATCAAAATGAAAACTGAAATATAAATTCAAATAAAAATTTGAAAGTTATATAGAATTTTTTGAGATAGTACAAAAATATAACAGTGGTCAACAGACACTGAATAGAAATTACATAGATCATATCACATTCACTACTATTGTGCTTTACCCTCTCTCCACAGTTGGCACAAATGCACTGCCCTGTCATCACCATACATTTCAATGGACCACTATTTAGTTTAAAGTATATATTTCATATGAAACAACAAACTGTTTTATATTCATTTGAGAAAAGAAACAAAAACAATCAAAACCATAAACTCACTATTTATACATGCCAATAGTGGACAGATGAAAAATGCAGAATCCATCCTGACTGTAGTGTTTATAAAATTATAATTTAACAGTGCCTTTTTTGATGCATACTAAAATTACACATCACTTTTTTCCAATATTTTTTAAAAGTGATGTCCAAGTCAATTTACAGAACAAACATACATTGTTGAGGAAAAACAGGACCCATGATACAAAAAGTATACTCTGAAAGCATATGCCCATATTGGTCAATCAATTTTTCCCAAATTAAGTTAAGATGGCGGGTGGGGGTTCAGTGAAAAAACTATGTAAATTAAGTTTTTCATCCTACATTGAACTTTTGATGTCGTCCCTTATTATTCATGGGATACCAATTTTTGTTGATTTTGTGGGGAAAAGGTAAACCACAAATTAAAATTGTCAACAACATACACATTGATACCTACGAAAATAAATAAATCTTCAGTACTGTAACAAACTTGCACATATTTAGTGCATTATAGTTTTTAAACAATTCAATCTATTCCTAAACTTAGAAGTGTAAAACCTGACCAACACGCTGTTCTGATTTGTTATACAGTATATACTTAATGTTGAGATATCATTAAGAAGAGAGAATTTACAAATTTGTATTAGATGTTTTGTTAACTGTTGTGGTTTCATTTATTTTCACGGTTACCAATTTTCATGGAATAAGGAAAAATTGTATTTTCTCTGGTATTGATTTTGTGCTAAAATAAAGTCTGCACACAAGACTATAGAAAATTTGTACTTCATTGAAAGCTTACATTCATTGTTCACCTGTATCCAGGAAAATATTGGAATCCCATTAATAAAATTATGTATCAACTGTATAACACATTATCAATAAGTCAAGAGAACTTACACCCTTGTATTAGATGTTTTGTTGACTATAACACATTTGCCTGTCTGATCAACATTATGGTCTAAACCAAAGAAAGCTGAGATTCTATGGACCAACATTCTATCATACGATGACATCTGAGGGAACTTGAGGTAATGGTGCCTACAAAATATGGAAATAAAAAGTTAAAAGAATGGTTAATCATAACAAATGTGACGTGAAAACAAACAGAAATTTAACTCATTTTTGAAAAGTCTGAATACTTCTGCATGGTGAATATATAACATATTCCATGTTACTAATGAAAATATGAAGAGGATGACACAGATACCCAAGATGATGGTGATGATGGATGGCTGCTTAATATAAAGCAGGCAATTAAATGCATATTCAGGACAAGAACATGTTAATGTTATATGAATATTAACCTACTTTGTACTAGACCTACCGTAGAAAGGCTTGTATAGTTCGCACTGGTACATAGTCCGCACCCCTTCTCCACACGAAATTTTAGGTAAAAAACTTTTGTAACTGTTAGAAAAGGTCTAATGAAACTCGGTAATTTCAAATCCTGTGCGGTCGTTTATGTATTTTCTTGAAAACCTGTTTTCCATCACCAAACAGAAGCTGAAACTACTTGTAAATGATTCTAGAACGCTTCATGATTGTTAAAATAAGTTTAATTCACTTAAAAACAATTTAAATACTTGTGTATGTTTAAACAGGAAGTTTAAAAAGCACGTGTAAAAGAAGAAATTAACCGGTGAGAGTCGAATCCGTACATAACAGATATCACTATAATACGACTTTGAAAGTAAAACAGTTCCATCCTTTTGTAAAAAGTCTTTAATATATCTATCCATTAATGTTTGAAGGGTCTTAGCTAATACAAACCATATTAGTCAGTATGAAACACCAAAACGGAACAAACAATAACCGATTACGTTTTGTAGTTTACAAATTCTAAGCTGGTTTACGGTTGTCTTTTTCACTATGTTTGTATCGTTTCAATCAATAAGATACCAGTTTATTTCAACTAATGCATTGAAAAGAAACGAAATTTGTAATGAAAGGTTTAGTTTTTATATTTATCAGTATTAATTTGATACTGAATAGAAATAACTTATTAATATGGATGAGTTAAAATTATTAGTTTGAAAAATGATAAGAGCGCCTCTACAATATCAATAACAAAGATGGCGGAACGTAAACAAACCATCTCGCCCGCGAAATTGAAATTTTTCTTATTTCTTGCTTATTGTACTCTATAGTCCGCACCCGCCTGGAAGGTCCAATTTTGTAGAATAAAACCGCGGACTATACAAGCCTTTCTACGGTATACGCTGAGTCAGATTTTTGACATGCTAGTTAACAAGGTAATAGTCTGCAGGAAGACATTCAACCCTACCCAAACATATTATTCTGATTCCTAGCAGACCACTTTTTGATCTTACTCCTTAATGCTGTGTGCCAAGCGGAGAAGCAGGAAATACCAATTTTAAAGTCTTTGGTTTGATCCAGCTGGGGTTCAAACCCACAACCTCCTGCACATGAGGCGAACGCGCTACTACCAGACCACTGAGGTGGTATCTGATCTCAAGACAATTATATTCCTGAATAAAAAGTAAGTTTGATGATTTTGTCAATAGTGGAATATCATCTGATAAACCGAGTTTCATACCAGAAGTAGTGCTCATTAGGACACCAAGCCCCACACTCTATCATACGTCCATATTTAATGAACAATGATATGGGGTTCAAAATCATAATTTAGAATACAATATTATAAACTGCTTCCCCTAGCGCAGCTGGACACGACCGCAGAGGTCCAACCCTGAACAGTTGGGGCAAAAATGGACACAATATTCAAGCTTGATACAGGTCTGAATTTGAATTGTAATTAAATATTTGACACATTATAGGTTTCTGACACAGAATAAATGTAGACAAAGAACTTGAAATTGGTTATATGATTTGATTTTATATTCAATTGAAGATTTCTTGCTTTTGTGCAATACACTGTGCTGTTACGCAATACTTAGTAAATCTGTTTTCCGACTATATACAAAGAATTAGCAAAATAAATTGTGACCCCCAATTTTTCTTTTGAAAATTGACAATTTCTTAAAACTTGAGGAAAAAAATTGACCCCCCATAAAAATGTTTACCCCCCTTTTTAATTTCTTAAATCTTGAGGGAAAAAAAATCCCCCTTATTCGAAAAAAATAACATTTAAGAAAAATCAATACACTTAAACACAAGTTATTGCCTGAAAAATTAAAAAATGCTTGTTTTAGACCCTTTTTGGCCCCTAATTCCTGAACAGTTTGGGCAACTACCCCCAAAATTAATCCCAACCTTCTACTTGTGGTATTGAACCTTGTGGTACAATTTCAGAGTAATCACAATACTTATACACAAGTTATTGTCCTAGAACTAGAAAAATGCTTGTTTTGGGCCCCTTTTGGGCCCCTAATTCCTAAACGGTTGGGACCATCACCCCCAAAAACAATCCCAACCTTTTTTTTGTGGTATTGAACCTTTTGATTAAATTTCATAGAGATCCATACACATAAACTAAAGTTACTGTCCGGAAACCAAACGTCTTCCGACAATGACAACGATGTGATAGCATTATACAACCCCATAATTTTTTTATGGTCGTATAAAAAGTAACCTATTGAACATGTGAACTATATTTAAGTTGATGTGACCCCAACCTCATGGTAAACTACTGATTCTAGGCACAAATCAACTGGAACAACACAATAACCAAACTGTAACTCATTATTTCTTAATAGTTATTTATTTTATTAATTTTCACTGTATCTTATTATTTATTAATAGTTATAAATATTCACTTTAAATAGTGCCACTTACTTTGGTTCATTAATAAAGTTATTGATATCAGTCTCCAGCTTCAGTAGCATACTTCTGTCTTTCTGTGTTTTGTTCAGAGTTTTACGAATAAATTCCTCTAAATCTATACCAGTAGAATCTTTGTAAGGACTTTTATCAAAACTTGAATCTAGAAAATAAAAAAAAAGAGAAATTAAATCTATAAGTTTTACTAACTTGAAACCACAATTACAATTGACAAAGTGAGCTAATGATTGCATTTCATGTAAAAATTTTCTTGTTGTTCTATAGAACTATATCAGCAAAACCTAAATCAAACATACACATATCATTATAACTGAAATGACATATTGTCGGATAAATTAAACCAGTAAAGATGTATAGTTGGAGATCACATTATAAATGAATCGACTCAAAAATATATTGTTGGAGATCATATAGTAAATCTAATGAATAAAGATGCATTGTCATAGATCATGTTATAATTCAAACGACTAATAAAATGCTCCGCTGGGCGCAGCTTGATACAACCGCAGAGGTCGAACCCTGAACAGTTGGGCAGGTATGGACACAACATTCAAGCTTGATACAGCACTGAATTTGGATTGTGATTAAATATTTGACACAGCATAGGTTTCTGACACAGAATGAATGTGATCTAAGAACTTAAAATTTTTTTATTCAAACCATATCGTTATTAATTGCTTTTATATATAAATCAGAAATAACCAATTTAAAATGGAATATTTTAAAAAAAAAGGGAAAAAATCCTCCCCAAATTTTTGAACCCCTTATGATTCATTACCCCCAAACTTAATCCCAGCCTTCCCTTTGTGGTATTGTACCTTGCAGTACAATTTCAGAGAGATCCATACACTTGAACACAAGTTATTGTCTGGAAAGTAGAAAAAATGCTTGTTTTTAGGTCCCTTTTTGGCCCCAAAATCCTAAACATTTAAGGCAATTACCCCCAAACTCAAACCCAGCTTTCCCTTTGTGATATGGAACCTAGTAGTACAATTTCATAAAGATCCATATACTTACACACAAGTTATTGTCCTGAAACTAGAAAAATGCTTGTTTTTTGCCCCTTTTTGGCCCCTAATTCCTAAAATTTTGAGACAATTACCCCCAAAATCAATCCCAGCCTTCCCTTTGTGGTATGGTACCTTGCAATCCAATTTCAGAGAGATCCATACACTTGAACACAAGTTATTGTCTGGAAACTAGAAAATGCTTATTTTTGGCCCCTTTTTGGCCCCAAATTCCTAAACGTTTAAGGCAATTGCCCCCAAACTCAATTCCAGCTTTCCCTTTGTGATATGGAACCTTGTAGTACAATTTCAGAAAGATCCATACACTTACACACAAGTTTTTGTCATGAAACTAGAAAAATGTTTGTTTTTTGCCCTTTTTTTGGCCCCTAATTCCTCAAATTTTGAGGCAATTACCCCCAAAATCAATCCCAGCATTCTCTTTGTGATATGAAACCTTGTGGTACAATGTCAGAGAGATCCATACACTAACACACAAGTTATGTCTGGAAGTTACAAAAATGCTTATTTTTTGCCCCTTTTTGGCCCTTATTTCCTTAACTGTTGGTACCAAAACCCCCAAAATCAATCCCAACCTTTCTTTTGTGGTATTGAACCTTATGGTAAAATTTCATAGAGATCCATTTACTTAAACTAAAGTTAGAGTGTGAAAACCAATGTGTCTTCGGACGACGACGACGATGACGCCAACGTCATACCAATATACGACTGCAAAATAAAAAGTATCATGGGAAGATCACATAATATATGAAATGACTGAGATATATATTGTTGGAGATCACATAATAAATATATATATAATTAATGAAATGACTAACTAGAGGCTTCAAGGATCCTGTGTCGCTCACCTGATATTTTTATTTACAATTGATGCATGATAAATGCAACTGTTGTACTGTCATTTAGTTTCAGAGATATAAGACTAAAAAGTGCGTTTTATTTCAGCCATGTGTGCCATGTTGGCAGGCAGGGTCATCATACACAGTGGTCCCTGGATATCCTAGTGGTGATGTAAACCAAGTTTGGTTTAATTTGACAGTAGTTTCAGGGGAGAATTTTTGTAAAATTTATCTAACAAGAAATGCGAGGTGATGAGAAAGTTTGTTGTGAAGTTTTGTTGTTGCGCAACACCCCCCCCCAAAAAAAAAAACAAAAAGGTAATAAAAAATTATCATTTAAGGGCAATCTTTCCTATTAATGATTTCTGCAAAATTCAGTTGATTGTGCAAGGGTTGTATAGCCAGCTGAGGTTGTTAAAAACTCTCATTTGTTGTTGCAAAATTTAATAATTGCTTTGTTGATCTTTTTGTATTCAACTTTTAAACAACAAAGTACAACAAATATGATGACCGATACTCATGACACTGAAAATATGGTCTTCATTCTTGTGAAGAAAATGGTAAGGTTTGAAATATTTCTTAAATATTAATTCAATACCAATACTTTAATTTGTATTGGATTTATCCCAGGAAATGAGAACAAGGGACACAATTAAATTCAATTTTTTCCTAAATTTCTGATAAAATATAAAATGAAGAACTATATTTTTTAATGAGAATTTTTTTTTAATAGTTAATTGATAATTTGAACAATATTAATTAAGTTTTAGATCTTGCATGGTTGATTAATTTTCTCTCAAAATTTCTGATATTCTATTAAAGTTTTAAATATAATATGAGGCAGGCATTACCTGTGAAAGGGATGAAGTCTGTATAAATTAGTGTAGGAATTCAAGCATCATTCGCACTTGAATCTGTAGAAAATGAAGCCAAAGTACTGAAACATATCTGACATTCGACCTATTGTTCGGGATTATAGTTGTGACATCATTTTCAATGTAAAGAAAGAAACACCATCATCAGGTATTAATGTGTTTTTTTTCATGTTATAGAATTATCAATTATTTTTATTGCCAGTACATTAGTAGATTGTTTTCTATATTGATTTTCTACTGCAGTTTCAGAAAAGAAGATTACAAAAGGAAAACATTTTGTAAAACTTACCAAAATTTACCAAATTAATGAAAATTGTTAAAATTGACTATAAAGGGCAATAACTCCTTAAGGGGTCAACTGACCATTTTGGTCATGTTGACTTATTTGAAGATCTTACTTTGCTGAACATTATTGCTGTTTACAGTTCATCTCTATCTGTAATAATTTTCAAGATAATAACCAAAAACGGCAAAATTTCCTTATCCTTAAAAATTACCAATTCAGGGGCAGCAACCCAACAACCAGTTGTCCAATTCATCTGAAAATTTGAGGGCAGATAGATATTAACTTGATAAACAAGTTAATCCCTGTAAGATTTGCTTTAAATGCTTTGGTTTTAGAGTTACAAGCCAAAATCTACATTTTACCCCTATGTTCTATTTTTAGCCATGGCAGCCATCTTGGTTGGTTGGCTGGGTCACCGCACACATTTTTAAAACTAAATACCCTAATAATGATTGTGGCTAAGTTTGGTTGAATTTGGTCCAGTAGTTTCAGAGGAGAAGATTTTTGTAAAGATTACAAAATTTACAAAAATTGGTAAAAATTACTTTAAAGGGCAATAACTCCTTACGGGTCAACTGACCATTTTGATCATGTTGACTTATTTGTAGATCTTACTTTGCTGAACATTATTGCTGTTTACAGTTTATCTCTATCTATAATAATTTTCAAGATAATAACCAAAACGGAAAAAATCCTTAAAATTACTAATTCAGGGCAGCAACCCAACAACCCATTGTCCGATTCATCTGAAAATTTCAGGGCAGATAGATCTTGACTTGATCAACAATTTTACCCGTGTCAGGTTTGCTCTAAATGCTTTGGTTTCAGAGATATAAGCCAAAATCTACATTTTACCCTATGTTCTATTTTTAGCCATGGCGGCCATCTTGGTCGGTTGGCGGGTCACCGGACACATTTTTAAACTAGATACCCCAATGATGATTGTGGCCAAGTTTGGTTAAATTTGGCCAAGTAGTTTCAGAGGAGAAGATTTTGTAAAGTTAACGGACGACGGACGCCAAGTGATGAGAAAAGCTCACTTGGCCCTTTGGGCCAGGTGAGCTAAAAATGTATTTTCAGAAATGATATTTTCCAGCAATTTTATTACAATCTAGGTATAAACAAGAATGTGTCCATAGTACATGGACGCCCCACCTGCACCAACATTTTCTACGTTCAGTGGACCGTAAAATTGGGGTCAAAACCCTAATTTGGCATTAAAATTAGAAAGATCATATCATAGGGAACATGTGTACTAAGTTTCAAGTTGATAGGACTTCATTTTCATCAAAAACTACCGTGACCAAAAACTTTAACCTGAAGCGGGACAGACGGATGAATGAACAGACGAACGGACACACAGACCAAAAAAAAAAACATAATGCCCCTAAGTGGGGCATAAAAACAAAATTCTGTTTTTAGAGCCAATTTTCAGATGACTAAGAAAATAAACTAGAGATATTGGCCATCACCTTAAAGTTTCTAAAATTTTTTTAATCATACCTCGAGATAAACTTGATGAGGTGCCTGCCTCAGAACTTTGTGAACCATTCTTTTCCAATTTGCTTGCCGACTAAAAGCATAAGAACATTTAAACATTTAGCAATACATAATTTGATATTAATTGCTTTTTAATGGCAGAGACTTCATCGGAGAGAGTTAAAAGTACATATGTTATTTTTACAAAGTGGAAAGGGTCCAAAATATCAATTAAGACAGAATTGTGCTTAATTCTGAAAATGCATATGTCTTTTCAAAACATAATGATATTACTTTTTCAACATTTATCAGAGCTTGGGTTTTAGCCAAAATACACTGCGCATCTAGACATTAAATGTAATTTCAATATCTTTCAACAGTTTAGAATTTTATTAAAAGAAATTAGATAATGCAGTTGATTCCATAAACAACAAGCTTTTTACACATGTATGTCTATCTCCATAACATCAAGCTAATTTGGCAAAAGTGTCCATCAACAACAATTATAAGCAATTTAAAGAAAAGTCTCCACATAATTCAGTCAATTTCCTCAAGTAACTATTTTATGGCATAAAAGTGATAATACTCACCAGAGATTTTGTAAGCGTGCCATTTGATGGACTCTCTAAAAGATTTTGTTGTTCTAAAGGTGGTGAGGTAATTTCAAATGCTTTACTCCTAGTTAGCTTTCCTAGTTTAGGAGGATTGTTCTGTATAAAACAAAAGCAACTATTAGAATTATCTAAGATTTAGAGTTAAGTAAACTAGCATTTTCACAAACCATTAAATAAAACAGACAGTAAAACAGATAATTGTGATTACTTTCAAATTTTTAGTATAACATATGCCATTATATGTTGCCTCTTTACAAATATGAAACAATTGACAATTAATCAGTGCACAAAATATATTTGCCTACAGTAACATGAATATGAAATTCTAGAAACATTTGCATTTCACATTATTTGGCCCTTAATTCAATGATTTATCGCTTACACAAATCAACTAACTTGACGATATGTTCAATTATGACATGAAACTAATTTTGGCAACTGAGACAATGAATGTTCATGGCAGGTAGCAATGTTGCTAAGTTATAAGGTCCTACTCTAACATGAACTAAGCAAATTTGTTATCATATGAAAGTCAATTGTTTCAAACAGACAGATAGACAAGATAGAGAACAAGTCATATGATGTACCAACTAGAGGCTCCAAGGACCCTGTGTCGCTCACCTGATATTTTTATTTACAATTGATGCATGATAAATGCAACTGTTGTACTGTCATTTAGTTTCAGAGATATAAGACTAAAAGTGCATTTTATTTCAGCCATGTGTGCCATGTTGGCAGGCAGGGTCATCATACACAGTGGTCCCTGGATATCCTAGTGGTGATTTAAACCAAGTTTGGTTTAATTTGACAGTAGTTTCAGGGAGAATTTTGTAAAATTTATCTAACGAGAAATGCAGTGATGAGAAAGTTTGTTGTGAAGTTTTGTTGTTGCGCAACACCCCTCCCAAAACAAAAAGGTAATAAAAATTATCATTTAAGGGCAATCTTTCCTATTAATGATTTCTGCAAAATTCAGTTGATTGTGCAAGGGTTGTATAGCCAGCTGAGGTCGTTAAAACTCTCATTTGTTGTTGCAAAATTCAAGTGGTTTTGAATTGCTTTGTTGATCTTTTTGTATTCAACTTTTAAACAACAAAGTACAACAAATATGATGACTGATACTCATGACACTGAAAATATGGTCTTCATTCTTGTGAAGAAAATGGTAAGGTTTGAAATATTTCTTAAATATTAATTCAATACCAATACTTTAATTTGTATTGGATTTATCCCAGGAAATGAGAACAAGGGACACAATTAAATTCAATTTTTTTCCTAAATTTCTGATAAAATATAAAATGAAGAACTATATTTTTTAAATGAGAATTTTTTTTAATAGTTAATTGATAATTTGAACAATATTAATTAAGTTTTAGATCTTGCATGGTTGATTAATTTTCTCTCAAAATTTCTGATATGCTATTAAAGTTTTAAATATAATATGAGGCAGGCATTACCTGTGAAAGGGATGAAGTCTGTATAAATTAGTGTAGGAATTCAAGCATCATTTGCACTTGAATCTGTAGAAAATGAAGCCAAAGTACTGAAACATATCTGACATTCGACCTATTGTTCGGGATTATAGTTGTGACATCATTTTCAATGTAAAGAAAGAAACACCATCATCAGGTATTAATGTGGTTTTTTTCATGTTTTAGAATTATCAATTATTTTTATTGCCAGTACATTAGTAGATTGTTTTCTATATTGATTTTCTACTGCAGTTTCAGAAAAGAAGATTACAAAAGGAAAACATTTTGTAAAACTTACCAAAATTTACCAAATTAATGAAAATTGTTAAAATTGAATATAAAGGGCAATAACTCCTTAAGGGTCAACTGACCATTTTGGTCATGTTGACTTATTTGAAGATCTTACTTTGCTGAACATTATTGCTGTTTACAGTTTATCTCTATCTGTAATAATTTTCAAGATAATAACCAAAACTGCAAAATTTCCTTAAAATTACCAATTCAGGGCAGCAACCCAACAACCAGTTGTCCAATTCATCTGAAAATTTGAGGGCAGATAGATATTTACTTGATAAACAAGTTAATCCCGTAAGATTTGCTTTAAATGCTTTGGTTTCAGAGTTACAAGCCAAAATCTACATTTTACCCTATGTTCTATTTTTAGCCATGGCAGCCATCTTGGTTGGTTGGCTGGGTCACCGCACACATTTTAAAACTAAATACCCTAATAATGATTGTGGCTAAGTTTGGTTGAATTTGGTCCAGTAGTTTCAGAGGAGAAGATTTTTGTAAAAGATTACAAAAATTTACAAAAAATTGGTAAAAAATTACTTTAAAGGGCAATAACTCCTTAAGGGTCAACTGACCATTTTGATCATGTTGACTTATTTGAAGATCTTACTTTGCTGAACATTATTGCTGTTTACAGTTTATCTCTATCTATAATAATTTTCAAGATAATAACCAAAACGGCAAAAAATCCTTAAAATTACTAATTCAGGGCAGCAACCCAACAACCGATTGTCCGATTCATCTGAAAATTTCAGGGCAGATAGATCTTGACTTGATCAACAATTTTACCCCATGTCAGATTTGCTCTAAATGCTTTGGTTTCAGAGATATAAGCCAAAATCTACATTTTACCCCTATGTTCTATTTTTAGCCATGGCGGCCATCTTGGTTGGTTGGCGGGTCACCGGACACAATTTTAATCTAGATACTCCAATGATGATTGTGGCCAAGTTTGGTTAAATTTGTCCAAGTAGTTTCAGAGGAGAAGATTTTGTAAAGTTAACGGATGACGGACGACGGACGACGACGGACGCCAAGTGATGAGAAAGCTCACTTGGCCCTATGGGCCAGGTGAGCTAAAATTGATAGGACTTCATTTTCATCAAAACTACCGTGACCAAAAACTTTAACCTGAAGCGGGACAGACGGATGAATGAACAGACGAACGGACACACAGACCAAAAAAAAAAACATAATGCCCCTAAGTGGGGCATAAAAACAAAATTCTGTTTTTAGAGCCAATTTTCAGATGACTAAGAAAATAAACTAGAGATATTGGCCATCACCTTAAAGTTTCTAAAATTTTTTTAATCATACCTCGAGATAAACTTGATGAGGTGCCTGCCTCAGAACTTTGTGAACCATTCTTTTCCAATTTGCTTGCCGACTAAAAGCATAAGAACATTTAAACATTTAGCAATACATAATTTGATATTAATTGCTTTTTAATGGCAGAGACTTCATCGGAGAGAGTTAAAAGTACATATGTTATTTTTTACAAAGTGGAAAGGGTCCAAAATATCAATTAAGACAGAATTGTGCTTAATTCTGAAAATGCATATGTCTTTTCAAAACATAATGATATTACTTTTTTCAACATTTATCAGAGCTTGGGTTTTAGCCAAAATACACTGCGCATCTAGACATTAAATGTAATTTCAATATCTTTCAACAGTTTAGAATTTTATTAAAAGAAATTAGATAATGCAGTTGATTCCATAAACAACAAGCTTTTTACACATGTATGTCTATCTCCATAACATCAAGCTAATTTGGCAAAAAGTGTCAATCAACAACAATTATAAGCAATTTAAAGAAAAAGTCTCCCACATAATTCAGTCAATTTCCTCAAGTAACTATTTTATGGCATAAAAGTGATAATACTCACCAGAGATTTTGTAAGCGTGCCATTTGATGGACTCTCTAAAAGATTTTGTTGTTCTAAAGGTGGTGAGGTAATTTCAAATGCTTTACTCCTAGTTAGCTTTCCTAGTTTAGGAGGATTGTTCTGTATAAAACAAAAGCAACTATTAGAATTATCTAAGATTTAGAGTTAAGTAAACTAGCATTTTCACAAACCATTAAATAAAACAGACAGTAAAACAGATAATTGTGATTACTTTCAAATTTTTAGTATAACATATGTGTTGCCATTATATGTTGCCTCTTTACAAATATGAAACAATTGACAATTAATCAGTGCACAAAATATATTTGCCTACAGTAACATGAATATGAAATTCTAGAAACATTTGCATTTCACATTATTTGGCCCTTAATTCAATGATTTATCGCTTACACAAATCAACTAACTTGACGATATGTTCAATTATGACATGAAACTAATTTTGGCAACTGAGACAATGAATGTTCATGGCAGGTAGCAATGTTGCTAAGTTATAAGGTCCTACTCTAACATGAACTAAGCAAATTTGTTATCATATGAAAGTCAATTGTTTCAAACAGACAGATAGACAAGATAGAGAACAAGTCATATGATGTACCCAACTTTTTCTGAACGCGAATACAATTGTTTGTATGATGCATTTTAATGCCACCTGATGACAGGTTGCGTAATAGAGGCAGTCATAAAACATACCTGTACATGATTACAATCAGATGAATTGTTTTGTGATGCATCTTCTGGAGGACTAGAATCTCTTCGTTCTGTACTCACTGGTTCCTTGTCTGAAAAAATGAAGCAGATAAAGCCATTCGTGTTAGCTGAAGTGATGCTTGTGAGATTTTTTTTCTAAAGCAAAATAAATATTACCATGATTACAGAAAAAGCCTGTTGTACACACCTGGTATCCAGATACAAAACCACGGAGGGATCCTAATCCTGAGGAGTAATTAATGAAAAGTTTGTAACGGTGGGTAAGTAAAATCTGAATCAGATTCCCACGGAGGAAATATGCTCCATGGGAATTGGACCCAGATTTTACCTACCCGCTGTAACAAACCTTTCATTAATTACTCCTAGGGATGCGGATTTCCGATTGGGATACCTGGTGTGTTGTAAAGAACAAATTCATTTTTTTCATCAGCAAACGATTTGTTTTCTGTTTATTCAACTGCTGTGCTCATACATGTACCATTAGAAAGTATAACTGGAGGACTGATGGCCATTTTCTTAATGTCCAATACATGAAATAAGTAGGGTCCAGATAAATGACAAAGCCATTTGAAAATATGGTCATGCTAGCTATTGGAAAGGCAAGAAATTTTGTCTTGTACCAGGCCAACTACAGAATACTATTGTTGTTGAATGGTTCTCTTCACAGACTTAGTCTGCTTCCGTCTAGGCAAATATGGTTAATTCATATGTTGAAATTGGCTTTGAACTATCCTCTAGTTAGTGTGAACAAAATGAGTAACCCTCAAAATAAAATAATGACAGTCCAAGCTTTGGTAAGGGAAAAATAGCAGTATATGGTTCAGATTGTGAAAAAGTTTCAATCAAATGTAATAGGGTTTTGGAAGGAAATGTGGATTCAAAATGGTTACCACCAAATAAAGCAATAGCCAAGTCCATGCTTTGGTCAGGAAACCCACAAAAATAAGAGGTGCACAATGGCATTATGTGGTAAAGATTCTGAGAAAGTTCATTTGCTTTAAATGCTTTGGTTTTAGAGTTACAAGCCAAAATCTACATTTTACCCCTATGTTCTATTTTTAGCCATGGCAGCCATCTTGGTTGGTTGGCTGGGTCACCGCACATTTTAAAACTAAATACCCTAATAATGATTGTGGCTAAGTTTGGTTGAATTTGGTCCAGTAGTTTCAGAGGAGAAGATTTTTGTAAAGATTACAAAATTTACAAAAATTGGTAAAAATTACTTTAAAGGGCAATAACTCCTTACGGGTCAACTGACCATTTTGATCATGTTGACTTATTTGTAGATCTTACTTTGCTGAACATTATTGCTGTTTACAGTTTATCTCTATCTATAATAATTTTCAAGATAATAACCAAAACGGAAAAAATCCTTAAAATTACTAATTCAGGGCAGCAACCCAACAACCCATTGTCCGATTCATCTGAAAATTTCAGGGCAGATAGATCTTGACTTGATCAACAATTTTACCCGTGTCAGGTTTGCTCTAAATGCTTTGGTTTCAGAGATATAAGCCAAAATCTACATTTTACCCTATGTTCTATTTTTAGCCATGGCGCCATCTTGGTCGGTTGGCGGGTCACCGGACACAATTTTTAAACTAGATACCCAATGATGATTGTGGCCAAGTTTGGTTAAATTTGGCCAAGTAGTTTCAGAGGAGAAGATTTTTGTAAAAGTTAACGGACGACGGACGCCAAGTGATGAGAAAAGCTCACTTGGCCCTTTGGGCCAGGTGAGCTAAAAATGTATTTTCAGAAATGATATTTTCCAGCAATTTTATTACAATCTAGGTATAAACAAGAATGTGTCCATAGTACATGGACGCCCACCTGCACCAACATTTTCACGCTCAGTGGACCGTAAAATTGGGGTCAAAACCCTAATTTGGCATTAAAATTAGAAAGATCATATCATAGGGAACATGTGTACTAAGTTTCAAGTTGATAGGACTTCATTTTCATCAAAAACTACCGTGACCAAAAACTTTAACCTGAAGCGGGACAGACGGATGAATGAACAGACGAACGGACACACAGACCAAAAAAAAAAACATAATGCCCTAAGTGGGGCATAAAACAAAATTCTGTTTTAGAGCCAATTTTCAGATGACTAAGAAAATAAACTAGAGATATTGGCCATCACCTTAAAGTTTCTAAAATTTTTTTAATCATACCTCGAGATAAACTTGATGAGGTGCCTGCCTCAGAACTTTGTGAACCATTCTTTTCCAATTTGCTTGCCGACTAAAAGCATAAGAACATTTAAACATTTAGCAATACATAATTTGATATTAATTGCTTTTTAATGGCAGAGACTTCATCGGAGAGAGTTAAAAGTACATATGTTATTTTTTACAAAGTGGAAAGGGTCCAAAATATCAATTAAGACAGAATTGTGCTTAATTCTGAAAATGCATATGTCTTTTCAAAACATAATGATATTACTTTTTTCAACATTTATCAGAGCTTGGGTTTTAGCCAAAATACACTGCGCATCTAGACATTAAATGTAATTTCAATATCTTTCAACAGTTTAGAATTTTATTAAAAGAAATTAGATAATGCAGTTGATTCCATAAACAACAAGCTTTTACACATGTATGTCTATCTCCATAACATCAAGCTAATTTGGCAAAAAGTGTCAATCAACAACAATTATAAGCAATTTAAAGAAAAAGTCTCCCACATAATTCAGTCAATTTCCTCAAGTAACTATTTTATGGCATAAAAGTGATAATACTCACCAGAGATTTTGTAAGCGTGCCATTTGATGGACTCTCTAAAAGATTTTGTTGTTCTAAAGGTGGTGAGGTAATTTCAAATGCTTTACTCCTAGTTAGCTTTCCTAGTTTAGGAGGATTGTTCTGTATAAAACAAAAGCAACTATTAGAATTATCTAAGATTTAGAGTTAAGTAAACTAGCATTTTCACAAACCATTAAATAAAACAGACAGTAAAACAGATAATTGTGATTACTTTCAAATTTTAGTATAACATATGTGTTGCCTCTTTACAAATATGAAACAATTGACAATTAATCAGTGCACAAAATATATTTGCCTACAGTAACATGAATATGAAATTCTAGAAACATTTGCATTTCACATTATTTGGCCCTTAATTCAATGATTTATCGCTTACACAAATCAACTAACTTGACGATATGTTCAATTATGACATGAAACTAATTTTGGCAACTGAGACAATGAATGTTCATGGCAGGTAGCAATGTTGCTAAGTTATAAGGTCCTACTCTAACATGAACTAAGCAAATTTGTTATCATATGAAAGTCAATTGTTTCAAACAGACAGATAGACAAGATAGAGAACAAGTCATATGATGTACCCAACTTTTTCTGAACGCGAATACAATTGTTTGTATGATGCATTTTAATGCCACCTGATGACAGGTTGCGTAATAGAGGCAGTCATAAAACATACCTGTACATGATTACAATCAGATGAATTGTTTTGTGATGCATCTTCTGGAGGACTAGAATCTCTTCGTTCTGTACTCACTGGTTCCTTGTCTGAAAAAATGAAGCAGATAAAGCCATTCATGTTAGCTGAAGTGATGCTTGTGAGATTTTTTTCTAAAGCAAAATAAATATTACCATGATTACAGAAAAGCCTGTTGTACACACCTGGTATCCAGATACAAAACCACGGAGGATCTAATCTGAGGAGTAATTAATGAAAAGTTTGTAACGGTGGGTAAGTAAAATCTGAATCAGATTCCCACGGAGGAAATATGCTCCATGGGAATTGGACCCAGATTTTACCTACCCGCTGTAACAAACCTTTCATTAATTACTCCTAGGGATGCGGATTTCCGATTGGGATACCTGGTGTGTTGTAAAGAACAAATTCATTTTTTTCATCAGCAAACGATTTGTTTTCTGTTTATTCAACTGCTGTGCTCATACATGTACCATTAGAAAGTATAACTGGAGGACTGATGGCCATTTTCTTAATGTCCAATACATGAAATAAGTAGGGTCCAGATAAATGACAAAGCCATTTGAAAATATGGTCATGCTAGCTATTGGAAAGGCAAGAAATTTTGTCTTGTACCAGGCCAACTACAGAATACTATTGTTGTTGAATGGTTCTCTTCACAGACTTAGTCTGCTTCCGTCTAGGCAAATATGGTTAATTCATATGTTGAAATTGGCTTTGAACTATCCTCTAGTTAGTGTGAACAAAATGAGTAACCCTCAAAATAAAATAATGACAGTCCAAGCTTTGGTAAGGGAAAAATAGCAGTATATGGTTCAGATTGTGAAAAAGTTTCAATCAAATGTAATAGGGTTTTGGAAGGAAATGTGGATTCAAAATGGTTACCACCAAATAAAGCAATAGCCAAGTCCATGCTTTGGTCAGGGAAACCCCACAAAAAATAAGAGGTGCACAATGGCATTATGTGGTAAAGATTCTGAGAAAGTTCCATTAAATTATAATTAGCAGTTTCGCAAGAGAAGCAGATACAACAAATGTGTACTATAGTGTGCAGATATATAAGAAGTCCATGTCATCCCAAAGTAAACCCTGAAAATCAATCAGATGATACAAAAGTACATCATGCGAATAAGATTTGAGTAAGATTCTGGGCAAGTTTTACAAAGTTATATCAAACAGTTTAGGAGCAGTTGGGGATAAAAGAGTTATACAGAACTTACAGACGAATAGACTCCTACATCACCATATACCACCAGTGACCTCTATAGAAAGAAGGGGAAGAATAAAATCTACCATCTTAAAATTGTTGTAAAAAAATGGTAAAACAAACAAAATCTTCCAATTTAAGAAGTGATGGGTATATATCTTTGGTTTTTAATTTCAAGTATTAGAAAAAACATTTCAACTAAATTGATTATTTTATGATCACATTCAACTTTTGAAATTCCTAGGTCTATAGGTATTTCTTGTTTTTATCCTCACTTGGCATTAACTGTTGTCTGTTTAGTCTTGAATTGATTAATTGAAAGTGTTTTAAGACATCTTTTACATCATTACATCCCATGATTTAATGATGATTTCAAGTTTTGGATAAACAAAATTTGGTAGGAAAATTTCTTCCTCAGAAGCATTGTACCAAATGAAACCAGATATTCCATGCAGGTTTCATATGGGGTACTTGATTCTGACTGATCAACTACTTCACTAGAGAAAGGCCCTGTTTTAGTCAATGTGTTGCCAGTGGCAGATCCAGGGGGGGGTTCAGGGGTTGGAACCCCCTTTTTCTTTTGATGATCAATGCTTTTGAATGGGGACATATGGTTGGAACTTCCCCTTTATCCTGGGTTGGAACCCCCCTTTTAAAAATGGCTGGATCCACCCCTGGTTGCTGACTTATTGAGGAATGCCACTCTTCACACATGTAAAGACATGAGTCTATCAATTGATACAATCTCATGTGATCTTTTAATTTTTAGCAACCTTTAATAATCTGATAGAGCGTTCTGATTGTTTATAAGATTCTATAAACCAAATAGTTACCCTATCTGTAACATACAGTCTGAAGGCCGTACAGTGACCTATAAACATGATAAATGTTAACTTCTACGTCATT
Source organism: Mytilus coruscus (assembly GCA_017311375.1). Taxonomy (NCBI): domain Eukaryota; kingdom Metazoa; phylum Mollusca; class Bivalvia; order Mytilida; family Mytilidae; genus Mytilus; species Mytilus coruscus. The sequence continues at coordinate 119,517,628 of CM029596.1, read as the reverse complement.
TGGTCTCTGGTGGAGAGTTGTCTTATTTTCATATTATCAAAAATTTGTCACTTTTAAGTTTGTTAACAATTAAGCATGATCAATTTTAATACGTTAATTTCTCAATGACTCAAAATCCCCTTTTATCAATTGCAAGCCAATGTAAACTGCTGTTTACTATTTATGTAACATTCTCCCTTATTTTTATATCTAGTACACAGTTCAACAATGTAATTTCTTTTAAAATAATTTAAATAGTTCAAATTTGCAGCAGTTACTTACTGTTCATGTCAACAATAATATCACCATCACCTGATAAGTAATCCATATGAACTTATATAAACCACTGTGATCCTTTCATTAGAGTCATTCAATGATTATTTTACTTGTGCAAGATCAATTTTTCTGAATATCCATTTTACATTAAAGTCTCAAGTTGAAGGACTTCAGTTCAGGAAGTACAATAAAAGTTAGGATCAGTTGAATGTTTGAATGCATGTAAACCTAATACCAATAAAGAAAATCTTCACTGACAGATGCATATCTATTTTTGACATATGATCTGTTCTAAAATTAGACTAGTTTTTCCCACAACACTGTATGGAATGCAATCAGGCAATACTCCTTATCTACATAAAAAATCATTGAATGTGTGGGTGTTAACAAACAGGCTTAGAGTACAACTGTATTATACAAACTAATGAATAGTGAAAAAGAACGTTGAACCATAGTCTTAACAAAAGTCTTGTTCATTTCATTCACAAATAAAAATAAATTGTATCTATTTCTGGCTTATCCTTAAGAAATATATATCCTTATTTTTTAATTTAGTTGTTTGCCTACATTTTTCAGAACATAATTACTTGAGTTATGTTGTAATGTTATGTAAATTCTAATTGTTCTCATGAGCAGTAATACATTCAGTAATAAAAGTGAAAAGTAAGAGGAAATGTGGGGTACGTATAGGTCAATGAAACAGCAACCAAACAATACAAATAACCAATAGATATTTTATTAAGTTTTCCAGTTAAGAATTAGAGGCTCAGTTTCCATATATATTTTAATAAAAATTAATAGGAAAAACATCAATAACTTTTTCCATCAGAAGACATTACCAACATTATATTTTCTGTTATGAAGAAGCTTTATTTGTTACAAAAAGTTTTAAAATGAAATCGCTTGCGAAGCCATTTGCACTTAATTCGCATTGAGTTATTAATTCAATGTACATTGTTATCCCCAAGCTTTTTTTGGCAAATTGAAAGTTGGTGTAAAACAAATAAAATCAAGAAATTAAAAAAAATATACAAATTTTGTCAAGATTCCTGCCATGGTAACTCGCTTAAAGTGAAATTAGTTTTTATTTTTTGAACACATTTTAACTTAGTATAGCAAGGACAATCTAAGAAAGTGTATGGTAAAATTTAAATTTGTACTAACATTTGGGCCACATTATAGCCTTATTGCTCTTACCGGTACTTATTGATGAGATTAGAAGGCGTATTTTAAATTTTATTCTACAACACTTCTGTTCTTAAGTAACCTTCATCAGGCTCAAATCTTTTATGTAAATTTTGAATTAACAATATGCAAGATGAACAAATCTAATTCTTACAGTAAACAAGATAGGAAGGGTTTTGCCTCACATTATTAACCTTATGATTTCAAACAAGCTATTTTGACATTTACAAAAGATAGATGAAGGGATCAAATGATTGGCACAGTGCACACAGATCATGCTAGCTGCACTAAAAACAGCATCAACTGTAGTAAGGGGTTGTCAGATTATCATGTTAATACTACATTCTTTTAGTCCTATTTTCGAATAGTCACACCATTCTGGGGCCTCAGTGGCCGAGAGGTGTATGTAGTTCATCTACTGTATCACTAGCCTGTCAAAACTGAGGTTGTTAGTTTGAACCATGCACATTGCAGGTGTTTTCAACTCCAATCTTAATTGACTTTAATAAGGATTGCCAGTTTTCTTGCTGAAGATCGTTGATTCTATCCAACTTTCAGCACCAATAAAAACTGGTTGTCACAAAAATAGCCAATAGAGCTGACATTGAGTTGAAAGTGGCATTAAACACCAAAAATCAATCAATCAATCAATCAGTGACACCATTCTCATACAAAAACAACTACTACCACAGATCATGTTCACCAATACAACCACAGAGATCATGTTCACAAATACAACCACAGATCATATCCACAAATTCAACCACAGATCATGTTCACTAAAACCATCACAGATCATGTTCACCAAAACAACCACAGATCAAGTTCACCAAAACAACCACAGATCATGTTTAACACTCGTCTTTTACATATACAAGACAGGTCAGGTTTAAAGCTTTCCAAATTCAAAGATGACAACAAATCATGTTTAACCTAAAAGCTCCATCACAGCAATTAAAGCTAAGCTCAAAATACAATTGGTTAAGGATTATATTGTGACTGTTTATTGAATGTGCATGAGGCTAGATAATATATTACTATGTGGGTGTTGATGTAATATCACAAATTTCATCCTCATTGCCAAAATAGCACATCAAGAACCAAAGCAATTACCTCAGATGTTTTGTAAGGTAAAGTAAGGGAACAGAAACTAATTTTGGGAGGTACATACAGACGGACAAGGGTAGCACTTTTTGCCCCCTCCTATGCGGCGGGGGCATAATTACATTTAATCCCTTCACATAACTTCCCATTTCCATATACTCCTCGGGTATCTAAGGCAATACTTATATTTGATATTGACCTGAATTCTAAACAACTTAAACTTAACATATTAATCCAAGATTTTGATTGGTATGGAGATAAACTGTTAACACAGAGATATGTCTCGCCTTTTTGTAATTTGGATAATGAAAATGTTGAAATTAAAATAGCAACACTTTAACATGTGAGTTTTGCAAATATTCAAAGTCAATGAGCCATGACTGAAGGTACATGGCTAAACAATCTCCATGGAAATGAGATGTGCCAATGCTAATACAACTGCATACCAAATACCATTGACTTATCATAAGTAGTTCCCTTTAAACAAACCTAAACACAAACTAATATATGTAAACTAAGCAAAATTTTAAAGTCAACAGACCATGACTGAGGGGGCGGGGCCAAATAATCTCCATGGAAATGAGATATGCCAATGCTTATACAACTGCATGCCAATTATCATTAACTTGCCACTAGTGGTTCCCCATAAACAGACCTAATCACAAACTAATACATGTAAACTAAGCAAAGATTCAAAGTCAATAGACCATAACTGAGAGGACGGGGCCAATAATCTCCATGGTAATGAGATGTGCCAATGCTTATACAACTGCATAACAAATATCATTGACCTACCCTAGCAGTTCCCCGTAAACTAGAACTAATCACAAACGAATACATTGTTGACGCCGCCGCTGCCGGAAACAGCATACCTGTCTCGCTTTTTGACTCCGTCAAGGCGAGACAAAAATTATCATTGCTCCTGTTGGCTTTAGTATTCCTCACCAAATATATACATAAATTTCCCAATATAAAAATAAGGCTATATGGTATGATTGCCAATGAGACAACTTTCTTCCATGGTCTAAATGTTGATGCCATAATTTTAATCTATAAATTGTTCCCAAAGGTAATCAAATCAATCTGAGGGAAGTGTATGACTGCAAAGAAAATTAGCTATGTGAAGATCAAGTTTTTTTTCCATTAATATTAATTAAGTGACTTTCTTGTTTTCTGGGTTGTTTTTTTTTAAAATATAAATATGGATGTGACTTCATATATGAATATGTGATTGATGCAAAAACACAACAATATTTGTCCATAGGACACCATGCCCCCCTTTCACTATCTATCACATTTAAAGTTCAATAAATGGTGAAATCTGTGTCAAAACCTTATTTGACATATAATTTTAAAAATTAACATCATAATGAACATGTGCATTAATAGAAAGATGAGGTATGATTGCCAATGAGATAACTCTCCACCAGATACCAAATGCTGTAGAATTAACAACTATAGATCACTGTACGGCCTTCAACAATGAGCAAAACCCATGCAGCAAAGCAAACTATAAAAGTCCCCGAAATGAGAAATGTAAAACAATTCAAAAGAGAAATCTTAAGTCAAGATTTACGTACAAAACATTAAATGAAAAAAAAAATATGAATAACAGATATAAGTTTCAAGTTTCAAGTTGATGTGACCAGAGAGCTTCATGGTCAACTAACGACCCCAAGACTTAAACGTGACATGGGACAGATGGACTGACACACAAACAAGAAAAGATTGAACGCCTTCCAGGTGTATCTAATGCATAATGTCATCTTCTATCAAAGACAGGGCATAAAAATAATTATTTTGTATGAATGCTATTTTTGATGTGTATATGATTGGAAACTCTCTGTTGTACAAAGATATAAAGCCTGTCTCTATGACCCTAATGTTCTCAGATGATGTAATACATGTACAGTATAATTAATAAGCCAATGACAGTACAAGTTTGTGATGATAGGATGGAAGCTATGCAATCTGCAGCATTTCTAATATATATGTTAATTGTTTTTTGCAGTGAGTACATTTATCAGAAAAATTCCTGAAATGGTTTGCTAGAAGCATTTTAACCTGTCATATTATGTGCTAGGAGACAATGTTTATTGGTGTAACAACTTAAACTACCATAAATAATATCTGTAAACCACTTTTCAAAGAATTACTGATTATTTTTTCCAGAAACTAGGATAAATTCATTTTTATTATTGCGAATAATGCGACTAGGTGAGTATCGCAACAATTAGAACCTGCATTCAAATATCTGATATATATATCAGTATGCAGATTTTGCTGAAATCGCAATAATTATTCTCGCATTTTTGTCCATTCTTCAAAAATCGCAATAATAAATGCACACAATAATTTCTGAATTTACAGTCAGTGATATTGTAGTCTTTTTTCAAAACTACCTCTACCGTTATTTTTGGGGGGAAAATGCATAATTGTTATTGAAATTGGGAAGTTGTTTTTTTTTGTTTTTTTTTTAAAACACATCTCCGATTTTTTGCTTAACTTTACCGTCTTTTTTTGCACAGTTTTATCACATATATTTTGATTGTCAGACATTTTAAACCTGAAAGGTACTTTTGGGAGAGGGGAAAGAGACGGAAACAATGATGATGGTACTTAATGCATTAATAAAATGCTCCGCAAGGCGCAGCTTGATACGACCGCAGAGGTCCAACCCTGAACCGTTGGGGCAAGTATGGACACAACATTCAAGCTTGATGCAGCTCTGACTTTGGATTGTGATTTAATATTTGACCCAGCATAGGTTTCTGACACAGAATGAATGTGGTCTAAGAACTTAAAAATTTAAAATTGGACATTTACCTATTATGGTCCAATATCCAAAATCTAAATACATGGTGAGATTCAGCAAATCAAAGAACCCCAAGAATTCAATTTTTATGAAAATCAAACTAAGTTTAATTTTGGACCCTTTGGACCTTAATGTGAACCAATTTGAAAATGGGACAATACTGTGCAATTGAATATTTCTTGCTATTGCGCAATACTTTGCAATTAAAAATTCTTGCTATTGTGCAATACTGTGCAATTGGATATTTTTCTTGTTATTGCGCAATACTGTGCAATTGAAGATTTCTTGCTATTGCGCAATACTGTGCAATTGAAAATTTCTTGCTATTGCACAATACTTAATACAATAATTTTCACGTCCTGTTTGGTGTGTATCTCCTGCCATATCATTATTATTTGCTTTTAAATATAAATCAGAAATTACCAACTTAAAATGGAAAATTTTAAAGAAAAAAAGAAAAAATGAAAAAATAATCCCCCAATTTTTGAACCCCTTATGATTCATCACCCCAAACTCAATCCAAGCCTTCCCTTTGTGGTATGGTACCTTGTAGTACAATTTCAGAAAGATCCATACACTTTAACACAAGTTATTGTCTGGAAACTAGAAAAATGCTTGTTTTTTGCCCCTTTTGTTGCTCCTAATTCCTAAAATTTTGAGGCAATTACCCCCAAAATTAATCCCAGCCTTCCCTTTGTGTGAGGAACCTTGTGGTACAATGTCAGAGAGATCCATACACTAACACACAAGTTATTGTCTGGAAGTTACAAAAAGCTTATTTTGGTCCCTAATTCCTTAACTGTTGGTACCATAACCCAAAAATCAATCCCAACCTTCCTTTTGTGGCATTGAACCTTATGGTAAAATTTCATAGAGATCCATTCACTTAAACTAAAGTTATAGTGCTAAAACCAATGTGTTCGCCGACGACGCCAACGTCATATAATATACGACCGCAAAAATTTGCGGTCGATAAAACCACATGTGTTACAAACACCATGATGATTCTGATCAGAAACCTGGATCTCAAAAGCGCTTTCATAATATCAAAATAATAACATGAATACGAAATTTAAATTCATTAAGATTGTAATAAACCATAGGCGACAATGATATCCTTTTTCGAGATACAGAATTTAGAAAGTTGATTTTTTTTACAAAACCTTGATAGAATTAAAGAAAAATTATTCGGACAGTATTTTTTGGTCCAAAATCTATAGGTTCCCGTTGCTTTTCTTAACGTAAATTGAACTTATCTCCCATGCCTATTAATTTTGCGCTTAAAAACATGTGTCTCATCCTAGCGTTGAAAAGACATCTCAGTTCCGTTAGAGCTAAGGAAAATAATTTATTTTGCCTTTGGTATAATGCAGAGTGCACGAAGTCTCTAATAATAAAAAATAACAGGCGCACACAACGACCAATCAGGATTAGCTATACTCTTAATTCTGAATACCATGTTATCTTCATAGAAAATGCTCCATGAGGGCAGCTTGATACGACCGCAGAGGTCGAACCCTGAATAGTTGGGGCAAGTATGGACACAACATTCAAGCTTGATACAGCTCTGAATTTGGATTGTGATTAAATATTTGACACAGCATAGGTTTCTGACACAGAATGAATGTGGTCTAAGAACTTAAAATTTTAAATTGGACATTCACCTATTATGGTCCAATATCCAAAATCTAAATATATGGTTAGATTCAGCATATCAAAGAACCCCAAGAGTTCAATTTTGATGAAATCAAACAAAGTTTAATTTTGGACCCTTTGACCTCAATGTGGACAAAGTTGATAACGGGCCCAAAATCAAAAATCTAAATACATGGTTAGATTCAGCATGTCAAAGAACCCCATATATTCAATTTTGTTGAAATTAAACAAAGTTTAATTTTGGACCCGATTTGGACCAACTTGAAAACTGGGCCCATAATCAAAATCTAAATACATGTTTAGATTCAGCATATCAAAGAACCCTAAGAATTCAATTTTTGTTAAAATCAAACTAAGTTTAATTTTGGACCCTTTGGACCTTAATGTAGACCAATTTGAAAATGGGACCAAAAATTAAGAATCTAAATACACGGTTAGATTCGGCATATCAAAGAACCCCAATAATTCAATTTTTGATGAAATCAAACAAAGTTTAATTTTGGACCCTTTTGACCTCAATGTGGAAAAAATTGATAACGGGCCCAAAAATCAAAAATCTAAATACATGGTTAGATTCAGCATATCAAAGAACCCCATATATTCAATTTTTGTTGAAATCAAACAAAGTTTAATTTTGGACCCGATTTGGACCAACTTGAAAACTGGGCCCATAATCAAAAATCTAAATACATGTTTAGATTCAGCATATCAAAGAACCCTAAGAATTCAATTTTGTTAAAATCAAACTAAGTTTAATTTTGGACCCTTTGGACCTTAATGTAGACCAATTTGAAAACGGGACCAAAATTAAGAATCTAAATACACGGTTAGATTCGCATATCAAAGAACCCCAATAATTCAATTTTGATGAAATCAAACAAAGTTTAATTTTGGACCCTTTGGACCTCAATGTGGACCAATTTAAAAACGGGCCCAAAATCCAAAACTTAATACACGATTAGATTCAACATATTAAAGAACCCCAAGAGTTCAAGAATAAAACCCCATTGAAATTGGTCAAGAAATAAGCAATTTATACAAAGTATCTTCTTTGCACAATACTGTGCAATTGAATATTTCTTGCAATTTGCAATACTGTGCAATTGAATATTTCTTGCTATTGCGCAATACTGTACAATTGACAATTTCTTGCTATAGCGCAATATTGTGCTATTGGATATTTCTTGGTATTGCGCAATACTGTGCAATTGAAGATTTCTTGCTATTGCGCAATACTGTGCAATTGAAAATTTCTTGCTATTGCACAATACTTATTATATAATAATTTACACATCCTGTTAGGTGTGTATCTCCTGCCATATCATTATTATTTGCTTTTAAATATAAATCAGAAATAACCAACTTAAAATGGAAAATTTTAAAGAAAAAAGGAAAAAAGAACCCCCAAATTTTTGAACCCCTTATGATTCATCACCCCAAACTCAATCCCAGCCTTCCCTTTGAGGTATGGTACCTTGCAGTACAATTTCAGAGAGATCCATACACTTGAACACAAGTTATTGTCTGAAAATAGAAAATGCTTATTTTGGCCCTTTTGGCCCCTAATTCCTAAACGTTTCGGAAATTACCCCAAACTCAATTCCAGCTTTCCTTTGTGATATGGAACCTTGTAGTACAATTTCAGAAAGATCCATACACTTACACACAAGTTATTGTCATGAAACTAGAAAATGCTTGTTTTTGCCCTTTTTGGCCCTAATTCCTAAACGTTTCAGGCAATTATCCCAAACTCAATTCCAGCTTTCCTTTGTGATATGGAACCTTGTAGTACAATTTCAGAAAGATCCATACACTTACACACAAGTTATTGTCATGAAACTAGAAAATGCTTGTTTTTGCCCCTTTTGGCCCCTAATTCCTAAAATTTTGAGGCAATTACCCCAAAATCAATCCCAGCATTCCCTTTGTGATATGGAATCTTGTGGTACAATGTCAGAGAGATCCATACACTAACACACAAGTTATGTCTGGAAGTTACAAAATGCTTATTTTGGCCCCTAATTCCTTAACTGTTGGTACCATAACCCCAAAATCAATCCCAACCTTCCTTTTGTGATATTGAACCTTATGGTAAAATTTCATAGAGATCCATTCACTTAAACTAAAGTTAGAGTGCGAAACCAATGCGTCTTCGACGACGACGACAACGATGACGACGCTAACGTCATATTAATATACGACCACAAAAATTTTTTGCGGTCGTAAAAATGGCTGCGCCCATAAAATCTAATGGTTTATTGTAACCTTAATACCAATGCCATCACTTTTGGGAAAATGTAAAACTTATTGGGAGGAATTTAAAGCCATTTTTTAGTAATTGGGAATTTTCTCTAGGAAAGAAGCCAAATTTCAGATGTAATTTGAGGCAAACAATATCACTGCCAGTAAATAGTCAAATCAGATACATTGATTTTGTCTTTTGTCAATGCATGCACTATGTGTTTCCTGTCGTAAAAGTTCATGTAAATCAGCATCTTTTCAGTGAATTTGATGGAAAAAGAAATTTATGCTAACTTTGACATCATAATAGGAATTTCGATTTTGTATCTGAAAAAAAAACTCTTTTCCTGTCTAGTCATTGTTCAACCAAGGGGCCTTATCAATAGTACTCCTTAAACATTGTGTGATATATAATACTCTAGATAAAAATAGTCTTTTTGCCTACCTGCAGTGATAGTGGAATCTGACAGGTCTGATCCAGGACTAGTTTCCTGTTCCTCTACCTCCTCAATCTCTGACTGTTTCCGCAATGGAACTTTGTTATTTCTACAGTCCACTTTTGGTCTGTTGCCATGGTCATGTGGAAAAATAGTCTGAAATAAATCAAATAGTAAAAATCATAATAAAATATCTATAATTTTCCATTATTTCTGTAAATTCAATCAACAACTTAAAAAATAAATGTATCATGTTTAAAAATACATGTATTGAGGATATATATATGCATAAAAACTAAAAAAAAGGAATAACTAATAAATATTTTAAAACTATGTAAGCATCATAAAAGTTGTACCATAAATATTGTTTTCCGAACCAACAAGTCCAGAGGCTGCTGTTCTAGTCATTTATGATACTGTAATCTACTTGTTTAAAATTAACACCTTTTCTGTAAAAGCAGATTTCTACTTCAAATGTTATGTTATGACGCAAAACTATCACTTGGAGCTCAAAACTGAGAAAACTTACGTTGGAAATGAAGTCAACTTGAAAGATTTATATCCTTTTTTCAAATATAGATCAAACTTTTGCCACATTGTTACATACACACTGCAGTGGCTACTTATCAACATTGCATATCTAATTTATCTAGTTCCAAATTGTCTTGCAGACTGATTTCGCTATACCACGTTTTAAAATACTTGCTGTATTTTTAGCCACCACTTAATTTTACGATAAAATTGTGCAGGGACCCAGTAGACCAGACTGCTGATTTTTGGGCCCAATAATTTAAATGAAAATATCCATGCTGCTTATGTAAATCTTTCTGTCTGGTTGAGTCAGGTTGGGTCCTTGAATGAAAATGTTAAAAGTCTTTTTCCTGTACATAGTACATTTTCCAAGGAAAAAACACTTCACATAATATTAAGAGTACCAAATGTGTTCTTACAAAGACCTGTTCAAACCCAATAGGTTATGAAACGTAAGAATTATTGAAAGTACAAAAAATCTACGTCAGTACAACAAAACTTGTTAATTAAATGGCCACATGCTTCTCAAGAAGACACATTGTTTTCATTTCACACTTTTTTATAGTTGTAACTGGAGGTATCCATTTTTAAAAGTTATATTTTCAAGTATGAAAACAAAGTTTAACCTTATCCAATATTTGTTGGAAGCATTGTGCAAAACAAGGATATATATTTTATTTTCTAAGAGTACAATTATAGAACTCATTCCCCAGTTAAAAGAAAGACTGCATGACCAGCTGGAATCAAACAAAACTCTTGCAAAAATCTTCCTACTGTATTTGAAATCATCTGGTTTGAAAGTGTTTGAGATTTTTCTACATATTTCAATATAGAACTAATTACTCTGCCAATATAACAATAAAATTCGTAAGGGTTCCGCAGAACCAGGTGTCTCGCCTACTTTTACTGTTAATCGCAGGCTAAACATAAATGAGGAAAAAATTAATCAAAGAGCTGAAAGCTCTGAGGAAAAATGACGCCACTGTCTCTAATATTGTGATATTTTTATGCAAGTCTTGATTTTCACATACCGTAATTAGTTTAACATTCCAACATGTCTCGTAAGCATATAATTGATATTCGTATATGTGTGTGTTATGTGAAGATGACAACTGGCTGTTTTTAGTACAAATGTATAGGTCAAGACTACCTGAATGATCTACAGTATCCAATGACTACTGGCTGTTTTTCTATAAATAAAAGGTCAAGACTACCAGAATGATCTACAATATCCAATGACTACTGGCTGTTCTTTTGTACTAATAAATAGGTCAAGTCTATTTGAATGATCTACAATATCCAATGACTACTGGCTGTTCTTTTGTACACATAAATAAAGACCTGAATGATCTAAAGTATTCTAAGTAATGTGATTTTGTCTTGCAATTACATTTTCTAAATCAAGAATATAGACTACTTGTATCCTTTTCAAACCAATGATTATGAAGAGCCTGTTGTTATCAAGCTCTTATACCCCACATACTCATTAAATAAGTTACTAGTGACCTAGTTATTTCTGTTACTTGAAGCAAATTATATTTCTGTAGATTTAGACAATAGTATAATATTGTTTTACTAGTTTTATTTCACCTTGAAGATTAGACAAATAGGGATACTCCTTTGATTTTTATTTCATGTCAGTCAGGTCGCTTTATATGAAACTTGAAACCACTTCTCTGCCATATTGTTATTTCATAACAACTCTGCCCTTGACCATGTTGACCCATGTAATTGATATTCATTCTTTAACCATATATCATAGTCAGTTAGTTTTGATTTTGCACTCCCACACCACCTTTCAGGTCAAATGTCTGTCTCCATTTAAGTTAATGACATTGAACAATCATGGTATTAAACACAATTTCAATAGTGATAATGCTGTTCTAGTAGGTCACCATATATTCAACTTGGGTAGCATTCCAGTTATTGAAATTTGTGTCAGATTAGAACAATGATCTAGACCTTTAGGAATGGATCTTACAATTTAATATGGAGCCATAGTATGGGACCCCTACACAGTAAAAAAAACAAGCTTGAAAGGATACAACGTCAAGCGGCAAAATCTATCACCAGAAATTACAAGTCAAGAGAGGATGGACGGATATGTCTCTAAAATGCTTGCCTAACTGGATCCAGACAAGACGAACAAGGAGTTGAAGCCAGAAGTTAATATTGATGTAATAAGTAGTTGAGGGCTGATTCCGCTATTGAACCATACTGTCATTCTATAATATTATTGCGCAAGTATTTCTGTATTGTCCTTGTTATTGGTCCATGTCTTGGTGTATTGGTCTGAGGCGAAGCAAGGCCAATACTGCTGGCCGAGGACCAACAATAAGGCCAATACATAAATACATGTAATAGTATCGTTATTAATTAACTGCAGTGTTACAATATTTTTTATTTCATTTCACAAGAGATAAACATTTTACCTTGAAGTGGAACTATCCAAATCTCAGTTTCTTTTTATAAGATGCAATATCTAATGATTTGGTGCCGTTTCCATGTATCTTCAGCCTTTTCTCATCTGATGAATTTTTCTACCCTTTCCAGTCACTATAAAGTGTTACAACTTTAATTTAGACACAACACATAAATAGTAATTGAAAGGTACTGCTATTGCATGTGTAATGCAAATATATTTTAAAAAAATAATGTAAGAGTTGAAATTGATACAACTATCCATAAGCCAATTGACCAAAGAACGAAGATTTGCGCAATCACAGAATGCATATGCCTGGTTCGGGTTGAAAATAAAAGACCGTTTACAAAACATGAGAAGCGAAGTAAACAGTAAAATCGATTTGTACCATCGTTATGATGAAATTATGAGGTCGTCAAGAAATGAACTTTGTGATAATTTACTCGCTCCCCAAACCTGAAATAATTCCATCGTCTACTTTCAAAATGCTTTTCAAATGAATGGGACTGTCTTTAACCTAAAATATATGCCATACTGAACGTTTCAGCTTGTTTATGGTGAGTAAATAAAACTGCGTCGTACAAACAACTGTTTACTTTCAGTTTGAGTTTATTGTGACTTACGATCTAAAACTAGAGACGTTCCAAATCCTGTTTTGGCCGGATCAGAACTCGAAGTAGGAGAGATCGATTAATGGGAGGGACTGAATTATTCCCTTTGTTGCTCCTAATTCCTAAAATTTTGAGGCATTTACCCCAAAATTAATCCCAGCCTTCCCTTTGTGTGAGGAACCTGTGGTACAATGTCAGAGAGATCCATACACTAACACACAAGTAATTGTCTGGAAGTTACAAAAAGCTTATTTTTGGCCCCTAATTCCTTAACTGTTGGTACCATAACCCCAAAAATCAATCCCAACCTTCCTTTTGTGGCATTGAACCTTATGGTAAAATTTCATAGAGATCCATTCACTTAAACTAAAGTTATAGTGCTAAAACCAATGTGTCTTCGTCGACAACGACGCCAACGTCATACCAATATACGACCGCAAAAAATTTGCGGTCGTATAAAAACCACATGTGTTACAAACACCATGATGATTCTGATCAGAAACCTGGATCTCAAAAGCGCTTTCATAATATCAAAATAATAACATGAATACGAAATTTACGTTCATTAAGATTGTAATAAACAATTAATTTCCCCATAGGCGACAATGATAGCCTTTTTCAAGATACAGACTTTAGAAAGTTGATTTTTTTTACAAAACCTTGATAGAATTAAAGAAAAATTATTCAAACAGTATTTTTTGGTCCAAAATCTATAGGTTCCCGTTGCTTTTCTTAACATAAATTGTACTTATCTCCCATGCCTATTAATTTTGCACTTAAAAACATGTGTCTCATCCTAGCGTTGAAAAGACATCTCAGTTCCGTTAGAGCTAAGGAAAATAATTTATTTTTCCTTTGGTATAATGCAGAGTGCACGAAGTCTCTAATAATAAAAAATAACAGGCGCACACAACGACCAATCAGGATTAGCTATACTCTTAATTCTGAATACCATGTTATCTTCATAAAATGGCTGCGCCCATAAAATCTAATGGTTTATTGTAACCTTAATACCAATGCCATCACTTTTGGGAAAAATGTAAAACTTATTGGGAGGAATTTTAAGCCATTTTTTTTAGTAATTGGGAATTTTCTCTAGGGGAAAAAGCCGAATTTCAGATGTAATTTGAGGCAAACAATATCACTGCCAGTAAATAGTCAAATCAGATACATTGATTTTGTCTTTTTGTCAACGCATGCACTATGTGTTTCCCTGTCGTAAAAGTTCATGTAAATCAGCATCTTTTCAGTGAATTTGATGGAAAAAAAGAAATTTATGCTAACTTTGACATCATAATAGGAATTTCGATTTTGTATCTGAAAAAAAAAAAACCTCTTTTCCTGTCTAGTCATTGTTCAACCAAGGGGCCTTATCAATAGTACTCCTTAAACATTGTGTGATATATAATACTCTAGATAAAAATAGTCTTTTTGCCTACCTGCAGTGATAGTGGAATCTGACAGGTCTGATCCAGGACTAGTTTCCTGTTCCTCTACCTCCTCAATCTCTGACTGTTTCCGCAATGGAACTTTGTTATTTCTACAGTCCACTTTTTGGTCTGTTGCCATGGTCATGTGGAAAAAATAGTCTGAAATAAATCAAATAGTAAAAATCATAATAAAAATATCTATAATTTTCCATTATTTCTGTAAATTCAATCAACAACTTAAAAAAAATAAATGTATCATGTTTAAAAATACATGTATTGAGGATATATATATGCATAAAAAACTAAAAAAAAAAGGAATAACTAATAAATATTTTAAAACTATGTAAGCATCATAAAAAGTTGTACCATAAATATTGTTTTCCGAACCAACAAGTCCAGAGGCTGCTGTTCTAGTCATTTATGATACTGTAATCTACTTGTTTAAAAATTAACACCTTTTCTGTAAAAGCAGATTTCTACTTCAAATGTTATGTTATGACGCAAAACTATCACTTGGAGCTCAAAAACTGAGAAAACTTACGTTGGAAATGAAGTCAACTTGAAAGATTTATATCCTTTTTTTCAAATATAGATCAAACTTTTTGCCACATTGTTACATACACACTGCAGTGGCTACTTATCAACATTGCATATCTAATTTATCTAGTTCCAAATTGTCTTGCAGACTGATTTCACTATACCACGTTTTAAAATATTTGCTGTATTTTTTAGCCACCACTTAATTTTACGATAAAATTGTGCAGGGACCCAGTAGACCAGACTGCTGATTTTTGGGCCCAATAATTTAAATGAAAATATCCATGCTGCTTATGTAAATCTTTCTGTCTGGTTGAGTCAGGTTGGGTCCTTGAATGAAAATGTTAAAAGTCTTTTTCCCTGTACATATTACATTTTCCAAGGAAAAAAACACACTTCACATAATATTAAGAGTACCAAAATGTGTTCTTACAAAGACCTGTTCAAACCCAATAGGTTATGAAACGTAAGAATTATTGAAAGTACAAAAAATCTACGTCAGTACAACAAAACTTGTTAATTAAATGGCCACATGCTTCTCAAGAAGACACATTGTTTTCATTTCACACTTTTTTATAGTTGTAACTGGAGGTATCCATTTTTTAAAAGTTATATTTTCAAGTATGAAAACAAAGTTTAACCTTATCCAATATTTGTTGGAAGCAATGTGCAAAACAAGGATATATATGTTATTTTCTAAGAGTACAATTATAGAACTCATTCCCCAGTTAAAAGAAAGACTGCATGACCAGCTGGAATCAAACAAAACTCTTGCAAAAAATCTTCCTACTGTATTTGAAATCATCTGGTTTGAAAGTGTTTGAGATTTTTTTCTACATATTTCAATATAGAACTAATTACTCTGCCAATATAACAATAAAATTCGTAAGGGTTCCGCAGAACCAGGTGTCTCGCCTACTTTTACTGTTAATCGCAGGCTAAACATAAATGAGGAAAAAATTAATCAAAGAGCTGAAAGCTCTGAGGAAAAATGACGCCACTGTCTCTAATATTGTGATATTTTTTATGCAAGTCTTGATTTTCACATACCGTAATTAGTTTAACATTCCAACATGTCTCGTAAGCATATAATTGATATTCGTATATGTGTGTGTTATGTGAAGATGACAACTGGCTGTTTTTTTAGTACAAATGTATAGGTCAAGACTACCTGAATGATCTACAGTATCCAATGACTACTGGCTGTTTTTTTCTATAAATAAAAAGGTCAAGACTACCAGAATGATCTACAATATCCAATGACTACTGGCTGTTCTTTTGTACTAATAAATAGGTCAAGTCTATTTGAATGATCTACAATATCCAATGACTACTGGCTGTTCTTTTGTACATATAAATAAAGACCTGAATGATCTAAAGTATTCTAAGTAATGTGATTTTTGTCTTGCAATTACATTTTCTAAATCAAGAATATAGACTACTTGTATCCTTTTCAAACCAATGATTATGAAGAGCCTGTTGTTATCAAGCTCTTATACCCCACATACTCATTAAATAAGTTACTAGTGACCTAGTTATTTCTGTTACTTGAAGCAAATTATATTTCTGTAGATTTAGACAATAGTATAATATTGTTTTACTAGTTTTATTTCACCTTGAAGATTAGACAAATAGGGATACTCCTTTGATTTTTTATTTCATGTCAGTCAGGTCGCTTTATATGAAACTTGAAACCACTTCTCTGCCATATTGTTATTTCATAACAACTCTGCCCTTGACCATGTTGACCCATGTAATTGATATTCATTCTTTAACCATATATCATAGTCAGTTAGTTTTTTTGCACTCCCACACCACCTTTCAGGTCAAATGTCTGTCTCCATTTAAGGTAATGACATTGAACAATCATGGTATTAAACACAATTTCAATAGTGATAATGCTGTTATAGTAGGTCACCATATAATCAACTTGGGTAGCATTCCAGTTTTTGAAATTTGTGTCAGATTAGAACAATGATCTAGACCTTTGGGAATGGATCTTACAATTTAATATGGAGCCATAGTATGGGACCCCTACACGGTAACAAAAAATCTATCACCAGAAATTACAAGTCAAGAGAGGATGGACGGATATGTCTCTAAAATGCTTGCCTAACTGGATCCAGACAAGACGAACAAGGAGTTGAAGCCAGAAGTTAATATTGATGTAATAAGTAGTTGAGGGGCTGATTCCGCTATTGAACCATACTGTCATTCTATAATATTATTGCACAAGTATTTCTGTATTGTCCTTGTTATTGGTCCATGTCTTGGTGTATTGGTCTGAGGCGGCCAAGGCCAATACTGCTGGCCGAGGACCAACAATAAGGCCAATACATAAATACATGTAATAGTATCGTTATTAATTAACTGCAGTGTTACAATCTTTTTTATTTCATTTCACAAGAGATAAACATTTTACCTTGAAGTGGAACTATCCAAATCTCAGTTTCTTTTTATAAGATGCAATATCTAATGATTTGGTGCCGTTTCCATGTATCTTCAGCCTTTTCTCATCTGATGAATTTTTCTACCCTTTCCAGTCACTATAAAGTGTTACAACTTTAATTTAGACACAACACATAAATAGTAATTGAAAGGTACTGCTATTGCATGTGTAATGCAAATATATTTTAAAAAAAATAATGTAAGAGTTGAAAATGATACAACTATCCATAAGCCAATTGACCAAAGAACGAAGATTTGCGCAATCACAGAATGCATATGCCTGGTTCGGGTTGAAAAATAAAAGACCGTTTACAAAACATGAGAAGCGAAAGTAAACAGTAAAATCGATTTGTACCATCGTTATGATGAAATTATGAAGTCGTCAAGAAATGAACTTTGTGATAATTTACTCGTTCCCCAAACCTGAAATAATTCCATCGTCTACTTTCAAAATGCTTTTCAAATGAATGGGACCGTCTTTAACCTAAAATATATGCCATACTGAACGTTTCAGCTTGTTTATGGTGAGTAAATAAAACTGCGTCGTACAAACAACTGTTTACTTTCAGTTTGAGTTTATTGTGACTTACGATCTAAAAACTAGAGACGTTCGAAATCCTGTTTTGGCCGGATCAGAACTCGGAAGTAGGAGAGATCGATTAATGGGAGGGACTGAATTATTCCGGTTAGCAGGTAAAATAGTAAATAAGAAACTGAGTGCGGTAGGCGGAGGCATAATCAACTTCCGTTAGTTCTGGTCAATGGTATCGGAAACATGCCGCTGATAGCGTCATTTTCCAATAAAAATATTCCTCTCGATATTATCTTTTGATTGTAAGAAGCTTCTGTCCAAGTTTGGTAAAATCCAGGATAGTTTATGAATCTAATAAATGTTTTAAAACTTTAACTGTAGGCTGTATGTAATGTTAACTGGAAGAAAAACTGAGTCCATTTATAAGTAAAATACGAAAAAACAGGTACAAAATTTTAACAAAATTTCCTTCTAGATACTAGCTTTTGATCATAAACAAGCTTTTGTCCAAATTTGGTACAAATCCAGGATAGTTTAAGTTATTAAAATTTTAAAATTTAGGATAGTTTATGAATCTAATAAATGTTTTATATTTGACACAGCATAGGTTTCTGACACAGAATGAATGTGGTCTAAGAACTTAAAAATTTTAAATTGGACATTCACCTATTATGGTCCAATATCCAAAATCTAAATACATGGTTAGATTCAGCATATCAAAGAACCCAAAGAGTTCAATTTTTGATGAAATCAAACAAAGTTTAATTTTGGACACTTTTGACCTCAATGTGGACAAAATTGATAACAGGGCCCAAAAATCAAAAATCTAAATACATGGTTAGATTCAGCATATCAAAGAACCCCATATATTCAATTTTTGTTGAAATCAAACAAAGTTTAATTTTGGACCCCGATTTGGACCAACTTGAAAACTGGGCCCATAATCAAAATTTAAAGACATGTTTAGACTCAGCATATCAAAGAACCCTAATAATTCAATTTTTGTTAAAATCAAATTAAGTTTAATTTTGGACCCTTTGGACCTTAATGTAGACCAATTTGAAAACAGGACCAAAAATTAAGAATCTAAATACATGGTTAGATTCAGCATATCAAAGAACCCAATATATTCAATTTTTGTTGAAATCAAACAAAGTTTAATTTTGGACCCCAATTTGGACCAACTTGAAAACTGGGCCCATAATCAAAAATCTAAATACATGATTAGATTCAGCATATCAAAGAACCCTAAGAATTCAATTTTTGTTAAAATCAAACTAAGTTTAATTTTGGACCCTTTGGACCTTAATGTATACCAATTTGAAAACGGGACCAAAAATTAAGAATCTAAATACACGGTTAGATTCAGCATATCAAAGAACCCCATATATTCAATTTTTGTTGAAATCAAACAAAGTTTAATTTTGGACCCTTTTGACCTCAATGTGGACAAAGTTGATAATGGGGCCCAAAATCAAAAATCTAAATACATGGTTAGATTTCAGCATATCAAAGAACCCAATATATTCAATTTTATTGAAATCAAACAAAGTTTAATTTTGGACCCGATTTGGACCAACTTGAAAACTGGGCCCATAATCAAAATTTAAAGACATGTTTAGATTCAGCATATCAAAGAACCCTAAGAATTCAATTTTGCTAAAATCAAATTAAGTTTAATTTTGGACCCTTTGGACCTTAATGTAGACCAATTTGAAAACGGGACCAAAAATTAAGAATCTAAATACATGGTTAGATTCAGCATATCAAAGAACCCCATATATTCAATTTTTGTTGAAATCAAACAAAGTTTAATTTTGGACCCCAATTTGGACCAACTTGAAAACTGGGCCCATAATCAAAAATCTAAATACATGATTAGATTCAGCATATCAAAGAACCCTAAGAATTCAATTTTTGTTAAAATCAAACTAAGTTTAATATTGGACCCTTTGGACCTTAATGTAGACCAATTTGAAAACGGGACCAAAAATTAAGAATCTAAATACACGGTTAGATTCGGCATATCAAAGAACCCCAATAATTCAATTTTTGATGAAATCAAACAAAGTTTAATTTTGGACCCTTTGGACCTCAATGTGGACCAATTTAAAAACGGGGCCCAAAATCCAAAAACTTAATACACGGTTAGATTCAGCATAGTAAAGAACCCCAAGAATTCAAGAAGAAAACCCCATTGAAATTGGTCAAGAAATAAGCAATTTATACAAAGAATTTTCTTTTGCACAATACTGTGCAATTAAATATTTCTTGCAATTGCGCAATACTGTGCAATTGAATATTTCTTGCTATTGTGCAATATTGTACAATTGACAATTTCTTCCTATTGTGCAATATTGTGCTATTGGATATTTCTTGCTATTGCGCAATACTGTGCAATTGAAGATTTCTTGCTATTGCGCAATACTGTGCAATTGAAAATTTCTTATTATATAATAATTTACACATCCTGTTTGGTGTGTATCTCCTGCCATATCATTATTATTTGCTTTTAAATATAAATCAGAAATAACCAACTTAAAATGGAAAATTTTAAAGAAAAAAAAAAGGAAAAAAGGAAGAAAAAGGGGAAAAAAATCCCCCAATTTTTGAACCCCCTTATGATTCATCACCCCCAAACTCAATCCCAGCCTTCAATGAGGTATGGTACCTTGCAGTACAATTTCAGAGAGATCCATACACTTAAACACAAGTTATTGTCTGGAAACTTGAAAAATTCTTATTTTTGGCCCCTTTTTGGCCCCTAATTCCTAAACGTTTAGGGCAATTACCCCAAAACTCAATTCCAGCTTTCCCTTTGTGATATGGAACCTTGTAGTACAATTTCAGAAAGATCCATACACTTACACACAAGTTATTGTCCTGAAACTAGAAAAATGCTTATTTTTTGCCCCTTTTTTGGCCCCTAATTCCTAAAATTTTGAGGCAATTACCCCCAAAATCAATCCCAGCATTCCCTTTGTGATATGGAACCTTGTGGTACAATGTCAGAGAGATCCATACACTTACACACAAGTTATTGTCTGGAAGTTACAAAAATGCTTATTTTTGGCCCCTTTTTGGCCCCTAATTCCTTAACTGTTGGTACCATAACCCCAAAATCAATCCCAACCTTCCTTTGTGGTATTGAACCTTATGGTAAAATTTCCTAGAGATCCATTTACTTAAACTAAAGTTAGAGTGCGAAAACCAATGTGTTCGGATTGACGACGACGCATTTACGACGACGACGACGGCGACGACGCCAACGTCATACCAATATACGACCACAAAAATTTTGCGGCCCGATAAAACTTAAACTGCAGACTGTATGTAATGTTAACTGGAAGAAAAACTAAGTCCATTTATAAGTAAAATACGGAAAAATGGAACAACATTTTAACAAAATTTCCTTCTAGTTACTAGCTTTTAATCATAAAAAGCTTCTGTCCAAGTTTGGTACAAATCAAAGATAGTTTAAGAAAGTTATTAAAATTTTAAAACTTTAACCACAGAGTGAATGTAATGTTAACTGGCAGAAAAACTAAGTCCATTTATAAGTAAAATATTGAAAACATGATTTTTTTTTACAACATTTACTTCTGGATACTATCTTATGATCATAAACAAGCTTCTTTCCAAGTCTGGTACAAACCACGATAGCTTAAGAAAGTTATTAAAATTTTAAAACTTTAACCACAGAGTGAATGTAATGTTAACTGGCAGAAAAACTAAGTCCATTTATAAGTAAAATACTGAAAACATGATTTTTTTTACAACATTTACTTCTGGATACTATCTTATGATCATAACAAAAGCTTCTGTCCAAGTTTGGTAGAAATCCAGGATAGTTTAAGAAAGTTATTAAAATTTCAAAAACTTTAACCACAGAGTGAATGTTTGTGGACGCCGCCGCCGCCACCGCCGACGAAATGTAGGATCGCTATGTCCTGCTTTTTCGACAAAAAAAAGAAAACCATATAAAAAAAACATTCTCTATGTTTTCATATCAGATAAATCAGGATGCTACCAAAATGGACAATATAAATTAAAACTCCAGATTAGGAATCTTGTGCCTAAATAGGTGATAAATGATCAAAACATTTTAATTGCCAATACTACGTCAGCAGACAGAACACGTCACATAAAGAGAACATTTTCTATGATGTGTATTGGATCAAGCTTAGATTCATTAAGAAGTCCACCCACATGATGTCAGAAGGTTTTAGTACTTCCATTTATAGAAATCATTAATTTGTACATCAATAAATATCCAACAATCAAAACAAATCCTACGATTATCTTAAAACTATCTTTTATATGAAAAAGACACGTAATTTGACTATTTATTCAAAACTAATCCTTAGGGTTATCTAAAACTATCTTTTATATGAAAAAGATACATAATTAGGCTAATTAGTTAGAATTTATCCTAGAATTATATAATCACATATACAAATTTATTGTATTGCTTTCAAACAACAGAGCACACACTTATCTTTTATGATCAAATTGAATCTATTTTCAATCTTTAATCCAACAAAAACATACATTGACTTTATTTTGAAACAACTAATAAATATTACATCAAATTTCAATGAAAAAACCAAACTTTTTCACAAGGATTTCAGGTAAACTAATATGACGTCACATGATGACATAAAGAAACAAGAGGCTATCAGATTGACAGTAAACCAGATTTTCCTGCACAAAAATGATATTTGAAAATCTGGACCCCAAACAGGATCAGTAAAAAAAAAAAAAACTAGAGGCTCTAAAGAGCCTGTGCCGCTCACCTTGGTCTATGCGCATATCATACAAAAGGTCACTTTCCAACATTGTAGATGAGAATAGACTTCATGACAAAAATCTCTATTTTGTTGATCTTGTATTACTGATCTTTTAGTCTGTTTAGTTTCTCTCTATCTTCTTTAGTTTTTGCTCAGGGTAAAATAAATCCTCATTTAAGGGCAATCACTCCTATGAAGAGGGACAGTCTACTAACTATATCGGCAAAATTTGACTTTTTAATAGATCTTGCCTTGCTGATCATTTTTGTGATTTAAAGTGTTTATTTATCTATTATAATTTAAATCATATAAGGCATAACAGAAAAAAAAAAGTTTCTCTCTAAATATCATAGTTTTCATTATAATAGGCAAAAATGAAAAAAATTGTAAAATTGTCATTTATGGGCAATAACTCCTATAAGAATTTGTCTAACAGTTTTGACGTATATGGACAATTGGTAGAGCTCATTATTCTGAACATTTTTGCTCCTTTCAGATTTTCTCTATTTATAACTGTTAAAAAAAATAGACATAACTTGCATTTTACCCCTATGTTCTATTTTTAGCCATGGTGGCCATCTTGGTTGGTCATCAGACACATTTTTTAAACTAGATACCCTAATGATGATTGTGGCCAAGTTTGGTTAAATTTGTCTCAGTAGTTTCAGAGGAGAAGATTTTTGTAAAAGATTACAAAAATTTACAAAAAATTGTTAAAAAATGACTAAAAAGGGCAATAACTCCTTAAGGGTCAATTGACCATTTTGGTCATGTGGACTTATTTGTTAGATCTTATTTTGCTGTACATTATTGCTGTTTACAGTTTATCTCTATCTATAATAATATTGAAGATAATAACCAAAACCTGCAAAATTTTCTAAACATTACCAATTCATGGGCAGCAACCCAACAATGAATTGTCTGATTTGTCTGAAAATTTCAGGGCAGATAGATCTTGACCTGATGAACAATTTTACCCCTGGCAGATTTGCTCTAAATGCTTTGGTTTCAGAGATATAAGCCAAAATCTACATTTTACCCCTATGTTCTATTTTTAGCCATGGCGGCCATCTTGGTTGGCGGGCTGGGTCATTGGACACATTTTTTAAACTAGATACCCCAATGATGATTGTGGCCAAGTTTGGTTAAATATGGTCCAGCAGTTTCAGAGGAGAAGATTTTGTAAAAGTTAACGACGACGACGGACGACAGACCCCGAGTGATGAGAAAAGCTCACTTGGCCTTTTAGGCCAGGTGAGCTAAAAAAATTTTTTGTAGGGTTCAGAAATTGAAAGGCCAAAATCAATCTAAGTATCACTTTTCACTACTTAAGGTCTACAACTCAACAACGATAAAAGCAAAAATTGAACTTGACCTTCATTAAGTTACAGGAAACAACATATCTGAATTTGAAAAGATTTCATCATTGCATTTTCAAGTTATTGCAGGGACAACAACGCCCTAAGTATCACTTTTTGCTACTTAAAGGTCTACAACTCAACAATGATCAAAGCTAAAATTGTGAAAATCAAAATTGACCTTCATTTTGTCACAGGAAACAATATATATAAATATTAAAAGTTTTCAAGTAATTGCATGGACACTGTTTGGCACCAAATTAATAACCGATATTTTCCATTCGAAAATCCAGTAAAAAATATAAGAAAAATAAGTTTTGACATAAATCATTCAACAGTCCATGTAACAACATTAACATTTGTGGGAATGAGTGGGTGCTTTTGCACCCACTACAAATTTTAACATTACAAAAATGTCTGTCAATTAATTTCAAGAATTTCAGTTAGTCTATATCTTTTTTCCAATCTTGCATTTTGATGATCAGTTTTAAGGCTATAGTATATATCTACAATTCAACCTCCATTCCTAAACCATAATAAATTATTCACCTTAAATAAGAAAATCAATTCCTTACTTGTTTAACATTTTCTTTTATATATAGTAATTTATCCTGGTTTCTGCCAGAATTACTCAAATGAACATTTTATCTTATCTGTTTTGTGTAAGGATTTTGATCTGAAGAAATGATTATCTTTAACAAAAAGTTGAATCTATAAAATGTTTGTCTCTGTCTATCTATCTTCAATAAGATGAAGAAGACAATAAACAAAGATCATTAAACTAAAATCACTTCAAGTAAGTTAATATGCATGCAATACTTCTTTTCAAAATTATATAACAGTGAAGACACATATAACTGATTTATTTTCATATCTGGGTTAACAGTCATAAAACTTTTAAGTATGAATATCAGGAGCCTTGTCAGTAGTTGTCACTATCTGTAGCCACTCATCAGTCAGTATTTGTCACCATCTATAACTACTTGTAAGTCAGGAGTTGTCACCCTCTATACTCACTCAACAGTCAGGAGCTTTGTCAGTAGTTGTCACCATCTGTAGCCACTCGTCAGTCAGGAGCCTTGCCAGTATTTGTCACCATCTATAACTACTTGTAAATCAGGAGTTGTCACCATCTATATATACTCATTTAACTGTCAGGAGATTTGTCAGTAGTTGTCACCATCTATACTAACTCAACAGTCAGGAGCCTTGTCAACAGTTGTCACCATCTATACTCCCTCAACAGTCAGGAGCCTTGTCAATAGTTGTCTCCATCTATACACACTCAACAGTCAGGAGCCTTGTCAGTATTTGTAACCATCTATAACTACTTGTAAGTCAGGAGTTGTCACCATCTATACTCACTCAACAGTCAGGAGCCTTGTCAATAGTTGTCACCACATATTCTCACTCAACAGTCAGGAGCCTTGTCAATAGTTGTCACCATCTACTGTAAATTCAGAAATTATTGCGATGTTTTTATTATTGCGAAAAATGCGACAGGGTTATAATCGCAATAATTTAAACTCGCATTTTGAAATTTTTTTACATGAATTAAACAGGATTTTTCTCAATATTGCAAAAATTAAAATCGCATTTTAGTCTAAAATATCAAAATCGCAATAATAAATGCACGCAATAATTTCTGAATTTACAGTATATATACTCATTTAACAGTCAGGAGCCTTGTCAGTAGTTGTCACCATCTATACTCACTCAACAGTCAAGAGCCTTGTCAATAGTTGTCACCATCTATACTCACTCAACAGTCAAGAGCCTTGTCAGTAGTTGTCACCATCTATACTCACTCAACAGTCAAGAGCCTTGTCAATAGTTGTCACCATCTATACTCATTTAACTGTCAGGAGCCTTGTCAATAGTTGTCACCATGTATACTCACTCAACAGTCAGGAGCCTTGTCAGTAGTTGTCACCATCTATACTCACTCAACAGTCAAGAGCCTTGTCAATAGTTGTCACCATCTATACTCATTTAACTGTCAGGAGCCTTGTCAATAGTTGTCACCATGTATACTCACTCAACAGTCAGGAGCCTTGTCAGTAGTTGTTGCACACTATACTCATTAAACAGTCAAGAGCCTTGTCAGTGGTTGTCACTGACAATACTCACATGAAAGTAAGGCGGATGAGCCTTGTCAAGTTGTTTATCACCACTGCTAAGTACTCATAAAGGAGGTGCCTTGACAGTGGTTGTCAACATCTCTGAATGAAAATAGTGTTACAAATTGAATGCTATGATTGGGTTCTAGACCATTGCTCTTTGTAACATCTGAGTAATTATGTAATTCAAGTGATTTAAGTAAATCTAGAAAGAACTAAGAAATCAATTTCTTATGATCTTATTTAACATTATTGAGCAGCATGGTACCCTGGATGACAGCACAGGTAAAATTTACAACAAATAGGAGAATACATCAAACTAAATAATAATTTAATTACATTTAACTAGATACTGTGGATAAATTTATTTTCGTGGGTATCAATTTTCGTGGATTCAGTAAACATTGCATTTTCGTGGACATTAAATTTTGTGGTTTTGCCAAAGTCTGCATACATGCCTACAGAACAATTGTATTTCGTTGAACATTTGAATTTGTTGTTCACCTTTATCCACGAAAATTGATATCCCACAAATAATAATGAATCCACAGTATTAACTCAAATTAACCAGTACCCAGTATTTTGCAAAATATCAAGTATCAAATACATAACACATAAATAGCAGTATCTAGGCAACTAAAATTCAACGTTAAACCAGAATGCATGCTTTGTCATGCTAAGTACCCCCACTTGTAATTCAAAAGTATCGGAAAACTTGAAATAGGTGGCTGGATAGATCTGAAAAGCCCAGGTTATTCTGTTCATTTGCTTGAGAAAAAGAAACAAAAATATTTGTGTTCATTCAACATATTAAACAATTCCAAGTAACGGAAAAATAGGTACATGTTTGACAGAATCAATCAAAAACTGAAGTACTAAACATCGGATAACCGCAAGTTCTTGTGGATGGTCACAAGCACTTGTCTCAGAAAAAAAAATCTCATCTCTATACCTGAAAGTGAGGTTAATGTACAGATATATTTTTTTTCTGAGACAAGTTTGTGCATGGATGTTAAATAAATGACAGGGAATTCAACCTCATTGTAATAACTATTATATTATATATTATATTACTATTTGTATATTACAGTTATATGTATATAGATATAGGAAGATGTGGTGTGAGTGCCAATGAGACAACTCTCCATCCAAATAACAATTTATAAAAGTAAACCATTATAGGTCAATGTACGGCCTTCAACACGGAGCCTTGGCTCACACCGAACAACAAGCTATAAAGGGCCCCAAAAGTACTAGTGTAAAACCATTCAAACGGTAAAACCAACAGTCTAGTCTATATAAAAACGAGAAACGAGAAACACGTATAAATTACATAAACAAACGACAACTACTGTACATCAGATTCCTGACTTAGGACAGGTGCAAACATTTGCAGCGGATTAAACGCTTTAATGGTACCAAACCTTCTCCTTTTTCTGAAACAATAGTATAACATCACAACATAGAAAACACACGATAAAACATCAATTGGAAGGCTTAACTCAATCAAAACGTAAATTAACACACTATGAACGAATAAATTCGATCTGTGATACCTGAAAGTAAATACATAGTTAATAAAATATTAGGGACAAACATTCAAGGCCAAAAGCAAACAAACAAGTCCAAATAAAGCCATGGCAATACACCACATGAAATATTTAACCCTTAGAAAATAATCACTATTGAAAAACCGGTTTTCATAATATATACAGGTAAATGAAAAATAACTTTGTCGTTTTAGGTATACTTTTTCTGTCTATATAAAATCTTCCAATAATTAGGAATACCAAGAAAGGTCTGTCATATAAATACCTAATTTAACACTAGATACATAAGGGTAAATATCAACAATAAAACTTCCTGTACAGATTAAAGGAGAATAATCTTGATGTTCATACAAATGTAGTATGAAGAAGTGAAATTAGTAGATATTCCAAATAATCAAAGCTGGTATACAGACAAGATCCATATTAATATAAAATAACAAAAAGTATTAAAATAGTATCAACAGGTCGAATTAAAAGAAAGTACGATTTGAGAGTACTGCAGTTACTGACAGCTAGTTAAAAGCCAAAAACAGTTAATGATAAAAATCATGCATCAGAGACTAAAATCAACTAAAACACATCCCAGGGATTTAGTATTTTAACGTCATGAACAGTCAGAGAAGACATGACTTGTGCAATGCCAAAAATAAATGTATCGACAGGTAGTAGGATAGTGAGGAGCAACTTTAAGAGATAAAAATAACGTGTGTGTCTCTAAACATCCCGCCTCAAAAGAAGATACAACTTAGTTATGTTTTAATTTGCTAATGACAAAATCGATATTAGTGCCAATGTAAACTATATTCAGAGATCTAATTACAATATTGGTACGATAACCCTTACTTATAAGTTTGTTTAAAGGTTCGATGAGTTTACACGGATCACATAGTGATTTCATTGCTTTATGTATATGTAATTTTCATCCATTTGTATATCATTCTATTCTACTATATTATTATTAATAATAGAGCAGTGCAAGTGCATGGTGGACACTCTTCTGTAATAACTCGATTTTTCTAATAGATTGGATTTGAGGAGGCATTCATATTTTCCTGCAAAACGTTCTATCTCCCATGCAGAGTTATCGGTCCTTGAGAGAGAGCAAGGATCGATAACTCTGCATGGGAGATTGCAAACGTTCTTGAGATATTCTTCCGCATGCATTAACACATTTTTTCGGTACGTGTGCATAGATATTAAAGATTTTTTACTATATATATATATATATATATATTGCTAACGATAAAACATTTTCACATTGAAAAAATGAATTTATGACAGCCGATAAGGAATGTTATTTTGCACTCAATAATGTCCGCTTATTTATCATGTTTATAGATCAGTTACAATCCCAACATGAAAGTTACGTAATGGAAATCTAGGCGACAGCAATACACCGGAATGCCCTCACGGTCATCCGATGTAAAAAGCACATACACTGCTGACCAAATATGAAGTCATTCTATTCAAAAGAAAGGTTTCTTTTTTTTTTTAAAGATCATGACATGTTTCAAATTCTGTATAAATTATCCGTGGTTTTCACAAATTTATGGATTTGAGATTTCTTGATGAAGGTTAAGTCTAGCAAAGCGCTTTGGATGCACAAAATTCATTAAGTGCTATTTTCATTAACTGAGATGAACGGACAGGCAGTTGGACTAGGTTATTGCACTATAGCCCCACTTGTAGTGGTGAGTGGCAACAATAATATCAGGTGCACAAAATATCAATTACAAGCGATAGTAAATTCTCTTTACACTCTAATTATTTGATTAATTCTCCTGTAACTTTCTTTTTGTTGTTGCCAATTCGGATCTTTGATAAATGTAATAAACCTAATATCTTTCTTCAACTAAATGACTATTGACAAAGCAATTTACAACAAATCAACATTTTTACGGCATTTTTTTGTTGATAAAATCATCTTTATTGGAAAATTAATGATTTTCTTCCTTTGATAATATTTTGTATTGTTTCCAAATGAATTAATTGATTCAATATAATACCTGTATTTCTATTTTTCAGTCCATTAAATAAATAGATCTTTTTAAATTACAGAAACTTACACATTTGTGTTTAATGTTCTGGTAGAAAAGAAACAATAAATAAAATGCTCCATGAGCGCAGCTTGATACGACCGCAGAGGTCGAACCCTGAATAGTTGGGGCAAGTATGGACACAACATTCAAGCTTGATACAGCTCTGAATTTGGATTGTGATTAAATATTTGACACAGCATAGGTTTCTGACACAGAATGAATGTGGTCTAAGAACTTAAAATTTTAAATTGGACATTCACCTATTATGGTCCAATATCCAAAATCTAAATACATGGTTAGATTCAGCATATCAAAGAACCCCAAGAGTTCAATTTTGATGAAATCAAACCAAGTTTAATTTTGGACCCTTTTGACCTCAATGTGGACAAAGTTGAAAACGGGCCCAAAAATCTAAATACATGGTTAGATTCAGCATATCAAAGAACCCCATATATTCAATTTTGTTGAAATCAAACAAAGTTTAATTTTGGACCCTTTTGACCTCAATGTGGACAAAGTTGAAAACGGGCCCAAAATCTAAATACATGGTTAGATTCAGCATATCAAAGAACCCCATATATTCAATTTTGTTGAAATCAAACAAAGTTTAATTTTGGACCCGATTTGGACCAACTTGAAAACTGGGCCCATAATCAAAATCTAAATACATGTTTAGATTCAGCATATCAAAGAACCCTATGAATTCAATTTTGTTAAAATCAAACTAAGTTTAATTTTGGACCCTTTGGACCTTAATGTAGACCAATTTGAAAATGGGACCAAAATTAAGAATCTATATACAGTTAGATTCGCATATCAAAGAACCCCAATAATTCAATTTTGATGAAATCAAACAAAGTTTAATTTTGGACCCTTTGACCTCAATGTGGAAAAAATTGATAACGGGCCCAAAAATCAAAAATCTAAATACATGGTTAGATTCAGCATATCAAAGAACCCCATATATTCAATTTTGTTGAAATCAAACAAAGTTTAATTTTGGACCCGATTTGGACCAACTTGAAAACTGGGCCCATAATCAAAAATCTAAATACATGTTTAGATTCAGCATATCAAAGAACCCTAAGAATTCAATTTTGTTAAAATCAAACTAAGTTTAATTTTGGACCCTTTGGACCTTAATGTAGACCAATTTGAAAACAGGACCAAAAATTAAGAATCTAAATACACGGTTAGATTCGCATATCAAAGAACCCCAATAATTCAATTTTGATGAAATCAAACAAAGTTTAATTTTGGACCCTTTGGACCTCAATGTGGACCAATTTAAAACGGGGCCCAAAATCCAAAAACTTAATACACGATTAGATTCAGCATATTAAAGAACCCCAAGAGTTCAAGAATAAAACCCCATTGAAATTGGTCAAGAAATAAGCAATTTATACAAAGTATCTTCTTTTGCACAATACTGTGCAATTGAATATTCTTGCAATTGTGCAATACTGTGCAATTGAATATTTCTTGCTATTATGCAATACTGTACAATTGACAATTTCTTGCTATTGCGCAATATTGTGCTATTGGATATTTCTTGCTATTGCGCAATACTGTGCAATTGAAGATTTCTTGCTATTGCGCAATACTGTGCAATTGAAAATTTCTTGCTATTGCACAATACTTATTATATAATAATTTACACATCCTGTTAGGTGTGTATCTCCTGCCATATCATTATTATTTGCTTTTTAATATAAATCAGAAATAACCAACTTAAAATGGAAAATTTTAAAGAAAAAAGAACCCCCTCCAAATTTTTGAACCCCTTATGATTCATCACCCCAAACTCAATCCCAGCCTTCCTTTGAGGTATGGTACCTTGCAGTACAATTTCAGAGAGATCCATACACTTGAACACAAGTTATTGTCTGGAAACTAGAAAAATGCTTATTTTGGCCCTTTTGGCCCCTAATTCCTAAACGTTTCAGGCAATTACCCCAAACTCAATTCCGGCTTTCCTTTTGTGATATGGAACCTTGTATTACAATTTCAGAAAGATCCATACACTTACACACAAGTTATTGTCATGAAACTAGAAAAATGCATGTTTTTTGCCCCTTTTTTGGCCCCTAATTCCTAAACGTTTCAGGCAATTACCCCCAAACTCAATTCCAGCTTTCCTTTTCTGATATGGAACCTTGTAGTACAATTTCAGAAAGATCCATACACTTACACACAAGTTATTGTCATGAAACTAGAAAAATGCTTGTTTTTTGCCCCTTTTTTGGCCCCTAATTCCTAAAATTTGGAGGCAATTACCCCCAAAATCAATCCCAGCATTCCCTTTGTGATATGGAACCTTGTGGTACAATGTCAGAGAGATCCATACACTAACACACAAGTTATGTCTGGAAGTTACAAAAATGCTTATTTTTGGCCCCTAATTCCTTAACTGTTGGTACCATAACCCCAAAATCAATCCCAACCTTCCTTTTGTAGTATTGAACCTTATGGTAAAATTTCATAGAGATCCATTCACTTAAACTAAAGTTAGAGTGCGAAACCAATGCGTCTTCGGACGACGACGACGGCGGCGACGACGACGACGACGACGCTAACGTCATACCAATATACGACCACAAAATTTTTTTGCGGTCGATAAAAATATGATATAACAATAACAGCTGGATGCATGCATACATATTTTTAATGTTTTGCATGAAATCAATAAAGATATAAAAATAAGGAGATGTGGTACATGCTTGCCAATGAGATAACTATCCATCAAAGACCAAAAAGACAATGTTGTAAACAATTACAGATCCAACTTTCAACAATTATCAAAACCTATACTGTAAAGTAAACTTTAACAGGCTCACTCATTTAGTTTTTATATTCTCTAACAATTGATTGGATTGATTGATAGTTTTTGTGTTTAACGGCACTTTCGGCACTGTTAGCTATATTGTGTCAGTCAGATTTTATTGGTGAATGAAAGCCATAGTCCCTGGATATAACCTCCTACCTTCAGCAGGAAAGCTTGCAATGATGGGAGTCAAACACACCTGTCACGTGAGGGGTTCACACTCACAATCTCAGTGTTAACAGGCTAGTGATTGCTGTAGATGAACTCACTTACACCACTCAGCCACTGAAGCCCCTCTCCAACAATGAAGTTTACTGTTGTATAGAGCATTACAAAAATGTTATATTACAAATTATAACAATAATTAAATGAATTTAACAAACAAATTCATTACTTTCCTTTTCATGAATATTTTTTTTTTTTTTTTCCCCACAGAGACACAGATTGATTGATTATTGTTTGATTTTCATCCATTGGCATTTTTCCATGCATATCATGGAGAATTTTAATTACAAACGAATATCTCGATAAATCTTTGCCTCAGTAAAAACTCTTTGCTGAACAATGTAGAATCTTTCTATACATACTAGTGTCTTTTGTTTTTATATCTTGTTGGGTTGCTTGGTTGGGCTGTTTGCCACAGATCTCTTTTTCTTAACATTGATATAATTACTGGAATGAGTTTCACAAAAAATCTTATGACTTAAATGAATCGTAAGTCTTACACAATTCAGTATACCTACCATCAATTTCAGTCGTAAGATTTTTTGTAAAAATGTTCCTGAAGTGAAGCCTAGTAAATAGCTTTTAATATCCTCACTGAAGACGTTTTTATTTCTGTTTATTAGATCGCAAGTACGCTAGCTATACAGAACAATGGAATTTGGCCAATCATTTGTTTTCAAAATTAATACATCTATAAAATCTTAGTTTTTTCTTTTAAGTAGACTTTCCATGTAACTTAAAACGATTCAATTTGGTAGAAATAATTTAATTTCTTACGAGTATTGAAGAGGTTTAATAAAAAGAAGCCATTTTTCTGGCTATTTATTAAAATAAAATTTAGTCATAGTAACCTACTTACTTACATAAGATTACTTAATTGTTCCCTAATGTAATAACTCTTCCTAATCAAATTCTCTGCATTTATCCTCAAGTAATGTTGATCTTATGAGCAAGAGAAAAGGCTATTATTGTTTCCTTTATTGCTTCGAAGTATGTGTTACTAGCCTCAATACAGGACACAACACTAGTAGACTGCTTCCAATTAGGAAAAGAGAAAAAGTTGAATCAACATAAATATACAGGTAGATGAATTAGACATCAGTCAGTAAATACTCCTTCAGTAGTTACCAGAGCTAAAGAAAAAACCCTCACTAGATGGCAACACCTCATAATCAAGGACTAAATGTAATTAATAGGGCTTTCCTGATAAAAAATTTACAATTAAATTATATCCTGTAGTTGCATCATAGGACTGTCATAATTATTAATAATGACACTTGAAGAAATTTTAATAGATAAACTATAATAAAAGTGCTTCAGCCACTTAATGTAACTTTAGGGCCTATCCTACGACTTAAGCCATTTTTTAAGGCAATATTGTGCCCATTTTAATAAAATAAACTTAAGGGCATACGATACAGTTACAGGGAGGTAATGACGTTGCTAACGTAAATTGTTATTTTCATGACGTCAAACTATGACTTATCGGAAAAGATTCAGTTTTCGACTGATTTTATCATTCAAACTTATTTAACTTGAAAACGAGTTCGTGGACCCTCTTTTAAAAATGCCATTTGGTTTGATTACGAGAAGATTATGTGTGCCAATTTCCATGAAAACGTAAATAGTGCAATTTTTAAATTTGATAAATATACAGCAAAAGTGATGTTTTTTCTACATTCATGAACATTTGATAAATATGAGTTATTTCTGAATAAAAATGTATAAATTTTTAGGATACTTATAAAATACAGAAATTACCAATTATTTAACAAAAACAATTTGTGTTTATCTTTTAAAACAAAAAGTTATGTCTTTCTTTCGAAGGGAAAATACGACCACAAATCCGAATTTTGAGCAAATATACCAAATTTCGACCTCATTTTACTCAAAAGTAGCACATGAAGGTATATTTTTATTGCATATTTGATTTAATCAGGTAAAAATAGTCTATATTGAAATTTTTATCAAAATGTAAATACGGGATCAAAACTGTATCGTATGCCCTTAACACAGAGATATGTCTTGCCTTTTTGTTATTTTGGTAGTAAAATGAAAATGTTAAAATTAAAATAGCAATACTTCAACATGTAAGTTATTCAAAATATTCAAAGTCAATAAACCATGACTGAAGGTACAGGGCCAAACAATCTCCATGGAAATGAAATGTGGCAATGCTTTTACATATGCATACCAAATATCATTGACCTACCACTAATGGTTCCCCTTAAACAGACCTAATCACAAACTAATACATGTTGACGACTTCAGTAACTACACTAGAGATTTATCCTGTCGAACTGACTTTAAATAAAGCTAATACTAACAATGAACACTGCCCTTTCCTGGATCTTGATATCTATATAGTTAACGGGAACCTTAATACCAAAATTTATGATAAAAGAGATGATTTTTCATTCCCTATTGTTAATTATCCATTTTTAGATGGAGACGTTCCCTTGTCACCATCTTATGGTGTTTATATATCTCAACTTGTTCGATTCGCTCGTGTTTGTAACAACGTATTTGATTTCAACGAAAGAAATCTCTGGATTACTGAAAAATTATTACACCAGGGCCAACCTTAAAAATATATTTGTTTGCAGTTTTCTGACTGTACCTTCAGACTGCAGGGTCGGTAGGTAGGAAAAATATTTTATTTTATCAGCCAGAATAAAGTTTAAACAAGCAGTTTAACACAAACCAAGTTTCTTTTGAAGAAAAAACATTTTAAAACAACAAACACTGAAAACCAACATGAAATGAACAGGCATTTTCAGGTAAACACCTTTTTAACCAAAACTGAAACTTAACATAGTGTCATTATACAATTTATGACAAATTTATGGTATTATGAAATACTGGAACACTTATAAACAAGGAATGACTAGAATTGTTTTGTAAAGAAACATATATGCATCTTTACTGGAATGTTTTCATGAGTAGAGTATTTGTATCAGAAAAATGTAGATATTAAAATAGATTCAAAAGACAATTTAGGAGTGTGTTAAAAAAATCAACCATTGACTCTTCCTCAATTGAAAAAAAGACAGCTTAAAATAAAATGCTCCATGAGGGCGCAGCTTGATACGACCGCAGAGGTCGAACCCTGAACAGTTGGGGCAAGTATGGACACAACATTCAAGCTTGATACAGCTCTGAACTATTTGACACAGCATAGGTTTCTGACACAGAATGAATGTGGTCTAAGAACTTAAAAATTTTAAATTGGACATTCACCTATTATGGTCCAATATCCAAAATCTAAATACGTGGTTAGATTCAGCATATCAAAGAACCCTAAGAGTTCAATTTTGATGAAATCAAACAAAGTTTAATTTTGGACCCTTTTGACCTCAATGTGGACAAAGTTGATAACGGGCCAAAAATCAAAAATCTAAATACATGGTTAGATTCAGCATATCAAAGAACCCCATATATTCAATTTTTGTTGAAATCAAACAAAGTTTAATTTTGGACCCTTTTGACCTCAATGTGGACAAAGTTGATAACGGGGCCCAAAAATCAAAAATCTAAATACATGGTTAGATTCAGCATATCAAAGAACCCCATATATTCAATTTTTGTTGAAATCAAACAAAGTTTAATTTTGGACCCCAATTTGGACCAACTTGAAAACTGGGCCCATAATCAAAAATTTAAAGACATGTTTAGACTCAGCATATCAAAGAACCCTCAGAATTCAATTTTTGTTACAATCAAATTAAGTTTAATTTTGGACCCTTTGGACCTTAATGTAGACCAATTTGAAAACAGGACCAAAAATTAAGAATCTAAATACATGGTTAGATTCAGCATATCAAAGAACCCCATATATTCAATTTTGTTGAAATCAAACAAAGTTTAATTTTGGACCCCAATTTGGACCAACTTGAAAACTGGGCCCATAATCAAAAATCTAAATTCATGATTAGATTCAGCATATCAAAGAACCCTAAGAATTCAATTTTTGTTAAAAATCAAACTAAGTTTAATTTTGGACCCTTTGGACCTTAATGTATACCAATTTGAAAACGGGACCAAAAATTAAGAATCTAAATACACGGTTAGATTCAGCATATCAAAGAACCCCATATATTCAATTTTTGTTGAAATCAAACAAAGTTTAATTTTGGACCCTTTTGACCTCAATGTGGACAAAGTTGATAATGGGGCCCAAAAATCAAAAATCTAAATACATGGTTAGATTCAGCATATCAAAGAACCCAATATATTCAATTTTTGTTGAAATCAAACAAAGTTTAATTTTGGACCCCGATTTGGACCAACTTGAAAACTGGGCCCATAATCAAAATTTAAAGACATGTTTAGATTCAGCATATCAAAGAACCCTAAGAATTCAATTTTTGTTAAAAT
The DNA here is from genome assembly GCA_017311375.1 of Mytilus coruscus. Taxonomy (NCBI): domain Eukaryota; kingdom Metazoa; phylum Mollusca; class Bivalvia; order Mytilida; family Mytilidae; genus Mytilus; species Mytilus coruscus. The sequence goes on along the minus strand of CM029596.1, from coordinate 119,480,141 downwards.
CAAATTAAGTTTAATTTTGGACCCTTTGGACCTTAATGTAGACCAATTAGATAACGGGACCAAAAATTAAGAATCTAAATACATGGTTAGATTCAGCATATCAAAGAACCCCATATATTCAATTTTTGTTGAAATCAAACAAAGTTTAATTTTGGACCCCAATTTGGACCAACTTGAAAACTGGGCCCATAATCAAAAATCTAAATACATGATTAGATTCAGCATATCAAAGAACCCTAAGAATTCAATTTTTGTTAAAATCAAACTAAGTTTAATTTTGGACCCTTTGGACCTTAATGTAGACCAATTTGAAAACGGACCAAAAATTAAGAATCTAAATACACGGTTAGATTCGGCATATCAAAGAACCCCAATAATTCAATTTTTGATGAAATCAAACAAAGTTTAATTTTGGACCCTTTGAACCTCAATGTGGACCAATTTAAAAACGGGGCCCAAAATCCAAAAACTTAATACACGGTTAGATTCAGCATATTAAAGAACCCCAAGAATTCAAGAATAAAACCCCATTGAAATTGGTCAAGAAATAAGCAATTTATACAAAGTATCTTCTTTTGCACAATACTGTGCAATTAAATATTTCTTGCAATTGCGCAATACTGTGCAATTGAATATTTCTTGCTATTGTGCAATACTGTACAATTGACAATTTCTTGCTATTGTGCAATATTGTGCTATTGGATATTTCTTGCTATTGCGCAATACTGTGCAATTGAAGATTTCTTGCTATTGCGCAATACTGTGCAATTGAAAATTTCTTGCTATTGCACAATACTTATTATATAATTATTTACACATCCTGTTTGGTGTGTATCTCCTGCCATATCATTATTATTTGCTTTTAAATATAAATCAGAAATAACCAACTTAAAATGGAAAATTTTAAAGAAAAAAAAAGGAAAAAAGGAAGAAAAGGGGAAAAAATCCCCAATTTTTGAACCCCTTATGATTCATCACCCCAAACTCAATCCCAGCCTTCAATGAGGTATGGTACCTTGCAGTACAATTTCAGAGATCCATACACTTAAACACAAGTTATTGTCTGGAAACTAGAAAATGCTTATTTTGACCCCTTTTGGCCCCTAATTCCTAAACGTTTAGGGCAATTACCCCAAACTCAATTCCAGCTTTCCTTTGTGATATGGAACCTTGTAGTACAATTTCAGAAAGATCCATACACTTACACACAAGTTATTGTCCTGAAACTAGAAAAATGCTTGATTTTGCCCTTTTGGCCCCTAATTCCTAAAATTTTGAGGCAATTACCCCAAAATCAATCCCAGCATTCCCTTTGTGATATGGAACCTTGTGGTACAATGTCAGAGAGATCCATACACTTACACACAAGTTATTGTCTGAAAGTTACAAAATGCTTATTTTTGGCCCTTTTGGCCCCTAATTCCTTAACTGTCGGTACCATAACCCCAAAATCAATCCCAACCTTCCTTTGTGGTGAACCTTATGGTAAAATTTCCTAGAGATCCATTTACTTAAACTAAAGTTAGAGTGCGAAACCAATGTGTCTTCGGACGATTTACGATTTACACGACGACGCTAACGTTATATAATATATCGACCACAAAAATTTTTTGCGGTCGTAAAAAATATATTAGACATCTGACTGTTATAAAGGTTATATTTGGAAAGATATGTTGATGCCAGGCTTTAATTAAAACAAACAAAAATCTTAAGATTAGCTTTGGGGTGAAATCCATAGCACCCCATTAAAAGTAAATGGTCTGTACTGAAATGTTTTGACTGCATAAAAAAAATTGGCAGCATAGCTCCTAGCTAAGGACATGATTCAATTCAATTCACACATGCCACACAGTTTGGGTATATTTAATATTGTAAGAGAGAGAATAATTGCAATGAGTGGGACAGCCCCCTTATCCTAAAGGAGCATACTCATTGCAATCGAAGATAGATTTGATACAGAGAGAATATATTTATTTCTCAAGCCAACCATTCATTTTCTCCACATCTTTGTGTAGTTTGTGTGGCTTCTTATTGATTTAACATTTCAAATGCGTCCTTCCACCGTACAGGCTTGTTTACAGGTATCCATTAAGTCACGGAGGAGTGGTTTCGTCTTTGTCGTCTTCACGACGATTTAAAGAAAATATGGCATACTTCAGGCTGCTGTCGAATTGTTTAACCACTGATATTGGTTCCATAAAGTCAGTCTCAAAAGATTCTGTATCCGATTTGTTTGAGACAGAAACGGTATTCGTGTCGGTTTTATGAATATCCTCTGCATCATCGTCAATGATATCATCGAAGACATCATTCCATGTGCAATTCTGCCTGAATCAGTATAAACAGTTTACTATGAAACTTTTCTGTGTATTATCTGTCTTAAAATTGACAGAAGACGACAGAATAAAGTACTCCTCCATGACTTCGTGGATACCTGTAAACAATCTCCATGTGCTTTACCATTAAAGGGTCCGATGACCGCTTGAAAGGATGGGAAGAAAAACCGAACTTCAAACATGTAATTGACCTAGACTTGAAATCAATTCCAGAAACGGCCTGAAATTCCGGATCGAGTCCATAGTACATGTAGTATTAAAAATAATTTCTTCAAATTAAAAGCAATAATGTTCACAGTCGGGCGGATTTTCGAAGGTCAGTCGGTAAACTGCAAACAAACAATATTTTAATTTAAGCCCAGGGTTTTCGATATCACCAACTAGTCAAAACATTTACTAAATTTTATCATCGGTACAAGGACATCATTCGTAAATATAAATCAACATGCAGACATCTTATACGTTCAGGTATTTCACATCCAATATTTTATGGTAATATTCTTTACAAAGCAAAAAAATGTCGGCATTCACCTCAAAAGCGAACCAAACCTTTAAACAGACTTATTCGGAAAGGATATAGTTACGATACTGTTGTCAGGTCATTAAGGATTGCATATTTTGGTATTAGTATTGATTCACTCATAGAGTCTTTGCAACGGAAATACACACTATTATTCTAAAACCAGTTGTTGGCATGATACGGGTTATGTCATTCTCATATATTTTATGATTGTATGATGCTAAACCCCTAATGGGAGGGATTGTACTTGATTTTCATATGATGAAGACATAATCTTTCAATCAGTTTAATTGAGGTCTGGAGCTGGCATGTCAGTAACTGCTAGTAGTCCTTTGTTAATGTATGTATCATTGTCATTTTGCTTAGTTTCTTTTGTTACCTATTCTGACATCGGACTCAGACTTCTTTTGAACTGAGTTTTACTGTGCGTATTGCTATGTGTTTCTTTATTCTACATTGGCTAGAGGTATAGGGGGAGGGTTGAGATCTCACAAAACATGTTTAACCCTGCCGCATTTTTGCGCCTGTCCCAAGTCAGGAGCCTCTGGCCTTTGTTAGTCTTGTATGTTTTTTAATTTTAGTTCATTTATATGTTTTTGAGTTTAGTGTGACGTCCATTTTCACTGAACTATTATACAATTTTATTTAGGGGCCAGCTGAGGACCACCTCCGGGTGCGAGATTTTCTCGCTGCGTTGGAGACCCATTGGTGGCCTTCGGCTGTTGTCTGCTCTTTGGTTGGGTTGTTGTCTCTTTGACATATTCCCCATTTCCATTCTCAATTTTATGTAAACTAAGCAAAAATTTTAAAGTCAACAGACCATGACTGAGGAGGCAGGGCCAAAAAATATCCATGGAAATGAGATGTGCCAATGCTAATACAACTGCATTCCTAATATCATTGACCTACCACTAGCGGTTCCCCATAAACTGACCTAATCACAAAGTAATACATGTAAACTAAGCAAAAGTTTCAAAGTCAATAGACCATGACTGAGGGGGCAGGGCCAAAAAATCTCCATGATATGAGATGTGTTGTAAATGCTTATACAACTGCATACAAAATATCATTGACCTACCACTAGTGGTCCTAATCACAAACTTATGAAATTGAGAGTGGAAATGGGGAATGTGTCAAAGAGACAACAACCCGACCAAAGAGCAGAAAACAGCTCAAGGCCACCAATGGGTCTTCAACACAGCCAGAAAATCTGGCACCCGGAGGCGGGCTTTAGCTGGCCCATAAACAAAAATGTATACTAGTTCAGAGAAAATGGATACATGTAAACTGAGCAAAAGTTTCAAAGTCAATAGAGAATGACTGATGCGGCCGGGCCAAATAATCTCCATAGAAATCAGATATGCCAATGCTACTATAACTGCATACCAAATATTATTGACCTTCCACTAGTGGTTCCCCATAAACTGACCTAATCACAAACTAATACATTGTTGATGCCGCTCCGCCGGAAACAGCATACTTATGTCGTTTTTTGACTCCGTCAAGGCGAGACAAAAGATTAAACAAAAAAATATGCAAATAAAAAATGTATAATGATAAATATGGTACCATGATAAAAATATGTCAAAATAGTTGCTATTTTTGAGCATTGGTAAGACAAAAAAAATATACAAATCTTCAACTTCATATCTTATCCATAAAAATACAATAAATTCAAACTAACAACTACTGTATATATAATAAAAATAAGAAGATGTGGTATGATTACCAATGAGACAACTCTCCAGCAGAGAACAAATGAAGTAGAACTTAGCAACTGAAAGTCACAATATGGCCTTAAACAATGAGCAAAACCCATACAGCATAGCAAGCTATAAAAGGCCCCAAAAATGTCAAATGTAAAACAATTCAATTGAGAAATCTAACGACCTGATTTATGAACTGTATGCCTTTCTTAACCCAATCCTTCAATAATGGAATCAAAATACAATTTAAGGCCCCTAAACTTATGAAGGGTTTATTTCAATACTACAACATTAACGTACTGGGTTAACTTACAATGAAGACTTTAATCCTTCAATATCCAGTCATGCCACATAACGGTTAATTGTAAGAAGAGATATACATGTCTCAGATTTATGTGTATATTTTTGCTTCCATATCATAAACAGTTTCCTGGTGTCATAATGATCAGATATTGTGTCATAATAATTGGTGTTTTACAACAATATATGACCTATTAATATCACTGTCATAATTATTCCGCTTATGACAACATTATCATTTTTACTTTCCTATTTTTTTCCTCTATTTTCTTGTACACAATTATGTTGTATGTGCAAACTAACTTGGAGAACAATAAATTACTCAACCAGCTATTTGTCATTTTATTCATTTTCTGTGCATATTTAACAAGACATGGAAGGGTTCCAATTTTGTTGTGTGTCTTTCAAATGAGTGCTAAATGTGAATGTCCTACTTGAAATAATTATATTTGAGGTTAATTGCTGCAGAAATTTTAGTAAGTTTTGTATATGGAAATATCAAAACAGCTACTAATTTAAAACCCTCTAAATAGGTTCATCAAGTGTCAAGCATTTGCTATATTACATCTCTTATTGTTTGAGAGTTACCATAATATTATGCCCCAAATTTAGTTTGCCTTTTATACACTTTGTAACTCAAATGTCAAAGGGCCAGGTTTACTTTTACCAAAATATGGCCTTTAACATAATATATCAAAAAGACCACAATTTGGTTCTTAAATGGGTCTATTTCAAAAGCATCATTGCTAAGTAAAACAAATCTCTTCATATAAGTATATTATTTTCTCCAAAGTCAGCATATTTTGGATAAGTAGTCAAAATATAATGATTTTGAAGTTTTAATAATGAAAATTTTAGAAAACCTTGGACGCCACCTACGATCCAAAATGTTAAATTGCTAAAAGGTGCCAATGTATATATTGAATCCACAGACACAGCAATTATCAAGATAAGCAGTGGCGGCCAAAATGTGAAATTTTTTATTTATTATGAAAATATAGACCAGAACTGACCTTACAACATAAATATTGCACAATTCAGGAGTCCTTACGTAATTTTAATGTGATATGCCAAAAATAAAAGTAATTTTGTATCTCTATTTATATCACTTCTATTTTTAAGTAAAATTTGTAATATTTGGTCCTGATTAAAACAACATCAATATCTTAGGGCCAATTTTAACTCTAAGTGAACCTTCTCCTTTGATATGGTTGGGTCCAATTTTTTTTTTTAATGTCAGAAATGTTTCCTGAAGAGCTGATCAGAATATAGACGTAGGAACAAAATAAACACATAGAATAAAAAGAATTCTGTAATTCAGTACTAGTGCTTTGTTTGAAAAACTCTGAGGAAAATACTCACTACCAAAATAATTTGTTTGAAATTAAAATGAATAGATATAATAATTATAGGAACAGCACAATTTTTGTTAATTTCCTGTTTTAAGCGTAAAAATGTACCAGAGGTTATCAGGTCCACAGTACACACATAGTGATGTCCTTTCCACATTTTTACATCCAAATAAAACTACAAAAGAAGAATGCTGCAATAGACACAGGGTTAAATGAAAAGCACTTTAATAATTCAAAGTGCTTTTCTTATTTTATCTTCATCAGGAAGATCAAACTTAAGCCAAGATGTAGAAACATTAGCTTAAGACCAAAAAGGACCTAAAATGTATATAGGTCAATTTTGACAGTGGGAGTTGAAATCTGACTTTCTTAAAATAAAAATCTTAATTTGTCAACAGTAAATTTTAGAATAATTATATGTACTAAATCATTTCAGTACTGCAGCACTGATTACTGAGCTGATGAAACATAAGCTGATGAAAGAATTTTATTCATAACTTCCTGAAGAAATTTGGAAGATGTGTCTTTCTATAGGGTGAAAAATACAATGTAATTACTTATTGTATAGTAAATATTGTATATTTCATTAACTTATAATCAGTACCCTGGTACCCTGGTCATAGTTTCCCTGTTTGTGGTACCCCTCAAATATGCCATTCATCAAAACTGACTAGTTTAGACTTGGGTCATCACATTTTTGTCTTAAATTACAAAGCTACTACTGTCAGGAATATACCATACACCATTACCTGTCAAATCAAACTAATAAAATCATCACATCTCTGTCAGGTATTACCTATTCAGTGTTACCTGCTCAGGTGATGCATTACTAATTAGCAATTAACAAAAACTATGCAATGTCTTCAAATTCCATTTAAGAATTCTAAAAATTGTTGAGATGCTTAAGATACTGGTACTGGATTTCAGTGATGATGAACAGACAATAAAAGTTTGACCACAGAGTTTCTTGACATAGTGCTGCTGTCACATGCATTGTTAGCTAGGGGAATTCTAAATGATGATGAATATATTCACCTCTTGTCAGTCCATTGATTAAGATTAAAAGGGAGCAGGCTGGGACCTAAAATAGCTAGTTTAACCCAGCCACATATTCACATTCAACTAAAACCAATGGTGAATAAGTTTAAAGGACACTATCAAAATTCTATTGACAAAGTCCAAGGCTTGGATCAGGTACACTAACATGTGCTGGGGTTGAACTATCTTTTTGAGTTCTCAACTGCCAATAGTTTTTATCAAAGATTTAACAAAAAGAAAAGATATATACATGTGCAATAAATATTCTGTCTCCTAAGCAATATATCAACTGGTTTGATCTGAAATTGATGGATAGATCACTTTAAGTGGAAACTAAAGGCCCCAACAAGCCTATATTTTTTACTTGGTATTTTTTCATTAAATTGATACAATGCAAAAAGAATATTTCCTATAGTTTCTGGCAAAAAGCAAATAATTAGTAAAAAATCATCCATCAAAGGCAATAACTGCTATAGGGAGTCAATAATGATAACCATTATGTTGACTAACTTGTAGATCTTATTTTGCCAATCATTTTAGTTATTAGCAGTTTTTTTACCTTATCAGTGTCTTTGAACAAAATCATTGCTTAAAACTTGCTGCATGTTACAGCATTCAACATAGGCCAGTCATTCAGTCTTCCCTTTTTTGTGAAATTATTAATCTAGTTCACAACTCCTTCCGGTTTGGTCCTTCTCAAGGATGAGAAGAAATAGACACCATTTTTTTAATTTTCTTCTTTCCTATAGGTTTTTTTTTTTTCAAGAAGGAAACTGTATATATATTGAACTAAGACTATAATTGTTATACATTTTGTAATCTTATGTATCTACCACCTTTCCAATTATCAAAATTACATAACAAGTTATCTCTAGTTGTGCAAAAATAAGAATTCCAAGAATCGATGCCAATATCTTTAAACATGAAAACCTCTTACAATTTCATAATTTTTTACAAACAACTTACCATGTATCTATACGACTCTAGAAATAATTCTTTGGTTTTGTTGTTTTAGAAGAATCCATGTATTCAATTAAATTTACCTACAAAACTGTGTTTTACCTTTAGACAGTTGTTTTGTATGTGTTGCATTAACACATGTATCCTTGTAAAGTTGAAAAAATGAAATTTTCCACCTTTTTAAATAATCCACAGTGTTGAAGTTCAGTACTATTCCTCTTATAAACACTAACTTTTACACACAGAAAATTATGTGTTTGCCTTTACAAGAACCCTGCACTAACCTGCAAAGATTATGGAATTACTTTAAGCATTTCCCATTTCATAATCGGTAATACAGTACAGAAAATTCACGTGTCAATGTTTTGTCTGTAAACTGTACCTTTTGGACAGTTTTCAGAATTTTATTCTTTGCTGTTTTCACCAGGGAAATATCCCATTATAAGATGTTTATAGTTTTCATGCTGAATATAATGAGGTCTGATAATTTACAACTCATTATGTCACAGTAAACAAACACCTTGTTACAAATTAGTAAACAATCCCACAAATTATGATTAATTACTCTCTTCTTTAACTGTGGTGAAATAAAAAGATTTGAGCGTCACATAATCTGGTACTTTTTTCTAAAATCACCTATATTTTATTCTTGAAACAACTGATTATATGAATATCAAAAATATTTCTGATAAAAACATTTTTTTTTTTTTTACATAAATGTATATATATCTAATAAGTTTTGATCTAAATATTCTGTATGAGCTAATTGCTGTTGTTAATTTTAACCTTTTTACCATGTACATTAGGTAAAAGGTAATATTATCCTCTTATAACTCATACAAGTTCATTTTAAATGAAGACTATGCTCCTGTCATGTGAATTACCTTAGCTGGAATAAAAATCATCCGAGAATAAGGTACCTGCACATGAACAAATATTTAACGACAGTTATGCATATCATTATTTTTGTTAATATTTCGTAAAAAGTGTGGTCATTGCCAAATTTTGTGTGTGGATATCAAATGACCTGAGAAAGTGACCATATATCAAGAAAATGACCATTAACATACCAGGTTAACGTCCCTATGAATGATGTGAATTACCAACCTTAAATAATGAGCAATTACTATAGCACCTGGTCAACAGAGAAATTATTTGACCTTCAGAAAAACAATCATCCCCTTCAAATCCGTGTTGGTTTTTTTAAAGGCAAGCCTGGCTGTCAGTCTTAACTTCTAGGACAGAGATAAGTCAACAACTTCTAAGACTTGCTGTTATACCAATACCAATTTATTTCAGGAGAAGCCATCACATTTCATTGCATTTACTAAAATTAGTTACTCAACAGAGAAATAAATTCGGCACTATTTTATTCAAAATTTCACACATTATTATCATTGTTTCTTTACTTTTTCTACTTATAATCATCATATGTAGCATATCCTTTATGGGCCGATGATTGATTTAATAAAGTATTCCAATTCATATTCACATGCATACAATTAACGCCACACAAATCTGTTTTTTTTCATTAATGAGAATAATGCAACCGGGTGAGTATCTCACTAATAAGAATTCCCATTCTGAATTGGATACATGTATCTGTATGCAGATTTTCCCGAAATCACAATAATTTATCTCACAGTTTTATCTATTCTTCAAAAATAAACTGTTGACACAGAGATACATGTATGTCTCGCTATCTGCACAAAATTCAGAAAAAGACAATCTGATGGACAGCAACATTGCTTATTAATTCAGTCGCTGGACCATGATCTAGTGGGTAGGGCCTGAAAATGGTCAACAAACTGAGATGTACAGACAGTATTAAATGTGACTTTATAGAAAATATGAGTGTCTACTGTAAGTCGTTCCTATCAAAATAACTTAAGCAGAAAACTTAACATTGAAAATTGATAATAAATTCAATGTCACTGGACCATGTCCTTGGTTGCAGGGCCTCAAAATAGTCATCAAACTGATATGTGCTGACAGTAATGCAACTTTATACAAAATATCATTGATCTATCACAAGTAGATCCTATCAAACTAACTTAAGTAGAAAATTGCTAATTAATTCAAAGTCACTGGACCATGTCATAGGGGACAGGGCCTCAAAATAGTCGTCAAATTGATATGTACTGATAGTAATGCAACTTAAATTAAATATCAATGATCTATCACAAGTAGTTCCTATCAAACTAACTTAAGCAGAAAATTAATTCAAAGTCACTGGACCATGTCATAGGGGACAGGGCCTCAATAACAATTATTGACGCGATCGTCATCATTGCTGTCGCTGGAAAAGCAATCCCTATGTCTCACTTTCAGTGACTTTTGTTGCAGGGAGACAAAAATCACAATAATAAATGCAAACAATAATTTCTAAATTTACAGCAGTTCTTGCTTTATAAAGAACAGCTTCAATATGTGAATGTCAAGCATATAACTTTCAGCTTTTGTGTTTTAAACCTATAATTTTAAATGGAAAAATCCTTATCTTAAAAAATCGTTAATTAAACATGTTCAAAATAAAACATCATCTTATATTGAAAAAGTCCATTTACGCACATGCTAACAAAGACTGTTTGTTTCCCTACTCTGTCATTAAACATGGAACCTCATATTCAACAATGTCTTCTGGTCTCCAATGACTTTCTAAAACAACATACCAAATGTATGAGAGTCTGGATGGGGTTTACAGAATAGAGAATAATGGGTAAAAAGTGCAGAATAAAGGCCAAACAATATAAAGAATAGAGAAAAATCTGCCAAAAAAATAAAGAATAGAGAATAGTGGACAAAAAATATAAAGAATAGAGAATAATGACCTAAAAAAATTAAAGATTACAAAAATGAAGGACCCCCCATCCAGACCCTCATGTATCTCTAGTCTACATACAAAATATGGTGTCTGCATACCAAATATAGTGTCTGCATACCAAACATGGTGTCTGCATACCAAATATGGTGTCTGCATACCAAATATAGTGTTTGGTCACAGAACTTTTGAATTTTGTCAAACTAAAATGGCCTTGTTGATAAAACTCATTATTTGGAGTCAAATTTGTAGCTGTCAAGTAAAAAATCTCAATTTGAAACACACTGTAAACATTCTTGTAAAAGCTACATCCTGAAAAATGTGTCAAGGTAAAAGATTTCCGATTTAAAAAGTATGTTTATATGTAATGAAAATTAGAAAACTTCAATGCATTTAAACTATCCGAAAATTATTTCGAGAGAAAAATCTATTTTTGAGGAAATTCAATTTTCAGAACAACATGAATACATGCTATATAACTGATATATTGTAAATATTCCAGACATTAATTTTTAAGAATACAACCTAATTATTGGACTGTTACTTCCTTAAACAACATTGAGATGACTTGAAAACAAGGTATTTTGAGTCACAAACATTTTAAAATTTGTATTACAGATAACAAGAGTGCACACACTGAAATGTCTCGCCTTCTTTACTAACCATTGATTTTATGTTGATAGTCCTAAATATAAAGCTTTACTACAAGTAACACATAAACTTAACATGATCCAAGAAAATGAGGTCAAGGTCAGATAAACCAAACGAGAAATACATGTACACCTTACAATCATTCAATAAACCAAACATAGTTGACCTATTGCTTATAGTTTCTAAGAAACAGTCTTAACCAAGAAAACTTAACAATGAACCATGAAAATGAGGTCAAGGTCAGATGAACCATGCCAGACAGATATGTACACCTTACAATCAATTTATGCATTAAATATAGTTGACCTATTGCTTATAGTATCTAAGAAACAAACTTAACCATGAAAACTTAACATTGACCAATGAACCATGAAAATGAGGTCAAGGTCAGATGATACCTGCCAGACAGACATATACACCTTACAATCCTTCCCTACAACAAATATAGTTGATCTATTGCTTATAGTTGAAGAAAAACAGACCAAAACACAAAAACTTAACACTGAGAAATGAACCGTGAAAATGAGGTCAAGGTCAAATAAAACCTGCGAGACTGACATATACATCATTAAATATTTCCATACACCAAATATAGTTGACCTATTGCATATAGTATTAGAAAAAAACTTTGACCACTGAACCATGAAAATGAGGTCAAGGTCAGGCCGAGAAAAAAAAAATCTGTGTTTCCGGTAACCCGACCGACCCTGTTTTTTTAGCCCGACCCTAATTTTTTTATTGGATCTTCAAAAAAAAAAAAAAAAAAATTGGTATCAACCGACCCTGATTTTGACACAGGCTTCTGTTAATCGACATAATTATTTATCTAACTTGCACAGAAAGCCAGTAAAACATTTTATTTATGTCAAAAGGTATTCCAAATAGGTTAAAATCCAAGAAATTTGCACAGCAGGTGCTTCGAAAACATTGCAAATGGCCGCACTTCCGGTATTTGAAACTAATTACGGACCCGGACTTGGAAAAACCATGATAATTTTCCGGATTTCGTTTACAATGTCAAAAAAAAAAAAAATCCGACCTACCGACCCTATTTTTCAAAATGATGTTACCGGAAACACAGATTTTTTTTTTTTAGGCCTCAGATGACACCTACCAGTTGGACATGTACACCCTACAATCATTCCATATACCAAATATAGTAGACCTACTGCTTATAGTATCTGATATATGGACTTGACCACAAAAACTTAACCTTGTTCACTGATCCATGAAATGAGGTCGAGGTCAAATGAAAATTGTCTGACAGCATGAGGACCTTGCAAGGTACGCACATACTAAATATAGTTATCCTATTACTCATAATAAGAAAGAAATTAACTTTACAAAAAATGTTAACTTTTTTTTCAAGTAGTCACTGAACCATGAAAATGAGGTCAAGGGCAATGGACTTATGACAGATGGAAACTTCGTAACATAAGGCATCTATATACAAAGTATGAAGCATCCAGGTCTTCTAGCTTCTAAAATATAAAGCTTTTATGAAGTTAGCTAACGCCGCCGCCGCCGTAGCCACCGCCGGATCACTATCCCTATGTTGAGCTTTCTGTGACAAAAGTCGCAGGCTCGACAAAAAGGATAATAAAATATGTAATGTTAAAATACACACACACATATATCACATTTAGTGTGATATGTCCTTTGAATTTTCTATCAGTAACCTGTAAGATAGTAGCCAAATGAAGAAAACAAATAGATGCCACTAAAAAACTTTTAAAATCCATAATCTCAATGAGAGCACTTAGGACTCTTATTATATTTTTGCCTTTGCTCTTCCTAAATCTTGCATACTATTGCAAAGATGTCAATCAGAAAATATGAGTCTCATGTGTTTGACAATATGATTTGGCCAGGATGACCTTCTGATCAGTAGAAATCCTGAAATGTATCCTTGGTATTGTACCCATGAAAAGTATACTCCACAAAGGAAGATAGGATTAACAAGAAGTCGAATACTGTGGATTCATTTATTTTCGTGGGTACCAATTTTCATGGATTGAGGAAAACTTACACTTTCGTGGATATTTTATTTCATGGTTTTGCTAAATAATAAAATTGAGAATGGAAATGGGGAATATGTCAAAGAGATCACAACCCGACCAAAGAGCAGACAACAGCCGAAGTCCACCAATGGTCTTCAACGCAGCAATAAAATCCTGCACCCGGAGGTGGTCCTCAGCTGGCCCATAAATTAAATTGTGTACTAGTTCAGTGAAAATGGATGTCACACTCCAAAACATATGAATGAACTAAAATTAAAAAACATACAAGACTAACAAAGGCCAGAGGCTCCTGACTTGTGACAGGCGCAAAAATGCGGCAGGGTTAAACATGTTTTGTGAGATCTCAACCCTCCCCCTATACCTCTAGCCAATGTAGAATAAAGAAACACATAGCAATACGCACAGTAAAACTCAGTTCAAAAGAAGTCAGAGTCAGAATAAGTAACAAAAGAAACTAAGCAAAATGACAATGATACATAAATTAACAAAGGACTACTAGCAGCTACTGACATGCCAGCTCCAGACCTCAATTAAACTGATTGAAAGATTATGTCTTCATCATATGAAAATCAAGTACAATCCCTCCCGTTAGGGGTTTACTATCATACAATCATAAAATATATGAGAAGAACATAACCCGTATCATGCCAACAACTGGTTTTAGAATAATAGTGTTTATTTCCATTGCAAAGACACTATGAGTGAATCAATATTAATACCAAAATATGCAATCCTTAATGACCTGACAACAGTATCGTAACTATATCCTTTCCGAATAAGTCTTTTTAAAGGTTTGGTTAGCTTTTGAGGTGAATGCCGACATTTTTGTGCTTTGTAAAGAATATTACCATAAATATTGGATGTGAAATACCTGAACGTATAAGATGTCTACATGTTGATTTATATTTACGAATGATGTCCTTGTACTGATGATAAAATTTAAAATGTTTTGACTAGTTTGTGATATCGAAAACCCTGGTGTAATAATTTTTCAGTAATACAGAGATTTCTTTCGTTGAAATCGAATACGTTGTTACAAACACGAGCGAATCAAACAAGTTGAGATATGTAAGCACCATAAGATGGTGACAAGGGAACATCACCATCTAAAAATGGATAATTAACAATAGGGAATGAAAAATCATAAATTTTGGTATTAAGCTTCCCGTTTAAGATATAGATATCAAGATCCAGGAAAGGACAGTGTTCATTGTTAGTATTAGCTTTATTTAAAGTCAGTTCGGCAGGATAAATCTCTTTAGTGTAGATACTGAAGTCATCATTATTGAGAGCCAATATATCATCTAAATATCTAAAAGTGTTATTAAATTTTTGAATCAGATATTGTTTCGATGGGTCTTTGCTGATTTTAGTCATAAACTGTAACTCATAACAATAGAGAAACAGGTCCGCAATAAGTGGTTAACAGTTAGTCCCCATGGGAATTCCAATAACCTGAAGATATAAGGAATCTCCATAGCGAACAAAAATGTTATCTAGTAAAAATTCAAGGGCAGTTATAGTATCAAAGCAGGTCCAATTGACATAGTTCTTTTGTTTGTTGTTACTAAAAAATGATCTAAAAGAGTTTGAACACATATATTCGCATTCCGATTTTTTAAATGCCCATTTAATCAGGTGTGTGAATTTTTTCTTAATAAGATTATGAGGCAAAGTCTGCATACAAATCTATGGAAAATTTGTAATTTGTTTAACATTAAATTCGTGGTTCACCTGTACCCACGAAATCCATGAAAATTGGTATCCAACGAAAAAATAATAAATCCACAGTACATTGTTGTGCTAAACATACACCCTCTCACATTTCGAAATATTCGAAAATAGGAAGTAGGTGTGCTAGTATGGGACAGATCAGTACAAGTCATCACTATTAAGCTGCAGACCAAATACAGTTATTCTGTACATACATGTATAGTACTACTATAGAAATACGGGACAGAAATATTAAGTTCATTCAACATATGGAAAAATTCACAGTATGTGTAAACAGGAAGGAGGTGTCAGACAGATAATAAAAGTTCTCACTTAACATCTCATCACTGTCAAGCTGCTTACCAAATATCATTCTGTACTGTAGCACCTAAGAAAAGTGGGACAAAAATATCTGTAGGATGAACAGATGGGAGAAGGGAAGACAAGGCGAGTGCAATATAGCTCGCACTACTCCAGTGGGGATATGAAAGTGGTTAATACAGAATTAAGAACACAGAGCTTGTAAATTAAAGTATCGCACATACCCATCAGATGATTAGAATCTTATGTCCATAATCAGAATCGATGTGTGACGAGTGCAATTCATATACATATACTGCATAGCTTAATAGATAAGATGCGGCCTCAGCAAGGTTATTAGTGCCAGACGAAAGTAATCCAGAAGTGTGTTACTTCACCTAAGCTATAGCTATCTTGTATTGAAGATCACCATACAAATCAGTAATTTGATGTAGGTGGATGTGAATGCATAACAATAATCAAATCTGGAAACAAGATGAGTTTACTTCTTCGATTTTATGAATGAACGACCCCAGTTGACATGGGGTCATTCAGGGAAAACAGGTCATGGGATATTGTGACATGCAGATATATATGCTTTGTGATGTCAATTTTTTCCAGGAAAAAGCACCAGTTGAAAGATCATATATCAAATAAACCTGTTTTTTCTCTCCATAAAAGTCAATGTTAAACCCAAGTCGTGGCAGCATTGAAGATTGTTCCATGATAGACATATATCCCAAATTTCAAAGAAGACATATTCTCCATCATGCACAGTAATGATCATTCAGATTAAGTTTGAATATAAATGTTTCAGTGGATCTGCAAGAAGATTTTCTAACATATTAAAAGAAAGACAATGGACAGACCATATAAGGCAAGCGATGAGAAAACTCAAACTGAAAAAACAAGTGAAACTGCGAGCTACTGCTCACTGATGATACCCCCAGCCCAAATATTTGACGGTAACAGGAAGTTGTTGAGTGATGAATCTGAAAACGCATCACACGGTATAGCTGACTTATATTAACCTTGAAACCAAATTTCAGAAATCCTTGTATTATAGTTCCTGGGAAAGATGTGACGAAAAATTTTCATGGGACGGATGGACGGACTGACAGACTGACAAACTGATGGATGGATGGATGGATGGACGGACAGACAGAGGTAAAACAGTATACCCCCACTTTTTTAAAGTGGGGGTATAAAAACCTGTTATATCTACATTTCATTTGTACTGTATAACAAGCAATTAAGGCTGTACAGTGACCAATAGTTGCTAACTTCATTTGGTCTCTGGTAGAGAGCTTGAGTTGTCTCGTGGCAATCATACAATCTTCTTATTTTCATAATGACATGTATTTGTTATAACCATCACCTCACTTTGAAAGGATTGGGTGGCCTAACTAAAGCCGTAAGCTACATTGTCTCCATTTTACAGTAGGCTGATGACAGTGAAGACGTAGAAGACAAATGTTGTCAACGTTTGTTGTTAGCTGACATTTCACCTTAAGCACTAAACCTTAACACAAATATTTTGTTTTCCTTTGGTAGTGAGCACGGTAAACAATAACAGCGTGAACATTTCAATTAATCATAATCCTATTTTCATCAAAGAAGCTCAATGTTAAGACTATAAGGAATTTTTCATTTTCATATACATATTACATTTTGATTATAAAATGTAACCTTAATTATGTGTATTTTGATATTTTCCTTTCTAAATATATTCTACTCAATCTTAACATTCAGATAATTCATCTAACACGGGTTAATACAGATGACTTACTCACTGAAAGCAAGTCCTGGACTCATGAACTTATTTTCAAAACTTATGAATTCAGGGATGCATCAAGAATGTAAAATGTTGTATCAACTGAACACCTATATATCATTATATTACATGTATAACAAAAGTTTTAAAATAAACTAGATTTGATGTCATTTCTTTGCTTTATTTTGTCATGGGGACTGAAATAATAAATTATATAGCAATAAAATTTCATCTTCAGACTGCTGATCTCAGATCTCCCTATGGCCAAAAATAATGAGTCCTTGGACTTCCTTTCAAAAATCCTTAGTGAGCACCCTGTGAAAAATTGTAAACATAAAGATACAAAGAAAATCAGTGATTAGCTATAACAACCAATAGATGCCTCACAAACTCTTTACTGTCTTTATTAGATGAAAAATTCTTAATTTTTAATTTATTGCTGCGAAAGAAATGACACTTTTCCACAGATTCACTTGAAGGTTACCTGTCAATTTAAACTTTTGTAAGTTCTTTTGTTCCATCTAATAAATACAATAGCTATTGTTCTCTGGATTTTATTCAATGAGACCTTTTAATTTCTTCTAAGAGAAATCCATCACTCATTGATTAATTAACCTGAACAAAAAAATTTTCTTTCAATGAATGATGAAAATACATGTACCAATACTAAATAACGACACACAAAACTGCATGTGATGTTGTATTTATTCAATATCAATAATGCATTTTCAATTTGTTTAATAGAAACACTGATTTAAACATTTAAAGTTCATTTCTGACAAAATTTTCAATAATGTACCTATTAAAATTGGTTTTTTTTTTTTTTTGGTGAATTTTGTCAGTAATCAACATTTTATTATTAGATCAGTGTTTTCTGTGGATTCATTCATTTTCATGGGTACCAATTTTTGTGGATTGAGGAAACTTTGTATTTTCGTGGATATTTGATTTCGCGGTTTTAATAAGGTTTGCATACAGGTCAATACAAAATTTGTACTTTGTTGAACATTTAGATTCGTGGTTCACCTGTAACCACGAAATCAACGAAAATTGGCATCCCACGAATTATAATGAATCCACAGTATATTGAACAGATTAAAAATATATTATTGATATTGAATAAATATAACATCACATGCAATTTTGTGAAGTGATACATGTATTTTCATCTACTAGGAAGATAAGTTTTTTGGTCAGGTAAATTAATCAATGAATGATGGATTTCTCTTAGAAGATTTAAAGGTCCCAGTGCATAAACTACACAGAGAACAAGAGCTATTGTATTTATTCAATGGGACAAGTGAACAGACAAAAGTTTAAATGCCTTGATCAAGAGGAGATGACTCTGTGGAAAACTTTCATTTGGTTCACAATAAAAGGGGTATAAAAAGGGGAAACAGCATATAACATATGAAAGACCTTTCATGAGAAAGCTCACATAACTGATGCACAAATATAAATGAAATAATATCCACAACAATCTTAATTTGGCGTATGTTTTAGAAAGTTCACATCATAATGATGATAATGAACATGTGTACTAAGCTTGATATGACTATGGTTTCATTACAAAATGCTTTATACTTTAATTTATCAGGAGAAAGAACTGACCTCAAACTTTCACTTTTTGACATTTCTATGTAAGGCAAACAACGAAATATGGGTTGAAACCCTACTTATTCATATACATGTATATAAAAAATTTCTGATAATAATAACATGTGTACAAATTCTGTGATTTTCTGTATCTAAATAAGGCTTCGTAAATCTTTTCCTTTATAGACTGACCTATTTCAAATTGTGTAAATATAGAAATAAGAAGATGTGGTATGATTGCCAATGAGACAACTCTCCACCAGAGACCAAATGACATAAAAGTTAACAACTATAGGTCACCATACGGCCTTCAACAATGAGCAAAACCCATACCGCATAGTCAAATATAAAAGGCAGTGCAATGACAAATGAAAACAATTCAAACGAGAAAACTAACAGCCTGATTTATGTCATAACAATGGACGAAAAACAAATATGATATACAGCAACAAATAACAGCCACTGAATTACAGGCTTCTAACATGGGACAGGCACATACAGAATGTGACAGGGTTAAACATAATTGAGAGAGCCAACCCTAAACCAATCAGTATATTCCATTTTTTACCTGTTATTGCTATCGACAAATGCAGTATCTTTCGTAGAGCTACATTAATACTAATGGAAATTTTACCACTTCTAGGCAGTTAAAAAATTACAAAATGTAAAGGGGGTTTTGATCCTTAGAAGCTCTATAGAATTACCACTAGCAAATTACGATAATGTTATTTTGTGAGCTATCAGAAAATCCTATGAGAATACAGATATGAGACCAATATGGGAACAATATTGCCATGGCCAGTTGATCATACAATTTCAAACAAAATTATCACTATTTGTGTTTTCTGATAATGTTCTATTTATAGTAACGGATGTCATGTTGTTTTATTTTTTGTTGTTTACCAGATGGTAATCTTAGTAAATGTATGACAAAGCTTTTACTCTTTTTTCTTCTTAATGGCAATCTGCTACATTGTATGCACTAGGAAGCAGAGACTAAACAGTTATAGTTTTAAAATGATTTCGATATTAAATATTCTTACATATATGTTCAGACAAAAATCAATGGATTACTAATTAACTTCACTATAAATAAGAGTAAATCTTTCACTGAAATCATATACCAAGTCTACGGGACTGATCAGTTCTGTGATATTATATTTCAAACATATGCAAATGTTAGACTGGAGAGAAGACATACAGTTTGTCTGTATTTTCACAATATATACATATTAGACATGTACTTTTTTCACTTCATTTAACAGGTCTTTTTGTGTCTAGTCTTTGTTGTTTAGGAATAACATACAAATATTAAAGTCATATCAACTGTTTAAAATTCATATGTTTGAATCAATTTTAAATTTTATTAAAGTAGCAACATGAATTAATGATTTGAACATGTAATTTGACATGGAATTCAGGTGTTCTCCCTTAAATATGCTTGATATTTAAGTGCCTATACATGTATTAGGCTGTATGTGGGCAAAGATGAAATTGTTTAAATGTTTAATATCATATTTTTGGCTTTATAAAAACAAGATGTGGTATGATTGCCAATAAGACAAAGTTCTCTCCATTGGAGACCAAATGACACAGAAGTTAACAATGTGGCTCAGGAATATTCATATATCATTACATTCTGTCTTATTATTTATAGAATTTTACTTACCTTGCAATGAAAAATATGAACAAAAATGTTGAGATCAATATTGAAGTATATATTGCACATAAATAAATATCCTTGGTAAGTCTTTATTAGGTGATCTGTGATTTTCTAAAACACGGAATTTTCACTGTTCCAACTCATGGCAATTCTACTTGTTCGACCAGGGACATACACCATTAATATATGTAATAAAATATTGCAGGGCTCGTGGATGTTGTCACATTAGTTGTTGTCCAAGGCATTAAATCTTCAGTGTCCTTGTCATGTGGCCATCGCTCTAATCATACCTGGAATACACAAGATTACATTGGATGATGAATTGTGGCGATCAAATGCAATGAAGAATATAATTGGAAGACAATATATACTATAATGCTGGCTAATCACTCCAATCAAGTTTTGGCAGAAATTAGTTGGACTAGCTTTACTTGTCTTGTCCAACTTCTACATACTGATAGATATCTAATGGATTTTATAATTAGCCTATTTAACAGCAAACTTTCCAATATTTCAGTACATAATTAAAATCTGGTCACAAATAATTTTTTTTACAGTTATATGTCTATCTGATTCTGTCCCTTATTCTATCCTTAAAAGTTGTTAAAACTCTTACAACTAACACAAGTTGAAAACCCCCAAATATTTTTCATGTGACAGATCACTTTGATTGCTTGCCTTGTTAATGCGGATTCAATTTAAAAAGTATCACAACCAAATTTAATGACTTTAAATTCAGAATTTTTTTCATGTTATTTTGTTCCAAAAACCGTGATGAGATAGATTTACTCTCTATATAAAACTCTCATTTTAAGTTTTGATAGCAATATATTTGTATATAGCATTTCTTGAAATCGCAATAATTAATTTTTAATTTTTGTTCATTGCTTAACCATTGGATTCCTAAATTCATGCAAAAAATTTTTAAGAAAATTTCAATTTCAAGTTACCATTTGCAAAGATTAGTGAACACTTGTGTGAGTTTTTGGTGTAATTTCAAACTCTTATTTCTTCAATGATATATTTTTTTTTCTTTCTACAGACGACATAAATTAGATCTCAGTTAAATTTGTCAAACACTGTATTGTCATGAACTTTAGTAATTTCTGTCTGGATTTAATGTTTCATTCAACTGCACCTAAATAAGCTAAAAATCATAAAAAAATAAATGGGGAGTGTGTCCATGGGACATAGATGATTACCCTGCTTGCATATAACGTTATAAAGGTACACAACTCAAGAACGGTAAAAGTGATGCTACCCAAATTCGTACTTGATTTGAGTTTTGTGTTAATAAGCATTGTGTATAGGTTTCATAACATTTGGTTGAGGCAAACTTAAGTTAGAGAATGGAAACGAAAAATTCAGCAATTTTTCAGCAATTTTTCCATTTGTAAAGGGGTATAACTTGAGAACGGTAAAAGTGACGCCCCCAAATTCAACTTGATCTATATTTTGTGGTAATAAGCATTGTGTATAAGATTCATAACATTTGGTCGAGGTAAACTTAAGTTAGAGAACGGAAATGAAAAATTCAGCAATTTTTCCATTTGTAAAGGGGCATAACTCTAGAACGGTAAAAGTTACGCCACCAAAATTCAAACTGGATCTGTGTTTTGTGGTAATAAGCTTTGCCTATAAGTTTCATAACATTTGGTTGAGGCAAACTAAAGTTAGAGAACGGAAACCAATTTCGGGACATACGGACAGAGGTACAGACAACAAGGGTAAAACTTAATGCCCCCTCTGCTACGGCGGGGGCATAAACATTTTAATTTTAAATAACTACATTGTATATATATATATTGAACAATAATAGAAATGTTTTTTCTCTATTGATCTGTAAACACTTCTAAAAATACTTTTCTCTTTTTCATTCTTGCAGCAAACTTCTCTCTGATTAAGATGTACGTTAAATCACTTCAGTGCTAATGAAAAACACGACTTCAACATTTCAATAAAGAAGATTTATCTTTATGTTATTAATCTACTTTTCCAGAATCATATATTTAAATTTTTTTTTGCTTCTAATGTGACAAACGAAATGATTTAATCAGTTTATTCTTAGAAATGCCACAGAAGACTGTATATGATTTATGATTTACTGGAGTGTTCTGAAGAATACAGGTGAGAATCAATCCATAAATATCTACCACAACAATTCACAGTATTGTTATAAGAATATACATTTTTGCTTTCATAATTTTCTGAAAAATCTTCCTTCTTTTTTTTCAAGCAGCTTTTAATAAGAACACTGGGGAAGACTTTCTAAGTTGAAATAACTTGGGTCTAATCCTTTTGTACAATAATATATATATGTTTAAACTTAGAACACTGGAACTTAAGCAGGTTAAGTGTTACAAGAAGCTGTCAGAGTGACAGCAAACAAGATTTTCCTGCATGAAAATGATATTTGCAATTCTGGACCCCCAAACAGGATCAAGTAAAAAATATAAATGAATTTTTGTAGGGTTCAGAAATGGAAAGGCCAAAATCAATCTAAGTATCACTACACTCAACAACAATAAAAACTAAAATCATCAAAATCAATTTAGACCTTCATAGGAAACAACATATCTAAATTTGAAAAGATTTCGTCAAAGCATTTTCAAGTTAATGAACGGACACTGTTTGGCAGCCCCCATACATCCCCAAAACAATAACCGATTTTTCCTTCGAAAATCTGGTTAATAAAACTTGTGCAATTGGGATTAAGTGGGAGATAATCTTGTACAATAATAAATTCTATGAAAATTATTAACTCTATCTTATCCTCCTTCTTAACCCTTAAAAACATTTATATACATATAAACATATACATGTACTATTGATCAATCCTTTATTTGATTTTTGATTTTTGGTGTTTTTATGCTACTTTTAAGCACCGCTTTAGGGCTATTTCGTGGCGGTCAGTTTTTATTGGTGGAGAAAGCCGGGGTGCCCGGAGAAAACCACCGACCTTCGATAGGAAAACTGACAATCCTAGTCAATTAAGACTGGAATCGAGCACACCTGCACGAGCGGGGTTCAAACTCACAACCTCAGTGTTGACTGGCTAGTGATTACAGTAGTAACTACTTAGACCACTCGGCGACCGAGGCCCCTCAATCCTTTATTAGGAGTTGGCGTTCCTTGATATAATCATGAAGGAATTCTATCAATCTGATGAAAAAAGAAAAAAACAGTTTTCAGTATTGTCTACTGTGGATTCATTTATTTCCGTGGGTACCAATTTTCGTGTTTTGAAGAAAAATTGTATTTTGTATTAACATCATCATACTTGATTATCAGTCTTGCATCCAAACCCTGCAGAGTGTAATTTTCATATCTTCTCTCAATTATAAAATGGTTAACTAAAGCTGTAAATCTGTCACCTGATGCTGATAATGGGTCAGATAATAATACTTAACAAACAGATGTTTAAAACAAAAACTGGAATACTTAACAAACAGATGTTTAAAACAAAAACTGAGTTTGTAATAACAGTAGAGATGATAATACAGAAAATGTCATGTTTCTGATATTACCATTCCAGAACAGGAACAATGAAATTAATTGAAATTTTGATTATTTTAACATTTTATAATAACTACTCATGGAAATTAAATATTAAAAAGGATGAAGGAAAGTTTGTGATGTTATATTTCCCTACACATTAAAAAAAAATTGAAATTTTTATTTGTCTTCCTATAAGTTTTAATTTGTATTACATGTTTACATTTGTAATTAACTAGATATTCACATTTGTATTTACTATTAATTCATTCATGCAACAATTACCACCAAATATCAAGAAAACAAAACATGTGGTATTCATCAACTAACAAACTTATAATTGGAGTGACAAATTTATTTGAAAATTTTGTGTTTTCTAAGTGGTGTTGGTGATAAGCTGATTTTCCATCCAACATCATTTTGATGCAAATTCTTGGGCATAGTTGTAGGACTGATTATGTGGCTTTTACTGCATACAAGCCTATAAGAAATTAATACTTATTAGAACATTTAAATTTATGGTTTGTCTATATCCACGAAATCCAGTAAAATTGGTACACAACTCCGCAGCATTTTAGTAGAAAAGGAATTACCAACCACTATCTGAATATCTTTAAAAAAGTTCAAAAGACACACACACACACACACATATATAACAACTAAAATCACTTTTTTTCAATTTAAGTATAGACATCTCTTTAAAAAAAAATCATTCAATACAGCAAATTACGTTATAAAAAAAATTACCTTTCAGTTTTAATATCCATTAATGAACTTGAATCAGATGTACTGCTTTAATATCGAATGTCAAAATATTTTTATGACCCAATATATGTTCAACAAGCATTAGATATGTCAATCACAAGACTATCTTGTCAATTTTAAACAAATGTTTTAACAACTACAACCATAACTATATATAACTACATATATTTGTAACTCCTTCATTCAATTGGTAAGACATTTTTCAAAATGTCCCACTTATTCATGAGAAATAAAACTGCATGCTGTAAATTTCTAATTATTGCAATATATGCATATTGCTTAATATCCAAGAAATAAAATCTTGTATTTTTTTCCTAAGCTAAAACAGTACACAAATGATCAAGCGTCTCGATGAAGGGTAAAAAATGCATATACATCTTGGCAGACGTCAGAGAGGGTTAGACCTTGTGCATATACCTCGACTGCGGTTAATATGACTGTAATTCATCTGATGAAGAAATGACATGAAAAATACACCAGCTATCAACCTATCTAAATTCAGGAAACTCTATCTGAAAACTGAGATTTTTAAAAAATAATCTTGGATTTTACCTGAGACTATTATATACTATAGTATAATAGTCCCAGATTTTACTAATAATTTCACTAATAGATACCTCACTTCATAACATAATTGTGGTTTTGAAATCCCCTTTTGTTAAATTGCAATGATCCCACAAAGGCTCATATTAGGATGAATAGCATATTATATAAAAGTGTCTCAGAAACAGGACATTTATCATGCCAAGGAAACACTCGAAACCTTTTAGCAAAATCAACAAACACCCACACTCTGTCAGGAAGAAAAAAAACATGAATGAGCCCACTCTTCTACATTTTATTGATGGTACATCTAACATAACATATTTTCTTAGATTAATTGAATTTGAAATACACAAAAAACTCTTTACACCTACAACTTAGTTTGAGAACTTTTTATTGGCTGTGCCAAATCATGATCAATATTCATTAGTCGTTTTTTATTTCAATTAAATTAGCAAACTTAAGATTTTAACTTGTCATGAATGAATAATCTCCAAGATCCACATCAAAACTATTATTACATTTTCACATATAAGCTATATCATCACTGAATCACTTACCTGTCAAACATATACATACATATCAGTTTAATGTTTATCATTACCTTTTCTGGGATGAAATCTTTTCCTGAAGAATAAAGTTATTTTGAAATAGAGCTGTTCTAGTGGGTTCATGTAAAATCAATTACTGGCAAGTCCAATGAATTATGTTTTCTTCATTTCCAGGAAAAAAATTGTGTCAAAATCAGGATGAACAAGAATAATTAACATCTTTCAGGACCCCTTTCCCAAATCAAATGGACCTTCAAATTCACTAAGCGGTCACTGAGTCATAACAATGTTGAAGACCAAAGAATAATTTTGTAGAACTTAATTTGCCTTTTTGTCGATGGCTTTACAGTTTCTCTCTATCCATTAGCTTTCAAGATAATTTCCAAATACATAAGGTGCAGAAAAGTTATCTTTAAATGGCAATAACTCCAATAAACAGTCAATTGACAGTTTCAGTCATGTGACATATTATTCTTGCTGATCTATTTACCTGTACATTTGTATTACAATTTAAAAGATAAAAGGCTTTAAGTAATACTCTAAAGTTGGTCAAAAATTCTTTATTGATATGAAAGAATAGGCAATTGATGGTTTTGAAGTCAAAATGGCATTTTTGTAGATCTGTATTGCTGATCATTTACGTTTAGTTCAATTGTTTATATAATTAAAAAGTTTTAAAGATAATAAACAAACATACATGTATAAGATGCTGTAAACATTCAACATTTCAGGTAAGGCAGTACTTTTTGAATGCTATAAAACTATCAAGTTTAAGCTTTTGAATTATTTCAATACAATATGTCATATTTTTCTGTAGTTTAAACATATTTTATTGTTCAGAAACTAAACAAACGGATGAGACACAAGTTTTACAACTTAGTAATTTCTTCTCCAGATATTTTTCTGTACGAGTTCTCCTTAAAGTAAAATGTAAAATATAAAGTTATATAAATTTTTAGCTAAAGAATATGTTTTCAAGTAGATTCAAAGGGAAATAACCCAGTCCAATCTCTACTTGATATCATTTTACATGCACTTACACTGATAACTTGACTGGCTCCCCAAGAGCAGTTTGGTAAATTTTCTGAACAGTTGTACAATTTGATAGAATGAAACAAATTAAAATTGGGTTATAATCTACGGTAGAAGGACCGAACTGCAATCAGTGGAGAGAAACACTAACAGTCAAGATTGTAAACAGTTGATTTTTTTTACCTTGACCTAACAGCAAATAAACAGAAAAACATTCCAACCTTATTGCCCTCTGGCAATGTGCAAGAATTATTGTGTGCATTCATAAATATGTTTGTGGATAACAGGACAAAAATGTGAGATAAATTATGCAATTTCATAAGTTCTGCAAACAATTAATGTGATTGAAATACATAACTAATGAATGCAAAACTAATCCTGTCACATTTTTCACAAAAATAAAATCCTCACAAAAATTTCTAAATTACCTTGTTTTTGTAATTTATCAACATGTAAAATGCAATGAGTCCTTCCCTCTCTATGCACCCTTGGATTACATCAGGATAATCCAAAAGACTAAATGTCTTTTTTATTGATTATTCCTGTTAGTTTATATATAAAGTTTATTACTGGCCATAATCACACTATAAAGTTATATTAGTCTAAACCTATGTGTGATTTATCGTCTGAATATAGTCTTGTCAATCATCAATCAGATTTAACCTTTACCATCTTAGCAATTATTCTTGGTCAATAACAACATATCAATTAATATTATATCTTATATCCTATTCCATTCATTTGATGAGAAAATATAGCTGCTCAATGTATTTATCTCAACAGTAAGATGTCTTGTACTTTATGTTATAAATACTTGTCTTTTTATAAATTTTCGATTTTAAATTTCCGAGTTATGGGGTTTTATTCATAAAAAGTGATATTCCTATTTTCGGACAGTAACTCAAAAATGCTTTCACCAATTTGCAAGAAACTTTGGTGAAAGGTTTATATCTATTGACATGAGCTCACTTTTGATTTTATAAACTTCAGATTTTACGTTTCTGAGTTATGGGGTTTTATTTATTAAAAAGGGATTTTCAAGTTTTGGACAATAACTCAAAATGCTTTTAGCAGTTTTCATGAAGCTTTGGTGAATTGGTTATATCTATTGACGTAAGCTCCTTTCAATCTTTTATTGATTTTACATTTTACATTACCCAGTTATGGGATTTTATTAAAATAAAATGCTCCATGAGGGCGCAGCTTGATACAACTGCAGAGGTCGAAACCTGAACAGTTGGGGCAAGTATGGACACAACATTCAAGCTTGATACAGCTCTGAATTTGGATTGTGATTAAATATTTGACACAGCATAGGTTTCTGACACAGAATGAATGTGGTCTAAGAACTTAAAAATTTTAAATTGGACATTCACCTATAATGGTCCAATATCCAAAATCTAAATACACGGTTAGATTGGGCATATCAAAGAACCCCAATAATTCAATTTTGATGAAATCAAACAAAGTTTAATTTTGGACCCTTTTGACCTCAATGTGGACAAAGTTGATAAAGGGCCCAAAATCAAAAATCTAAATACATGGTTAGATTCAGCATATCAAAGAACCCCATATATTCAATTTTTGTTGAAATCAAACAAAGTTTAATTTTGGACCCGATTTGGACCAACTTGAAAACTGGGCCCATAATCAAAATCTAAATACATGTTTAGATTCAGCATATCAAAGAACCCTAAGAATTCAATTTTGTTAAAATCAAACTAAGTTTAATTTTGGGCCCTTTGGACCTTAATGTAGACCAATTTGAAAACGGACCAAAATTAAGAATCTAAATACACGGTTAGATTTGGCATATCAAAGTACCCCAATAATTCAATTTTGATGAAATCAAACAAAGTTTAATTTTGGACTCTTTGGACCTCAATGTGGACCAATCTAAAACGGGCCAAAATCCAAAAACTTAATACACGGTTAGATTCAGCATATTAAAGAACCCCAAGAGTTCCAAGAATAAAACCCCATTGAAATTGGTCAAGAAATAAGCAATTTATACAAAGTATCTTCTTTTGCACAATACTGTGTAATTGAATATTTCTTGCAATTGCGCAAAACTGTGCAATTGAATATTTCTTGCTATTGCGCAATACTGTACAATTGACAATTTCTTGCTATTGCGCAATATTGTGCTATTGATATTTCTTGCTATTGCGCAATACTGTGCAATTGAAGATTTCTTGCTATTGCGCAATACTGTGCAATTGAAAATCTCTTGCTATTGCACAATACTTATTATATAATAATTTACACATCCTGTTTGGTGTGCATCTCCTGCCATATCATTATTATTTGCTTTTAAATATAAATCAGAAATAACCAACTTAAAATGGAAAATTTTAAAGAAAAAAAAGGAAAAAAGGAAAAAAAAATCCCCCAAATTTTTGAACCCCTTATGATTCATCACCCCAAACTCAATCCCAGCCTTCCTTTGAGGTATGGTACCTTGCAGGACAATTTCAGAGAGATCCATACACTTGAACACAAGTTATTGTCTGGAAACTAGAAAATGCTTATTTTTGGCCCTTTTGGCCCCTAATTCCTAAACGTTTCAGGCAATTACCCCAAACTCAATTCCAGCTTTCCTTTGTGATATGGAACCCTGTAGAACAATTTCAGAAAGATCCATACACTTACACACAAGTTATTGTCATGAAACTAGAAAATACTTGTTTTTTTCCCTTTTGGCCCCTAATTCCTAAAATTTTGAGGCAATTACCCCAAAAATCAATCCCAGCATTCCCTTTGTGATATGGAATCGTGGTACAAAGTCAGAGAGATCCATACACTATCACACAAGTTATGTCTGGAAGTTACAAAATGCTTATTTTTGGTCCCTTTTGGCCCCTAATTCCTTAACTGTTGGTACCATAACCCCAAAATCAATCCCAACCTTCCTTTTGTGATATTGAACCTTATGGTAAAATTTCATAGAGATCCATTCACTTAAACTAAAGTTAGAGTGCGAAAACCAATGCGTCTTCGGACGACGACGACGACGACGCCAACGTCATACCAATATCGACCGCAAAATTTGTTTGCGGTCGATAAAAGGGTGATTTTCCAGTTTTCGGACAATATCTTTATAGTGCTTTGAGCAGTTTTCATTAAACTTTAATGCTGAATATATATACAGTTTATTTATGGATTGGTCCTGGACCCAATTGATTTTAATATAGTTATTCAAGTATCCCCATAAGTGAAATCAAATTGAACCATTCTAAATATAACAAGAAAGGAAACATATAGGCTGGGGATACCTGATGCCAGAGGATAGTTCCAATTCTACTAGACCGAAATACAGACCAGATTTGGATTTCTAGTCTAAAATAATAATTATACTACAAGCATGCAAGTCAGATTCTAAAAACTTACACACAAGTTATTGTCCTGAAACTAGAAAATGCTTGTTTTGCCCCTTTGGCCCCTAATTCCTTAACTTTTGAGGCAATTACCCCAAAATCAATCACAGCCTTTCCTTTGTGGTATGGTACCTTGCAGTACAATTTCAGAGAGATCCATACACTTGAACACAAGTTATTGTCTGAAACTAGAAAATGCTTATTTTTGGCCCTTTGGCCCCTTATTCCTAAACGTTTTGGGCAATTACCCCAAACTCAATTCCAGCTTTCCTTTTGTGATATGGAACCTTGTAGTACAATTTCAGAAAGATCCATACACTTACTTACAAGTTATTGTCATAAAACTAGAAAATGCTTGTTTTTGCCCTTTTAGGCCCCTAATTCCTTAACTGTTGGTACCATAACCCCAAAATCAATCCCAACCTTCCTTTGTGTACTACCTAGAGACTATAAAGTATACTACCTAGAGACAACTGAGAGAGGGACCTGATTATATGTACCTTAATCTATGTTACATTTCCAATGTTTTCTTCCAACAAGTACATATTCATACTCAGGCACAGATTCAGAAAGAGGCGCACCTGGCACCACCTCCCCAAAATAAGAATAAAATGCTCCCCTGGGCGCAGCTTGATACGACCGCAGAGGTCGAACCCTGAACAGTTTGGGCAAGTATGGACACAACATTCAAGCTTGATACAGCACTGAATTTGGATTGAGATTAAATTTTTGACACAGCATAGGTTTCTGACACAGAATTAATGTGGTCTAAGAACTTTAAAATTTTTAATTTACCTATTCAAACCATATCATTATTATTTGCTTTTATATATAAATCAGAAATAACCAATTTAAAATGGAATATTTTAAAGAAAAAAAAGGAAAAAAAGGAAAAAATCCTCCCAAATTTTTAACCCCTAATGATTCATCACCCCCAAACTCAATCCCAGCCTTCCCTTTGTGGTATGGTACCTTGCAGTACAATTTCAGAGAGATCCATACACTTTAACACAAGTTATTGTCTGGAAACTAGAAAAATGCTTGTTTTTAAGCCCCTTTTTGGCCTCAAATTCCTAAATGTTTAGGGCAATTACCCCCAAACTCAAACCCAGCTTTCCCTTTGTGATATGGAACCTTGTAGTACAAATTCATAAAGATCCATACACTTACACACAAGTTATTGTCCTGAAACTAGAAAAATGCTTGATTTTTGCCCCTTTTTGGCCCCTAATTCCTAAAATTTTGAGGAAATTACCCCAAAATCAATCCCAGCCTTCCCTTTGAGGTATGGTACCTTGCAGTACAATTTCAGAGAGATCTATACCCTTGAACACAAGTTATTGTCTGGAAACTAGAAAAATGCTTATTTTTTGCCCCTTTTTGGCCCCTTATTCCTAAACGTTCTGGGCAATTACCCCAAACTCAATTCCAGCTTTCCCTTTATGATATGGAACCTTGTAGTACAATTTCAGAAAGATCCATACACTTACACACAAGTTATTGTCATGAAACTAGAAAACGCTTGTTCTTGCCCCTTTTTTGGCCCCTAATTCCTAAAATTTTGAGGCAATTACCCCCAAAATCAATCCCTGCATTCCCTTTGTGATATGGAACCTTGTGGTACAATGTCAGAGAGATCCATACACTAACACAAAAGTTATGTCTGGAAGTTACAATAAAATGCTCCGCTGGGCGCAGCTTGATACAACCGTAGAGGTCGAACCCTGAACAGTTGCTGCAAGTATGGACACAACATTCAAGCTTGATACAGCACTGAATTAAGATTGTGATTAAATATTTGACACAGCATAGGTTTCTGACACAGAATGAATGTGGTCTAAGAACTTAAAAAATTTTAATTTACCTATTCAAACCATATCATTATTATTTGCTTTTATATATATATCAGAAATAACCAATTTAAAATGGAAAATTTTAAAGAAAAAAAATGAAAAAAAAATCCCCCCTCAAATTTTATGAACCCCCTTATGATTCATCACCCCCAAACTCAATCCCAGCCTTCCCTTTGTGGTATGGTACCTTGCAGTACAATTTCAGAGAGATCCATACTCTTGAACACAAGTTATTGTCCTGAAACTAGAAAAATGCTTGTTTTTTGCCCCTTTTTTGGCCCCCAATTCCTAAAATTTGGAAGTAATTATCCCTAAAATCAATCCCAGCATTCCCTTTGTGATATGGAACCTTGTAGTACAATGTCAGAGAGATCCATACACTAACACACATGTTATGTCTGGAAGTTACAAAAATGCTTATTATTGGCCACTTTTTGGCCCCTAATTCCTTAACTGTTGGTACCATAACCCCCAAAATCAATCCCAACCTTCCTTTTGTGGTATTGAACCTTATGGTAAAATTTCATAGAGATCCATTCACTTAAACTAAAGTTAGAGTGGGGAAACCAATGTGTCTTCGGACGACGACGACAACGCAACGTCATACCAATATACAACCGCAAAATTGTTTGCGGTGGTATAAAAAATGCAGTTTATAGGTAAAATTACAGCCAATTTTTGTTAAAAAAAAAAATGATACTCTAACTCCTAATTCTCAGGAGCGCCTCCACCTTCCCCTCAACATCAAATCCTGGATCCGCGTCTGATACTTGTACATTAAATAAGCCAAGTAGTGTATGACAAGACAATATTCAGCATCATCTATCAATAACCGTATCTTACTTGGCTATTGTATTTTCAAGCAAGAACATAACACAAAGTTTGTGACCTTGATCTTAGAGGTAAGGATTCAAATCTTATTGGCAGTGGTGAACAACCATGCTACATCTGTATCTCCAAGCAGTATTCAAGATATAGAATGGACACAATTTGTAAACATAAATCTGAAAGGTTCAACAAGTCTGTAATTATAACTTGACCATCAATATAGAGATTTAAAAAATGTTTGCTATAATCTTGTAGCATTGTTTCAGTCATACAAAGTATTGACATCAATGATCTCCAAGCAGTATTCGAAATATACAGAGGAAATAATCCTTCCATCTGCATCAAACTATGGTTGAGACCTTCACCTTAAAGCAATAGCTTTCATCAACCTGAATCATGACAAACCTTCTTGTGGCAGTGAACAATAAAGCAAAGTAACATAAATGGGGAATGTGTCCATGGGACACAGATGATGCCCCTGCTTGCATATAGCATTATAACGGGACATAACTCAAGAACCGTAGAAGTGAGGCTATCCAAATTTGTACTTTATCAGAGTTTTGTGGTAATAAGCATTGTGCATAAGTTTCATACCATTTGGTTGAGGCAAACTAAAGTTAGAGAACTGAAACCAATTTTGGGACAGACGTACGGATGGACAAGGGTAAAACTTAATGCCCCCTCCGTAGCGGCAGGGGCATAATAAAATGCTTCGCTGAGCGCAGCCTGATACGACCGCAGAGGTCGAACCCTGAACAGTTGGGGCAAATTTGGACACAATATTAAAGCTTGATACAGTCTGAATTTGGATTGTGATCAAATTTTTGACATAATAAAGGTTTCTGACACAAATTAAATGTGGTCATAGATCTTAAAAATCTATTGCGCAATACTGTGCAATTGAAGATTTCTTCTTGAAACTTTTCAAAAAATTTGAAATTTGAAAAATTTTGAAAAAAATCCCCAATCTTTTTGAACCCCCACCCCCCTTTTGAAGCAATTACCCCCAAACTCTATCCCAGCCTTCCCTTTGTAGTATGGAACCTTGCAGTACAATTTTAGAGAGATCCAAACACTTAAACACAAGTTATTGTCTGGAAACAAGAAAAATGCTTGTTTTTGGCCCCTTATTCTTGCAAGTTTGGGGCAAACTTTATCCCAGCCTTCCCTTTGTGATATGGAACCTTGTGGTACAATGTCAGTGAGATCCATACACTTACACACAAGTTGTTGTCTGGAAACTACAAAAATGCTTGTTTTGGCCCCTAATTCCTAAACTGTTGGTACCAAAACCCCAAAATCAATCCCAAACTTCCTTTTTTGGTATTGAACCTTCTTGTTAAATTTCATAGAGATCCATTCACTAAAACTAAAGTTATTATCCGGAAACCAAATGTGTCGTCGGACGATGCAGACGATGACATCATATCATTATATATACGAACCCAAAAAAAATTTTTGCAGTCGTATAAAAATTAAAACTTAAAGCCATACTCAATATAGAAGATACAACTTCTGTACATGAACCTTCAGTCTGCAATTTTCAAACTAAGTTTGTTGCCTTGACATTCAAGAGATCGATTCCAACTGTGAGACACCTTCTAGAAGCAGTTAACAATCTTTCATATAAATTTTTTGCAGCATAAACTTATTGGCCTCAATTAATGACAAATAGATAGTTTGGTAGAGTGCTTAATGTCAAGTTGCAAATACTGCATCATACATGCATTTACAGTTAATGGCATATGCCTTTATCTTTATTTGTGCAATATGAACAAACAGAAGAGATTTTCAGGTGCTAGCTTGAAATGTTACAGTGCAGTATACAGGAAGTCATGTGACACTACCTGGAATAGATCCCAGCTCTAGGTAACCAGTCTTTGCTCTTGCTTTATAATGCATTAACACCACTTGCTTGGTTGAGAAGCAACAAATGCCAACTTAAGTGTCCAATTTTTCTCAGTTATGGATTGAACCCACAACACTTAACATCTGAGAGGAGCACACTAACCAGGATACTACCAATATGGTTAAAAATGGACAAACAATCTCCTTAGTATAATGTTCCCTTTGAAGGTATGTACAGTGGTCCTAATTACCACAACTGTTACCTCTAACACTAAGTACATAAGTTCAAAACAGCATTCAATTATAATTGGTGACAATTTGGAGTAAATAATATCCAAATAGTTTTCAATTATATATAAAACATATGATATATTAATTTCACAATTCAAATATTAAATATCTTGCTATCTATAATCAATGGCTACATATCTCATGTACCCCAATATATAAACAATAAATAAATCCAGACTTACCAGATCAAGATCAAAATACAATTGCATGTTTTTAATTGATAATATGTAGGAATATTGTTTTAATTGATAAATGTGTAGGAAACTAGGAATATCATTTCTGGGAATGAATTCTGTAAACTGAACTTTTAATATACATTCAGAAACATTAAAAATGTGGGTTTTGTGTTCTGAGAGCTTCTTGGAATTTCATATTTATTCCATTAATAAAGCATAATTTGACTCATGGCAACAATAATATTTACTGCAATACAAGGGTAGATAATCCTATCTCAAACTTAAATGTCATGTAAACATCTGTTTGTTGTTACAGTATGCTTTTTGTACTTCATTCTTTCTAAAATAAGACAAGACTTCTGTAGTCCTGCTTAGTATATCTCAAACAAATCTTATATAATTATCTTTAATACTGAGGCACACTTTTTCAATCAGTCATGTTTCAATGAAATTCAAATAACCTACAGAATTCTAAATTCAAAATGAAAATTAACAATGATTCAAGGAAGACAACATCCTAACAAGCTTGTAATTAGTGATCTATTTATATTTCAAAAGTAAATGATTGATTGATCGATGTTTTCTTTTCTCTCTCCAAATCAGTGCAAAAAGGCTAATTATCACAGCCAGTCAAAGGTAGAAATTTTGTCCTAATGGATGAAGAAACAAAGGTCAGGTGACTTATAGATAACTATTTCGCCCATAAGAAAAGCTAGAACCATAGCATAAAGAAGGGCTGCATATATCAATTAACAAATAAAAATGTAACCAGACATTTTACGATTAGTAGAGGTCATAAAAACAATGACTGATGATGGAAGGTATATTTATATCCAAATACTTTTATTTAAACATGTGCATATTTCGTTTGAACTTCATCAAATGTGTTTTTACACAGAAGGTACATCCTGAAGAAAGATATGTCAGACAACTTCCTTTATTAAAAACATGATTCTATAGGGCTTGGACAGTCTTTTTATTTCACAAAATTAATATCCATGACTTGAAATCCCAAATATAACATCATATGGGTAAAAATAATTAACTCATCATAGATACCAGGCTTCAAATTTTGTACACCAGATGAGCAGCATTTCGTCTACAAAAGACCAAATAAAGCATGAAGTTGAAGAGCATTGAGGACCCCAATTTCCAAAAGGTTTTGCCAAATATAGCTAAGGATATCTATTCCTGTAATAATAACAACACTTTTATATATATATATTGAGAGTCAAACCAGTATAAAAAATCAGTATGTCACTGTGGTTTTCAATGAAAAAAATGATATAAAAATAATTTTGATCATGACAATGTGTCTACAACTTCAAAGAAGTAATCAATCAATGAAGTATTAATTAACAGGTAAACTAAGTAGGAAATAGCCAGGTAAAAATAGCTGATTGGCGGGCAAAGTCCTGATAACTAGTAGGTGTATTAAATAAGTATGTCTGTGCCATAGTGATAAATAAGTAAATCACGAATAGAAAAGAAGTATTTTATGGCAATCTCAATATCATTTGAAATGTCAGAAAATACTGAAACAGCCACCAGGAAAGTCCATGAGCATTTGACATTCAGTTAAAACATAAAAAAAAAGACATTATGAATGTACTGATAAAACAGATTAAAAAAAATTGAAAAAGAATATATTATTGGGTGGGAACTCAAAATGAACAATAATATTTAACCAGAAACAACTATACATGGAGAAATTTAGAATTTCCTTCATTTACTTCAAATATTCTTTTATAATAATAAACTGACCTTTCACAATTATCCAATACGATATGATTGTTATTGACATTCTGTCAATAAGCATGAACATTAATTCACAAAAAGAATCATGATTTCACATGTCATATATAATATATTCTACTCATCTGTAGTAATATGCACTAAATATAGTTATATGTTATACTGAGAGTGATTGGAACAAAAATGCTGTATTATCACCAAAACGCATTGAGACGAGAAGGTTCCATAAGGAGGTGCTACTGCTACCGATGTGTATTGTGTGAAAAACATGAGATTGAAGACAAAAATCTTTTTCTATTAAACTGTTCATTCTATGATAAACTTAAGACACAAATACATGTATCTACCTGTGGCAGTATCAGACAATTTTAGTGACAACAGCGAAAGACTTATTCATTTACTGAACACTATCAAATTCCAACTGCAAAATTTGCATTCATTCATAGAAATAACAACTTTACGTCTAATTCTATTTTTCTATTTTGTAAACTTTTACATTTTTCTAATATGATACAATATTGTGACATATAGGTCCAATGGGCCAGGTGTAAATATCAAATTGCTATGTATATACTTGTATATTTGTATAAATGTATGTAACGATACTACTAGTATAATAAATAATGACTTACTATAAGAAACTATAAGCATACTTTAAGTCATACATATGCAAAACTCTTAAAATTTAGAAAGTTGTGCTTTTTCTGACCCAATCCCTCTTGATCGTTTGTTTATGCACTTTTTGCTATTTAACTGACAGATTAAAAAGAACAGTGTTAATGACAGCTCAAAAATTTTGTTGAAACCCTGCCACATATTTATGTGATTGTCCAGTCAGAAGCCTCATCAGAGATGGACTTTAGTCATATCTTTATGTTTTTTGTCCTTTAGGGAAATCTGTGTTAATGACAAGTCTTTGATAGTCTCACTTAAATCAATTCACGACTTGGCAATTTACAGCTTGTTAAAAACTGTTTGCTGAGATCTAGAAGAGAGGCGAAGGATACCAAAGGGACATTCAAACTCACAAGTCGAAAATAAACTGACAACGACATGGCTGAATAAGAAAAAGACAAACAAACGACAGTACACAAAACACACCATAGAAAACCAGACTGAGCAACACAAACCTCACCAAAAACTGGGGTGATACTAACTTAAGATCAATATTTCTTAATAATCTAGATGTCTTGTGACATTTTTATAATTTGGGTTATAGTCTCATCGACATATCCTTCACATCTCCTTTTACTCATATGAAACTTGCAAGCAAATTAACAAAAAGTTGAAAATAGGTCCAAAGAATGTAAAACAATATTGACTAAATTAAAGAAGAATGAGTCTGAGGACACAAATGCCCCCGATAAAGCTTTGCAATTTTCCAAGTCAAAATCTCTATATCGATAAGTGACTCACTGCCCAAATCGAACTCTGTCTGCGAGTTTTGGTTCTTAGTATTGTGTATGAGTTTCTTATTTGGATAAGGAAAATGGCCAATGGCATAAAAAATTAAACTTCTCTGTACAAGTTGCAGTAACTTTCTGTCAAAATGTACCTGTTCACGAGTGACATTGATAGTCTTTTGCAGCTTTTACCTGCATTATGACAGGAATTAAAACCCTGTGAACATGAAGTCTGCTTTTAAGGACTGTCAAGGACTATACTGTGTGAATTAATGCACAAGTACAGTCCTGTACACTACTGTTCCCGTACACAGAGTTGATGTTCACAGTGAGTTCATCACAGTCACTAACAGCCAAGGTAAAAGTTGCATAAGACTGGTGATGTTACTTATACACAATTAAGTAGGACAGGAAAACTACTGCAACTGGGTCTGTCATTCAATATTAAATTATTTTTTTGAATTTATGATCATAAATAGAAAGTTAAAAAATTATTTAACTGCAAATATGATTTCAGAATTAGAAAATAAAATGCTCCGCTGGGCACAGCTTGATACGACCGCAGAGGTCGAACCCTGAACAGTTGCGGCAAGTATGGACACAACATTCAAGCTTGATACAGCACTGAATTTGGATTGTGATTAAATATTTGACACAGCATAAGTTTCTGACACAGAATGAATGCGGTCTAAGAACTTAAAATTTTTTAATTTACCTATTCAAACCATATCATTATTATTTGCTTTTATATATAAATCAGAAATAACCAATTTAAAATGGAAAATTTTAAAGAAAAAAAATGAAAAAAAAATCCCCCCCCTAATATTTTTTGAACCCCCTTATGATTCATCATCCCCAAACTCAATCCCAGCCTTCCCTTTGTGGTATGGTACCTTGCAGTACAATTTCAGAGAGATCCGTACACTTGAACAGAAGTTATTGTCTGAAACTAGAAAAATGCTTGGTTTTTGGCCCCTCTTTGGCCCCAAATTCCTAAACGTTAAGGGCAATTACCCCCAAACTCAAACTCAGCTTTCCTTTTGTGATATGGAACCTTGTAGTACAATTTCATAAAGATCCATACACTTACAACCAAGTTATTGTCATGAAACAAGAACAATGCTTGTTTTTTGCCCCTTTTTGGCCCCTAATTCCTAAATTTTTGAGACAATTACCTCCAAAATCAATCCCAGGCTTCCCTTTGTGGTATGGTACCTTGCAGTACAATTTCAGAGAGATCCATACACTTGAACACAAGTTATTGTCTGGAAACTAAAAAAATGCTTATTTTGGCCCCTTTTTGTCCCCTTATTCCTACACGTTTTAGGCAAGTACCACAAACTCAATTCCAGCTTTCCCTTTGTGATCTGGAACCTTGTAGTACAATTTCAGAAAGATCCATACACTTTCACACAAGTTATTGTCATGAAACTAGAAAAATGCTTGTTTTTTGCCCCTTTTTTGGCCCCTAATTCCCAAAATTTGGAAGTAATTACCCCCAAAATCAATCCCAGCATTCCCTTTGTGATATGGAACCTTGTATGGAATATGACCAATGTCAGAGAGATCCATACACTAACACACAAGTTATGCCTCGAAGTTACAAAAATGCTTATTTTTGGCCCCTAATCCCTTAACTGTTGGTACCATAACCCCCCAAATCAATCCCAACCTTCCTTTTGTGGTATTGAACCTTATGGTAAAATTTCATAGAGATCCATTCACTTAAACTAAAAATAGAGTGCGAAAACCAATGTGTCTTCGGACGACGACGACGCCAACATCATACCAATATACGAGATCCATACACTAACACACAAGTTATGTCTGGAAGTTACAAAAATGCTTATTATTGGCCCCTTTTTGGCCCCTAATTCCTTAACTGTTGGTACCATAACCACCAAAATCATTCCCAACCTTCCTTTTGTGGTATTGAACCTTATGGTAAAATTTCATAGAGATCCATTCACTTAAACTAAAGTTAGAGTGGGAAAACCAATGTGTCTTCAGACGACGACGAGGACAATGACGACAACGCTAATGTCATACCAATGTACAACCGCAAAATTGTTTGAGGTGGTATAAAAAATTTTGTGGTCGTATAAAAATGCTAATTTTTGGCCCCTTTTTGGCCCCTAATTCCTTAACCGTTGGTACCATAACCCCTAAAATCAATCCCAACCTTCCTTTTGTGGTATTGAACCTTATGGTAAAATTTCATAGAGATCCATTCACTTAAACTAAAGTTAGAGTGCGAAAACCAATGTGTCTTCGGACGACGACGACACCAACGTCATACCAATATACGACCGCAATTTTTGTGCGGTCGTATAAAAACTGGCAGCAGTCAGTTTATTCATTGTAGTATTTAGAAAGAGATGCTAAAAACCAGGAGATAAAAACTTAGACTGTATTTTAAATGATAAAAAAAACAAGAACACTTTGTCAAAATGTAAATATCAATAAAAAAAATTTCAATTAATACATCAAGCATTTCTTAATACATAAAAATAAAGATAAATAAATAAAATCTTTACCTTCTCATTATTTAAACAAATATCCATCCACTGCTATTGTTCACATGATTTTCTACAAAGTGTAGTAATTATTTAATCAATCACAGACAAACAATTTCCAAGGAATAAAATGAATCTAATAAAAGGTAGTAACTAGGCCAAGATAGTAATCGTTAATTGAACATCACAGGCCTATTCCTTTCTGCTGTTGTCTGATCAGCTGATGAGAAAACAAGAAAAACACTCAACTAACTTAAGATCAATATTTCTTAATAAGCATGCTCAGAACTAATTGCCCTGCCATGACCTTTATACCTGACAAGCAGGTGTGAAGGCTCTTCTTTTAATTACAAATGCTTGTCACAGGCCACAGGGGTTTTCAATGAAACTGTGTTATTTGACATTAATTTGTTCATGTTTCAAGAAAAACTTTTTTTTCACTATTATAGTATGTTGTGATTAATTATCCATCTAAGTACTAATGTTCATGCAACTTTTGACCGATATAAAAGAGAAAAGTCCTTGAAAATTATTATCTCATGTGTCTTTTTATCAATTATATAAAAAGTTTTTTATTAATAATACAAAAAGGCATGCAAGGCACATACTTTCTAGCTGT
Source organism: Mytilus coruscus (assembly GCA_017311375.1). Lineage (NCBI taxonomy): Eukaryota > Metazoa > Mollusca > Bivalvia > Mytilida > Mytilidae > Mytilus > Mytilus coruscus. The sequence continues at coordinate 119,438,338 of CM029596.1, read as the reverse complement.
AAATCAAAATTGTTTATGTCTCAGTATTAAAACCAACAAACAACACAGACCAAAGCATTTAATACCCATGTTTTCCTCTTTCACATGTATAACTACCAGTACCTCAAAGCAAAAAACATACATTCTGGATGTAAGTATTTTCTACCTAGTCAAAATCTTAAATAGAGATACTGTGAGCGAAGCTCACAATAAGACACCCGACACTAGGAAAGTCCATGCTTTGTCGAGGTAAACCCCCAAATTAATTGAGATCAACAAAAAATAAGGAGGTGCACCATGGCATTAAAATGGCGGAGATTCTGAGAAAATATCTCCAAAAAGCTGATTACGGTTTAGGGAAATAAACCTATACTATTGTGTGCACATGATTTGCTGAAGGACACCACGAAAATGATTCATTCCGTTTCATTGCAAAAGTATGGAGAGTCATACGGGCTATAAAAGAATGGCTGTTGCAATCTGGACTACAGGCGAGTTTGGGAGACAAAGGGGTTAACAAAATGAAAAACTGCTTTCATTTCCCCAATACATTACCATTTATGAGACTTTTCTCTTCTTAGAATAACTTTTTGAATACATTCCATTTCTTAAACTAGAGTTTCTCTTTCTAAAAGCTACATAGCACAAACATGTATCAGCCATATTATGATCCACATGATCATTTCATAAGGTATGCACATTCAGCCTGTCTACTTGCAGCGTACAATGATAGATTACTGTAAGTTAAAGACAATATAATGATAATCTGTCATTGGTAATACCAGTAGAACTCTCATATTTGACCCCTAGGGTTATTATTAATATACTGCACAAGACTGTTTACTGTCCACAAGTAATGTTAGGTCAATTACTTTCATAAGTTCAGGGTTATTGTTCCTATAATATCATGCTGGCAATAATGCATAAATTTATAACAAATGGTTACTAGATATGAAATTCTCAACATTAATCTTATCATCTGATTAAAATACAGATCCTGTGTCCAAGCTTTGCTTTGCTATAAACCACTGTAATTATTTTCATGATATTTACAGAGTTCCTTATCCTGCATAGAAGTTCCCTATAGTAGAATTTATGTCATATCAAATACAGTGGATTCATTTAATTTCGTGGGTACCAAATTTCGTGGATGGAGGAAACCTTACATTTTCGTGTCAGAATATTTGATTTCCTGGTTTTGTCAAAATCTACATACAATAGCCTATAGAAAATTTGTAATTTGATGACCATTTAAATTCATGGTTCACCTGTACCAACAAAATCCACGAAATTTGTATCCAGGAATTATAATGAATCCACAGTAGGATTAATAGAGCTAGCAATCTACTATGCCACTTCATCTTTGAATATTATAAAAGAAGTATTTTGATGCATTTAAAAACCCAATGCATTTGTAAAACAAATCAGTAAGGAAAGTGTTAAGTATGTAACATTCTAAAAACTTCCTTTGATCTGACACCACTTAACATTAAATAAGTACATATCTTACTCTATGTATACATCTAAGTTTATAACAATGTAACATCTCCCTTTAAATTCTCTATATATATATATATATGCTTTAAATCTAAGCAATGGTTCAAAAATAAAGTATGGCTACTGATCCATAAAATAGAGGTTACACTCAGAACTGAGCACAGACTCAGCACATACAAACATGTTCAACCCTGCCACATTCTGTAGGTGTCTGTCCCATGTCAGGAGCTTGTAATTCAGTGGTTGTTGTTTGTTGTTGTCTGTCATATTTGTTTATCGGTTATTGTTTTGTCATAAATCGGGCCATTGGTTTTTTCGTTTGAATTGTTTCACATTTTGTCATGTCTGGGCCTTTGATAACTGACTCTACAGTTTGGGTTTTGCTCATTGTTAAAGGATGTACAGTGACCTATAGTTGCTTAAATCCTCGTCATTATGACTCCAGTTGATAGTTGTCTCATTAGCAAATTAATGGCAATCGTACCACATCTCCTTATTTTAGAACTGATATTTCATTTAATACTTAATCTAAAACATTTAAAATAAAAAATGTTATCTATATATGGAGTATAAAACATAGAAGTAGTTAGTTATTTTGTAAAAAAATTAACAATTATACAAAAAAAGACCATATATGGTGAAATTTTATAATGATCATGTAAATAAAAGCAAACCTATTAAATATTGAGGGATTTGGTAGTAAGAAAATGGCAATTACTTAGTACAGTCTCCTACAGAAAAAGACACAATTCCCAAGAATCTATGACGTAAACCTTCAGCTGACTTTAAGAAATCAATTATCTAAGATGTGGAAATATCATACAATCTTTAGACTTCTTGGAATTGATTATATGATATTCCTGATCAGTTAGTAGTACTACATATACGTCACTACATCTAATACGTCATGTATGTCAGTCAATTTTAATTAGACCATGTTTACAGGTTTAATGAAAATATCACCATAGTTACAATTACAGCAGAAAATACTTGTTTTTAAATTCCATTTTGACGGGGGCTCAGTTTCTTCCCTAGACATTTTTTGAAGGATAGATTGGAAGGATTAGGATTATTTTGGGGTTATATGAAATTTCAAATTCTAAAGGGTGAGGAAAAGAAATCATTGATCTTAGATGTGGATGTATTATACAATGTTTAGACTTCTCAGAATTGATTATATGATATTCCTGATCATTTAGCAGTACTACATGTACGTCACTACATCTAATACGTCATATATCATATGTCAGTCAATTTTAATTAGATCATGTTTACAGGTTTAATGAAAATATCACCATAGTTACAATTATAGCAGAAAATACTAGTTTTTAAATTCCATTTTGAAGGGGGCTCAGTTTCTTCCCTAGACATTTTTTGAAGGATAGAGAATTGATTGAAAGGATTGGGATTATTTTGGGTTATATGAAATTTCAAATTTTAAAGGGTGCGGAAAAGAAATCAATGATCTTAGATGTGGAAGTATTATACAATGTTTAGACATCTCGGAATTGATTGTATATATGATATTCCTTGATCAGTTAGCAGTACTACATGTACATCACTACATCTAATACCTCATGTACAGTACGTCAGTAAATTTCAATTACACAATGTTTACAGGTTTAATGAAAATATAAACATAGTTACAATTATAGCAGAAAATACTAGTTTTTAATTTCCATTTAGACAGAGCTCAGTTTTTTCCCTTGAACTTTTTTAAGGATAATATAGAGAATTGGAAGGATAGGGCTTATAATGGGTAATATGAAATTTCAAATTTTAAAGGATGAGGGTCTGAATTGTAAGGAAAACACAGGGGCACTAGCTACTGAGCTTTTCCAATTACAAACTGTATCTGATATTCCTGGCTTTAATGTCTTTTCTTCTATAATTTGTTTTTGTTATAAATTTGGCTCTACATATCTGATGATTTTTCATGGATATGCACTCAACTTAATCACTCCTTTAAAGTAAATAGTTTTATTATATATAATTACTTCTATAAAATTGAAAATCATAAATTAAAACAATACAAGACAACACCCACACAAATAACGTCTGACATGAATATGAAATGTTTTGTTTATGTTACAAATTTTGATATACAAAAACATACCAGTGAAAACACACTTGCACATCAACTAAAACTATATGATCTTGTCATCATTGATACTCCCCATCAGCAATACTCTTGAACAGAAAATGTTAACTCTGTCAAAATCAAACTTGTGTATATATATATTATATATATATTATGGTGAATGATACTGTTGAAGTTCAACAAGATTTTGTAAAGTCAAACAACATTAATTTTCATTAAGAAACAAAACAAACAAAATCTTAATATGTTTAAAAGAAAATATAGGGGCATAACTCTTGATCAGTTAATGTCAAATCTTTCAAAATCAAATTCCCCTGATTCTGTCAAGTGGTAGTTTAGTAATCATCTGAAAAACAAACAGAAAATCCCTATATCTTAATTCACATCATATTAAGGGGCATAACTCTTGAATGTAAAATGCCATTATAAACCCTAAAAATCAAACTTCACCTGTATCTAATGATGATAACATTGTGTTAAAATCTAGATAGATTGTGTCAGATCTTTTAGTTATCATCTAGAACCATTTCCCTAAATATGCAGTCACAAACTCTTAAGAATGGCATTTATACATTACTATGCCAAAAAAATTTACAATCTCTGATCAAAGCCTACATTTCATGTTTCAATGGCTACCACTTAGTTAGTTTTCAAATAATACATAACCATTCTGTGTGGACATTCAAGAATCAAAGTCCTTAAATCATCTATAAATGAAGATCAACTATGCAGACCACTTGACCAATAAACTCTAGAAAGAGGACAAAACTCATCTTCATACTTAATTTCTTTGTCTGTGTATCTTCTAAAAAAACAAATTACAACAAGAGATCAGTACATACCCTGATGCTAAGACATGTCTACAGACAAAGTGTCGCATTGTTAAAAGCAGTTCGCCCTTAATACAAAATGTATAAATATGCTGTCTTCTATTTCAGTACAGTAGTTCTGCATTGAATGAATACAAATTTTGCAAATTAATACTGAATTATTAAATAGTGATCATATCTCTGTCATGATTTTGATTAAATTAAGCGTAAATATGTAAATGGATTCCCAATCATTGACTTATGCATTGTTTTAAGGTAAAAATAAATTTTAAAATAACCACAAATTTATTGTTTCCAAACATATACATATGCTGGAGGCATTTCTAAATCTAGCTATTAAATAATGAAAGAATTGTTATATAGGAATAAACAGAAATGAGGCATACCATCTTCTATCTCAAAAGGCAATGGATAAAAAATTTAAAGAAAAAAAGTAAGAATCAGAGGATATTGGCCTCTTTCCTGGAGTAGGTAACCAGTACAATTAGTACTTGTAGTATGAACTTTCTAAGAGTAAGATTTCTGCAAGAACCTTGATAATGTTAGTCATACATCCTACATTAATTCAAAGAGACTCTTTACTTGAGATCAAGTTCATTATCCTCGATTCTTGTGACTAAAATGAAAAAGTCCCAGAATTATAACCAATTTAAATTCTCCCATGGGTTTTTGTTAGAAGATTAAAGTAAAGGTCAAAGGAGTAACAAATGTTATTTTCACAGGTTAAAAATTCTGCTGAGTGCCGAGGGTGGCAATCCTATCAATACAGGATGGACTCAGTGAGAAAGAGAAATTATATTGCTCTTCTGTCAAATGTGTAGGATGCTGTCTTTAATAATTCTATCAAATAATATTTGTGCTCATAATTTAATAACAAAGAAAAAAATCAATATTTTCAATTGTGTAGAGGCATTTAAAAATGAAAATACCAGTACTGTAATATTGGGATACATAGAAAATAAATCTTTAAAATAACAAAAAAATAACAAAAATATGCAAGATCAGTTTAGATTTTGTAAACTTTTCCATAATATTAGGAAACCAGTATTCAATATATAACAAGACTGTTGTCTTATAAAAATAAGAAGATGTGGTATGATTGCCAATGAGACAACTATCCACAAGAGTACAAATGAAATAACAAGTAACACTAAAGACAAAGTACAGATCTACTAGTATTTGTACTGAAAGCTAGTTCAAAGCCAATAATCACTAATAAAACAAGCATTCTGTGAGTATTGCCTGGCAATACATAGGTAAAAATTCATTGTACTGGAACAAAATGCTAACTTGATCTACAACTTGTCATGGAGTAAACTATATAACAAATATCAAGTCAATATCTTCAAGCATGACGAAAAAAAATGTGGAAAATTGATTATTTGAGTGAATTTTCTAAGTCCAAGGACCATAACTCTGCACAAAATCACCAACCACAACAAAATTCCAACTTGATCTGTAACTTGAAATGATAAAACGATATACCAATTATCAAATCAATATCTTCAAGCATGACAAAAAAAAGTGAGGAAAACTGATTAATTTTTAAGTAAATTTTTTAAGTCCAAAGACCATAATTCTGCACAAAATCATTAGACTGGAACAAAATTCGAACTTCATCTATAACTTGTCATGATAAAACGATATACCAATCATCAAATCAATATCTTCAAGCATGACAAAAAAAGTGTGGAAAACTGATAATTTGAGTGAATTTTCTAAGTTCAAGGACCATAACTCTGCACAAAATAGTCAGACCGGAACAAATTCGAACTTGATCTGAAGCTTGTCATGATTAAACAATACACCAAATATCAAATCAATATCTTCAAGCGTGAAGTAAAAATAGTGTGGAAAACTGATTTGCCAGACTGACGGAAGGACAGACGGACGGAGTGCAAAAACTAAAGTCCCCTTTGACTTCGCCGGTAGGGGACTTATAATCATGTATCTAAGACTATTAAAACATATCAATCAGTACACATCCATCCATATCATTCTAGTCCAAAAAGTTTGAATAGACTTTGTCTGGCATATATGTAGTATCAAAGAAAAATTGAAAAATTGATAAATCAGGACCTTGAATTACCACTGAAACCAACTGCAATCATTGAAATACTTGTTAAAACAGACCTTCCATACATTATTCTTGTAAAACTTGGTTCAAAGTGCCCATGTAATTTAAGAAAGAAAGACAATATAAGTTAGTAGATGATTGTGTGGTCATGCAACAGTGGGTATGGCATGGATCTACAATCTGTCGATACCTGTATCTTGGCATTGCACAAGGTCATGTTTTTCTCTGACTGTTTATGACGTCTTTACACTAAATCCATTGGATGTTGGATGTGTACGGATTGATAATTTAGTCTTAGATGCATGATTTTTTTATTAGTTGTTAGTGGCTTTGAACTAGCTGTCAGATAACTGCGAGTACTCTCAGATCTGTTCCTAATGTCTTTTTGTTGTTTGGATGTACAAGTACCCTGCCACGTCCACTTGTATATTTGTCCATCTGATGAGTTAAGCCTTTTTCAACTGATTTTTATAGTTGGTTCTTATGTTGTACTGTTATATCACTGTCCCAGGTTAGGGGCAGGGTTGGGATCCCGCTAACATGTTTAACCCGCCACATTATGTATGTATGTGCCTGTCCCAAGTCAGGAGCCTGTAGTTCAGTGGTTGTCGTTTGTTTATGTGTTACAAATTTGTTTTTCGTTCATTTTTTGTACATAAATAAGGCCGTTAGTTTTCTAGTTTGAATTGTTTTACATTGTCATTTCGGGGCCTTTTATAGCTGACTATGCGGTATGGGCTTTGCTCATTGCTGAAGGCCGTACGGTGACCTATAGTTGTTAATTTCTGTGTCATTTTGGTCTCTTGTGGACAGTTGTCTCATTGGCAATCATACCACATCTTCTTCTTTATACTCATACTAAGTACATGAAGATATGGAGCTTGTATCATTCACTTGTATTTTCAGGATATATACTATCACTGCAAAACTGTGTTTTAACCAAAATCGAGAATCAAATGTTTTACAACAATTGTTTATACTAATGATAATCAAAGGAAAAAAGTAATCAACATTTACAATATAACATTGATGTGAAAATATAAATCCACTTTTATAGTATATACAAACTATTTGTAATTTTAGCTTCAGATGGACAATTTAAATTAATAACCTAGTTTTTATAAAAGATACTCTTATTACATGTCACTAACAAGCCATTTATGAAACCATTCTTAACACAATGAAAACCAATTAAACCTGGTAAAAAGGAGACCTAATCGAATTGAATCACCACAACAAATAAACATTAAATAATTCCTGCAAAACATTTGCTTGTATTGATTCTTACAAAAAAAGTCAAGCTAACTTGCAAGTTATTTTCATATGTTCATGTTTAGACATTGTTAACACTTAACAACTTTTCTGAGATTAAATCAGTAAGGAAGCTGTTGACATGTTACCATGACAACCTGACGAAATCAGCTGCTAGCATAACATAAAATTGCAATAAATGAGCCTTTCGTAAATTGAAAAACAGACCATATAAGTATGCTTCCATAATCATATAACTGTAACAATATGTAACATATTTGAATGTTCATTATATATCTACATGATTTTTTATTTTAAAACTTACAATAACAGGTTGCAACATCAGGATTTACCTGCAACTTTTCATTACACAAAGTGTCAACTAGAAGTGATATGTAATTGATCACTACACATACATGTACATGTATTTAATATAAAAAATTAGCTCTTACTCAAAATCTGAAGGAGTGATAGCTATAGGACAGAAGGAATTAAGGGAAAAACTATCCAAAACATCAAGTGGAGCAAGTGTTGCATTATACAATAAAATACCTAGCTGAGCGCAGCTGGATACGACCGCAGAGGTCCAACCCTGAACAGTTGGGGCAAAAATGGACACAATATTCGTGCTTGATACAGGTCTGAATTTGGATTGTAATTAAATATTTGACACATAATAGGTTTCTGACACAGAATAACTGTAATCAAAGAACTTAGAATTCGTTATATGATTTGAATTTATATTCAATTTTTTGCTTTTGTGCAATACACCCTTTATATTGCAAAAAAAAAAAAAATATTTGAAGAAATTTTCTTTTTAAATTCTGAAATCTGAAATGAGAAAAAATTGCCCCCCCCCCCTTTTTCCAAAAAAAAAAATTCTTTTCCTCAAGATATGGTCATAATCTCAATTCAAATTCCCAATGGAGTTTGCAACCATAATTACCAATTTTAATAGTATTCCTTTAATAGTTACTTCTAATAAAATGTTTTGCTGAGCGCAGTCTGATATGACCACAGAGGTCGAACCCTGAACAGTTGGGGCAAATTTGGACACAATATTCAAGCTTGATACTGTCTGAATTTGGATTGTGATCAAATTTTTAACATAATATTAGGTTTCTGACACAAAATAAATGTGGTCAAAGATCTTATAAATCCAATACTGTACATGTGCAATTGAAGATTTCTTCTTGAAACTTTTCAAAAATTCGAAATTTAAAAAATTTTGGAAAAAAATATTAATCCCTTTCAAAAATTGGGAAAAAAATCCCCCCCACTTTTTGAAACTCCCCTTGGAGCAATAACCCCGAAACTCAATCCAAGCCTTTCCTTTGTAGTATGGAACCTTGTAGTACAATTTCAGAGAGATCCATACACTTACACACAAGTTATTGTCTGGAAACTAGAAAAATGTGTTTTTGGCCCTTTTTGGCCCCTAATTCCTACATGTTTGGGGAAATTAACCCCAAACTCAATCCCAGCCTTCCCTTTGTTATATGGAACCTTGTGGTACAATGTCAGAGAGATCCATACACTTACACACAAGTTATTGTCTGGAAATTAGAATAAAATGCTCCGCTGGACGCAGCTTGATACGACCGCAGAGGTCGAACCCTGAACAGTTGGGGCAAGTACGGACACAACATAATAATATTTACTAGTACCATTTGGACAGATAGTGATAAAATATTTTATGGGACAGAGATGCTTTAGCTATTCCATAAAAGTCTCGTTTTTTTTTCTCAAATTGATAAATATGGGTCAAATCATAAGTCATGATTGGTACATTCATAAATGACAAATAGAAATACTGACACCGGTTGCATATTATCCGATAAAATTCCTTCAAATATGAATATTTTAGCAGTTTTGAATTTCACAAATGTCAAAAAATTTAAACCCACTTATATATATATAATTTTTTTTATAAATAACGAGGTGCTTCTTTTTTTTTTTAAACTATATTTGTTATATATAATTTCTGTGATATTAAGTCCTTGATCAATTAATTTTTCGCATTTAAAACAGAAAATTTCTACTTTCTAGTGTAATCCAGGTCCGTTGCTCTATACATTAATCGGGTCGTCATAGTGTATATATTTATTAGGAAAATTTTCGTGACCCGGCGGTAACCAGAAAACACCCTTTTGACAGTTTTAACTTAACCCCTGAAGAAATAAAATAATGTCACTCACTATTTTGAATCGTTGTAGAATAATTAATTCTGGGCCGATTTTCATTTTTTATGCATCAGTCGATTTGTTTAAATAAGTTGTTCATGAATAAATGTCAAACTACGCGATTGAAATAAGTAAAGGTGTTTTCCGACAGGTATTGATGTTAATCTGTCTGGATAAAAACCATGTGATTGAAAAGAAGTATCTCTGATCAATTTATGACCGCGGCATCGCAGATAGTCACAAAAGAAATTAACAACAGCGTACTAATAAGACAGTTTCCATATCTTTTCTAAAGTGCTACCCCGGTTATAAATAAGTGATAATTAATCAGTGTAGTTCCTGTCAATATAATACTTCCATGCCTCTACCAAGAAATTTGTTTAGCATGCACACATATAAAATTACAGTTTTTATCCAACGCAATCATAGCCTTTGAACATTGTTTTCAATTTAGACTTATATGTATTCATATATATAGTATAAACTACATGTATTAGTGCAACTGATGAAAAGTATAATATGAATTTAATAAAAATTCCATTGTTTAATCCCAATGAAAATGCAAAACAATGACAATGACCAGGGCCAAAATAAAAATATAGCTTGTTAGGCTTTTGCCGACCGATCCATTCAAAATGGTGCTGACTCGATATTTTTTTTTCAACAAATTTTTCATTTATTTTTTTTTTTTATTTTTCGCGTCGGACATTGCAGGACAGGTCCGGGTTTCCGACCTCCCTAATCTAGCGGTTTCAAAATCGTTTGCCCCCATCATAGTTTATTTAAAGCTTTTATACTACATTGATTTGTTTAGAAATGGAGGCGGATAAGAAAAGGTTGAGAAAATTCTCAACCCTGTGTATTAATGTCGATTTCAAAAGCAATGCCGATCGTAACATACGAAATTGTCTGCTGGAATTTGAAACAGATTACACATGGAGGGAAGTCATAGAGGAAACCCTTGACGAGGGGAAGGATTTTGGTTTGAAGAAATCAGACACGGTGTCCGTTAATTTGACATCAAAAATGTCACCAGATGTGTTTCACCCTTCCCTTGACAGCTCCATTGATGCTGCATTGTGTTTTGACCCAACTTTAAAATTTGTGACATTTAATGTAACATCTTATGAGACTGAAAACACAGACATAAATGCCAACACCAATGCCATATAAGATTCTATATAAAACAAAGAATAAGACACATACCTGCAGGCACATATAGCACAAATACATTATTACATGTAGAGAAATTTATCCAAAAAAAAAAAAAAATGCCTACCTACCTACCCATCCCTAAAAGGGTAGGGTAGGCAAACACCCATCAAACATTTTTATATAGTGGCCCAAATATATATATATATATATATACACACATTGAGATCCATTTTGTTACATCTGGTGATCCGTTTATTTGGCAATCGCCATGGCAGTCAGCAGGGTTTAAGAACATCTGTTGTTCGACCTGCTAGTCAAATGCGTTTTGTTAAAATATACTTTTTCACTTTTTTGGTCTTTTGGAAAATGTTGCTGTATTTAGACCCTGTTTTGAATGCAATTGAAAATTTCTTGCTATTGCACAATACTTATTATATAATAATTTACACATCCTGTTTGATGTGTATCTCCTACCATATCATTATTATTTGCTTTTAAATATAAATCAGAAATAACCCAACTTAAAATGGAAAATTCTAAAAGAAAAAAAAAAAAAAAAAATCCCCCCTCCAAATTTTTGGTACCCCCTTATGATTCATCACCCTCAAACTCAATCCCAGCCTTCCCTGTGGTATGGTACCTTGCAGTACAATTTCAGAGAGATCCATACACTTGAGCACAAGTTATTGTCTGGAAACTAGAAAAATTTGTTTTTTTGGCCCCAAATTCCTAAACGTTTCGTGCAATTACCCCCAAACTCAATTCCAGCTTTCCCTTTGTGATATGGAACCTTGTAGTACAATTTCAGAAATATCCAAACACTTACACACAAGTTATTGTCATGAAACTAGAAAAATGCTTGTTTTTTGCCCATTTTTTGGCCCCTAATTCCTAAAATTTTGAGGCAATTACCCCCAAAATCAATTCCAGCCTTCCCTTTGTGATATGGAACCTTGTGGTACAATGTCAGAGAGATCCATACACTTACACACAAGTTATTGTCTGGAAGTTTTTTGCCCCTTTTTGGCCCCTAATTCCTTAACTGTTGGTACAATAACCCCCAAAATCAATCCCAACCTTCCTTTTGTGGTATTGAACCTTATGGTAAAATTTCATAGAGATCCAGGGCTCACGCTACCAGGCGACTAGGGCGAAGAAGTCGCTTTCCTGTCCGTCACTTCGCTTTGCCCGACCCTCAAAAGCGAGAACAAGTCGCCCTGTTGTTTACGATACTCGCTTTCAGTCGCTTTCGTCATCGGACATATTCAATTTTTACCAAGTTGATAAAACATCAATTTTTTATCGATTATTAAAGAAATTCAGACATTAACGATTCATTTTCTTAGGAAAAGAGGTTTAAGCATTGACTTTACAGTGTGTAGCAGGTTATTTAATTTAAAAGATAACTTTTTATCACTGTATGCACTTCCGGTACTTGTTACTCAGAGAGCGTACATCAATTTAATTTTCGGCGGCAAAATAAGTTTGTTACTTCATTTGAAAGTGATAAAAGTTGCCTCAAGTAAATTTTTAATCCATTTATTGCATCAAGAACGTCATATTCCTTTCCAAATAGTTTGTCAAACATCGTTTTTTTTTGTAAATTTTTTTCATCCGCCATTAATCGTTTACTAACTACGGATCGAACCGGACCAGCTATGACCGAAATCCGTATTTTACAATAATAACTACGGACGCATGAATGGAAAAGCTGACAGAAGAATACTGATCCCAAAAGGAAAAATTACGCATTCCACACGCATTAACAGACTTTTGCTTAGATCTAAATATAATTGATTAATGTACTATATAATTCTATATAATTTATATGGATTGTTTCAAAATATTGATTAAAGTTGCTTAACTACTAATTAGATATAAGAAGATGTGGTATGAGTACCAATGAGACAACTCTCCATCCAAGTCAAAATTTATAAATGTAAACCATTATAGGTCAAAGTACGGTCTTCAACACGGAGCCTAGGCTCACACCAAACAGTAAGCTATAAAGGGCCCCAAAATTACTAGTGTAAAACCATTCAAACGGAAAACCAACGGTCTAATCTATATAAAACGAGAAACGAGAAACACTTATGAACCACATCAACAAACGACAACTACTGAACATCAGATTCCTGACTTAGGACAGGTGCAAACAAATGCAGCGGGTTTAAACGTTTTAATGGTACCAAACCTCCACCATTTTCTGAAACAATAGTGTAACATCACAACATAGAAAGACACACTATAAAATATCAATATATTATGTATGGCCCAGCTTAACTTTGTATGACTTTTGATGAGAAACACTCAATTTCATAACATGATAAACAAGATAGTTTTAATTGAATTGTAATTTACATATTATAATTTCTTTACCTTTTGACATAAAAAAATCTTTTAGTGCTAGATATTTAGTTGGTAGTTTCTCACAAGAACCTTAACTTAACTTTGAATTTGAACTGTTAATTTAATTGTATACTCAGATATGAATTGAACAATATAAAAGAACATTATTTACATACATGTATGACCCTTTAAACTATAGTAAAATCAAAACATTGTAGGCATGGCCTGTGAAGAGCACTTCTCTTTCAAATCTCACCACTTCTCCCTATCAGTTTCAAAAAGAGAAGTCACTTCTCCCTATGATTCTGAAGTAGTGTGAGCCCTGGAGATCCATTCACTTAAACTAAAGTTAGAGTGCGAAAACCAATGTGTCTTCGGACGACGACGACGACAACATCATACCAATATACGAGGTTGTATAAAAATGAATCGTAATTTCCTGTCGATATGCACATCTACATAGTATGTCCTTATTATCTACAAAGTTTCATGAAATTCTGTTGTGTGGTTTCAGAGGAGTTGTGATGACAAACTGTTGCAGTAGTACATTGAAGCAAATAAGTTCAAAGGGGCGTAACTCCTAGAAAAAAAATTGAATCATAATTTCCTGTCGATATGCACATCTACATAGTATGTCCTTATTATCTAAAAAGGTTTCATGAAATTCTGTTGTGTGGTTTGAGAGGAGTTGCGATGACAAGAAACAGGACTGACGGATGGGTCAAAAACATTATACCCTCCGCAACTTTGTTGCATGGGGTATAATTATCTTACTAGAGAGTTGAAGACTTGAGAGCAATTTCCAATATATTTAATATTGCCAAGGGAAACCCATTAAAAATGTCTGATGGGCACTTATTTTTGAAATTGTCTGAGAAATTGCTGTTATATAACTTTTATATGAATTTGATAAAAATCTGGCAAAAATAGTACATGCAAGAGCACTTACAATGCAATTGTCCATATAATCAATGTTTCCAAGGGGCATAACTTTTTAAAAATAATTGATCCACACTGATTTTCCAACTCCTCAAAGACATTGCTGATATAAACCTATGATATAAGTTTCATAACAATCTTTTGAGAGTGCTAACTATCCAATTTTTCAAATTATTAATGTTTCCAAGGGGCATAACTCTTTTAAAAATAATTGATTGGCACTCATTTTCGAATTGTCCAAGACATTGCAAATATTAACCAATGATATAAGTTTCATAAAAATCTGGCAAGAATTGTACAAATTAGAGCACTAACGATGCAATTTTCCATATAATTAATGTTTCCAAGGGCATAACTCTTTTAAAAATAATTTATCGGCACTGATTTTCAAACTCGTCCAAGACATTGCTAATATAAACCTTTGATATAAGTTTCATAAAAATTTAACAAGTATTGTACAAATGAGAGTGCTAACGAAGCAATTTTCCATATAATTGATGTTTCCTAGGGGCATAACTCTTTTAAAATGAATTCATCGGCACTGATTTTTGAACTCACCCAAGACATTGCTGATATTAACCTATGATATAAGTTTCATGAAAATCTGACAAGAATTGTACAAATGAGAGCGCTAATGATGCAATTTTCTATACAATTAATGTTTCCAAGGGGCATAACTTTTAAAAATAATTGATCGGCACTGATTTTCAAATTCCTCCAAGACATTGCTGATATAAACCTATGATATAAGTTTCATAAAAATCTGGCAAGAATTGTACATGTGAGAGCGCTAACAAGGAATGGATGACGCCCGGTTTTTCTATGTCCCCAGCAACGCAATAATATGTCAACATCAATTCAAAAGGTAGGATATTTATGCAGCACCTAGTGTCAATTTTTTACTAATTAGCACTGTCCAGGTACTTCAGGTAGGTCTATTTTTAAGGTCATGGGGAAAATGTCATACTAAAGTTCAAAATCATTATGTTTTAGTTTTGCTTCTTACTTGTTCTCAAATAAAGGTGAACATTTCAAACATAATGTAATAGTTGACAACTGTCAGATATTTTTATTAAAATCATTTCATAGGCAAGTGTATGGTACAATAGTTAGCCACTGAACTTCCGAAACATCAACATTAGGAAATCACAACATTCCAAGTCTGATATCTCATAAAATCGTTTAGCATAGTTCTATGGCATTGGAATCCTGAAACTTGATTTTCGAGCCAGATTCCACACAAAAATTGTTGTCTGAAAAATAGTGTCTGCTAGTCCAAATAATTATGATGCTTGTAATGTTATATCTCTTTGGCTGTTACATAGGAAGGCCTCACAGCAAAAAAATAAAATATTCTTACAATTTGTCAAAATTATTATCGTACACCAACTTAATTGTGTCATAAACAAAACAGCATATTTAAGATCTAATTAGATTACTATGAACATGTGACTGTAGATGCAAATTTAATGACAATTGCCTTTAAGTAAAATATATAACCAGGAAACTCTGCTATGCTTTGAATGTCTGAAGAAATGAACTACTAAATACATGTAGTTAGAGACAAAGTTTTTGTTCCTGTCAGAAGGTTCCCAGAGTTGTTTTTCTCAGTCCCTATTTAGTGTTTCCTGCAGCTTTTGAAAAGGGCAGGGTAATTTTTTCTCAGAGGGCACTCTTAGTGCGATTGGCTACACTTTAAGGGCACCCTTTGCGCAGCGGACTACACTTTTAGGGCACTCTTTACATAGATATAAAGGCACTGTAATGGATAGGGATTTGATCAAATATACCATTGTTTCATGTTTATTGGTAAGAAATAAAGATAAAGTATATCACTATTAGATTGTTAATTTAATTCCTTTTTGTAATAAAATTATCACTTCTAGACTCAGCTAATAGAATCTTGATCATGTTCATTGTGCAACAATCAATAATTCCAGTTATAAACTTAAATACTGGATCATCGAGACTGATTGTCTAAGGATGTGTTGTGAAAGTGGACTTTGCATGACCAAGAGCATATGCAATGCATTGCTTTTGAGATGCACAAAAGAAGTGCTAAATACCTTATGCATTTCGCATGTTTATACCAATTAAAGCTTCTTTGCTCATTACTGTACAAATAGTTTTAGGATATTCAAAGATTTGTATAGCAAGACTTACTATACATATTCTTCTGCTTTTCATCTTTTTTCCATCCATGTTTTTTCATGTTTTTTTATTGAAACATTCTTGATTTTTCGTACTATTCAAAACTATATATATCAGCTATATTTTTAACTTCAATTTTATTAAGAAATCAACAGTATGAAAGCCATTGTAAATTCACATCCAACATTTGTCCAATCTGACGTCTCAACTGACCGAATAGTATAAATAGAAAATATAAACAAACATTGGATTGTTTACATAATCAGTGGTAATTTTCATCCCATGCATCGTAAAATTATACTCAAACAATCACCTGATTCCCTTTTAAATTGTCTACATTTTAAATTCGTAGAGGTACAAATTGATGTTGTCCCTATAAGATTTAACCATGAATCGTATTTGTACTCTGTCGTTTCAAAACTGTTCAAACATAATTACGAAATGTCGGCCATTAAAATTTTGATTTAGTTCGAAGGGAAATTACTCGAAATGGTCTTGATAAAAGATGAATTGCAGAACCCGTTCAACCAATATCAAATTATGGCGGGGCGTTCTAAAATATGAGGGAAAGGGGGCATGGCGCCAAACTTTTTTCCTAAAAAGGGCAGGATGTCAAGAAAATACAGCAGGGATGTTTTTCTCACTTTCAAACACCCCCATAGTAGTAGTGTCACCAACCAGGATCAAGTTGCAGTTAACCCTTTCAACGCTACACAAAAAAGTAGAAAAATGGCTGCTGCTGCTGCATTTTTTTGGTGTTCATTCATTAGAACAGCATATTCCTTTTCAGACTGCTGTATCTTTTTTATTATTAGAGATACAGACAAAGTTAGTGCATGAAAAATGCTCAGGAGAGCATGAACTGTAATGTTATGCAATTATTTTAGTAAAATTTTCATCAAGCTACCTGCATTTTCAGGTAATTAACAGGTAGAAGGTGTAAATTATTGTATTTCTGTTGAATTTTGAATAAAAACAACGTTTAATCTTCATTTATTTTGTTGTTTTATCTGCCATATAATATAGAAGACACCAGTTGCTTGATTCCGTAGCGTATTTGCACCATACACAACATATTATATAAACGTGACGCAAATAAGTGGCTCCATCCTCAAAATTTTCAGTCAACCTCCGTCCCCCCCTTTTTCTATGTCTCGTAAAGATCGACCAAATCATATTTCCCGCACGAATTGAATGTAATTAACACATTGAGATAAAGGGAAACCTTTTAACTATTCCTCGTTGTCAGTTTCGCCATAGAAATGCTGAAATATTTCCATATTTACAGCGTCTTTTCGATTTCCGCCATTTGCATTTGTCAAAATAGTTTTTTTAATTTTTCTTCTACTGCATGCTTTTACCATTAAAATGCCCATGATTTCAAGCGCAAACGGGACCTTGTATATCCTCGATTCATATGAGGAAAAATTAGAGGACCCGAATGGTTCGAGTCTGGATGAAAAATCCATCGTCATCACAACATATGCTGCGAACAGCAGTGGCATACGTCATCGCAGCATATGCCTTGTATAGCGTTGAAAGGGTTAATATTACAGCATTTACTTTTAAACTTCTAAATTTTTTAAGTGATTCATAATGATCGATAATTGTCGTTATTTGGCATAAAATTATGTTCTGTTTTACGATTAAGAGTATAACCTTGTACTCATTTAAAAAGAGGGATGCTGATTGCGTACATGTGTTCGACTTGTTAAACTTTTCTTCACAATTGAATTTTAATATAATTTTTTTATTTAAATTTTCATAAGCATTTGCTGAAAAGTAATTTAATAATGTAATAAATCATCTCTCTTGATCAAGTGTTCTCCCGTCAGGTGTCTGGAACTACCTGTACAAGTGATAAGCGATTGTTAGCAGGAGATCCTGCAGGGCTTTTAAACAGTATTCAACAGGACCCTTTAGATTATAAAAAAATAAGGATTATACAATTACATGCAACTGATTAAAATTGATAACAAAAATGGCAGCATCTAGCGAAACAAACACAAATTTTGACTACACCTTTCAATAATAGTGCAGTTATTAAAAAATGGCTGGGATCATTTGACAATGGCGGAAGAAAATTCAATTATGGTAGGGATCATTTGATAATAGCGGAAGATAATTATATGATGGCGGAAGACAATTCAACGATGGTGTTGCGCCATCATAAAACAGGTCTTGGAGATCCCTGATACCATGTTTGATTGATTAAAGCATTCTTTAGTTTTTTGAATTTTGCATGACATGTGAACAGACAGACAGACAACAGTAAACGACCATATTTCCTGTCAATGACGGGCGTACAAAAATAAATGCTATGCTCTTCACTATTAAGTTTCTTCAAAAACATAAAACGGTTAAAGACATATTGGAAGTAAGTTTTCTTGAGCTGCTTTTTAATGATGAAAAAAAACATATACATGTATAAACTTAATATAATATGTGGTAAATGAATAAGAACTAAAGAGTGACATCACAAGCTATACTCAATATTAAAATCAAATCAACAATACATAATAAATATACATGCAACTGTCAGATCAGACATCTTTTAACCATCTGCCGGGCGGGTGGACTGGTACAATGTAGTAAAAAAGCCTGAGCTACTATACTGTATGCCATATTTGTAACTGTAAACACCATTCTCTTAGCGTAAATGTACGTGTAATTTTCTGGCTGGTTGATTTCCAGTCACATGGATACGGTGCCATTGAAAATTACAAATGAACTAAAACATGCAATTAGTTCACTGGGTATAACAATTTAGTTTCATCAGTATACTGGTTTAAGAAGTCTTAAAAATACAATGTACATGTAAGCTACGAATTCCTGGTAAATGTGGTATCGGGTCCATTCGCCACCTGGATTCGTTACCATCCTTTTTTTTAATTCAAATACAGATTAAATTATCAGATGTTTCTAAGATGTATATTTCCAAATATTTATATTTTCATGAATAAAATTTTTTCAAAACAATAAAAAAAACTTTTTATCTTTATTTTATAGCAATATCTACAACTCATTTCACAAAAGATCTTACAAGAACATTTTTTGAATATGTAAGTCATGAACAGTTCTGTATAACTTACGATCAATTTTAGACATAAGATTTTTGTATGTAAAGAAACCCAGAGCTATTTCTGTTTTTGAAATTTGATGTCGAAAAAAACCCTTGAACTCCTCTTTTGGTTGTCTCAGTGACGAAAACCCCATTTCGCATTAACACCTGTTTCATATCCTTTAATTAGTCTCTCTTTCTTTTAATTTTTTGTCTGTTATAATTACATTTGTCATTCTCCTTTTTTATAATAGCATATATATATATCTATATACGATACACTAACCTAACTAAAAGAGAGGAGAAGGATACCAAAGGGGCATTCAAACTCACAAGTCGAAAATAAACTGACAACACCATGGCAAAACTTAAATGCAATTCAAAAATTTATCAAAACAAAACCTTTGAAAAGGGTGTGAACGGACACAGGGTGCAAACATGTGGGTTGCGAACGTGAAAGGGGGCAAACATGAATGGGAGCAAATGAGATTTTGGGCGACCCTGATACACCAATCACAAGTTGTTTTTTTATGAATAAGTTATAGCGGTTGACCCAGGGTCAATCATAATAAACAACGTCATCAAAACAATTGGTTCTTACTGTGACATAGGAAATTTACTGGAAAGTGCATGAATTTGAAAGTCATCTATTCAGCAAATGTGAACTGACAGTAAAATGATTGGAAAACTACCTTACGTGGACAATGTATGGTTATGAGGGGATACAGCATATCAGCAGAGTTACTTATAGCAAGAACATATATTAGAGATAGATATAGTCCTTGTTTGTAGGAGGATAATTTCCTATGGAAGTGGGTAACGTTATTAAATTTGAACCGACTTGCCCAATGCACAAAATTACAGGCCAGCATCATAATTAACAAAATAGTGTTAGACGTGTTATGTTTTACTTTACTAAGAAAAGCACAAGTCAATAGGCAGTCAAGTACAGCTTTTGGGCTGATATTTAATTTGGGAAAGCTGTAGCAGGAGTGGAGTGTCATGAGTGTCGGGACCTTTAATACGCATTCACTGTTTACACTTCAGTCATTCCCTGATTTGGTGGCAATTCGATCCCTAATGATGACAAAACAATAAACAAATTCATTTTTTGATTTCACCATACCTTTTCTTCATTTAATTCTTCAAAACTGTGTTAAGATTTTCGAGCAACTCGCATTTGCATTAAGAAAATGGCAGCTTTGCTTTCAGTGACGTCACAGGAAATTGTTTACCTTTCGGTGATCTCATACTTTTCCCATCGTCTTATGTTTTATGATTTTATGCACGAACTGGTACCCTTACAGAAAATAATCGACTTGTGTGATAGTGCCCGGTTCCTATGACCGAGGACCTGTAAGGGAAATATGACATTAAGTATATAGTTCTGAATAGGTATTCCTGAAATTTTCCCTGTCTATCTTTTGAAATGTGCCTTCATTTCTAATATGGACTTAACTTTTTATAAATAGATACAATTTCTAACCCTAATTTACACATCGAAAAATGCAGATCGATATAGTAATAGATTCTACACCTTTGGGTCAAAGAATATCTAAACTACTGATAACAAATTAAATTGAAGTTGAATTTCATTTCATAAGTGAAAGCAATCTTTATCAAGACGATAGGAAAAAGTTTTATGATGACATTGTTAACTTTATACCATTATTTGTCATTTTCATGGTTTTGATCAATTTATATATATTTAATCAACTGTACTAAGACTGGTGTTCTCAACAGATTTTTTAAATATATATACTGAGATAAATGTACCATAACAGAAATTCATCAGTGGGAATAACTGCATAATTGATGTGTGTGTTTTGTCTTTTGTTTGTTATACGTGCAAAAATTGTTATTTCTATTTTTCTGTTTATATGTATAAATTTAAATCACAAAAATACTGAACTCCGAGGAAATTCAAAACGGAAAGTCCCTAATCAACTGGCAAAATCAAAAGCACAAACACATCAAACGAATGGACATCAACTGTCATATTCCTGACTTGGTACAGGCATTTTTCTTATGTAGAAAATGGTGGATTGAACCTGGTTTTATAGAGCTAAACCTCTCACTTGTATGACAGGTAAGGTAAGGTAAGGTAAGGTAAGGTAAGGTAAGGTAAGGTAAGGTGAGGTGAGGTGAGGTGAGGTGAGGTGAGGTGAGGTGAGGTGAGGTGAGGTAAGGTAAGGTAAGGTAAGGTAAGGTAAGGTAAGGTAAGGTAAGGTCATTTGAAGTATTTTGTCATAAAAAAACTAAACACAGTTTTGAGATTATATGTCACTATTTTTGTGACCAGCTGCAGATACGTTACCAACTTTTAATTAGACTCTACATTTATCTAAAGGTCAACTGAAAGAATAGTTATGTTGCTTTTGAAGTGTTGGTCCATAGTTGTAACCAAAACAAAATTACTTTATGTGTACTGATAACGATGCGAAAATTGATAAGCTACTAAACTAGAAATGACTTTTTACGTTAATTTTGAACATATACGTTACTATGGAATCGTCTGCATAAAAATCAACCACTTGCACGGGATCCAATGTTTTTAGATATTTGATCTTCCTTTTCAACAGTAGAAAATGTCCTGTTATTAGATAAATATTTGAAATAAACGACTAAGAATATTTTGTTAAACAGATACGGTACCAAAAGATACGTTGCCATGTTTCGATTAATGATGAAATGCCGGTACCATTTCGGAATTCAGACAAATGAGCTATCTGCTTTAGTATGTTTTTGTTTTGTTTAAATGTTAAATGAATCATATCGTCAATATAACAAGTTATAAGCTAGAATTTTCGAAGACATATGAAGGACAACGTCAAATTAGGTGATTGTACTGCTTTTAACTGGACATTTTAATATATTTTGCGCTTATACATTAAATTAGATATTGTAACACGTAGATAAGAATTAGATATTTGAATTTGGTACCTACAGGATAAAAATAATGTTAAAGTATTGTAATTCAGGTTGCAAACATTGAGTAACGTATTTGTTTCCCGCTATGGTAACGTATGTGTTGCATGCCTTGAACAGATACGTCACGTCTTATATTTTATTGGTTTCGTTAAAGTTTTAAGCGTTTCGCTTACTTCTTTGTTTCAAATATTATATATTAAAAGTTTATTTACGATTAAGAGTTCTAGAACCGATATAACAGAGTTTTCAATATCAAAGTCGTTTTCTCAACAGATACGTGATCTGTTTATTTCCAACTTGAAAATAAGATAAGATATATAAACAGTTGAAAAAATATATGAAATTAACAAGAGCAGTTGTTGATAATTGATATTTTAACATATTTGGATTAATATCTTGATACATTTTCTATTATGAACAACTAATTGTTATGTATTTTTTCTTCAATCTAATTAAAACATAGACCTCTGATTTCGTTACCCTCATAAGAGGATAACGAAATCAGGGTCTATATTCTAATTAGATTGATTTGTCTTCACAGTTGTATTTGATCAAGCTTAAATATGGATTCAAGAACAAATTATATACTTTTCAGAGTCTTTCTTCGGCGGAAAAAATTGAATCAATGACACTTTGTATGAAAGTTCGTTTGCTAAGGTTATAAAACATGACGGTAACGTATCTTTTATGGGGAAAAAGTGACCCATAGTCTTGACCATCGATATCGGTGAGTGAGTGAGTGAGTGAGTGAGTGAGTGGAGTGAGGTGAGGTGATGTGAGGTGATGTGAGATGAGGTGAGATGAGGTGAGGTGAGGTGAGGTGTGGTGAGGTGAGATGAGGTAGGTGAGTGAGTGAGTGAGTGAGTGAGTGAGTGAGTGAGTGAGTGAGTGAGTGAGTGAGTGAGTGGTTAGTTAGTTAGTTAGTTAGTTAGTTAGTTAGTTAGTTAGTTAGTTAGTTAGTTAGTTAGTTAGTTAGTTAGTTAGTTAGTTAGTTAGTTTATATTAATATTATGTTTTCCCTGCTGTACCATAGCACATTTTCAGATTCTTTAAATAGATCAATAGATGGTTTTCGTAAATCGTGTTCGTTTAACATCACACTAATTGTCCTTATTTTTGTATTTTGTCTGCAGCCTCATAATGTTAAGTTGTAGCAATTAAGCAATTTTTACACTCTGTCATGTATCAACTTCCTATTTGCCGTTACCTTCTTCTTCCAAGTAAGGAACCGAATTCATATTGAATGTGTATGGTCCCGCGAAAACTTAGCGCAGTGCCGGGCAAGGCAGCAAGTCTTCTCAAAGTTATTTACATTTAAAACGTTCGCCAATTTACAATTAAAATTATGTACACGCTATGCTGTTTACTTCCTTCCAGATCCTGCTTTCAGAGCAGCTCTGAATCCCTCTATCGAGTCAGCCGATGTTGTTTTAGCTGGAAGTTGATTCCAATCCCTGATGGTCTTTGGGAAGAATGACTGTCCATAGGTGTCAGTTTTTGTTCTTTCTTGGTTGTTATGAACAGAAAATCGACTATTGATTGTAGCCAACAAAAGACACAAATCAATAATAAAATTTAACAATATTTATTATACACAAGTTTACAAGAAATATTACATAAAGAGAAATGTCAACTTAACTGTCAAAATATATGTCCAATCTTTTATCTTTTCTTCATCCGGAAATCTTCTCGGAATCCACAGAATATTATATCCAATATGTCACAATCTAGTATGATGTAGTTTGTAAATAAAAGTGTCAATCCAATTGCTGAGAATGCTGATGTCTATCGATGTCTAAGTCTGTCTATGTCTAAGTCTAAATCTCTATATCTCTATATTCAACTAACTTTTGGGTCTGCATTTAAATACTCAAACGGAAACTTCTAGACAACGCTAGAAATATAAATTACGCATCTTTTGTTATGATCATTCTGGAAACGTTATGTAAGTGAAATAGAAAGTTGTAATCATTCCATGAGTATCAATGATTGTTCCAGTGATTTCCAAACTGCATAGTTTTAACACAATGTGTAGAATTTTGTACACAATATTAAACAATGTAAACATTCTTAGGCCACACAAAACAAGCTAGGCCAACCAAATAAATATGATAGTTACAATATCATAACACCTCCCCCCTTAAAAAAAGTTTGAGTGTAACAAAAACTTTTCACGAATAATATGTACAAAAATACATAGTATATACACAGTGTTTTAATAAGTTCTAGATAAAGCATCTGCTATTACATTATCTTTACCTTTAATATGTTTTACAATAACATCATATTCCTGTAACAATAAACTCCACATAGTCAATCTCTGGTTCTTGTTTCTCATTTTATGTATGAAGGTGAGAAGATTATGATCAGTATAAACAAGAATAGGATGGACAGTGAGATTTAAATATACATCAAAATGTTGAAGTGCAGACAACAGTGCAAAACACTCTTTTTCAATAGTTGAAAAATTTTTCTGATGTTTATCTAATTTCTTAGAAAAATATGATATAGGTTTTTCAACATTATCATCTGTCTCTTGATATAAAACAGCTCCAACTCCTACATCGCTTGCATCAACGGCAAGTTTAAATTGTTTTTCAAAGTCTGGAGTGATCAGAACTGGACTATTAATTAAAAGTGATTTGCTATTTTCAAAAGCGTTTTGACAATTTTCACTCCAGATGAATTAAGAATCTTTCCGTAAAAGATGAGTCAATGGTTGAACAACAGTAGCAAAATTTGAACAGAATTTCCTGTAAAATCCAATCATGCCTAAATATCTCATAAGTTGTTTTTTATTTGTAGGTGGAGGAAATTTGGTAATTGCATCCACTTTAGCCGTAATAGGTTTCACTTGACCTTGGCCAACTGTATGCCCTAAATAATCAACAGTGGCCTGGCAAAATTCACTTTTACCAAGATTTACAGTCAAATTTGATTGTGACAATCTATCAAAAGTATTATATAAATATGTTAAATGTTCTTCCCAGTTATCACTACATACAATAAGATCATCAATATAAGCATAACAACAGTCTAAATCTTTTATAACATTATTGATCATTCTTTGAAATGTAGCTGGAGCACTTTTCATGCCAAACGGCATTACAGTATATTGAAATAAGCCATCTGGTGTGACAAAAGCTGATATTTCTCGAGCTCTCTGTGTCAATGGGATTTGCCAGTAACCTTTCAATAAATCAAATTTGCTCACAAATTTTGCTTGCCCAATATTATCAATGCAATCGTCTATCATTGGAATCGGATAGGAATCAGATTTTGAAACAGAATTTACTTTTCTGAAATCAGTTACGAAACGAAAGGTTTTATCTGGTTTGGGCACAAGCAGACAAGGAGAGCTCCATTTACTGTTACTCGACTCAATAATATCATTGTCAAGCATATATTTAATTTCTTGTCTCATAAATTCAAGTTTGAGTGGATTGAGCCGGTAAGGATGTTGCTTAATTGGAGAAGCATCACCAACATCGACATCATGACAAACAGAAGTGGTTTTGTTTGGCACATCTGGAAAAAGATTTTTAAAAGAAAATACCAAAGCTTTTAATTTTTCTCTACGATCAAAAGACAGATGTGCAAGTTTTGAATCTAAATTTGACAAAATTTCTGAATTTTTCAATCTAACTGTCTCTTCCATAGTTTTAGAACTAAAAGGTGATTCAATTATATCTGGTTTGTCATGATTGTTCTCCAATTTAACCATGGCTAAAGTGGCAACTGGTTTACTCTCACCTTCATTAGTACGCTCAAAATATGGTTTTAACATATTAATGTGACACACTCTATTTTGTTTACGCCGACCTGGTATTTTTACAATATAATTCAAATCATTGATTTTACTCTCTATGGTATAAGGACCACAATATTTAGCTTGTAATGGATGTCCAGGGACTGGCAAAAATACAAGTACCTTATCACCAGGCTCAAAAAATCTGTCCCTGGCATCTTTGTCATACCCTATTTTCATCTTATTCTGAACAGTTTTTGAATTGTTCTGAGCAATTTGACAAGCAGTATACAATTTTTCTTTAAATCTAGATACATAGTCTAGAAGATTCAAGTCTGTGTGTTCAGTAAGCCATTTTTCCTTAATTAACTTTAAAGGTCCCCTTACAGTATGACCAAATACCAACTCAAAGCGACTAAAACCGAGGGATTCTTGAACAGCCTATCGGACCGCAAAAAGTAAAAAGTGAACACCATCATCCCAGTCCCTATCAAATTGAAGACAAAAAGTTCTAATCATGTTCTTCAATGTTTGATGAAAACGTTCTAAGGCACCTTGAGATTCTGGATGATAGGCACTTGACCTATACTGACTAATGCAATCCCTAACTGGTACACGACTTGCTGAAATAAACCTGACATGAAATTTGAACCCTGGTCGGACTGTATAGACTTTGGAAGTCCTACTAGCGTGAAAAATTTGATCAGAGCTTTGACAATAGCAGGTGTCTTGATATTCCTTAACGGAATAGCCTCAGGAAAGCGAGTGGAGGTACACATGATCGTCAGTAAATACGCATTTCCAGTCTTGGTCTTCGGTAAAGGTCCAACGCAATCAATGAGTAATCGGCTAAAAGGTTCTTCAAAGGCTGGAATAGGCAGAAGTGGTGCTGGTGGTATTTTCTGGTTAGGCTTACCAGCAACCTGGCATATCTGGCATGATTTGCAGTATTCTGCGACATCATTTCTAAGTCTTGGTCAGTAGAAATGCTGCAAGATCTTAAGGCAAGTCTTCCTTATACCTAAGTGTCCAGCCAAGGGGGTGTCATGAGCAAGACCAATAATGTCTTGCCTATAAACTTTAGGCACCACCACTTGGTATACCACTCTCCATTCCTCCTCTGGGGTAGCATCAGGGGGCCTCCACTTTCTCATTAAAATGCCGTCTTGATGGTAAAGCATTCGGCCACTTTGTCTGCTTCTTCCTGTGGTTGAGCCCTCTTGCAGAGCTGAAGTGCCTCAGGGTCTTTATTTTGTTCTTCAACAAATTTCTTTCGGTCTAATGAATGGCTGTTAACGTCTGGCCATGGTATAATTACATTCTTGCTAATACTAGGTGGTCTTACTACGGCCTTCTCTGAGCTACCGGGACCTTCAATGTCGGCTCGAAAGGTGTCAGAAAGGTCCATGTAATCAAACTGGTCTTCTTTCAAATCCTCATTTTGTTGTTTTCTAGCCATCGCCCTAGTAACGACACAAGCTGGATACAGTTCAGCATCATCTTCAGGTAATTTAACATCCACCACCGGTTCACTGGTAACAATTGGTTCAGCAACCACTTTGTTCCTAGCTAGATCATTTCCTAGCAATAATGAAACACCCTCAACAGGGAGATTAGGACGAACACCCACAACAACTGGTCCAGTTATCAAATCTGACTTCAGATAAATACGATGGAGGGGAACATCTATACAACCTAACTCCACACCTTGTAACAAAACGGAGGCACCAACAGAAGTCTCCTCGGACAAAGGCAACACACCTTCTAACAATAAAGACTGAGAAGCTCCAGTGTCCCGTAAAATCTTAATAGGCTGAGGAGTAGTATTATCAACAATAGAAACAAACCCATCAGACATAAAAGGTTTATAATCCTCCATGTAATCACAAAAACTGGACTTAAAAGCCTGACTCGCAGGACATTCCAACGTATTGGTAACACGGGGTGTCGTACAAACACTGGTCTTGGGCTTGTTATCTCTTTCATTCTTCTTCTGGAGTCTAAAACAATCAGCCATCAGGTGACCATTCCTCTTACAATAAGCACAAGTCAGTGACTTCTTCTCAAAAGTATCAAATTTTAGACATATTATAACTAGATTGACTCTTATTCTGTGCAACAGGCTTACTATCAGTACGCTCAGTCCTTTGATTTTTGTAATTTCCACTCGAAGTATTAAAATTTTGACCCTTGAAACTTCTTTTATGTGAAAGGGTATAATTATCTGAAATAGCAGCTGCATCATGTAATGTCTCAATTACAGTTTTGTCGTCTAAATGTGTTTTTAAGTCTAAATGAACACACTGCTTGAACTCTTCTAATAACATCAATTGTCTTAAATTATCAAAATTTTTATCTATTTTCTTTGACGTGAGCCATTTATCAAATAGATATTCTGTTAGCCCTAGCAACTTTTATAAAACCTAAATTTCTGTCTATATGCTTCTGGCACTAGCTCATAAGCTTTTAAAACTTCCTTTTTAACCTTGTCATAATCAGAACTATTTTCTGATGAAAGTGCTGAGTAAATTTCAGCGGCTTTGCCCCAAAAACACTTTGCAGCATTGTAGTCCAAAAAGGCTTTGGCCATTTCAAATTTTGAGCAATTTTCTCAAACTGTGGAAAAAATTTATCAACTGTTTTTTTCACAAAATTTGGGAACCAAACGTATATTTTTTGCTGCATCAAAACTAAAATGTTCTGATTTTGATTTGAATTTAGTGTTGCTTTCTTCTTTTGCCATTTCAATTTTCATTTTCTCAATCTCTAACCTTTCTCTCATTTCAAGTTCTGCTTGTTTTTCTTCTTTTTCCAATTGTTTTATTTTGAGTTCATGTTCTAATTCAAGCTGTTTTAATTTGATAGCGTCAACATTTTCGACCTTAAGATCAAGAGCCTCTTCACCTAAAATTTCTGCGTCAACTAATTTGTCTATTACCAAATCTTTTATAATTTGTTTTCTCAAAGATACTCTAAAGTCTAATTTCAGATGTTTAGCAAGCAACACTAATTCCTCTTTCTTTAAATTATCAAACCCCTCCAGGTCTGGCGTTTTCAAAAATTTACCGGCATCGAATGCCATTTTGTAGAATTTTGTTGGCTAGCTCTAATAAAAAATACTGAAAAAATTTTTAATAAGATATTAACGTTATCCCGGAAACGAGCCCCCAATTTCTGTTATGAACAGAAAATCGACTATTAATTGTAGCCAGCAAAAGACACAAATCAATAACAAAATTTAACAATATTTATTATACACAAGTTTACAAGAAATATTACATAAAAAGAAATGTCAACTTAACTGTCAAAATATATGTTCAATCTTTTATCTTTTCTTTATCCGGAAATCTTCTCGGAATCCACAGAATATTATATCCAATATGTCACAATCTAGTATGATGTAGTTTGTAAATAAAAGTGTCAATCCAACTGCTGAGAATGCTGATGTCTATCGATGTCTAAGTCTATCTATGCCTAAGTCTAAATCTCTATATCTCTATATTCAACTAACTTTTGGGTCTGCATTTAAATACTCAAACGGAAACTTCTAGACAACGCTAGAAATATAAATTACGCATCTTTTGTTATGATCATTCTGGAAACGTTATGTAAGTGAAATAGAAAGTTGTAATCATTCCATGAGTATCAATGATTGTTCCAGTGATTTCCAAACTGCATAGTTTTAACACAATGTGTAGAATTTTGTACACAATATTAAACAATGTAAACATTCTTAGGCCACACAAAACAAGCTAGGCCAACCAAATAAATATGATAGTTACAATATCATAACAGGTAAAAGCGGCCTATACCTCTGGTCCGGCTGTCATTGGGTATTAGATATTGTCTATCTATATCGGTAAGCCCGTGCTGGATTTTAAATAACATACATTGTCTGTTGGTTTTCCTACGTTCTTCCAGGCTTTCCCACTGTAATTGTTTAACCATGTATGTTACACAGCCAGGTGTTCGGTCTGAGTGGTTATTATGAACAAATCTTGCTGCTCTTTTTTGAACTTGTTCTAATGATTTGATCTTTTTTTGGCTCCCAAACTGTGCAGGCATATTCCACTGAAGGTCTTACCATGGCTGTATATGCTGCTGCTTTTACTGGTTTTGTGCAGTCTTTCAGATTTCTTCGGATAAATCCAAATGTTTTATTTCCTTTGCCTGCAATATTATCAATGTGTCTATCCCAGGATGGGTTGTTGCTGATAGTTACGCCTAAGTATTTGCTTGCATCAACATTGTCTAGTGTATGTCCGTGGAGTTTATATGATGTATCTCTCACTTCTTTGTTCTTCTGCGTTATTCTAATAACTATGCATTTTTTGGCATTAAAACTCATTTGCCATTTATTCTCCCATTCTTCAAATGATGTTAAGTCTTTTTGCAAAAGGTCGCTGTCTGCCTGGTTGTTTACTGTTCTAAAAAGTAGGTTATTGTCTGCAAAAAGTTTTGTTTCAGATGACGTTGATGTTTCTGGCATGTCATTTATGTAGGTCAGAAACAGTACAGGTCCAAGAACTGTGCCTTGGGGGACGCCTGATAGTACCGGGACTTGAGAGGAGACAGCTCCTTCTAATGTTACGCTTTGCATTCTGTTTTCAAGGAATGATTGAATCCATTTTGTAGCTTTAGGGTTTATTCCATAAAATTCTAGTTTGTGTAAAAGGCGGTGGTATGGTACTTTGTCGAATGCCTTTGCAAAGTCAAGAAGGATGATGTCAACAGTGGCGGATCCAGAGGGGGGGGGGGCGTAGAGGGCGTACGCCCCCTTTTGCTTGCACTTTTTTTTTTTTTTTGTAAAATGATTAATCAGAATAGACTTCGCGAACTTTGCCATTTCCCGTGTATTTAATTTTTATGCGACAATTCTTTACTTACAAAAATATTTTTCACTCGTATTTACTGTAACATATTATTGATTATGTCAAAGTCATGTGATTCGCTACGGTGGAGTTGACCAGTACGTCGAAAAAAACGTCACTCAGTCATTTTGAAATTCAAATTAAAGTAACACATTGCTTAGGCTGAGGATGACAAGCATGACGCCTTCAAAGCGACAAAGTATTAAGCAAGAACGTATTGACTTCTAGTTCACAATTCCACCCAACAGAAAGTAATACTCTATTACACGCTCGTGAAAAAAAAAGTTCCACAGCAATATTATTTACCTACGAAAACATGTTTAACCCCACACGCCCCAGCCCATTAATAACATTGCTGAATAGTGATCCCCAGTCAGTAAGCTCTAGATATAGATTTAAGGTACGGACCATTTGATTTGAGGGGGCAGTCTGAGATATTTTAGAGAAAAAATTCTGACCCTGATTTTGCCTTAAACAAAAATTCTGGCCGTATCTGGATTGAAAACAATAATAATCTTGTCCACGTTTTGCTATTAGAAAAAATATTTTCATCAAAATTATTTAGCAGTAAATGAACACGATGAATAAAAGACGGGCATAATGTTTTTATGGGGGGTTGCATGTGAATCCCATATCTGACCGGAATGTCTGTTTCGCCGAACTGATATACTGAATACTTTTTTCAAGGCCCGACTGCAACCTGCCTGCTGGGTGTGGCCTATATTTCTCCATGTGTCGACAGTCATTCACAACTTCATTGTCATTTCCGACTCATTCGTAGCCTTTGGTTGATTTGGAACCCCTCACTTCCCTTGTTGGTTGAAACATTTCAACCAAACATTTGGATACAAATTGCTTGTTTGTCTTTCTTCGTGTCGGTCGTATTGTAAATTTCATCGAATAGCCGTATATCTTGTTTACAACAAGAAATCTGTGAGGTTAAGCTAACTAACCATACAACAAACGAGAATTTTCCATATCCATTTTTTTCTGACAAATCCCACATCAAATATATCAACTAGTATGTACATAGCTTTGGAGCAATCCAATCATTTTATAATAGACAATTAATGGAGAGAATACGGCACCAAAAATGTCCAACCCCTACACTTTAACTATAAAATGCATTTTACACTTATTTTATGCTTTTTATCCAAAAAAAGGGTCAAAAAATGTTTCGCCTCGCTCCGCTCGGCGATCTTTATTACTACGCCCCCCTTTCCAAAATCCTGGATCCGCCCCTGGTCAACTTGGGATCCTTTTTCCAGTTTTTTTGCAATGTCGTTGATTGTTATTATAAGTTGTGATTCGCATGATCGTTTTGGTGGAATCCATGCTGTGCGTTGGTAAGTATGTTGTGTTTGTCAAAATGGTCCATAATACTGCTGTGGACTATGTGTTCCAAGACCTTACATGTGATGGAAGTTAATGATACAGGTCTATAGTTGGAAGCTAAATGTCTTTCATCTTTCTTGAATAGGGGTACAACGTTAGCATCTCTCCAATCTTGTGGGACTTCTCCGGTGTTAAGGGATGTTTGGTACAGATCGATCTGTTAGAAAAGGAGCGAGTTGGTCTGCCGCTGTTTTCAGGATGAAGGATGGAATTGAGTCTGGACCAGTAGCTTTGTGTGGTTTAAGGTTTTTGAGTAGTTTGTGTACTCCCTTAATGCTGATTTTGATATCATCCATGGTGGAATATGGGCTCTTTCCTTTGTTAGGAAAGTTATTTAGGTTTTCCTTTGTGAATACTGACTGGAATTGATCATTGAGTATCTCAGCTTTGCTTTTATTGTCGCTTTGAAGAAATCCCAATTTGTTCTTTAATGGTGCTACACCTGTCCATTCTTGACCTTTGCTCTTTATATATGACCAGAATTTCTTCGAGTTGTCTTTATAATTGGTGCTTACTTCTTCAATATATTTTTTGTTGGCTTGCCTGACTTCCCATTGTGTTTCCTGTTTGAGTCTCTTATATCTATCCATGTCTCTTTTCTTTTTCGTTTTCCTGGCCTTCTTGTGAGCTTTATTTTTTTGATTTATCTTCCTTCTAATGGTGGTGTTTATCCATGGATGTGTGTGTTTTCCTTGGCTCATTTTTGTTGGTACTCTCTTATCTATGGTGTTTTGGATTGCTTTTTTGAATGCTTGCCACATGGTTTCAACATTTCTGTCTACAGTGTTAATGAAAGATGAGTTAAAATTTGCCAAGTCTTCTTTTATTTTGTGTATTTCTGCTTTCTTCCATAAGTAAATTTTTCTTCTCACTGGCTTTGGTTTAAATGGTTTGCATGCCAAATCTAGTAGGACGATATCATGGTCACTGTTTCCTATTGATGGTAATGGTTTGCATCGTAGTTTAAAAGCTGGATGAGAGGTTAGTATAAGGTCCAAGGTGTTGTCTTTACGAGTGGTGAAGTCTACAATTTGCTCCAATCCGTTATCAGCTACAATCTCCAAGAAAGTTTGGTTGGTCCTGATGGGATATTGTCTGTTTAGTATGGATTGTTCTGACCAATTAATGTCTGGTAAGTTGAAGTCGCCTCCAATTAAGAATATGTCTTTCTTGTGTTTCGTTCTGATGGTATTTATTTCATTCTTTGTTTGGTTCAGATATGTGTCGTCAGTTTTATCCGGTGGTCGGTAGAAAGCACCTACAAGCATTTTCTTTTTCCCTTCTAGATTTATTGTACCAGTAATTAATTCTATGTCTTTGCTTTTTGTGATGTTCCCTAGCTGTAATGGTTTTTTAGCAGCTATCATTACTCCCCCATGGGGGTCTTTTGGGCGATCTCTGCGTTCCGTATCATAGTTAAGATAATCAGGGATTATCTCGCTTGACTTGATGTTTGAGTCTAACCATGTGTCTGTGCCTATGGTTATATCTGATTCAGTTGATTCAATTAATGCCTTTTTTCCTTAGGCTTTGGAAATTGATGTTTAGGATTCTTAACTGCTTCTTTGGTACTGTCTTGGTTTTTATTGGTTTAGGTGATGATGTCATGATCGGTATATCTGTACTGAAAGTAGAGCAGTTAAATGATGGGAATTTATGCTGGATCTTGATGTTGATGGGATGGATGCTTCGGATATACTGTCTGCCATTAATGGATTGGTTGATATGTTTATCGTTGAATGTTTGCTGCTATCTCCATTTGGTATAAAATATATTTTTGCTGAAGAGTTGTTTGGTTTTGAAATTTTACAACACTCATTGTACAAGGAAAATTTCAGTCAAAGTTTTCTCGGCTCCTATTGAGGAATGATTTATAATTTGGTCTGCAGCTTGATGATGTTGAGGTGAGGCGAGTAAGCAGTTTTACATCTGCCGTGTAGCCACTTCCGGTTTGCCGATAGTTTAAAATTTTACTACATTCATTGTACAAGGAAAATTTTCGTAAAAGTTTTCTTGGCATCAGAGTGAAGGGAAGTATCAGTTATGCTCCAGCCTATACATAACCTCAATCAATTGCATGCAGCGAAGCAGTGTACACCCAGTATTGGTCTTGTCTATTTAAGTATCGAGTGTCTGAATTATATAAACTTTAATTTTCCCAATTACAGAATAAGTGCTATCATTAGCAAAAATGTCAGCAAATCATTAACAAATATTAAGAATAATACAGGACCTAAAACTGACCCTTGAGGTACACCAACTTTTTTTACACGTCTTAATACTTAAAATTGATACGACCTAATGTCTCTCGGTCAAATACGAAGTAAACCAATGTAGTGAAGTATACGATAAATTGTATTTTTGTAATTTTTGAAGTTCATGATTTAGCAGACCAAAAGCTTTACACAAATCATGAAATACCGCTCATACTAAATCGCCCTCATCAATGGCTTTCAACCCTTTTTCTAACAAAGATTACGTTGCAGTCTGACAGAAATGATTTTTACAAAAGCCTGATTGCATGACATACGACAGATTATTCGTGTTTAGAAAATTCGTCAAATGAGCCTGCACGTGTCTCTCAAGGATTTTTTGTTAATGGTAAAATTGCAGTAGGTCTGTAATTAAATACATCATTTTTTTTCGTTATTCTTTTAAAAAATATGGGCAGAGAAATATAATATAATTGTATTATATGTCTCTGTCAAGGGTATACAGATTTTCTGATGCTTAAATTCAAAATGTGACATAATGGACCTATAATAAGATGTGACGACATCGTATAAAAAAAACTGTGCAAGCAGTGCCCACGACTATTCATCATCTCGTATCTTCAATCTGATTCAATGATGATTTAACAATTTGAAGAGAACCTGAATGGATGATATGATTTTCAAATAGTACTTACGTATGTTCACTAATATGTAATGAGTAGGGGGGCAAGATCTTTTCTATTAAGGTGTTTTAGGCATTTTTAAACTTTTGTTGACTGCTTTTTTTTTAATATATGTGCTGTTAACTGTTATTGACTAATTAACTGTTATATGTTTTCTTAAAATTGACACTGTTGTTAACTGTTATTGTGGAAAAAATGGCCCTTGTTAACTGTTTTTTTTTTTTTTTTTAATTCTCTGTTTTCTGTTTTCTCATTTAAGATGATTTAAATCGTTGTTATCGGTAATCAGTATTTCCAAATTTCACTGTTATCTGTTTTGAGCAAAATAAAAAAATGCTAACCTGTTAATGGACGGGTATAGCACTTGGTGGTTTTATTTCATTACAGGTGGGCTGAACGATCGAAAATCCAACACAATTAATACCATTAACTTTCACAAAACTAGTTTCATTTTCGAAGTAAAAAATCTTCAATATATTTTACACGGCAGACAATGAATGATCATGAATGAGGCCCCTCATGGGGGGATCCTGTAATCACAAAATTATTCGCCAATATAATCACATAATCATTAAATATTTGCTTAAACTCGGTAATCAAATAATCAAAAATACATTCCAAGATAATCAAATAATCATGAAATATTTGGTCTAGTAATCAAATAATCACTAAAAAAACCGGCCAAGTAATCACACAATCAAAAGCCCCATGAGGAGGTTCATGAATGGTTCAAATTCTTGACTATTTAATTAAATTGTTATAGTTTTTTCGTTCAACCATTGAATAGGCACTGGTGATGTGCATTGCTAAAACAGTATGTTATATCAGAGACATATATACACAATCGCACACATGTGAATCCACAGTCACAACTCTAAGGAAATAATGACCGGAAAATCGGACACACATAATTTCACTGTGTAATTTAGAAGCAAACTTTAGCAAAGAAATGTTTCTTGTAATATCATGATCATTACCAGATTTTACTTTTTAAATTAAAAGAAATGCCGAAAAAAAGAAAAAAATATTTTCTCAATCAAATACATTAAAAAAATACAACTATTTCAAGTAGTTTTTTTAGAAAAAGAAATGATTTGATCTGAAATAAGTTTTCCTATTACTTTTCTTGATTAGCTATCGAGGTTATTCATCCCTGACTTGTTTACATGTTGTAGAATAATTATCGACGAGAATCTCATTCCGGGCCGCGTGTTGTAACGGGATTTCACGGAGTTGCCAATCTCTGTGTATATATGTCTCTGGTTATATCAGGTCCCAGAGTAGATATATTCATCATTGGCTTCGGGGTATGAGCTTTCCTGGTGAATGCTGAATCCGCCCCTGAATATACAAACAATGTAAGACAAGCTGATTGTTCTATGAGATTATTTTAGATGAAAATCTATAACGTATCAAATACATAATTGAACTATATATATAGCATTAAATAATGTTAAAATAAGATCTGTCATTACTTTGAAATTTCTGTGCATGACGACTCAGTTGTTCCAAAAAGGTTATACACTAGTGACACCCATCTTGTTGTTCATATATTCTAGTGGCACCCATCTTGTCGGTGTTCATGACGTCAAAATTCAATGATAACGGGTGCTGTAGATGTTATAAAATATCGGAATCGTGGGTAAATCAAATCGAACATATCCTAGATTGTCTGTGACAAATAACCATAACCAGATTACCATAACGGTTAATCAAATCACGACTGTTGTCCATAAAGAGACAACTTCATTTTTGACCGTTAATATATTCCTTATAGACAGCAACCCACTATCATAAAATGCAGGCCTTTGGATATCGTATATACTAGTGCCGAATGAAAAGTTACTGTAGAAATAGAAAGTTTTCGAAGGGAACATTGCAGTAATCTCTAACTAAAGTCTAGACCAATCTTCTTAACCAAATCTCACTGTCAAATTATAATACTATTATGATTAGAAAGACACGTGGGTCGCTATGTCGACCGGAGACATCAACCCAACGAAACAAAGAACCAAAAGACATCTTGCTTGCAACATAGGCTTTGGCACTATAGACAGGGAACTGTTCGTCAAATATTCATGCTGCTATTCATTTAAATAATTTAGCACCAGCATATCTGAATAAATTTGAGCCATACCTTTTAGTTCTACCGAGGGTATGGCTGCAAAAAAAAAAAAAAACAATAATTTGATTGAATACTGAATAATTCTAAATATCTCAATAGCCGTTTTTCCTATACGTCTAGTACTTCCAGTGTGTGCATTTTCGATTGTTATGATAAATGCTGGTATAAACAGAAACATATATTACATTTATGTATTATATGTCTCTGTTATGACCGACTGTACAGTAGTCATCATATATAATAAAGCAGTCTTATAAGCTTCAAGCTGTATTGCACGTTATCGTGGTTCAAAGAAAATATATTTGATATTAAAGCAAATATGTAAACATGGAACTGAAACATAATATAGATGTTTAAAATGTTATTTTAAGTCCCAGCATGGGAAAGATACAAACTGAATTATTGAAAAAAAAATGAAAAATTGATTTTGTGTTCATTGTGTATAAAAAATCACAAATTCATAAATCGATTAACGTTTTAATCTCCTAGACAAGATATCACCATCGATATGCATTATTTGAATAATAGCGTCAGTTTTTGTCCAATTGTTTCATTATCTATACCAGTTCCTATCATAATTTACTGTGGCCGCCATCCCTGATCCATATTTTTTTTCGGTGTCTGGGGATTCAATATAAATCTACTGGCTAGTCACATTTTGGTTATATCACAGTTTGGATCGTATGATACGGCCAAGGTTTTCCTAAAACTTTTAGATCCAAAAAAATGCACAAAATTATCGTATTTTGAGAATATCTCCAAAATGTGCTGACTTTGGAGCCTACTAATGTCCTATTATGAAAAGATTCGTTTTACCAAGGGTTTGTATATTACTATACAAATCCTTGGTTTTACCTTGGACTATTATAATAAGTATAATAGTCCCAGGTTTTACCTAGCATTAAGGCTTTTGAAATAGTCCCATCATAGTAGGGTGCCCAGTGTCCAAAAAGTCCTCTAGTTAACGAGTTTAAGTTAACGGATAACACACGGCTAATTTATTTTGCAAATTATAGTAAAATCATTGTATATTATAATCATGATTGTCGGCGTATGTTCCCATGGTCACGAATTTCTAAATTTCGTGTTTTATAGGGTACCCTTAGATACCGTATTGTACGTGGAATCTTTAACATGAAAAATAAAATTATTACGCTCTTTGTTGGTGATTAAAATAGTACTTATAATATAGTGTATACATTAAATATATCATATAACAAAACCGGAAAGTATTTAAGTGATTTTAGTTTAATTATTTCAGCATTTTAGTAAGAATTTTACCTCATTTTCATCGATTACGTGTATCATCACGATATTCTTTACTCTGATTACAGCAATAAGACACAGTGCATGTGCCAAATTTCATGTATGAAATCTGAGTCTACTTATAGTCTCAGATGAAATAAAAGTAGTTTTGAAGAAATTAGCAATTAGAAACACAAATTATGTCAATATTTTGGCATTGATTAAACACGGATTATCCCGTGACTTTTATCATTTTGTTGCTTACACTATTAGGTCATTAACCAGGACAGTGGTCACTCAATACATTTCTTATTTTTGCTTGTTGTGCGGTTGATTTATATGTTTTGAATAGCCAGCTTACTTTGTAAATTGTTATTTTCTTCGGAGGAATATGTTTTGTGTCTGTTTTTCAATATTTTAAACTTTTTATTGAGTAGATAGTTTTGTTATAAATGTAGTATTAGAATCAAATCGGTCGGTTTCGTTTCACACCCGGAATATTGCACATCTAGTTTATGTTATGATCTTGCATGATGTTTTCGACCTAAATCCCCATCGGTGTGAACGACAACAAAAATGTATCACCGTTCGTGCTATAAATTATACACCAGCAGACACAACTGCAATAAATTAAAATCTGTACTGGTAATAGGTTTGTCCGAGCAAACCACTGAAGCCAATGACCTATATGTGCCAAGCTGGCAACAGGAATATTTTTTATAGATTGACCTTCTTTTTCATCCGTTGCTACGCATTCTTTTTTTTCCCGCGACTTTGCTGCGCAAAAAATTATTTTTACTTTTGGACACATTTATATCCTCAACTATCCTGCATTTCATGTTGCTGAGTATTCATTTTCATTCGGTCTTGTGCAGAGTCATTTAATTTTAGTTCATACAAGGCCAAGTTATTGAAAGCTAATGAAAGGACGTCTTCAACTTACAGTCTGATAAAAGTATGATCATAAACATCATTACCGTAAAAACTAGGATTCTACTGGTACAGCATGTTATACTAATTTAACTGACTGAATTATGTCGAAATTCTTAGAGAAAAGGATTATGCATTCTTTACATGCCTGTCCTAAGTCAGGATCGTGGTTGTCGTTGGTTCATGTCTGTCATTATTTTTTTGTAAATTGTTTTGTTATAAATAAGTCCGTTAGTTTTCTCAAATGAATTGTTTCAAATATTTTATATCCGGGCATTTTAGAGTCGACCGTACGGTATGAGTTTTTCTCATTGTAGAAGGCCGTACGGTTGCCTATAGGTGTCAGAACACCAATTCAAAATCCCTATCTTTTCAAACAAATTTTGCAATTTTCACAGCTTTCTAAATATTGTACCTTATGTATAACTTCATAGAAACCAGGTATATCCTGAATTGTACATATATTACCTTTCTACATGCCAATTTTCACGTTTAAAGTCTTCTAAGAAAGAATTGCCTTTCGGAAGACAAGCACTACTAAAAATAACCCTGGTTTTCTAGAAATCTTAAATTAGTATACTATTGAGCGCATTAATCCTCAATTTTAATGCAAACTCATACACAAGTAAATTTTGGCTGAAAATGGTCTAAATATATTTCTCTTTCACAAAAGTTTCATTTCTGCATATGCGTTGGTTAGTTTAAGTAAACAATGACATCAAAAGCACTATTTTGTGTCAGAGTAGAGCTACTTTACATACGTTCGAAATTGAGGAGTGAATTTGTGGTCTGACACCTACAACGGCTTACTTCCACATCTCCTTATTTTTATATCATACAAGTATTACATAAAATCAACATTATCAATGTTCCATGTAAATGAGGTAACATAGGCGGATCCAAGGGGGCTGGGGGGGGAAATTTGGTTGATTGTATAAGGAATCACTGAAGCATGACTGAGCCCCCTTTAGGTCAGTCATCGCCCCCTTATGAAAAGTTCTGGATTCGCCACTGGGTAAGGTCAGATGAACTCTGCAACAAATACATGTACACTTTGCTACCATTCCATACATCAAATATATTTGACCCACTACTTATAGTATCTGAGATAAGGACTTGACCATTGAAACTTAACCTTAGCTTGTTCGCTGATCCATGAAATGAAGTCGAGGTCAGGTGAACCATGTATGACCGACATGTAGACCTGGCAAGGATACCATATATTAGTAACCAAATATAGTTATCCTTGAACTCATGATAATAGAGATGCGAAGGATACTAAAGGGACATTCAAACTCAATATAGTGTATACATTAAATATATCATATAACAAAACCGGAAAGTATTTAAGTGATTTTAGTTTAATTATTTCAGCATTTTAGTAAGAATTTTACCTCATTTTCATCGATTACGTGTATCATCACGATATTCTTTACTCTGATTACAGCAATAAGACACAGTGCATGTGCCAAATTTCATGTATGAAATCTGAGTCTACTTATAGTCTCAGATGAAATAAAAGTAGTTTTGAAGAAATTAGCAATTAGAAACACAAATTATGTCAATATTTTGGCATTGATTAAACACGGATTATCCCGTGACTTTATCATTTTGTTGCTTACACTATTAGGTCATTAACCAGGACAGTGGTCACTCAATACATTTCTTATTTTTGCTTGTTGTGTGGTTGATTTATATATTTTGAATAGCCAGCTAACTTTGTAAAATTGTTATTTTTCTTCGGAGGAATATGTTTTGTGTCTGTTCTTCAATATTTTAAACTTTTTATCGAATAGATATTTTTGTTATAATTGTAGTATAAGAATCAAATCGGTCGGTTTCGTTTCACACCCGGAATATTGCACATCTAGTTTATGTTATGATCTTGCATGATGTTTTCGACCTAAATCCCCATCGGTGTGAACGACAACAAAAATGTATCACCGTTCGTGCTATAAATTATACACCAGCAGACACAACTGCAATAAATTAAAATCTGTACTGGTAAAAGGTTTGTCCGAGCAAACCACTGAAGCCAATGACCTATATGTGCCAAGCTGGCAACAGGAATATTTTTTATAGATTGACCTTCTTTTTCATCCGTTGCTACGCATTCTTTTTTTTTCCCGCGACTTTGCTGCGCAAAAAATTATTTTTACTTTTGGACACATTTATATCCTCAACTATCCTGCATTTCATGTTGCTGAGTATTCATTTTCATTCGGTCTTGTGCAGAGTCATTTAATTTTAGTTCATACAAGGCCAAGTTATTGAAAGCTAATGAAAGGACGTCTTCAACTTACAGTCTGATAAAAGTATGATCATAAACATCATTACCGTAAAAACTAGGATTCTACTGGTACAGCATGTTATACTAATTTAACTGACTGAATTATGTCGAAATTCTTAGAGAAAAGGATTATGCATTCTTTACATGCCTGTCCTAAGTCAGGATCGTGGTTGTCGTTGGTTCATGTCTGTCATTATTTTTTTGTAAATTGTTTTGTTATAAATAAGTCCGTTAGTTTTCTCAAATGAATTGTTTCAAATATTTTATATCCGGGCATTTTAGAGTCGACCGTACGGTATGAGTTTTCTCCTTGTAGAAGGCCGTACGGTTGCCTATAGGTGTCAGAACACCAATTCAAAATCCCTATCTTTTCAAACAAATTTTGCAATTTTCACAGCTTTCTAAATATTGTACCTTATGTATAACTTCATAGAAACCAGGTATATCCTGAATTGTACATATATTACCTTTCTACATGCCAATTTTCATGTTTAAAGTCTTCTAAGAAAGAATTGCCTTTCGGAAGACAAGCACTACTAAAAATAACCCCTGGTTTTCTAGAAATCTTAAATTAGTATACTATTGAGCGCATTAATCCTCAATTTTTAATGCAAACTCATACACAAGTAAATTTTGGCTGAAAATGGTCTAAATATATTTCTCTTTCACAAAAAGTTTCATTTCTGCATATGCGTTGGTTAGTTTAAGTAAACAATGACATCAAAAGCACTATTTTGTGTCAGAGTAGAGCTACTTTTACATACGTTCGAAATTCGAGGGAGTGAATTTGTGGTCTGACACCTACAACGGCTTACTTCCACATCTCCTTATTTTTATATCATACAA
Source organism: Mytilus coruscus (assembly GCA_017311375.1). Lineage (NCBI taxonomy): Eukaryota > Metazoa > Mollusca > Bivalvia > Mytilida > Mytilidae > Mytilus > Mytilus coruscus. The sequence goes on along the minus strand of CM029596.1, from coordinate 119,395,488 downwards.
GTATTACATAAAATCAACATTATCAATGTTCCATGTAAATGAGGTAACATAGGCGGATCCAAGGGGGCTGGGGGGGAAAAATTTGGTTGGTTGTATAAGGAATCACTGAAGCATGACTGGAGCCCCCTTTAGGTCAGTCATCGCCCCCTTATGAAAAGTTCTGGATTCGCCACTGGGTAAGGTCAGATGAACTCTGCAACAAATACATGTACACTTTGCTACCATTCCATACATCAAATATATTTGACCCACTACTTATAGTATCTGAGATAAGGACTTGACCATTGAAACTTAACCTTAGCTTGTTCGCTGATCCATGAAATGAAGTCGAGGTCAGGTGAACCATGTATGACCGACATGTAGACCTGGCAAGGATACCATATATTAGTAACCAAATATAGTTATCCTTGAACTCATGATAATAGAGATGCGAAGGATACTAAAGGGACATTCAAACTCACAACTGGGACATTCACATGACGAAAATATATACTTTAACAGAAACCCTCCCCATTTTTCTCCGTTTGTAGTCTTTTTTATTTCCATAAAGCACAGATATACTAAGACCTGCTAATTTAATCCATTCTGCGTTAATATTACACCAGTTTTGGAACTATGTACAATTTCATGTGCTTCCACACTCACCAAGAGAAAATTGGGTATTTACCCAGAAAATCATTACGAACAACTTCTATCAAAAGAAAGCAAAATCCTTTGAATTATTCGAATTTATTTTACTATAAACGCAATGTAGGGGCGGCCAGCTGTCTAAACGTGACTGCGTTTTCCTTGAAATTTTAGCTTTGACTTTTGACACAATTTTAAGAAAATAGTGACCACTGTAGACAACGACGACATCAATATGTCGATGAGGCTTGTTTTCCTCTTTCCAATGATAGCTAATACAGCCCTGTGTTATTCCGTTAACCCAAATCGATCGTTGACTGGGCACTCTACTACCGTCCTTGCTACTATCAGAGACATATATGTGTATATATGTCTCTGCTACTATCAAGTTAAATTGTGGTCTTTATTTTTTTTTTATGTTTATGATAAAGTTGAAATTCAAGGCCATATTTTAACAAAAGTGAAGCTTGTCCTTAATTCGGGTATTGTTGATTAGTGACAATCGGTTGATAAAAGGACCCTCACCAAGAGCCTCTGCAGAGCCCGATGTGAAATGATTGCTCCCTTACCGTCAGTTACCTCAGTCAGGAAACCAGTCGGTGAACACTAACTTCCGGTTTTACGTGGAACTGCCATAGTGGAAATTTTAGCCGGTTGTACACAATTTATAGCAATTTAAGAGTAACAGAATCATCTTATGGCATTATGTTGACGAAATTTGAAACAAAATCTGCAAGAGTGAAAGGTAAACGGAAGCAAATTGATCGTCTATAAGGCTTAATTTAGGGTTCAAGGGGTAGACGCTTTAAAAGGAGACAACAGATACCAACTTCCAAGGGGCAATACAAAAATCATATGTCTTATAAAACAAACAACACCATGGCCCAAAAGAACGGTTCATCGTAAGGTTTAAACAAATATGACTGCGTTTATGTAAGACATAATAGTGTCCTATGAAAAAGTGTCCACCTGGACGGGTGCAGGCCGTTTCGTAACCTGGTCGTTTCGTAACTAGTCGATTAGTAACTTACTAGGTCGTTTCCCGGTACCTCGAATGACCGAATAACACCGTTATTATCCGAATAACACTTGTAATGACCGAATAACACTTGAAATTTTAATATTAGCACATATTGGTGACTTTTAAATCAACTTTGTTGTAAAATCAGAACATTGCATCTAATAATGATCAATTATCAGTCCAATGAGGTTAAAACACCTGTAGAGTTTTAATTTGTCACTTGTTACTTCACAGTCAAAATATGATAAAATTTTTACACATAGCGCGATGCATTGCGGCCGAATTTTATGCGTAGCGGTACCGCAATGCATGAATAGCCTAGGGAAAACACTAAGCAATCATTCTTTTATTCTACCCGTAGTGATTCCCTTGGTCGCCATGTTGGATGTACATATTATATTTATAATGATCTTTATGAACTTACCTGCTTTCTATATATCATTTTTAAGTTATAAAATACACTTATAATATACTATTATTTAATAATCAATGTTTAAAAGTCACCAATATGTGCTAATATTAAAATTTCAAGTGTTATTCGGTCATTACAAGTGTTATTCGGATAATAACGGTGTTATTCGGTCATTCGTGTTACCCGGTCGTTTCCTAACCTGAGACGTTTTGTAACCTTATATCAATATATAATAACAATATGAGTCGTTGGTTACGTAAAAAATAATAAAAAGACTTATTGATGTATAAATATATAACTGTATCTATATTTATTTATTAAATGATTGATTGCACATAATTTTACACTTTACAAGTACAGTTTTGCACACATGCGAATAGAGCAGAAGAATTTAAATTGTCCATCTTATTTAGATGTACCCTGTCTTTATCAAAGTATTTAGTCTTCTGCCACGTGCTTTGATGTCTCCAATATTTGACACCACTCATCTTTATGTTGCTTAGTTCTTTATTTATCTTCTTTTTTTTCTATCATAAGTTGTTTCTTTCATGTTTCTTGTTTTTAGTCTGACGATGTTGGAGCCTATAACTACAGAAGGAACATCTAAGCCCTTGACATCTTTTGCGAGTTGTTCAATCTCTGATGCTGTGTGGGTGATGCAGATAATTTGTCCCAGATGTCATTCTCTCCAATCTGTATGAAAACAAAGTCTAGATTAAAGTCTCAATGACTGTACTTTTCTCCCGCCTACCCCGTGAAGCTTTGTTTTTAAATAATAACTTTAACTGTTTCATTTAAACTAATTAATTTAAACTCACACTTTATAACCATATATAATTAAACAAGGTACGAAACGTCTCAGTTACAAAACAACGTAGTTACGAATCGACCAGGTACGAAACGACCAGGTTACGAAACGACATGCATTCACCCGGACACTTTTTCATAGAATTTTTTTAATAATGTCCATTGCCATGAAATATTGTCCCTCAAGTGGACAGCTTTTGCTGAAAAGTTATGAAATAGTATCAACCACAGGACAAGTTTTCATAGTAGTTGCTATTAAATTGTGTCCTCCAAGGGAAGTAATACAAAGGTCATTAAAAAGTTTTATTATACTTGAATTTTAATAAAATCTGAAGGATTGATTAGAAATTGATCAATAAACAATTGTAAACAAACAAATAATGGATGGAAGTAAATATATAGAGACATTTAAGTTCTAAGAAATACCCAGCTAATGCTAATGACAAATAAATTCAATGAAAATAGAAAAATAAGAAGGAAGTGTGTAAAGTATAAAATCAAATGTGAAGAACTTTACTATATTTATTATTAGAAGAAGGCAAAAGAAAATATAGAATTTTGGTATTAAATAATGTCCATTGCCATGAAATATTGTTCCCTTAGTGGACAGCATTTTACAGCAGCAGTTATGAAATATGGTCCACCTACAGGACAATTTTTCGTGGTAATTGTTATTAAACTGTGTCCTACAAGGAAAATAATACTAAGCAGCATCTGTTACTTGTTTGAATTTAAATCATTATACATGTGATGTATATATATTAAAAAATATAAATAAGAAATATTAAAAGAATGGTATGAGTGCCAATGAGACAACTCACTACCAAAGTAACAATGTATTAAAGTTCGCATTTATAGGTTAAAATACCTCCTGTAATAGCAAGGCAATGGATATCATTTAATACTTTAATGATATATCAAAAAATGTCCTGGCGGACATAATGTCCTGTGAAAAAATGTCCACTTGGACAGAATTATAGTATTAATTTTTCATACCTGAGGACATATTTTCATAGAAAATTGTGTCCAGGACACATTTAAATAAGTAAATATTGTCCATGGACAGTATTTACTATGAAATAATGTCTGCTGGACATTATTTCATGGGGGACATTATTAAATCCTACATTTACACCACATAATTTACTGTGAGCCTGACCTTTCTCCCACAAAACACAAAGTGAATGGTTGGTGCCTAAAGGCTAGAGTGATATTGAGTACATGCTTTGTATATGCTATCAGAATTATTCCAGTTTACAGTCAAACAAGACACATTTCACGATCGCACCCCACACATTCGCACCCTTCTTCACGATAAACTCTTGAATCTACAGACCCGAAGCTCAATTTTACTATAATTTCATTTTGATTGATATAGGATGCAAATGTGTAGGGGCAAACGTGTGGGGTGCGAACATGTTCTGGGAGTGAACACACCCGATACTGACACATTGACCAGAGGAACAAAAAAGTCAGAAGACTAGCAGAAGTGACTTCCTCTGTACAGAACTCTTAATCACAGTGTTAGTGCTTAAAAATATGTTTTAATTTTTAGGTAAAGGTTTAGGGCATAAGCATAAAATATTTATTTATAAGTTGGGTATACATGTAACAATACAACATAAGCTTTGTAGAGCTTTTAACCCACATACACATGACTTGTATGATAAACACAAGATATAAAACAGAAAGCATGCTGCAGGTAGCATAAATGCATGTACTAATAGCAAAGCAAATTGTAAATATTTACTCTTTTCTATCCAGGCTTAGCTAAATCAGTTGGTGCAATTCATGGGCTAAGACCTGGCCAGAAAATTTGTCACCCTCTCAAGATATTTCTTCCTTATGGATAAAAGAGATTGCTTTCGGCTGTGGATATTATGTAAAACTGTTTGTTTGCTATTTCAGGTCTTACCTTTCACCCTAAGAGACCCTGGGTGTTGACAAGTTTATTCAATGGAGTTATCCAGTTATGGGACTACAGAATGTGTACATTGATAGACAAGTTTGACGAACATGATGGTAGAACACTTAAATTTGTTGTTTGATAAACGTTTTATTTATATATATGTCTTATATTGAGAAGGGGTGGTCTCTTTTGTAACGATTATGGAAACATTAGAAATGGCTAACTTCCATGTTTTAGATTAATAGTGTAGATTAACCACCTCTCTAATTGAGAAAATTTTAAATGCTCACGCTATTTAGTAGATAACTTATTGTATTTTAAGCTTGGCCTTTCGTAAAACATAGATTTTACAGTCGCTATTTGAGTTTACTTAGCGGTGCATAGCAGAGTGCTATTTTTCGCATTTTGCGAAATAATAAAAATTGTGGCGATTAAAATTCATCATTGGCAAAAGAAATGTAACGGGTCTACTTTGTCCATCATGTTGACTTTTTTCTGGTTTCTCGGACTTCTTCCCTGATCAGACAATACTGTGAATTCACCTTAAACTTGTTCCGATTTTGATAGAAAATCAATTATCAGCTGATTGCATTTTAGAGCTATCGGCAACAATGGACTAATTAACAAAGGTGTGGATCGTATTGTTTAATAAAATGTTGTGGTTAAATGGTGTCACATGTCACCAAAAGGATAATCCCAATTTATTTACAACTTTGATAGAAATAATTGTTTTGTTAGAAATAAGGAAAATTTTAAACAAAAAGTACATTAGTAGCCGAAAAATATATTGTTTTGGCGAAAGGTGGCGAAAAAGAAAATTGACCCAGGGGAAACCCTGCATGGTATTACATAATTATACTTTTTCCACTAGCCATGCAACAGTACTATCATTTAGATACACATATTTAGTCCTATAGACGATTTAAGAACAAAGATAAAACTATTTATCAATAAAACTTAAATTCATTGAGGAAAATATCTTTTTATGTCATATTCATTGCTTCTCTTAAATAATTGTATAAATTTAATATAAAGTAACTGAAATTCATGAACTGAATCGTTGACATGCAAGTTGTACAATTTCAGTGTTATATGTCACTGTGTACTTACAGGTCCTGTAAGAGGAATCTGTTTTCATAGCCAACAGCCATTGTTTGTATCTGGTGGGGATGATTATAAAATTAAGGTTTGTAATTTAAACAAATAGTTATGTTTTAAGAAAAAAAACAAAAGACACGGAACAGTTTTTTATTATTCCCTATAATGAAGTTGTGAAAGAGATAGTAAAGTAACACTGTCATTTGTATAATAGAAAAACAAAGGATATGGGGTATCCATCCATGACACAAAATCAGTACATGCACAACAAAAAACACACAAAAAGCAAAGGAACAGCGCTTTCATTGCTGTATGTCTGTGGTCTCTATAGAAAAAGTTTGTAGAAATGTATAATGTGCCTCGTGTGGTAGATTATAAAGGTACAATGGTTGTATCTTAAGATTATGATCTCTAGTCAGTTCTTGTTCAATGATCATATGGTCAAGGATATGAAATAACAGTATGGTAAAAGCTTGTATGTGTTAAAGAGCCTTTGATGTTTTCTTTTCATTGAACAGTGGTGACATGTAAGAAGACTGTGAAACTCAAATCAAAGTTCTAAAATCTCCTTACTAGACATGCAAACCATCTGATCAGTAAGAAATAAAATTAAAAACTCATTTACAGTAATTTAATTAATATTAGGTATAAGATTTGTAAAAATATTGAGAAAGCAGTCCAAAACAACCAATCTCTTTACAATAATTTACAATGTATCATATGAGGGGCTCCAGTAGGGTACTCTTCTTAGGTCACAAGGTCATGTTTAAGAATTGCCTCTTCCCTGGTATCTTTTAAGCAGATTTTAGAAAGTAGGACTTGAATATTTTAAAGATCACAGGTCCTTTAAAAGACATCAGGTCGAAAGTTTGTCCACTAAAACCCCAAGGTTGCAGGTCAGAATTGACCATGTTGGAGCCACATATGTATGGCAAAAATTGGAATGGGTCAAATTCTAACACAAACTAAAATTTTAAAAGCTACATTTATAGTGATAAGATGTGTTAAATTGGAAAAGTCTGAATTGAATATTGCCAGAGATATTTAACATGCAGTCATTCCTGGTCCTGGTCCATAAAAGGGGCACCTGCTTATAATGTGCAGTCCTGAAACCGCAATGTATTCTCATATATAATTCTCTTTTATATAGCATGCAGTGGGCACCATTTTCAGTGGCAATATGGATTGAAAACCTGTTAAAACAGGCAGTTCCGATGAATCGCAAATGAAAAATGAGGCTACTTCAAAAACTTTTCACCTACATATCAGATATTGTAACCATCAGCTTACTTCATTAAAATATGTGACAGAATTGATGAAAAATATATTAAAATATGTGGAAAAAAACATAAATTATGCATCATGTTACAGATTTTTATACGACCGCAAAAAAATTTTGCGGTCGTATATTGGTATGATGTTGGCGTCGTCGTTGTCGTTATTGCCGGCGTCGTCGTCCGAAGACACATTGGTTTTCGCACTCTAACTTTAGTTTGAGTGAATGGATCTCTATGAAATTTTACCATAAGGTTCAATACCACAAAAGGAAGGTTGGGATTGATTTTGGGGTTATGGTACCAACAGTTAAGGAATTTGGGGCCAAAAATAAGCATTTTTGTAACTTCCAGACAAACCTTGTGTGTTAGTGTATGGATCTCTCTGACATTGTACCACAAGGTTCCATATCACAAAGGGAATGCTGGGATTGATTTTGGGGGTAATTGCCTCAAAATTTTAGGAATTAGGGGCCAAAAAACAAGCATTTTTCTAGTTTGTAGACAATAACTTGTGTTCAAGTGTATGGATCTCTCTGAAATTGTACTGCAAGGTACCATACCACAAAGGGAAGGCTGGGATTGAGTTTGGGGGTGATGAATCATAAGGGGGTTCAAAAAATTGGGGGGGGGGGGTTTCTTTTTTTCTTTAAGATTTTCCATTTTAAATTGGTTATTTCTGATTTATATATAAAAGCAAATAATAATGATATGGTTTGAATAGGTAAATCAAAAATTTTTAAGTTCTTAGACCACATTTCATTCTGTGTCAGAAACCTATGCTGTGTCAAATATTTAATCACAATCAAAATTCAGTGCTGTATCAAGCTTGAATGTTGTGTCCATACTTGTCCCAACTGTTCAGGGTTCGACCTCTGCAACGTATCAAGCTGCGCCAAGCGGAGCATTTTATTTACAAGGCTTTTACATGTTTTTTTCTTTTCAGGTTTGGAACTACAAACAGAAAAGGTGTCTCTTTACTTTACTTGGTCATCAAGATTACATAAGAACAACATTCTTTCATCATGTAAGACTTCCATGTATTTATACAAGTCCTTTTGTATTTTGTAGTATTTAGTAAAATACATAAGCTACAAGTTAACACTGACAAGCTATGTAGCCTTCTAAATTACTAAATGTTTAGTCTAGTTTTATTTTAATTATTGAGGTCAAATCTTTCTTAGTTATTTTAGTAAGTTTCATATCTAGAGATCTTCAGAAAATTACCTCCATCAAAAGTCAAACATTGATCAAGGAAATGATGTTATCAAACTTAAGTGTTGGTCTGATGGTTTATGAAACTTCAAACAGAAAGTAAGGGTTGGGAGTCTTATCCACATTTTGCATTGAATAACTAAACAATCAAAACAAAAAAAGAAAAGTTCAGTTAAAGTTGAAATTTGGTTGAATTATTCTCTTGTGATTTTTATCTGTTGAGATGATTTTTTATGCCCCAACATTAAGGCTAGAGGCAAATAGGCTTATCTTGTACATACCAGTATGTCATGTAAGAACTTACAATGTACATACTATCTAAAATTGGTTTCCAGATGATAATTTGAATAAGCCAACAGATCATTTAAATTTGGAATGTAATTAGGGATTACTCAACACAGTACCAGTGGGAAATTGAACAATTTTACTTTTGTCTTTCCATATATAGCTTGATAAAGTTGAAAATAGACAAATTTGAGGTTTTTTCGAATGATAAATTGAGTAATTCTTTCAGTATCATTTGTTGGAGATGCTTTTATGAATCAATAAGCACAGATTCAGTTTAAATTTGATTTGTGTAAAAATGAATGAAGCAATCTTTCTGGAGTTTATGTCACCAAAGGAAAAATGCAGATATACATGTAGTACATGTTGCTTTTACAAATGACTTGGGAAAATGTGCATTTATTTTCAGGAATATCCTTGGATATTGAGTGCTTCAGATGACCAGACAATCAGAGTATGGAACTGGCAATCAAGAACCTGCGTTTGGTAAGATTTAGTACAAAGTTATAATATTTATGCCATAATTTTTTTGTTTTTGAAAATAAAAACTTTTATTCATGAAAAAAAATGGTAACAGTTTAAGACAGTATGGTTATATAACAATAAGAAGATGAGGTTTGATTGCCAATTAGACAACTATCCACTATCTATATTCAAATATTAAAGTCACTGTACAAACTTCAAAAATGAGAGAAAACCCATATCGCTTAGTCAGCTATAAGGCATATGTAAAGCACATTTTTTGCAGGAAAATTATGGTACACTTCTCTTGTAACTGTTAATGGTTTGTTCACATTTTTGGTCCATGGTATCACTTCGATTAAAAAAAAAACAGATTTTTTGTCAGTTGTAGAAGATCTCTTAATGTTCATTTATAATGGATATAACAACCTATCAAACTTAATATAGATAATGCAATAGGTGCTAACATAAATCATAGTCCCAAGCTGTACAAATGTAAAGAGAGACAGATTTATATTTAAAATATCTGAAATATTTAATTAAAAATTTTGCTGATATGAATGAACTTTTTTTTTTTTTTCATTTATAGTGTATTAGCAGGACATAGTCATTTTGTAATGTGTGCACAATTTCATCCATCTGAGGACTTGATAGTGTCAGCCTCCCTTGACCAGACTGTTAGAGTATGGGACATTTCAGGTATATATTGATTAAAACATTTTTAAAAAGAGACCCACACATAGCCTCTGGCTGTTGGCAGTCCTCTTTAAATAAATAAAGAATTAAATTAAAAACTTTTTTTTTAGTTGAAAAATATGTGGGACACATCATCAGGTATATATCATGTTAGACATTTCTGAGTTGAAAACTCGTATGACACATCAGGTATAAATTGAGAAAGACATTTCTGAGTTGAAAACTTGTATGACACATCAGGTTTAAATTGAGAAAGACTTTTCTGAGTTGAAAACTCGTACAACACATCAGGTATAAATTGAGAAAGACATTTCTGAGTTGAAAACTCGTACGACATATCAGGTATAAATTGAGAAAGACATTTCTGAGTTGAAAACTCGTACGACACATCAGGTATAAATTGAGAAAGACATTTCTGAGTTGAAAACTCGTATGACACACCAGTATAAATTGAGAAAGACATTTCTGAGTTGAAAATTCGTACGACACATCAGGTATAAATTGAGAAAGACATTTCTGAGTTGAAAACTTGTATGACACATTAGGTATATATTGTGGAAGACATTTATAGTTGAAAACTTGTAGGACACATCAGGTATATATTTTGAAAGACATTTTGAAGTTGAAAACTTGTACATCAGGTATATATTTTGAAAGACATTTTGAGGTTGAAAACATGTAGGACACATCAGGTATATATTGCGAAAGGCATTTGAAGTTGAAAACTTGTAGGACACATCAGTTATAAATTGTGAAAGACATTTAGAAGTTGGAAAACTGGTAGGACATATTAGGTATATTTTGTATATGACATTTCTAAGTTGAAAAACATTCAGACACATCGGGTATATATTGTATAAGACATAAGTTGAAAAAATGTGGGACACATGAAGTTTATATCATGTAAGACATTTATAAGTTCCCAAACTTTTAGGACACAACTGGTATATATCCTATATAATAAGACTTTTCTATGTTGAATATGACACATCTTATGTATTTTGTATAAGACAAATTTGTAAGATGGAAAAGTGTGACATATCAGCTATATAGTATAACAAAGATGATAAGTTGAAAAAAATGTGTGACACTTCAGGTATGTTTTGTATAAGATATTTCTAAGAGGTAAAAATTGTTACTAATCAAATTGCTTTTTTTAACAAAAAAGTATGTTATTTTATCTAACTGTTATTTGATCTTCCTGTACCTATGAATTGGTTGTTCTTATTTCTGCACTAAGTATTATTATTGTTGTAAAAAATTTAATAAAATTATACCTCTTATATGGTATTTGTAGTGTTTCTCATCCAATTGTATAAAAGTGCATGTACTATATGATTCTAGTTCAGAATTTACATTTACAATTTTAGTGTTTTCTTTGTGAAAACATTTGACTGGCTAAATGATTTGGATTGGAAGGACATTTGATTTGCACCAGGTGTTGTCATAACACAGTTGAATGGAATTAGTGTTTGCAACTTCCATGTTCTGTCTGTTACTTGTTTCAGCTGTTTTTTATTTACTTTGCTGTAATTCTTTGCTTTTTCTTCTAGGGATGGTTGCCAAAAGTGCAAGCGGGGAGGGTGAGATTTCTAATTGTCCTGTGGTGTTGGAATGAAATTGATTAATATTTGCTATGTATGTAAATTGTCCAAAAAAATGGCGGTAGTTGGATGTTTCAAAATTTCAATATCCTCTATAGTCACTTGAATTACCTCTGAATGATTTTTTTTAAAGAATTGAATGAAATGAATGGGCAAATCTTGTTGATAACTGCTAATTAGATTTGGGAGAATATGTCCAAATGAAGTGAACCCCCTTCTCTATTTCAGCATACTGGACCCAGATCAAAGTTTTTTACTCTCTTCCAACCCTCATGATAACTTACAATTAAAAGGAATCATGCTTTAAATCAAAATTCAAACTCTTACCGATCTTATCAAATGGCATTAATTATGTGCTTGCCCCTGTTTCCTTCAAGACAAGAGAATAATTACAAGATCTTTTGTATGCTATTTTTGTTCTTGACAAAATTATGATAATTTATATATTTAAGCATTGGTATATATACTACCAAAGTTATTTTGATTCTTTGAAACCTTGTTTTTTAGTGTTTTCATAAAGAATTACATTTTATTAAAATAACAGTGCATTTACATCATTGAAGAATATGTGAATGTGTTTGAGAGTTTGCATGCATTTTTGTTGTAAAGCTAGCCTCCTTCAATGTGTATATTTTATAAAGCCTTACCTCATTTCCGTAGTGAAAAGAAGGTTTTTCAGAAAAGAAGCTCGCTATTATTAAAGTAAAAACAATATCAGCATCCTAATTATAACCATGTTTACTATATTCAGACCAGAATGCATTGTAAAAGTGTACTTAACAACATAAATAGCGCACCACATCTGCCCATATATAGAAGTTTCACAATTATTAATTTTTGCTACAAATTTGTAGAAATCTGTTTTATTTTAAGCATAACCTTAAAATTAATGGGGAGTTTACAGAGAAATTTACATTTTAGTTGCAATAATGGTGATTTGAACTTTAAATGTAATAAAATCGAAAGTTTGAGATAAGTCAATTTCTAATTGGTCTTAGACAAAAATTAGATTAATTAACTGAAAATCAAGTCATTTCCGTTGTTTGAAGATGAAAAGTTACACATGACTTAAGTTTTCAAAAATTTTGCAACCTATTTTTGTTTTGTTGAATAAAACATTGTATTTTTTTGAGATGTCAAAAATTAAAATTGAAAAAATTCTCATTTTCCCAGAGTATGGTGTTTATTACTTCAGAAATGTTGTATCAAAAATTTGACTCGTTTCAATCACCTTTAATAAAGTTATATGCAATAGAAATGTTTACTCCAAAGAAATTTAATGGAGGTGTTGTGTTTCTTTTGTTGTTGAGTATATTTGTTTTATAATTCTTTCTTTTTTTGGCAAATTTTAGGAAAGAGCTAAAAAAGTATCACTGAACAAATATATCGTTCTTATTGAAGATTCCATATTTAAGTTTAATAATACCTTAAAAATGAAAAATTGAAAATTTTATTTGACCTGCAAATTCATGAAAATTAAAGTTGAGAATTATATAAACGTTTATTTAAATTTTTTCTGTTCATCTCATGAAAAGGAAATACAAACCAATATTTACTGATAAAAATCCATGTTTAAAGCCAGTACATAGGGATGAAGTTTGTTAAGCTATATCATGATATTTCTATTTGCATCCTGTTATGATGCCTTGATAGCATGATTCCACCATAACTTGGCAGGGTGATACATTTACAATATATGTAAGACTATTTCTATTTGTTAGCTGTACACCTTAAACTGAGTATTTGAAATGATTATGATGTTGCTTGAACTTGATTTTCATTAAAAAAAAGGCAGCCATTTATAAGTAAATGGATCATTTTCACATGAGAAATAAGCTAAAGATTTAGTAAATTTCAAATAAACAGTAACTTTGTAAAATGGAATTTTATTGCATAGTCTGTTGTTTTAAAATTATTCCTTGTCCTGATCCTATATGTTAAATTTGGATAAATTGTGTTGTTAAAAAGTTTTATTTGGAATTTTTTTTGTTTAAAATATCTTTATACTTCATCCAATAAAATGTCAGTAATGGAATAGGTATCAAGATGTAGATGAAGAGGTCTAGGAATGGTAGATACAAGAAAATGTTTTGTTATACTAACCATAGATAATAACCATACTGCATGTTAGTGGCTAGAGTGGTAGTAAATATTTCACCAGGCATCATTTCAAGGATTCGTTAAGAGGCTATCGATTATTTCTTAAAATTTGACTTTAATTCCAGGTCTGAGGAAGAAGAACGTCTCACCTGGCCCATCAAGTATAGAGGACAGACTAAGAGCCACAGGGCAGACTGATTTATTTGGAATGTCTGATGCTGTTGTCAAACATGTTCTTGAAGGACACGACAGGGGAGTTAACTGGGCAGCATTTCATCCTACACTTCCACTGATTGTATCAGGAGCAGACGACAGACAAGTCAAGTTATGGAGAATGAACGGTGATTATTAATATGCTCTTATGTTCTAATTGTAACAATACATTATTGATATGTATATAATTCATCATTTCAGCATCTAAAGGACTATGGGTAATTTCATGAAAATATGTCACGTTATTGTTTGAATTTCCATTGTTTAGGATGTTTTTGGAAAAAATATTACCTAAAATGCATTTGACTCTGAAAGGGTGAATCATAAAAATGTCTTGTTTTTCACAAATATTCATATGTAAGGAAAGAGAGGATAATGGTATTCTGCTTTAAAGAATGTTACGCTGCTCACATTTCAACATTTCCTTAATTATTTGAAAACTCTCTGTCTTTGACCTTAACGATGCATTTGATTATTTTTCCCCTTTATTTCTCAGTTCTCAGCTTATTTAAGAACATAAGAATTAGGAGATTTTGCATGATTTCCAATGAGAAAAATATCCACCTAAAGACAGAAGAACATACATCTTAAATATAAATTTTTTTAAAATATTTTTTAATTCTATAATTTTTTGTGCATTTTTCATACAATTGAATATACCTTTCTTCTTTGCCAATATTTTTCATAAGGAAAAATCAGTACAAAGTTTTTCCAAAGCTGAAAATTGTCATTTACAAATGCTTGTATCTTAAAAACAATCAGACAACCTATCTATATTTTCCTATTATTTTTGATGTATTAAACATTCCCTAATAAAAAATGAATTCATTTATGAAATTTGAATATTTCTATATTTCAGCAGCAAATTTCTTTCATTATATGTTTCTATTCTCATTATTATGAAATAAACAACAAACATGTTATTTTACAGATGCTAAAGCATGGGAGGTAGACACATGCAGAGGACACTACAACAATGTTTCCTGTTGTACTTTCCATCCAAGACATGAACTAATACTTAGTAACTCAGAGGACAAGAGTATCCGGGTCTGGGATATGAGCAAAAGGTTTGTATAGGTTGTTGTAATGTTGTATAAAATGTTTGAAATGAGAAAATGTGGTATGATTTTAAATGAGACAACTATCCACTAGAGTTAAAACAAAGTAGAAGTCAGCAATTATTAGTCACTATACGGCCTTCAACAATGAAAAAAATCTCATACCTTATAATTGGCTATAAAAGGCCCCGACATGAAAAATGTGAAACAATTCAAACAAGAAAACTAACGGCCTAATTTATAACAAAACAATTTCTAAAAAAACATACATGTAAATGAATGACATTAACCTATTACAACCACTCTACTACAGCAGTGTTCCATTTAGGTCGTTTTCACAGGCGGTCCGCCCGCCCTTTCAGTGCCGCCTGTGCCCTTTTTCTGACGCCTGTGCCCTTTTTCAGACGCCCTGCCCTTTTTCTCAAGTCCATGCCTTTATTGTCGTAATATTTTGATGAAAATACTATTATTCTACCTGTCTTCATATTTATGACAAGTTTATGACCCTCAGCTAATTAACATTTACAGCTGGTGTAATAAGTTGTGATTACAGATAATCCTCTTATCGCCATCGAAGGGTCGTTAATCCGTTAATCAAACCTCATAATTGACCATTGTAATTATTTTTCCCATTAAATTCGGTCAGTCAGCATTTCAATTTAAGATTTCTCAAAAGACCACAATTTACAGTTCGTTTATCCATAGATGTTTTGTAGTTTCGTCAATTTAACAAAATTGTTTTTCCCGAGTGTTCATTTAATTTCATATTTTCTCAAGCGATAACTTATCCCAGCTCAGTTGACGTAGTTTCGTCATTTGAGCGATATTTCGTCACATTTTATATAACTTTTCATGAAATCTTTTGACAATTTTGATTATAAAGATAAAACTTCAATAATATTTTCACGATTCAAACATGTGCTTTCTTTATCATGAATCGAGCATGCGTGAACGTATCTTTATAAATAGACAATTTAATGTAAAATACAAAGTCGTTTAGTTTCAAATTAACCAGAGAGACAAATATTTATTTTACTGAACAACTGAATTTTAAAAAGGATAATTTCTTGCCTTTACTTTAAACACAAACCAATCCGTAGATGAACCCGATTCATTCTAAATTTATTATCCACTTGTCACTTCCTGTTTTCATTTCGCTTAAAAATCGAAAGTAATGTAAACATGATCTTTCTTGATATATTTAAAATAGACAGTCTTTTAATCATTCCAAGCTCATAAAATTGAATTCCAAATATCGATTTTAAATGGTTTCACAGGGATATTGATTATGCAGTGAAATAGTCGTTACAATTTCATTTATGCTGTGATTCTTTGCTTTGAAAAGAGGAACCTGACTTTTGTTGATCAGGATGTCCCTCAAAATAACTGAAATTGTGAACTAAATTTCTGGATCCTTGTTCTTATCTTCATATTTAAGCATCACACCAGTAGAATCATACCATGATTGCCTACATTTGTAGCATGCATAAGGCCTTTAAAGATCCTTGTCCTTACAGGACTAGGGCATATGTATAGCTAGTAATATACATCATTGGTCCCTTACTGTTACCCGAAATAAGGTTGATTTTCATCTAGCGTAAAAGTTACTAAACCCTCTCAAAACTCCTAGCTGAAACCCCTTGCAGTTTACATAGGACATGCCCTTTTTGAAATATCGATCATCGTGCTAAAGTGCCCTTTTCATGATTGGCTCCCTGCCCTTTTGAAATCCTAGCTGGAACACTGTACAGGCTCCTAAATTTGGACAGGCACATAAAGATTGTGTCAGGGTTAAACATGTTTGTGAGCGCTCAACCCCAATGCAGAATGTTATGGATAGAAATTAAAGATATAATTAATATCAGAAAAGCTACAGTGACAGTCCTGTAGTTCACAAAAGTCTTATGATAAAATCTTTTCTAGATCATGAACAGTTCAGTACAAATAATATTCTGCTTTAGTCTGAATATTCTTTTGCAATTGTGCCAAGGGCAGATGTAGGTATAAATTTACAGTAGGTAAAACACAATGTGTACACAATATAAAAATAAGAAGATGTGGTACGATTGCCAATGAGACAACTATCCACCAGGGACCAAATTACATAGAAGTTATCAACTACAGGTCACCGTAAGGCCTTCAAAAGTGAGCAAAAAGAGCTCCTTTGAATAGCATATTTAAAATGCATCTTTTAATTTTAAAAACAATGATTATTTTGAAAATATCTTCCATTATTTAACAGGACTGGAGTACAGACTTTCCGTAGAGAACATGATAGATTCTGGATCATGGCTGCTCATCCAACTCTGAATTTGTTTGCTGCTGGTCATGACAGTGGAATGATTGTGTTCAAACTAGAACGTGAACGTCCAGCCCATGCAGTTCACAATAATATAGTGTACTATGTTAAAGACAAGTACCTGAGAAAACTGGACTTTAACACTTCAAAGGATGGAGCAGTCATGCAAATCAGAGGGTATGTAAATATATATATAAATTTGTTTTTGCTGAACTTCTGTTTTCATTGTTGCCAGGAATAAAGTGTTGGGGAAGTATTCAGTACACAATAAATAAAAGAAATATTAACAATAAAAGAAAAGAAAACAGTAACTGATAAAGTTTATATAATGACCTTCACACATCTTTAGATCATTTCATATCAAACATACCTCTGAAATAGTATATTTGTATAACTATCAAGTTTGACTGGCAATCTTGCATATACAGACTTTAGATAAAGCTTTATGTTTTATCTTTTATGTCTTTACTTTGTTCTACAGTTTGAATGTTATGTTATAGGGGAAGCAGATCTCCAGTATATAGTATGTCCTACAACCCAGCAGAGAATGCTGTCCTGCTTTGTACAGTAAGTACATCAATGTTGTTAGGATCATATGTAGGAGGGTCTAGATGGGGTTTACAGAATAGAGTGATGGGCCAATACTACAGAAAATGGACCATAAAAATAAAGATAACAAAAAATGTGGCAAAAAACAAACAAAAAAAGATTAAGAGAAAATAGGCCAAAAAAATAAAGAATAAAGAAAAATGGGGTGCTAAAATATACAGAATAGAGAATAATGGGCAAAACTTATAAAGAAAAGAGAATATGCAGAATTAAAGGAACCCTCATACAGACCCTTATGTAGTAACAACCTTGATAGAAGAATATTTTGAGGTTTTATATATGATGATGCAAGAGGTATCCCCAACCTTCCTTAAATTTCTACTTTCAGTAACTGAATTAAATTATATATCATGTTAATCCAATATATCTTACTTCTGAAAAATTGAAATATTAACATAGTCTTGAATAATTGCAATTTGAGAAGAATCAAAAAGATACTAGACAATTGAAAATTCTTCAATTTATATCTGGCTGTTTGTGCTTATAGATAAAATGGTGAATTTAACAAAGTAATAAACTAGTATTCATGAAGAAATTTATTAACAAACATAATGTTAGATCTTTGTTTATTATTGTTTTTGATTTGACCTGTAAAAAGTAAATTTCGTTTAATTTTTCAGAGAACACAGGTTGTAGAAAACTCTACATATGATTTATATCCTATACCAAAGGATAGTGATTCACAGAACCCTGATTGTAAGTCATGCTAATGTTTATTTAAATTTGCTTACAAACTAAATACAGTTTCTTAACTCTATTGCCAACCATTTGGACAAAAAGTGGCATTTTGCCTCATAACTGTTAGAGCTTGTTTCAAATGGACAAAGTGGTATATGTTGCAATAATTTTCAAAAATTTCAAGAACTAAATTAAACTGTGAAAGCTGACGTTGTGAATAATTTAGTGTACTGTAAATTCAAAAATTATTTCGTGCATTTATTATTGTGATTTTTGAAGAATGGACAAAAATGTGAGAGTGATTATTGCGATTTCAGGAAAATCTGCATAATATATGTATTAGACATTAGAATGTGAGTTCGTTTTGCCATCCTCACTAAGTCGCATTGAAATAACCTCACAATTATTTCTGAATTTACAATAAATTTTTTTGTCAATCTTATAGGTGTGAATGGTACATAAAAAGGGAAGCAACAAAAATGACCCACAATACCACAGACTACATCAACAAGCAACACAGTAACTCCTCAAAAAATCTGACATACAAACAAAGATAAAAAAAACTAACAAACATGGTCCAGATAGCCTGACTGGGTACAGGCACCAAGAGGGTAGAGGTTAAACCAGTTTTATGCATGCACAAACCTCCCTGTTGCCTAACTAGGCTATATGTTGTAAAACAAAAACACACAACAAAAATCTACACATTGCAACTACCAACAAGATGACCACCAACTAGAACAAAGAAATAAAAAATGGCACATATTTGTGAAATCAGGGTAAAAATATTTATTTGCATGTATGGATTGTTACATTTTGTGTTGTTCATTTCTGACATACACCATATGTATTGTGGTTGCTTCACAATTACAGCTTTTAATCATTTTATGGATATATAAATGCTATTTTATTTAGCTCCTGATGGAAAGAGGTCAGCTGGACTGACTGCAGTATGGGTAGCCAGGAACAGATTTGCAGTCTTAGACAAAACTCACAGTGTAAGTGGTTTCATATTTGAAGTTTTTCTTTACATAATTTACAGTGGATTCACTATTATTCATGGGATACCAACTTTCGTGGACACAGGTGAACCACAAACTTAAACGTTCAACGAAATTACATATTTGCAATAGGCTTGTATGCAGACTTTTGCAAAACCATGAAAATCAAATATCCACAAAAATACTCAATCCATGAAAATTGGTACCCACGAAAATAAATGAATCCACAATACATAATTTTTTTCATGATTAATGAACAATGATATGTAGATATTACAAATGCTGTTAAGTTTGAAATAATGTTACTTTTCTCTTGAACATTAATTTTACACATATTGAAGATTAAAGTGTCATGGAAATTTGAACCTTAAATTCCTTCTTATCTAAAAAATACTTCCTGGATTTTCTGTGAAAAGTAATTAAAAGTTACAATTTAGATCAAGTAACTTAATGAATAGAATATTTTTTGTTTGTTTTAGATTGTAATCAAGAATCTTAAGAATGAGGTGACAAAGAAAGTACCAGCCCCTAACTGTGAAGATATTTTCTATGCTGGCACTGGATGTTTGTTATTGAAGGATGCTGATGGTGTCACATTGTTTGATGTTCAACAGAAAAGGTCTGTACATACTTTTGCAATAAATGTTTAAATCCCATCCACTTTGGTACACATTAATTAAAGTCAACATTTATTGATAGCATCATTCATAACTTTATGTCAACATGATTGAGTACATTAACTAAACAAAAGGATTTAGAGAAAGATAAGCCTCCAGTATATTTATTTTATCAATAAGGAAATGAGTATTTAGTCAGCCAGTGGTGGATTCAGGGAGGCGTAGAGGGGTATGCCCCCCTTTGGTTGGAAAATATATCATTTTTTAGCATAAAATTGTCCCTAAAAAATTACCTCACTTGGTCACCATAAAATAAACAGTTTTATGTAGTTACTCCCCCTTTAAAAATCCTGGATCCATCCCTGTTAGCTGTCAGAATAATGAAAGGAATGTTTTTAATTTTCAGATCGTTGGCTTCTGTGAAGATTTCTAAAGTAAAATATGTTGTATGGTCAGCCGATATGTCATTTGTGGCTCTTCTAAGCAAACATGGTAAGATATTCAAATCTTTTAAATAAGAAAAACAAATTTTAGACTGTTTAAAAAATTCTGACTTGATTATTGTAAAGATATAAAAAATAATACATTTTTGATAGTTCCTTTTGATTTGGATAAATTGTAGAAAATAAGAGATAGAGTGTCTAGAATGAAAACAATAACTGAAAACAGCATATAAAGATAACATTGATGTTACATGTTGTACCCATATTTTGTGCTGTCAAAATATAACGTTAATATTACAGCTTGTACTTATAAAGTATAATATTTATATTGCACAAAGTTCTGTCCGTAATTATAAATAATTTTATTATGATATGATGAACTGTATAATTTCAAAAAAAAATGAGATACGTGCAACATACATGTCATAGTCTTTATTTGTTAGGAATTTAAGTATATAAATTTTGTATATAATTGTTTTTTAGTGATATCTGTGTGTAACAGAAAGTTAGAAAATCTGTGTACCATCCATGAGAACATCAGAGTCAAAAGTGGAGCTTGGGATGAAAGTGGTGTGTTTGTATACACAACTAGTAATCATATTAAATATGCTCTCACAAACGGGTAAGTGTTGCTTCTAAATGGCTAGACAGATGATGATGAAACTTTACTTGTGGTAAGGTCTCCTTTTGGGGCACTTGTTCTAAACAGCTTGACTGATATTGATGAAACTTTAAATATGGAAATATTCTCCTTTTAATGCAAATTCTTCTTAACAGCTAGACAGATATTGAGGAAACTTTGCATGTGGTAATAGTCTCCTTTAAGCACAACTTCTTTAAAACAGCTAGACTGATATGGAGGAAACTTTGCATGTGGTAAAAGTTTCCTTTAAGCACAACTTCTTCCAAACAGCACTAATATTAAGGAAACTTTACATGTGGTAATAGTCTCCTTTTAGTGCAACTTCTTTAGAACAGCTTGACTGATATTAAGGAAACTTTACATGTGGTAATAGTCTCCTTTAAGTGCAACTTTTTAGAACAGCTTGACTGATATTGATGAAACTTTACATGTGGTAATAGTCTCCTTTAAGTGCAACTTCTTTAGAACAGCTTGACTGATATTGATGAAACTTTACATGTGGTAATAGTCGCCTTTAAGTGCAACTTCTTTAGAACAGCTTGACTGATATTGATGAAACTTTACATGTGGTAATAGTCTCCTTTAAGTGCAACTTCTTTAGAACAGCTTGACTGATATTAAGGAAACTTTACATGTGGTAATAGTCTCCTTTAAGTGCAACTTCTTTAGAACAGCTTGACTGATATTGATGAAACTTTTACATGTGGTAATAGTCTCCTTTAAGTGCAGCTTCTTTAGAACAGCTTGACTGATGTTTATGAAACTTAATACAGTTGTAGAACACTACCTGAAAATGTGCATAATGGAATATTATATTCTTCTGGAAATTGTTGTGAAACACTAAAAAAAATTATGCTTTCTGGGGAAACATGAAAAATTATACTTGAATTGTGCAAATTTTTTTGCAGGGACCATGGAATTATTCGAACTCTAGATTTGCCAATCTACATAACCAGGATTAAAGGAAATAGTGTGTATTGCCTTGACAGAGAGGCCAGACCAAGGGTTCTCAGTATAGATCCTACTGAATTTAAATTTAAACTTGCTTTGGTGAACAGAAAATATGAAGAGGTATTATTCAATGTTTTTTTTCTCGTAAAAAATAAAATCTGATTTCAGAAATGTTACCATGTCAAAGGTAACTTGTATGTCATAAAAAAACATCTTTAGCCTCTTTTAAGATATTTCATAATTTTTGAATTTTTAGCTCACCTGGCCCAAAGGGCCAAGTGAGCTTTTCTCATCACTTGGTATCCGTCGTCCGTTAACTTTTACAAAAATCTTCTCCTCTGAAACTACTCGGCCAAATTTAACCAAACTTGGCCACAATCATCATTGGGGTATCTAGTTTAAAAAATGTGTTGCCATGGCTAAAAATAGAACATAGGGGTAAAATGTAGATTTTGGCTTATATCTCTGAAACCAAAGCATTTAGAGCAAATCTGACAGAGGTAAAATTGTTTATCAGGTCAAGATCTATCTGCCCTGAAATTTTCAGATGAATCGGACAACTCGTTGGGTTGCTGCCCCTGAATTGGTAATTTTAAGGAAATTTTGCGGTTTTTGGTTATTATCTTGAATATTATTATAGATAGAGATAGTCTGTAAACAGCAATAATGTTCAGCAAAGTAAGATCTACAAATAAGTCATCTTGACCAAAATGGTCAGTTGACCCCTTAAGGAGTTATTGCCCTTTATATTCAGTTTTTAACCATTTTTCGTAAATTTTTGTAATCTTTTACAAAAATCTTCTCCTTTGAAACAACTAAGACAAATTTAACCAAACTTGTCCACAATCATCATTAGGGTATCTTGTTTAAAAAATGTGTCCGATTACCTTGCCCGCGAACCAAGATGGCCAACATGGCTAAAAAATAGTACATAGGGTAAAATGCAGTTTTTGGCTCATATCTCTGAAACCAAAGCATTAAGAGCATATCTGACGAGGATAAAATTGTTCATTAGGTCAAGATCTATCTGCCCTGAAATTTTCAGACCAATCAGGCAACACATTGTTGGGTTGCTGCCCCTGAATTGGTAATTTTAAGAAAATTTTGCAGCTTTGGGTTATTATCTTGAATATTATTATAGATAGAGATAAACTGTAAACAGCAATAATGTACAGCAAAGTATGATCTACAAATAATCAACATGACCAAAATTGTCAATTGACCCCTTAAGGAGTTATTGCCCTTTATAGTCACTTTTTTACAATTTTCATAAATTTTGTAAATTTTTGTAAATTTTTACAAAATATTTTCCACTGTAACTACTGGGCCAAGTTCATTATAGATAGAGATAATTTTTAGCAGCAAGAATGTTCAGTAAAGTAAGATCTACAAACACATCACCATCACCAAAACATAATTTTGTCATAAATCCATCTGTGTCCTTTGTTTAATATGCACATAGACCAAGGTGAGAGACACAGGCTCTTTAGAGCCTCTAGTTCAGGTTTCCTGAATAAAATTTTTATGGTAATTGAAAAAAGATATGTACATATTTAAAATTTTTAGATAAAATTTGCAACTTTAAAGATATAAAATGGTGAAGGCGAAACTAGCTTCATGAACCTAGAAAATTTTATATTGTGTAGTATAAAGAAAGTTCCAGTTTATGTTCATGGCCATTTTTATTTATAGAATGCATCTGTTTATTTGTTCGAGTTTCAAAAACAAATATTTTTATTTATAGGTTTTACATATGGTAAGATCAGCTAAATTGGTAGGACAGAGTATAATCTCTTACTTACAAAAGAAAGGCTATCCAGAAGTAGCTTTACACTTTGTTAAAGATGAGAAGACAAGATTTGGTCTAGCTTTAGAATGTGGTAATATAGAGGTATGTTTCTATTCAACTATTGAATAATTTCTATAATTATGTCATGATGAGAAACTTAGATATGAATTCATAATCAATTGTTATAAACATTGCTATCAATAAGCCCAAAGATGATATGAGGAAAATTTCAAGACAGGGTTTCTAAGACAATATTAAATCAAAAGTATACAGTTATACAACTAAGATAAATATTAGTATTTAAACTAAAAAAATTACATTAAATTTGATATCCTCATATCATCCACTGTTCTATCTTTACTTGGTAAACAGCTCAGTAATATTACAACTGTAAATTTAATGAATTTTATAATACATTGTAATTGTCTTTAAGAGGACACTCTATGTAATGAAATAAGTCGACTTAAGAAATTTTCAACACAGTGGTTGTTGTCTTAATGTTATCTATAGTAAAATATTTTGGCTGATAAGAAATGTTTCAATATTGTTTTGTTTATTGGTTAAACAAATGATAGAAATTAATTTCAACTTGATTGTAAAAGAATGAATGATAATATGTATGTTACATTTAAATTAAATGTCTGAAAACGTGCTGTGGCATAATTGTGAAAATTGGATGCTTTGAAAATTAAATATAGCCTTGCAGAATGTTGAGATACTGCTATGGATGGCAAAGTGCTTGATGGAGAAACATGTCGACAAGTAAACAATTAATTTGTGGTAATTTACAAATGTTGTTGTCATTAATGTTGATATTAACAGACCCAATTTTACTGCATCAGATTCATATTTTGACTATTTAGTATTTACATATCCTTTATAGATTGCTTTAGAAGCTGCAAGAGCCTTGGATGATCCATCATGTTGGGAGAAATTAGGAGAGGCTGCTTTGCTACAGGGAAATCATCAAGTTGTAGAAATGGCTTATCAGAGAACAAAGAACTTTGATAAATTATCTTTCTTATATCTCCTCACCGGAAATCTGGAAAAATTAAGGAAAATGATGAAAATTGGTATGTCCTAATACATAAAACCTGCTTGTTTAGTATATTGAATAAAATAAAAATCCTAGACATAATTGGATGAATTTACTGTTTATTTTTATGTTATGGACATTATTCTGTCTCTGAGACTAAACTTTGCTCTTACTCCTAAATGCATCGTGCTTACAGAGAAGCAGCAAATAACAATTTTCAAGTCTTTGGATCGAACCCCACACTTGCTGCGATCACACTACCACAAGACCACTGATGTGGTTATTTATATATAGAAGAATGATAGGATGAATTAAATACTGCGACTTCTATACCAAGATTCTTGACTATTTTTTATGTTGGTCATTTTTATGACAACAATTAAAATTATTCTAAGTAGACAACTGTATTCTATGAAGAACTTTTAAACCAGCTGTAAACATTGATTTAAAATTGGTACAATTTTGGATCTAATATACAGGTTTTCGTCAACAATATATTTGATGCAAAACAGATCTTTTTTACATTATTCTTTTAATAATTAATGTATATGATTAACAGTCTTTGCAATCATATATTTTGTCTGAGAATTATATGTTATACACTTTTAAATGGCAAACTATGCTTCCATCAAGAGACGAAACATTTTTATGCCCTTGTTAAAAAAATAATCTAATGAAAACATTTTTGTTTCATCAATAATATAGGATAGAAAAATTGAAATCTTGTGTTTCTTTTTAGCTGAGATCAGAAAGGACACCAGTAGCCATTTCCAAAATGCTTTGTTCCTAGGTGATGCTGCTGAGAGGGTCAAGATTCTGAAAAATGTTGGACAGAGTTAGTTTTCTCTATAATTTTTAGCTATCCATTAAGTATAATCTCATAGATTTCCAAAGTTTCCAAATTAAGTCATTTAGCATGAATATAAGATAAGTCCAAAATTGGATTAAATCTAAGAAACAAATGTACAGTATGGAACAAGAAGGAAAGAAATGAACAGGAGCAAACTTTTAATTACTGTGGATTCATTAATGTTCGTGGGGTACAAATTTTTCGTTGATTTCGTGGGTACAGGTGAACTACGAATTTAGAAGTTTGTCGAGTGCAATTATTCTATAAGCTTATTTATCAACAAAAATCAAATATCCACAAAAAAAAAGTTTTTCCTTAATCCTCGAAATAAGCACCCAAGAAAATAAATGAGCACTGTATGTTTCTCTTGGTTTTTAGAAAATTAAATAATGTGAATTTATATAGAGCTCTAGTAAACTGAAATAATGTTCCTGTGTGTTACAGTTATCAATTTTGGTTTGTTGTAGAGTCCCTAGCTTACGTCACAGCTGCTACTCATGGTCTCAATGAAGAAGCAGAACAGTTAAAGGAACAGTTTGGTGAAAATGAACGTATTCCTGATCTGTTTCCCAATGCCATGTTATCACAACCACCAGTACCCATAATGCAACAGGAGAGTAACTGGCCATTACTTACAAGGACCAAAGGATTCTTTGAGGGAGCTGTAGCTGCAACTGGAGGTTTGTTGGTGTTAACATTTCATATTTGCAATGAAATTATTCTTTAATGGATTTTTATACGCCCGTTAACGGGACATATTATGGTATACTGTTGTCCGTCTGTTCGTCCGTCCGTCCGTCAACATGTCGGACATTAATTCAAAAATGCTTTAACCAATTTGCATAAAACTTTGGTGAATTGTTTATATCTATTGACGTGAGCTCCCTTTCGTTTTTTTATAAAATTTAGATTTTTATGTTTCCGAGTTATGGGGTTTTATTCATTAAAAAAAGGGGGATTTTCCAGTTTTCGGACAATAAGTCAAGAATGCTTTCACCAACTTGCAAGAAATTGTGGTGAATTGTGTATATCTATTGACATGAGCTCCCTTTCGATTTTTATAAATTTTAGATTTTACGTTTCCGAGTTACAGGGTTTTATTCATAAAAAAAGGGGGGATTTTCCAGTTTTCGGACAAAAACTCAAAAATGCTTTCAGCAATTCTTATGAAACTTTGGTAAATTGTTTGTATGTATTGATGTAAGCTCCCTTTAGAATTTTATAAATTTTAAATTTTACATTTTTGAGTTATGGGGTTTTAATCATTAAAAAAAGGGTTGATTTTCCAGTTTTCGGACAGTAACTCAAAATGCTGTCACCAATTCTCATGAAACTTTGGTGAATTGTTTATATATATTGATGTAAGCTCCCTTTTTATTTTCATAAATTTCTAATATGACATTGAGAATTATTTGAACTTTATTTGTTTATAGTCTGACAACAGATTTACTAAGTATTGCACAACAGCAAGAAATCTTTAATTGAATAGAAATTCAATTCATATAACCAATTTCAAGTTCTTTGACTATATTTATTCAGAAACCTATAATATGTCAAATATTTAATTACAATCCAAATTGTACTGAATCAGGCTGGAATATTGTGTCTATTTTGCCCCAACTGTTCAGGGTTGGACCTCTTTGGGCAGTTCTAGCTGCGCTCAGCGAAGTAGTTTATTGAAAATGTATTTCTGAATGATAATTAGTATGTTTACAGTCAAACCTGCCTTAACGGTCACCTTGTTTCAGCGGTCCTATGCCTCCAACAGCCACTTTCAGACCCTCCCAAACGTTTTCTCTATATATTTTAACTCAAATCAGCGGTCACCTGTCTAACGCGATCAGCAGTCACCTATTTGTAGCAAGAAATTGTCATTTCAACTTTTAACAATGGTCATTTTAATTTTCAACTACCAAAATAATCACAACGAAAAATAAATGTGTTCAGTATTGAAGTCAAAATGAAAATCTGAATCTGTTTGTAACAGAGATTGTGCAATTGGAGGAGAATTCATGAGTTCCACGTTTTCTACACCTTTCTGTTTCCACTGATAAAACCATGTCACAGATTTATTTCTCCACGAATATTAAAATATTTTGAATGTTTTTTTTTTCAAATTTACAGACGGAATCCGCCATTTTTTTATTTCACTGACGCAAGAACCATAACTCTACAGATTGACAACAATAAAACAATTTGCCCGATTCCGACCATAGGCTATGTCAGAATAAGAGTTTTTTTTCGGAACCTCATTTAAAAGGTCACACCTCTCTTGAATGGTCACTTTTGATACTTCCCAAGAGTGACTGCTTAATATAGGTTTGATTTTATTAAAGATTTACAATATTTTAGACATTATGGTAAATGTTAAGGTAGGTCCTTTGAAGTTGAACATCTCTTGGACTTCTGTATAGATGAAGTAGCTGCTCTGTTAAAACAGAACTAGTCATATCTCTTCATATAGCAAGAGTTCATACAGAAAGATCAAAGAAAAGTTAGAAAATAAATTTTGTTTTCCCTGTATCAGAACTGAAAAATAAACAGTAACTTAAAGTTTATATCAGACAGACGATAGAATTGAAGAGAAGTAAAACTTTCATTAACAGAAGTTCTAATTTGGAGAATGTTGTATTTATAGAACTGGAAACTTTGTAGATGCTAATTTAAAAATTGTTTAATGGAAATGATTAAATTTTGTTTCAGCTAAGGCAGCAGGAGGAATGGCAGCTGTTGATATGGATGAGGGTGCTGGTGAAGGATGGGGTGATGATGCTGATCTTGTCCTTGATGATGGTAAGTTATATTCTACACAAACTTTGTGGTGATTTTAAACGTTGTTCAGGTGTTCATCAAGTCTTATTGAATTTTAATTTTTATAAAGTCTCAATGTTTTTACATATATTGTTGAAAGAAAACCCAATATGATGAGCTGATGAAATTAATGACATTGTGTGTTTATAGTTGTGCATGTCTGTACTTGTTTATAAAAAAATAACAATCATTTGTATGTATACAATTAAAAGCAGTTAAACTTTCACCGACATGAGGGAGGTGTCTTTTCTATATAAAGATATATGCAGCTGTGCCCCTGGTATGGGTCACTTTTTTTGGAATGTCAAATATATCAATGAGGTGCAATTCCACGGATGTGATATAACAATAGGTAGAAATTGATAATTTGATATGTCATAAATGTTCACCTTCTGATAAGATGTCTTTTTATCTAATAATATGAATGATCCCTTGTTGTTAATTAAATAGGATGTCACAGATTGTATGTCTGATGGCTGGGAAATATATAGAGGGTTATAATTTTCCTATGAAATATATGTATGAGTAGGATTTTTTTTCAAAAATCAATATATGAATGGTGGTTGGTTTTCAAACCCTAGATAGTTGTCTGTACCCATATTTGTATGTTGAGAACCCCCCTGCATATTATCATTCCAAGCAGTTCAAAAAAGACAATATGTTCTTAATTATAGTTATTACTGGCATTTCAAGTCTAAGAACATTTTCAAAATACTTTTTAGAGTTCAATTGTTAAAATTCAATATTTGTTTGATACAGTTTGGGTTCATTACTGCCTATGGGGCTTTGGCGAATAAAACCAACAGACTCGGACTATCAGAGTATGATGTGTTGTTTGTCATTTACTTGCCCTGGTATATTGCCCCAGGAAATCAACTTTCTCCACTAATAAAATGTACAAATAAGAAGCCATACAATATAATATATGTAGAAAAGCCATAAAAAGCTAAATTAACAATTACATAGATATATTTTGAAGAATTAAAGTTTGTTTTAATCTTATTTAACAGAAGGATTTGGTGGTGGTGGTGGTTTTGATGATGAAGTTGCCACAGGAGGTGATGCTGAAGGTGGAGGATGGGATGTTGGAGATGATGACCTTGAACTCCCTGCTGATCTAGATGTAGGACCTGCAGGTGGTGATTCAGCGGAAGGATACTTTGTACCACCAACAAAAGGAACAAGTCAAACACAAGTAAGGGCATATGATTTTTAGAAAGGTTTGCTGATACACTGATATTTATTCTTTCATTGTTTAAAAAAAACTTGTTGAAGACCTTTCACAAAAGATTTACACTTGAAAAGTCCCTCAATCTCAGGGGCTGCTCTGGCTCCCAAAAAGTCGGAGCCAGAAAAATCGCCAGCTCCTATATTTTGTCGCCAGTTTTGAAAACTTGGAGCAAACTTTAGAGCCAGCTAGAGTCTTTAATTCTTCTATCAAAATTTAAACTATGTTCAATTTAAATCTCTTATGCACTCAGCCTGTACTTTTCATCATTTAACATGTTACACTAAGTAAGTCATTGCATAGGGTTTCTATATATACAACAAAACTGACATGTGTACTTTATTTTTTTTGTCAGTATTTCATATGTAGAAGAATATACATTAGCTTATGGTCTGTATATGCTACAGAATAGACAAAATGTTTTTAAATCAAAAAATAAGAAATAGAAAAAAATGGGTAATTGTATGAAGAAAACAGAATAAGAGGTGTTTATATTTACAGAATAGTGAAATATTGTATTAGAAATAAAGAATACAGAAAAGGATGACCAAGGCACCCTACCAACCCTACCCATCCTGCTACTAAAACCCTCTTTAACTCTTCCCATAACTCAAAAGACCTAAACATATAAATTCTAAAGCCAGAAGTATGTAGACATATCTAAGACATGTCTTAAGTAGGTATCTCAATGCAAGGAAAAAGTAAAATTGAGTTATCTTTCTTTATTCGGGTGTGCTCCTTCTTTGGATTGATTGATTGATTGTTGGTTGCTTAACGTCCAGTGGCAAATATTTCATGCATATTCAGGACGAGAACAAATTAACAATAAATACAATAGGTAGGTTCTGTAAGAGGGGCGTCCGGGATTAAGGTCGGAGAAATTTAGACTGCCACGGGAAATGAGTGTATATTATATAGGGACAGAAATTTAGCCTTGTAACAGGTCACCTACGGACCCCTCAAAGAGTTGTTGCAAGGGTTCTTAACGTGCAAAGAGCGTGGCACTCTCTTTACACGAGGCATCGGATTTAACGTCCCCATTCTGACCGGACGTGGCTGCAAATTTGTACATCCCGCACAGCCAAGCGGACGCCCACTTTAGCAAGGGTTTTACTGCTGGTCGGAGGAAGACCAATGGTGACCATACTTCTATTCCCCAGTCACCCTTGGGGGTTCCTTCTTTGGAGGATTATATACAGTACGTAGAAGAAGTAAATATGACCAACAATGGCGGTCGGTTTTGTTATTTTCGTATCATAATTGAGGGCAGTCAAAGACAAATTTCATCTGAATTTGCTATTTTTTTTTAAAGAAAACAAGTAAAACAATGTTTTTTAACAATTTGATTATGGTTTTCAACTTCCTGTCAATTATGTTTTCTTCATTCAACTACAGTAAACATTGAAAATTGTGTTGTCGTATGAACATTTCTTCAAATGAAATAGACAAATACCTACTGATCAATTCTATTTGAATTAATTAATGTTGATGATCATTAATGACCCATCTGATAAATGGATTACCTGTAACAACAGATTATGACACCTGTTGTAACCGTTGATTAGCTTGGGGTCGTAAACAAAGTCATAAACTTGTTGCCAGGTAAAATTTTGTACAATTTATTGTTTTAACTTTTACCAATTTAAATGAAGATTGATAATGTCAAGAAATGAAAATTTTTACACAGGAAAATGTTGGCGCCAGAAATATCGCCAGCAGCCATATTTAGTCGCCAGATGAAATAAAAAATTGCAAATTGCGACATTGGCAACGCACAGCGTGGTCCCTGCATCTTGTTAAAAATTATAATAATAAGTTCATCATAATTACTGTCTAAAGCATGTACTAATGACTCTACATTAAACTAGTACATCAAGCTTCTGTTTTTTATGCCCCACCTTGGGGCATTATGTTTTTCGGTCTGTGCGTTCGTTTGTTCGTTCGTTCGTTTGTCTGTCCGTCTGTCCCACTTCAGGTTAAAGTTTTTGGTCAAGGTAGTTTTTGATGAAGTTGAAGTCCAATCAACTTGAAACTTAGTACACATGTTCCCTATGATATGATCTTTCTAATTTTTATGCCAAATTAGAGTTTTGACCCCAATTTCACGGTCCACTGAACATAGAAAATGATAGTGCGAGTGGGCATGTTTAAGTTTTTAGTCAAGGTAGTTTTTGATATAGTTGAAGTCCAATCAACTTGAAACTTAGTACAAATGTTCCGTATGATATGATCTTTCTAATTTTTATGCCAAATTAGAGTTTTTACCCCAATTTGAGGGTCCACTGAAGATAGAAAATGATAGTGTGAGTGCGGCATCCGTGTACTATGGACACATTCTTGTTGAAAGTATTTAAAGGAATATGACAGATAATAATTTTTATGAATTTGTAATTTTAATAAGTATGCTTATTATTTTGTTGTATATTTTAGGTTTGGTGCAATAATTCACAGTTACCAGTGGACCATGTGCTGGCAGGATCTTTTGAAACAGCTATGAGGGTAATTTTTTCATTGCATTATATAAATAAGCATAAATTAAAAACAATAAACAGAAGTCTGTACAAATTCTGAAAATTTGATATTGTTATTCGAAGAAAGACAGTAAACACCATTTTAATGGTTTTTTTTTTTTTTTTTTTTTTTTTTATATATGAAATGCAATGCTTCTGATATTAGATAAGATATTTAGTGGCAATAACACAATGTTTTATCATAGATAAAAATGACTGACATTTTTTTTCTTTTTTCCAGTTACTTCATGATCAAGTCGGTGTTGTCAGTTTTGACACATACAAGCAGTTATTTTTACAAACATACAGTAGAAGTAGGACGTGTTTCCAAGGAATCCCATCAACACCCCCTTTGTTTGGTTATCCTCATAGAAACTGGTAAGTCAATTGGATTTTGTTTTAGTTTGTTTTACATAATAGAAATGTCCATGAGTTTATGTAATTTTCTGGTGTCATATCCATGTTCGTCTTTTATCTGTGACTTATTTCACAGAAAATTCTAGTTTTAAAAATTGATCTAAATTTGTACTGAAAATTTCAAGATTTACCAATATTTTTTGTTGAAGATTTTTTGTGAGCAGTCACTGAATAAGTGACTTTTGTATATTAGAGGTGGAGTAGGAAGGGATGTCATCATGAATTCTGTTAAAAATAAACGCTGAGTTCTCAATTCCTAAAACTTTGAAGCATTCAGATCCCGAAATTTAATCATCAATTCCTGAGTCTCAATAAGTGTAAATCCTGAATTCCTGCAAAAATAAAGGCCCAATCCCAATATCTTGAAAAAAGGTCCTTCTGCCCTTCATTCCACATCATAAATATTTACAGGAAAGAAGCAGGAGCCAGAAGCGGAGTACCAGCAGTAGGGTTAAAATTAGCCTCCTTAGTACAACAGTTACAAGTAGCTTACCAGCTTACAACAACTGGCAAATTCCCTGATGCTATAGAGAAATTTAGAAGTATCCTCCTTGGTGTACCATTACTGGTGGTGGATAATAAACAAGAAATAGCTGAGGTTAGTATATGGAGTGAGGTTACACTGTAAATTTAGAAGTATCCTCCTCGGTGTACCATTACTTGAGGTGGATAATAAACAAGAAATAGCTGAGGTTAGTATATGGAGTGATGTTACACTGTAAATTTAGAAGCATCCTCCTCGGTGTACCATTACTTGAGGTGGATAATAAACAAGAAATAGCTGAGGTTAGTATATGGAGTTAGGTTACACTATAAATTTAGAAGTATCCTCCTTGGTGTACCATTACTTGAGGTGGATAATAAACAAGAAATAGCTGAGGTTAGTATATGGAGTTAGGTTACACTATAAATTTAGAAGTATCCTCCTCGGTGTACCATTACTTGAGGTGGATAATAAACAAGAAATAGCTGAGGTTAGTATATGGAGTTAGGTTACACTATAAATTTAGAAGTATCCTCCTTGGTGTACCATTACTTGAGGTGGATAATAAACAAGAAATAGCTGAGGTTAGTATATGGAGTTAGGTTACACTATAAATTTAGAAGTATCCTCCTTGGTGTTCCATTACTTGTGGTGGATATCAAACAAGAAATAGCTGAGGTTAGTATATGGAGTTAGGTTACACTATAAATTTAGAAGTATCCTCCTTGGTGTACCATTACTTGAGGTGGATAATAAACAAGAAATAGCTGAGGTTAGTATATGGAGTGAGGTTACACTATAAATTTAGAAGTATCCTCCTTGGTGTTCCATTACTTGAGGTGGATAATAAACAAGAAATAGCTGAGGTTAGTATATGGAGTTAGGTTACACTATAAATTTAGAAGTATCCTCCTTGGTGTACCATTACTTGAGGTGGATAATAAACAAGAAATAGCTGAGGTTAGTATATGGAGTTAGGTTACACTATCAATTTAGAAGTATCCTCCTTGGTGTTCCATTACTTGTGGTGGATATCAAACAAGAAATAGCTGAGGTTAGTATATGGAGTGAGGTTATACTTTAAATTTAGAAGTATCCTCCTTGGTGTACCATTACTTGAGGTGGATAATAAACAAGAAATAGCTGAGGTTAGTATATGGAGTTAGGTTACACTATAAATTTAGAAGTATCCTCCTCGGTGTACCATTACTTGAGGTGGATAATAAACAAGAAATAGCTGAAGTTAGTATATGGAGTGAGGTTACACTATAAATTTAGAAGTACTGTGAAAGTACTTTAATTCGTGGGTATCAATTTTCGTGGTTTGAGCAACATTTACATGTTCGTGGGTTTTTAAATTCGTGGATTTTAGTTTTCTATAAAAAAAAAAAAGAAAAATTGAAGCCATTAGAAACGAAGGTTACAAATTAAAACTTTGAAGGAAATGCAAAGTAAACATTGACCTGTCTAAATCGTAGTGATCACACTAATTAACTCGAGATAGAGTGATCAACAGATTAAAGACCACCAAATGTGTTAATTAGGTCATAAACATGTCACCTACAGGAAACAATTACATAAACAAATGCTATAAACGTATCTTGAATTGTAAAATAATTTTTATCAAAAGCAAGCCCAGCATGAAATTATTATTTCTTGTATGAACGAGAGTCATGAGGATATAAAATGAACACTTTATCATAGCATATCAATACCGGAAATCACACTTTCATTGATCAACATATTGTTTTATGTGATTTAAAAGATAAAAAAATGTACAGTTTAGGTTTTAAAGATTAAATGGGTCTAATCCTGCCTGCAGTTGTAGTTCATAGTGCATTTGCCCTGTGATATAATAGTATTCTCAGATTTGGCGAAGTTCAATATATTCTCTAGATCATATCAGAAGTCAAACCTACATGGGGATCTTTCCATGTCTTGATTTGGACAATGGTTGTTTTATTTCGTTGGACACTAGCATTCGTGGATAAAGTCATCCACGAAAACCACGAAAATTGGTTCCCCACGAACAAAAGTACTTTCACAGTATCCTCCTTGGTGTACCATTACTTGAGGTGGATAATAAACAAGAAAAAGCTGAGGTTAGTATATGGAGCAGGGCTCACACTACTTCAGAATCATAGGAGAAGTGACTTCTCTTTTGAAACTGATAGGAGAAGTGGTGAGATTTGAAAGAGAAGTGCTCCTTGGCTGCGCTACAATGTTTTGATTTTACTATAGTTTAAAGGGTCATACATGTATGTAAATAATGTTCTTTTATATTGTTCAATTCATATCTGAGTATACAATTAAATTAACAGTTCAAATTCAAAGTTAAGTTAAGGTTCTTGTGAGAAACTACCAACTAAATATCTAGCACTAAAAGATTTTTTTATGTCAAAAGGTAAAGAAATTATAATATGTAAATTACAATTCAATTAAAAACTATCTTGTTTATCATGTTATGAAATTGAGTGTTTCTCATCAAAAGTCATACAAAGTTAAGCTGGGCCATACATAATATATTGATATTTTATAGTGTGTCTTTCTATGTTGTGATGTTACACTATTGTTTCAGAAAAGGGTGGAGGTTTGGTACCATTAAAACGTTTAAACCCGCTGCATTTGTTTGCACCTGTCCTAAGTCAGAATCTGATGTTCAGTAGTTGTCGTTTGTTGATGTGGTTCATAAGTGTTTCTTGTTTCTCGTTTTATATAGATTAGACCGTTGGTTTTCCGTTTGAATGGTTTTACACTAGTAATTTTGGGGCCCTTTATAGCTTACTGTTTGGTGTGAGCCTAGGCTCCGTGTTGAAGACCGTACTTTGACCTATAATGGTTTACATTTATAAATTTTGACTTGGATGGAGAGTTGTCTCATTGGCACTCATACCACATCTTCTTATATCTAATTAGTAGTTAAGCAACTTTAATCAATATTTTGAAACAATCCATATAAATTATATAGAATTATATAGTACATTAATCAATTAGATCTAAGCAAAGTCTGTTAATCGTGTGGAATGCGTAATTTTTCCTTTTGGGATCAGTATTCTTCTGTCAGCTTTTCCATTCATGCGTCCGTAGTTATTATTGTAAAATACGGATTTCGGTCATAGCTGGTCCGGTTCGATCCGTAGTTAGTAAACGATTAATGGCGGATGAAAAAATTTACAAAAAAAACGATGTTCGACAAACTATTTGGAAAGGAATATGACGTTCTTGATGCAATAAATGGATTAAAATTTACTTGAGGCAACTTTTATCACTTTCAAATGAAGTAACAAACTTATTTTGCCGAAAATTAAATTGATGTACGCTCTCTGAGTAACAAGTACGGAAGTGCATACAGTGATAAAAGTTATCTTTTAAATTAAATAACCTGCTACACACTGTAAAGTCAATGCTTAAACCTCTTTTCCTAAGAAAATGAATCGTTAATGTCTGAATTTCTTTAATAATCGATAAAAATTGATGTTTTATCAACTTGGTAAAATTGAATATGTCCGATGTAAAGCGACTGAAAGCGAGTATCGTAAACAACAGGCGACTTGTTCTCGCTTTTGAGGGTCGGGCAAAGCGAAGTGACGGACAGGAAAGCGACTTCTTCGCCCTAGTCGCCTGGTAGCGTGAGCCCTGTGGAGTGAGGTTACACTGTGAATTTAGAAGTATCCTCCTCGGTGTACCATTACTTGAGGTGGATAATAAACAAGAAATAGCTGAAGTTAGTATATGGAGTGAGGTTACACTATAAATTTAGAAGTATCCTCCTTGGTGTTCCATTATTTGAGGTGGATAATAAACAAGAAATAGCTGAGGTTAGTATATGGAGTTAGGTTACACTATAAATTTAGAAGTATCCTCCTTGGTGTTCCATTACTTGTGGTGGATAATAAACAAGAAATAGCTGAGGTTAGTATATGGAGTTAGGTTACACTATAAATTTAGAAGTATCCTGCTTGGTGTACCATTAATTGAGGTGGATAATAAACAAGAAATAGCTGATGTTAGTATATGGAGTTAGGTTACACTGTAAATTTAGAAGTATCCTCCTTGGTGTACCATTACTTGAGGTGGATAGTAAACAAGAAAAAGCTGAGGTTAGTATATGGAGTTAGGTTACACTATAAATTTAGAAGTATCCTCCTTGGTGCACCATTACTTGAGGTG
Source organism: Mytilus coruscus (assembly GCA_017311375.1). Classification (NCBI taxonomy): domain Eukaryota; kingdom Metazoa; phylum Mollusca; class Bivalvia; order Mytilida; family Mytilidae; genus Mytilus; species Mytilus coruscus. Next base: position 119,358,171 of record CM029596.1, on the reverse strand, counting down.
GATAATAAACAAGAAATAGCTGAGGTTAGTATATGGAGTTAGGTTACACTGTAAATTTAGAAGTATCCTCCTTGGTGTACCATTACTTGAGGTGGATAATAAACAAGAAATAGCTAAGGTTAGTATATGGAGTTAGGTTACACTATAAATTTAGAAGTATCCTCCTCGGTGTACCATTACTTGAGGTGGATAATAAGAAATAGCTGAGGTTAGTATATGTATATGAAGTGAAGTTATACAGTAAATACATAAGTTAATGTAATTTTATTCATAAATATGAAAATGTGACTTGAGGAACATCATGATATTTAGAAGTTTTAAGTTTATTTTTTTCTTCATATTCTAATACAACATATAAAGTTATCCCACTAATTAATTTTTTTTTAATTGTTGGTTGATGCAGATTTAAACTATTTGAGAACATGTAAAATTTTGAATGTACAGAAACTTTTATTTTGCTTTATAATTTGTCTGTGAGAGTACTTTGTGTTGAGTTCATCCAGCTAATCTGGAAATTAAAAAAATTATCGTTGTGGTTAAACTGTGTTTGCAAAATTGGAACAGTTACTGAAAGTCAAATTTGATAACAATGATGACTTCTCTGTTGTCATACTTAGTTCAGAAGATTTCTGTTAATTTAGATGCATCAAAATTGTAAAATGTTGTATAAATTGAGCACACATATAATCATTTTATAGCAAAAGTTTAGAAATAATCTGAATTTGATGTCATGTCCTTGCTCTATTTGTCATGGAGACTGAAATAATAAATTATATAGCAATAAAATTTCTTCTTCTCACCGTTGGACTCGCCATGGCTGAAAATAACAAGTTCCTGGACTCGCTTAAAAAAATCCTTAGTGAGAACCCAGATTCAATCATGTAAGAGTTATTGATGAACTAAACCTAATGAAACTATAAAAATACAAAGTATTATATACGTTTATCTACAAGTATATGACAAGATCATTATGTCAAGGTTTTCCTACCGAAGTTTGATGGTTTTCTCCATGCACCCAAGGTTCCTCCACCAAAAAAAAAAAAAAAAAATGGCTGCCAAGAAATAGCTTATAGTGGCACTAAACACCAAAAATCAATTAATCATGTTACAGGACATGTTATTTAATATCCTGTTCCAGAATTTTTGAACATTTTTCAGATTTTGAGGTGAGAATTTGATATTCAGACTTGAAGATCACTTTTGGTGACTATGAAATGCCAATTTCAATTGTTATGAGGGATATATATCTATTAATCAATATTAAAGTCTTTCACTCATGTAAGTTAATAACATGGTAAAATTTATTCAATTTTTTTTTACGTTTGATAGATTGCAAATAATAAGTGTTTTAATTGTAGGCACAACAACTAATAGAGATCTGTAGAGAATACATTGTTGGGTTGAGTATGGAACAGGTCAGAAAAGATTTACCTAAGTCAACATTACAAGAGCAGAAAAGAATTTGTGAGGTGAGACATTAAACACACCAAAGAATTATGTTTAAACATATAACAGATAAATTTGTGGCTTTCTCCAAAAGGTAAGACCTGACCTAGAGAACAGTAATTTTTTATTAACACAAAGTTTGTTTGTTTGAATTCAGTTATGTGTGAAGAAGGTTTAAGGTGTTCTTAATTTACATTTGATAAACAAAATAGATTTGGTTGGTAGTGTTTCTACAAAATGGTTAAAAAAACATAGATTACACATAAAAATTTACTGCTGAAATGGTGCCAGACTGAAAAAGGGCCAAACCAAAGTTTTAATCAGATATTTGGGCCTGTAATTGAAGTAATGTACACTTGATTAGTGTGGGGAAATGTTGAAATATGAATATATTAATGTGAAATCAATGTTCTTCATGGTACAACCTAATTAAAATTTTCAAAATAAAAATACTTTATCAAATTATAAACACACCAATGGACTAACAAATTATGCACCAACCGACAGCCAATGCAAATTATTTTATGGACTGTTATGAAATATGATAATAGTTGGTGCTGAATTTAAACATATTTTGTTTTTTTTAACTTTAGATGGCAGCCTACTTTACTCATTGTAATCTACAGCCTATACACATGATACTGACATTACGTACAGCCCTCAACCTCTTCTTTAAGTTAAAGAATTACAAAACAGCAGCATCATTTGCCAGACGATTACTAGAATTAGGGCCTAAACCAGATGTAGCATCCCAGGTAAGGAATTGTTTGAAGTGGAAATGGTCCTTCTTATTGGAATAGAAGGGACGAATAGGATGTTTTAAATTATGACACTAAATCTCTACGTGCACTCTGCAACATCTCATGCAAAAGACCAACAGGGTACATAAGAATCACTTTTCCTTCTGTCCTTATTTCTTGAAAGTCAACTCCTCTTAAACAGCTAAAGATATAGATGAATCCAAACACAGTTTTAGAACACTGCCTCAGGATGTGCATAAAGGAATATAATACAGGTCCAACTTGTTAAAGGGAAAATAATTGAATTTACTTACTTCAATATATTGCAATATGTGGTAATTGCCTCTTTTAAGCCCAACTCCTCTAAACCAGCTAGACATAGATGTTACTTTACATGGTTGCAGAATACAACCAGTGGATGTGCATAAAGGAAATATATTCCCTATCCAACATGTTAAAGGGGAGGCAATCAAATTTGCTTACTTCAATATTGCAATATGTAGTAATAATTTATAAGCTAAACTCATTCTGAATGGCTAGACAGAAATTGATGAAACTGTTTACCCTTGTAAAAAAAAACTACCTAAGAATGGGAATAAATGAACTTTAAACGAGTCCCACATGTTAAAGGGGAGATAATTGGACTTACTTGAATATTGCATTTATGAAGTAATAATAAATAATCTCATCATAGATACCAGGATTGAAATTTTGTATGCCAGACACGCATCAATGGTATCTAAAGGAGTTATAAAAGTTATTATAATGTTTGTGTAAATATTTATGAATGTTACTCTCAGTTTCTAATTTTAAAAATATCTACAAAATTCACCATGTACGTTGTATAATTTGTTCTCAATATTTGATTTTTTTCCAGACAAGAAAAATTTTAGCAGCATGTGAACAGAAATCAACAGATGAACATGAATTAAAATACGATCAACATAATCCATTTGATATATGTGCAGCAAGTTATGTTCCTATATATAGGTAATTATTTTTATACGACCGCAAACAAATTTTGGGGTTGTATATTGGTATCATGTCGTCATCGTTGTCGTCGTCCGAAGACATTTGGTTTCCGGACAATAACTTTAGTTTCAGTGTATGGATCTCTATGAAATTCAAAAGGTTCAATACCACAAAAGGAAGGTTGGGATTGTTTTTGGGGGTGATGGTCCCAACCGTTTAGAAATTAGGGGCCAAAAAGGGGCCCAAAACAAGCATTTTTCTAGTTGCAGGACAATAACTTGTGTATAAGTATTTTGATTGCTCTGAAATTGTACCACACGGTTCAATACCACAAGTAGAAGGTTAGGATTCATTTTGGGGGTAATTGCCCAAACCATTCAGGAATTAGGGGCCAAAAGGGTATAAAACAAGCATTTACTAGTTTTCAGACACTAATTTGTGTTTAAGTGTATTGATGTCTCTTAAATTGTACCACATTTTACAAATATAAAATTTCTACAAATGTAATTTTTTTTGGAAGGCGAGGGGGGGATTTTTGGGGTGGTTTTTCCTCAAGATTTTAAAAGAATTTAAAAAGAAAATTTTCTTCAAATTTTTTTTTTTAGATAAATTGGGGGTCACAATTTATTTTGCTAATTCTTTGTATATAGTCTAAGTAAATCTTTGACTACATTTATTCTGTGTCAGAAACCTATAATGTGTCTAATATTTAATTACAATCCAAATTCAGACCTGTATCAAGGTTGAATATCGTTGAATATCGTGTCCATTTTTGCCCCAACTGTTCAGGGTTGGACCTCTGCGGTCGTATCTAGCTGCGTGCGGTGAAGCAGTTTATTTATCTCATTGTTTATAATTTACTTCCTTCACCCTTTAAAAATAGACGACCATGAAATTGCAAATAGTGCTGAAAGTGGCTTTAATCACCAATCAATCAATCAGTTTATAATTTACTGTTTAGTAGACATTTACAACTTAATAAATATCCCTTTGGTACTTTCATCCCTCTTTTGATTGACATGATAATGATTTTAAATATTATTGTAGTTGACAAATTTTGTGATGGTCATTCTCTATTATCATATTTTTAAAAGGAGATGTGTGGCAAACCTAAATACAACAGCAACCCATTGGCATAAATAAATGAAATGCAGTTTAATTTTATTCATATTCTTAAAGGTTTTAAATGTTTTCACTTTTATGCCAACTCCCTGGGCAACAGGGGCATTAAGTGTTACCCTTGACCATCCGTCCGTCCCATTTTCGTTGCAAAGCTTGTGCGGGGACATCCATCTTTTATTTTGTAATTTTTTTGGGACTTAATAGCAGTTCATGTTATACCTCTCTTCAGGAAAAATATTGATATTAATATATTTATAGCTTTTGCTCTATTACATCAAAACATCCCCATTTGTTAGATTTTATGTACTGATAAAATTACAATATTCCAATTGTAATTTGAAAAAAAAGTTGAAGTAGCAAAACATTCTTAAAGACAAGAAATTATATTTTAAGTTACAGTCTCAAAATATTAACTGAGCCTATTTCAAGTTAAGCAAATAAGCTATAATTTTGAAAAAAAAAAGAGTTTGTTTACTTCACAATATGCAGGCACAAAATAACAATTTGAATACGAATGAATGTAATGATTATTTTTTCAGAGGTAAACCAGTTGTTAAATGTCCACTGAGTGGTGCATGTTATTTACCAGAGTTTAAAGGTCAAACTTGCAGAGCGACACAGGTGGGTTAAACAGCAATCAATACACTGTACATTAATTTTATTTTCTCAAATTCTTACTTGATTTACACTTTTCCTGACCGGTTTATGATTTTTAAATAATCAACCTGTGTTTTGTTTGATCTCTGTTCTTTATTTGTCAAAATTTGATTATTCCTTAAAATTTCTTACTTACCTCTGAATTTCATATTGACTTAAAATTTTCTTACTTGCCTCTGAATTTCATATTGTGACTTCACAAAAAAAGGTGACCATGCCTGATGACTTCACATGTGAAGAACACATCTTTTTGCAGATCATTGAAAAGTGAAGATAGAATTTGTTTACATATTGTCTATAATTAATTAGAGAAAAAGATTCCCCCACCGAATCTTGTGCAATAGGATATTTCTTCGTACTTGAAAGTTGTAGTTTAAATATTTAAAAAGTTCAGCAAGCCTAGAATTTTTAAATGTGAAAATTTAAAGTGTCTCGAGTGAAGAAATATCGTATCACACTTGATGCACTGTTAGAATCTATATTTATTCTTAAAAAGGATGTCTAAATAAACTTGTACCTTATTTTATATAATATACAAAAATCATCTCCAGTTATCCTACTTCTTAATTAGGAGTAAACCATAATATTCAAATATATGTTTATACATTGTCTGTGCCAAAACGTCGTTGATTATAAAGAAAAAGAAATTCAATGATTAGGAATTAAGTTATAAACATTTTTAGCAACAATCGAAAAATTGCAGATTAAACAGGATAAAATCAATATACCGACATTGTAAAGCAGTATAAACTTGTACTGATTCTCACTACATATAAGTAGAAGAGCTTGTACTTTTAAAACCTTGCTGTTCCATAGATTTGTAATTTGCTGTAATCAAACCCATTTAAATTCTTTTTTTATTTGTATTCCATGATTAATAAGGATTCCTCAGTATGTTAATGATTCCTTATTTATGGTCCTTGTTTCACAACATACTCCTGTGAGTGGATCAACAATTGTACTGATGTTGTGTGTGCATAACATCATTAAAATAGTATGTGCTTTAGTAGCCACTAGCGGTATGACCAAGTTAATTGTTTTAGATTTAAAGAGTGGCATAGAATTTGGGTTAAATAGAAAATGGCGTTTAAAATATATTTTTGATAGACCTTAATGGATTTCCATGAGAAATTGTTGAAAAAAGGTTCAATGTTAAATCAGAAAAGATTGTAAGAGGGAAACAGAAAGATGCAGCGGAAATATTTTATGGAGTTGTCTGATATAACTGTGTAAATTATTCAAGGTGTTTACAAATCATGCATTTGGTTAAAACAAATGTCAATTTTTATAGATTCTGCCATTTTTTCAAGCAGAAATTTAATTTCATTGTGATTATCTTGTTTTAGCCAAATAAGATTGCAAATTAAATGTTTGTAGAAGTTCTAATTTCATTTTCTCATGGTTTTAATTTTAGGTGACAGAAATTGGTAAAGACTGCATTGGTTTGAGAATTAGTCCTATACAATTCAGATGAGGAAAATAGTGATTAAAATTAAACATTCATTGTAATTATTTGTAGTTCAATGTGGATACAAAAACTATGTTATGATTATGAAATACTTTTTGAACTTTTAAAAAAACATGTTATATGAAATACATTGTAAAGTTACAAGATTTTGAACAGAATATTGACATTTATTTGAGACATTATTTAAAAAGGAAATGCTTTTATTGAGTATTTATTTGTGAAATATTTGCTATTTGTTAAAGGAGAATATTTATTGACTGGTAATAAAATCAAGTAATATATAATTTCTTTGATTTTATACATGTTACAGCATATTAATATAAAAATAAGAAGATGTAGTATAATTGCCAATGAGATAAATCTCCAGCAGAGACCAAATGACGTAGAAGTTAACAACTATAGGTCAGCATATGCCCTTCAACAATGAGCAAAACCCATGCTGCATAGTAAGCTTTAAAGGGCTGTGAAATGACAATGTAAAACATAGTATGCCAATCAAAGGTATATATGCCATGCCAAATTGATACCTCTTTTGACAAATTCCTTGCATATTGTGAAAGGTCAGCATAGTCATATGAAACGAGTTTAAAGATGATTATAACGTTAAGGAAACTATTGACCCAATGCATGCATATATACTAAACTCAGTTCTCTGTGTATGTTTTTTATTGTACCGCCTGCGACAAAGTCACAGCAAGCGAAAAACAGGGATTGCTGCGATTGAGTTTTCTGCTTAAGTTAATTTGATAAAACTACTTGTGATAGATCATTGATATTTAATATAAAGTTGCATTATCGTACATATCAGTTTGACAACTATTTTGAGGCCTGACCCCCAGACATGGTCCAGTGGTTTAAAATTAATTAGCAATTTTCAATGTAAAGTTTTCTGCTTAAGTTAGTTTGATAGGATCTACTTGTGAGAGATCAATGATATTTTGTATAAAGTTGCATTACTATCAGTTCATATCAGTTTAACAACTATTTTGAGGCCCTGCCCCCTAGGTCATGGTCCAGTGACTTTGAATTAATAAGCAATGTTGCTGTTCATCAGATTGTCTTTTTCTAAAATTATATGCTGACAGGCGAGACATATCTCTGTGTCAACAGTTGATATTTATTATGAATCCGTAATCTACAAAAAATATTTCAATCATTAAATTGTTGAGCAAAAATTTTGGCTGCTAATTAACTTTAGTGTTTTTTATTTGGAAATGAAAGGATATGGAGTAAATGTACATGGGAAAGTTTACTGATTGTGACCTTGATAAACAATCAACACAGAATTGTGGAGCACATGAAAAATAAATGAGATAATAGAATGTTTATTTATTGGGTTCCAATTAGTTAATTAAACTTTGTCAAAACAGTTGTTGAATGATTTGATGGATAAAGAATTAGTTGATTATTAATGTCAGTTGTGCAGATTTCAACATTGTTTTCAACACAAAACAGATCTGGATTTTTACAAAAAATAAAACAAGCGGAATTATATTTCAAAGGCAATAAGTAAAGGAAATGCATGGACTTATCTTATTACAGGCCTCCATTCTCAGGCACTTGTTTCACGTGTTGGTAAAAGCCCTCTTTAAAAGAGAAAAGGTTGGGTCCTTGACTATCGCATGAAACAAGTTTCTGAGAATCAACACTTTTAATTGGATAAGTCCATGCATTTCATTTACTTAATGTAGGACGAACAACATTACAAACCAGCGTCTTAAATGACAGGCTCAACATTTTCTTGGCGCTGAAAACAGCCTGTGTCAATCAACAGAATTGTCATTTCTTAACCAATTAAGTTAAAGAGAAACTGAATGTATACAAAATTTGTAGAAAATAAGTACTGTAAATTCAAAAATTATTGTGAGGATTTTATCAATGCTGATAATGCGACTGGGTGAGTATCACAATAATAAGAACTTCCGTTCTGATATCTGATACATATAACTGTAATATATAGATACAGATTTTGTATGCAGATTTTCCTGAAATCACAATAATTGATCTCTAATTGGGTTTCCATTCTTCAAAAAGTCGCAATGGTAAATGATGCAATAATTTCTGAATTTACAGTATTCTATTTTAAAAAATTATGGCTTATACATTCAGTGTTCCTGCCTGCCAAAAATAGAAGGGTGGCCCACCCTTGTTGTCCTTAGCCTTGCCCTTCTGCCCTCCAAAGCAAAAAATACACCCCTCAGCCTTTTTAATAAATCAACTTTTCAAATTACATGCTTTTGTGCATTTCTGGTGAAATTGTTACCTGATTTTGTTTAACTGTTGATGTCAATTAGGGTCCAAATAAATGCGGTTGAGATCATGAATACATTATTTTTATCATACTTAGTAGCATAAATCCTTTCAAAATTTCTTTTTAGTCCCCTACCGACGAAGTCAAAGGGGACATTAGGTTTGCACTTTGTCCGTCCATATGTCTGTCCATCTGTCAGTTCGGCAAATCAGTTTTCCACACTTTTTTTCTTCGTGAGTGAAGATAATGAAATGATATTTGGTACATAGTGTGATGATTTTGTATCATAGGTTCAATAGTTTACCTTAGTTACTGTTTGGCAGAAGCCTCATTTTATATATTTGTATAATACTTTTAATAAACATAGAAAAGAGTAAGATGTTTCGCGGGTAAAATTTGGGTCAGGTCAAATGTAAAGGGGTGTTCCTAATGAAACTCAGATACTGGTAAGAAGGCACTTTGGTAGAACACCCCTCCTTCAAGTATGGTACGGCTTCCATCAGGGTATAAAAGCAGGAGCGATTCTTTGCTCAGGGTCAATTGTCATAAGTCTCCAGAGACATAAGACCAAGGTACGGTACGTGGATATTCGAGATCTCTGTCTCGTATTTATTAGACATACTAGATAATATTACTTAGTGTAATAAAGAACAGGTTGGTGCCTGTTAGAAATACGGACTTGTACATTTACAAGTGGAACTGTATAGGACAAGTTTGAGTCTGTGTGACTAACTTGTAAAGTACATAATTGTACCAAGAGAACAAAGACAAGTGTGAGTCTGTGTGACTAACTTGTAGGGTACATCATTGTACCAAGAGAGCAAAGACAAGTGTGAGTCTGTGTGACTAACTTGTAGGGTACATCATTGTACCAAGAGAACAAAGACAAGTGTGAGTCTGTGTGACTAACTTGTAGGGTACATCATTGTACCAAGAGGACAAGTTTGTTCTTGACCCAGGACAAATTTGTAATAGTACAAATTTGTACCATTTGTATATATTTTAAGTAGAATAGTTTATTAGAGAACGCAAATAGCAGTTGTATATATTTTGGTTCATTGGTGTCACTTTATGAATAAAGTTTGTTATATATTTTGTAAACAGAACATTTTGGATCCAGTATCAAACTGGTAACGAACTCATTCTAAAATTCTAAAATAGAAACAGACACGCTTACCCTGTGTACATGTTACAATAGTTTTATCATGAACAGATCAAGTTTGAATATTGTTTGGGTCTGAAAATTTTGTGCACAGTTTTGGTCTTTGGCAAGTACCGGTAATCAGTTTTCCGCATTTTGGTTCATCTTGCTTGAAGATATTGATTTGATATTTGGTAGATAGTTTTACAATGACAAGTTACAGATCGAGTTTGAATTATGTTTGGTTCGGAGGATTACTTTGCATTGTTATGGTCCTCAGACTTAGAAAATTCACGCAAATAATCAGTTTTTCACTCTTTTTTTCTTATCCTTAAAGATATTGATTTGATACTTGATATATAGTTTTACCATGACAACAGATCAAGTTCGAATTTTGTTTGCTTTGGATGATTATTTTGAAGAGATATGGTCGTTGGACTTAGAAAATTCAGGCAAATAATCAGTTTTCCACAATGACAAGTTATAGATCAAGTTAGCATTTTATTCCAGTACAATGAATTTTTAACCGCTAGGGGACTATGTATTGCCATGCAATACTCTCAGAATGCTTGTCTTTTCTTTGATTTTTCTCTCTCACAATTTTGTATTTAAAAATGGTGGACACCATATCTTTATTTACACATTTATCCCATGTTTGCCCCTTCATTTAAGGGGACATAAGTCAGTGATATCACTTCATCTTAACAAATAACAAAGTTGATACTAAATAATTTTATTGTAAAAATATTGTAAATATAATGATAGTATGATACTTTTACAATGAAATTATGGCAGGTATTTACACTGAAGCAATGTATATTAATTGTTTGTATACACATATATATTAAATATATATATATATACACAAATTGCTGGATTTCTTTTCAAATAAAATAAAACTGGAATAAAAATCTTCCTATGTCAGTAAAAATTATCTCAACAATAATTCAGTTTCTCCTGGAATATTTAAAACATAAATATAATTTCAAAACACTAATCTACTTGTTTTAAAAATTAAATATAGCACTTTTATTTTAAAATCGTGAAAATTAGTAAAATTTACATAGTTCCATCTACAAAAATTATAACATATAGTACAGTCTCCTAATAAATATAACTAAATAATCAGTATGGAAATAGTTATGGTGTGATCCCAACTAAGCAACAAACATATTCTGCATTATATTTAACATAGTAAATGGATTTCTAGCAGTTCAATTTATAAAGTAAAATTAAACAAAAACAACTTTGATACTGAGATCAATTATACAGGAGAACTTGACACTTTTGTTTACAAAATTTTTCTAAAAGATCAAAAACAAACGTTATGCATACAGTTTAATACACTAAAGATACGAACTAACATCAAAATAAGGTGTAAAAAACTGCATAACAAAGATTCATAACAAAATAAGTCATTAAAGATCCTCTGTATCTTTATATTCTTAATAAAATAAACTGTTACTATGGTAACAGTTCACAAATAAATCTCTTTGGTAAAAACACATAAACATGGTGTTGTGTGTGGTGAGAATACAATTTTCCTTGAAAGCAGATAATTACATAATTCCTGGATCTTAAATATCAATTATGTGTTTAAAATTCTTTTATAGACCTATAGTATTGTACAAATATTCATTTATAGTCTTAATTGTCTCTAAATTATCAAATTTGTTGTTATGACAACATAAACACTAACATGGAAGCCAGTAGAACTAAGATTATGGATGATGAGATTGATGAAGCTGTGAGGTAGGAAAACTGTGTAACTGTCTGGTCTATCAATGTTGCACCTCCAGCTATGAAAAAGAAAAAAACTACATGTAAATAAAGTGTATACATTTCATATTCTACAAAATATGAAGTCAAATTTACTCGTGCATCACTGAAGTATAAAATGATGTTGGAGTGATGAAGACCCTGAAATGAAGACTTAAAAGCCGTCATTTACACTTTGAGTAAACTTACAGAGATGTATATTTTTGGTATTACGTAAGGAGCATGACTGCATATTTCTTTGTTTTTATCATCAAATCCTCTCTTATGGCATTTGCCTCAAGGGCAGGGGGTCTATAAAGTTTGAACCCCAACTGGGTCAAACCAGACTTGAAAATTGATATTTGCTGCTTCAACACTTAGCGTGCAGCATTTAGGTGTAAGACCTTTGTATGGGAGACAGAATAATGTGTCCGCGTAGAGTGACATGTCTTCCTGTGGACTCTTACCTTGTGAACTAGCACATTAAAAATCCTGCTCAGCATGTTGTTCGTTGTTCTAGTACAAAGCAGGGTTATATTCATATCAAATTATCATGTTCTCATTCTGAATATGCATTTTAATTTAAAACTGGATGTTGAACAGCCATCTTCTCTAATGCATGACTGAACAAAGTCATCATTTTCCTTTGAAGCATATTGGGGTCGGTTTTTTGCCTGTATTTCTGGCAGATAATTGTCTTTTAATAATAAGCAGAATTTCAATTTTGTTTACTTGGTAATTTTTGTGCATTTAATTTGTAAATACCATACCTATAGCAAAATAAACAGTTGGAGATTTTTGTCCATCTCCAGCATCACTAAAAGCCGATATCCTGATAGAATACACCACACCAGCTTCTAAGTTTGATAATTTATATTTTGTTGGCGTAAAATCAGCCATGTATTCAAATGCTGATCTGAAATTTTCGTTTGATGGCCACAGGAAAATCTACAATAAAGGAAAGGATATTATATATATATAGATGACTTTCAAATTTGTGCATTTTCCTCTATATTTCCTCAGACACAATGCTTATGTTATTACATAACAGTAAGAACTGATTGTTCAATGGAACTGATTGTTCAATGATGTCATTAAAGCTGATTTCCCTTGGGTCAATCTATGCAATCCATTCATAAAAAATGGGGAATGTGTCCATAGGGACACAGATGATGCCCCGCTAGCATATAATGCTATAAAGGGACATAACTCAAGAACTTTAAAAGTGACCCTTCCAAAAATTGAACTTAAACTGAGTTTTGTGGTAAAAAGCATTATATAATATTTCATTACATTTAATTAAGACAAACTCAAGTTAGAGAACCGAAATGGAAAAATTCAGCAGTTTTTTCATTTGTAAAGGGGCATAACCCTAGAACGGTAATCAAAGTGCTTGTAAGCACTGAATGGTAAAGATTGCTTTAATTTATCAGTAGGAAGTAAAATTGAATATTGCATTGTATAAAGCATTGGTTGTAGTTGATTCAACTACCATTATGCATAAAGAAAGATAACTCTAATTTTCAAAGAAGACTTTAAAATATTTTTAGAAATGGAAGGTAAAAATTGCTTTAATTTATCAGTGGAAGGCAAAATTAAACATTGAATTGTATAAGGCATTGATTGTAGATGATTCAACTAAACTCATGGACAAAGGAAGATAACTCCAATTTAAAAAATTACTGGATATTTAGAAAAAAAAAGAAAAATTTAGCAATTTTTCCATTTGTAAAGAGCATAACTCTAGAACAGTAAAAATGACGACACCAAAATTCAAACTTGATCTGTATATTGTGGTAATAAGCGTGTATAAGTTTCATAACATTTGGTTGAGGCAAACTTAAGTTAGAGAACGGAAACGAAAAATTTAGCAATTTTTCCATTTGTAAAGTGGCATAACCCTAGAACGGTAAAAGTGACGCCACCAAATTTCAAACTTGATCTGTATTTAGTGGTAATAAGCATTGTGTATAAGTTTCATAACAATTGGTTGAGGCAAACTAAAGTTAGAGAACGGAAACCAACTTTGGGACATATGGACGGATGGACGGACGTACAGACGGACAAGGGTAAAACTTAATGCCTCCTCCGTTACGGCAGGGGCATAAAAACAACTAGAGATTGGTCCATAATATATCAAACATCATTTGGCTAATTCACTCAAATTTGAATTGTAATTGATGCATATGGATGCTAAAACGTTTTGTCTTAAACCGAATTTTTATCTTACAGGCTTGGGATATCTGATAAGGAAAAGCTTTGGTCGTTACACCTTTACTGAAACACCTCATAAAACAAATAAACGCATAATAAATAAATAAATATTTGTAAATAAAGTACATATACAGTATAACACTAAAGAGAAGTCCTGAAGGATGAGACAGGCAAAGTGTGATGTCAGTCGTCCTTGAAGGCTTGTAAGCACATATCAATGAGCGAGACCTAGTTTGGTTCCAACTGGCCAAGAGAAGATTTTGATAAAAGTTTATGAGAGATGTACTGCAAATGATAGGGGTGGCAATAAAGCTCACATTAGTTATTTGGCCAAGCTGAGCTAAAATGTAAATTTTCAACACAACCCAAGCCCTCAATCCAACCCTCCTCCACCTCCTACACAAAGCATCTTTACATCTTTCAGAAGATCAGCCCAAACTTAAAATACACATTATATACAAGCTGATTTACCTTGTATCCTATGACTGTAGCTTCATCGGTTGTTATGAGTACACCTCTCCATGTGATTTGAACAGAGGTGGCGTCAATAGGATGCACCGTTACTTCTGTTGGATAAAGAATAGTAGCTGGAAAAAAAAAATGTTAAAATATTTAAAATTATAATATCTTAATAATCAACCTCATATACCTAATGATTTTTAAGACTGCACATATGAGAGTTCCAGAATAATAAAATACATCAAATTTTGGAACCCATTAAATTAGTAAAGATTTTCAAAATGACAGCAAACTGGGTTTTTACTTGCATTTATTGTTAAAGCAATCAAGCACCATAGCTCCTAAACAGCACTATCTGTCAATTTGTCATCAGGAGCAACATCTCTAAACTTGTAAAGAATTTGTTGAATGGTTCTTAAGGTTCATCAAAGGAATTGAAAAATATGGCCGTGTTTACACCACAAAATCTGCTATGAGTACAGACAAACTGATGCATCTAGGAAAGTTTTAAGGCATGGCAGGACCTAGATATATAAAAGTTATATGTAGTCTATGTTTCAGAAAATTAAAACTTACCTGGATTTTGATGTGCATTTTTTCCAGTCTGCAGAAGATAGCAAAATAAACTAACACACGAGTTTCATTTGAAATGGTCCACTCAGTTACACAGTTTAAATCACCTATTGTTTGCAGATGTCTATTGTCCATCTATTGTCCATTTAAATCAATACTACTCACAACATTGATTATATGAGGGAGCTTCTCAAACCTCTTTCCCAACTTAGTTTATTTTGGCACCTTCTGCAGGAATGAAAAAATGAATAGCAAAATCCAGAAAAGTTTATAATTTTCTGAAACATAAAATGCATTTAAAATTTAATTATCTAGTTCCTGCCATGCCTTAAAACTTTTCCAGGTACACAGGTTTGTCTGTACTCAGAGTAAAATTTGTGGTGCAAACACGCCACATTAGCCAAAAGGTTATGATGAACCTTAAGTAATTGCATAAACATTTAACTGTACTGAAGCCATCAAACATAAAACATAAACAATAAATATATTGCCTCAAATATAAAAAAAACAAATTGTCTGTCCATGAGGATTGTAGTATTGATATAAATAATATGCCTTATTTCAAATACTGAGGATTCATTTATTTTCATGGATACCAATTTTTGTGGATTGGAGAAAAATCTAATTTAATGGATTTGTATAAGACTTCATACAAGCCTATAGAAAAGTTGTACCTCATTGAACATTTAAATTCTTGGTTCACCTGTACCCACAAAATCCACGAAAATTGGGATCCCACGAATATACATGAATCCACAGTAACTTATTTCCAATCTTTTGCTTCATCAGTTCTTACCTAAATTTGCAGTTTCACAAGGGTAAGAATCTGATTTAGGTCCAAGTCCAGCTGTGTTGAAGACTTGGACATCAAATGTAGAGAATGCATTTGGTGTTATTCCAATGACAATTCCATGGGTAGGAACAATGTCATCCTTTACACTGAATCTTATAAACTGTTTATAGATTGGCAGTACTTCCCCTCCAGATGGTCTGAGCCAGTAGTTGACCTGAAAAAGATATGTTTCATTCAGCAAAGTTTTCATAAAAATCTGTTTTCAAATAGATAATCAATACAATTTCCTATCGTTAATTATCCATTTTTAGATGGTGACGTTCCCTTGTCACCATCTTACGGTGTTATATATCTCAACTTGTACGATTCGCTCGTGTATGTAACAACGTTTCAGATTTTAACGAAAGAAATTTATGTATTACTGAAAAATTATTACACCAGGGTTTTCGATATCACAAACTAGTCAAAACATTTACTAAATTTTATCATCGGTATAAGGACATCATTCGTAAATATAGCTCAACATGCAGACTTCTTATCGTTCAGGTATTTCACATCCAATCTTTTATGGTAATATTCTTTATAAAGCACTAAAATGTCAGTATTCACCTCAGAAGCTAACAAAACCTTTAAATAGACTTATTAAGAAGGGATATAGTTACGATACTGTTGTCAGGTCATTAAAGATTGCATATTTTGGCTTTAATATTGATTCACTTATAGGGTCTTTGCATCGGAACTAAACACATTTATTTAAAACCAGTTGTTGGCATGACACGGGTTATGCTCTTCTCATATATTTTATGATGGTATGATACTAAACCCTAACGGGAGGGATTGTGCCTGATATTCATATGATGAAGACATAATCTTTCAATCAGTTTAATTGAGGTCTGGAGCTGGCATGTCAGTTAACTGCTAGTAGTCTGTTGTTATTTATGTATTATTGTCATTTTGTTTATTTTCTTTTGTTACATCTTCTGACATCGGACTCGGACTTCTCTTTAACTGACTTTTAATGTGCGTATTGTTATGCGTTTACTTTTCGACATTGGCTAGAGGTATAGGGGAGGTTGAGATCTCATAAACATGTTTAACCCCACCGCATTTTGCGCCTGTCCCAAGTCAGGAGCCTCTGGCCTTTGTTAGTCTTGTATTATTTTACTTTTAGTTTCTTGTGTATAATTTGGAGTTTAGTATGACGTCCATTATCACTGAACTAGTATATATATTTGTTTAGGGCCAGCTTAAGAACGCCTCCGGTGCGGGAATTTCTCGCTGTATTGAAGACCTATTGGTGACCTTCTGTTGTTGTCTGTTCTGTGGTCGGGTTGTTGTCTCTTTGACACATTCCCATTTCCATTCTCAATTTTATTTCAAATAGATAATCAATACGCATACCACTGTGTTTTGAAATTGATCCTAGTTTCTTCATCTCTGTGTATGACTCTTCTGCCAACGGTTTGGCTGCACAGAATGTAAAAATACTCAGCCATGAGGGCCTGGATGGAGTTTAGAGAAGGGAAAAAAATTGGACCTTGACCACAGAAAATGGGCAAAAACCCTAAGGAATAGAGAAAAATAGGCCACAAAAATGTAGAAAAGAGAATATGGGGCTGATAAAACATAAAAGAAGCGAGAATACTGTAGATTCATTTATTTTCGTGGGTACCAATTTTCGTGGATAAAGGTAAACTTGTATTTTCTTGGATATTTAATTTCGTGGTTTTACTGAGGTCTGCATACAAGCCTATAGAAAATTTGTCATTCGTTGAACATTTATTTTTAGGTTTACCTGTACCGACGAAATCCACGAAAATTGGTACCCAATGAATAATAATGTATCCACAGTAATGGATAAAATAATAAAGAAAAGAAAAAAATGCCCTAAAAATGAAAGAATACAGAATAAGGAACCCCAACATTCAAACCATCAGCCATGTCTAGTGCAAATATAGAATTAAAATCTATACTATCTACACATTAAAGAAGCCTTGCAAAAACACTTTCAATGGTCTATGCAAATTTTTCACTGGACATTAAGCAAACAGCAATTAAAAAATCGAAATAGGTAATCATATTTAATGCATTTTACACAAAATTAGATTATCATTTACATTTCATTAACATGCAAGCAGTTTAAGTTCATTGGATGAATCATTGCTTTAGTCTCCACATGACACATAATCACACACCTCAGACCCCCCAAAAAAAAAAAATTTTGACCCTAAAATACCTTCATTTAAAGCAAAAGACACTAAATTTTACCAAAAAGCAAAAAACACCCAAAAAACAGCAAAAAAACTTTGCTCCCAAAAATAAAATTTTTTTACTTTTTTATAAAAAAACCTTAAAAACACCCCAAAAAAAAAACAACAAAAAAAATTTCAAAAAACAAAAATAAAAAAGGTCGGAGAACACACATGAAAAAATTCTGTTGGATTTTGGAGAAAAAAATCAATTTTACTTTAAAAATGAAACAACCTACAGCTCCCGATTTATCAATGGATATACCATTATATCCAGAATTACCTACAGAAGATGGACAAAATTATAGACTACAAAAATAACAGAAATAGAAAAACATTAATAAATGAGAGAGATAAACGTAAATCACTATACAAGAAATATAAGCGCGAGTCAATGTTACTGATGGTGTCGATACAAGTTTAATTTCGACTTCGTTGTTTTAGCTGGTATAGGAATAGCTTTCCTATCTTGCTTCCAATACAGATTACAGCTATTGTATGTGGAAGTTTAGGAGGTTTAATTAAATTTGCTAGACGCAAGTTAACAACAAAATCAAAAAACATTATGAAATTAAAACAATGGCAGAATGTAAATTAAACAGTATAAAAGATTTGATATCAAAATCTTTAACTGATGGACAGATAAGTGAGAATGAATTTAAATCAGTTTTGGATGAATTGGAAAATTACAACAAAATGAAAGAAAATATACGTACAAAACAAACACAAACAGTATTGAATGACAGCGAAAGAAAGAAATTGATAGAAGACACAGAAGCTAGAGTAAGAAGTGAATTAAAAAAAAAAATGGAAAATATCTAATTTTTTTTAACAAAATTACAATAGTTAATGACCCTCCCCCAATGTATGAACTATAAAAATTTTGATGTAAAAAATGGCTGAAGGAGGTGTTGAGTTTGGAAATCCTTTATTTGATCGTGATGATTATGATGAAGAAAAAGAAACTACTTTTCGAAATGATGAAGAATTTCAAAGTTCTATAGACAAGGAAACTGAGGTATTAAGAGATTTATCAGAAAATGACACTAAAATTAGCGAAAAGAAATTACCGAAAAAATGATAAAAGATTTTATAACGAAAATAATGAATTATATTCAAACAAAATTACAAAGATTTTTTACCAAAGAAGATTTTAATGGAAGAACAATGTTGTATGTAAAAGATGAATATGGTAGGGAAATTGCATTAACATATTATCAAAAAGGAGTATTAAAATTTTATAAATTTAGCACTATTCAAAGAGAATACGGTGTTGGTGGTACCGAATTTATCAAAGATGTTTTGGGTGTAGACGATTATAAAATATCTGATAGAATAATAGAAGGTAGAGCAGAGTTTCAGAGAATGTTAAATGAAACACCAATTCGTGAACTCAATAATATAGAAATTCCATTAAAAGAAATATCTACACAACAAGAAGGAGAAGAATTATTAGAAACAGCAAGTAATACCGAAACATCTGTGAAAGAAATAGAAACTTCTTTTGTAGAAGCAGGAGTATCTTACAAAGAAATGGAAACTCAAACAGATATTACAAAAAGAGAGATGGATGGTATAATCAGTGCAATGACATCAGTAAAGAAGAGATTGCAAATGAATTAGCAAAACTGAATGAAACAAATAAAGACTTAGCAAAAGAAAATACTAAATTAGAACAAGCTAAAGAAGACAATGATGAATTTCAAATAAATAGAATAAGTAGTCGAATAAGAGAGTTGGAATCTGAGAGAAGTGCAAGACTAGAAGTAATTAATATTAATAAAGAAAAACTACGTAGCCAAGTAAACAGAATTAAAGAAACAATAAATAAAGTGTTATACGAAGACAAAACATTAGGTGAAAGAATTAAAACATTATTCAGAGAACAAGGAATTACAATAGCTAGTATTTTAACCGCTTTTGGAATGATTATTGGTGTTATTGTTGAGACATTTACTGGTGGAACTACTTTTCTCCTTCTCCTCCTCCTCCACCATCAAAAGGTGGTGTACAAGACTGGATAAAAAACAATTAAAAATCTTGGAAAACTATTATCTTTTCTTGCAGGAAAATTAGCAGCTGCATTACCAGGTATTATAGGTTCTATTGTATCTTGGTTATTGTCTGCAACAAAAGACGTAGTAAATTGGTTTGCAAACAACTTATGGGCTTTGCTTGTTTTGGTTGTTGGTTTATTGTATGCTGCTGCTAGGGAATATTTAAAAAAATAAATTAATAAATTTTATAAATAATAAGTGCTGTAATACCTAATACAATACTTCCAAATATTATTGCTTTTTTATTATCTTCGTGTTCGTCATATTCATTTTTTTGTGTTGGTTCTATTTGAACTGGTTCTGATTTTTTTGGTTCTGATTTTTTTGGTTCTGATTGAGATTGTTGAATCGGTTTTGGTTTATTTGGTTGGAAATCGACAGGATCGAGACCGGTAAAATCAAAATTTTTATTATTTAAATCATCATTTAAACCGAGTGTTTGATTTTCTGTTGCAATTACAATTTTGTTGTTATAACCAACAATGGTGTCAATTTGTAATACCATATCACTGGGAGACATATATAAACCAAGTCCATAAGCATAATCAACTTTACTTCTTGCGTATTTTAAAACATTTTGATAATTTTTTATCTGAGTGGGTAAATCGATAGGACTATTAATAACATCTTGTACATTTGCTAAGAATTGTTTTTGTGCATCAAATCCTGTTCCTACTTTTAATATTTCTACCCTTGTTTGAGATTGTGCCCCTAATAATGCCCATACAAACATTCTAATAATTTCATTGATACGTTCAATACCTGCTTTTGTAAAACCCTCTGATTTATCTAATATAAATGTTGTCCAAGCCATACTTATATCTTTTGTATGACGAATTGTATCATGAATATTAAAGAAGGGACCATCCCCTGAATGATGATATCTGTATTCACCACTTGGTTTATAATATTCAGAAAAGTTCCTAATCCTTTAGATGATGATTCTACTTTTGTCTCCAATCTGTATTTGGAGAAACATCAAATTCATTGCATAATTTTGATATGCAGCTTTGTCATATGGGTTTTGTAATAACAGAAAGAAGAATCTGTTGGTAAAGGTGATTTAAGTTCTTTTAAAATTCTGGCAATGCAATAATATAAGTGAAATGTATAAAGTGATTTAGTAAGATTTGAAGTGTTTTGTATATGGTTATTGTAGGAAACACCACATCCTGTACTTGCACACCAGACTGCAAAGTTTAACTGACATTGCCACCAATCAAACGAAGAATGAATCCATGTATTCCATGGTTCGTTGGTGTGTAATGATGGGTTTTGATATTTTGAAATAAATCGGGAAAGCTGTTTTAAAGTTTTCTTTTGATTTACAAATATTATTTGATCGACAAGATTTATATCTTTTTAGAATACTTAACACTTGGATTATATGATACATTTGGATTATATTTAAATTCTTTTGTTATCATTTTTTATATTAAAATGTACCACACTATTTCAAATATTGATAAGACAATTAACTTACAACAATACATTGATAACAGAGATGGAAATAAACGTATTGTTTTAAAATCTATAAGATATAGTGTAGGTTGGTATAATGTTTATGATGGAGTTGTAAGACAAACAGGAGAAAGACTTCATAGGATTAAAGATGGTTATTATAGTTTCCAACAAATAGCGGATGAATTTAAAAAAAGATATTGTATTATCCGTAAATGAAACAAATGGTATTGCGTCATTAAACACTCCTATTGAGTTAAGGATAAATGAAGATTTGAAAAATATGTTAGGATTTAATAATGAACGTAAATTGAACCTAATGAATTACATTATGGAAAAAATTTGTAGATTTTGCTATCCATAAATCATTGTATATCCATTTGGAACAAGTTAGCACTTCTTATAATTATCTTGATGGTATGCCGAGTACTTTGTTGGCTGTTGTTCCAGTTGAAAATAAAGAGTTTGGGGATATTATAACAATAAGATTTGAGAATCCGAATATAAGTATTTGGTAAATGGTGATATAACAGAATTGAAATTAGAAATAAGAGACGAAAATAATAAAAGATAATTAATAATTTACCAATTAATTGTGTTTTAGAAATTGTATAATTTATTTAATAAAATGAGCATACTTGGTGTCAAGAAAAACACGTAGATACATCGGAAATAAAAAGGAAATATTAAATATGGAGAGTGAGCTTGAACAATGGATACTAAGGATAAAGATTTACGCGGAGTGTCGCTGCCCTAACCATCAGAGTTTTAAATGTTGAAAATATAGTTACTAATATTAAAAATAAACCAGACAGAAAAATAATAAGTATAAATGCTGGAATTGATGGTTCAATACATACAAATCAAATGTTTAATTTTGGTGATGGTGGTTATTATGTAATGAACTTTCCAGGACAAATATTGGGTATGGGTTTAGTAAGTCTGAAAACAAACACAGATGATATAGCCGTTATGATGACTGTTAATAATAATGAGCCATATGGTTACGGAATAAGTTTGGGTAGTAGTGTCACACACAGTTATTATAACTTTAATACACCTTTTGAAGTTAAGGCTGGAGATATAATAGGTTTTGTTAGTAAGAGTGATAATTCTGCATGTATCAATACTCTAGTATCAGCGGTAATTGAATTATTTTATAACAAATTTAATCCTTAAAAATGTCGGCATACGGAAACAAATTAAATCCTTACAGAAAAATAAGAGAACCTCGTGGTGTGAAAGGTATTCGTCAAAGTGTAGTAATAACTAATAATCCTTCAACTATTGATCAAAATCAACAGCTATTAGTGAGATTCCCAATCTAAGCAATAATGATGTTATTGTTCCAGGAACAACAAGATTAGCATTTGAGATAGATCTTACATCATCTACAGACGACAATGCAACCATATATCCAAACATAGGAAGAGCAATAGTTAAAAAAACAACAATTCGTATAAGTGGAAATGAAATTATGTCAATTGATGATAGTGATATTTATCATTGTTATACCGATTTGTGGAAATCTTCATCTGAACGAACAAATATGGCATACCAAGGTATTGGTGAAGCAAACATGTTAAAACACAGAGTTGGTGTAGGTGATAAAGCAAATGATACGGGTGATGAAGCAATTGCATTAGCATATAAAACAGATTTTGTATCCCACTTGATTTTGAACTATTAGAAACTCATATGCCTTTTTATCAATCAGGTCTTGGTGATAGACTTGAATATGAACTTACATTTAATAATTATAGCAACGTTATTAAATCTACAGATACAGATGCAAGTTACACAATTAAAAACATTTGTTTAGAATTTGATATGGTTTCCGATGCAGAATTAGCAAGACAGATAAGACAACAAGTTGATGGTAAGATGGTTATTTTGTACGATAGAATACTAAGACATAGAAAAATAACCAAAACAAATCTGATACATTGTGGAATATCAATTTAAATGTTCCAGCTAGAAGTATGAAAGGAATTCTAATATTGTTCGAAGATCCTGAAAGAACAAGCACTGAAACTTATTATAATCCTAATATAACAAAAGTAGAAATGACAATAGAAGGTGTTCCAAATCAGCTATACAGTCAAGGAATGAAAGCATATCAACAGTGGGATGAAATAAATAAATTCTTTGCTTTAAATTCAAAAAGAAATAAAGAAACAAATATACTTGCAAAAGATTTAAATTTGTCTTATACAACATTAGAAAAATATCTTACAACTAATTATGCATTATGGTTAGATTTACGTTCAACAGATGATAACTCACTACACGGTTCAGGTAGAAGAATTGAAAATGCCTCTGAAGGTATAACAATCCAAATAACTAAAACAGCAGGAGCAAATAAATCAATAAATGTCTATCTGTTTGTCATACAAGATGCACAAATTAATTTTGAAGATGGCAGATTTAAAAATGTTGATTACTAGTAAGCGAGCAAAGCTATAGAGTTTTTTAGTTTATTTTATTTAAAAATGGAGTTGCCAAAATATCCACATTGTGCTATTATATGTGGTCAAACTGGATGTGGAAAAACAGAGTTTGTTCTTGATTTATTAGAAAAGGAATATTGTCATGTGTTTAAACATATAGTCATACTTTGTCCAACCATTCAATGGAACAAAGCATACAAAAATCGTGAATGGATTGGTGATGTTAGAAAACCAAAAACAAAAAATCTAATAATTGTTAATCCTATTGTCAAAGAAGAAGAGAAACTACAAGAACTACTAAGAATGTTTTTTAAAAAATATGCTACTTGTCCAACATTATATATCATTGATGATTGCAGTGCAACAAAAGAATTAACAAAGAAAAAAGATATGCTGTCTGAGCTTGCATTTTCAGGAAGACACGCGGAACAATCAGTGTGGGTCATTTCACAGAGATACAACTCTGTTTTAAAAGACTTAAGAGAACAAACAAAATGGTTATGCATGTTCTACACAAAAGATAGAGATAGTTTTGATAATTGTCTAAGAGAAAATGATGTTATTCCTACTTTGGAAGAAAGGCAAAGAATAAAGGAAGAACTTAAAAAAAAAACACATAAATTAATATTGAAAACAGATCAACCTACTGATTATTGGTTGATTGATTAGCAATTCTTAAGCAATTTTAAGCTATTCTCAAGTAATGCTTTAGCAATTCTTTAGTAATGCTTTAGTAATTTAGCAAAAATAAGCAATAAAAAAGCAATGCTATTAGAAATATTAACAATTATAACAAATACTGCAGTATTATCATTAGTGGGTTATTTTGTATTTAGTTTTGTAAAATTAAAATAAATTATTTTCGTTTTTGAAACATATAAAATGAATGCCGAAGAATTATTGAGCGAAAATATTGTCGAAAATATAAATATTGATGATGATAAACAAGAAAAAAACGCGAGAGATTATCATCTGTTGTTGCTGGTGGAAACAGTAAACAATATTTGGGTA
The DNA here is from genome assembly GCA_017311375.1 of Mytilus coruscus. Classification (NCBI taxonomy): domain Eukaryota; kingdom Metazoa; phylum Mollusca; class Bivalvia; order Mytilida; family Mytilidae; genus Mytilus; species Mytilus coruscus. The sequence goes on along the minus strand of CM029596.1, from coordinate 119,333,349 downwards.
AAGAATTACAACTGTCAGATATTGACAAAATGACACCAGAACAAATAGACAAACTATACTGTAAATATGAAGCTAGATTAGGAGCTAGTATGACTAAGACATTAGGAAACTCTTTTATAAATTTATATGTTATGGGTGTATCAAAGTATTTCAAAGTTGTCGATCCACCAAAACTAATACAAGACTTGAAGGAAGATCCTTTTCTCAATCACGGTTTAACTAACATATGTTGTGAACTGTATTATAAATATGGAATGTATCTTGCTCCTTTTACTGCAATGTTAACAACAGCAAGACATATCGAACCACTTGCTTCTATTGATTTTAAAAATAAAGATGAAAATAATGACATAAAAATGATGAATGAAAATTCTAAACAAGAAGAAACTGGCGAAGCGAACGAGCGGAGCGAGATACACTCAGTCCCTTCAAAGAAATATTCAAAACCCAAACCAAAAGACCCAAAAAGAGTAGCAGCTGGTAAAAAGGTGCAGAAGCAAAAAAATGAAAGCTGAATTAAGAAAAAGAAGAAGAAAAATTAAAAAAGAAAACATAAAATTTAAAATGGCTAGTGAAAAAGTGACTTACCACAAATAACAAAAGATTCTGATACAGAAACAGATTGTGAATCAAACCCTTGGTTGAGAAAATTCCGGTTCCAAAGTTGATTACAAATTTGTACTTTTTCTATAGGTATTGTTGGATTGGGATTGTTTTTATAACCAAAGTAAGAAACCAGAAAAAATGATTAAAGAAATCGTGGTGGGTAAGGAAATAACAAAACCAGAAAACCAGAAAAACAAAAGAAAGAAATTGATCCTTTTGAATTTAATTGAGCGAACAAAGTGAGAATTTAAAATTTAATATATAAAATGTCAACACCAAAAGACGGAAAACAAATAGCAAATATGTTATATCATGCTGGAGTGGAAACATTGTTAACAGTTGGATATGCAGAAATAGGTAAAAGGTACTAAGGAGACCAGCACCAAAAGTAGATTTTAATGTAAATGATGTTGTAATGTTATCCATTGATATATTACTTGCAATGGCAACAAAAGATATGTTGATTAAGCAAGGTATTATACCTGCTGATATCATGAAGTAATAAACTGATTGCTTACTTATTTTTATTTTATTTTGTTTTTATAAAATGGCAAGTGCTTTAGCAATGATGCTTGGTGGGGCAATAACAAATGCTTTTGCATTTTCGGGAGTAATTATTTATTTTCACATATGGGTAGTAATGCAAATGAAGAGAAAATAAGACATGATAAAGCTATAGAAAAATTAGAAAAAGCACAACAAGAATGGAATAAAAGAAGAACACAAAGATTAGATTTCATCAATGAACAATTACAAAAGGAACATCATGCCGAACATACTTTTGAAGATGTTGACCAAGCAATGAAACAATACTATTACATTACAAGTAAACAATTAACTCCATTATCACCCAAACCTAAACTAAGTGATTTTATACACCATCAGAAGATCAAAAAATAGAGAAATTGCATTTGTTGTTGGTGGAATGGTTTTAACAGGTTTTGTTGTTTGGAAGTTAAAATAAGCGGCGAGCGATGATTACCTTGAAGAAAATGATACATTTAAATCTAAAAATATTATTCCTTTGATTAAAGTTTTTAAAGAGGTTATAAAGAAATAACAAAATAAATTAAATTTCAGGACATGGTTTTTCAAAAACATATTCATAAATTTTGTCAGGTCTAATGAAAGCATCCCAACCAGGAGGAAACTTAGATAACTTTTACCTTTAAACTTTTCCATTACTTCCATTTGTTTTGATGTCAAAGGACATTCTCCATCATCTCTTAAACAACATATCTGATAATTTGATAATTTTATTTTTCCTAATATAACTCTAGCATAAGGATCATCTTTCTCGGTATAAGCTTCAATCATTTTTAAAATAAAATTTAAATTATATATTTTTAATATCCATAAGGAAAACTTCTAATTAGATTTTCATTTTCATAACATACCATTCTTTTATCAAACATATAATCATAAGCTTTAACTTGTTTAACTGTTTTAAGTTGATGATCTTTTCCTATTTTATGTTGTCATATTTTACAGTTTCATATTTTTCATTTTCATCAGTAACTATTTTTATTTTTTATCTAATGTAATCTTTTCTTCAACTTCAGCATTTAATCTAAAACCTTTACAACAGCTAACTAGTTTTCTGTATCTAGTTTCATTGAATAATCTTTTGGACCAGCAGATATAAATTGTTTTATGTGATTAGCATTGTGTTTTGAAACAATTTCGTCTGTTAAATCACCTAATTTACTTCCCATCATATTTTCTACTTTTTACATGCTTCAGAACCATCATCATTGTAAATACAAGAATCTGTATCCATGTATAAAACTCTTTCTTGTAGAATATCTAATAATTCGTATAATTTTAATCTAGCATGTGCTGTTGTAAATAAAGCTATATAAACATTTACACTTGGATTAGGTTTAGAATATTCTTCTTTTCTTTATATTCAGTTAATACAATATTTTCATCTAATATCATGGTACTTATATCTTTATATTTTCATTAAATACTATTTTAGTTATATGTTCTAAAGTAAAACAATATTCTTTTTGTGTAAAATTATCTCTCATACCAAAATGTCCCCATAAATTATTTAAACATATTTTAGCTATAAATCTTAATCCCGAATTGTGTTTAACTTTGTCAATATCTAGATTATAAGCAGCATTATCTATGATATATTGTATTTTGGTTTTACATTCTTTATCGTTCTCACAATCAGGTTTACAATATTTAGGATCACATTTACATCCTGAAGCTTCTTGTTTATATTTCATAAACGTATCTACATAAAGTTTAAATATATCTGTAGATGTTTTTTCAAAATGTTCTAGTTCATATATTTTTGTAATTTATAACCTTTTCTATTGCTTTATCTATTTCTATTGTAGACCAAGTTCCTACTATAACTCTTTCCTCATTAGAATGTATACATTTTCATTTTTAATATTTTTACATTCTTTACATCTTTTATTTCATGTATTTTATCATGTTTATTTAAAGTAGGATCATCTATGTGTTTACATTTAAAAGATATTTTATTCATACATGTTCTACATAATCCAAAAAGTAATTTATGTGTATTATCACTAGTTAATTGTTTATAAGGTAAAACAGGGTGATACAATCCTTTAGGTGGTAATATTTTACATTTCATTATTCGAAATAATTATTTTTATATAATCATCTACAGAAATATCTGTATATGTAATAGGATGTCCTATAGGATATTTACAATATTTATTTACTGATGGATACAGAGAACAAAATCTACATATCTACCTTTTAAATCAGAAAGATTATTGTATAATTGAATAGTTTCTGTTCTTCCTCCATAAAATGCATCTCTTTTATCAATAGGTTTTAAATGTGGATCAACTTCAGGATATTTTTGTTGATCAAACTCACATTCCATATTGTATGAATTTTACATTTGGTTTTAGATAATCTTCAATAGTTTTAAGTCTTTCTTTAGTTTGGTCATATAACTCTTTCATAGTTTTTTATTTCTATCTTTTTACATATTTCTTCAGGACTATAACATTTTGTACATCCATGCCAATAACATCCAAAAATTCATAAACATTATGCATTTTATTTTCTCTATCATAATAATAACCATCGACTTTATAACATTTATTATTAATGAATAATTTCTTTTCACCTGCTCTTTTAGCATGTTGAATCATTATACCATATTCTAAAGAAATATACTCTAACCATTGTATTGATTTTGTGAATGTACTTCTTTAATTGTCATCTTTTGTGAATTCCAATTGTTTCATTTGTTAACATTAATGTTTTAAATATTTTTGTACAACATTGAGCAATTGTAATATATTGAAATGGATCAATACAATTATTGGTTATATTTAAAAATAATTTTTATACAATGTACAACCTTTTGACAAAATTAAAACATCCAAAAACAATAATAAAATATTTCTTTATAGAATTTAAATTTTTATCTTTTTTGTTTCATACCATTTGTCAAATTCTTTTTATTTTTGGTAGTCATAGTATCAAAACCATAATATTTTTATCAGGATATTTACCTTTGTATTTTTGGTTTTCTGTTGTATTAAAATAATGTGGAAAGTATCCTTTGTTACCTTCAAAACCAAATGTTTTGGGAAAGCAGCTAATCCACACAATGTAAAATTTATTGAATCTATAAATCTTAAATTTATTCCTTTAATAAACATAGCTGTTAATTTTAGTCCAGAAGAAATTATGTTATGTTCAATTTTATTTTTACAATGTATCCTAAAATCGGTTGCATATCATAACCTTTTCCATAATGTGAAATAAAAGTGTAGTCTTTAAATTTGTCTCTTATGAAATATTTACAAAAGTTGTCTATTACAGAATTTGTTTCATATTTAATTTTTCTACATCACTAAAACAATCATCTATGTCTAATTCTAACAAGTTTAAATCATCAATATTGAAATCACATTTAAATACTTTTACATAGTTATTTTTAAAACAGTAAATATTTTCTAAATCGTAAGCTATACAAAATTCATTATATGTATTCCTGTTTCTTGATTTGCTTCAAAATCAAAATATATATATTTATTATTTTTACTTGTTTTGGTACTGATGGTTTCATATAACATAAGTGTTCTTCATTACTTTCCGTGTATTTTTCGTAACATATTAAACATATTTTTCACCACATTTATGGTTTTACCTGTATATGTTTTATTACATTTTCACAAACAAGTTGTTTTCTAATAGTTGTTACTGTATTATCTTTACATGTATGTTGTTCAGTATAACCAATTAAACATAATTTACAAAATCTACGTTTTGCTAAAAATCCTGTTATGTTTGTTATTGTATCAAAATGTTCATCATGATAATATAAATATATTTGTTCGTTGTATTCTTCATTACCATTATATAAAATATGTTCTGTACTATTTGATGTAAAATAATTATTCTCATATCAAGATAATTTTCAAAATTTTAAATCTTCCAAATCATTTCCTTCTTTTTTATTTCTTCTTCTGATTGTTCATGTAAATTTTCAGCAACTCTTTTTGTAATGGTCTACCCTCTTTAATGTGTTTTAATTGTGAGTTTGTAAAATTTTCTAACAACTTGTTTGAAGCTAAAAAGTTACAATTGCTCTTGCTAAACATATTGTATCATTATTTTTATTTGTATGATACTACTTTTATTTATTGCATCTAATATTTTTAAAGCTTTACCTTTTCCTCTTTTATTGGGTATAATAGTAACTTCAAAAATAACTTCTTCTAAATTTAATTCTTCAGCACTATTTAATAATCTTTCCATTTGATCCATGAATAACTTTTAACTGTATTATATGTTCTTATAGGCCAGCTTTTATGTTTAGCAATTATGATTTCATGAATAGGTACTATTTTAATTCTTCCATTAGGGTAATCTTTTATAGAATAATCTATCATGTGATCAAAAGCATTTGTAAATGTTTCTGGTTTTCATCCTTTAGACTAATTTTATAATTAAATACATAAATACTTGCTTTATGTTTATATTTTTTGTCAAAACAAGTTTATATGAATCTCCTTGCTTGGATAAAATTTTATCCTTTTTGCCTCCATTTTTAAGAAACAATTTTAGTTATATTTAAAATGTCTAAAATAAATCTAACAAATAAATTAGCAGATGAATTACATCATAGAGTTGTAAAATCTTTTCCTAAAAGACGTGTTTATGTCAATTCAATAGATCAAACATGGGCGGTTGATTTGATAGATATGCAACAATATTCAAAACAAAATAAACACTATAAATATTTATTAGCAGCTATAGATATTTTCAGTAAAAATGGTTGGTTAGTTCCATTAAAAATAAAACAGGAGTAACAGTAAGTGAAGCATTTAAAACATTATTTAAAGAAAGAAAACCAATGTATATTTGGTCGGATAAAGGATCTGAATTTTATAATCGACAAGTAAAAGAATTGTTAAAAGATAATAACATAAAGTTATATTCAACTGAGAATGAGGAAAAGAGCAGCGTGGTGGAACGCTGGATAGGTACAATGAAACAACATATGTTTAAATACTTTACTGCTAATGAAACTTTTAAATATTATGATATATTGGATAAATTAGTTAAAATTATAATAATACAGTACATTCTTCAATTAAAATGACACCTGTTAAAGCAAGTAAATTAGAAAATGAATTAACCGTGTATAAAAATTTATATCCAGAAAAGAAAGAAAATTAAAAACCTAAACTCAAAGTAGGTGCTAGAGTAAGAATAACAAAAAGAAAGGTAAATTTGAAAAGGGTTATACTACTCGTTGGACCAAAGAAATATTTGTAATTGAAAAGTTTTAAATACAAACCCTGTTACTTATAGAATAAAAGATTTAAAAGGCGAAGAAATTAAAGGTGGTTTTATGAACAAGAATTACAGATGACTAAGTTTTAAAAAAAACGACGTTACGCATGATAGTTGTCTCGTGAATATTTACTTCAACCAAATATGCCTGTACATTTACCTCGTGACAGACGACAAACAAAAGTGATGACAAAGACGATGCAAAGTGACGTTTTACAAAAAGTCAGACCTAGAAAACAATAATAATCATATTAGAAACTACCCGGTTATGCATAACCGTTTCTAAATATAGCATTGAGAAATAGTCACTCCTTATACGGAATATATACAAAGTTGTCCCAGCCACTGATCATGTATGATCACTCCTTATATGGAATAAGAAAATCAATATCACATATACTATATTAAAAACATAATTACAGATTGAGAAAGTTCCCGGTTATGCATAACCGTTTCTAAATATAGCATTGAAAAAGTCACTGGGAAGCAGCACATCACAGTGTCAGTGATCGATCTTGCGATGATTGAAGATTATTGGTGGTTGGTAGAGCCACAGGTCTCTTCCAGAATGCATTGTGTTCTGGAATTTGTAGCATGATGTCTATTTCTTTTAGTTTTCTCAAAATAAAATTTAGAGGTAATCCCACATGAAAAATTGTTCGTATCCGTAAAGAACCTTTGAGAGCACGTAGCTTCCTCGCGTGGTCATCGGAATACCCTGTCTTCTCTTTTAACCATGCAGACCAAGATTGTTTGATTCTTCCTTCTTTCCTTTCATTTTCCAGCCAGGTTTTGGTAAGATTTAAAAATTTCCAAAATTAATATAAATTAAAAGTGTTTGAGCATCCTGCCGTTTTAGATTTCTTATCCCTTTATTTAATTTATCCACAATGTTCGTCTCACTCTCATTGCCAGAAAGCAAATAAGCGTTGCGAATGTTTCTCTAGAAATTGTGTGGTTAATATCAGCAATGTTGTCTGATAGATATTGGTGCAGTTCTTGAGGGTCATTTTTCCTTATTCACTTTTTCAGTCCATAAATGTCACTAAGCCGTTGTTTAGGTTTTTAGGTAGCTTCGGCATCTTTCGGTTGGTCCATTTGAATCAATTTCGTTAACCAACAATCCCATTTTTGATGGTAAATTCTATATTCATTAATCAATTGTTTTTGGTTAATATTCCATTGTTGCGATTCCATATCTGTTAAATTATATCACTTCACGTTCAAAACTACTAAAATCCTGTATTCTACCACTGATAATTTGAAATGTTTACGGTAACTATAATAAACATGTTATGACAACAACACCTAGGTAACATGTTTTCAAATCAATGTCCTATTGAATAAAATATTGCAATCAATTATGTTTTTAAAATACACACTTCAATAACTACCTGCGGGGTTTAAATTACTATGAAAAAACATTAAAATGCTTGATTGATTTGGGAATTTAAATCGTGAATCTACACGGAAAGTGTAAAGGACGATTTAAAAGTAAATATATACACCAATTACAATCCCATACAATCCTTCCTTTTGTTATCATAAGACTCTGAGTCCCGCATGGATAATTCGTACTTAATGACCACATGTGGGAAGAAACCATCAATGCAGGAATTTATATTAAACTGTTGCTGTTAAAAATATAGTTTATGATTTTTACTTAAATAATTATTAAGTCTCCCAAACGAATGACCGCCGTTGCCGTGGTAACAAAAAATGGAAAAAAATTCAAAGTGCTCAGAATTGGATGAAATTTTACAAAAATGCTACCTAGGATTATGGGAACTCAAAAAAAGCTCTTTTTTACTATCTTTACCATTTCTCGGGGTTCTAAAAATTTTTTCTCTTGAATCCAACAGAATTTTTTCATGGTGTGTTCTCCGACCTTTTTTATTTTGTTTTTTGAAATTTTTTGATGTTTTTGGGTGTTTTAAGGTTTTTAAAAAGTTAAAAAAAATTTTTTTTGGGAGTAAAGTTTTTTTGCTGTTTTTTGGGTGTTTTTGCTTTTTGGTAAAATTTAGTGTCTTTTGCTTTAAATGAAGGTATTTTAGGGGTCAAAAATTTTTTTTTTTTGGAAGTCTGAGTGTGTGATTATGTGTCACATGCCCGTAAAGGGATGGATGTAATGATGGTAAATGTCTAGTGGCAAATATCACATTCATGCACATTTTCTGTATGATTTTATTTTATAGACTTTACAGTCAAATTGTTAAACCACAGCTGAGAAAGCTATCATTCTGAACTGGAGAAAATTGATTTAATAATAGTATACCACTTTTGGCCGGGTTGGATATGGTTCTGTAAGGTGGGCGGATTTCGGGCAGGTGAGTGGGTGGGCAGGCAGGTAAAATTGGGTACTTTATCAACTTCTACTACAGTTTTCAACCCAGATCCCTGAAACTTTACAAGAGGATTCCCCCATACGTTGAAGTTGTGCACCTGCTTTTATGGGATTGTTTGAGGAATTTTTTTCTCAATATATCAGACTTGGGAACTTAGTCATTTTTCAGCAAAATTATGAAAGTGGGTACAAGTTTTCAACTTCTCCTATAGTTTTCAACCAAGATCCCTATGAATTCACAGAAATATTGTACACATTTTGAAGTTGTGCACCTGCTATTTTGAAAATGATTGAAGAATTTTTCACATTATTCTGAACTTATTTTCCAGCGAAATTTGCAACCTTCGTGTAATTGCAACCACATTGTAAACATTCGAAATTTGCAACCTTCGTGTAATTGCAACCACATTGTAAACATTCTACATTGATTAGTCACAAATATTGCAACCCTGCAATTTGAGACTTTGACCATTTTTTCTTATTTTCTGTGAATTTGCAGGGCAGAATAAGGGCTAAGCCACAAAATTTACCCTATTCACATTTATGTATAGTACTGATACATTTTTAATTTCTAATAGGAATGTAAAACATTTATATATTTTGATACCCTAATTAATGAAAGTGGATTAAATCTCTATGTTAATGAGAATGAATGAATATGGATATAAAACAAGAAGAATTTCATATTTTTCAGACTAATCCCATATCACTCAGTGAACTGATAAAGAACCTGAATTCTAACCTGAAAACCTGCAATTTTGCCTTTTATATTCTGTCTTGTATTTTCAATAGGTGTCCAATAGACATCCATAGCTGTTGAATTAATAGCTGAACAGCCTTGAATCTTTGGTGCTGGAATAGGCACTGAAAAGAAAGGATACAAGTTCAAATAAATATCCTGAGTAAAATATATGAGGGTGTGGATGGGGTTTGCTGAATAAAAAAATGATGGACAAAAAGTACAAAATAAAGGGCGAACAAATACCAAATAGAGAATAATGGGGTGCTACAATATAAAGAATAGAGAAAAATGGGGTGCTAAAGTATAAAGAATAGAGAATAATGGGGTGCTAAAGTATAAAGAATAGAGAATAATGGGGTGCTGAAATATAAAGAATAGAGAATAATGGGGTGCTAAAGTATAAAGAATAGAGAATAATGGGGTGCTGAAGTATAAAGAATAGAGAATAATGGGGTGCTAAAGTATAAAGAACAGAGAATAATGAGGTGCTAAAGTATAAAGAATAGACAATAATGGGGAGCTAAAGTATAAAGAATAGAGAATAATGGGGTGCTAAAGTATAAAGAATAGAGAATAATGGGATGCTAAAATATAAAGAATAGAGAATAATGGGGTGCTAAAGTATAAAGAATAGAGAATAATGGGGTGCTGAAGTATAAAGAATAGAGAATAACTGGGAGCTAAAGTATAAAGAATAGAGAATAATGGGGTGCTGAAATATAAAGAATAGAGAATAATGGGGTGCTAAAGTATAAAGAATAGAGAATAATGGGGTGCTGAAATATAAAGAATAGAGAATAATGGGGTGCTAAAGTATAAAGAATAGAGAATAATGGGGTGCTGAAGTATAAAGAATAGAGAATAATGGGGTGCTAAAGTATAAAGAATAGTGAATAATGGGGTGCTAAAGTATAAAGAATAGAGAATAATGGGGAGCTAAAATATAAAGAATAGAGAAAAACAGGGAGCTAAAGTATAAAGAATAGAGAATAATGGGGTGCTAAAGTATAAAGAATAGAGAATAATGGGGTGCTAAAGTATAAAGAATAGAGAATAATGGGGTGCTAAAGTATAAAGAATAGAGAATAATGGGATGCTAAAGTATAAAGAATAGAGAATAATGGGGTGCTAAAGTATAAAGAATAGAGAATAATGGGGTGCTAAAGTATAAAGAATAGAGAATAATGGGATGCTAAAGTATAAAGAATAGAGAATAATGGGGTCCTAAAGTATAGAGAATAGAGAATAATGGGGTGCTAACGTATAGAGAATAGAGAATAATGGGGTGCTAAAATATAAAGAATAGAGAATAATGGGGTGCTAAAGTATAAAGAATAGAGAATAATGGGATGCTAAAGTATAAAGAATAGAGAATAATGGGGTCCTAAAGTATAGAGAATAGAGAATAATGGGGTGCTAACGTATAGAGAATAGAGAATAATGGGGTGCTAAAATATAAAGAATAGAGAATAATGGGGTGCTAAAGTATAAAGAATAGAGAATAATGGGGTGCTGAAGTATAAAGAATAGAGAATAATGGGGTGCTAAAGCATAAAGAATAGAGAATAATGGGGTGCTAAAATATAAAGAATAGAGAATAATGGGGTGCTGAAATATAAAGAATAGAGAATAATGGGGTGCTAAAATATAAAGAATAGAGAATAATGGGGTGCTAAAGTATAAAGAATAGAGAATAATGGGATGCTAAAGTATAAAGAATAGAGAAGAATAGAGAATAGAGAAGAATAGAGAATAATGGGGTGCTAAAGTATAAAGAATAGAGAATAATGGGGTGCTAAAGTATAAAGAATAGAGAATAATAGGATGCTAAAGTATAAAGAATAGAGAAGAATAGAGAATAGAGAATAATGGGGTGCTAAAGTATAAAGAATAGAGAATAATGGGTGCTGAAATATAAAGAATAGAGAATAATAGGGTGCTAAAATATAAAGAATAGAGAATAATGGGGTGCTAAAGTATAAAGAATAGAGAATAATCGGATGCTAAAGTATATAGAATAGAGAAGAATAGAGAATAGAGAATAATGGGGTGCTAAAGTATAAAGAATAGAGAATAATGGGGTGCTAAAGTATAAAGAATAGAGAATAATGGGGTGCTGAAATATAAAGAATAGAGAATAATGGGGTGCTAAAGTATAAAGAATAGAGAATAATGGGGTGCTGAAGTATAAAGAATAGAGAATAACTGGGAGCTAAAGTATAAAGAATAGAGAATAATGGGGTGCTGAAATATAAAGAATAGAGAATAATGGGGTGCTAAAGTATAAAGAATAGAGAATAATGGGGTGCTGAAATATAAAGAATAGAGAATAATGGGGTGCTAAAGTATAAAGAATAGAGAATAATGGGGAGCTAAAGTATAAAGAATAGAGAATAATGGGTGCTAAAATATAAAGAATAGAGAATAATGGGAGCTAAAGTATAAAGAATAGAGAATAATGGGGTGCTAAAGTATAAAGAATAGAGAATAATGGGTTGCTGAAGTATAAAGAATAGAGAATAATGGGGAGCTAAAGTATAAAGAATAGAGAATAATGGGGTGCTAAAGTATAAAGAATAGAGAATAATGGGGAGCTAAAGTATAAAGAATAGAGAATAATGGGGTGCTAAAGTATAAAGAATAGAGAATAATGGGGTGCTGAAATATAAAGAATAGAGAATAATGGGGAGCTAAAGTATAAAGAATAGAGAATAATGGGGTGCTAAAGTATAAAGAATAGAGAATAATGGGGTGCTAAAGTATAAAGAATAGAGAATAATGGGGTGCTGAAATATAAAGAATAGAGAATAATGGGGAGCTAAAGTATAAAGAATAGAGAATAATGGGGTGCTGAAGTATAAAGAATAGAGAATAATGGGGAGCTAAAGTATAAAGAATAGGGAAAAACGGGGTGCTGAAGTATAAAGAATAGAGAAAAATGGGGTGCTAAAGTATAAAGAATAGTGAATAATGGGGTGCTAAAGTATAAAGAATAGAGAATAATGGGGAGCTAAAATATAAAGAATAGAGAAAAACAGGGAGCTAAAGTATAAAGAATAGAGAATAATGGGGTGCTAAAGTATAAAGAATAGAGAATAATGGGGTGCTAAAGTATAAAGAATAGAGAATAATGGGGTGCTAAAGTATAAAGAATAGAGAATAATGGGGTGCTAAAGTATAAAGAATAGAGAATAATGGGATGCTAAAGTATAAAGAATAGAGAATAATGGGGTGCTAAAGTATAAAGAATAGAGAATAATGGGGAGCTAAAGTATAGAGAATAGAGAATAATGGGGTGCTGAAGTATAAAGAATAGAGAATAACGGGTGCTGAAATATAAAGAATAGAGAATAATGGGGAGCTAAAGTATAAAGAATAGAGAATAATGGGGTGCTAAAGTATAAAGAATAGAGAATAATGGGGTGCTGAAATATAAAGAATAGAGAATAATGGGGAGCTAAAGTATAAAGAATAGAGAATAATGGGGTGCTAAAGTATAAAGAATAGAGAATAATGGGAGCTAAAGTATAAAGAATAGGGAAAAACGGGTGCTGAAGTATAAAGAATAGAGAAAAATGGGGTGCTAAAGTATAAAGAATAGTGAATAATGGGGTGCTAAAGTATAAAGAATAGAGAATAATGGGAGCTAAAATATAAAGAATAGAGAAAACAGGGAGCTAAAGTATAAAGAATAGAGAATAATGGGGTGCTAAAGTATAAAGAATAGAGAATAATGGGGTGCTAAAGTATAAAGAATAGAGAATAATGGGGAGCTAAAGTATAAAGAATAGAGAATAATGGGGTGCTAAAGTATAAAGAATAGAGAATAATGGGATGCTAAAGTATAAAGAATAGAGAATAATGGGTGCTAAAGTATAAAGAATAGAGAATAATGGGGTGCTAAAGTATAAAGAATAGAGAATAATGGGATGCTAAAGTATAAAGAATAGAGAATAATGGGGTCCTAAAGTATAGAGAATAGAGAATAATGGGGTGCTAACGTATAGAGAATAGAGAATAATGGGGTGCTAAAATATAAAGAATAGAAAATAATGGGGTGCTAAAGTATAAAGAATAGAGAATAATGGGATGCTAAAGTATAAAGAATAGAGAATAATGGGGTCCTAAAGTATAGAGAATAGAGAATAATGGGGTGCTAACGTATAGAGAATAGAGAATAATGGGGTGCTAAAATATAAAGAATAGAGAATAATGGGGTGCTAAAGTATAAAGAATAGAGAATAATGGGGTGCTGAAGTATAAAGAATAGAGAATAATGGGGTGCTAAAGTATAAAGAATAGAGAATAATGGGTGCTAAAATATAAAGAATAGAGAATAATGGGATGCTGAAATATAAAGAATAGAGAATAATGGGGTGCTGAAATATAAAGAATAGAGAATAATGGGGTGCTAAAGTATAAAGAATAGAGAATAATGGGGTCCTAAAGTATAGAGAATAGAGAATAATGGGGTGCTAACATATAGAGAATAGAGAATAATGGGGTGCTAAAATATAAAGAATAGAGAATAATGGGGTGCTGAAGTATAAAGAATAGAGAATAATGGGGTGCCAAAGTATAAAGAATAGTGAATAATGGGGTGCTAAAGTATAAAGAATAGAGAATAATGGGAGCTAAAATATAAAGAATAGAGAAAACAGGAGCTAAAGTATAAAGAATAGAGAATAATGGAGTGCTAAAGTATAAAGAATAGAGAATAATGGAGTGCTAAAGTATAAAGAATAGAGAATAATGGGGTGCTAAAGTATAAAGAATAGAGAATAATGGGATGCTAAAGTATAAACAATAGAGAATAATGGAGTGCTAAAGTATAAAGAATAGAGAATAATGGAGTGCTAAAGTATAAACAATAGAGAATAATGGGATGCTAAAGTATAAAGAATAGAAAATAATGGGGTCCTAAAGTATAGAGAATAGAGAATAATGGGGTGCTAACGTATAGAGAATAGAGAATAATGGGGTGCTAAAATATAAAGAATAGAGAATAATGGGGTGCTAAAGTATAAAGAATAGAGAATAATGGGATGCTAAAGTATAAAGAATAGAGAATAATGGGGTCCTAAAGTATAGAGAATAGAGAATAATGGGGTGCTAATGTATAGAGAATAGAGAATAATGGGGTGCTAAAATATAAAGAATAGAGAATAATGGGGTGCTAAAGTATAAAGAATAGAGAATAATGGGGTGCTGAAGTATAAAGAATAGAGAATAATGGGTGCTAAAGCATAAAGAATAGAGAATAATGGGGTGCTAAAATATAAAGAATAGAGAATAATGGGGTGCTGAAATATAAAGAATAGAGAATAATGGGGTGCTAAAATATAAAGAATAGAGAATAATGGGGTGCTAAAGTATAAAGAATAGAGAATAATGGGATGCTAAAGTATAAAGAATAGAGAAGAATAGAGAATAATGGGGTGCTAAAGTATAAAGAATAGAGAATAATGGGGTGCTAAAGTATAAAGAATAGAGAATAATAGGATGCTAAAGTATAAAGAATAGAGAAGAATAGAGAATAGAGAATAATGGGGTGCTAAAGTATAAAGAATAGAGAATAATGGGTGCTGAAATATAAAGAATAGAGAATAATAGGGTGCTAAAATATAAAGAATAGAGAATAATGGGGTGCTAAAGTATAAAGAATAGAGAATAATCGGATGCTAAAGTATATAGAATAGAGAAGAATAGAGAATAGAGAATAATGGGGTGCTAAAGTATAAAGAATAGAGAATAATGGGTGCTAAAGTATAAAGAATAGAGAATAAAAGAATAAAGAATAGAGAATAATGGGGTGCTAAAGTATAAAGAATAGAGAATAATGGGGTGCTAAAGTATAAAGAATAGAGAATAATGGGGTGCTGAAATATAAAGAATAGAGAATAATGGGGTGCTAAAGTATAAAGAATAGAGAATAATGGGGTGCTGAAGTATAAAGAATAGAGAATAACGGGGAGCTAAAGTATAAAGAATAGAGAATAATGGGGTGCTGAAATATAAAGAATAGAGAATAATGGGGTGCTAAAGTATAAAGAATAGAGAATAATGGGTGCTGAAATATAAAGAATAGAGAATAATGGGGTGCTGAAGTATAAAGAATAGAGAATAATGGGGAGCTAAAGTATAAAGAATAGAGAATAATGGGGAGCTAAAGTATAAAGAATAGAGAATAATGGGGAGCTAAAGTATAAAGAATAGAGAATAATGGGGTGCTAAAGTATAAAGAATAGAGAATAAACGGGTGCTGAAATATAAAGAATAGAGAATAATGGGAGCTAAAGTATAAAGAATAGAGAATAATGGGGTGCTAAAGTATAAAGAATAGAGAATAATGGGGAGCTAAAGTATAAAGAATAGAGAATAATGGGGTGCTAAAGTATAAAGAATAGAGAATAACGGGTGCTGAAATATAAAGAATAGAGAATAATGGGGAGCTAAAGTATAAAGAATAGAGAATAATGGGGTGCTAAAGTATAAAGAATAGAGAATAATGGGGTGCTAAAGTATAAAGAATAGAGAATAATGGGGTGCTGAAATATAAAGAATAGAGAATAATGGGGAGCTAAAGTATAAAGAATAGAGAATAATGGGGTGCTAAAGTATAAAGAATAGAGAATAATGGGAGCTAAAGTATAAAGAATAGGGAAAACGGGTGCTGAAGTATAAAGAATAGAGAAAAATGGGGTGCTAAAGTATAAAGAATAGTGAATAATGGGGTGCTAAAGTATAAAGAATAGAGAATAATGGGGAGCTAAAATATAAAGAATAGAGAAAACAGGGAGCTAAAGTATAAAGAATAGAGAATAATGGGTGCTAAAGTATAAAGAATAGAGAATAATGGAGTGCTAAAGTATAAAGAATAGAGAATAATGGGGTGCTAAAGTATAAAGAATAGAGAATAATGGGGTGCTAAAGTATAAAGAATAGAGAATAATGGGATGCTAAAGTATAAACAATAGAGAATAATGGGGTGCTAAAGTATAAAGAATAGAGAATAATGGAGTGCTAAAGTATAAACAATAGAGAATAATGGAGTGCTAAAGTATAAAGAATAGAGAATAATGGGATGCTAAAGTATAAAGAATAGAGAATAATGGGGTGCTAAAGTATAGAGAATAGAGAATAATGGGGTGCTAACGTATAGAGAATAGAGAATAATGGGGTGCTAAAATATAAAGAATAGAAAATAATGGGGTGCTAAAGTATAAAGAATAGAGAATAATGGGATGCTAAAGTATAAAGAATAGAGAATAATGGGGTCCTAAAGTATAGAGAATAGAGAATAATGGGGTGCTAACGTATAGAGAATAGAGAATAATGGGGTGCTAAAATATAAAGAATAGAGAATAATGGGGTGCTAAAGTATAAAGAATAGAGAATAATGGGGTGCTGAAGTATAAAGAATAGAGAATAATGGGGTGCTAAAGTATAAAGAATAGAGAATAATGGGGTGCTAAAATATAAAGAATAGAGAATAATGGGATGCTGAAATATAAAGAATAGAGAATAATGGGGTGCTAAAATATAAAGAATAGAGAATAATGGGGTGCTAAAGTATAAAGAATAGAGAATAATGGGATGCTAAAGTATAAAGAATAGAGAAGAATAGAGAATAGAGAAGAATAGAGAATAATGGGGTGCTAAAGTATAAAGAATAGAGAATAATGGGGTGCTAAAGTATAAAGAATAGAGAATAATAGGATGCTAAAGTATAAAGAATAGAGAAGAATAGAGAATAGAGAATAATGGGGTGCTAAAGTATAAAGAATAGAGAATAATGGGGTGCTGAAATATAAAGAATAGAGAATAATAGGGTGCTAAAATATAAAGAATAGAGAATAATGGGGTGCTAAAGTATAAAGAATAGAGAATAATGGGATGCTAAAGTATAAAGAATAGAGAATAATGGGGTGCTAAAATATAAAGAATAGAGAAATGAAGACCCCCTCATCCAGACCCTCATACATTTACTAACAAAGACCAAACACAAAAATCACTTCGAAATATTTATCAATTAAGAATTATTTAATTACATATATAAAAAATTATGTATATATGTATAAAACTAGATGTGTTAGAACAACACGAATGGCCCCACTGGCAGAAAAAGCTTGAAGCTATTTTTAGGAGTGGAAGTTTGAGAATGGAAGTCTGTATAACTGTTTCACAAAATTTTCATAGTCCAAAGCCCTTTATTTGGACAAAAATCAGCGAGGCAGAACCAAACATAAACTCGATCTGTTACTCATCATAGTAGGATCACATACTAAAAATCAGATCAATATGTGAAGTCGTTTAGAAAAAAAGTCTGTATAACAGTTTGTTGCGGAATGACAGATTGACGATATGACGGAACCAAATGTCAACTCAATCTGTAACTCATCATAGTAGACTCACATACTAAAAATTATCAAAAAAAACATATAACTGTTATTTTCACGAAATTTTCAAAGTTCATATCCCAAAATTTCTGCAAAAATTAGCTAAGCAAAATCAAACATTAACTTGATCTGTATCTCACTATAGAAGACTCACATACTAGAAATCAGCTCAATATGTGAAGTGTTTAGAAAAAAAAGTGTATAACTGGTTCTTTTTACAGAATGACGGAATGAGGAAATGATTGAATGACAGAATAATGGAATGTTGGAATGACAGAATGATGGAACCAAACATTAATTCAATCTGTAACTCATCATCATAGACTCACATACTAAAAACAGCTAAATATGTGAAGGCGTTTAGAAAAAGGTCTGTATAACTGTTTGTTGCGGAATAATGGAATGATAGAATGAAGGATTGACGGATAAGGATAAAACTATATGGCCCTGACCACTTAGTGGCAGGGCCATAACTAGATGTGTCAGGAGGATTGCCCGCTGGCAAAAAAAGCTTGAAGCTATTTTTAGGAGTGGAAATTTGAGAATGGAAGTCTGAATAACTGTTTCACAAAAAATTTTCATAGTCCAAAGCCCTTTATTTGGACAAAAATCAGTGAGGCAGAACCATTCATAAACTCGATCTGTAACTCATCATAGTAGAATCACATACTAAAAATCAGCTCAATATGTGAAGGTGTTTAGAAAAAAAGTCTGTATAACTGTTTGTTGCGGAATGACAGATTGAGGGAATGACGGAACCAAACATCAAATCAATCTGTAACCCATCAAAGTAGACTCACATACTAAAAATTTTATTAAAAAAAACTTATAACTGTTATTTTCAGGAAATTTTTAAAGTCCATAGCCCATAATTTCGGCAAAAATTAGCAGAGCAAAACCAAACATCTATATACCAGCTTTGATAAGTGTTTGGTACTAATATAAATTTCCACTTCGTACTATGAACATCAAAATTATTTATTTTGTTAAAATATTTCCTTTCTCTATTGTAACTGTATACGTATACCTAACAACAAAATTATTTTATTTACCTGTGTTTAAAGTTATTGCAAATGGCTGATATTTTTGTTCGAGCATATTGTTTTTCTTAAATTGTTTAACATTTCATACCGATATAACATGTTACTTTTATTATTCTTCCCTTAGTTTATTCATTTTGAATTTGCATTGTATCATAGGTCAAATTTATTTGTTCAGTGTATGTTCAATGGTGTTACTTTGTCCTTTGATTGAGTTAAGCTATTTCAGTTGATATTTTATAGTGTGTCTTTCTATGTTGTGATGTTACACTATTGTTTCAGAAAAAGGGTGAAGGTTTGGTACCATTCAAACGCTTAAACCCGCTGCATTTGTTTGCACCTGTCCTAAGTCAGGAATCTGATGTTCAGTAGTTGTCGCTTGTTGATGTGGTTCATAAGTGTTTTCGTTTCGCTTTTATATAGATTAGACCGTTGGTTTTCCGCTTGAATGGTTTTACACTAGTAATTTTTGGGGCCCTTTATAGCTTACTGTTCGGTGTGAGCCTAGGCTCGGTGTTGAAGACTGTACTTTGACCTATAATGGTTTACATTTATAAATTTTGACTTGGATGGAGAGTTGTCTCATAGGCACTCATACCACATCTTCTTATATCTATAAACTCGATCTTTTACTCATCATAGAAGACTCACATACTAAAAATCAGCTCAATATGTGAAGTGTTTAGAAAAAAAAGTGTATAACTGGGTTTTTTTTCAAAATGACGGAATGAGGAAATGATTGAATGACAGAATGATTGAATGTTGGAATTGCAGAATGATGGAACCAAATGTTAACTCAATCTGTAACTCATCATCATAGACTCACATACTAAAAATCAGCTAAATATGTGAAGGCGTTTAGAAAAAAGGTCTGTATAACTGTTTGTTGCGGAATGATGGAATGGTAGAATGAAGGATAGACGGATAAGGTTAAAACTATATGGCCCTGACAACTTAGTGGCGGGCCATAACTAGATTTGTCAGAAGGATTGCCCCGCTGGCAAAAAAAGCTTGAAGCCATTTTTTAGGAGTGGAAAGTTGAGAATGAAAGTCTGTATAACTGTTTCACAAAATTTTCAAAGTCCAAAGCCCGTAATTTCTACAATTTGCAGAGCGCAACCAAACATAAACTCCATCTGTAACTCATCATAGTAGACTCACATACTAAAAATCAGATCAATATGTGAAGGCATTTAGGAAAAGTCTGTATAACTGTTTGTTGTGGTATGACAGAATGATGGTTAAAACTATTTGGACCCAACCACTTTGTGGCAGGGCCATAAAAATACATCTATATAATTACAATGACAGATGTGGAATTCAAATCTGTTAGGATTGTAAATATAATTTTATTACACTGCACTTGCTTCATACTAACAACCTTTCACTAGCTATGAGCTAAACTGTTTTACCAGTTGATCAGTTTATAGAGATGATTCATACTGCAATTTTGGTATAACATTTTAGCAATTGATATTGTGAAAGGTCAAAACCTTTAGGATAAGCACAGTAATATGAAATGAAAACAGAAAAACAATTACAACTACCAATTTAAAATTATACACCCAAAACTTTTAATTCACATTGTTACATCTGTACTGAATACAACTGACATCTTTATGATCCTTTATAGTTACTTACTTCCTTCAGCTGAATATATGATCCTTGCAGTAGAATTCTGTCCGTTTCCATATGCATTACGTGCCTGAATCATGACATAATATGGCAGATAGAAATTATCTTTTCCAACAAGCTGAACATAATAAAGTTGATGTTTAGCCAGGTCATCTGGTTGGGATAATACATTGTGCTACAAAGAATTATAATATTCCACATAATGATATGTTGTGTATGATATAAACTATATAATATATATATGCATAGAATTGTCCATGTAATAAACTTAACGTAGCCAATAAATTGTTGACACAGAGATATGTCTCGCTTTTTGTTATATTGATTGTAAAATGCAAATGTTGAAAATGAAATCTGAATATTTAAACATGTAAACTATGCAAACATTCAAAGTCAATGAACCATGACTACAGGTCCAAAAACTATTGAATTAAAAATCTATTTCATCTGATGTACATTGATAAATGATCCAAAGGATTTTCAGTGAAATTAAAGACAATGACCATCAAAATATTGTTTCCATAGATTTCTTTTCTGGTTTTATTGTGTTGACAAATTGCTGTCTTTTTTATGCAAGCCCTTATCTCCTTTTATTTATCTACACCCAATTTTTTTAGTATAGTGCAATATGCAATAGGATTAAAATCATGAAATTTATATATATAATAAAACTTACTGCAATCCAAACTTGTGTGCTATCTGTTCTCCAATACAGTCTGTAATATAATCCAGTACCTCCATGGTATTTCTTGGGTAAGGGCTACAGATAAAAAAATAAACAAATTATGTCATCATAAAGGACAGCAAATCCCATCATTAACTGTTATTTAGTTTAGTTTATTTTTGCTTTATAATAAGGGAAGGTAAAGGTGAGCTAATTTTAGTATGGACCTTTCGAACTTTATAAAATTATAACATCTCTTTTCTTTTTTTTTCATTGGTTCATTAATATGGTCATCATTAACAATAGTTGTAGACTTTGTTAAGATTATTTATAGATGAGTATCTGATGATGAAACCTAATATTTGAAAGCCAAGGATGTATAAGAACCCAAACAGTTGAAGAATGAATGCAATTTAAAGAGATGATTTCAAACTGTAACTTAACATTTAACCTAGTTGGTATAGCCTTTCAGAAAGTAACATCCATGAAATGTTTCTGTAATTTTTTAAGATGTAAATTTAATTAACATTTCAAATTAAACTGAATACAGCAAAAATTTTAAAAAATTCAGAGTACATTTCTTCCACATGCATGAAATGGATTAGATGTAGGTCAACATTACTACACTGTCATCCTAAAAACTATTGAAATGATCCGTTTATCACTCTAAAAGCCATGTGACCTCTAAAGAATAAAATGTGCAGGAAATAATATTTTAAGATATCTTCATATTTTCATTGAAGTTGTACCCTTGAGGAATTTTTATAGCATTCCTTTTAACATTCCAATACTGTCAAATAAATAAATCAAGTAAACAACTTATCACCAGATCCACTAAAATACTTCAATTTGACCTTGAATAAATTTGTGGATGATATTTTCAGACATGAAGCTTATTCTCTGTGGATTTTTTCTAAAAGTCAAATTCATTTCACACAAAATGATTGGAGCAAGTTACAAACATTATCTGCTCACTATTTTCACTGATAAGTCTTCACCGAATTTAAGAAAATTATGTTTTTAAAGTTATGAAAGATTAAACTAGTTTCCCCACCCCCACATCTGTGTTATACATGTGTTTATTAAAGGGCACAGCTACTGCCTCTATGACTAAATTAAAGAAATTTGTGGGATTCAGGATTAACAAAATGGCAACTTTGTAACACAAGAACTTACATTCCATTTGATGGTCAGATCACCAACCCTTAGTACTTACATTCCATTTGATGGTTAGATCACCAACACTACCCCCTCCTCCAGTTATATTCATGAAATCAGGATTCACTGATGGAGCAGCCATAAGGGTCTGGTAATAAGCTGAAAGTAATGTTTTTCACTTCTGTAATATCATAATTGAGAACGAAAAATTTTACCTTGAATAAATTGTTAAATTAGATGCTATAATAAGCCTTTCAGCCTATCTGACTCTAATCAAATAGAAATTTTATCATAAGGAATGCACTTTTGTAGTGCCTATATTTTTACTTTTACACAATTCTTAATTTGGGTCTTCATGCATAAAACATATCTCATGGTGACTTTATTTTTGCATAAACCTCCATTACTATTCATCATGTGAGAACATTTATGAACATTAGGACTTCGAACAAATATTTAACTTGAAAATTTCTATATCTTCCTTCGAAAAATTAGTGAGATAAATGTTGTAGAAGGATTTCGAAAGGTGATAAAAAAGGAGATAAATTATGTCTAGAAGCAATTTAAAATAGCTAAAAAAGGAAACAATTTAAGTATATATAAAAAAAAAATCTTCTTATTTCACAAAGACAGGAAGAAATCAATAGCAAATAAAATTACATGTTTTGAAAACTTAAATTGTTAAATTCTAACCAGATTCTAAACTGAATTGGCTCCATCCTTTGATATTTTTGGCTCTTATTTTAAATCTGTAATTATTGCCCGGCAGAAGTCCTTTCAGCTCATATGTTCTTTTCCTTGTATCTAGACTACCAACAATTGATGTATCTGCATGGAGTATCTCTACAATACATATAAAAAAAAAGTTATCATTTTATCCAACTACTGTGCATTCATTATTAACTTGTAAGACCTTAGAAGATGAAAACCATTTTCTCCACTACTGTCAAATTAATAATATATTACGATAAAACTTTTTAATGACATCGCAATAGATCATCATATATTTCCAAATCTGTCTGATACTGAAAAACTAGTAGTCCTGCTAAATCCTTCAAATATAAACCAAGTGAAAAAAACAGGTTCCTTTATAAAACAGTCTTTACAGCTGAGGACAGGGGACTCTTAGTTATTTTTGCTTGTATATTATATATATATAAGATAATTGAAACCGTTATTATCTTTTATTAATCATAACCGTTATTATCTTTTATTAAAAGCGCTAGTAAAAGTGATGAATTGAAACCGTTATTATCTTTTATTAATTTTCTTATATACATATATATATATATATATATATATATGATTTCAAATCAGTTTATTTTTGTTGTTGTTATTATTTGTATTATGTCACAAGTATCATGTTTTACTTATATGACAATAAAGAATTTCATTATTATTTGTTGGATACCAATTTTGTGGATAAAGGTAAACCACATATTTATAGGTTCTCAATAAAGTCAAATTTTTCTTTAGATATAATAATAAGGAGATTAAAGGGTATGATTGCCAATGAGAACAAGAATGTGTCCATAGTACACGGATGCCCCACTCGCACTATCATTTTCTATGTTTAGTGGACCGTGAAAATGGGGGAAAATGTCTAATTTGGCATTAAAATTAGAAAGATCATATCATAGGGAACATGTATTCTAAGTTTCAAGATGATTGGACTTCAACTTCATCAAAAACTACCTCGACCAAAAACTTTAACCTGAAGCGGGACGAACGGATGGACGTACGAACAGACGGACGGACGCACAGACCAGAAAACATAATGCCCCTCTACTATCGTAGGTGGGGCATAAAAACTATCCACCCAAGTTCAAATGAAGTGGATGTAAGCAATTATGGGAAACTTTAAGGCCTTCAACAATGAGAAAAAACCCATGCCGTATAGTCTGCAATAAAAGTCCCTGACATGAAAAATATGAAACAGGTTTATATGCAGTCTTTGGCAAAACCACGAAATTAAATATTCTCGATAATCATATTTTTCCTCAATCCACGAAAATTGGTATCCATGAACATAAATAATAGAATAGAATAGAAAATTTTAATTTAGTCAGGTTTACATGAACATTAATAACATAAGCTCTGTAGATGTCTTTGCCGACATTAATAACAATGAAGCCACAGTATACTAGTCAACAGTCAACAAAACACTGCTTTAAGGGGGTAGACCTTGGTTAAGGGAGATAACTTTTTAAATCAGTTATGCATTTGTAAAAGTCAAGTTTCATCAATGTATTTTAAACATTTACATGAAACAGATTGGAAATAATTCATGTAACCTAGAAGCTTAGAATATATTTATGAAAATGGTTGACACACACTTACTGATGATTTTTAGAGTTATTTCCCTTAACCTAGGTCTACCTCCTTAAATAAAGCTATAAACAGACATTTTAAGATGAACTGATCATCTGAACTGAACATGTAGCAATTAAAAATAATCAACATGTAGGCATATCAATTATAATTGTAACAAGATGAAAAGGGGCTGGTTAATAATTTTTTAACTAATTTGAAACCATCTTCAACCAAAAAAAAAATTGTGTAAGGCTGTGGCCCTCATCTAAATATTTAAATAACCAGTATCGCAAAATAAGGCAATTCGGCAAATTCTTGTAGTTTTGCATTAAATGCAATAATATATATATATAAAGGACTTGGCAGATTAATAAAGTTTACAGAGGTTTTTCATTACTGTAATTGCCCAGGTTTACAAGTTAACTTCTTAAAAAAAAGAAAATGATAACATAGACATGTGTACATTTGAGGATTTTTTTATTGTGCAGAAACAAGCTTGAACCCTAACCCTCACCCTTACCCTTATCTTACAAAGTCTACCAGAGATATTTGCCCAATAAATATGTTTTTTCCTGCCAAGTCATCTAACATATATCTCAATGTGCCCTGTGGTTGTTAAAATTGTTGTATTGTTTTTGAAAGCATCAGTGTTATTATCTGGCTAATTTATGACTGTTAATGTTTCATTTCTTTGCCAAATTTATCTTATTGATATTACCACATGGCTTTGTTTTTTAATTCACAATTATGACCAGATCGTCAGTTTGCAAAGAATTCCGCTCAAACAGGTGCTAGGGGCATCTTAAATTTGCAGTGAGGTTAGAGTTTTTGCTCCGTGTTGAAGGCCTCACTGAGACTTTGAGATGAAGAACAGCAATAAAAGCACTATCCTCTCCTTTTTGTATTTTTTGCTTTGCATGAACAGATTTTGTCATTGATGGAAACCCCATAACCTTTCTTCTTCTATTGAAAACTTTTCCTTCATTTCTGATTTAAGCTTACTATTTATGCCTGTTGTAGCTGGGTACCACTGTCCTGGCTCAGAGTCAACATTATATATCACTTCATACTCCAAAATCGTATTTCCACGGTCTTTGCCAGTAGTCCAATAAAAAATGATACTATTTGTGGTAACCCTTCCACTGTCTCCATACAATCCTGACGGAGCTTCTGGTACACCTATTTAATGGAAACAACATTTAGAAAATTATAAATTATTCCTTTTATGTAAAATCAAAATGAAGTTAATGTGATAGGATAAATGAGAGTATGGATGGGGTTTACAGAATAGAGAATAATGGACTTAATCTATAGAAAAAATTAGTCAACAAATTAAAGAATAAGGAATAATGGGGTGCTAAAATATAAAAGACTGGAGAAAAATTACAAAAAATTTAAAGAGTACAGAAATGAAGGACCATCCAAACCCTCAAATATGTCAGATGGACACATACAAATGTACTTGAAACAACAAATAAATAATCTAAATATTGTTGACATTGTCATGCCAAGATAACGAGGAACAAATCTCATTAAAAAAAAACTTACAACAAATGCAGGAATCAACTAACTCATGTGATTAAAAGTTTCCATTCATACTTTTATCATCCTGAACATGCATGAAATATTTGCCACTGGATGTTAAGCAAACATCAACCAATCAATCATCCTTTATACATTCTAAAAAATGTTTGTTGATGAAACAGTCCGAAAGATCTCTCTCTTTAAAAATGTTCTGTAATGCAGATCATAATTGTGATGTGCAGGAGTCCGACATGCCATAATACATCAACTTTCCTGTCAAATAACCCTACCTTGAACTTCTACTACCCCTGCTGCACTCACTGAGTTAAGTGGAGTTAGTGCTGTACACTCATATTCCCCTTCGTGATAGTATTGTAATGGTTTGATGTACAATCCTACTGGATTGAAAGACTGAAAATATAAACATTTATTTTTCACTATATTGAAATATACATGCTTAACAAAAAGTACTATGAGCTATTTATAAACAGTAACATGCTACACAAAAAGTACTATGAGCTATTGCTTACTAATTTTTCCCTTTGTCAAAATATAAGTTTTTGACAAGTATGAAGTAGTAAATAGAAGAAAATTCGTAAGGGGTTCTGCGGAACATTGTGTCTCGCCTGCGATTTCTGCTGTCACCGTAAAAGTGTTATGTTGATTTAAAAAGTGAGTCCATTTATCAGTAAAATACAGAATTAAAAAAAAATCAAACTTTTCTTTACATGCTTTTTTGTGGTCTTGAAGATTAGCTTCTGTCCAAGTTTTATAACAATCCATAAAGGTTTACAATTTATCATGTCAAAAAAGTTTAATCCCAGAATGTTTGTAAATGTTAACTGTAAAAAACTAAGTCTATTTATCAGTAAAATACTGAAAATGAAAAAAAAAATATTTTCAAAAGTTTGCTTCAGACATTATCTCTTAATCATAAAAAAGTTTTTGCCAAAGTTTCAAAAAATTCTATGAATGTTTCATAATGTAATTGATGTGTAACAAACTTTAACCCAAGACTGTATCTATTTGTTAAATGTAAAAAAAAACTAAGTCCATTTATCAGTTAAATACTGAAAAAAAAAAAAATTCAAAATTTTGCTCAGGATACTGTATTTTGGTCATAACTAAGCTTCTGTCCAAATTTCCGAAAAATTCTATGAAGGTTTGACAAAGTTATTGATGACTGAAAAACTTTAACCTCAGACTGTATCTACTTGTTATCTTTAATAAAAAAAATAAGTCCATTCATCAGTGAAATATGGAAAAACAAAAATAAATATTTTCTAAATTTTTCTCTGGATACTGTATTATGGTCATAAACAAGCTTCTGTCCGAAATTTCTTAAAATTCCATGAAGGTTTGACAAAGTTATTGATGTCTAAAAAAACTTTGTCCACAGACTGAATCTAATTGTTGACACCACCAATGACAACACCTAAGCCAGAATCTAGGATTGCTATGTCTCGTTTTCATGACATAAATGTCGCAGGCTAGACAAAAAATGAAAATGTGTCACATGGTTTAACCAGATGATACTTAGTGCCATATATCAAGAAACTATACAACTTATAGTTGCTGAGAAAACTGTGACAAACAATTTCATATATGTGCATGACATTTCATATAAATATATATATCTATGTTCATGGCAAATAGGAAGTCGAAAAATGAAGTACAAGTATTAAACTGAAAAGGTATAACAATGTATAGCTTTAGAGCATATGAGCTTACTTTGGTACCATATTTCAAGAGGCTATGACTTATAGTTGCTGAGAGAAATGTTTCATAATTGTGTTACAGACAGACAATGGTAAAAAAGTATACTCCCTTCTTTAGAGAGGGGTAAACAATGTTAAGTATACTGTGGTTTTTTTTATTTATCTGTTCAAAAAAAACAAACTAATAAGCTAATGGGTGTTATCAAAAGATACAAGGTGATTCCATACATGTAACAATTCACAATATTTGGTCAATATGATCTTATTCAAGTCGAATTTCAGAGAGGATACATATTTTTCCTTTCAAAAGACCTGCCCTTTAATATTCTGTAAATTCAGATATTAATATGTGCATTTATTATTGCAAATCACCTGAAAAATTTCATAATCAGCAGTATTTCAGAGGGAGATTTTGCATTTTCGGCATTAGAAGTGACAAGGAACTAGAATACAGGTTGAAACAGACCATTTATTGAAATTCTGGGTTATTTACCTGGGACCCTGCAATTAATAAATCGTAGGTAAGTATGCATTCCTGGATTCAGGTCAGATAAGGTAAAGTTTGGTTAGACCATACCAATCTTCATTTTTACCAAATTGTTATTGGACAGACAGATAGACAAGGTGATTGCAATGCAGTCCCAACCCTAGGAGTGGGTATAACAATATAACCAGTAACAGAAACATACTTGTGTAAAGAAATAAGCCTCCTTTTCCATATCTATTCTTTTTCCATTGAATTTCCAAACATAAATAAGATCAAGATCAGGATCATAAGATGCTTCACAGTTTATAAACACTGTGTCATTCTGCACATAATTCGAATAAAACTTGTTTGGTGTTCTGAATAATGTTGTTCCTTCTGGAAATACAACATGTCAAGCAATGAAATAAGAGTGTAATAAAATTCGAATACTATAACAAAACCCTTTAAAGTTGTAAATGTATCAATCAGTTTATTATTTTGGTATCACAATTTGATTAATATTTATAGAGAATATCATATGGCTATTTCAATATCACATCCGTATCAACCCGAGACACCAATATAATCCCAAGAGCTCTGCTCGAGGGATTATATTGGTTGAGGGTTGATACGGTGTGTGATATTGAAAAAGCCATATCATATACACTTTATTATATACAGATACCTCACGTAGCTGTTTTTTATGTGACATGACGTCATACAGATAAGGAGGTTTGAAATGACGTCATACAGATGAGGGGTTTGATAAAGCCTTTGCAACAGTGACTGCAATCGATAACGTGACGTCATACAGATTAAAGGTGAACCATGTGATAAAGCCTTTGCAACCGTGCTGATATCCATACAATCACGGGTGGCTGATACAGCACGCTTGTCAATGATTGTATTACACATACAATTTATCTGTATTTACTACTAAGTATATAATAAAGAGAAATACATAACGCAATGATCTAAAACTCTTTAAAATAAATTATATCCAATCATTTATATTCATTCTATTCATGTCATTTTTAATGTTTTATAAACTTAATATATTTCTGTTGGAGAGAATAATTTTGTTATCACTAAATTGTAAAAGCTTTAAATCAAATCCATATGCTCTAGATATTACACTGAAAGAAAACACACTAACTTCTTTCTATTTATCTTCCTCCTGTGTATAGGAGCACATTAGCTATAATTGATTTCTAATTACATGTATAGCTGGGGTTTATGACATTCCGTTTTAGGAAACTCAGTGGTACATGTATATGTTAAAGTATATTAAAAAAACCCTCTCAATACTAAAATTGGACCAAAAATGTTTGTATGCGTTATGACCTGACATTTCTTCTTCAATGCAGGTCATGACCCGCATTTTCGGTTTCTGAGGTTGACAGGTATGAAACTATCAAAGAACACTATTAAAGGGAGATGATCCCTAATTTCCAAAATAATTTCTCAATTTTGTTAGTGCCTTTATATCTGTGTAAAAATTCCAATAGGGAATATATTTATTATTATTGTTGTAATTTAACCATTTTTTATATGTTTCAGCCACCGACCTTTTTTCAGTTTTTATTTATCCTTCTAATCTACATGGTAGACAATGGCCGAAACGTCTAAAAAAGTTTCTTTTTAAACAATATCCTTATTTGATGATAGCTTAAATACTGAGATATTGAATTGATTATAATAATTTAATAGGTAAATCAATTTTTAGAATACTTGCCTTGTACTGAGAGTTGACAAGCACTTTGGTCTTCACCAAAATCATTTGTAGCAATACAAATAAAAGTCCCTTCATCTTCAGTCCCTATATTTGTAATAATAAGATCTCCATTCAAGTTCATTCTATAATGAGCTGTGTCTACAGTGGTCCCAGTCATCACTGTAACAGACAATTCTTGCAAGTTTCCAAACCTATCTTGTTTTGCCCATTTAATGGAAGGCCTTGGAGAAGCTTCAGGTTGACACGGTATTGAAATATTTCCACGAATAGCGCCAGCTAAACTTTGTGGCAGAGGATTCTTTCTAAAGGAAGGAGCAAATGCTGAAACATAACATTATTCATTAAACTTCAGTATTTAAATTCATGCATCAGACTTATCCAAGCAAACAGAGAGATTAGCAACCTTAACTGTTATATATTTGTCTTCACCTGGGTTGAGGAGTAACATTGAAAGATTGAGAAGTTTTCAGTTTAATGTGGTATCCCTTATTTGCATTATATACTGGGTTCATGTTCAACATGAGTAAAAACGTAACATGATCCCGATTTTTATTCCCATGACCTACAAAGTGACAGGAAATGAATTTTGCCACTCATCGTACCCATATATGCAATTTCCATGACAATATCTGTAATCAAAATTTGCAGAATCTTGAAACTTGGCACAATGTTAACACTTTAAATGTCGATGGAATGTAAATGTAAATTATGGACAAAAATGAATTGTGTACCATATCCAGTGAATCAGTGAAATCTTCTAACTTATATTATAAACAGGAATTTAACTTGGCCCATCATCTGTACGGGTCGAAAAAAGACCAAAAAAAATGATAACTTCTCCCAATTATTTAATATAGAAACTTGATATCTGGTGTATAATCAACACTGTGACAGTTGACTATGCACATGGTTTTACAATTTTCATTTTTAATCTCTTGGCCAAAAAAGCAAATTGAGTTATCAAGTATTGAAATATTGCACTTTGCAGAATGGGATTTGTTCATTGTTGAAGGCGTACACTGATCTATAGTTGCTTACATCTATGTCATTTGTTTTCTAGTTGATAGCTGTCTCATTAGCAGTCATACTACATATTTTTAATTTTAGAAAGTATATAATAGGATAGGAGGTTACTACTTGAAAACCTTCTACCATATAGCGGGTTATTTTCGCAGGTGTAAAATTTGTGATTATGGGGCGACAAAGCATACTGAAAATTTTGGCGGATTCTTAAATCCCAATTTAATATTTTGGCGGATCCTGAAATGGTTGCAGTTAAAAAGTTGTAAAAAGACAAACAAGTGTCTATTGTTATGGTTAAATGATTGTTTTACCTGCATGACCTCTTATTTATTGATTATATTTTGATACAGTTAATCAATAGAATACAGGTACTTAGATATTTGTCACAGGTGTACAAACTTCTTGTAAATGTTACGGTTGATTAGTTACGAAATTGACCGGACCTTTGATGTACTAATTAGGTTATAAAATTATCAAGAGAGACTTGCAACTCTTATATAGTTGGACACTAATTAATAAGGGTAAATACCTGACAGAGTACCTTACACTCTTATATTATTTGACACTAATAAACTAATTTACACCTGACAGCGATTTTATAAATTATATGCGAGTAATGACTTTAGGCATTTATGTTGTTTTTGACCTGCTGACCGGCAAAAATAGATCATTTACAAAACGCTATAGCTATTAGAAATTATTGAAGATATGCATCAATTTTCGCAGAATTTATTTTCGTGATTTCCTTTATCCGCCAAAATAAGCGAAATAAACACCGCCCAAAAATAACCCGCTTTACGATATTATATGTGGGTATTGAAAGGATGTTGTCAAAATTTGTGTATGACTCTCTTGTGGCATCGTTTACCGTATAGGGAATAAAAAAGCAGAACTCCTCTGGCAATATTTAAGATAAACTCTTCATATGTGAAGTTATATAAACATTATAAATTAATTGTACCCAAGGTAATCGAAGTTTGATTTTTGTCCATCAGGACAGAAAAAGTATGAATAAATATTTTGTTTTATCCAACATATAGTGAAATATTGTAAAGTACAATACTGTTAATTCACAAATTATTGCGATGTTTTTATTATTGCGAAAAATTCGAAAGGGTTATAATCGCAATAGTTTAAACTCGCATTTTGAAATTTTTTAAATGAATTAAACAGGATTTTTCTCAATATCGCAAAATTAAAATCGCATTTTAGTCTAAAATGACAAAATCACAATTAATAAATACATGCAATAATTTCTGTAATTACAATATTTGGAATATGAAAATAATATCTAAATCAAAGTTTGCATTATATATAGGAATTCAACAGAAAAAAATAAACTAGGATTGTGAGTGAACTAACAAAAGGATACCCCTTTGCCCCTCTGAATTTGATTATCTCCCCTTGAACACCCCAGATGTTGGACCAGCAGCACATCCTCAGTTTGATTATCTTCTTTTTTTTTGCTAACTTCTTGCAATTGAATTTCAGACTGGTCGATCTGTGGAGTGTAAAACTATGCTGCTTTTTTTCTTAATAAAATTATCTTATAGTCAGAAAAATACAGTAAATGGATTCTAACAATAAGAAGCAATATAATATAAATGATAATCATTATTCTCTATTCTGCAAACCCCATCCAGACCCTCATATATGGTATTTTTTGCAACTTACCCAACACTCTTAACTGAGCAGAACTTAATACTTGACCAAGGTCGTTAGTAGCTCCACACTGATACATTCCACTATGTTTTTCCGGGTTAGCATTATCTATAGTAAGTACATTCCTGTTGATAGTTACATCAGGGTCATTAGCTAGGATCATTGTACCATTACGATACCAGCTGTACACAGGTGTTGGGTTGCCATCAGCTAGACACTGCCAGGTGATATGAGTGCCGATGTCTACATGTTGGTGCTGCAGAGGCATCAAAAAGTATGGCTTTGCTGTAAAAAATGTATATTATATTCAAACATTGGTAAAACAAACAAGTGAATAAGATCCTGCACAGTTAAAATACAGTCCCCTTACTTTACAAAGCCATACTAGAAGTATTGTCGTCTTAAGTTAGTCTCTTTCCTTCAATTTTGTAATCGATAATTTTAGTTTATGACCCAATTTAAAATTCCATAAATTAGCAAATAACTACCTTAAGAACTATAACACAGTGGGAATCAGGTATCTCTAACTTGTTAAATTGTGATTAGATTACTAGCAATGACAACATCTTTTACCGATTCCTCAACAAACTGCAATTATGATAGAGTTCTCAAAATCTTTTTTTTTCACTGGTGGTCCTTGAAGAAAATCTGCTGGTCCTCCCTATTATTTCTATTGCAAAATACCAAAATTGTGTCAGTCCTTTGCAAATTTTGGTGGTCAAAACCTTCGGATTACCATTTTTTGAGAACTCTGTAATATGAGGCTTCTAAATTGGAATATATAACTACATAAGACTTGATTACTTACTGTTCAGTGCAAGTTGAAAGTTTTTGCTCTGTGAACCTGATCCTCTTGTTACAAGACATGTGTATAATCCTTCATCCTCTGCTTGTGCATTCTCCAAAATGAGTACTCGGTTAAAGTCACCATATTTAACCTTAGAAGGGATACCACCCTGTCTGGACCAAATATAATTCCAATTGTTTTTGTAATTGTTGGCACTGGAATTTAGAAGTAAATTTTAGATATAGATCTATGAACACTTAACATGGTGAATTATATGAATAATTCTCCAATGCAAACATATGTTGTTTAAATAAACCTGAATAATTTAACTTTATTACAAACAGCAGGAAATTGGTTGTAGCAGAAATTTCTCTGTATAAAATTTTCTGCAGAAACCTTACAACTTAAAATAAGTTTATGAAAGGTTAAATGGGGGTCATAGTGACCTACTTTTTATGGGAAGCTGCTATACTACTATATATCATAAGTTATGAAGTATTTGAGAACTGAACTACAATGAAAAACGAAATATACTCTAGTCAATGAAGCATTAAATATAGAGTGTCCTACATCTTGTGGGAAACAGCTAAACTATCTTTGATCCAGATACATAAAGCATATTGATAATTCTAGCTGACTTAATAGATGACAAAGAACATGGAATAATCAATTTAATATAAGTAATACAGCTAAAAACTGACAAAGACAGTGTAGAGTGAAATTTGGGTTATGAACTGTTAATTTCAGGAATTTTTGCAATGTTTTTATTTATGTGATAATTGCATCAGGATAGGTTTCGCAATAATTAAAACTTACATTTGAAATTTTTATAGCATTGTTTTTATTTGAAATTGCATTAATAAATCTCCCAATTTTTTCATTGTTCAACAATCGTTATAATAAATCCAATAAAATTAATGAATCTACAATACTTGAATAAGTGTTAAAAATTCTTATGTAATTTCTTGCTGTGAGATTTTAAACTTTAATTTCTATGGCAACATTCTGTGGAATTTCAATGTAAATGTTAAAACTGTATGAGGAGTTAATTGCACAAAATTTGAATAAATATTCTATTTGAAAACCTGTATACTAATGATGCATTTTGCTGACAACTCTTAGCTAATGCAGGATAAAAAGTGGAATTTTGTTGTAGACGCTTTGAAAATTTCAACTGTAGAAAATGTCAAAGATACTTACGATCCATAGGCAAAACATTCCAGTCTAATATCTTGTCCTCTGATTGGTGGATTTGGGAATACATTTATAAAATCATCCTGAATGATTGGACCCCAGTCATTTTTAGCAGCTGTAAAACAAAAGATCTTTCAGGATGTACTTTTCATAATAATATAGTTGAACCAGTTTTTAAACTGAAGCCTGCACTTATAGCAAACTTGAACTTAATTGTCAACTTAGTTTGAATACATTTTCAATTGACAGGTAATAAGGGAGATAACTTATGTATTCAAAAAAATTAGAGATATTTAACATTGGAGATAATTCTTAAAAGCCTCAACCAAGGTTTCAGTGACAATATTTTTGTTATTCATTGAACAGTTATTTTTCTAAATTAATTTTGTTTGTTATATAATCAAATGTTCATGCTGTAATTGAAGATAACCAAAGTTTGTCCTTTATTTCATTAAAACTACATACTGTGGGTTCATTATTATTCGTAGGATACCAAATTTCGTAGATTTCGTAGGTAAAGGTGACCCATGATTTGAATGTTTCATGAAGTACAAGTTTTCTTAATGTTTTTATGCAGACTTAAGCAAAACCACAAAATCAAATAGCGACGAAAATAGATACTCACAAAAAATAAATGAATCAACTGTACTGACTCATTTTATATTGTTAGTCAATTCAAATAGCATTGATGCATCATGTACATTTCTTTAGTGAAATACACATGCCCCATTATTAATTGCATCCAAAAAACATGAATACAAAATCAAAGCTTTTATTCAGTTTAAGCTTCTAGCCCATTTTTGACATTTTAACATTTATAAAAAAGAATATGGACCTCCTGTTGTGATGTAAAAAAAAAACAAACTTAAAAATAAATTACCTTGAGCTCTAACTTCCAACTTGATTGGTCGGCTGACAGCACTAGGTGGCTGTGCAGTTCCTACCACGGATTCAGATATTCCTGATAATGATACACGACAATAATAGTCTCCGCCATCATTTTTCGTTACTTCTGAGAAATACAATCTTCCATTAGCTGATATGAAGATGTATGGTGTGTTTTCTATAAATATATCTTCTGGACGACCTCCAGATCCGCTATACCTCTCCCAATTATATACAACAGCTGAAATATACAAATTCTGTTAGTGTGTGATTTCACTATAGATGTATTGACACTTGTATGCAAATTTGTCCGCCATTACTTAAAATCACATAAGTACCTGCAAAATATTGCATCACAATTTAAAAAAATTGACGTCATAATTAAAAAGTGATTGTTGCTTAATGTCAGATGGTTATTCAGAGACAGATCTAGGGTTATTTGGAGACAAAATTTAGCTTAATACCAAAAGTGTAAAGTTTTTTTCGTGCTCTTATAACATCGCTTTCTTGTCTAAAACATGTAACTTATGTTGTTGGCCAAAACAAAAAAAAATCCTACCTACCTACCCAACCCTACAAGACATGGGTAGGCAACATCAAGCAAAGAATTTGTTAAGGGTGGCCTCAGTAACAAATCTACACACTACAAAAGATTTCATTATAAATTGCAACATGTTTTGGCCTGATGTGTAACTCAATCAAGTATGATGTACCATGAAAAACTATAGCTGTCATATTCTACTAACTGTGTTTTTGTGCTATGTGATCGTATGTGAGCTTTTAACCTTATTCTCTTATGTCGATTCTCCATATTCCTCATGTCGATTTGGAGTATCTGAGTTCATCCTTGGTTTTTGGTGGGGAACATTTTGCCCAATCTTTAGTTTTCTATGTTGTGTTTTGTGAGCTGTTGACCTTGTCTTTTTCTTTTGCAATGGTGTTGTCTGATTTTTCTTATGTCTTTTCTGACTGTATCTCCATGTTCTATGTTGCCAATACACAAGCTTTGACCTCTGACCACAATCTTCATGGCAATTACTTGAACAACATTTGATGATAATATTAAATGCCACCTTCTCTAAAGTCACTTTAAGATTCAGTGAATCATGTTAAAAGTTTGCAGTACCTAATATAATGTATGTGTGTAAGACTGCCATTTATTTCTATAATTTAACAGCATACTTACATGGTTCAAAATTAATTTTACTACAAAGAATGACTGCTCCCTCATAGGCATATGCAGTAACTGGGGCATCAGAGTAGTTTGGAAATTCCCCCAAGGCTAAAAATAACATAGGAAATTAGTATTTTACCTATCTTTTTAATCGTCTTTTGTCAGAATAAATAATAGTGATGAGTATTCTTATAAAGGCACTTGGAGAAGAGACTTAAATTACAAAAAAATTATACATAATGTAGTATCAGATATATGGGGTATGGGGGCTGAGGGAATTATTTCTGTATTCTTAAATTTAAGGCCATTTTTTTCTATTCTTTATTTTTTTAGCCCATTAGTCTCTATTCTTTTTCTTTGGCACCCTCTATTTTTTATATTTTTTTGGTCTCTTTCTCTATTCTTTAGTTTATTTATCTATTTTTTTTCTTTTCTTTATTTTTTGCCCAATATTCTCTATTTTGTTAATCCCATCCAGACCCTCATATACACTGAATTAGTAATGGGCAATGGAAGATGGTTTAAAATCAATTATCTTCTGCTTGCCAGAAAAAAAATCTCAACCAAATGTTTGGAAATCATATCTCATAAAGTTTTTAAAAATTTTAAATTAAAAAGTGGAAAGGTAAACATTTGTATATTTTGTCAAAATCGGTTGATTTTTAAACAAAAAATACACAAATCTAATCATTTTATCATGAACTAAAACAAAAGACTCTAGCAATATATTATCTTCAAAATGTCTTCCAAATACAAAGTATAATAAACAATGACTTGTTATATAATGCACTAAATTTTCAATAAACAATAGATATATGCTTGTGTAGAGTTTTCACATTACTGGCAATATGTGCGACTTACTTCCTACTGCTAGCTGTGCATAATTACTGATGATTTTCCCTTGTGAATTAGTTGCTTCACATCTATAATATTTAGAATCTCTATCATCAGGATTTTGTATTGACAGTTTACCATTAGTTTGCGTGTATCTACTGTCAGTTTCTGTTTTTACCTGTTATGAAATGTAAGATAAGCTGTTATAACAATGTAATGTATGCTGTGTTTCAGTATAATACATACTGTTATGACAATATAATACATACTGTTATGACAATCATGTAAAGCTTCTGGGTCTTAATCATTGTCACATTAACCTATTATGTCTGTTGGGGTAGCTCACCCAATTTTGTCAATATAACGATACTATAAACAACTGTCATACGAGTGGGAGGTTTAGCTAGCTATAAAACCAGGTTTAACCCGCCATTTTCCTTTGTAAAATCCCTGTACCAAGTCAGAAATATGATAAGAGTCCAGTATTTGATTATGAGTTCTTATATTTGTTATACCTTTTTTGAGGGGGTTCACGCCTATATATTGGTGAGTTTTGGTAGCTTCTATGGGCCATTTGGATATTTCCAGAAACAGATTCTCGGATCTTCTCGAAAATGTTCGATCATTTATACAGGTAGTTATCTATGTCTTTGATATGGTCCCTCTATGGATAGGCTACCACGTGACATTTTATATTTCAACAATCAAAGTTCATTTGTAGATCGGATAGTAAAGAAATAAAGACTAGTTTGCAGTCATAAAATCATTTATATGTTAGAACCTATTTGCCTTTTGACAAAACATATGTGTTTTTAATAATGTGAATGTTTATTAAATATCAAGTATAATGATAACTCAATTACATAATTCATGCTTTGAGATGGTCACTGTACTAATGTTGTGTGTGTAGTTTTAATACAGCATGCTGTTGTGCATTATGACAATAAACCTGGGAACAGTTTATTGAATTATAAAGTCCCAGAATAAACTGATTATTTCTGAACGTTTAACACCTGATATTTTGTATTTCAATCATAGCCTGGGAAAATGTTGGAAAGCATGAAGAAAATTAACTTAGGTTGGAAATACAGTGGTTGGAAAGCAGAAACATAATTAAACAAAAGGATTTTTGTGTCAAAAATATTCAATTTCATTGAAAGATACTACCAGACCAAGAGAATATTTATTTAAATTATTAAGTTCAAACTGAGAGACTAAATTTATCCTTAATAGAATATAAGTAAAAATGTTATATATACAAGTATTATGTCCCACAGGTTTGAACAGCGAATACTTTTATGAAAATTATATGCAACATTTGAGCACCAATGAGCAGGAATGCTTATACATATGTTAGTATCTAAATTTTAAACGGTAGTGAATGAAAAAATACTTGCATGGTTTCAATTCACAAGGATTTTAAATCCTTGCATCTCACAAAAAAGGTAATTAATATTTGACAATAATCATAAAAAATTTGATTATTACGTTAACTATTTTATACTGTTTTAGTATGGATTTATAAGTCTCTGCTTAGATTTTGTACAGCAATATATTCATATAGTGGAAAGTTAGAGTTTAAGAAAGCTTGATTTGATAAATAAAATGTCCATCAGTAAATACTTGACGTTTGTGTTTATTGATATTATATTCTAAATTTTTGGAAAAGATTCATTAACAGGAATGTATGTTAATAAATAAAATTTCAATTTTTTTTTTTTTTTTTCCCCAACCTTATAGCATCTTAATCTTTGCAATATGGTACGATTTTGAAAACTGTATTCATTGTGTTGACCAGCTATCCTATATGTCTTGGTTTATTTACATTATATATCACCCTGTTCACACGACACACTATCAGTTTGCGTTAACACAAATTTCGGATTAAATGGCAATGAATCCAGAGTACAGACAGTTTCAATATTGAGTATAAGAATAATTGAAGGCATCCAGGAAACAAAATATGAAGATATGATAGATAAAATAAATGCATCCAGATTATAAAGCAAACTGAGTGCTTAAATTTATATTGCGATTTGTTTGTGCAATTTGCATTACACATCTGGTTTGCATAAACTGGGATTTGCAATAAGATATGAAACAAGAATGTGTCTATAGTACACGGATGCCCCACTCGCACTAACATTTTCTATGTTCAGTGGAATGTGAAATTGGGGTAAAAACTCTAATTTGGCATTAAAATTAGAAAAATAATATCATAGGGAATATGTGTACTAAGTTTAAAGTTGATTGGACTTCAACTTCATCAAAAACTACCTTGACCAAAAAGCTTTAACCTGAAGTGGGACAGACTGACGGACAAACGGACAGACGAACGAACGTATGCACAGACCAGAAAACATAATGCCCCTACAACTATCGTAGGTGGGGCATAAAAATGATGTACACTCCCAAGTAATAAATAAAACAGTCAAGCCTTAAAATGTAAATTCAAATAGTAGCAGTATAATTTATATACACTTTTCTATTCACAACTATCCAACATTGCTTTCAATTGACTTGTGCAAGAATCTACACACAATTACAAATTTTCAATAAAGGTGTTTTAACATCATCATTATCTTATTCTATTCACAGTCAATTATTTCAAATCAAAAGCAAACAAAAATTCAGCAACAATTTTTTTTGTGACCAGTCAGCGGTCTCAGGTTCACGTATTGCTTTTCTTTTTTTTTTAAAGAAAGCAACTTATTTAAAACAATGCTGTGTATACTCTTATGACAGCATCATGTATGCTGTTATGACAATATCATGTTTGCTGTTATTACAATAAAATGTCTGCTGTTATGTCAATATAATTTTACTGTTATGACAATATAATGTTTGCTGTTATTACAATGTAATGTCTGCTCTTATGCCAATATAATTTTGCTGTAATGACAATGTAATGTCTGCTGTTATGACAATGTAATGTATGCTATTATAACAATGTAATGTCTGCTGTAATGACAATGTTATGTCTGCTGTTATGCCAATATAATTTTGCTGTTATGACAATATAATGTTTGCTGTCATTACAATGTAATGTCTGCTGTTATGCCAATATAATTTCGCTGTAATGACAATGTAATGTCTGTTGTTAAGACAAAGTAATGTATGCTGTTATAACAATGTAATGTCTGCTGTAATGACAATGTAATGTATTCTGATACGGAGAAAAAAAGTCTTTCAGGGGATAGCAGTTTAACAATTTTCTTTAAAATCTGTATGTAATGTTATGAAATTAACACTTTATAAATTTGGTACATTCGAAGAGCTTTCTTGGTTTACAATCACCAAGAACATGTTTGCTATAGTTCCGTGAACACCTCTATTTAAAGGTTTACAGGACCAAGGGAAAATAAAATTTTCAAGATTTAATCATTTCTGATACTAATATTTGAGGGAAAGCATTATCCTATTATTTTACTGAACTTAATATCAGGTAAAGCTAATTTTGTTGCATGTTTTGTGGTTTTAGGATTTTTTTTTT
The DNA here is from genome assembly GCA_017311375.1 of Mytilus coruscus. Classification (NCBI taxonomy): domain Eukaryota; kingdom Metazoa; phylum Mollusca; class Bivalvia; order Mytilida; family Mytilidae; genus Mytilus; species Mytilus coruscus. Next base: position 119,292,142 of record CM029596.1, on the reverse strand, counting down.
TATTATACAATATGTTATTTGTCTTAACCTGTACTGCAATGGATTCTTGCTGGCATTGCGTCACTTTCATCTGCCTACCCTTCTGGAGCACCTGAGATCACCCCCAGTTTTTAGTGGGGTTCGTGTTGCTTATAAAAATTAGTCTTTAGTTTTTTATGTTGTGTTTTGTGTACTATTATTTGTCTGTTTGTCTTTCTTTTTTTTTAGCCATGGCGTTGTTAGTCTATTTTCGATTTATGAGTTTGAATGTCCCTCTGGTATCTTTCGCCTCTTTTCAACAGACGACAAATATTAGTTATATTAACTTGTAATTAAAAATAAAGTTTAAGTTTTCCTTTTCTGCAATTGAGAATTTATCAAAATGAATTTTAAATTCTTACATCATGGCTGATACTGAAGCTCAACAGTAGCGGTATCCACAATGATAAGAATCATTCAACCATGAATTGTTGTTGCTTATGTGAATGAACCGTAATAGGAACAAAAGAACCAATTATTACAGAAAAATTGCTAACACCCCATGCACAATCTGAGGTGACTCCCCAAATCCATTGATCAAGGGAATATAACAAACTCTGAATACACATACCTCTTCAGAAATTTGTTCAAAGGTTGGACCTCTAAACCATTTGTATGTAGGCTGTGGATGACCTATAGCTAAACATTCTAAATATAGTGACTTTGTTGATGTGAGAAACCAAATATTGTCTGGCACGCCATCAGGGTCAAAGGTTGGACCATTTGCTGTTTCATCTAGATTAAGGTATGGCGTTCCAAAAGCTACAAGTAAAAACATTTGTAATGACTGATTTGCAAATTAAGTTGTAGATGTTATCTTGTAGCTGTTGCTAACAGATTAAAGCTGGTTTAATATATAGTACAATTACAAATTTTTTTTTTATTTTTTTTGTTCAACTGTAAGTTTTGATAAGATTAATAGTTTTTGTATATGAACTTCAAGACTTGTCTGGTAAGTGGCACACAATGTTTCATTAATGTTATAAATCTTTAGCTTTTGAAGTGTATGTAAACTTAACTATGTCTCATTTAATTAAGGGCTAAAAAATTGCTTTGTCTTTGAAAAATTTAAGTTATAAAACATAAGTTAAAATGTTTCATAATATCACAAAATAAAGGTATATATGTAAAAGGGTAACTTTTGTGGCATTCAAAGGAGATAGGAAATATGTCTATGCAGTGAAAATTTACATTTTAACATCCTTCTCATGATGTCACAAATAGCACACATTTTGATTTTCCATGAAAAAACAGCTAAATTTCCACTTTATTTTTTACCGGAAACATGGAGCGCATGCTTCCACAAAAAAGATCTTTTAACATATTGTTTGTTATTAGATTTTACATATCTTACTTGAATATTTAGCTTGCAGAAACCCGTCCTCAATGTTTCCCAGGCCTAAATTTGAGTGAAATCAAGACTATTTTGTCAATTTTACTGTTTGAGTTGTAAATTTTGACAATTTAAAAGAAATTTAAAGCTGAAAAAAATAGTTATATTTTACTTTTCTTAAAGTGTTTTTTCATCAACTAGAAATATGTTTTATCTTAAAACAATGAACTAAATACTGCGGGTCGAATTGGCCCTAAGTACCGAACTAACTCCTTTCAAATTTGTGTTTGTGCAGATATTTTGCAGGTACTTTTATATATATATATATAAACGCCAGAACTCTATTCACTTTTGTATCAAATTTACTTACTGAAATCTCTCCTCTGTATAAGTACCCTGTAGGCCTCTTCCTGACCTATTTCACAGATGTAAGATCTTTTAATAGTGTCTTGACCTATATACCATCTGTAACCATTTTCTAAAAGACAAATCAGCTGTATGGATTAAATATTAAGTTATGTTAAGTGTATTAGTCCAATCAGGCATATTGTAAGCAGACGGTCTTTATTTGTCAAAATAGTCCAAAGATCTGACAACAAAGAAATTTACAGCAATTTATTTGTCTACTATTATAGAAAATGCTAAAACTGAAGCAGAAGAATATTTTGAAAGTATGGAGCAAATATTTTGGTGCTATCTGAGGTAAATTAGTGAACAAAAATCTTTTTAATTTCTTCTTCTGTGTGCTTTAAATAGGTGAACATTGCCGACTTAGATAAATTGGATTCTGATAGTTTCTCAAGTATCTGTTCTGTACTTGGGAGTTAAAATGGGATGTCAGAAGAAATGATACCCCATCAGTATACATTCTGTTTTGCATACAACCTTGGAAGCTTATATGTTAAGAAAGTATGTAGCTTCAGGGTCTACTTTGGTTCTCAAAGTGAAGAATTACAAAATATAAAAACTGATTTGGTTTAATCAGTGATACCACAATCAAATCAGATAATCATAATTAGGTATACAATGTTTTATATATATTCAGTAAATGTAATCAAACTTCTCAAGGCCTCTTTGGTCAAGTAGTTCCTCTACAGTATCACTACTGAGAGCACATTTGTTTCTAACCTAAACGATGTAAACGATTACGCGCGTAGTCGTTTAATCCATTTGTTTCTATCATTTTTTGGTCAACGTTGACATCGTTCACATAAACGATGTACGCGCAAAATAGTCGCGTAGTCGTTGATCGCTTATCATTGAGACGGTAAACGATACATTTGTTTCTGCATCTGTCGCTAGATAATTACGAACACGTGTTGTTTTGCAAAATCCTGGTCATTCATTTCCGCACTTTTACCTGTTTGTTTACAGTGCGTGTATGTAATCTATTTCTGTCTTACTACGCGGGTCGATAAAGTTCATCAAATGATGTATTTCTTTCTAGCAGCTTAACGTTTACTAAACGATAGTCATTGATGACAAAATTTCGGGTTAGAAACAAATGCGCTCTGAGCCTGTCAACACTGAGGTTGTGAGTTTGAACCCCACAAGTGTCAGGTTCATTCCACTCCAATCTTAATTGACTGAGATTGCCAGTTTTCCTGTCGAAGGTCGTGGTTCTCTCCAGGCACTCCTAACCGACCTCCACCAATAAAAACTGGCCACCAGGAAGAGGCCTGAATAGCCCTGAAAGTGGTGTTCAGCACCAATCAATCAAACGTCCCAAAAAATAAGATGACAGACAAATAAAATAGAGGCATCAGACTGATTGATACTTGTACATGTATAACCATATGATCAACACGAAGAAAAAAGTTATAGTCATCTGAATAAATTTAATTTATAATTAAGAACTTACGAGTAGTATCAAATTTATATATCATTCTATCGTGTGGCACATACAGGTACCCAGGCATCCAGAAGTTAATGACTGGATTCACATCCCTCAGTCTAACACCTTCTCCTTCCCATATATATTCATTGTTAATTAGTCCTTTCCTTCCACCCAAATACCATTCATATCTTAAAAAGAAAAGAAAATAGTCTATATGACAGAATTAAACAATTAACATATGGAGAAGACTTCATAATAGATATAGGAAGATGTGGTGTGAGTGCCAATGAGACAACTCTCCATCCAAATAACAATTTATAAAAGTAAACCATTATAGGTCAATGTACGGCCTTCAACACGGAGCCTTGGCTCACACCGAACAACAAGCTATAAAGGGCCCCAAAAGTACTAGTGTAAAACCATTCAAATTGTAAAACCAACGGTCTAGTATATATAAAAACGAAACGAGAAACACGTATAAATTACATAAACAAACGACAACTATTGTACATCAGATTCCTGACTTAGGACAGGTGCAAACATTTGCAGCGGGATTAAACGCTTTAATGGTACCAAACCTTCTCCCTTTTTCTGAAACAATAGTATAACATCACAACATAGAAAACACACGATAAAACATCAATTGGAAGGCTTAACTCAATCAAAACGTAAATTAACACACTATGAACGAATAAATTCGATCTGTGATACCTGAAAGTAAATACATAGTTAATAAAATATTAGGGACAAACATTCAAGGCCAAAAAGCAAACAAACAAGTCCAAATAAAGCCATGGCAAAACACTACCATGAAATATTAAACCCTTAGAAAATAATCACTTTTGAAAAACCGGTTTTCATAATATATACAGGTAAATGAAAAATAACTTTGTCGTTTTAGGTATACTTTTCTGTCTATATAAAATCTTCCAATAATTAGGAATACCAAGAAAGGTCTGTCATATAAGTATGTTTTATTTATGTTTTATCCATTTTGCTAAATTTGGGCAAATGCTTAAACTAACATTTGATATTCAAATGATTAACTTAAAATAGGTATGTTGTATGTATAAACTTCATCCCATTATATATTTGATATATAATTACAAATATGTATCTATATATCATATACTAAGTACATGTACTTATTATTTTGCCTACACTTAACATTCTATACAGAGAATTGAGACAAACTGAAGATGATTGAAACCACTAAGGGAGCTACCATTTGATTTTTATGGGGGGGCTAGGATGAAAAATTTTGTCCTGCATTTTTTTTTTAGTTGTAAATTCTCTGTCCTGCCTTTTTATTTTTCACTCTGTTCGGTCCTGCCTTTTTTTTTTATTAGTTTATCCTGACTTTTTTTACAAAAATTGTCATCCTGCCTTTTTTTTTGCCAAGTTGCTCATCCTGCCTTTTTTTTCAATCAAAACTCCCGTCATGCATTTTTTTTTTCAAATTTCATCCTAGAACCCCCATAAAAATCAAATGGTAGCTCTCTAAACAACATACTTAAGGATGTTTGCTACTCTGTTTCAAAATAACAAGCTTTTTAAAAGACTGTTATAAATTGATAGTATATAAATAAAGGAACTAAAAAAGCAGAAAAAAATGAAGGGTTTGTGTGCTTGTTTTCGAGATATAAGCCATTGAAAATTTGGCAGGAAATAATTTTCTCTAGACTTTTCATACATTTAACATTGGCACCCTTTTTCTTTAAAAAATTATGAAAAAATAACAAGGATTTTATAGGATTTTCAAATATGGCTTTTGAAACTATATGTTATAAAACTATGAAAAGAAAAGTAGGGGTTAGTGGGCAAAAATTTTTAATGGCTCAACATGGATAAAACCAGAGGATTCCGAATATCTGGTAAAAATTCAAAAACAAGAGGAGCGAACATCCTTAAGTCATTCATTGCAATGAGAAAATAACAACTGGAAATAATATGTTATACTGTACACCTTACCTATTTATATCGTGTGTAATGAGATACTCATTAATAAAACTATGTTCACCACTTGATGTAACACTGACTAAAGAGGAGTATGATTCCTAAAAAACATATATATATATATATATACATATTTATTAAATTATAATTTCATTAAATGTATGTTTCATTAGAATTTGTAATTTTGATTGGCTGACAACAATTGAAAGGCACTCAAATGTCATATTTTAATTCCGTATAAAATTCAACAGCTATGACTCAGCACCTACTATCCGAAAAAATGTTAAGATAATGCATCGAAAAACAAACTAAAAACTTGATATAACTCTTATTTTCATGGTTATAGCATAAAAATGTAATTATAAGAATTGAATGCTTCTTTTTATAATATTATAGGGTTGTAAAAGCATTGATCTTGCACACATTTTTAATATGAAGCACTTCCGCACTTCATACAAAATGTGTTTCGGTCAATGCTTTTACACCCAAATAAAATCATAAAAGAAGCATTTAGTTCTTAAACAAACAAACAAAATCTTCAATGAAATGTTTCATTCATTTAATTTGACTAAATTATCCTATCAGTAAACAAGTATATATGCTGTATATGGTGCAATTCCAGAGAGATGACATCAATTGCTTCGGAATCCCGTGTTCTTCCTTAAAAAAATTAAAGATATTAATTCATGATAATACCTTGTTTGATCTTGTTTATGCCACCTAAATTTAGCACTGGTCTTACTTTTTGCCAATTTTGTAGGTTCCCTCCCCATCCTCTTAAGTCCCCTGTATCTACTGGTAAATTTGTGAAAAAGAAAACTAAAATCCTGTTGACAATAACATTTTCAGTATTATGTACTAATGTTCTACATAATAAAAAAGTTTTACCTTTTTTTAGAACTATATGAAAAAGTTGCTTGATGTCATTTGGACTATGGTGGATAAGTTATCTCATGGGCAATTATACCACATCTTATTATTATAATGTAACAGAAGTTTGACAGACAGAGAGAAATACTGAAGGAACACAGCAGTAAATTACTATATATATGGCATAACTTCTTGTTAACTTCTATGTCATTTAATCTCTGGTGGAGAGATCTCTCATTGGCAATTATACCACATCTTCTTATTTTTATATAAAAAATGTGAACTGTTCATTTATTAATCAAATACAGGGAAACTTACAGCACATGATTTTGCTGCCAACACATATGGTAATTTGGGATAAAAAATGAAGTTATAACATCTTTTGTTTGGTAGATCTGTCACCCAGCCATCTGGACAATCTATAAGTATAAAATCATGTGCATGTTAACTAGTAAAAATAAAATAAAGAATCTTTTACTAATCATAAAATGAAGAGACACAATTGACATTTTTTTTGGACATGTATCAAAAATATTCGCAGATACATGTTCAAAAATGGGGTGTGCAAGTTTATCCATAAATTGGCATAATTGTCCAAGCCTTATCAAAAATCTATTTTTTTTTTTATAATATTGTTTGTAAATCATATAACCATAAAAACCAACTGGTTCTTTGATGGTTCTTTAATAAAATTATTCATATGATATTGCTGCCTATTAATTTTAAAGATCATGACTCGAAAATAATAGGCAATGACATCAACTATCAGTGCAGCAACATCACACATTCATATCCAGTTGCATCAACAGTTCAATGAAATGCATGTGATTTCATTCACACAAGCGAACAAATTGAAATATCACATGCAACCTTTTTTACACGTAAAAGTAATATTACCAACTATTTCAATTAATTTTATAGATTCTCAACCAAAAAAAAAAAACATATTGTTAAGACAAATTGGGGACAAAAAGAATAATGGCATTTTATATTTTGTTTTTACTTTTAAACATAAAAAAAAATGTAATTTTTCTATATCTTTAGGTAGTGAGGAATTCAATATAGATACTGTTATGCAGTTTTGTGAGTTAAAACATGTATTTTCATCTTTTAGAAAATAATTTTTTTACTCAGGTAAATTAATCAATGAGTGATGGATTTCTCTTGTGGTCCCAGTGAATTTAAACTACACAGAGAACAATAGCTGTACTTGTATTTGTTCAATGGGACAATAGAACTGACAAATGTTTAAATAGATTGAAAAATAGATGACTCTGGAAAAGTTTCACTTGGTTCGCAATAAGTGTTTTATTTTTGCAGTGTTAATTTTGTTTTTTTTTTGTCTAGAGCAAAATCTGTTGGTGAGGTTTGGATTTTCGTACTTATCTTTGTCTTTGATTCTCATCTTGACAGATCAAACTGCTGGTAATAGCAATATTTACATGTCAGACCATTAAAATTTACACCCAATGACATATTTTTTACCTTAGGTTTGGACCATTTGACTTTCTGGGGGTCTGGGTTTTTATATCAAGCCAGATTTTTTTTTATCATGCAAACTGAGCAAGAATATTTTTTTTCAGTCAATCCAAAGCAAGAATATTTTTTTTCAACATCATACATGTCATACTTGCTGAAGATGAAGCCAGAATATTTTTTTACCAACTGAACAGGCCAGATTATTATTTTTTTGTCAAAATAGAGGCCAGATTATTTTTTTTCAAATATTTATAAATAAAGAACAATAAAATAACATTCAAAACTTAGAGAGTATTTATCCTGATTTAACCGTGAAGAACATTTGGAGTTAGGTGATTTAATCATAATACACTTAACATCAAATGTGCATGTCATATATGCCGAGAGCTTTGTATGCAAGAACTTTGAACAACACATCTCAAAGGATTTGTTTATTGTATGTATACTTGACCTCTCTAACAAATATTTATTGGGTACTTATGCAACCGTGACTAACCTTTATATTGTATATTATTGTATTTTCGTTATGTGTGTCGGTTTTATTAAAGCTCTAGAGAGCATATAATCTTGTATTTAAGGTTTATCTATACACATCAACAAAAAATGGCAGGGTTTACACCATGAAATTTTCTCTGAATGCAGACAAGACTGTGTAATTTTAATAATTTTAAATCATGGCAGCACCTAGATATATACAAGTTGTATTCACAACAAAGGTAATTTAAATAGTGTAAATGAGTGGACTGTATCAAAGAAAACTCAGGTGTTTGTTTTTTTCACCATCTTTTGTGGCAAGGAAAGAAAATGTTCATCAAAATCCATAAAGGATTTCATTAAGTGTTTTAACTTTTTAGAACATAAATTGGATGTAACATTTATTTATCAAGGTGCTGCCAGGCTTTAAAACTTTTAAAATTACACAGTTTTGTCTGTACTCAGAGAAAATTTCATGGTGTTAACACAGCCATTTTTGTTAAAGTGTATAGATAAACCTTAAAAAAATCTTTCGATGTTCACGTCCTGAAAATTAACCTTATATTTTGGCGCCAAATTTATGTATATGTCTTACTATACAAATCCTTGGTCTCTGCAAGAACTGAAAAAATCCTGAATAATCTTGCCCAAGACTGAATGAATCAAATGAAAAATGTTCGCGTATTCCGACTGCACCCCTCCCCCCCAAAAAAAAACAAACCCCAACACGAAAAATCGAATGTTCGTCTAATTTTTCGTTTATCATTTATGTTCGGTTCATTTAACTTTGAGGCGGCTGAATAGGGCCTATGGGTTTTTTTCATTCTGACTCGGGACATTTTTTTCGTACCATACAAACATCAAATTTTACTAATTTTCGTAAAAAGGGTTAAGCAAGTAAAATGCAGCAAACTCGTATAATTGCTATTCCTTGTGAAGAGCTACACTACACAATTATTACGCTCACTGAATTTTTGTTTCCACAACTGACATTGGTTGCCGGTTGTAATTTCTATAAGCGTGAGTGGGTAAATTTTTTAAGCTCATCTTGGGTCGAAGAAATGTAGGCTACTTAGTTAAAACTGACATATATGCTTAATCCGTCGCCCAGCAAAGTGAAATCTTTTTTTAAACCGTTTAATATTGACCCAGCGCATGCCCCCCATAGCCTTTTCCGGTCTCCTGCCTATTTGGTAAATTATCAGACCAGATAATCATGAATTTTGTACAGAGGAGGGTGTACTGTATGATCGCTACAAGAACTGAAGTATACTATGATAAACCAGGGTACCATATATTAATATATATGTTCAGACTGGACAAACATGATCACATGGACTTCTCAAATCAAATCCGGAATATATAGAAGCTACATTTGCCACTGAAAGTAAGCAATAGTAGGTTGCCTGTCGCAATGTAACATCCCTTCCCTATCCCACACACTTTTCCAGTGGAAGTCCGAATTTCCCACTTTGTAGAACCTACCAATATATAGTTGTTCTTGTAATGAATATGTGAAATGTTTGCCACTTAACGTTAAGCAAAAAGCAACCAACCAATCAACAGAGGGATGTGTTTAATAAAATTACGATCGCTTCACCAACTAATATATACCATTTATTTGAATAACCTTAATTAAACTCTAGACCGGGCTAAACTCTTTGATCTTGAGAGTATATTGTATAGAATTGCAAAAAAACCTCTGACTTATTGCTGACACATTCATTTCGTTATCTGTTATTAAGCTCAGGGCTTATTCCTGGTTAACATTTTTTTAACGTAAGATTAATAAGACAATATTTTTACAAATGCAAGAAATTGATTTTTTACACAATTCGTATTCTAATATAAATAATAGATAAACATGCATAAATTAGGCCGTTAGTTTTCTCTTTTAGATTGTTTTACATTTGTCATTTCGGGGCCTTTTATAGCTGACTATGCGGTATGGGCTTTGCTCATTGTTGAAGGCCGTACGGTGACCTATAGTTGTTAATTTCTGTGTCATTTGGTCTCTTGTGAAGAGTTGTCTCATTGGCAATCATACCACATCCTCTTTTTTTATACTAAAAGTGGCAAAATAAATCATCGTACTTCAAATATGATTGGTTTATGATAATTTGTACGGATTTAGAGAACTCAAACGGACTATCCAACAGTATTGTGAACATATATCTAAGATTGGAAAGAGTGAAGAATGGTAGTGCATATGTGATAAGTGCTGGCTCAAGGCATACCTTGCCCTATATTGATTGATTGATTGAAGTTTGCTTAACGTCCAGTGGCAAATATTTCATGAATTTTCAATGAGGATATATATGTTAGCGGCAATAAGTAAAATTAGGCATTAAGCTTAAATCCTAGGCAATAAGTTAATGCCTAGGCATTAAGTTATTGCCTAAAATTTTCAGGCATTAAGCTTATTCCCAGAGATCTAATGATGATTATCCAACCTATTACCAAACATCATTTCAGGCAATAAGTGAACTTTGTGATTTTTGCTTATTCTTTCATGTAAATGTTCATTCGGTGAAATATTCTTGGTGTAAAGTTTTGTTTATATAATATTCCAAATATTAATATACATTAATTTAACAGATCTTCAAATTTAAGCATTTTTCCATATACTTAACAGAATTAACTTGTATTTCTTCCTGCATGGTATTAAAACAATGATATGTTTCAAACAAGTGATTGTATCTAATGAAAGGATGGGGATTGATGATTCTATCTGAAAATTATTTGAAGAAAATTCGCACTTCACTGGTCGAGCTGGTTTTGGTCTGGTCAAAAGTAGATAAATGTAGATATAAATTTTTACTGGCATCATCTTTTAATTGATTTTATTGGATATGTAAAACATTACTGTTACACATTTAGTCTTCTTCATAATCTGTATTATTAGCATGTAAGTGACATGTCTACTGAAGACAAATTTCTTGAATCTTTGCGGCCTCAATCAGTAATAAAACAAGGAGCATATACCCAAGATAGTTCAATGATATTTTGGCAAAGATTGAGGAACTTTTACCTTTTAGAATCCCCAGAAAAGACGGCAACTATAGCCTACTACAAGTTAAAAAGATATGGCATTTTTAGCATTGGATGCTTTGAAATGTAAAAAAAAGTAAGGTCATCGAGAATTAGGAAAATTAAAGAAAATAAATAGAGAATGTGCCCATGGGACACAGATGATGCCTTTGCTTGCATATAACGTTATGTAGGGGCTCAATCCACAACGGTAAAAGTGACGCCACCCACATTCGAACTTGATCTGTATTTTGTGGTAATAAGCATTGTGTATAAGTTTCATTTTATTTGATTGAGACAAACTATAAAGTTAGAGTACGGAAACCAATTTTTGGACGTACGGACGGACAAGGGTAACACTTAATGTCCCCATCCGGTGACGGCGGGGGCATACAAATGTTTTTTTTCTAGAGGGACTGTTTGGTTCTTTGAAAAAGGCACATACACAGGTCATGACGACAGAGACCATATGCTTTAACCAACTTAATAATGTCTATGCAAATATTTCCCGTGATTCCTTTGCTATGCATTTATTTCTCGTGATTCCGTCGAACTATTTCTTTCACTTTGTGAAAATTGCAACAGGAAGAAAAAGTATTTAGGAAAGGGAGAAGTAGTGAAACCCATTTTACCCAAAGAGTTCAACTGTACAGGACAGGTTGATTTAATGGATTTCCAATCAAACCCAGATGGAAACTATAAATTTCTAAAAATCACCTAACAAAAGTTTGTTACATTAGAGCTCTCACGTAAAAATGTGCTTCAGAGGTGACTTTCGATTTAATTGATGTTTTCACAATTTTTGGTGCGCCCCATGAACTGCAAAGTGACATTGGTCGTAAATTTACACCATTGGTTATATCGGAGTTAAAACTTAAGGGCCAGAACTAGTGACTATTTCAGCTAGTTGACATTTTAAACTTCAGTTCTTATCGTGTTTTTATCGTACCAAATGTATTTTAACTTTAAAAAAATATCTTTTTATTTACATTTTAGGTATTAAGATTAATGCTTGGACACATTTTTCAGGATTTAAGCTTAAATCCTAGGATTTAAGAATAATGCCTAACATCATTTAGGCAATAGACTTACTGCCTAGGCGTTAGCTTATTGCCTAGGATTAAGCTTAATGCCTATTATTTGACTTATTGCCGCTAACATATATATTGGATAGGGACCGAAAATTTGCCTTGCAACAGGCCAACCATGGACTCCTCAAAGAGTTGTTGCAAGGGTTCTTAAAGTGCAGAGAGCGTGGCACTCTCTCTACACGAGGCATCTTTAACGTCCCCATTCTGACCGGACGTGGCTGTGTACTTATACATCCCGCACAGCCAAAAGGACGCCTAACTTTGGCAAGGGTTTTACTGCCTGTCGGAAGAAGATCAAAATGAACATATTTCTATTCCAGTCACTCCCAGGGACCTTTGCCCTGGAACACAAAGCAATGAGTATCGAGAAGATATAGTTGTCTGTTCTAATGCACAAACCGCAAACACATAACGCAAAAATAATACGCAATAGACAGTATATAATTTGTGATTTTGGCTACCTCCTACCTGATTGACATTTACAATATATCTTCTTTATACATACAGGTATGATTTTCGAGGCAATTTATACTCACTGTAGAAAACAGTTTGGGCTCTTACTAACAAAACCGTCCCAAGAATAATACACAGCCTTGCAAGCCACATGATTAGTTACATCTGAAATGAAAAAAAAAAAAAAAAATATATCATTGATGTACGATATGGTGGTTTGGGACTTGCATGTTACCTTGGCAGAACACATAATATTCTCAAATATTACATACTAAAGTTTATCAAGACTAAATAATAATTGTTTGACTTTAGTTTTTCTTTTTTCTTTTATATTTTCACTAAAACCGGCCTCCAAGGAAAATATACAAGGAATGTGTATTCCCTGTTTTATTCATACGATTTTCCAAAAAAATACATATATATTGAAATAAACATGTGGAAAATAAAAATAACAGGAATTCAAAATCCTTGAATACGCTCTTCCAAATCTCAAACTATTTAGAAAGACAAATGGATTGTTCATAATGATTCTTGGCCTGAAAATAAATCAGCTCATAAAATGATAGAAATCAGACCGCCATATAAACCCCCATCCCATTTTTAAATAGTAAAAATACTGAGCAACTGCTGGTAAATTGACTAATACACCTTATCGCTATTAAGTCCAATCCAGAAAAAAAACCAGTCACTTAGACAACTTCCTGTTTGGGTCAAGTATCGAAAAACAAAAGTCATCTGTAAACGAGCTGAGGGAGGAAAAAGATTAGAAAGCAAACATTTTGAAAGTTTGAAAGATTGTGATCCCTTTTTTGAAACACAAATTAAAGTAATAAAAATGCTTTGTTTGAAGTGTTTACGATGGTTTAAACATGTCTCTTTGAAAAGTTTTATGCTTAATACATTGTTTGACCGGGACCCAGATAGCTTCAACTGGATGAAAAATTTGTGTAATTTCAGAATAAATCGCGTGGTTTTTATCAATTTTTTTATCTGCGTCTTATAAACGTAAACGTGCACATGATTGAAAGCGTATGCATTATATTGTTTTATTTTCTATTTTCACTAAAACCTCCAAGGTAAATATACAAAGAAGGTGTATTCTCTGTTTCATTCTTTTGATTTATTTAATGTATATACATAAACAAAGTTAATAATAACAGGAATTCAAAATCCTTAAATATGCTTTTTCCGCTGATCTCAACATGTCTAAATTGACATATAGGACACGACTAAATCGCGTGGTTTTATCAAATATATTACCTGCGTCTTATAAACGTAAACATGCACATGACTGAAAGTCAGCATTTTAACATTTAAATTTAAAACATTTTTCAAATTGTAAATAAACCTTTTTGTATCCTGATAAGAACAAATGTTACATAATGTACATGTGTTATATTTTAAAAAACGTCGATACCATTATCGCCTTACAACCAACGAATTCTTTATTGAAACACTTTTTAACAAACGACCGCTTTCATTTTCTTTAAGGCCATGATATTTTAATGAATAATAGAAAATATATTTTTTTAAAGCGCGTGACTGCATAAGAACATGTCCCACATACTTCAATATTTTCACGGGTACGCAGCTCGAAAAAATAAACATATGATTCCGGAATTCCACCAAGCATGGTCCAAAAACATACCATAAATAGTGAAAATCTTAAAAGGATTATTACACTGTGAAAACAAATGTCCAATGATAAGAATACTAACTTGACAAAACAAGAAATCGTTTACTCTACTTGTAAAAGGACTGTGTGTGTCCTAATTAAGTAATGGTCTAGAAGCTTTTTTTCAAGTTTCAGTTTTAATTGCTTCGTGTTTTTTTTATCATGAAATGTAAATTCAAATGCACCCTGAATCACTACATTTGGATGTTGTTTTCTGGTTAAAATTTTAATCATCGGTATTCAAATTAAGACGGGCCGGGCCGCCTTACCAAAACAAAAATAATTAACAGAATCATGATCACCTCTAAAAGGTGTTTGTGTAGATTCGGTGATATAAGAGTTTTTAAGATCAACTGAATGTGTTTTATTTTTATACATTTTTGGTGTTTTGTCAATATTCATTGTTTGATTATAATTAGATGAACTATGAATGTTGCTTCGTATGAGTAAAGGAAAATGTCGGCGGGAAGAGAAGTGCAGTTGTTTCCTATTGGAGTATCACTGTCTGTTGCCGTCTTCCAGGCGTAACAAATATGCTGTCGATAAAAAAATCAACCAGCATGCCAGTTTCACAGTTCCAACCTCTTGTTTGAATCACATTTTTTTTTAAACGAAAACGTGGTCCGTTCTTAATATTTATAAAAAACTAGATGCTTGTGGCTACCTTGGACTAATTCTGAGGGGATAGAGAAGTAAAATATTGCAAACAACTTTACTTAATATTTTGAAATACATGTTTTACATTTTATCTCCGTTTTCATGATCCTTCTTTTTTTCTTTTGGTAAAAAAAAAAATGGCGATGCAGTCGCCTCTCTGTCTCAATAAAAGCTACGCCACTGTTCTGTTTCGTGCACAGATTAAAAAAATGGAACAACTATAATTATCAAACACGCAAATATAAAATGGATGTCACTTAAAGTAAACTTAAGATTCAATCAAAAAATCCTTCTGGACGGGAAGAGAAAAATGCATTTTCAAATCGTCGACTCTATACGACTATTTTCAGAGAACATTATGAAATACAGTATATGACATTGAATCACATCGGTTTTAAACATATGTAGATACGCCACTCTCCCAATTTTATATGTTATTTGTGTTATTCTCAAAATATCTCAGGCCTTCGGGGTCCTTAACTGGAATAAAAATATTCTTCTTCTTCTCTTATACCAAAATACTAGTACTTCTCGAAGGTTTACGTTTAAGTTCATTGTGTAAATTAAAAAAAAACAAAACAACAGAATCCCATAAATTATTCCAATACAATATCATATAGCAAATAAGACCAGATAAGACATGTAGTGTAAGTGGTCTATCCTCGGACTTGTAACTTTAGTAAACTATATAGTCTGAATGCTGTACTATCACAATATGTATATTACTCACTTATCCGGTTCTATTTAGTTACTACAAGTGTTGCCATTGCACTTAATGTACGATTCAATTTTATTCAATTTCTTTTGATCCGTATGGTTTATGACTTTGAGCAATAATCTTTGATAGTATTAAGCAAACACTGAATAAGCCATAAATTATATTAGATGTAGTTGTTTAAACAATACAATTAAAGGTTCCAAATAGATAAAATATTACCAGAATTGAAAAAAAAAGTTCGAGTATTATGTACTAAACTTTTTTGAACACGCAATGCATACATTCTTCCATGTACGTAGATGTCAAAGTACGAATGTACTTTGTACTTGTCTACATAAGTTAATTCGTACTTTCTACGTGTAATTTATGAGTTATTATTCTTTATTAATCAGTTATTTTTTATATTTTTTTGCCAAGAATTACGTAACTATGTAATTCCCCAAAACAAATTGGAACAGAACAAAGGCAGGTCGATTAACAACATCTTTAACAAGACATAAAACGTTTACAATCATTCCCATTCTTGTTTAGTATTGCATCATTGACATCACAGCTTATACTAAATTCGTAATTGAAGGGTTTGTGATGTCCTGTAACATCTTAATGGTTTTAATTTTATCTATTTTTTGACAATTGCTCAAATGAAACTTACTCCATATATCATCTTGAATTCGAATTGTACCCAGTAAGTTGAAGGCTGGACACAATTTGCATATAAAAATAAGAATATGTGGTATGATTGCCAATGAGACAACTCTCCACCAGAGACCAAATGCAACGAATTAAGCAACTTTAGGTTTTCGAACGGCCTTCAACAATGAGAAAAACCCATACCGCACAGCAAGCTATATGACTTTTTGTTTTCTGATATGGGTACTGATATGACTGCTGTATATCATGCAATGTATACACATTGAGAGCATCTAAGTAACAAGGTAAAACCAATTATGATGGATTGATATGAACTTTTGTCAGGCAAAGATTTTGACGCAGTTAACAACTTTTTTGACATTTCAGTCAAAATGTGTGCACCCTTCCCCATAGGCAACAGATTTTTCATTTACATAAGTGTTTTAGTCGTTTGAATATTTCTGGAATTAAATTATTGGTGATACGTTACGCTTTTCAGCAACTACAATAGTATATATGAAGGTCTGGATGCGCGGTCCTTCATTTCTGTATTCTTAGGCCATTTTTCTCTATTATTTATATCTTTAGCCCCCATCCACACCCTCATATATGGCCTCCTACCTTGACTTTATCATAGCCTGATCTTGAAATATGCCAGATCAATATCATAACCAAAGAGAAGATATCAAAGAGATAGTCAAACTCATGATCGATGACCAACTGACAATGACATTGCAAAAAAAAAGAAAGAAAGAAAAACATCCAAAAAAGAAACAACAGTATACAAAACACAAGTTTGTATACCTGGATATATAAAGGCAGTCTAACTGATTGAGTTAGGGAAGATCTTCTTTGGCTCAGTTGGTTAGAGCGCTGTATTTAGATCCAGAGATTGAAGGTTTGAATCCCGCTGGCACCATCCATGGATTTTCACAACAACAACATAGAAAACTAAAGACTGAGTAACACGAACCTCACCAAAACCGTGAATGAACTCGCTTGATTGCTCTATATATGGCACCATTACTTGGGAGCTATGGAAGTGAAGAGTGTGTGCAGACGAAGCATGTTTCTGAGATTATTTTTAGGTATGACCGTGACACGTTTGAAAGTTCAAAGTTTCAAATACAAATACATAAAACGTAAGACCAAAAGGATCTCAAAACCGGCTAAGGACTCATGCCATTTGTGCCCAAAGGAGTTGCAACCTTAGTATGATTTCAATCCGATAATTTAACTTAAAATGGAAAACATGGAATAAATCAATAGAATTAAGCTATCCTACAAACGATTACTGGTCAAATGGTAGTCAGATATAAAAAAAAATAGTCCAAAATATATACAGGATGTTTTGGAAGGACGAACAGATGGAAATGTTCAAATACCAAAAGCTGCACTCCCTATGCTTTGATTTCGTAAGCGTAAAGGGTAAGCTATAAACGAAGTTAGGAATGCTTAACGTTAGTTATGAAAAACTGATTATGGTATATATTTTTGCATTTGCTTTGATCTACTTTGCTTATACATATATCTGTGGATATATTTTAAATCGAGCAGCTTACCTTTGAAAGGATGCAACTTGCACATAATTAAAGATCCCATAAATGTGGAATTGTTGAAATATTTTGGTAATTAAATAGATTGTTATATTGTAATGCAACTACGCATATGTTCACCTTGAAATGCATATGTAAAAATATAAATTACATAGGAAGAAGACATTAAACATGCACTCCATTGCATGTATTTACATGTACTATTCAAACTTTCCATGTGACGATATCGGTCAGTAATAACATCAAATATAAATGGCTATACTAAAATTCCATCGATTATTATTAGGAATAACACGCGTCTGCGTACTCCTTAAGAAATATGCAAACCTGAATTTTGATTGCACACGGGTTACTGGCATTCAAAGGAAAACAGTTTTACTTACTTCTAACAAGATTGCTTGATAAATTTTTGTTCTGAATTAAAAAAAAAAAACTGTTGTGGATCAGTAAATCAGCTAAATCTGTTGATTAATTTTGTTCCAAGTAGAAAACATTCTGATATTGTATACGTAAATTGGGTATTTGCATAACTTTAGATGTTGAGAATAAAATCCTTAAAAGATATTTCACTAAGTCTATTTCTTACACAGATATACTTTTCACTCTAGATATGATTGATTGCTTGTTGGTTGCTTAACATCCAGTGGCAAATATGTCATGCACGCATGTTCAGGACAAAACACCCTAGATATTAGACTACTTGAAGGCCGTACGGTGACCTACAGTTGTTGATTTCTGTGTCATTTGGTCTCTTGTGGAGAGTTGTCGCATTGGCAAGCATACCACATCTCCTTATTTTTATATATACATATGTTAAAAAATAACTAAACCACACATTTTTCTCCTTCATATACAATGAGTGGGTGGTTAATGGATCAGCAAATATTACATGCACATTTAGGACCCTATGTTTATGTCGCCGTCCATATGTAGTTTATGCCATATATTCACGCTGACTTAGATTTTTTACTTTCTAGTTTAGACACATTTCCTTAAATTTGCTGGTTAAGCAGAGAATCAGCAAGTGGCATTTTAAAGATGTTTTCTTCGATCTAAACGAAGATATGTAGAAAGTAAAATAACAAAATACCGAACACCAAGGAGAAATCAGAACGGAAAGTCCTTTATCAAATGGCAAAATCAATAGCTCAAACACATCAAACTAATGAAAAACAACTGTCATATTCCTGACTTGGTACAGGGATTTCCTTATGTAGAAAATGGAGGATCAAAACTGGTTTTATAGAACTCACAACCTAGCGTAAGTCAGTGAGACGAGCAGGCTTCGATGACAGCATTATGGAGGTTACCATTCCCTTTGTTAATGAATTATCTGCATAAATATAGCAAATGTTACCTTGGTTAATGTTAATCAAATCTAATCATTACCTTATGGAGAAAAGGTATCAAAATTACTATTATGCAATATCCTGAAACTATACTGTTTCACAACACCAATTAACTGACAGCATTATTAATATTCTTGACCAGGCAGACCTTGTCAATTTGTGTTTCAATTTTTTCTCAACAATTGCGTCATTACAATTGAACATTGACGGCCTAACCATCACTTTGCTTACATTGCGGTGTTGTTGTGTGTACTTGAGTTTTAGAAGAGATACTTATTAAAGTTCGAGTCTGTCATTCAATTGATTTTTTTTTAATTCATTAAATCTAAAACATATTTATTTATAATACGTTTACTTTGAATCCTGTTGTTTTCACTATATACTTACCTCATTATAACAATATACGTTTAAACTAATGATTAAAACACAATATTTTGATTAAACTAATTTATCAAATTAAATAAACATGAGTAAATGTCATATTTTTTTAATTCTGTGGTGCGTTTAACTTGTTCTATCCATTTTGATCAATTTTGATTTACCACTTGCTGATTTTGTGATGCTTAATACTGGTTTATTCATTTAAATGTTTCTGTGGTTTATTTTTATCAATAGTACCGCTTAAGTCGACGCTAGGGGCCGTCTTGACCCTGTTGTAGGGTATGAATGGTTCGTTCATTGTTGAAGACCTTACATCAACTGTCAAGATGAGGAACAGGAATAAAAGCCCTGTTCATTGATAATTTTCTATGTTTTCTATGTATTGTGTGCGATTTTGTCCCATGTACATTTACTCCATATCCTTTCATTTTCTATTCTGTAAATATTATTTTTGCAATGTTTTTTTTCTTTCAAAAATACGCGATGTTCCTGATTTTAGCCCATCAGAATAAAAATGATCCAACCAGTGATGAAAAAGAAGAAAATATCTCATAATATTAACTCTATAGTATTGGAGGGAGACAAGGATTCTAATTAAAGGGTCTGGAATGTTTAAAGTTTTATGCAAAGGTTAAAGCTTTTGGTTGTGTGTGTATCATAAATACACTGATAATTTCGACTTCACGTGTTTGGTGTCACATCATTAGCGGAATCAGAGGGGGCATATAGGGCATACACCCCTCTTGATCGGAAATATATATTTTAGCCAAAAAACGTCCAAAACATTGTCCTCAGTTTTATTGAATTCTGCCCCATTAAAAAAAAATCCTGGACCCACCCCTGCACATTATTTACAAATCTCTACAACAATTATCTCCTTTTTAATATGTAATATCACCCTTGAGCAAGGCTGCTGTAACATTTTTCATTTCCGAATAATACAAACATGATCTCTTAGATTCTATCGTTATCATTCACCCATTAAATATGCATTATTTATTCCAATATAAAAATATGGTACTACAGTCAGTTTTGACATAATTTGGATTCATATGTGTATAGTTTTTATATATTTTTTTTTCAAATGAATAGTCGTGCGTACAAACCGTCATTCTTAGACTAAGGTTTGCTATCTTGTCTGTTGCTTGTATATATTCTTTGAAACAAACTCCTTGTTGTGTTAGGTGAATAATATCAGATGGAGAAACAAAACAGATTCAACATGATATTTAATTGCCCCGTCCTTAAACAGACATACATTAACGCGTTTATACAATACAATATCTCTATTCTTATAACCAGTGAAGAAAAATAGGTACAGAGATAATGTGCAAAATATGTACAGAAATATGCATATATCTACAAACATTTATATACGATTCAGTGGTCCAAAACAATATGTATTTTAGCCAGGAGGACCTGTCAACCTATATTTGTACCGACTAACAAAAGTTCCCCTGAAAACTTTGTTCTAAATAATGCCATTATATCTGTCCTTTTGGAACAAATATTCTGTATATGTCCGTTACTCCGTTAGGAACAAATACAGTACTATTAGTTCCAGTGGAAATTATATTCCAGAATATTTCTTCTATTTGGAACTAATATTATGAAGGAACTTCTATTCCATGACCGATCCACTTGTTTGTTTACGCACTTATGAACTTACATGATATTTTCAGCGCTGACTGTTTGTTTAACTGGCTCATTAGGTTTTTTTCAAACTTTGATATATCTACACAAACCAAATAGTGTCCTTCCCAGTATAATGTCCTACGCACTGTCGTCATAAACGGACATTCTACCAAATACTGACATTCGTCTCCAGTTTTACCAAAATTGCAAAGATGACATTTTCTGACATTTCTAACAACGTTTTTCTACCTACCAAGTTCAATTGGTATATCATAAATGTCCAATTTTCAATAGGTGTAGTTTTTTACTTTACCTTTTTTGTTAGGATTTCTGTTATAACGATTTTAACATAAATAAGGGTTTTTAAATCAGACATTCGCTTGCGATGGGGATTTGTTTATCTGTTCTTTCAATTTCATTGGAATAAATATTTTTATATTAATCAGACCAAATGATATGTTCAACCTATATTCCTTCATACATATATTTTACTATTTTATGACTTGAACATTTTTCTAATAAGATGTAGTGCAACTGTGACAACGCCGAAAATTTTCCACATGTTTACCATACCGATCAAAATGATACACAACAATGTTTACCTTGAGCTAACCGTGATACAAATAAAATTTGAATTTAAAGGAAAATTCAAGGTAGAAAATAACAGTTTTCCTGTGCAGGTACAGTTTTCTCATCTGCCTTAGGTATCCATCTTTATAGTCATCAATCAATATAAATATGGAGGAGACAAATCAATATATATATATAAATATATATATATAAACAAATGTTTGTTTGTAAACAACTTCTAAACCAAGAAAGGTGAATAATTTTGGAAACTTATCATATAAACATTTCTTGTACTTATCTTAAACAAAAAGCCCCGAACAAATAGCCGTCTTCGAAAAAATACCCATTTCAGTCTTTACAGTGTTTACAGTTTATTAATATGAATACTTGTCCTTATAAGTTCAACTTCTAAATCTTGGATATAGGGTGGATTAAAAACTTTCACCTTATAAATATTTTGACATTTAACATGACGTAATAGCTGAACACAAAAATGTTTCCTTTTATTTTCTAAATGGCATTTAACCAATCTTTACATATTGGATATTGATATGAAGAAATTAGAATAGACAGCTGATGCCTTCAATAAGCTAATTATGTTGGATTTGATCATGAAAATCTACTACAAATTTATCTAAACAATCAAAATCAATATTTACAATTTATAGTATACAAATAACGGTGGGGATAGCCTATTGTAAAATATTTCATTAAACATTCGGGCAATTTCAACGCGCTTTGTTTCGGGGGAAAGACTAGATTTTTTCAATCAAAAGTAAATATCAGACAAGTACAGGTTTTCAATTTACATCTATTTCGATCTGCTTTCGATATGATAACAGTTTCATTTTTAAACTTTTTTTGTGCTGCAGACGTTCAAATTGGGCAATGGATGATATAAATCCTGAAAAAAAGTTATTGACGATTCCCAAATCTCCAAAACAGGGTAGAAACATGTCTGTTACTCGAGATTTTATAATTTCTCTGAGATTTAGGTCATTTTAACGGTTGGAAGGATATATTTATGAAGCGTGAGGCTACATAATTGAGCGCCATTACCATACCATAACTGTGTATTCGTGTTTAAAACTAGATTTAATCTGTATTTGAATATGTAAACTACATCACAACGTTATATTGATATGAAAAGTAAATCAAAATATTTTCAAATTTGAATCGGGATTATTATATTCTCTCCATTGCCAAAAGAGGCTTACACAAAAGCAAAGATCAATGAACCATTATTTCCGGTTTTTGTGTATTCACCTTATTTAGAGAAAATTAATGCAGCTTTAAATTTCCATAAATACAAATATTTTAAAAAAATGACTTAACTTGAAATCAAATGTTTTGACAGTATATCAACTACAGTACCCATTAACAGTATACCACAAAGTGTAGTACAAGTAGTGTACAGATTTTCCAAAAAATAATTGGATAATGCGTTTCTATTATGTGAATCATTCTACTTTAAAATTTTTGAGTCATATTCTATTCATTTCGAAATGTCATTCTAAACACTATTCTACTTGATTATTTCTTTTTAAATTCAAACACAAGTTTTCTCGGCTGTTTTCAGATGCCGTATGCTAATTTTCAAACAAGAAAACACAATAAATGGTCTAACCGAAACATGATACCCCGGAACTAAACACAAATTCTTCAGTGAAAATAAGTACTTGTATCATAAGGGACAAAATCAAAGACAAGAAAATTCTTCAGAAAATACTTTCAGATTTTTGTACATTTGTTATTCTCTGCTGAATTTAAATTAAATGTGTATTTAATATTGATTTCATAATTCAATACAAGTATGACAAAAGGTTTAGAGAGAAATGGCGTAGCGCGGCGAAGGTCTAAAAAAATAAACCATTGGAAATTCTTAGAGATCAAAATGTAAGGTATTTTTTTATAGTATATTATATATATTCTGAAGTCTTGGTAAAGAAAGTTGAAAGGTATACACTGTACATAAATTTATTCACCCTTACCTTACTTTACTTTAATCCATATTAACGTGAAATCAATCAACCATTACAGGTTCAGGTGTAAAAAGACAGGTCACGTGGAAGTCTGGCGTTCGATTTGTCCTTTGAATCTACGTTATGGTCTTTATGATCTTTACACAAAGTAAAAACTAGCGCCTACCCTAAATAGCTATACATGTTTAATATGGTGTGCATATATTAATGATATATTTCAGATAAGAACTTTTACAGGTGAAAGTAACTCAGTCTATTTTAATGCAGTGATAAGGAATTTTACGTAAAAAGAGGCACATGTTAAGATGATATTGTATTATCTATTTGCAATGTCATGGCAACGCAAATGCATTAAAAAGTTTTGATTTTTTTAGAAAGAAATATCAAATTAATTTTTCAATATTTTGCCCAGTTGAGTTCAGAAAATAAAATTTAAGGGACACTGTACTTTATTTCAGTATCAAACATTTACAAAAGAATTTAATGTTATTCTGCATGCTAAGTTTAAGGTGTCGTGAAATTTATTTTGTATTTGGTGCACATATTCTAATTTTATCTTTAATATTGATATGTATTCTTTTTTGATTTGACAACTTTGCTGTTTTAACCTTTTAACCTTAACCAGAAGGAGTTTAAACTATTACATAATTTTATAAACAGTAAATTTACAAACAAAACGTAACGAATGAATGAATGAACTTCGAATGAAATTTTGAATGAACTTTATTTCTCATAAAACTACATGTAACAGTTAAAGAAAAAATGGTATTTAGAATTACATATATCTATATATAAAAATGCCCATGTGTGCACTCGAAGTGTACTTGACTGTAAGTGCGCGATATGTTAAAAAAAATCGCATATATTGCGTTCCATACGTCTTGAACAACAAAAGTGGAAATCGCCCAATTTAAAAAAAAAAAGATAAAATTCAAAGAACGCTCAGATTCCCATTATCCAGTGTATGTAATGTGCGAATCTTGAAATGTCATTTTCACTGTATCTGTGATGAATATAAATAAACAGATGACAAATTCATGATTTTTTAATAAAATAACAGATAATATATGATGTGTACTGTTTTTTTAAATTCATGATATAGGTATGAGATGCGGACGGGTTTTCACCGCGTCTACAGCCATCCAGGTGCAAAATTGATACACAAATATAGATAAGTATTAAGATTAGTTCACGAACAGAGCGTGCTAGAGATTTCAAAGTAGTAGTTAAGTTTCATTTGTAGAAAAATGTGCCTTTTAACATAATTATTAATGTTGTATAACTTAAAACAGGTTTTGTTATTCAGCTTCTTGATATTGAATCAAATTACACTATGCTGTTTTCGTTATGCGATTCATGTTAACTGTCGAATAATGATACTAGACTTTTCACTGTAGGGCGATTCATTTCTATGGTACATGCAATGCATTTTCACAGAAGGAAATTAATTAATTTTCATTATGTAAAGTCTTAATTCAGCCGACAATTTATGAAGTCAGAAGGATTGATTATATATGCATACTTAGTGAGTGAAAGTCTGAGGTAATATATCAATAAATACTTAAAAATGGCATTTATTGCTCATATAGTCAATTCTATTTTCTCTAATAATTTGTCCAGATCCAGATCTGTATGTAGGATAAAATTTATCCTTTCCTATGACACGCCATCATTTAATACGTATATCTTGGAAAGTTAAGCCAATCCACGTCACCGAAAAAGCAACGTTTCTGTTTCGGTCTAAATCTACATCGCATACTAATAAATTGAACGTTATTAGAGCTATTTTCCTAATGCTTGTAGTTTAAAGGTGTGGTTTAGATAACAAAGAGCATTCACAACACGATCTTCATTTCACGATTAAATGAGTGGAAACGTTTTCATCTTATACAAACAATTGACGCTTTGATGACTGGATAATTGATATTTATCGTGCAATTGTGTATACAGTAAAGAAAGTTCGAGCAAACAGTCGAGTCACCTTAATTTATGTTTGAATTTCTTATAAGTTGGTGTTACAAATAAGCAAATACGCAGTTGTAAGAATACAAGGAAATATTGACAACCGTCAGTTATTGTTACATGTTTAAATGGTTCTATACTACGTGGTATAAATGCCGACGTTAATCGCTCCATCTCGAAGCGATGTTGGTAGATAGACTGTTCTTATATTTTCACTAAAGACTAATTGACATAATGTTCAGTTAAGTATTCAATATTTATTAAAACAAAGTTTACTGCTCCTAACATCATTGTACATTATTTATATTACATGAACACCTTGTGACTATTTTAAATAGACCGGTCTGTGAATTACTTGTAAACATCGCGAAACAAATACTCTGTGTAACTCAAACTTGATTAAACTACAAATAGAGCATACTAGTAAATGGTTGGCTCTTACACTAAATGCGACCGTGTAATTTGTGATTTGTTGTTGTTAAATATACATAATGCGAATGAGAAACCCGTTGTTTTAATTATTTTTGAAGACATTTACTTGCAAATTTGACCTCAGAATTATGGCACTGTTCGATTCATTCTCTTTGTAGTTTGTTTACTTTCTTTAGCACCGTTCGTTGTATATTCTTGTACTGTTCGTTGTGAAAAAGCCTATCAATAGGGTAGAAATACGAATGACACGGCGTGACAAATTTTCAAAGCTTTTTTAAGCGAGTTCTGAAACTTTTAAAGGAAAATTCTCCGTAGAAATACGTTATATTCATGAATGTTCTGCTCCAGTAAATTTTAGGATCCATGACAAGCTTATAGCAAACTCACCAACAATATTTAAATATGCATGATATGAACGTGGTTATACCCGTGTATATTCAAGTACGCATCTACGACTAGCTTGCATTTCAAATTGTAAATATCATCAATATTAAAGTCTTTTAAAAACTATTTTCAGTTGTTGCATGTCGAATACATATAAAGAAAAAACAGTGAAAATTCATCGCACCTCCAAAAATTCCACATCAGAAATGATTGCACTTACAGTGATAATTCATCGCATTTATAGTTAAAATGAATCGCATTCAGTAATCAATAATATGAAATCTGCTGCTTTAATTACACTTTTTTTTACTTAAATCCTGTTATTAAACATTAAAAGTTATATTCTAATGAAATTGTGTGCAGGACGGAGGGACGGAAAACGATATACAAAAAATACATAAAACCTGTTGTTGGCATGATACGGGTTATGTTCTTCTCATATATTTTATGATGGTATGATACTAAACCCTTAACGGGAGGGATTGTGCTTGATTTTCATATGATGAATACATAATCTTTCAATCAGTTTAATTGAGGTCTGGAGCTGGCATGTCAGTAACTGCTAGTAGTCCTTTGTTAATTTATGTATCATTGTCATTTTGCTTAGTTTCTTTTGTTATCTATTCTGACATCGGACTCGGACTTCTTTTAAACTGAGTTTTACTGTGCGTATTGCTGTGTGTTTTTTTTTCTACATTGGCTAGAGGTATAGGGGGAGGGTTGAGATCTCACAAAACATGTTTAACTCCGCCGCATTTTGCGCCTGTCCCAAGTCAGGAGCCTATGGCCTTTGTTGGTCTTGAAGGATTTTTAATTTTAGTTCATTTATAGATATTGGAGTTTAGTATGACGTCTATTATCACTGAACTAGTACACATTTTTGTTTAGGGGCCAGCTGAAGCACGCTTCCGGGTGCGGGATTTTCTCGCTGTGTTGAAGACCCATTGGTGGCCTTCGGCTGTTTTCTGCTCTTTGGTCGGGTTGTTGTCTCTTTGACACATTCCCCATTTCCATTCTCAATTTTATCTAGATATTAAAACAGTTATGATCTTCCAACAATCGAAAAGTGTCTATACAAAATATTTAGTATCTAAATCGCCAAAGTCTAAGTACAAAATATCAACGTCTAAATCGCCAAAGTCAAAGTACTAAATATCATGTCTAAATCGCCAAGGTCAAAGTCTGACAATAGTTGTGATTTCTTTCTTTTCGTCCGCGAAATAAGTTAAAACAAGCAAAAAATTCATAGAATATTTTGAAAATAAATAAAAGGATTTTAAGGGACTTCAGTCATATGTTTGTCCTAAATCATTAATTTATTCAAAATCAAAAACAATGTAGTTTGCTATATACATTTTAATAACATTTAGATTTTATTGGTGTTTTGTTTTTTGTTTTTTCTTTTCAGTTATGCATTTTAAGATCCACTTATAAAGTCGTGGACTTTTTGTATAAATCCAAGGAGGAGTAAGTGAACAACATTTGTCCCACTTTTGTTTTATACATTTCATAAACAAAATAATTAATATGCCTAAATTTTTCACTTAAAAATGAGTGAACGAAAGTAAAGCAAAATACAACTAAGAAATACACTTCCAGATAAAAAAATTTGAAATAGCACGAAGCTTTTCTTATTTTATTCAAACACACCTACTCTGTTGTTATGACACATTAGAAAGTATTTCACTTGACCCATATATTTCTTGTTTTGGTACTGTGAATGTGTAATGTTATTATATCAAAATGTAGCCTAAATATATAAAAAAAATATGGATCTGAAGCGAGACTGATGTATCAATATTTTTGCTATATACGTTCTCAGTACAAAACAGTCAACTCAAACACGCTTGAACGTAACAAGGTGTACCCGATTTTCTCTTTTGATAAGATGAATACCCATTTCGTTTATTTTACCCCAAAAACTACATGAAATGTAATTTACTGTTTGAAAAAGGTCGATCAGTATAATTCGACAATTAAAAGAAAACAGTCGGAATATCACAAATCATCACTAAAAGAATTCCAAAACTGATGAGAGCACTTTATGGACTTAAATCCTGTTATTAACCATTAAAAGTTATATTCTAATGAAATTGTGTTAAAACATACATTTAAATCAATTATTGTGTATTTTCAAAAAGTAAACAAACACAGTTTTTCCCATCATCCTTTATTCTACAATAGACATACTCGCATACAACAGTGAAAATGAACTGACTGGATTCGCACTTTATATACACTGATTATCAATTATTTGGTAACATTCGAAGTTATCCTCGAAGATATATTTTAGATAGTGCCCGGCATATGTATGCAGGACGGAGGGACGGAAAACGATATACAAAAAAATACATAAAACCTGTTGTTGGCATGATACGGGTTATGTTCTTCTCATATATTTTATGAATGTATGATACTAAACCCTTAACGGGAGGGATTGTGCTTGATTTTCATATGATGAATACATAATCTTTCAATCAGTTTAATTGAGGTCTGGAGCTGGCATGTCAGTAACTGCTAGTAGTCCTTTGTTATTTTATGTATCATTGTCATTTTGCTTAGTTTCTTTTGTTATCTATTCTGACATCGGACTCGGACTTCTTTTAAACTGAGTTTTACTGTGCGTATTGCTGTGTGTTTTTTTTTTTCACATTGGCTAGAGGTATAGGGGGAGGGTTGAGATCTCACAAAACATGTTTAACTCCGCCGCATTTTTGCGCCTGTCCCAAGTCAGGAGCCTATTGCCTTTGTTGGTCTTGAATGATTTTTAATTTTAGTTCATTTATAGATATTGGAGTTTAGTATGACGTCTATTATCACTGAACTAGTACACATTTTTGTTTAGGGGCCAGCTGAAGCACGCTTCCGGGTGCGGGATTTTCTCGCTGTGTTGAAGACCCATTGGTGGCCTTCGGCTGTTTTCTGCTCTTTAGTCGGGTTGTTGTCTCTTTGACACATTCCCCATTTCCATTCTCAATTTTATCTAGATGTTAAAACAGTTACGATCTTCCAACAATCGAAAATTGTCTATACAAAATATTTAGTATCTAAGTCGCCAAAGTCTAAGTACAAAATATCAACGTCTAAATCGCCAAAGTCAAAGTACAAAATATCGTCACTGTCAAAGTACAAAATATCATCGTTTCAATCACCAACGTAAAGTACAAAATATCAACGTCTAAATCGCCAAAGTCAAAGTACTAAATATCATGTCTAAATCGCCAAGGTCAAAGTCTGACAAAAGTTGTGTTTTCTTTCTTTTGCGTCCGCAAAATTAGTTAAAACAACCAAAAAAATTCATAGAATATTTTGAAAATAAATAAAAAGGATTTTTAAGGGGACTTCAGTCATATGTTTGTCCTAAATCATTAATTTATTCAAAATCAAAAACAATGTAGTTTGCTATGCACATTTTTAATAACATTTAAATTTTTTTATTGGTGTTAATATTTTTTTTAAGTTATTTATTTTTCCCAAGAAGGGAGTTCCTTACTAGCTGCGAGTTTTTGAAAATTTAACTTGACCTAAAAAAACGTACTTTAATCCGACACAATCTAGGCTGTAAACAAATCTAAAAGTGACTGTCAATGATCTGCTGTCATAACCAAATTTCCTAGAAGGATAAAGTCTAACACAAACATTATCGAAGTTCTTGACTTTGAACTGGCAAATACATAAGTGGAGGAGTCTTACTAATAGACATTTTCGAAAACTTATCGACACTGACGCTTACACCTATGCCTAGGACGACAGGTAACCTTTTTAGGTGGGGTCATCTCAATGTGTACAATGAGCACAGGCATTTATAAAAAAAATATATATAATTTACACTTTAAATACTGTATAAAAAAATATTTTCAATGATTTGTTGATTTATTGGCTCTGGTTAGAAGCTGAGAATTGACAGATCTTCAAATTATATTTTTTTTAAAAAGGGGGGAAGCCTTTGTGTAAATTAGTAGAACTTTCCACAGAAAGTCAGGATTCTTCTTCGTCAAAATCATCTCTCAATAACGCCGATTAATTTTTTCAATCGTGAAAATTGAAGCCATTGTAGGGATGACCCGCGCTGTCAACTTAGCTCTTGAAAACCGATAAATTTATCCACTTGGCATAATTACGATCCTTAGATGACAGTCGTGTTTTAAAAAAACAAATGTATCTACTAGCTATAAAGCATCTCATGTACTTTTAGGCCTTTTGTCAACTAAAAACTATTGTCTGGTTTGTTGTCATGGGGAAATTTTGAAAGTTAATAAAAGCATTAAAAAATTCTATTTAAGTATTATGTGGAAGGGCAGACTAAATATTTGCAGAGGTTGAAGAATAATTAACCTAGATTACACACACTCAAATGTTGTTTTTTTTTTTTTTTTTTTTTTTTTTCTTTTCAGTTATGCATTTTTAAGATCCACTTATAAAGTCGTGGATGCCCTTCCACGACATAATACTTAAATAGAATTTTTTTAATGCTTTTATTAACTTTCAAAATTTCCCCATGACAACAAACCAGACAATAGTTTTTAGTTGACAAAAGGCCTAAAAGTACATGAGATGCTTTATAGCTAGTAGATACATTTGTTTTTTAAAACACGACTGTCATATAAGGATCGTAATTATGCCAAGTGGATAAATTTATCGGTTTTCAAGAGCTAAGTTGACAGCGCGGGTCATCCCTACAATGGCTTCAATTTTCACGATTGAAAAAAAATAATCGGCGTTATTGAGAGATGATTTTGACGAAGTAGAATCCTGACTTTCTGTGGAAAGTTCTACTAATTTACACAAAGGCTTCCCCTTTTAAAAAAAATATAATTTGAAGATCGGTCAATTCTCAGCTTCTAACCAGAGCCAATAAATCAACAAATCATTGAAAATATTTTTTTATACAGTATTTAAAGTGTAAATTATATATATATTTTTTATAA
Source organism: Mytilus coruscus (assembly GCA_017311375.1). Lineage (NCBI taxonomy): Eukaryota > Metazoa > Mollusca > Bivalvia > Mytilida > Mytilidae > Mytilus > Mytilus coruscus. Next base: position 119,260,742 of record CM029596.1, on the reverse strand, counting down.
ATGCCTGTGCTCATTGTACACATTGAGATGACCCCACCTAAAAAGGTTACCTGTCGTCCTAGGCATAGGTGTAAGCGTCAGTGTCGATAAGTTTTCGAAAATGTCTATTTCTTATGCACTAAACTCTAGAAAATGAAAGGATATGGAGTAAATGTACATGGGACAAAATCGCACACAATACATGGAAAACATAGAAAATTATCAATGAACAGGGCTTTTATTCCTATTTGATATCGATCAATTGAACAACAACAGGTACTTAAAAAATGGATATAAAAATTAGGAAAAAAACCATTTTACCCTATAACATTGGTGTTATGCACACACACAAAAAAACCCACATGTACAAATGAAACTATGCAAAACTCAACTGTATGAAAGAAAGCTTCAATATACTGAATAAATCTCGAAGTACTGAAACTGTTAAAATAGAAATCATGCAGCCCCTCACCATAGATTTCTAAATTGTTTTCAAAGAGCAACATTATAAAAATTACAGAGGGAAATGTTAGTATGCAATCGTGTTAGATTTGTAACGTCATGGCAACAGAAATAGAGCAATATCATGAAAAATACAGACAACACGAGCTTGTACGATGCCCAAAGTAAATATTTACAAATATATTCCAAGTAAGATTTTGATTTTTGCTTCAAACTATAATTAAGCAAGTTGACATTATTCCCAAAATACCAAACGTAATGATTTATTAACAACAGATGTATAATTATAACCTACATGTATACAAGTCTATTGAGTCAAAAAGAACGATTTTAGGGACAATTCCTAAACACGTTTGCTTCACAACAATATATAACAATAAAAATATTAGGTTCCAACTTCCTCCTGCAAGTGTAGTGGTATATATACGTGTATGATTTGGACTCGAATAGGGAAGGAAAGGTTGTCTCGTTTATAATAAATTCTGGTATAAATATGATATTACCCTAAGGCGGTATAAATAATATCAAGTTCTCAAAAGAAAAAAACTTCCACTTTTTAGGTTAAAAACGAACATAAATATTATCAAGCGAAAAACTATTGACTTAGAATGTTTCTTGTTAACTGCTCAATTAGTGTATTTTTGGAGTAAGTTTTTACTTATAAGAGAATTGCAACGGGAATAAACTATCGGCAGATATGGTTACATCCAGATTTATACGCATAGGTCTTTTATAGGATTTTTTCTCTCTGATAAGATTATGTTTTAACGTTGTATACAGAGTACATAATTTTAATTGTTAACGGAGAAAATATGATCACCAAAAGAAAGGTATCCAAGACACTCTATAAAGAAATTTTAATACAAAAAACTGTTAATACTTCTTAGGACAAAAATAACATTAAATTATATCGTTTGTTGTTGCCTACCTAACCACCTAAAAAGCAGCAACTGCGAGTACTCTAAGATCGTACTTTCGTATTAATTTGACCTGTTGACACCATTTCTGTTATTCAAAAAAAAATCTGACACAAAACGTTTATGAATACATTTTCATACTTTTCAAAGATTTCTACCTGAATATGTCTTTTGATCGAGTTAAGCCATTTCAATTGATATTTTATTGTGTGTCTTTTATGTTGTAATGTTACATGTTACCTAACGCGTTTTCTTGTGTAAAACATGTATATGTTGTGTACAAATTGTAATGTTGTACAAATTATAATTTGTACAGAATTTTTGTACAAGTTATCAGTATTTTATTAACCGCATAACACAAATGGATGATACAAGCACACAGTCTTTTGTTTCGGATATTTCTGTCATATTTCCATGACTACATGATACAGTCTAATACTGAGCATTGATACAAAAAAACATTATATAAGAACACAAAAAGACTTTTTATGGATATGGTTTTGGTATAAGGAGAAACATAGAAATAGAATTTAAACCATTCAGGTGTCCTTATTTCCAGTTTTAGGACAAGGAAAATAGCACTAAATGTTTGGTTGAAGTATATAAATTTGAATGTAGGACATTAAGCTAATAAATTTTAGAAGATAAACTATTATCACCTGCTACAAAAAGGTATGTGTTCAAAAACTTATAACTTTTACAAAAACCCTGTACAAATTATAATTTGTACAAACTTACATCTTGTACACAACATATATAACTTATGTTGTTGGTAAAATTGATTAGATTAATATCTACATACCCAACCCTCCAAGGAATGGGTAGGCAACATAAAACAAAGAACTTTTTCAGTGTGGCCGTATACATGTATTAAAATGTGAGTAGCAAAACAACTTTTTAAACGACTGTAAAAGCATTAGTCAGAAGTACAAAAAGTAAAATCACAAAAATACTGAACTCCGAGGAAAATTCAAAAGGAAAGTCCCCAATCAAATGGCAAAATCAAAAAAACAAAACAAACACATCAAACGAATGGATAACAACTGTCATATCCTGACTTGGTACAGGCATTTTCTTATGTAGAAAATGGTGGATTGAACCATTGTAACAGTTACCGGATGCAGATATAGTACGAAATTAGTACCTTTTTCGTGTTATTTGACGCATCAATCGAGTCTTCTGATGTTGATATAAAAATGAGGAGATTTGACATGATTGTCAATGAGACAACTATCCACCAGAGTTCAAATGACGTGGAAATAAGCAATCAAAGGTCAACGTACGGCTTCAACCATGAGAAAAAACCCATATATTATAGTCAGCTATAAAAGGTCCCGACATGAAAAATGTGAAGTTGCTTTAAATTCAGTCGCTTATTGAAACGTCATTATGTTCGATCTATTCTTCAGTAGAAGTAGTAGGAATGAACGTAATAAATTTTGAGAATCTCTGTATAGTAATTACTGGTATGTAAACCAACGACATTATTGACGGCTCTGCCAAATTAATGCCTTTTGAAATTACTAACTTCAATGCAGCAATGAAAACCGAGTAATTGTGAAACTATAATGTAATGTTATGTAGACTGTTATTTTCCTTTTCGTCATTTTTATTTTTTTTGTCACAGTTTTCCGGGTTCTATTCGACTTTTGAATTTTGAATGTCCCTTTGGTATATTCTGCCTCTTTTTTCTATCTAGCAAGTGAACTTCTACTAAATTGTCTGTCCATCTGACTCGTGTCCGTACTATCATTAAAAATCTCCTATCAAATATTGCAATAATGTCTACCAAAACACAGGTGTCAATTATTTTTTAAATAAAAAATTTCTGGTGAAGTCTAGATTCTATTTATCGTGTGGTTAACTCTGTTGACAGTTATGGTTTTCCCTGCCTTATACACGTCTCTTCAAAATAATTTACGTTCTTACATCTGAGTAAAGACTACTTTACGATGTGGCCGTGTATGTATGCACAGCCAAATGATCGCACCCCAGCAATAATTGGTGCAATAAAGTCACGATAGGATTTTCATACACATTTAACATATTGAACGTCCTTTAATTAGAGTAACCCTGACTACGTATTTATACAGACCGCAAAGAAAAAAGTACGTCCTTGTTTCCATTTTAAGAGTTTTTGTAATGGATTACATTCTTAGACAAAAGTAACAGTAATATGGCAATCTACGAAACACAAAGTTTAAACTAATAATAGGTCACAATATACATATAGTAAACTGTGAAAACAAAATCGAAACAGAAAAATTAAAGAAGACCAATATAGGAAAAATTCATCATTTTCGGCGTAATGCGTAGTTTTTTCTTCTTCTTTCACATCCACTGGAGTTGATTATATGACGACACCTTTCCAATCTCGTGAAACACTACGCTTCTATCAAAAGACTTCTCTTGATGTTTTCTTCTGTAAAATAAACAGATCTCTTCTACCACACTGCTTTCATACGCTCCAGCTTTTGAATAGGAAATGATTTGGTCCATTTGAAAAGATAAGTAACCACAGCACAATATTTCAAAAGTGATTGTGCCAATTTCCCCTGAATTCATTTCTCAACAGGGTATTCTTTATAGTCCTTCAATCTTTATCAAATTTCACTTTATAAAAGATACATATATGTATGTGTATTTTTTTGAATATAGAAATAAGGAAATGTGGTATGGTTGCCAATTTTAAGGTTTTAAAAATATTTCTGCTAATTTAGCCAAACTATAAATACATAAAGATTGATGAAAAATACAAGTTTTATAGATTTTGGCAAAATTTTAGTAATTAAGAAAAAAATGTATATGAACCACATTTTAAATCATAACAAAAATTCTATTGGAATAAATTTTAGACTATAGATATTGTCTTTTGAAAGCAAATTCATTAATTTTGGTTTAAGATGTCTTGCGAAGCAAAATTTTACAGAAACAAGTAAAAATTTGCAATATTGTCTTCAAAACAATGTGTAGCGCTTCATAACTTTCAACTTTAGGAAATATATAAAAATGATTAAAAAGGGTTCAATGTCTCTAATATTAAAATTCCCATAGGTTTGAACAACTTTCCGATTTTAGCTTTATGAGTAAAACAAATTCAGAGGAAATTAGCCCTACTTTTTTCAGCCGTACCGATATATATGACCTTACAGGAATATTAATAGAATATGGCCAAATGTCAACTCTAATACATTTATTCAGTGGCTTTGAAGTTAGAATATTTCCAATAAATCCTGTTTTTTTTTTTGGAGATGCTGCCTTTTGTCCTTTGATAGATAACTGATATATGAAAATTAATTCAGACCTTAAAACCTAGACAGTCTTCAGCATTAAAAAAACACAACACAGTACAATAATAGCAGACAAGTGTACAAGCTAAGAAATATATTAAACATTAAAAATAACAGATTGATCAGCAACACTATTAGACAAGTCATCAACAAATTATAACTAGTCAAAATAGCAACGACTTCACGATAATAATTGTTCTGGTGAATCAATATTCACTATTTGAAGAATTTTATTAGAGATGAAAAGAACAACGAATATATAGCAATCTCCTTGTAGATAAAAAGTTCAAGCAGGGGAAACTTCAGGGATTCGGAAGCACATTACTTTGCCACAGCGGAAGAAAGCAAAGAAGTTTTTGGTACATTAAGCAAAACATCACCATTATTTGCCCCAAAAGAGATTCGATCAAGTCATTAACAAGCACGTTTTCGTCACAGACTTTCAAGCGGTAATCCCATGACTATTATAAAGTGAGATACGAAACATAGGGGCAATCATAACATATACAAAAACATAGATTGAGCAACACAAACTCCAATAAAAACCGAGCACGAACTCATGTACTCAGGAAGGGTACTTAGCAGTGCCTGCTCAATTAGCGGCATCCATAGTAACTCATGTGGACAGAGACCTAGAGACAAATGGATACTCGATCGTCAGTTTAAGAAAATATGTGAGGCAAAAAGGAAAGCCGTTAACTTAAAAAAGGGAAGAGAATACAATAGGGCCAATCAAAAACAGTAAGTCGAAGAAAAAACAAATAAAACCAAGGCCGTGGATAATCGATCAAAAGACAAATAAGTCCACAAAACACTGTACAGCGACAACTGAAGAAATAAAACTACAAGTAAAAGTCAGAAAACTAAAATGGAGTTTTATTATTATGTTCAAAGGAGGTTATGAAGAGGTAAGTTTAGTTTCGTATGCATAGAACTGTATAAATCAATTATCAAGACAATGCAGTCAATTCAATGTTTAGATTATAAATACGACCCAGTATTGTGGTCATCTATAAAGATTACAGTGCTTGCACAAGAGCTTCAATAGCATGTTTCATTTTAAGCTGTTTATTATATCGATGTTTTTAGAATTTTCATACATGTTCGGGACATGAACATATTCAGAATTAAGGTAATAGGTATGTCCTTTAATAGGGGTAGACCGGGATGATTGACGGGAAAATGTGAAAAAATGAGACTATATTTGAATAGGACAGAAAATTAGCCATGCAATAGGCCACCTACTGACTCCTCAAAGAGTTCTTGCAATGGTTTATACCGTACAGAGATTTTTTAATCACATTGCTATCCGTCAAATTGTCATTCGATGATAGGTGTGGATATTCTCTTTTTTTTTATTTTCACAAAACTGTATGTATCCCCTAGAGTATAATGACGAAAGCGTCTGATGTGGTTTAAGATTTCAGAACCACTGTCGAGCACAAGGAAATCAATACTTTGCGTGACGTCATACATATTTACAACTTGTATTTCGACAAAGCAATACATTTTCAGCCTTTTTTTCTAGTGGTCTGATTGAATTCGTGTTTCAAATCCATATGGTAATGCAAACATTTTCACTGCAAATGGTAGGTTTACAGTGATAAAAAATATCTATATAAAGATAAGAAGATGTGGTATGATTGCAAATGATACAATCCACAAGAGACCAAATGACGTGAATGTAAGCAACTATAGGTTCACCATATGGCCTTCAATAATGAGCACAATCGTATAGCAAGCTATAAAAAGCTCTAACATGACAAAATGTATAAAAAATTTAAACGAGCAAACCCATCGAACTGAGTAATGATAAAACAATGAATGAAAACAAAAATTACACATAGCAACCAATGACAACCACTAAACTACATGCTCCTGACGGGACAAACACAACCACAATGTGGCTGCGATAAACAAGTTTGCGAGCGCTCAATTTCTCCCCTCCTAAAACTGGAAAGGTGGTCTAACGGCACCACATGAGAGAAAACTGTAAAAGTCATTTTGAAAAGGTTTGACTCATCAGATTAGTACGAATTACAAAAACAGATCATATAAATAAGAAGATGTTGTATGAGTGCCAAACGACAACTCTCCATCCAAGTCACAATGTGTAAAAAGTAAACAATTATAGGTCAAAGTACGGCCTTCAACACGAAGCCTGGGCTCACACCGAACAGCAAGCTATAAAGGGCCCCAAAATGACTAGTGTAAAACAATTCAAACAGGAAAACCAACGGTCTAATCTATATAAAAAAAAACGAGAAACGAGAAACACTTATGAACCACATTAACAGACGACAACCACTGAACAACAGGCTCCTGACCTAGGACAGGTGCATACAAATGTTGCAGGTTTAAACGTTTTAACAGGCGCCAACCTCCACCCTAACCTGAAACAGCAGTGTAACATTACAACATAAAAAGAAACACTATAACATATCAATTCAAATGGCTTAACTCGATCAAAAAGACATTCAAACAAAAACAGGTAAACATGCACTGAACGAATAAGTTTGAACTATGACACAATATAAATGCATTGCCAATATTAATAAAAAGTTCTAGAACAATGTCAAAAAGACAACTCTCACCTGGGAATTACCAGAAATAATTACAAAAGTCAACTACTAAAACAAAATAAAGGCACAAAGTATCGGTTAACCTGGTAAATACTTTGCCAAATCAGTAATTTTACTTTTCAAAATCGATCCGTTATATTTTTTTTCATAAGCTGTCAGTGATATTTCTAAACGACAATTGATTTCGGACAAATGCTGTTTTTTTTAGAAGGAACGGTAGATTTAATACCTCCGATACTCAAATTTCTTGAAATTCGTTACTAAAAGAGAGATTGTTGGTAGCTTAATCAAAATGCTGATAGTCGATTACGAAGAAATCAACGATCAGGATGTTTTCGTTTTACTATAATGTTTAAGATAGGAACAAGTGTGGACACAGACTTGTGTTGATATGATATGATATGATATGAACTTATCATACTAATTTGATTGGTTAAAAAGTCTACAGCGTATCATATTAATAAGAAAACTCGGTGTTTTATATTTATTGTAACAAGGCACTAATAATGCAGATTTAAATACAAATATCATGGTCAATCTTTAACATTTCTTCGAAACTTGCATGTCTATAACAAAAACGGATTAATTGCAGCGGCACCTATAAATAATAATTAACATTTTTTTATTTCTTTTTCTTCTTCTTTGCACTTCCTTTTTTACCCTTTGCGCTTTTTACTGATTTTGCACTCCTTGCTCTCGATGAAGCCCCACGTTTATTTTTCCCGTCTTCCTCATCAGGTTTGTTTGGTCGTTGAACATACTCTACCCTCTGACCTTGGCATCTTGTCTGAAAATTTCATATTTTTGTTACTAATTTACAAGTTATAGATTGTTAATTGTTGCTTAACGTCCAGTGGCAAATATTTCATGCATGTTCAGGACGACAAATAATAGAAATGTAATATAAATCAAGTGTCAACATTTAACATTTCATTTGAGAAAACTAAAATAATTTAAATTTCTAGTTAAGAAGGTAAATATTAGAACAAATAAGCCTTCCATAAAAAGATGGGATAAAATATAAGCCGTTTTTGTGTTTTAGCGTAAAAAATGGTTGTTAATTGCTGTGTTGAATCTGTTTTTTTATATATATAAGCCAAGAGAGACCACTCTAACCGACATATATGAAAAATAAATGGCGAGGAGTCCGAATAAAACAAATCCTTAGTAACTGTTTTGTTTTATGAAAAATAATAAGATAATTTTGATATCCTCAAGTGTGACTTACACAGAGTTATTTAGTTCGTCGAGTCACTGTTAAGGTGAAGAAAAGAAAATAATTGAAATATATCGTTCATTATTTCAACTACAAACTAATAATTCGTATAGAAAAACTTATCAAAGATACCAGGCTTATAATTTTGTACGCCAGACGCGCGTTTTGTCTACAAAAGACTCGTCAGTGACAAAGCCAAAATAAAGTACGAAGTTGAAAAGCATTGAGGATCAAACATTCCGAAAGGTCTTTCAAATACAGTCTAAGGTAATAGAAACAAACAAATAAAATCATAAAACACATTTCAGACAGAAGATATACATGTAAGCTAGAGAGTCACCTGATTGCAAATTCTGCATTTTGTTGCCTCTTTCATTTCTCCTTGAAAATCTCCTTTCAAACATTCTTTACAGTACCTTGTACCACACCACTTACACATGTATGTCTACAATGGAAATTTCATATCAAGCATCAGCTATATTTTGTAACGAATCTGTAAAGTTTGCAAAATACACGGTTTCGATAACATCAAGATAATACTACTAACATGATAAATAATGAATCGCACAAACTTTGATCTTGTGTAATGTTTTTTTTTTTTTTTTAATGTTTTATATTAAAATAATGATACGTGGTATGATACTGCAACTGAGACAACTATCCACCAGAGCCAAAATGACGTGGATGAAAGAAACTATAGGCCATCGTACGGCCTTCAACAATTAGCAAAACCTGAGATTACTAATAACACATTTTCATAGTAATCTCAAGCAAAACGCATACCATTTACTTTGTTAGAATGTTTACCCAAAATACATCTGGAATAAGGTTTGTCAATTGAAAAGAAAATAATATTATAGCAGATAACGAACCAAATCAGTTCTTAGTTGAACTAAACTTATCACCGGGTTTGTACTAACATGAGGAACACGACGGGTGCCACATGTGGAGCAGGATCTGCTTACCTTTCCGGGGCACCTGCGACCACCCCCAGTGTTGGTGGGGTTCGTGTTGCTCTGTCTTAGGTTTTCTATGTTGTGTTTTATGTACTGTTGTTTGTCTGTTTGTCGTTTTTATTTTTTAGCCATGGCGTTGTCAGTTTATTTTCGACTTATGAGTTTGAATGTCCCTTTGGTATCCTTCGCCTCTCTTCGAATTGAAATTGAATTTAAGGTTCATCATTAAGGTTCATCATTACTATGAAAAACATTGATATGTTCAAATTAATAAATTTAATCTGGGTACAGACAAATATGTGTAAATGGAAACGTTGTAAAGCCTAGCAATACCTAGAAATTAATTTTGCGTTTCAGATTTTCAGACGGGGATGTGTCAAAAGGGCAAGAGTTCCTTATGACACTCCTACCCAACAAACAAAAAAACCACCCCAAAACACAACGAGACCTTACAGTTTATTCCGTGGGGTGCCATATGGAACTCTTTCCTTACCACCAGCCACCAGCAGTATTGAAAAAATTATGCTATAAATCCAAAAATAGATTTTATTTTTCTGAAACACAAATTGCATGTACAGCTTTTATACACTATGTGCTGGCAAGCCTTACAAGGTTTTCTTCAGGTTTAATTTGTCTATGCTCAGATTAAATTCCGAGGTGTAAATAGCTGTTTTTGTCAACAAGTTAAACTTTTAACAACTATACATAGCTTTGTTTTGTTACTGTTTTAAAGCCGATTACAGATTTGGTAAGAGAAGTAGACCGTAAAACTATAAACAATAGCTTACCGTGTTTGTCAATGAACAGCCCCAGCGACACATTGTGAAGAATTTTTTATCTGATCCTCATTTGTTCAACTGAAATAACATAGATTTATTCATCTTTTAGATAGAATATTACATCAGGTTGATGGCAATTGACATTTCAAATCAAATATGGCGGATGTCAACAATAATGACTTACCTGTGTTGCTAACGTATACTATACCCGGTTTATTGAGTTCGTCTGTTTGACTTTTAATATCTATTCATTAATCATTAATACAAGTATGCGTTATATACAGTTATTTTTTCGGGGTCAATAAGCACATTGTCAATATCTTTCATGGATTGTCAGCAAAAAGTGGCACAAACACAATTGTGTTGTGACAAAGAAAAGTTGCATTTGTTTTAATCATTTTGTTTAATTAGAAAATTGAATGCTTAATAGTTGATTTCTGTTTAATAACCACTGTCACGAAATAGAAGTTCCTTCATAATATAAGTTCCAAATGGAAAAAAATATTCTGGAATATTATTTCCACTGGAACAAATACTACAGTATATGTTCCTAACGGAATAAATGGTATAGAATATTTGTTCCAACAGGAACAGATATTATGACATTGTTTATAACAAAGTTTCCACTGGAACTTCTATTAGGTGGAACAAATATACGTTGACACCACCCTTAAACTCCAGTATTCAGATAACGATCTTACATAGGAGAGAGAAATTTAATTTTCTCCCAACTTAAGACTTCATAAAGTGGTCGAGACACCTTGTTTAAACTGTTAAGTCCGTTTGAGAAAGCCATGTAATTCAAAAATCTGAATTTCAATAATCTTTTTTGAAAATATATTCAAAGGTACTAAACTCCACGGCGAGTAATCGTTTATATATAATTCGCGTTTGCTTGATACAACTTTTGGGGTATTGTCTAATATTGAGGCTGTCATAGAAGAAATTGGCGGTTTGTTGTTGTAAATGTCTGTTTGACCCATCAATTTCTATTAGAAATACCTGTTACAGTATACCAAGGGTGTCTAGGTTTTTTTAAATATGACCACCTTAGTCTTTTTCCGACTGGCAGTAAAACTCTTGAAAAGTAGGGCGTCCGTTTGGCTGTGCGGGATGTATAAACACTCATCCACGTTAGGTCACAACGAGGACGTTAACCCCAATGCCTCGTGTACAGAGAGAGCCACGTCCTCTGCACATTAAAGAACCCTTGCAACAGCATTAACTCTTTGAAAGATCCGTAGGTGGTTTGTTTCAAGGCACCATTTCTGCCTCTTTACAACATACCATTCCAATGGCAGTCCAAATTTCCATCCCTTCATTCATTAAGTCCCTTGCAGACCGTTCCTATTGTACTAATTGTTTCTTGCGTTTGCTTGATATATGTTTTTTGTTTGTATTGTTTAAAGAATTTAAAAAGGAATTATATTTGAGAATGTTAAAGAACAAGTTGGGAGGATTGTTGTTTGAAATTTCTGTGTGACCCTTCAATTTCTTTCCGTTTGACACTTCAACTTTTTAAAGAAATAACTGTAACAGTATATTTCTTAACACACCAAGAGTCACCTTGGTTTTTTTTTCCGGTTGGCATTAAAGCCATTGCAAAAGTGCGGCGTTTGTTTGACTGTTTGGGATGTGCAAATACGCAATCACGTTCGATCGGAATGGGGACGTTATATCCTATGCATCGTGTAGAGAGAGGGAGAGAGAGCCATATCCTCTCACACATTAAAGACCCCTTGCAACTATTTGAAAGATGCAATAGATGGCCTGTTGCAAGGCAAAATTTCAGTCCCTTCCCTACATACCATTGTTTTCCTATGGCTGTCCAAATTTCACGCAATTCATCCCTGTCATCCCACTTTGCAGTACCTACCTTTCGTATTACTTAAGTAATTGATAATAATTTCTCGCCCTGACTATGCATGACATAATTGCCACTAGACGTAAAGCACGCAACAACCAAACAATCAATTATTTATCAAAATAGAATACATAGAAGTATTCATTTTACCAACTTATGTTAAGGGCATTCGATACAGTTTTGATCCCGTATTTACATTTTGATAAAAATTTCCATATAGACTTTTTTTACCTGATTAAATCAAATATGTAATAAAAAATATACCTTCATGTGCTACTTTTTGAGTGAAATGAGGTCGAAATTTTGTATATTTGCTCAAAATTCGGATTTGTGGTCGTATTTTCCTTTCGAAAGAAAGACATAACTTTTTGTTTTAAAAGATAAACACAAATAGTTTTTGTTAAATAATTTGTAATTTCTGTATTTTATAAGTATCCTAAAAATTTATACATTTTTATTCAGAAATAACTCATATTTATCAAATGTTCATGAATGTGAAAAAACATCATTTTGCTGTATATTTATCAAATTTAAAAATTGCACTATTTACGTTTTCATGAAATTGGCACACATAATCTTTCGCGAAATCAAACCAAATAGCATTTTTAAAGAGGTCCATGAACTCGTTTTCGTTAATAAGTTTGAATGATAAAATCAGTCGAAAACTGAATCTTTTCCCGATAAGTCATAGTTTGACGTCGAGAAAATAACAATTTACGTTAGCAACGTCATTACCTCCTGTAACCGTATCGTATAGGGCATACGATACAGTTACAGGGAGGTAATGACGTTGCTAACGTAAATTGTTATTTTCTCGACGTCAAACTATGACTTATCGGGAAAAGATTCAGTTTTCGACTGATTTTATCAGTCAAACTGATTTAACTTGAAAACAAGTTCATGAACCCCTCTTTTTTAAAATGACATTTGGTTTGATTACGTATGAAGATTATGTGTACCAATTTTCATGGAAAAGTCAATAGTGCAATTATTTTAAATTTGATAAATATACAGCAAAAAATGACGTTTTTTTTTCTACATTCATGAACATTTGATAAATATGAGTTATTTGTAAAAATAAAATGTACAAATTTATAGAACATTTATATAAAACAGAAATTACAAATAATTTAACAAAAAACAGCTTGTGTTTATCTTTTAAAACAAAAAAGTTATGTATTTCTGTCGAAAGGAAACTTGCGTCCACAAATCCGAATTTTGAGGAAATATCTGAAATTTCAACCTCAATTTACTCAAAAAGTAGCACATGATGGTATATTTTTTTATTGCATATTTGATTTAATCAGGTAAAAAATAGCCTAAATGCAAATTTTCATCAAAATTTCATTACGGGATCAAAACTGTATCGTATGCCCTTAAGTCCTTTTGATAAAGGAATTTTATATCAAGATACACTGTAAATTAAGCAACAACAAACAAGGATTTTCAATAATCTTTTTTGAAAATATACTCAAACGGACTGAACCACACTGGGGAATTTTGTTTTAGATATTATTCGCATTTGCTTGATACACGTTTTTTTTTTTTTTTTAGTATTGTCTAAAGAATTTTGAACAGCATTGATATTTGAGGCTATCATAGAAGAAGTGGGAAGTTTGTTGTTATATATTTCTATCCGACCTATGAATTTCTATTAGAGATACCTCTTAAAATCCTAAGGGTGGCCTGGGAATATAAATATGGTCAACATGGTTTTCTTCAGACTGGCAGTAAAGCCATTGCAAAAGTGGTGCATACGTTTGACTGTGGGCGATATATAAATACACAACTCCGTCCGATCGGAACGGGGACATTAACTTCGATGACTCGAGAGAGAGAGAGAGAGAGAGAGAGAGAGAGAGAGAGAGAGAGAGAGCCCGCATCCTCTCACACGTTTAAGAACCCTTGCAACAACTTTTTAAAGGAGTCGTCGGTTGCCAGTTGAAAGGTAAACTTTATACCCTTTAAAACAAACCATTGCTTTCCATTGGCAGATCAGATTTCTCGCCCTTGATTCCTGTTGTCTAAGCTTGCAGAACGTAACTATTGTATTAATGTTAATAGTTTCTTGTCCTGAGCATGATTGAAATAATTGCCATTTGACCTTGGGCACGCTACAACCAATCAATCGATATATTTCTTCAATAAAATACATAGAGGTTGGATTTTATTAGCTTTTCTAGTATACTAAATGAATACCATTCAAAACTTCATGTCTTCCTTATTTGATTACATAGAATCACTTTTATTTCGTACTTTGACGTTATACGTGTAAAACCCTGGTAGTATATTTTTTAACTATACGTCAGTTACATCAGTATATGTCCTTAAACACGGTCTCTATGATCTCTATGGTGGCTGACCTCAACATCGTTCAAGATTGAGAGGTTCTAAAAAAGGACCAAAATATCGGCCACCATCGAAAATGAAGAGGAGAGATATTATCGGATTCTTATTTCAATTTTATGAGCATTGTGGATATTCGCATATCAAATTTTGAAAATATTTCAAAATGCATAAAATAATTTGTAATACGTCCATTTGTAGGATTAAACATAAACTCGCAAATCGTTTTAAGTTCGTACCGGTCGACAAAAAACAACCAACAGTGTGATGTTGGTAAAACTACACGCAAGTCCTATAGAACGAAACTATAAATTCTCCTTCATTCAAGGCCGTGCGCTTGAGAGAGAGAGTCAAATAATAGACAATCATAATTATCATAACCAAATTTCGGCTTAAAGTTTCTTCTGAACATTGGAAGGCCCAAAACAGGGCCGTAGATTAGAATCTTCACAATAGTAGGCATTACATTAGGCGGAATTTTGCGGTCACGTAAGCACCAAGAAGCTGTCCTGTGTTTCGTGCTTTTTCTAATTTCCCCAGATATATTAAATTGTCATTATAGCGTTGAAACACAGTCTACTCCTGGTCATTATTGATCTGTTTCAAGTTAAGGTTGATAATGCCACCGCTGAGTCCTATAGGCAACGCTAAAAGAAGCAATACTATTTGTCTTTTATTTAAGTAGGACTGCGTATGTACAATCGCTTTTTATATGGTACATTTTGATGTCACAAACCTCGGACTATGGGATGTCATTATGAAATTCATCATCTACGAAGTCTAAAATGTCGTCCATTAAATTCTGGAAATGCAGTGGAAATAAATAGAATCCATAAAACATTAGTTTCATTGCAAATTTGTCGTTGTTTTAGATTAACTTAGCTGAACTTGGAAACCTCTTTCAGAATTTTTTTTCCTCAATGCTCTTCAACTTGGTACTTTATTTGAACTTTTAATTTGTTTTATTTGAGCGTTACTGTTGAGTCATTTGTAGACGAAAAGTGCAGAAGGCATACAAAATTATAAGCCTGGTATCTTAGATATTTGAAGGTGTGATCAATGTTTGAAGGTGTGATCAACAATTTGGATAAAAACTGTTATCTCATGTTGTCCGGATTTGTCTATATTTTAGATCCTTTTAGATTAAAACAGCTCTTCAACGTTTGTATAAGTTTTTGGATTTTCAAATATTTTGGCCGCGAGCATCATTGAAAAGACATTATTTGTCGAAAAGCGCATCTGGTGCAGTAAAATTGATACCGTTTATGTTATTTATCCTGCTTCTAATAATTGTTCTACAACTTACATGTCTGTCCTTTTAACTATTTCCCTCACTACGATCTAAGAACTTATTATTAAGTTTTTAATAAAGCATACGGAGATTACGGAATTAATAATTTTTGGAGTGTGAAAACCTTTTTTGGAGGCTATAGATTAATTACGTATTTTCAATGGTCCTATAAATTCGGTTGACAGCTTTGACTTTTTGACACTACACTACACTTCCACACAATCTTACCAAACAAAAGTTTTCTCATTAAGTTCAATTGTCTTTTGAAAATCTAATTACAAATTAATTTGCTTCAACTCATATAAAACCTTCCGTAATGAAAAATGAAAATATGCAACCTGTAATGAGGTAATTGAATCTGTTAACTGTCTCCTTGACAATATCTATGTACTTTTCCGCAATACAATGTATCGATAGGTTGTAGGTATTCCTATGGACACCAATCACACCCCTCTAATAACGATCTTGTTTCTGTTTAATTATGAATCGCAGTTTATGGCAAAACTCTGAAAAGATCCATCTTAATTCCATTTAATAGAGACATTTAATAACACTTGTTGTCCCCTTAATCATTTTTTTGCTTTACTTAATAAAGAATTTTCTAATTCTACTGCGGGAATTTACTCAAGGGAACTAAATCTAACACAAACAGCAATAATTGTCCTTTTCTAGAGTTGAATATTTCAGTTTTCGTACGATGAGATATAGACATTAGTTGTTTACATCCTCGTTTTTTTGGTCTCTTCTGGCTCTAGTTGTCTTATCAGCAAACATGCCACGTCTCCTTAATTTTATATTTATCTATTAGTGTACAAATATTGTATTTGAACTTATTAATGAAGACTAAATAATTTTTCACCAGGATTTTTGACGTTTTGGAGATTTCATGGTTCTGTTTTTAACAACCAATATTTTATGTCTTTTTATACATAAAAAAGTGTTCCACAATAACATACAAAGATATTCGTTTTTTTGTCATTTTACTTTTTTTATTCCTCAATTATTTGTTTCTGTTATGGACACAATACTATCATTTTTCACCAGCTTTGTCTTAACGATCGATATGGAATATGGCAAAAGATTTTTTTTCGGAAATTATCAACTTTAACTCTAAATTTTGTAAGTAAATGCGTCTTTTATTCGAGGTTTTTAGTTTACTTCAGAGTCTGTTCAGGTGAAGTGTATTTTGTTAACAATATAGTATGCATTCGGAAATTATACGCCCTTTAAGATGTCAGACCACCAATTCAAAATCTCTATCTATTCAACCAAATTCTGCAATTTTCACAGCTTTCTTAACATTTTACCTTAAGTTTAACTTCATAGAAACCAGGTATAACATGAATTGTACATGTATCACCTTTCTACATGCCAATTTTCAACCTACCTTTAAAGTCTTATAAGAAAAAACTGACCTTTGAAACACTACTAAAAATAACCCCTGGTTTTCTGAAAATCTTACATAAGTACACAATGGAGCGCATTAATTCTCAATTTTTAATGCAGACTCATAGACAAGTAAATTTTTCTCAAAATGAAGTAGATACATTTCTCTTTCACCAAAAATTTAATTTCTGCAAATGTGATGGTTAGTTTAAGTAAACAATGACATCAAAAACACTATTTTGTGTCAGAGTAGGGCTACTTTACGTACGTTCTAAATTGGAGGGAGTTAATTGGTGGTCTGACACCTTAAAATGATTTTTATTTAAACCACTGAACTTAGATTTCTAAAGAGTAAATGTTAAGAGTTTTATGAATGCCATCATGACTTACTTGACACTAATGTAATACCTGTGTCATATGTTATGTACTTGTTTAGCTTTATAACTATTTTGATCTGAGCGTCACTGATGAGTCTTATGTAGAAGAAACGCGCGTCTGGTGGTCCCGATCCTTTTGGAGTTCATGCGATTCTCTCATTTCTTTTTGTTACCTTGATTTGTTCTTCTTAGTCGATGTACGAGATTTGAAAATCTAGTAAACTACTGTCGCCTGAATTATGGTGGGGTTCATGTTTTCAATATCTATTTTTCAGAGTAGTGTTTTATGGACTTTTTAGATGTACGTGTTTTTTTCCTTAGTATATGGTATTTTCTGTGCTCCTGTGACTTTCTATATTGTTATAATTATGAATTAAATGAGTTATGAGGGAAAACTCAATGGGACAGTAACTCAACAACACACAAAATAGAAAAGTCGTATATGTGTCAACTTAATTCCAACAAATGACAAGTATTTATACCATGTGTCAAGCTCTAATTTCTTATTTCATTAAAACATATCTGTTTATTTATCATTCTACATAAGAAATATATGACAGATACAGTAAAAATGGTACTAGTATTTCAGGATCCGCACTTTGTATACACTGTGAATCCATTTGTTCAATAGTTTCCTTAATATATAATAAATAAAATGCTCCGCAGGGCGCAGCTTGATACGACCGCAGAGGTCGAACCCTGAACAGTTGGGGCAAGTATGGACACAACATTCAAGCTTGATGCAGCTATGAATTTGGATTGTGATTAAATATTTGACACAGCATAGGTTTCTGACACAGAATGAATGTGGTCTAAGAACTTAAAAATTTTAAATTGGACATTCACCTATTATGGTCCAATATCCAAAATCTAACTACATGGTTAGATTCAGCATATCAAAGAACCCCAAGAGTTCAATTTTTGATGAAATCAAACAAAGTTTAATTTTGGACCCTTTTGACCTCAATGTGGACAAAGTTGATAACGGGGCCCAAAAATCAAAAATCTAAATACATGGTTAGATTCAGCATATCAAAGAACCCCATATATTCAATTTTTGTTGAAATCAAACAAAGTTTAATTTTGGACCCCAATTTGGACCAACTTGAAAACTGGGCCCATAATCAAAAATCTAAATACATGTTTAGATTCAGCATATCAAAGAACCCTAAGAATTCAATTTCTGTTACAATCTAACTAAGTTTAATTTTGGACCCTTTGGACCTTAATGTAGATCAATCTGAAAACGGGACCAGAAATTAAAAATCTAAATACATGGTTAGATTCAGCATATCAAAGAACCCCATATATTCAATTTTTGTTGAAATCAAACAAAGTTTAATTTTGGACCCCGATTTGGACCAACTTGAAAACTGGGCCCATAATCAAAAATCTAAATACATGTTTAGATTCAGCATATCAAAGAACCCCAAGAGTTCAATTTTTGATGAAATCAAACAAAGTTTAATTTTGGACCCTTTTGACCTCAATGTGGACAAAGTTGATAATGGGGCCCAAAAATCAAAAATCTAAATACATGGTTAGATGCAGCATATCAAAGAACCCCATATATTCAATTTTTGTTGAAATCAAACAAAGTTTAATTTTGGACCCCAATTTGGACCAACTTGAAAACTGGGCCCATAATCAAAATCTAAATACATGTTTAGATTCAGCATATCAAAGAACCCTAAGAATTCAATTTCTGTTACAATCTAACTAAGTTTAATTTTGGACCCTTTGGACCTTAATGTAGATCAATTTGAAAACGGGACCAGAAATTAAAAATCTAAATACATGGTTAGATTCAGCATATCAAAGAACCCCATATATTCAATTTTTGTTGAAATCAAACAAAGTTTAATTTTGGACCCTGATTTGGACCAACTTGAAAACTGGGCCCATAATCAAAAATCTAAATACATGTTTAGATTCAGCATATCAAAGAACCCCAAGAGTTCAATTTTTGATGAAATCAAACAAAGTTTAATTTTGGACCCTTTTGACCTCAATGTGGACAAAGTTGATAACGGGGCCCAACTATCAAATATCTAAATACATGGTTAGATGCAGCATATCAAAGAACCCCATATATTCAATTTTTGTTGAAATCAAACAAAGTTTAATTTTGGACCCCAATTTGGACCAACTTGAAAACTGGGCCCATAATCAAAAATCTAAATACATGTTTAGATTCAGCATATCAAAGAACCCTAAGAATTCAATTTTTGTTAAAATCAAACTAAGTTTAATTTTGGACCCTTTGGACCTTAATGTAGATCAATTTGAAAACGGGACCAAAAATTAAAAATCTAAATACATGGTTAGATTCAGCATATCAAAGAACCCTATATATTCAATTTTTGTTGAAATCAAACAAAGTTTAATTTTGGACCCTGATTTGGACCAACTTGAAAACTGGGCCCATAATCAAAAATCTAAATACATGTTTAGAATCAGCATATCAAAGAACCCTAAGAATTCAATTTCTGTTACAATCTAACTAAGTTTAATTTTGGACCCTTTGGACCTTAATGTAGATCAATTTGAAAACGGGACCAAAAATTAAAAATCTAAATACATGGTTAGATTCAGCATATCAAAGAACCCCATATATTCAATTTTTGTTGAAATCAAACAAAGTTTAATTTTGGACCCTGATTTGGACCAACTTGAAAACTGGGCACATAATCAAAAATCTAAATACATGTTTAGATTCAGCATATCAAAGAACCCCAAGAGTTCAATTTTTGATGAAATCAAACAAAGTTTAATTTTGGACCCTTTTGACCTCAATGTGGACAAAGTTGATAACGGGGCCCAAAAATCAAAAATCTAAATACATGGTTAGATGCAGCATATCAAAGAACCCCATATATTCAATTTTTGTTGAAATCAAACAAAGTTTAATTTTGGACCCCGATTTGGACCAACTTGAAAACTGGGCCCATAATCAAAAATCTAAATACATGTTTAGATTCAGCATATCAAAGAACCCTAAGAATTCAATTTCTGTTACAATCTAACTAAGTTTAATTTTGGACCCTTTGGACCTTAATGTAGATCAATTTGAAAACGGGACCAAAAATTAAAAATCTAAATACATGGTTAGATTCAGCATATCAAAGAACCCCATATATTCAATTTTTGTTGAAATCAAACAAAGTTTAATTTTGGACCCCTGATTTGGACCAACTTGAAAACTGGGCCCATAATCAAAAATCTAAATACATGTTTAGATTCAGCATATCAAAGAACCCCAAGAGTTCAATTTTTGATGAAATCAAACAAAGTTTAATTTTGGACCCTTTTGACCTCAATGTGGACAAAGTTGATCACGGGGCCCAAAAATCAAAAATCTAAATACATGGTTAGATGCAGCATATCAAAGAACCCCAATAATTCAATTTTTGATGAAATCAAACAAAGTTTAATTTTGGACCCTTTGGACCTCAATGTGGACCAATTTAAAAACGGGGCCCAAAATCCAAAAACTTAATACACGGTTAGATTCAGCATATTAAAGAACCCCAAGAGTTCAAGAATAAAACCCCATTGAAATTGGTCAAGAAATAAGCAATTTATACAAAGTATCTTCTTTTGCACAATACTGTGCAATTGAATATTTCTTGCAATTGTGCAATACTGTGCAATTGAATATTTCTTGCTATTGCGCAATACTGTACAATTGACAATTTCTTGCTATTGCGCAATATTGTGCTATTGATATTTCTTGCTATTGCGCAATACTGTGCAATTGAAGATTTCTTGCTATTGCGCAATACTGTGCAATTGAAAATTTCTTGCTATTACACAATACTTATTATATAATAATTTACACATCCTGTTTGGTGTGTATCTCCTGCCATATCATTATTATTTGCTTTTAAATATAAATCAGAAATAACCAACTTAAAATGGAAAATTTTAAAGAAAAAAAAGGAAAAAAAAAAAAAAAAAATCCCCCTAAATTTTTGAACCCCTTATGATTCGTCACCCCAAACTCAATCCCAGCCTTCCTTTGAGGTATGGTACCTTGCAGTACAATTTCAGAGAGATCCATACACTTGAACACAAGTTATTGTCTGAAACTAGAAAATGCTTATTTTTGGCCCCTTTTGGCCCCTAATTCCTAAACGTTTCAGGCAATTACCCCAAACTCAATTCCAGCTTTCCTTTGTGATATGGAACCTTGTAGTACAATTTCAGAAAGATCCATACACTTACACACAAGTTATTGTCATGAAACTAGAAAATGCTTGTTTTTGCCCTTTTGGCCCCTAATTCCTAAAATTTTGAGGCAATCACCCCAAAAACAATCCCAGCATTCCCTTTGTGATATGGAACCTTGTGGTACAAAGTCAGAGAGATCCATACACTAACACACAAGTTATGTCTGGAAGTTACAAAAATGCTTATTTTTGGCCCCTTTTTGGCCCCTAATTCCTTAACTGTTGGTACCATAACCCCCAAAATCAATCCCAACCTTCCTTTTGTGATATTGAACCTTATGGTAAAATTTCATAGAGATCCATTCACTTAAACTAAAGTTAGAGTGCGAAAACCAATGCGTCTTCGGACGACGACGACGACGCCGGACGACGACGCCGGACGACGACGACGACGACGACGACGACGACGACGACGCCAACGTCATACCAATATACGACCACAAAAATTTTTTTGCGGTCGTATAAAAGAAACTTTCATATGACGAAGTGCTGACTCCTCGGCATATGATAACCACATATATTTTATTTGTGATGAAGTCAACCAGATATCTTTGTATTGTTTTTCACTGATAAAACTAATTAACTCAGAATAAAACTGTATTCAAACAGAAAACGTACTTGTGTAACCTCTAGACCTATGCAATATGAGCAATATAGGCGTTTCCCTACAAAAATAGAAATAAAGTTTCTTAATTAACATTGTTTGAATTTCTAGTTTTATTACAGTGCAAATAAAGTATATAAATATATGTGATACATATGGGCAACCTACCAGGAAGATAACATGATACTTATATAGAAAGTTACAAGTAGGTCTTATTTTCAACCACTACCGGTGTCATGTAAGTATATTGAAAAACTACTTTTTTATTATTTCCTTTTGCTTTTTTTCTGATTAGTAACAACCTTTAGCTTCTTACCATTATAGATGACATTAATTATTAAATTATTTGGTCGTATATAGCTCTTAACTAGCATGGTTCGGTATTTATCCATCTAGCTTTTAAATTTTTGGCTATGAGTGCTCCTGATGAAGATAAATCCACAAAAAAAAAAAACGTTTCGGACGCATGAAATTGATAGTTTTATTTTCATTTTATATAAATTATAGCTGTTACAAACCTCTCTCGCATGTTTACACCCCTCCATCCCCACCTACCACCAAACGGCGACAGTGCACCCTGTGATATAGAAATAAGACCGATTTTGCTGATGGAAGTGTTCGAACGGCACACTCTCGCAAGAGGATTCTATTTGGCCATGTAAAATGATTAAATACGCAGCCACCTCTGGTCGGAATGGGGATACTACAGTTCATGTAGTGAAAGTTCAACACTACCTGCAAGTTAAGAGATTTCTTGCAATAAACATTTGAGGGTCTGAGCATGGCCTGTTGCAAGGCAAAATGTCTGGCCCTGTCCTACATACCCAAATTTTTCCAACAACAGTTTGAATATGTGCCCGTCATCCCGGTAGATCCTATTACAAAAACTATTGGATTTTATGGTTGACTTTTTCTCGTTCTGTATAATATTGCTTTAAATATATGATACTTTAAAAGAATCACATTCAATTAATATTGAGTCATGAGTTAAAAAGAACAAATTTCTCAGTCTAAAACATACTTGTATGATTCAAGGCCAACAAAGTAATCCGTGACGAACACACTTGAAATCTGTATATTTATGTAGAAAATTGTGTACATATGCCTTTTATGTATTGCCATAACTTATTTTCTGGTCGTTTATATAAGTTGTTATTTATGTTAACCAAAATTAATGTTAAAAATTGTTAGGATTTGTTTAATGAAATTTTTGTAAATTGTGATTATATTTTATTTAAATAATTTTGACTTATACCGACAAAGGCAAAAGGGTTTATTATTTATTAACTTTCTTTGAATGCATTCGTTGTGGTATGACATTTTTACATGAATAATTCCAACAAAATCGATTTAAATGATTTTAAAATGATCTTTTTACGCAGATCTGGGCTCTATATTTTCAGTATTCAGTATTCGGAGTACAGCATTTGTGCTCGAAACACCAAATCCAGTATTTTGATTGGTTGAATTCTGAAAATAAGTACGATAATCGTACTCGAAATTGTTATGACCACAAGGCCAGCTTTCACGTAGTTAAAACTTGGGGGTTAAATTACGGCCTAACAGGGATACTTAATTATTAGAAAGAGGAGATAGATAGCTATATGTCAACGAAGACGTACTTAAGGGTAAAAGGGGGTGGGGGAGATAATTTAACAAACTCAATCTTTTTACAATACCTATTCCTATGAAGTCTTAGGGAGTCCATTGATGGCGTGATTGCTAAAAATATGATCGTTAAAAGCACGATATTACAACATAATACACTACAAGACTTTGACAATCTTCAAAAAAGAATGGCATTAAGGTTCATATTTGTCATAAGGAAACGGAGTTTTTGATAACTTCTTCATATTTGCTCATAATATAAATGCAATTTGATTTATCGAATAGGCAATTAAATGTGCGCATATTTGACGAAAATAAAGAAGGTGTCGCTTTTATGCAGTTTTCCATCCATATTTTTATTCGGGAAACATTGGCCGCAGCAAAATAACAGCAAATATTTTAATGAAGCTTTCTTATAGCCATTTACATAATCCTACCCTGGCAAAATTAAAGTTGTTATATTGATGCCTTATCTTTTTTAAATATAAAATAAACTAAAAAGGTGATACAAAACTAGAAAATAAAGACATTTTACAAAATATGATCCAATTATTGATTTTCTTATAGTTTATTGCTGTGGTAATTCACCAAATTTTATTTTATTTTCTAGAACACTTATAAGGTTAGTTATATTAGAACAATATAAGATTATGTATGTTAACTTTAAAACTTGCACTACTTTTCGGGTTAAATGTAGACCTTATTGCCTCTACTCCAATCCTTACAAACTTTGGTATGGGCAATGCTTGCGCAATACTGTCATTATATGAATCAGATTTATCAAATTATAACGATATTCAACATACTTAATTTCTGCACATGTATTGCTTTAATAATTTTTGAATGTTACACGAATACCTTAAACTACAAGTTTATTTTAAGTAAACAGAAAATAACAGAAAACAAATTGTACCTTGATGATACAAGTAAACTGAAGTAATGTGTATTTCAATTGCGTTTGATGCGCATGTCCGTATTTACTTTTAAAAGAAACACTTAGGACCAAAAGTTGGAACAGCCGACAAATGATAAATGAAGATTTGTAAATAGTATTGTGGTTTGCCAACGCCATCTGATATCAGCCCTCATAAAGGAGATAAAACTCATACCAAGTCACTTTAGATAAGGAAAGTGTGTTGTTACAAACATTCAATAATTGTCCAATAAACACCAAAGAACAAAAAGTTCAAATGCTGATGATACCTGTGTAATATTGCAAGCTGTATCCTCTCTCCAGAATAATCATACAAACATCAAGTCGTACAAGAGTGAAATCGAATGTTAAAAAACAATCAAAAGTCTAAACTCCCAAGTCTAAGTGCAATAAAAATGAAAACTTACTCACACGAATACTTCAAGAACATATATTCTTCAGACAGACTTGAAACAGACACACTGAACAAAAATGTTACAGTTAGGATAATTAAATTAAGAGGTATTTAGATATTAACATAAGTCGATTGACTGTCGGATGCTTTACGTCTATATGGACACATATAATGATGGTGGGTTGTTATCTTGATCAACAAGAAAAAGGATAGAAAATAAAAACTTGTACGAGAAAATAAGGTTTTAAATGGAAGGAGGTTATAGAACGTCAACATTGCAACAACAAGACACCACAGCAAATCCAAAAAATGTCCAGAAACGACGAAAAAAATGACACACGTGTGTGCTACATATGCGGTACTTTCAACATGTGAAATACTTTTGATCTTTCATATCATGCACATAAACGTTAGCTTTCTATTTGAAGAAAAAAAAAAACTTAGATACTCTTCTAATGGAAAAGTATTTTATTTAAATTATAGCAATGGAGTCCTTGGCAAAGTTTTTCAATGCAGCGGTAGTTTTGCCCCTTACAGCTGGGGAAGCGTCTGAAAACCATCACAGTACTGATAATTTACGATCGCATGATGGCAGTATTAGCGGACTAATACTACTTTCAAGTGTTTTGGTGATTACTGTTCTTTCTATGTTTGGAGTTCAGTTGGTTGATTCAGAAAAGAACGAAACAATGACGTATTTATCAATTTATTCCTATCTTTGTGTCGTTATTTTCTTAGCAATAGTTGTTTGCATTGCTCATTTAATAAATTATCGAC
Organism: Mytilus coruscus; assembly: GCA_017311375.1. Lineage (NCBI taxonomy): Eukaryota > Metazoa > Mollusca > Bivalvia > Mytilida > Mytilidae > Mytilus > Mytilus coruscus. Next base: position 119,234,748 of record CM029596.1, on the reverse strand, counting down.
TGAGGCATGCTGATATTTTGACAACAGCTGGAAATGTAAACGCCAACTTCAAAGTGAAATTTTTATTTCTGTGGATTTTTGCAATTGGAAGTATTTTGTTTACGGTAGCAAAAATTATCAGTACGGTTCGCTGTAAAGAGAAAACATTCGATGAGCGCAAGAAAGAAGGTTGCGAAGACAAAAATTCGACTTATGACACTAGTTATGAAATAGCAAAAGTTAGCTTTCATTGCACCGAAATTATTTTTTATGTGATTCAGTCATGGTTTTTACAGTTTTGTATACGTTGTTGCTTTAAATGCTCATGGAAGAATTACTATAGTTTATTGTTAATAGTACTTGCAAATATTTCGCAATGGGCTCATTATTTTGCTGAAATTTACCAAAACTCAGCAGGCAATAGTAGGAATTGTGCTATAAATAACAAATGTTACCCACACATTATTTATGAGAAGATTAAGCCGTACGCACATCCACTACAAATGGAATACTTTCTACTTTCGATGATTTTAATTGCTGAACTATGGCCAACAAATCAAAATCATGGTTATGCATTACCTTCTAGCAACCCTGCAACACGCCATGGGAATGAAAGTACTCCATTACTTTCTCCTTTAACTCATTTATTACCAATCACCGCCTCAATGGAAGCTTCCATTGAAAGCAGAAATTTACTTGATAGGCAACCAAAAGGCCGTTCGCTTAATTTGAAAGCCGTTGCATGTATAACTGTTGGAGTTGTAATAGTCGTCCCATGTTATATTTTCGGCTCAATTACCATATCGGAACGATTGACGAACGCTGGGCGAGAAAATGTGACCAATCGATCAATGTCAGCTATGGAAATTACTGATGTAGCCTACGATATGTTTTTAACTATATTCGTGATAACATTATTGATAATAAGTTTTTATATGTTTTCACAGTCGTCATCCCTTAAGGCAGTAATGGTAAAACAATATCTCCATTTTCATCACAAGATTATTATTGCAAGTTTTTTAGGTTCGATTGGATATTTTTCACTAGTAGTATTTTCGTGCATATACGAAGGAAAGTCATACTTGTTGATGATTCAGAAGTTTTTAGTATTGATAGAGGTATACCTTCAAATTGTATGTATTCTGCAATTCAATAGTTATTCAAAATATCGGCAGAGTTCAGGGGATTATGTTTATCTTTTACTATCTGTAATCAACCTATGCTACTGGATTGACGACAGTATTTTTGAAGCAACTACTACATACGATAAAGAGATATTAGAAAACGTGTATAGCGCTACCACACAAAAACTTGTATCTCATTTCCTGTTCCCTTTTCTAGTTTTCTTTCGGTTTAAATCTTTTATATCATTTTATAGTATATTCCGCCAAATTCCAAAGGACGACGAATGTATATAAAACGTGATAATATAGTACTAATGAATGTTTCATATTCACTGTAAAAAATATTTCATCAAACTTTGATATACTTTGATTTTATTCATTTGTTAATCAGTGCTTTTGCCTCTTTAAAAAAGGTCCTTTTTGTACAATTTTGGATTTTTTTTAAAGTTTTCTTTTTTCCTGACAATTTCTTTGTAATGAAAAATGTATACGAATGGAACAATACTTGATCATATGTTTATCCTAATTGTTTGTGTCTGTAATTACATGGTTGATGTACTGTGAAAAAGTCTGGCAAATCCTTTATCCTTTTTATTCATCATTATTATAATCTTTGTTAAAATGTTTCCGAAATTCTCCTTAGAGTGCAAATAATTTTTTTTTCTGGAAAAGCGTCCCATTGCCTGATTGTTATTTCAGCTGTTGTTTATAGTATACATGGGCTCGTCAATCTTGTTTTTCACGGGAGTAGGCGGATCATAGCACTATTTTGTCTGCATCTAGTTCAAAGCGCTTTATTTAAAGATTTAATTGCAATACAATAATCAAAAGTAAATATTTAAGCATGTTAGGTTTGCTTCAAGAAATGAAGTGTCGTATATAAATTTTTTAAAGGAGTAGAACTGGTAAGACTCCTTTTTGGCCCAAAAATACAGCATCTCAAAAATTTGTTAAAAATGAAAACTAAAATGGAAGTGGCCGCACTTGTGTTCAAGTCTTAATATTAAAATAAATGTTATATTTGATGATGCTACATAACATATATAGAGGTTGAGACTGAACACGAATGCGGCCACTTCCATTTTAGACAGAAACCATCTGAAAAGTGACGTTTTGTGGTATATTTGATAGAATTTCATATTTAGTCTTGAATTTAGGCGTCTTTAATGACCACAGCTGTTCAAATCTATAACATAAACTAATTGAATAGACTGAAGAAGACACTTAAGTGTTTAAAAAACGTCAAAAATCTTTCATCAGATGTACTTCAAATTTTAGGCCAAAATAAGCCCTTACATTACCTTCTCCTTTAAGATTTTTTTTTCGGTTTCATGCTATAGTTATTTTATTGATTTTTTAATGGTTTATCTAAGAATTACAGTCAGTATTAATATTAGACTTATGTGTGATTTAAGAATCGGCTATGTAAAATAGAAGATACTGTTGAAGAAATAGTCATCTTTATTTATTATTATGAATAGTTTAAAACACATATGAAGGTCCCTTAGAATTAATCATAAAATATTGTAAAACATATGTGCTACATGAATGACTGTCATTAAATGTACACTCTCATATTGTGATTTATTTTTATAGTTAAACGGGAAGTCCAGAACGTTATTCTGTGGCAAATCAATTTAAGTATTATTGTTTAAAATGATATTGTGCTTTACGTTTTAACTGCTACTTTTTACAACATAATAAGAGCTGGTAATATAAACGGTACCAATTTTTCTGCACATGAAATATTTTAAAAACCAAAACCTTATACAAACGTTTAAGAGCTAATCAGCCAAATGATTTTATTCTTAAAATACATCGTACATACATCGAGAATATACCATAAGGGCAATTTAAAACCATGCGTTGAAGAAATAAAACCTACATCATTGCCAAAAGTAAAAAAAAGATGAACAGATAAATAAAAACCCATCACACTACAAAGAAAACTAATGATCGAGCAACACAAACCCGAGAATAAACGAGTGAACTCGAGCACGAGTCATTATAGTTTAGTAGCTGAAACATAAGCTTTTGAGAAAACATATATACCAGTCAAATATAACCATTGGTTAAATATAACCCAGGGTTAAATCTTTTAACTGAGGGTTACGTAACCAAGGGTTAAAATTCCGTTGTTCAACTTCTTTTTTAACACTTGGTTACGTAATGTAATCTATGGTTAAATTTTCAGTGAGTGTTCATTTTTATCAAAATAAGAATTATGAACACTATTCTCCGGTCCAGGAAGAACTGTTTGGTCAATAAATATAAATTCTTATCATAAACAATACGTTTTTTAGTGTTTAAGTTCATTAAATTTATTAAATAGTTCTACTTAGGAACAACTCTATAATTGATAATGACCAGCAAAAAGTGTGATATGAACAGGGGAAACTTGTTATCAAACCGGTTTTGCCTCATACAAAAATAACAAATAAAGAAATTGAACTTGAGTATAAATATGTTGTTGCTGAGATACTTTTGCAGTGGAATTAAGCTCGATATAAAGTTCGACGGTTTGGGACTTGGCATTCGACGACTATGTTAATATAGCAGTATTATTATATCCTCAATCGATTTGGCTGTCATTAAACGAATATTCTGTTATCTACGTTTAATGTTTACAATATATACTTGATAGTCCTTGTACAACTGTTCACATTATTTAACACACATTTCGATGTTTCTCTTTCGAATACAAAATCTTTCTAATTAGATACGTTACAGTCTGAGATAATAAATTCCTAACGTTATGTATCTACAAGCTGCGATGCCGATTACGATTTGAACTTTTCTTGACCTTAGAAATGATATATAGTAAATGTAAGGAAACCGTTACCTCTCTGAGATTGTAAATTCATGTCAACGATTTGCAGACGATAATGTTTTCAAAGATCAAAACTTTTGGTGATCAAGTTTGTAAAAGTAACTTGCAATCGAAAATAGTGTACAAATGATCTCTACTCTAATGATTAATACTAATAAAAAAAAATAAAAATAAAAAAATAAAATTCTAACAAATGAACTGAATTACAAATAATATTGTCATCTCGCCAGATATCAAGAAACATATATATAGTATTGAACTCCATTTAATTTTATCTAAGACTGACCAGTGCTTCGAAGGAACCACACACGTTATTGATGAGCGGCCTAGAGATGCTTATCCCGTTTTTGCTTAAACGAAATAACTTACTCTTTACAAGTTTAGACCTGTCGCTGGTCAATTGCTTTGTTATAAGTCCCCTACCGATTGAGTTTAAGGGGACTTAAGGTTCTCACTATGTTCGTCTGTCTGTCTGTCCACCTGTCAATTCGGCAAATCAGTCTTCCACATTTTTGTTTTCGTGCTTGAAGATATTGTTTTGATATTTGGTGTATTGTTTTATCATGACAAGTTACAGATTAAGTATGAATGTTTTTCCGGTCTGATGATTTTGTGCAGAGTTGTGGTCAAATACACACAAATAATTAGTTTTCCGCACATTTTTTCGTCATACTTGAAGATGTTGATTTGATGATTGGTATATAGTTTTATCGTGTCAAGTTACAGATCAGGTTCGAATTGTGTTCCGGTCTGATGATTTTGTGCAAGTTATGGTCCTTGGACTAAGAAAATTCATTAAAATAATCAGTTGTCCGCACATGTTTTCGTCATGCTTGAATATATTGATTTGATAAATTGTATATAGTTTTATCATGACAAGTTACAGACCAAGTTCGAATTGCGTTCCAGTATGATGATTCTGTGCAAAGTTATGGTCCTTGGACTGAGAAAATGCACTCAAATAATCAGTTTTCCGCATATTTTTTCGTCATACTTGAAGATATCGATTTGATTATTGGTATATAGTTTCATCATGACAAGTTACAGATCAAGTTCGAATTGTGTTCCAGTCTAATGATTTTGTTCAAAGTTATGGTCCTTGGACTAAGAAAATTCCCCCAAATAATCAGTTTTCCGCAATATTTTTTTGTTATTGCTTGAAGATATTGATTTGATAATTTGTACATAGTTTTTTCATGTCAAGTTACATATCAAGTTCATATTTTGTTCCAGTCTGCTGATTTTTGTGCTGAGTTTTGGTCCTTGGACTTAATATTCTATAAATTCACACACATTATCAGTTTTCATCAATTTTTTGTTGTTGTCATGCTTGAAGATATTGCTTTAATAATTGGTATATAGTTTTATCATGACAAGTAATTTCTCAAGTTTCGAGTTTTGTTCCGGTTTGGTGATTTTGTGCAGAGTAATGGTCCCTGGACTTAATAAAAATTTACTTAATAATCAATTTTCCACATTTTTTTTTTTTTTTTTTTTTTTCTCGTCATGCTTGAATATATTGACTTGATATTTGTTCTATAGTTTACACCATGACAAGTTATAGATCAAATTAATATTTTGTTCCAGTACAATGAATTATTAACCGGTAGTGACTATGTATTGCAATGCATTACTTTCAGAATGCTTGTTTTGACAGAACCCTTTCTCTAGATATCAGTTTAGTAGTCCTAAAATAGTCACTGAATATTTTCGGATTAAGTCAAGGGATACATAGTTCTCGTTTCTTCAGGAAAGGCGCTGCTACAGAGCTGCCATAAATGGTTGACCTGATTCTTCTATGTCATTTCGTTCATATATTCAAATACAACAATGGGTATAACTGTTCGAATTTTTTCTAATTTTATGTTTAGAACTTGCAATTACTTTAGTAATACTAACCGTTATGTAAGATTAGCAGGTTCGCCAGTAACCATTAGAGTTTGGTTTCAACCTTTGTAGAAAACGAAATTATTTAAGCTCGGAATATACCAGGTGGCATTCATCTTGCACAAGATTAAACTGGAATTCGGTTTTCAATATCTCTAATTTTACACATATGCAGATATGCGGAATTAATTGAGTTGACAATACGACAGGAATATAACATATAAGATGTGGGAAAATACTGTAAATATAGTTTCTGTTCTTTTACTGAATATCAGATTGTTGTGGTCATAAGTATGCCAAATAAAATGACATTATTCCGTAGTAACAGAAACAATGATTAGAACCAGAAAGTGGATAATCAGCTGGCTGGCTAGTTTGATCATTCGTCAAGGGGGATATTGCAATCAATACATACGATACTCCGATGTATCTCCCAATTCCATATTTAAATGCCAAGATGGTGAACATTTGACTCATATTGGTAATACATTTTGCTTACAACATTTCAAGGCGCGGTAGAAGCCTTTCTTGTCCACACACCACATACTTTCCACAATGTGTCTTAAGAAACTGCATGATATTCATTAGAATTCAGTTATCGTTAGGGTTTAAATATATGAGTCCTTTATATTGTATTTGGCTCACAGCTTCTACGCAGCTCTATCCGCTTTTAATGGCGGTTGACCCGACAGTCATTTATGACTGTCTTGGTCAATTGGCACATTCGCTGCGTTTCCTTTAAATATGCGTCATTTGGCGTCATATTTCATTTAGCATCAAAACATTTGATATTGTGGGTCTCTGTATCCCAGGACCACCACACAAAAATTTACGAATCTCTGTTTCCCAGGATTCATTTAATTGGATGCTTCATTTATTGTAAATAATTAGTTATCTAGTTATCTATCTAGTTATCTATCTAGTTATCTTTTTGTAGTCTGCCAATATGAAAGGTGACTACGTTTAATTAATTATATATTTACTATATATATATCTTAATTATTTATCTATTTAGTTATCTAGTTATCGTGTCGTAGTTTGCCAATATGAAAGGTGACTACGTTCATTCAAATATCTATTACTATACATATATATATCTTAACTGTTTACCTAGTTATATGTGTTTATAATTTTATAATAAAGCTGTGGCCAAATACTGCCAATACCGTGTTTCTAATCATTGCGCATCAATAATAATAGAATTTATGATTCAGCATAAATTCGGTTATTAGTGTAAGCATAGATTACTTGTGTTATTAGCTGTTTCACCTCTATTAAATGTAGGCTATCAGATGTATGTTTGTCAATGCGCAATATGACTGCGCACGCGATCTTTTTCATTCCGACATTTGAAAGAAACAGACGGAATATTATTTGGTGATTTAAAGACCCACCCACCCACCACTATGTCTTATACTACCTAGCATAACATATCATGAACATATTTTTGCTGTGTCTTTACTATATTTTTCAGGATGATCCTTGCACAACAGTTCGGATTAACCGTCAACTAAGCAGTATATGTGGAACATCAGATTATTATCTACAGTGTACTTGTCCGTTGTTTGCTAGTATAGCTATGCCATCTCAACGTGTGTTGTGTTTTAAGACTATTTATTCTTAGACATTTATAACTACAGTAATCTGTGACTTCGTTCGTACATGTATCATGTAAGAACATTTTTTGTATGTGCCGGTTTATATGAACATTCCGTAGTGATATTTAGCTATGGGCACATTTCGCTGCGTTTCCTTTAAATATGCGTCATTTGGCGTCATATTTCATTTAGCATCCAAAACATTTGATATTGTGGGTCTCTGTATCCCAGGACCACCACACAAAAATTTACGAATCTCTGTTTTCCAGGATTCATTTAATTGGATGCTTCATTTATTGTAAATAATTAGTTATCTAGTTATCTATCTAGTTATCTTTTTGTAGTCTGCCAATATGAAAGGTGACTACGTTTAATTAATTATCTATTTACTATATATATATCTTAATTATTTATCTATTTAGTTATCTAGTTATCGTGTCGTAGTTTGCCAATATGAAAGGTGACTACGTTCATTCAAATATCTATTACTATACATATATATATCTTAACTGTTTACCTAGTTATATGTGTTTATAATTTTATAATAAAGCTGTGGCCAAATACTGCCAATACCGTGTTTCTAATCATTGCGCATCAATAATAACGTAACCAAGGGTTAAAATTCCGTTGTTCAACTTCTTTTTTAACACTTGGTTACGTAATGTAATCTATGGTTAAATTTTCAGTGAGTGTTCATTTTTATCAAAATAAGAATTATGAACACTATTCTCCGGTCCAGGAAGAACTGTTTTCTTACTGAAAGATGTTTAATTTTGTAGCATCAATTTGTTTATTAACATAGAAGATGACAGGGTTAAGAAAATTGATTTGAAAATGTCTGTTAGGTAGACGTAAACCTCGAGGCAAAAAAGGGGGAATGACTGTAAAACGTAATAATCAGTTTCCGATTACAATTGGCCATAGAAAACGATGAATATGTTGTATCAAACGTTTAGTGACCATTCCAATGTAGTTATAAACAGGGAATCGTATTTATAGACAAAACTTCATTGGTTAAAATTTTAACAGAGGTCTGAAGCAAGGTTAAATCTGAATCCTTTAACCAAGGATTTAAGAAAACTTTTTTTTAAGGTTAAACTTAACCAGATGATGAACAACAGAAAATAAACTAGGGTTAAATTCTAACCAAGGGTTATGATATTTAACCACTTGGTTAAAATTTAACCAAGAAATGAGCAACCGGGTCCAGGGGAGGGAAATTAAAGTATTTTTTATATTTATTGTTTTCTTTATATTATTTTGATTGTTATATAAATGTCGTTATTTGTTTTAAACAAAACTAGGTTATATGTTAAACATGCAAATACAAACTAATTATCACTGAACTAGTATATATATTTGTTTAGGGGCCAGCTTAAGGACGCCTCCGGGTGCGGGAATTTCTCGCTGTATTGAAGACCTATTGGTGACCTTCTGTTGTTGTCTGTTCTGTGGTCGGGTTGTTGTCTCTTTGACACATTCCCCATTTCCATTCTCAATTTTATACTGTATATATTCATGACCAGTTAAATAGAAGTAATTATACTATGTGTGTGCACTAGGGATGCGCAAAGGTATATTTACAAAACAAATAACAAAAGATAAAAAATTGTAAGCTTTTGACACTTTTTTTTTTCTGAGTTGTATTGATGTGTAAATGTAACACATTCACACAACAACCCCATGTTATTCGTTGGTGCCTGCCCGATACTTTTTTAGTCCCCTTCCGACGAAGTCGAAGGGGACTTTAGGTTTGCACTCCGTCCGTCTGTCCATCTGTCCGTCTGTTCGTCTGTCCATCTGTCCGTCTGTCCGTCTGTCCATCTGTCCGTCCGCCAAATCAGCTTTCCACGCTTTTTTTCTTCGTTCTTGAAGATATTGATTTGATATTTGGTATATAGTTTTATCATGACAAGTTATAGATCAAGTTCGAATTTTGTTCCGGTCTGATGATTTAGTCCAGAGTTATGGACCATAACTCTGGACCATATCTAATGTTAGAGTACTATGTTAAACCATATTTCTGTACAAAGGGAGATAACTCATTTTTTAAAAGACATTCTTTGTTAAATTATTTGAAGAATTTTTTGGCAGGTTTGTTTATTATTTAGTATAAACTAATTTTCTGAATGCTATGGATATAAAAAAAAATTATGAAGATAAATCTTTTAATTAGATAATAATCTATTTTTAATAATCTGATGTACAGTAGTTGTCGTTTGTTTATGTAATTTATACGTGTTTCTCGTTTCTCGTTTTTTATATATACTAGACCGTTGGTTTTACCGTTTGAATGGTTTTACACTAGTACTTTTGGGGCCCTTTATAGCTTGTTGTTCGGTGTGAGCCAAGGCTCCGTGTTGAAGGCCGTACATTGACCTATAATGGTTTACTTTTATAAATTGTTATTTGGATGGAGAGTTGTCTCATTGGCACTCACACCACATCTTCCTATATCTATTTTTAATAATGTATATATTTCAATACATTACATTGTGTAGATAAAAGTTGTTGCCCGTTTATAAATTTTGAAATTATAAAGAAACTAAGGTTTCAACTCCCTCAGGCAAAGTTGACCTTAGATGGATTTGGCTATTTGTTTTAGGTATTTTTGTCATATAGCTCTTCAACTGTTTCGGTACTTATACATCCCTCGGATTTCAAATGTTTGGCTTTGAGCGTTCCTGATGAAGGTAAATCCAGAAAAGCGCTTCGGACGCATGAAATTATTAAACGTGTTGTTTTCAATTTTTTGTTGACATTTTATAGATAAGTTACAAATCTATATTAGTTTGTGACAAATGAAAGAAAAAATATTTGGAACTATTAATTATATTTGATTATAATTTGAAAATAGATATACACTGTATTACATCATATCTAATTTTTTTTCACTCATATAATCAGTTTTCCACACTGGTTTTAGTCATGCTTGAAGATATTGACATGATATTTCCTTTTTGTTTACACCATGACAAGTTATAGAACAAGTAAGCATTTTGTTCCAGTATAATGAATTTTTACCCGGTAGGGGACTATGTATTGCCATGCAATACTCTCAGAATGCTTGTTTTATTTGTGACTGAATTAATCCTGCCATTGTTTATCATTTAATTAGAATTTATCTAGCTATAACAAAGAGAAAATCTATGAACTGGGTTTTTGGAAGATAATGATTCCAAAACAAAGAAGCAGTTATGAAAAGGCAAAACAGAAAACATTCTTTAATCCTTTTTATTTAAATTTTAGGAATTTTATCGATAAATGAAATGGACAATATAATAATTAAAATGACTAGCAAGGCGCAGAAGTGTCAGTCGTGGATTCACTATGATGTTAGAAACATGTAAGAGTTCACATTTTTTACCTAGTGATGTACCCCATATAAAATATACTTTAGTTCAACTGGTATCATTGTGGTTCCCGTTTCAAAGTTTATAGTTGTGAAGTGTTTTGTTTATTGTTGTTTGCTTTACATCAATTTTTATTTGGTCATTCTTGGTATCTTCCTACTTTTGAAATTAAGTTATCTGTTCACATTTACCGTTTATAGATCAAAAATAATTTAAACATTGTTCCTTGTCAGAAATAACGCTTAAATGGATTAATATGGACATCAAGAAATCACCATACGGTGTCCAAAAATAAGTGTGAATACTTTATTTTTGAATTTACGAAATGTTGTTCTTAGAACATTTTTATCCTAAATTGTATACTATCAATAAATAAACTGTACTGCATTAAAATATTTCAAACATAAAAGCATAAATTAAGTATTTGACTCTTTGACGGACATCAAAAATACTTGATATTGTTTACCAACCCTGCAGGTTGCATTTAGAGGCAGATTTGATTGCCAATTTGTCGAACTATAAGTATAAACACAAAAACATAATTCGCATACCAATTCTTAGTACATATTACAAAGATTTATTTCAGTATGTAACTTTTGAATTTAAGGTAAGAACTCTATACAAGTAATCCATATTTTCTCGTAAACCATTCAATCTGTGGTAAGGTATTTTGGCATTTTGTCTATCACATTTCATGGAGAAGTTTTGTTGATAATGTTATAACGTGGCCAACAGGATTATATATAAAAGATTTATAACGATACCAGACAAATATTTTATATATGAATTTATTGGAAACTTGGATTGTTTAGACTACAACATGTTATAGTCGTCAATATTGAGACACTAAACATGATTGTGTTTGTAGTTTTATATGTAGTCGCAATATGTGTGAGTAAGGTTTAAAAGGTGATCGGTACTAAACGATCGTTAAAGTTATTTGGTACTATAGATTGGACTGATTTTTGGTGAAAGATAACCTAAATTGGTGGCATGAAGATCTTTGATGGCAAAGGATTATTTTGCCTTTTCATATTTTCCGAAAAGTCAGTCTTGTGAAATATGCGAAACGATAGCTATAATTGGAATAAACATAACTTGTACATGAATTAAGTTTTGAATAGGGGTTTATACTCTCTGAGGTGTGATGTTCAAATGCATACCCATTGGCATCTGTAGAAGATTATTTATAGATACATCATATAGAGAAGGTAATAAAAAATGGCGCCGACCATTTCTACGTGTCCGTCAAGGAGCAGATATGAAAATATTTATCACATTAACCGAGTTGATGAAGGGACGGAATACAATACATGTACCTTCAATCATGCGGTGTCGCAATCCAAGTTCCAAATAGATATAAGAAGATGTGGTATGAATGCCAATGAGACAACTCTCCATCCAAGTCAAAATTTGTAAAAGTAAACCATTAAAGGTCCAAGTACGGTTTTCAACAAGGCGCCTTGGCTCACACCGAACAGTAAGCTATAAAGGGCCCCAAAAAAAGTACTAGTGTAAAACCATTCAAACAGGAAAACCAACAATCTAATCTATATAAAAAACAAGAAACGAGAAACACTTATGAACCACATCAACAAACGACAACTACTGAACATCAGATTCCTGACTTAGAACAAAGCCTATTTGTCTACGTAGAGTTTCTAACAAGGTCTTAATTGTTAATCCTGTCTCCTTTTTAATAAAGCGAACGCGCATCGAAAGAATTGAATCAATTTATGTCTGAACTATGACCGCAAATTGTTGGAGTAGCTTCATTTCAACGATCGGCATAGTTTACACACTAATCCGCGAATAGTATCAGCTGACTCACAATATTATGCCCTACTCTAAGAGTGGTATCTATATTGAATTCGCCTTCCTGACTACTTTCACACTTAGTGCATGCCCTTATTACAAAACATGTTACCACAAATCATTATCTCTGAGTTAAGAAGGGGTGGTGGTCGGAAAATTGATACATAATAAACCCGTTAACGCTTCTCTATACAAATTTGAACTGCCACATATTTTACAAACATTACTTAACATATTTACTAGTGGAATTTGAACTGAATGATACTAGGTGCATCAACAGGGTTTGCATACATCACTCGTATTACTATCAAACATTACTGAATTAGTAAAATATTGACATGCTTCTTTAGAGTTGAGAAACGGATCGGTTGTCTGAATGTTGTTTTCCATCGTCCAATGAAATTATTTCCTACATATTCGAGTTGATAAAATGTAAATAAAGAATACAAGCAGGTCGACTTTGATCGACGTAGATGACGCAACATTTGGACTACCACTGAAAAATAAGAGAATGTTAGATAAGGCAAGTATTTGCCCTTTTCTTACAGCCAGGCGGACAACAACATAAACGGTAACAATTTTTCTGCACCAGATGCGCATTTCGACAATCAATGTCTCTTCAGTGATGCTCGAGGCCAAAATATTTGAAAATCCAAAGCTTATTAAAAATATGAAGAGCTATAAACAAAAAAGGACCAAAAAGTATAGCCAAAGCTGGGCAAGGAATCAGAGCTTTGCATGAGGGAGATACATTCCTTAATTTTAAATAATTTCCAAAATTTTGTAACAGCAAATTTTAATAACATAAAATCAATCCGTATTTTCATGCCAGTACAACCTTTGCATGAAAACTGAAAAATAGGACGAATTTCTATTCCACGGATTATACTCGGGGGTTATTGACAACAAAGAACCACCGATATATGTAGGTACTAAGATGCACAAGTAATTCACCAGTGTTAAATCGTTGTAAATCAATTTACAGTGACATTATTGCAGCGATGTTCTGCTCCTAAATTGGAAAATGACATTTGAAATTTTAATTTTAGTATGGTGTTTGTCATGGATCATGGTTTTTAGTTGTTCATTTGCGGCAGTTTCTAGATTAAGAATAAAATATTAAGTTTATGCTACAATTATTTTGTTCTAAACTAACTCTTCAATTATAATTAAAATTCCAAAAATTAGATTAAGAATGATAGGTAATGAAAATGACAAAAGACTACGGTCATTACTTTTGCAGATGATTTATAATAATATCAGATTATTGCATGGCATTTTTCATATCAGATGTATTATCAGCCCAAGGTTCTCAGCCCAAGAACCGAAGGTTTGAGGGCTGATATTGACCGAGGGCTGATAATACATCTGATATGAAAAATGACATATTATGATCTTTTCATCATATGCCTTAACAATGGAGAAAAATAACAGTCTAATATATCTTTTAAAAGAGGGGCGAAAGATACCAAAGGGACATTCAAACTCATGAGTCGAAAATAAAATGATAACGCCATGGCTAAAAAACAAAGACAAACAGGCAATCAATAGTACACAAAACACAACATAGGAAACTAAAGACTGAGCAACACGAACCCCACCAAAAACTGGGGATGATCTTAGGTGCTCCAGAAAGGTAAGCAGATCCTACTCCACATGTGGCACCCGTCGTGTTGCTCATGTTAGTACAAATCCGGTAATAAGTCTAATTTGGTAGGTCACATTCGAGAAAAGGGGACGGGATTGTAGTTACGACATTAGGAACATATCCGCTATCATCTGTGAAGCGGTTCTCAAGCAGAAGTTCAAAAAGTGAAAAGTTTACGGACGACGGACGCCAAATGTAATACATCCGATATGAAATCTTTGTATCATATGCCTCAACAGAGGAGAAAAACAACAGTATGATATATTTTTTATATTCAAGATAGGAAAAATATCAACAAAACAAAATGAACACTGTTTGGAAAAGTCACTTTGTAAAGTAACTTGCTAAATTATGCTGGAAACTTTGAAAAATGCATATATTGTATCATTTGTTTTGCATTTTACATAATATATTTTCCAGTTTCCTAATATTTGTTTTGTACCCTACTTTGTAATGTTTTTCACTGAAAATGTACCATTGAGATGTATTTTCCGGAATTTGCCGAGTAACGCCGGAATGCCATGCGATAACGTTACGGAAAGGAATGCTATTATAGCAGAAAGCAGTTGACAATATTTCATATCAGCCCGCTAAGCACCATTTCGGAAAATATGGAATGCACGTAAATTTAATGCTATTATCATACTGTAAAAATTATTTACTTATTTAGTTATTTACTCTAGGTATATGTATGATAAAGCAAAATATAACCGTTAAATATGTGCATCTTTTTGATCGAGTAAAGCCATTTCAATTGATATTTTATTGTGTGTCTTTTTATGTTGTAATGTTACACTACTATATCAGGTTAGGGTGAAGGTTGGCGCCTATTAAGGTACACGTGTGTATGTTATTTATAGATAGGTCTGTTTGATTGGATATATAAAAGAATACGGGTAGAATTTCATGCATGAAAAGTTTGATAGTAGTTTAAATCATTCGCGTCATTGTAGTCAAGTGAACTAGAGGCTTTTTCCAAATAAATAATTATAAAATTATTTATTTACAGGTTGATAGTCCAAGATGGGTCGCAAATATTGAAGCGCTATGTAGAGACACATTTTTCATTGAGATAAAATAAATAACGTGTATTTATTATCTGAATAAAAATTACACTTGATTATTGCAAATGGCTACTCCCATGTGAGAGTTTTGTTTTTTTATTATATTGATAAATCTTTTATGTTCGGTTGAGTTTACGACTTAGAACATAACAGTGAAATGTCTTATGATCGATCAGTAATTGGTATACAAATTTAAATTTCCTTAAGTACCTTATATGATCAACCAGGAAGACATCCTTTTTTACAAATCATATATTTTACAATTAAATTGTTATAGAACGGCTTTGTTTAATCTAGTGTTCTGTCAGTGAGTATATTGAATTATTTCATATATATTTCTAAATTTGATTATGAAACTGTAGTTGCACCAAACATATATTGCAATCCCACCTGCAAGGTTCTTTTACGATACTTGTTTGCTTTCTGTCAATTCCTTTTGGATTTGGTGCTCACACATTTTTTTTATCATTTGGCTTTCATAAAGGTAATTCTAGACAGCGTGTCGTGAAATTTTTTTTTCAACGATGATATCACCACTACTAAATCGGTCAATTAAATGAAATTACATGATCTAAAAAACTATTTTTTATAATTTTTGTTTATACAAAAAATAAAACTAAAACTAGCATGTATCTCCTTCCTGCAAAGTTTGCTTCTTCATTTAGGTTTCGATCTCATAAACATTTTCTGTATTTAGCTCGCATAAATATTTGGTTTTCAAGCGTACCCGAAGGTGATTACCTCATAATTTGTTTCGTATACTAAAACCGATAGTGTAGTCATTGGTCATTGTTATCCAAAAACACAGTATGTTTTATCTCACTTTTATGAAACTGGTACCTTATTTTAAATGTTTCTTTGTGAAAATATTTACACCTATCATTTAAAAAATGAGAAAAATGAGAATTGTATAAATTAGGGTTTTAATTTTTATATAAAATTGAATGCAAACTATTCTTGAAGCTTGCAATCTGGGAACTGTCATAGTGCAAAGGTTACAAGCTTCATGACTGGTTTGCTTTATTCAATTTTCCATATACTTTTTTTTAAAATCAAGACAAATATTATATTCTAGCGTCTATACATTCCATATTGAGTCTCAACTGCATCACTCTTCTTTTCACTTAATTTTGACAGTAGTTTCCGGACTACTGTGTTTAGCAACGCAAGATACCTTTCTCATTATAAACCCTAGTTAAACTGCGAAAAATAAGATTTGGAAAAAAGTAAAACCAGTTTAGTTTATTTGAAATTGACATTGCTTTAACTTTTTATGTTTTTAACTAAACAAAAAGAAAAACATATAAGATGCCAATCCTTCTGCGTGCCTATGTAATATTACTTTGTATGATTTTCATTTTTGACTGGCATACCAAGGGAAGTAACCACGAATCTACAAGAAAACCATCACTTCATGTTGGAAAAATATTTCAACCTTTTGCTTATCCAAAATCTTTTGACTGAATAATTCTTTCCAATGATTTACTTGAACTGGTGATTCAAAAATCGTTAGTCCCCGAAAGTACTATTAACTTAGTGGTTGACCGTTATGGAATATCTGTTTCACAGATGATATCGGATATGTTCCTTATGTCGTAACTACTATCCCGTTCCCTTTTCACGAATGTGACCTACCGAATTAGACTATTTACCGGATTTGTAATAACATGAGCAACACGACGGGTGCCACATGGGAGCAGGATCTGCTTACCCTTCCGGAGCACCTGAGATCACCCCCAGTTTTTGGTGGGGTTCGTGTTGCTTAGTCTTTAGTTTTTCTATGTTGTGTCTTGTGTACTATTATTTGTCTGTATGTCTTTTTCTTTTTTAGCCATGGCTTTGTCAGTTTATTTTCGATTTACGAGTTTGACTGTCCCTCTGGTATATTTCGACCCTCTTTAAGTGCTGTTTTAATTTTAAATTTAAATTTGATTTTTAACAAACTGAAATTCACCGTTCCTAAAATAATAAATTATGCAGAAAATAAGGTTCAAAATCCCTAATCGAAAAGGTAGGTAAACTTAGATAAAATTAGCTTTTTTCAGACCCCTTTTTTGGTCATATAGCTCATCGCGTGTTAAGATTTATACAACCGGGGCTTTCAAATGTTGTGTTTGAGATTTCCTGATGAAGGTAAATCAAGAAAAGCGCTTCGGACGCACAAAATTAATAAATTCATTTTCATTTAGAATTGATTGTAAGGTAATTGACCAATATACCATCTGAAATCATAGGTTCTCCATTGTCGGATTTGATTCCAAAGTTAATTTTGATAATGATATTATGATTTTAACATAAATGTCCAAAAATGTAAAAATTCTGACAAATATTTTTTTCAAAATAGTACACTGCTTCTATAATCGATGATCTTTTTGTTTTCAGCAATGGAAACCTTAGCAAAATTTTTTAATGCTGCTATAGTTTTGCCATTTACAGCAGGCGAACCATCTGAAACATCTATAGCCAAAATAATATTCGACCTAACGATGGCAAAATCAGCGGATTTGTACTAGTTTCAAGCGTGTTTGTAATTATACTTCTTTCTATGATAGGAGTTGAATTTGTTGATCCGAATAGAGACAAAGAGATAAATATATACCAAAATACTCTTATCTTTGTATTGTAATTTTCTAGTCATTATTGTTTGTGTTAGAACTTTACTAATGTATCGACGTAGACGTTCTCAAATTTTAGAAAAAGTTAAACCAACATCTAATGTAAAATATATTTTTGTGTGGATTTTTACAATTGGAAGCATTTTCTTTTCGTTAGCAAAGATTACCAGCGCTGTTCAACGTAAAGAGCAAATATTTGAAGAATTCAAAAGGATAGGTTGTATCGACAAAAATATTACCTATGACCCCAGTTATGAGAAAGCATACGTCAGCCTGCAGTCCATTCAGATTATATTCTGCTTGGTTCAGTCATGTTTTGTACAAACATTCATTTCTCTTCGCTTTAAAAGTTCATGGAAAATTTACTATAGTTTGTTGTTAATAGTCTTGGCAAATATTTCCCAATGGGCACATTATTTTGCCGAAATATACTTAACTGAAGACACAGGACAGATGGAGAGTTGTAATAAAACTTATTATACCACTTGTGACTCTGATGAACTTGTAAGGACGATAAAGCCGTATTGTGCGCCAATCAAAATGGAATATTTTCTGCTATCAATGATTTGTATTGCTGAACTCTGGCCATCCAATCACATTCATGTTCATGAGGCAAATCTGTTAAAGTCAAATTCCGGAAGTGAATATACACCATTACTTTTATCATCTCATTATAGAATCAATAGACGTGGCTTTTACAGTTGTCGAACCATTTTGTGTATTGGATTTGTTATACTTACGATTTTGCCATGCTATACATTTGGTTTCATTAAACTTTCGACAGATATCAATAAAAGTAAAGATATTCAAAGTGTCGATGTAGCATACGATATATTTTTGTCATTTTCCAAGACAATCTTACTTATAACTATTGAAACCTTTTATGAGAACCAAATATCTCGATTTTCATCACAAGATGATAATTGCAAGTTTTTAAGGTTCGATTGCATATTATTCATTAGTAATTTTTGCTTGCATACATTTCTTTGTGTTTTTCAGATTTAATCTTTCATTTCATTTTATGAGATTTTTCTACAAAATTCCAGATAACGACATGTTTCAATATAACGTGACCATTTATATTCAATTAGGAAGTACTGCACCTTTTAATTATAAGAGGAAGTAGGCGTTTATTTTATCGGTAAACCATCATATGTATCAAATTCATGTTATTATAGACATATGTGTTTTCATTCATTGGAAATGAAAAAAAAAATGTACTTTTGTATTCTAATTTATTGTTGTTTTTTAATTTGTTTTGTTATTGAAACAAGTGTGTACACAGATCAGTATGGATAGTAATTGTTTAGTTAGTGTTAGTATGTTTGACACACTATCCCAGTAATTTATATATAATAGTGCCCCCACCAGATGTTTTCTTTATTTTTTTCAAAGTCTTTCTCAGAAGGTTCTATGTTAAACTCTGTCTAATAGCTATAGTGAGAGCCAACTTAGATTTCAGATTATCAGGAAAAGCTCAAAACTAGCATAGTGTCATTAATTCAATATTCGGTGTTAATGTTCCGGACTGTTGTTAAAGAAGGAGCTATTTGAAAATCAAGGATACGGATCCTGCATGAAAAAAAAACTAAATCTTGTATTAGTTTTGTCTTGCTTCTACATAACGTTCACACTGTAATAAAAAAAACCTGAGCGATTTCTAGTTGACCGCATTCACATTTTGGATCTGTATTTGTGTTAATTTTATGTTAATATTTTTTAAGATAGTGTCCTGATCTAAAATTAGTTATAATACATTATGTGTTATTATCTGGGAAATTTTGTAAAAGCGAGGCGAAAGATACCAAAGGGTAAAACTCATAAGTCGAAAATAAACTGACAACGCCATGGTAAAACAAAAAGAGAAAAAGGACCAAAAGACAAACAACCGTATACAAAACATAACCTAAAAAACTAAAGACTGAGCAACACGAACCCCGACAAAAACCATTGTGATCTCAGGTGCTCCGGAAGGGTAAGTAGATCCTGCTCCACATGTGGTACCCGTGATGTTCATCATGCAAATACAAACCCGCTGATTATTCTAATTCGGTAGGTCACATTCGGGGAAAGAGGACGGGATTGTGGTTACGACAATTGGAACATATCCGTCGTCATCTGTGAATCAGATATTCAATATCGGTCAACTAACTCGTGATGGCGCCCATAAAATTTACGAAGAGATGATTTCAACTTCACCACTTGTAACTCTTGGTGTAATAGTTTCCTTGTGATCAGCAACCCTCTATCAAGGAAATATTGATAGGAAATGCATGCCCTAGAATATCGTATCATCTTGGAGATATATGCTCAATATGCTGGCGCTTCTGGAATGCTGCTACATAGAAATGGGAGGCTGAAATCATCTCTTTTGTCGTAAAGTTTTGTTTTCAACTGACCTTCATTGTCAATTTCTAGATGTAAGTCAAATGTGAGGCAGACTTAACTGTATCTGTTGTATCCTTTATTTCAAGTTCGATGGGATAGATGCGTTCAACATAGTCACCAACGTGAGGGGACATCATCTAATAGCTTCTTCTTAGAACTCCCATTGGAATGCAGATTGTTTGTTGAAAAACACATCCTCCAAACGTAACAAATATGTTGTCAATCAATAAATCAAGGATCTTGATAATGTCAGTTTTAGAGAATTTTTTGTTTGAATCAGAGTGATTTTTTACAAAGTACGATTTATCCCTCCCTAAGTCAAAATACTTGATTCTACGTTGTTCATTCTTCTTTATGAAACAAAGGGACCAACTCTTTCAATTTGTCTTTCAGTTTGGAATGCGGAATACTTGTGTTAAGTGTGGAAAAGTCAATGTTTTAATACTTTTGCAAAATGAAAGAGTCTTAGATTGTATGAGCTATAAAATAATTTTTAAGTATCGACATCTGATTCACGCCACCTCTAGAATAGGTAGTTGCACAATAACTTTAAAGCCCGACTGATATTTTATTAGATTCTTTAGCTGATTTTCTTCTAATTTGTCAGCAATTGCGTTGCCATGTACATTTGCATGTCCAGGGGTCCTTTCAAAACTTATTTTTATTCCATTTTGCTGATGTATTGATTTAGCTTTAGAAAGTATGTGTTAAGGAGTTGACTTATGATTTTCTATCTTCCAATTTAGGGAAAGGATTCCAATGACTCTCTGACTGTCAAAGAAAATAATCAACTTGAAACAATTTTTATCGTAACTTAGAGTGCTTATCCAGATGGCGTTGGCTTATTACTATACCGTATACTACTTTAATATACCACACAATGTTTAGAACTAATTATGTATTAAATGTCATTAAAAATTTTTCATATCCAAGTCATACCTTTATACACCAGTGCTTTATATTATAAAATGTTATTATTTAATTTTTAATTTTATGACACAGACATTAAATATCTGGGCTTGGATGGTAAGCATTAATTTTATTTCACTGCACCCACTTTACACTAACAACCATTTACTGAAGCAATTAGCTAAACTATTTTACTAGTTGATCAGTTTGATGAGGTGAATACATACTGCAATTGGGTAAAACTTTTAAGCAATTGGTATAGTAATAAGCCAAAGCCTTCTGGATAAGCACTGTAACTGAAAGGACAGTAATTTTCGGGGGGTAAATATGGCCATTACCGAACATACTCCTTTTCCTCTCAACTTTCAATCTCCAAAACAGTGGTGCCATAATGCTGCAATTGCAATACATGAAAGAAACGTGGTATTATGTCTGTTTCGAGGTTTTACACAGAAAGGAGATTGTGATTCAAACGATTACACAGGTATAGATTTTAAGAAATATATGAATATATACTAAATACACTAACAAGGTCAACAACTTATCCTTCAGGAAAAATACCGGTGATAGTTCAGGTTTAACATTTTCGTAAACCGTTGATTGAACCCTCTCGCACTTTACCTTGTTTTCTTTATAATGAGCCATAACTGATGATTTTAGACAAAACTAAAGAAGTTCTGTTTTTGAAAAATATCCTTAATGGTCGAAGTCGGATACTTGCTTGGACATCCCGTTTCGTCTGACTGGAAGCTTTTGGGGGCATACCAGTATCACTGCCTACTTTGAACTTGTACATTACACAAAATTAGCTCACGATCACAGCGGAAAATATATGCAATTTTTAGGGTTACAGGATGTACTAAGATGAAATAAAAAAACTAGGATTTTAAATTGATACTATAGGTCGGAAGAGCATTAGTTAAGGAACAAAATAAGCTTAAAATATTGATAGTTTATGGAGCTGCTTTTCAAGATATTTGATTTTTAAAATGGCGGGAAAAGGCCTACTCGGACTTTTACCTTATATTTGCATTGGTATTATTTGGGTCTCAAATCGAAAGAAAAGAAATCTAGAATCTGCTTAAATTTTGGTAAATGACCTTTTATGAGCTATTGAAGTCTTGTATGAAAAGAAAAATGGGTGTTATGGGGCAACATAATTTACCCTGTATTGTAGGAAAAAAAACCAAGGAGTCCGAACATCTGACACAAATTCCTAAACCTCAACTAAGTACATCCTTAAGGAGAGTTTCGTGCGTACGTACGTCAGGCTATCTGACCATGTAGTTTTTTTCTGTTGCTTCTCTTTGTTTGTATGCTTATTTCTCAGAGATACAGGGTGTTTGTGATTGGTGTGGTCTATTGTTTTGTCCATTATTTTATGGGTAATTCTTTTCATCTTGTATATGATTTATCAAACATATCAACGGAGTGGATGTTAGCTTCAGTCTGGTATTTTTCTTGTACAAAATTTGGATATTTTAGAAGTATGTTTAATTTCACATTGCATGCCACTATACTAACAAATATCATATTGTAGCCACACACACAGACACACACACACACACACACACACACACACACACACACACACACACACACACACACACACACACACACACACACACACACACACACACACACACACACACACACACACACACACACACACACACACACACACACACACACACACACACACACACACACACACACACACACACACACAACATTGCACTGTTATATTTTCTTTTATTCGTCTGTTTGACATCTCAGTTTTCTCATTTCATTATAATAGTTTATTTTTCAATACTGATTGAACATAAAAAGTAAAAAAAAAAGTGCACATTATGTATTATGTCATTTTAATTTGATCTACTATGTTGTTGAGAAGTTTCATTTTTTGCATAGATGCGCATTTTCTATTTATATTGGCTCTCGTGTATCACAATGAAATTTGACAATTACAACTTTATTGTATTATTTTATTCGATGTTATCTCGTTTGTTGGTGCCCACTAATATAAAGCAAATAAAAGTGTAAAATTACAACATTTGCATTTATCACAGTCGCTCAATAGATCAAAATTCAAGAGGAAGTCCCCTCATTAACATTTTGGAAAACCCAATATAAATAAAAGGAGATATTCTCCTAACACATGTATGATTTATACAATTTGAAAATGACATTGTCTAACAGTATTTGTGTTAGTTTAACGTGTTATGAAATACACGACTGTTTGAACGATAGGACGAACATTAGTTCACAAAACACTCTACAGAAATTTACGATTTATCAATCAGGTACCATCCTTATCTGGAGTTAACTCGAGTGTCTGGAAGCGGAAATGTGAGCAGTGTCTGCTCCACTTGTTACATTCTTTGTTTTGCTCATGACAAGTAATACTCCATAGAGAAGTCGCATTAAGTGAAGGCACAATCGATGAAAAGAGGACGGGATTGTAGTTACGACAATCAAAACACATCTATGTCCATCTTTATGTAAATATTTCATTACGATCCGTACAAATCATTATAGGGTCCGTAAACCTGACAAAGAGGTGCATTCATCTATACCATAAATGATTCCTTCTTCCAGTAGCTTTATTGTAGGCAACAGTCATATCGTTAATGATTATTTGAAAGAGAAAGCAATCTGCAGGTGTTGAAGGACTGACCTATGTGAAATTGAAAATTCACAATTGGAAAATTATCTCTATAAAGCACATTCAACTCTCAGCAGAAATATAACTGCGGGGATGTTAATGATTTAAACTTGTAAGAATAAAGGGCATACAATTGATGAAAGGTTTTGAATGAATTTTCACCTTCTTCTGAAAATTACAAAGGTCTCTAGTTATGGTTTACTCGGAATTATTTGCTTGATTCGATAAACGCTACACAGTTTCAATAAACACTCCCACAAAACGCGAGGTCATATAAACAATAACATACCAGTGCGAGCAAAGAAATGAAACAAATACTGCCAAAAATCATCGTTAAAATCGAAGTTCGCGAAACATGTCGCTAGTAAGTTGAGAAACAACTGATACTATTTCAGTCTCGACAAACTATCTGGTGAAATAGTGAAAAAAACTTTCACTTGCTTTTCTTTATAACTCTGTTATAATTGGTTCAGAGTGAAGACTATATTTCTACTCGTAGAATCACTGTAATTTGGGTTAAATAGCTTTACAAATACTTATATGAAAATAAGGAGATGTGGTATGATTGCCATTGAGACAACTATCCACCAAAGTTAAAATCAAGTGGAATATGATAACCTTAACTTAAATTTAAAGAAATAGATAAAAAAGTAATAATAAAAACTATAAGTAGACAATTCTCTCACAAGCAAAACTGTTTCATATACGGGCATACACTACAAGCACGGGGACACATTCTACAGCATCCACACAGCACCAAATCCGGCAATCAATATGAAAATAAGGAGATTTGGTATGATTGCCAATGAGACAACTATCCACCAAATGAAGTGGAATGCATATGTCACCATCTTACGATTTTTAATGTCCCTCAGTTTAAAAATATCTTAAACATAACTTTTGCGAAAATGTAGGCTCCCGTAGTAAGCTAATTGTCGGATATTGACACAAATGGACGACTTAAAACTAGAACTTATGACAAACGTCATGATTTAACATTAAATTTGTCCTTTTCAATTACTCCGAAAAAACATACCCTCTGCACGATCGTATGGCGCTAAAATATCCCAATCGATACGTTACGCATGTTCACACTATACGGACTTCATTAGCAGGGGTGTACTTCTTACAAAAAAAAAATGCTCTAACCGAGTTTAGAAACATACCCTCTGTCCAATTGTATGGCGTTAAAATATCTCAATCTATACGTTACGCATGTTCACACTAAACGCACTTCATTAGCAGAGGTGTGCTCCTTACACAAAAACTGTTCCAACAGCAATACGAGGAAGTAACGATGAAATCGACACTGCAAAAATTCTTACGGTCACCATCACGAATCGGTTGACTGATACGATATGTTTTGTGCCTTAACTCACTAGCGACATGTTTTCGCAATATTTGATCTTTAGATACCAAATAAGTATTCTAATCTGTTATTTTACCGATTGTGTCCAATTCTTGATTGTGTCATTTTGACTGATTGTGGATTCAGATAGCAGGTGATGCATACATAAGAGGAGATACGAACCCTATCGACACTTCCGGTGTCGCACCTTTTGTAGTTCCTCCGTTTTTGTTTGTTACCTTGGTTTGTCTTTGAACATTGGTAAACTACTGCTGCCTTAATTCATATCCTTTCACTCAAGTTTAAATGACATATGAGATCCAAATACTTAATAAGAACATTGTAACTGTTCATGAGGAA
This sequence comes from Mytilus coruscus, assembly GCA_017311375.1. Taxonomy (NCBI): domain Eukaryota; kingdom Metazoa; phylum Mollusca; class Bivalvia; order Mytilida; family Mytilidae; genus Mytilus; species Mytilus coruscus. Next base: position 119,209,165 of record CM029596.1, on the reverse strand, counting down.
TGCTTTGTAGCATAACCTATATGGTTTCCTACATACTAAATTAGTTGTATAACAAGAAAGAACACTTAAAACAACAATTTAAAATTGCTTACATTCATTTCAAGTTTGGTGGATAGTTGTCTTATTTCCATCAAACAACATCTCCTTAGTTTTATATAGAGGTCAACATAGGGTAATCAACCAAAGAAAAATGTAAATACAGTATTCCAGCACTACATGACCCCGAGTCTTTAAAACTTTTGAATTAGTTGGCAGAGAATTTCAAAGATCGTTTTGTATAACAAATTCGGTTAAATACCTCAAATTTTAATCAGAACACAATACACCATCTAATGATGTTCCTGACTTGGGAAAGGCATATGATATGGCTGTGTGTGTGTGGTTGGGAAGGAGTTGATGGCTTTACCTTTTTTTAACATAAATTTGCTATGAAAGTATCAGTCAAATTTTTGTATACCAAAATGTTGAATACTAGATGGACTAAAACATTCTCATTCTTAGATATTTGTGTGTAGAAATAGAATAAATTACAATCTAATTTATTTTTTTCACATCAATTTTCCCAAATTTTTAAGTTGTAAAAGGTATTATTGTGATATCATTTACAACCTGTAACTAATATGGATGTATGATCTTTCTACATTACCAAACATTACTTAACAGGAAGGTATCAGATCATATATAGCAGCAGACACCATTTTCCTTTGGAACCAAGTTTGTATTTAGTGTAAAACATAAGTATACTGAACTATTTTAATTTGCATTATCATGCTAATTCTCTTTGATGATTTTAAAATTTTTAAGCTTTTACCCAGTGGTAAAAATATTTGAGAAAAAGATGTTAAGACTAACATCTTTGAATTAGTAAATGGTTATGAACATACTATGATTAATAAGGACTAGCTTCTGAAAAATAATCTATGTAACGGTTTATAAGTAAAAAATAAATTTCTATTCCGTAATATTTCCAATCAACCAAATGTATTACGGTACTAGCACATTCAAATATATTACACATTGTGTTGCCTCAATAACCACGATTTATTAAAAAAAACAAAAGTTCAGGTAGAATCAGGAGAAAACACTGTATGCTTCCCACTTTTTACTTTACAGGAATGAGCAGATTTAAAACAAGGGCATCACAAGAAGATTTAAAAGAAGCTAGCAGAACAGAAAAGAAGGTAATCAAGAAAAGCGCTTCAGACGCATGATATTTATATAGTGATTTTTCATTACTTTTTTTGCAATATTCCTTTACAAACGTTCCATTGAATAGAAGGTATCCTTTCGTGGAATTTTTCAAAGTTTAGAGATTTTTAATGATAAAAACTATTCCATTTTAAACGTAAATAAATGAATCAGTAGATAAAGACAGGTCTACGCCATACATTAGTTCATACATAGTCATCTATTGTTAGTTCGGATGAGACATGAACTCTGCAGTAAAACAGATGACTTAAATTTTCACGGTGTGGATGTTCCATATTTATACTAGCAATATTTATGCAGCACCTGTATAAAGAGAACAATATATCTCCTATAGCTTTTTTTATGAATACATTCCATGAAAGAGAGTTGATATTTCAGTGGAAGCTACTGTACCAAGGGTTATTAAGAGCATGGTTGAAGTCATCTCTCTCAAAGTTTTTACGAACGTCATTTTAAATAGGTTGGCGGTTACATGAAATAGGTATCACGGAAAACCACAGATAGATTCTATTTGTCGTAGCCATTTTTCCTGTTTTATGACTATCATTGAATCAGATTTATCAAAACTACAGTCAAACCTGTCTGTATAGGGTACTTAAGGTAAAGTAGGTAATGTTCTTTAAAGACAGGTGCCCTTTAAAAATCCGCTGTAACAATCGAAGATATAATTTACCCGAAGTCTATAACCAATGGAAACGAACGATATATAGGAGACAATGCTTACCATTTTCCATACTTCCGGATTCCTTTTGCGTGTTGATACAGTTAAACATATACCATGTTTGAATATAATTGGAAAACTATACATTATCTTAACACTAATTTATTTAACATCACATGTAATTCATGTAAATTACTGTAGATGCACAAAATTAATACTGCAATTCCTTCGAGCAAAACTTTTGGCTTTGGAGCTCACAATTTGTTTTGGACTTTGACTTTTCCCAAAGGCTATTTTGACAACGTGTCGAGAAATATTTTTTTTATACAATGATATTACCACTATTAAATTGTCACTATTGTTTGTCCTCGGTACAATCCGCCCAGTACTGCTTCTGTAATAACATGATTTCAATGACATATTTTGATAATAAATTTAATTTTATATATTATGAAATTTATCTAAAAATTGGATGCATCTATTAATCAAACTCAAATTCCAAACACATTCAGAATTTAACTGTAGTATATATCAATACCTTATTTAAATGTTTTCTATTTTAAAATAATTTACAAAAAACTCATCAAAGATACCATGCTTACAATGTTAATATAATTTTAGTCTTAGATGCATATTTTTTTTTCTTTTAGTTGTTATTGGCTTTGTATCGGCTGTCAGTAACTGCGATTACTCTCAGATCTGTACTTTTTGTCCTGCCACGTCCACTCTGTGCTTTTGTTAGATGTATCTCTGCTTTGTATCCATCTGATGAGTTAAGCCCTTTTCAACTGATTTTTATAGTTTGTTCTTATGTTGTACTGTTAAACCACTGTCCCAGGTTAAGGGGATGGTTGGCGCCTTCAAACTAGTTTAGCCCAGCCACATTCTGTATGTGCCTGTCCCAAGTCAGGAGCCTGTAATTCAGTGGTTGTCTTTTGTTGCTTTATGTCATATTTGTTTTTCGTTCATTATTTTGTACATAAATCAGGCCGTTAGTTTTCTCGTTTGAATTGTTTTACATTTGTCATTTCAGGGCCTTTTATAGCTGAATATGCGGTATGGGTTTTACTCATTGATGAAGGCCGTACGGAGACCTATAGTTGTTAATTTCTTTGTCATTTAGTCTCTTGTGGAGAGTTGTCTCATTGGCAATCATACCACATCTTCTTATTTTTATATTTACAATTTGTTCGTACTCCAGACGCGCCTTTCGTCTACGTGAGACTCACCAGTTGCGTTCGAATCAAAACTGTTCAAAAGCCAAAATTGAATACAAAGTTGAAGACCAGTTGTGACAGAAAAAGAGAGGCGAAAGATACCAAAAGGACATTCAAACTCATAAGTAGAAAACAAAATGACAATGCTGTGGAAAAAATTTAAAACTACAAAAAGACAAATAGTATAAAAACGCAACATAGAAAACTAAAGACTGGGAAACACGAACCCCGCCAAAACCGGGCACGCTATGGGGTGCTCCCTTAGGGAAGCATATCCTGCTCCACATAGGCACCCGTCGTGTTGCTTATGTAAGTACAAACCAGGTGATGAATCCAATTGGGTAGGTCATATTCGAGGAAAAAAGGACGGGATTATGGTTACGACAATTGGAACATACCCGTCGTCATCTGAGAAACAGATATTCCATAACGGTCAAACAACTCGTGATGGCGTCCGTAACATTTTCAAAGGGATGATTTCAACTTTACCACTTGGAACTCTGGTTTAAATAGCTTCAAAGTAGGCAGCAACCCTCTTTCAAGGAACTCATGATAAGAAACGCAAGCTCTGGAATATCGTATCAACTTGGAGATATATATTCCATATGCAGGCGTTGCTGAAATGTTGCTACATAAAAATGGAAAGTTTACAATTGGGAAGCCGAAATCATTTCTTTTGTCGTAAAGATTTGTTCTCAACCGACCCTCATTGTCAATATTTAGATGTAAGTCAAGATATGAGACAGACATAACTGTATCTGTTGTATCCTTTATTTCAAGTTCAATTGGATAGATGCGTTCAACATAGTCATCAAACTCGGAATTATTTAGTGAGAGGACATCATCAATATAACGGAAAAGGTTGCCAAACAAGGCTAAGGCAAACTTTACCTGGTAGTATTAAACTTATCATTATACAAAACTGTAAAAAATGGTTTTTAATATATATGGAAAATTCAAAAGAAAGCAAATAGTCGTGAAGCTTTTATCTCTGTACTGGAAAAGTGAAAATATTACAAGATTCATGACTGGTTTGCTTTCTATTGAATTGGTTATATATATTTAAAGTATCTCAAAAAGCAGTATCATATACCAGCAATTTACATCCTGTATGGTGTCAATTATTTATTTAAAATTTCGTCACTATTCATTTCGCTTAAATGTGACGGACGTTCTGGAACATTGCGTTAAGCAACGTTAAATGCCCTTCTTGTTATAACACGAGGGAAAAATAAAGAACCAGTTTCGTTTCTGCTTATTGACATTGAAATTGTTTTAATTTCTCATGTTTTTAACTAAAGTATAAACAAATATATATATAATGACAGTCTATATGCGCGTTGTCATTATATTGTTCAGATAGAGGTAACCACATTGAGTATAACAACAATAAAACTATTGCAAAATGATAAAAAATATTGCGATCTTTTAAATTTCCAAATCTTTTCACTGAATATTTCTTTCTAACGATTGACTTGATTGGATTTTTCATAAACTTTGAGTTCGGTCCATAATATAAAGTTTCTTCGAACTCATCAATCATCAAATTTGACAAAGTTTAAATGCAAACTTCAAGTTTTGGATATGAAATCAAACAAGAAAAAAAAAATAGCTTTGCAAAGAAAGAAAAACAAACGTACATTTTCTATATTATTCGTACTATCAGTTTTTGTCATGACTAAAGGATATAAACAATACAAACAAGTATAATTGTCGACCGTGGTGCTACTGATTATTTGCGGTCACTTGACTCTGTTATTTATGTATAATTCAACGTCAAACCATTACTTGTTTTGCGAAAAGTTAGCTTCATTGCAAACGAATATAATCACAAGGACCAAACACGAACATGTAAATTAAGGGAAAATGTCATAAAACAATTTGTTGGTAGTCATAACATATTGTAGTTATGAGCAATTGATAACATGTTTTTTCACTGCAGCACGCCCAGTGTAAGCTATTAACCATTATTCAATCATAAATTAAAAGCTTTCTACTTTCAGATTACATAGCATGGCCAATGTGTTAACAAGGTTTCAATTTCAACATAAATAACAAAAAGCTGTAAAAAGTCTGACATATATTTTTTGTCTAAACAAATGACACCGATATAACTGCCTCTTTCATTGATAAACTTTCTCTTTGTTTTCAGCAATGGATACATTAACATTATTCAATGCTGCTGTAGTTCTACCATTTACAGCAGGAGAACCATCTAAAACCCACCATAGTATTGATAATATTCGACCTAACGATGGCAGTATTAGCGGACTTATACTACTTGTAAGCGTGTTTGTGATTGTCATTCTGTCCATGATAGGAGCTGAATTTGTTAATCCGCAAACAGACCATACAGCTAAATATATAACAATTCACTCATATTTTTGTATAGTGATTTTTCTAACAATTGTTGTTTGTGGGAAACATTTGCTAATGTATCTGCGTCGGCGTTCTCAAATTACAGAAAGGGTTAGACCAGCATCTAACGTTAACCAAATATTCTTGTGGATTTTTACCATTGGAAGCGTTTTCTTTTCGTTCGCAAAAATTATCCGTACTGTCCAATGTAAAAATCATACATATAAAGAATTCAAATCGATAGGTTGTATAGACACAAAATTAATATCACTCACTGCAGCAGTTATGACAAAGTATATATCAGCTTTTAATGCATTCAGATTATGTTCTGTTTAGTTAGTCATGTTTTGTACAAACATTCATTTCTTTTCGCTTTGCACGTTCATGGAAAAATAACTCTAGTTTGTTGTTAATAGTCTTGGCTAATATTTCCCAATGGGCACACTTTTTGCCGAAATATACAAAAAGACATCCACTGACGGCTCAGGACCGAGTTGTAATAAAACTAATTATACCATTTGCTACACTGATGAAATTGTAAGCAGAATGATTAAACCGTATTTTTCGCAAATTAAATTTGAATATTTTCTGCTTTCTATGATTTTAATACCTCAACTTTGGCCTTCCAAACACAATCATGTACATGAAGAACGTATATCAAGGTCAAATCCTGGAAGTGAATATACGCCATTACTTTCAACATCTCACGAAAGAATCCATATATGTGGTTTTAACAGCTTTCCAACCATTTTGTGCGTTGGATTTGTTGTATATATGGTTTTTCCATGTTTCGTATTTGGTTGTTTTAAACTCTTTAAAGAAATTAAATAAAGTCCGTATAAAATGATTAAAATGCTGATGAAGCATACGATATATTTCTATCATTTTCTATGACATTACTTATAACTAGTTTTTATATGATTTCACAATCATCGTCGTTTTTTAAACCGTTTATGAAAACACAAAATCTCCATTTTCATCATAAGATGATAATTGTAAGTTTTTTTAGGATCGATTGCATATTGTTCATTAGTAATTTTAATAAAAAAACAAAGGATATGGGGTATCCATCCAGGACAAAAAATAAGTACATGCACAAAAAAAAAAAAACACAAAAAGCAAAGGAACAGCGCTTTTATTGCTGTTCTTCATTTCAAAGTCACAGTGAGACCTCAACACGGAGCAAAAAAAAAAAAAAACTCTCACCTCACTGCAAGTGTAAGACGGCCCCTAGAACCGGCTTAAGCGGAATTCTTTGCAAAAATAATTTGGATAGACTTTGTAAGATGTAACACCAACCAATCGGGCCCGGTCAAAAAAGAACATCCTGGAAAGTAGTACATATTTAAAACAAAATGGATCCAACGCACAGGTGTAAATCTTAAACTATGTAGCATGCATTTTAGAAATTAAGGTATCAGATGAAAGATGAAAGACTGGTGATCCTTGTAGAACACACTATTTACTGATAATTTTGAATAATACAAAAATGTATGATTGAATTCTAAAATTGGGGGCATATATATCCTGTTTCTCAGATATGAAGTGCCAGGTTTGGTGTATCCAAAATTCCGGTAACTAGTGCAGTACGGTCTGCTGTATAAATACAGGAATATTGATCCCGCTTCCATAAAATGTTTTGAAGTGAAAAATTTAACGTGGATAGGAATGAGGGCCAAGAATAGGTGGTGTGCGTCTTATTAAAATTTTAGTATACAAACTGTCCTGAAATTGAGAGAATGATGTGGCACACATAAGAGAAGTTATCTCAAGAATAAATACACCATAACTATTAAAATACAGAAGAGCATACGGGAAACTTTCTACGGCCTCCACACAGCACGGAAAAAAACTCCGTTGCTTGCATAAATGAACTGAAGGCATATCTAATAATGAGTCAGAAGTTTATGACAATGATTGAATTGTACTTTCAAGTTGTATGCATTCTACAATTAAAAAAAGCGAAGTCCTGGCGAGTACATATATCTTTTACTCTCTATTTTCAATCTATACTTCTGGATGATAGTATTTTTGAAGCTACGTCTATATGCGATAAGAAAGTATTGCAAAGTGTAAGTAGCATTACAACAAAGAAGAAACTCATTTCTCTTTGTTTGTTCCTTCCTTGTGTTTTTCAGATTTAAATCTTTCATTTCATTTTATAATATTTTTCGACAAAATCCCAGATAACGACAAGTATCAAGGTGAAGTGACCATTTAATATTTCATTAAGAAGTACTGCACCTGTTAATTATAAGAACAAGTAGGCGTTTGTTGTATCGGTAAACAATCATCTGTATTATATGGTGTGTATTATAAACATATTTATTCATTCATTTGAAATAAAAATTAAAAATTGTACATTTAGTTTTCAACTAGGAAGTACTACAACTGTATAAAACAAGTAGACGTTTGTTGTATCGGTTAACAATCATCCGTATTAAATTTATGTGTATTATAAATATTTATTCATTCATTTGCAATAAAAAGTGAACTTTTGTATTCTAATTATTTGTTGTTTTCTTTAATTTGTTTTGTAATTGAAACAAGTGTGGACACAGATCTGTGTGGATAGTAATTGTTTGGTAGGTTTTAGCATGTTGGACACACTATTCCAGTAATTTATTTATGGTGGTGCCCGTCCAGATATTTTCTGATCTTTTCTAAGTCTTTCTCATAAGGTTCTATGCTAAACTGTGTCCACTAGCTATAATGAGAGCCCTGGATTTTAGATTAATAGCAAAAGCTCAAAACTAATTCAATAATTGGTATTAATGTTCAGGACTATTTTGAAAGAAGAAGTTATTTGTAAATCAAAGTGTACGGATCCTGTATGAAAAACATCTTGTATTAGTTTTTGTCTTGCTTCTTCATAACGTTCACACTGTAATGAATAATTCTGGACGGTTCTAGTTGACCACATTCACACTTTGGATCTGTATTTATGTTTATTTTATGTTGATAAGTTTTGAGATAGTGACCTGATCTAAAATTAGTTATAATTCATGAGTATTATTGTCTGGGAAATTATGTAACACTTTTTCTTGTATTTTTTTTATGAAAATTGTAGTAAAATCTTCTTACATTTCTGTTGTCCCAACGTTGTTGCCTATTTTTATTATTACATAAGATGTTGCTGCTGTTCTTATGTCCTACTACGTAACTTTGCTTCATTTGATATTTCATTAGCTTCCTTTGCTGCATCTTTTTCTAATCTGTTAGCATGTACACTTGCAATGTCCAGGGGTCCTTTCAAAACTTATTCTTATTCAGTGTTGCTGATGTATTTATTTGATTTTAAAAAGTATGTTATAAGAAGTTGACTTATGCTTTTCATTCTTCCAATTTAGGAAAAAAGGATTCCAATAGCTGTCTGACTGTCAAAGTAAATCATCAACTTGACACAATTTTTATCTTGACTTAATATTCGGAGCCAAATATGGCCATTACCGAACATACTACTTTTCTTCTCAACTTCCAATCTTCCAAAAAGATGCTGCGATTGCAGTGTAGTAAAAAACGAAGGACTCGAAAGATAACACAGTTATAAGATGAAAAATACCGGTGATAGTTCAAAGTAAACATTTTCATAAACCGTTGATTTTACCTTCTCGCACATTACATTGTTTTCTTTAAAATTAGTCATAATGGAAGATTTTATTCCTAGAAATAAAATAGTTCTGGTTTTGATAAATATAATTTATGATCGAAATCGGACACTTGTTTTGACACCATGCTTCGTTTGACTAGAAGTTTTTCGGGCACAATGATATCACTGCCTACTTTTAACGTGTAAATAACACAAAATTAGCCTACCTTCACAATATATGAAAAGTCTTAGGGTTTAAAGGAGGGCTTCGTGCGGCCGTAAAACAGGGCAAACCCGCACACATTTTGAACATGTATCAAGTCAGACTATCTGACCATCTGTAGTTTTTCTGTTGTTTATCTTTGTTTGTATTCTTATTTCTCAGAGCGCCTGTTGTTCGTGATAAGTGTGGTCTGTTACTCTTCCCAATATATTTTTTAAAGTAATTCCTTTCATCTTTTATATGATTTATTAAACATATCAACAGAGTAGATGTCAGCTTCAGTCTGGTAATAACGGATCAATATGAAATATATAATATGTGTCCTTTTTGTGTTAAATTTGGATATTTAAGAAGTACATTTTATTCCACATTCCATGCCATTTTACTTACAAATGACATATTATAGTTATATCAATTACCTCCCCCCTCCCCCCAAAAATAGACAAAAATAACCCATAAAACCCCCAAAAATATAAAACCAAAACACAGAATTGGAAACACATTGTACTGTTATCTTTTCTTTTATTTGGCTTTTTGACATTCAAATCTTATCATTTCAATTAATAGTTTATTGTTCAATATTCATTGAACAAAAACAGTCGAAAAAGTGCAATTTATTATATTATATCATTTTATCATGTACTCCCTTGTTGATGAAAAGTTTCATTTCTTTCCCTAGATATTCATCTAACATTTATATTGACGCTCGTGTATCACTATGAAATTTTAAAATCTTACGACTTTATCGTATTTTTTTATTCAATGTTATCTCTCTTGATGGTGTCCACTAATATAAAGCAATGAAAAGTTTGAAATTACAACATTAGCATTTTCCACGGTTACTTGTAGAATCATATTTCAAGAAGAAGTCCTCATTTAGATTTTTGGAACCCTGTATAAATAAAAAGAGATATTCTCCTAAAATATTTCTGATTTTTAAAATTTGAAAATTACCTTGTCCGACAGTATTTGTGTTAGTTTAACGTGTTATGAAATCACGACTGTTTTACGAAAAGACGAACAAAAGTTCAAATAACACTTTACAGAAATTTAAGATTTATTTAACCGAACACCATCCTTAACCAGAGTAGACTCGAGTGTCTGGAAGCGGAAGTGTGAGCAGTTTCTGCTCCACTATTGGTATCCTTTGTTTTGCTCATGACAAGTAATAATCCATAGAGAAGTCGCATTAGGTGAAGGCACAATCGATGAAAAGAGGACGGGATTGTAGTTACAAGTAAAACACATCCATGTCCATCTTTACGCAACTATTTCATAATGGTGAGTCCAAATCATTAAAGCGACCCTAGACTTGACAAAGAGGTAAATTCAATTATACAATAAAGGATCCTTTCCTTCAATAGCTTCAGTGTAGGCAATAACGCACCTTAGTGATTATATGATAGAGAAATGAAGCCCTGAAATAATAAATGAACTTGGAGATGTGTAGTCCATATGCAGGTGCTGATGGATTGAGCAATATGAAATTGAAAATTCACAATTGGAAAATCATCTCTATTAAGCTCATGCATCTCTCATAAGAAATATTCATGCGTAGATGTTGATAACTTAAGCTTGTAAGAATAAAGGACATAAAAATGATGAAGGGATTTCAATGTATTTTCACCTTCTTCGCAAAATTAGGACGGTCTCTATCTATGATTTCAGCGGAATTCTTTGCTTGATTCGATAAACGCTACACATTTACAAACAAGAATGTGTCCATAGTACATAGATGCCCCACTCGCACTATCATTTTCTATGTTCAGTGGACCGTGAAAATGGGGAAAAATCTCTAATTTGGCATTAAAATTAGAAAGATCATATCATAGGGAACATGTATTCTAAGTTTCAAGTTGATTGGACTTCAACTTCATCAAAAACTACCTCGACCAACAACTTTAACCTGAAGCGGAACGAACGGACGGACGAACAGACGGACGGACGCACAGACCAGAAAACATAATGCCCCTCTACTATCGTAGGTAGGGCATAAAAACACTCACACAAATGCAAGGTAATATCAACAATTGACATACCAGTGCGAGAAATACACAAAACACTGTCCAAAATCATCGTAAAACAGCAAGAAGACAAACATTTAGACGACCTCAGAATATATCAAGCTATAGGTAAATCAATTTAGTTAATCGGTAATAAAGATGATAGGGCTAATAATTCGAGTACTGCATACATCAATTAATTTTGATAAACATACCGAGAGAGTGAAAAGTTTAAACGAGTTAAAAGTTAAAAGTCAGTTGAAAAACAAAGACAACAGTAATTTACAGATGTTCAAATCTCGTAAATCGATTAAGAATTATCAACATAGATAACAAACAAAAACTGAGGGAATCGCATGAACTCCAAATGGAACGAGACCGGTTATGTCCAGAGGGTAATTGTAACTACTGATAGGGAATGCTTTGAAGCATAACCTATATGGTTTCTTACATGATATATCAGTTGTATACGTTGTCATGTCAGAACACAGGTTATAAAAGATGAGAGATTGACGTCAACAAGAAAGAACACTATCAACAAAAGACAAGTCTATATACAAATTGGCTAGCTCTAAATAAAAATATTTTAATTAGTTAATCAGAGACTATCAAAGATCGTTCCGAATATCAAAATCTGCTAAATACCCCAAACTTTAAATAGAACACAATTACCCTCTATCGATGTTCATGACTTGGGACAGGCATATGATATGGTTGGGTGTGTTTTGTGTGTGGGAGATGGCTAAACTACTTTTTTACGTAGATTTTCAAAAAGTATCAGTCAATCATTTGTATACCAAAGAGTTGAATACTAGATGGATTAAACACACTTACATTGTTAGCTATTCGTGCGTAGAAATAAAATAAATAACAATGCCCTTTTAACAAGTAAAGCATGAGTATGGCCGATTTAAATTGTGCAACATCAGCAGGGTAATCATATTTCTAGATGCGACAATTACATTTTCACATTATTTTTCCCAATTGGTTGAGTTGTGTCAGGTATTATTTTGACATCCTTTACAGCCTGTAACTGATATGTATGGGTGAACTTTTTATATAACCAAGCATAAATTACCAGGAAGATGTCAAAACATATATAGCAGGTGACAAGCAGACATCGTTTTCTTTGGAACAACGTTTTTATTTAGGATAAAACGTATGTATACTGAACTATTTTAATTTGTATTATTCTTTAAATTTAATCTGATGATTTTCAAATATTTTAAGCTTTACCGAAAGGTAAAAATATTTGAGAAAATATGACCTGGTCGTTATTCGTTATCCGATATTCGTAATTCAATTTCAAACCAGCTGTTAGCAGTTGGTTCGATATTAAGATTTTTTTAGGCAAAGTCTCCATGTGTATATCTTGATGAAGATCGTCATTACCATTTTGCATTTAAAAAAAAAATTTCCAAATTTTATATTAAAGTATATCAAATATATAAATTTGTTTTACATGCACACGTATAAAAATTGCGGTTTTTATCCAACGCAATCATAGGTTTCAACGTTGTTTTCAATTTAGACTTGTTTATATTTTTTCATTTGGGCTTGTATTATATTTTCCTTCGGATTTATATGATCCGTTCATCCTATTTCGACTCTTTAAAATTCAAGAGTCTATCCTAAATTGAGGTAAATTATATGGCCTTCCAAATACCGTTTCGATCCCTAACATCACTGAAGAGACATTAATTGTCGAAATCCGGATATGGTGTACAAATGTTTGCACCTCATGTTTGCGGTATACCATCTTCTCCGCATGTTTATTGTTTTCTGTTTGGTATTAAATTAATAATTAAGATCCATGTTACATCTCGTAATCAATTTATTTGGCAATCGTCAATGGCAATCAGCAGGGTTTAAGAACATCAGTTGTTCGACCTGTTAGTCAAATGCGATTTGTTAAATATACTTTTCACTTTTTTGGTCTTTTGGAAAATGTTGTTTGTGCTGTATTTAGATCCCTCTACCAAGAAATTCGTTTTACATGCACACGTATAAAAATTGCGGTTTTTATCCAACGCAATCATAGGTTTGAACGTTGTTTTCAATTTAGACTTGTTGGTAAAATATATAAATATATAAATAATATATTTAATGTGTATATGTCTATAGAGAACAACCAATTAGCAAATACTATACTGAACTATTTTAATTCTTATATATATATTCTTTTATAAATTTACTTTGATGATTTTGTGAAATATTTTAAGCCGACGAGATGCCGGATGAAGGGCTGCTATGTCTCGCTTCCTTGACAAAATTTTGAAGGCTCAACAAAAATAGATCGCAATTTTTGCAGAAAAGTGGTTTTCTGGTACTAAATCAAATACTATAAATGGGATTGAAACCATACGTGGATATATGATCTCATATAATCAGAGGAAAATTCCTATAGCGAGGTCCTATTTATAAGGCCAATGTCATAGTTTCTATATAAAAAAAATAGATATTTGTGAGACATAAGAAAAATACACACATAAATAAGTATTCATTAATAAACCCTACAAATGACATGTTATTCCAACGACTGATAAAACAAATCTGGATGAACTTTATTCAAGAGATTTTCTATGGAATATATATAAGAAATACTCCGTTTAGTGAGTAGTGGTCATCTTAAAATTCAATTCTTCTTCTGTCAGAACATGTCTTCAAGCTATCTTTACTTTTGCTATACTATCTTGTTGAATGAAACCGATATCTTTTAATGTTGTGTTTTGAAAATAAATGATAGCGTCAGGCGAATGGTAGTCCGAGGAAAAGAAAACTTTTGTTTGTGTGACAAGGGGTGATTGATTGATTGATTGATTGATTGATTGTTGGTGTTTAATGCCACTTTCAGCACCACTGACTACATCGTGGCGGTCAGTTTTTATTGGTGGAGGAAGCCAGAGTTCACAGAGAGAATCACCGTATTTAGCAGAAAAGCCGACAATTGAGATTTGAGTCGAACGCAACCTCAGTGTTGACATGTTACAGGAATATTGTACGGTAATAAAAATTACATTTTCGTGGAGAAAACTAAATAAGACATCGAATAATTTAGGATTTGATACCTACTTACAAATGGATGTATTACGATCTCGAAACAGAAATTTGCCGCCTCAAGTTTTGGTCGGTTTTTTCATGTTTGTTTTGTATGCACTGCTCTGACGTCCCACGGCCCCAGAAAATCCTAGAACAAGGCTGTCATACGTTACTACAATCTTGGACTATTCCTCATATAACAATTGTAATCTAACAAACGGGATGACGTTTTACCTCAACTGTTTATTTTAAACTTCTGGGTCATGATCTATTTTTCCCTTGGCTACTTTGTATTGTGTTAACATTTCAATTTAGTTTTATATGTGCATGTTTTGAATAGTGCCTTAGATTTTAAATACCATAATATATTTTTTTAGCTATACAACCTTTTAAAACCACAAACTGGTAGTTTTTTAAATTGATTTATGTGTCGTCTCTTTAAATTTTTATTGAATAAACTTTAATGATTTTTTCTTTCAGCAATGGAATCTTTTGCAACGTTTTTAAATGCTGCCATAGTACTACCACTCACAGCAGGCGGAATATCCGAAAACCATCACTCATGGGATAATATTCGACCTCATGATGGCAGTGTTAGCGGACTTGTACTTCTTTCTAGCGTTTTACTGATATCTGTTCTTTATATGTTCGGAGTTCAGTTGGTTGATAAAGACAAGGACGAGACAATGACGAATCACCTAAATTATTCATATCTGTGTGTCGTAATTTTCTTAGCTATAGTCGTCTGTGTTGTACACTTGATAATCGAGTATCGATCGAGGCAGGCTAGTGTTTTATCAACATCTTTCAATGAAAAATACAACTCAAAAGTGAAATTTGTATTTCTGTGGATTTTTACATTTGGGAGCATTCTGTTTTCCCTTGCCAAAATTATTTGCACAATTTGCTGCCACGAGGACTTATTCAAGGAGCGCAAGACAAGAGGCTGTATAGACACAAATGTCACATATGACAGAAGCCATGATGTAGCGACCGTCAGGTTTCACTGCTTTCAAATAATATTTTATATTGTTCAGTCTTGGTTTTTGCAAGTTTGCATTCGTTCCTTTTTTAAATGCTCGTGGAAGATTTACTATAGTTTGTTGTTGATAGTATTGGCGAATATTTCACAATGGGCTCATTATTTTGCTGAAATATACAAAGACACAAACTCTGAAAGCAATGGTATGCATTGTCAAATGAGAAACAAGTGCCATCCAAAAAAGTTTTTAGACTCAATCAAGCCGTTTGCAACGCCAGCAGAGATGGAATACTTTCTACTCTCAATGATATTTATTGCTGAACTTTGGCCATCAAATGATAATGAACCACCATCTAGCAGGCTTGCACCGCATCTGGCAAATGTAAATACTCCATTACTCACCTCTTTATTACCAGTTACGGATTCAGAGGAAGTCTCACAGGAAGCCTCACGAGAAAGCAAAGCTAAATACGATTCCTGCCCTGTTATGCTTATTGTTTTCGGAGTTGTGATAGTTTTACCCAGTTATATTTTAGCTTATTGTAGGAATGAATCCGAAAACACGGAAAATGCTGATATAGCTTACGATACCTTTTTATCATCATTAGCGATAATTTTATTAATTTTTAGTTTTCATATGTTTACTTACAGGTCTTATTTAAGGGCAGTAATGGGAAAACAACATCTCCATTTTCATCACAAGATTATTATTGTAAGTTTTGTAGGTTCGATAGGATATCAATCACTAATAGTGTTTTCTTGCATACAAGATGGTAAATACTTTTTCATGGTCCAAAAGTTTTTTTTAATGCTAGAATTGTATTTACAAATTGTTTGTATACTTCAATTCAATAGTTTTACAAAGTATCGCCTGAATCCAAGAAATTATGTTTACCTCTTACTATCTGTAGTTAATCTATGTTGTTGGATCGGTGATAGTATTTTTGAAGCAACTTCTGCCTACGATAAGGAAACATTGAAAAACGTATATACTGCTTCTACAGAAAAACTAATATCTCATTGTTTGTTCCCTTTCCTTGTCTTTTTTCGGTTTAAATCTTTTATTTTTTTCTATGGTATTTTTCGTCAAATCCCAAACGAGGACAGATATGAGAAAAACTTTATAATATAGTTCTGATAAATGTCTAACTGTTTTCTCTCCTAACAGATTTGTAAACATGAATATATAAATTGGACGCTTCATTCAAGTTTTGATTGTTTGTTGACTACATAGTATTTTTTTGCGCCTTTTCACAACGGGATCACGTGAATCATATATTTGTTTGTAGGATTTGATAGGCTTGGATATATGCTAGATAGTTTCGAATACCTGTCTATTTATTTGGATCTAGAATGTTTCCTTTCATCTGTTACATAAGAAAACATCACGTAAATAAACTCAACATAGAGGATTAAAATTTTGTACGCCAGACGAGCGTTTCGTTCACAACAGACTCATCAGTGACGCTCGAATCAAAAAAGTTGAATAGGCCAACAAAAAAAAAAAACGAAGTTGAAGAGCATTAAGGACCCAAAATTCCTAAAGTGTTTGCCCAAAACAGCTAAGCTTATATTTTCCTGGGGTAGAAAATCATAAGTATTTCGAAAAATTCTAATTTTTTTAAAACAGTTAATCTATAATTATGACCATATCAATGATAATTTATGTAAACACAGAAGTGCTGACTACAGGGCTGGTGATACCCTTTGGACGAAAGAAGGAACGATGTCTATTTACATCAATACCCCTGCCCATCTATTCTTTCCACTAGGAATATAAAATAAGGAGACGTTGTATAATTGCAAATGCGACAACTATTCAAAGTGAATCGGATTTAAGCTACTATAGGTTACCGTACGGCATGCTAAATTGAAGAAGTCCCACTGTATAGTCAGCTATAAAAGGCCCTAACCATAAAAATATGTAAAATTCAAACGAACCCCCCCCCAAAAAAAAATCATCTGATTTATGACAAAATAATAAAAGAAAAACATTTATGACATACAGCATCCAACGACATGCACTGAATTGCAGTCTCCTGATTTTGGACAGGCACTTATATAATGTGGCGGGTCAAACATGTTTGTGAGCGCTCAACCCTCTCCGAACCTGAGATAGTGGTAACAGCACAACAAATAAACAAACTATAAACATCATTTTTTGAAATGGCCAGAATACTCAGATCAACACAAAGCACACAAAAATAACCAACTAACATAAAGACAATAAACACAAGATCCATACTCGAAATATAACAGCTTGCTAATAAATCTTATTCTCTCAGACTTAAAAGTAAGTACATGTATATTACTACTTATGTATAAAGAATCAAGAAAATCACTTTTACCATAATATCAACTTGTAAGTAAAATTTAAATGACCAATGAGTATTTCGCATATTTTTCTTAATAAAATATCATTCCAAACAATACTGTACATTTGATTATCAGTTGAGATGGATTTAAAGGACAATTCCTGAAAATGTTAGTTTATATTTAATATTACCGTAGTATGCTGGATGTGCGATCTTACGTTAATTAAATTATTATGCGGAATCATACTTCAACACAAATATCTATATTTGCGATAATTTATAAAAGTTTTTATGATATCCCTTCCATAAAAGTTTTTAATCAATGAAATATTACGTAAATTGAAATTTCAGACATTAATGAGAAAACGTACACTCCATTCAACGAAGTCACATGAACATCACAAAAGAATATAAAAAGAAAAGTCGCCCAGTTTGCCAAAAAAGGTGTATTGATTACTTATGTTTGTAAGAACACTAGTCAGAGGAACCGCCATATGGCATTTGGACATTTACTAAATGTTATTAAATGATATTAAATGAAACTCAAAAATTTCTCGCGTGATTTCAGAAGCTCGTATATATAAAAATAAGGAGACGAGGTATGATTGCCAATGAGACAACTATCCACCAAAGTTCAAACAAAGATGATGGAAGCAATTATAGGTAACCGTACGGCCTTTAAACAATGAGAGAAACCAATACCGTATAGTCGGCTATTAGAGGCCACGACATGAAAAATATGAAACAATTCAATTTAGAAAACTAACGGCCTAATTTATAACAAAACAATTAACGAAAAACAAATATGACAGATGTGAACCAACGACAACCACTGAACTACAGGCACATAAGAATGTAGCGGGGTTTAATATGTTTGTGAGTGCGCAATCCTCCCCTAACCTGTGACAGTGGTGTTACAGCACAATATAAGAACAAACTATAAAAATCAGTTGAAAAAGGCTTAACTCATCAGATCGATACAAAGCAGAAAAACATCAAACATAACACAGACCGGATGTGGCAGGTTATTTATCCACCCCTCATCCCTAACAACAAAAAGGACACTAAGTACAGATCTGAGAGTACTCGCAGTTACTGTCAGCTAGTTCAAAGCCAATAACAACTAATAAAAAAAAAACAAAAAAAATGTATCTAAGACTAAAATATTAATCAGTACATATCCAACATCCAAAGGATAAAGTATAGGATGTCATTAACAGTCAGAGAAAAACATGGAATTGTGCAATACCAAAATAAAGGATCGACAGATTGTAGTACTGGTATCTTGTTGCGTTAGGAGCACCCTTTTCATTGTTATTGTAACGTGATCATTCTTTTCTTTATTAGAATTAATATATATTATCATTGTGTTTTTAGAATAGTACTTTTTAGTTTCAGAAAAATGTTAAAGATATATTTCCAATAAGATTGGAACCAATGTGGCAAGGTAATTTAGCTTGCAGTTTCTGTCATTTTGCATTCATACTATATTAAAATTGAATTGACATTTTTTTTATAGACACATGTTTTTACGACTTTCTGTACTAAACGTTTATTATATACTCCGATCCAAATCATAATCATCAATTAGATATTGGCAGAATCTTTCGACATTATTTTATTGTTGCCAGAAGAATATCAGGCTAATTTTTTCTCTCTAAATGCGAATATATAATACAAAAAATAACCAGGGAAATTGACATCAGTATTTTACGAACAGTAATTATTCCATAAGAAAATAAAAATCGACGTTATATTTTGTTTTTAACGTATTGTAATGAGCAAAAATGAATCGGACAATTTTCGAATGAATGTGGCATTTATTTTTTTTTTTTCAATCTAACCGTCTGTCAAAGAGTATTTGATTTCTTTCATATTGCACCCGTGGAAGAATCACCAACAGCTTTTTTTTTAATACTCGGTTTAACTTCAGGCGTACATGTAACAAAATTGATTTTAGCAACATTTCCAGAGCGTGATTCAAATGAATTTGTTATCACTTATCATAGAAATTCCCGAAAAGATAGTAAAAATTATAAAAATAAAATGTGATTTTTGAAAATCCCGCCTTCACACCTGTGACCACAATTTTTTCAAATTTGTACCACTTTGCACTTAACGACAGAATTTAATCGAAGGCATTAATTTTATTTCCAAAATAAAACCAAAATCGGCCATGAGGTTGGTTGGTCTATTTAGATAAACTGCTTCGCCGAGCGCAGCTGGAAACGACCGCAGAGGTCCAACCCTGAACAGTTGGGGCAAAAATGGACACAATATTCAAGCTTGATACAGGTCTGGATTTGGATTGTAATTAAATATTTGACACATTATAGGTTTCTGACACAGAATAGATGTAGTCAAAGAACTTGAAATTGGTTATATGATTTGAATTTATATTCAATTGAAGATTTCTTGCTTTTGTGCAATACACTGTGCTGTTGCGCAATACTGAGTAAATATGTTTTCAGACTATATACAAAGAATTAGCAAAATAAATTGTGACCCCAAATTTTTCTTTGGAAAATTGACAATTTCTTAAATCTTGAGGAAAAAATTGCCCCCAAAAAAAATCCCCCTTTTCCAAAACAAAAATAATATTTGAAGAAATTTTCTTTTAATTTCTTACATCTTGTAGAGGGAACAAATTTAGCATGGAGTTTGAAAAAAAAAAACCTGAAAAAATCTTATCAATTTATGTTATTGAAAACAAAATTTGTTGAGACTTTTTAAATCTTGACTTGCAAGAGCGTTTTTAAAAGATTTATTGAATGATTATGATTGAAACGTGTATAGCTACTTGTCCATATTGATAACTAGTCCCTCTGATACAAGAATTTCATGATTATTTTTTAAGAACAATTTTTTCAGAAATAGTTTTGATGATGTGGTAGATTATTGTTCTTAAAAAACTGTTGGTTGAACATTTTTCAATTGCTGATGGGAAACTATGGCCACTTTCAATCTTCCAGTTCACTTTACATACACCAGTTGTATTCAAATGAATTATGGTGCATACACTATTAGCAAAATCGTGACTAAACCCGCGTCATTGTATATCAATGAACGAAAGTGATATAACGGTGTTAATAATATTTTTTTTCAAACTACTTATTTAAGAAACTAACAGTTACAAAATGCAGAAAAATAAGAACGTCTATCACTTCACACCTTGAAAGACAGCTTCGGGGCGATTTCTCATAAATCATTGAGAGCCCTTGTATAGCTGACCAGAACGCGTGGGTTTCGCTCATCTTTGAAAGCCATACGGTGGCCTGTAGCTAACATTAAGAAGATGTGGTATGAATGTCAATGAGACAATTCTCCACCAGAGGCCAAATGACGTAAACAACTATAGGTCATCTTACGGCTTTCAACAATGAGCAAAACCGATACCGTATAATAAGCTATTAAAGGCCCCGAAATGACAAATGTAAAACAATTCAAACGAGAAAACTAGTGGCTTCATTTATGTAGAAAAACAATATACGATAAACAAATATCACGGTAGGTATAGTGTCCGGCTGAGATCGTATTTTTTTGGGGTGAATCGGTCCACTTTTTTCGAGTAAAGATCAGGTTTTTTCAAGTGATATTACATGCGATCAGATTGATTTACTGCTATTTTGCGAGTATAATAGTTTTATTCGTGACTATTCATCTTATTCTGAATGCTATACATGTTTTGAGCACGAACGATGCACAATTTCCTTGTAGTTCACTTACATTTCAGTGTTCTATATTGTCCCGTGTTTTTTCGAAAGCAACGTTTAAAACGTTCGGGGTTTTTGGAGAAAAAAATATGATTAAGAAAGGACATTCTTGGACTTAAAACTGATTTTTACTAGTTTGTAACTGTAATTTAGCGAAGGACAATATTATATACTCATAATAAGTCTCTAAAACATACTACTTTGTTGATCAAATTTAACCCTTTTCACTTTAATGATAACCTTTTTGTTCTGAATTTTTTTACGATAACCTTTCAATATTACGATATATAAGAAATCACTGTGTCCCTTTTAAAACGGTCTTTAGTACCGAATACAAGGACTCATAATCTTTTCAATTTAATTTCATACTACCTTTGTCTTTGCAGTCAATACTATTTCATGATTGATATATATAATAGTGACGAAAAAAAAATAGGAGCAAGAAAACTAAGGAAAAGCAGTAAAAAATCTGAAAAATTCAATATAAACCCAACTATTGTACTAAAGAGCCCCCAAAAAAAAAAAAAAACAAAAAAAACAAACAAAACAATAACATAGAAACTTTGAACTGAATGGAATATGTAATAAAAAATTAAAAACAATACTAGTCTGTAGATAGATATAAGAAGATGTAGTATGAGTGCCAATGAGACAACTCTCCATCCAAGTCAAAATTTATGAAAGTAAATCATTATAGGTCAAAGTACGGTCTTCAACACGGAGCCTTGGCTCACATCGAACAGCAAGCTATAAAAGGCCCCAAAAATTACTAGTGTAAAACCATTCAAACGGGAAAACCAACGGTCTAATCTATATAAAAAACGAGAAACGAGAAACACTTATGAACCACATCAAAAAACGACAACTACTGAACATCAGATTCCTGACTTAGGACAGGTGCAAACAATTGCAGCGGGTTTAAACGTTTTAATGGTACAAAACCTTCACCCTTATCTGAAACAATAGTATAACATCACAACATAGAAAGACACACTATAAAATATCAATTGAAATGGCTTAACTCAATCAAAAGACATATTAACACCAGTGAACATACACTGAACAAATAAATTTGATTTATGATACAATTCTAATACAAAATAAATAAACCAAGGGAAGAATAATTAAAGTAACATGTTATACCGCTGTGAAATGTTAAACAATTTAAGAAAAACAATATGCTTGAACAAAAATATCAGCCATTTGCAATAACTTTAAACACAGGTAAATGAAAATCATTTTGTTGTTAGGTATACGTGTACAGTTCAAATGGAGAAAGGAAATATTTTTACAAAATAAATAATTTTGATGTTTATAGTACGAAGAAGTGAAAATTTATTGTAATACCAAACACTTATCAAAGCTGGTATATAGACAAGATATAACCCCGAAAAAGTAAACAATAAATAACAAAAAAAACATTACAATTAGTATCAACAGGTCAAATAAACAAGAAAGTACGATTTGAGAATACTCGCAGTTACTGACAGCTAGTTAAAAGCCAAAAACAATTAATAATAAAAAATCATGCATCAGAGACTAAAATCAACTAAAACACATCCCAGGGATTTAGTAATTTTACGTCATGGACAGTCAAAGAAGACATGATTTGTGCAATGCCAAAAATAAATGTATCGACAGGCAGTAGGATAGTTAGGAGTTAACCTCTTTATAGATCAAAATGAACGTGGGTGTGTCTTTATACATCCCGTTTGAAAAGAATACAAATTTAGTTATGTTTTAGTTTGCTGATGACAAAATCGATATTAGTGCCAATGTAAACTATATTCAAAGATCTAATTACAACATTGGTAAGATAACCTTTACTAATAAGTTTGTTTAAAGGTTCGATGAGTTTACATGGATCACAAAGTGATTTCCGCGTTTTAAGTACAATATTACCGTGAAATTTAGGATGTGAAATACCGTTTTTAATCAGTTTTCTACAGGTACAGCCAAATTTACTATTCAAATCTTTGTATCTATGAAAGAATTTAGTAAAAGTTTTACGTAATTTATGGTAACGAAATCCCTGACTTAATAATTTACCAGTGGTGCATTGATTACGTTTGTTAAAATCTATGACATCACTACACACACGGGCATAACGAACGAGTTGGGATATATAAACACCGTATGATGGAGCCAAAGGAACATCGCCGTCTAAAAAAGGAAAATTAACAATAGGGAATGAACAGTCGTCTCTTTTGTCGTAAATTTTAGTATTGAGTTTTCCTTTAGAGATTGAAATGTCCAAATCTAGAAAAAGGACAACTACTGCTGTTTATGTTAGATTTAGTTAAAGAAAGTTCTTTTGGGTAAATTTCGGTAGTATATTTAGAGAACTCTGGATTATTTAACGAAAAAATATCATCCAGATAACGGAAGGTATTGTTGAATGTATCAACCAAATGTAACAATTACGTGTCTTTACTGAGTTTGGTCATAAACTGAGATTCATAGCAATACAGGAATAAATCTGTTATTAAAGAGGCGCAGTTAGTGCCCATAGGAATACCTACTACTTGTCGAAACACTTTATCGCCGAAACGTACATATATGTTGTCCAGGAGAAAATTTAAAGCTTTAATCATATCTTCACATTTCCAGTAAGTCTATCTAGCATACTTTCATTTTTCGTTACAGAAAAAAGGCTTTAAACGAGTTACAGCAAATAAATTTGCAATGAGATTTTTCAAAAAACCATTTAAATAAATATGAAAACTTTTTCTTGATAAGATTGTGTGGAAGTGTAGTATAGAGAGTAGAAAAGTCATAACTGTCAACAGAATTAAAAGAACCATAAAAAGCATGTATTTTATCTAAAACCTCTAAAGAATTTTTAACACTCCAAAAATAATTAGTACCATTATTTTCATAAGCTTTATTACAAAAGTTAATAACAAGTTCTTTGATAGTAGTAAGGGATGTAGTTAGAAGCACTGATAGATTGGTAGTAGAACACTTACAAGATGCGGAGATGAAACGGAATTTAAATGGTTTTTGTGCAATTTAGGTAACCAGTACATAGTAGGGACTTTCAAATGTTCGGAAGAGGCTTTAAGCTGGGTAGTGGCAGTGATATGCTTGTTTACAATTTGACTCTCTGTGGAGCGTACGGACCTGAATGTAGAAGAATTTATAATTTCGTTTTGGTGAACTTCTGTGTAGTATATGCGTCACACCACCACTACATTATTTGCTGCTTTTCTGCCGGTACGAACACAAACCGCTTTATGAGTACTTGGAGTTTATTTTTATTCTAGAAATGGGAATATCATGGACCCTATTACTAATTTCAGAATTGTTTTCAAAATGAGATATACGAATATTAACAGTATTCATAACTTTATTCAAATAACTGTCTAGAGATTTTTTATCAGATTTTTCACGTTTACACCAATTTTTACAGTAGACAGACAGAGCGTCTTTAATGACCTGACGACACTGTTTCCAATCTATTTTAGCTGAGGACGATATTTCGGTCCTTTCTTAAGAAAAGTTATGACCTCACGGTCTTCGACGATGTTGAGGTCTCCTGTAAGGAGATGACCATAGTGGGGAACATATCTAAAACTAGATGTTTCACAGTCTCAAGTGGAAGGGATATTATTTTCTATATTGACGTCTCATGTAACTGACGTATAATTAAAAATCAAACTTCTGCTGGTTTTTTTTATAAGAATACGAAATAATAGGTGGTTCTATATTATCAAAATATGGAGGTATTTGGCTTTGGATGGTAAAGTCATTGAATATACTAGATAAGTTAATAAAATCAATACCTCTATTTATATATTTTAATTTAGGTTTATCGATACTAGGAAACAGCCCATGATGACAAAAGACTGTAATAATACGGGTGTATTCATACATTGGGCTAAAAAAAGAAATTTTATCACATTCCAGAAAAATAGCATATAATTTACTTATTGGTATCTGACCCAGTTTGCATAATACTTGATGTCTGCGATTATTTTTTTATTATAGATAACAGATCAGCAAGTATATAATTTATACGATGTTTAATACTTTGATTGCGGTTTTTGCGTTTGCCATGAGACCTTTTATTTTAAAGTCGTTTATCGACAATATTAATGACATCGATTGAAGTTTTAGTTATGTTCCCCTGTCCTAATATTTTGTCATTAAGACCGAGAGGATAAGCTGTTTGAAGTCTTTTTATCCAAAATAATTCGCGAACTTCACGTGATTTTTCAAATTGCTTGTGTGATTCTCCTGTAACTGTTTGAAAATTGAGTTGTTATAAGAACCATTCAAAACAGACCAAAATTCATCTTTCATTTCGTATTTGAATGTTCCAAAATCAATCAAAGTCTTATACATGTACATATATATGAGCACTTGCACAAGGTCGATTTCTATCAGACGCAGCTCAGTCTTTATAAATTTCATGCGTTCGAAGCGCTTTCTGGATTTACCTTCATTTGGAATGTTTGAAAGCCAAAGATGTAGAAGACCCGAAACATTTAAAGAGCTATATGACTAAAAGGACCTAAAAGATAGCCAAATCCATCTAGAGTCAACTTTGTCTGATAGAGTTGAAACCTTAGTTTCTTTATATTTAAAAAAAATTATAAACGGACAATTTTGAATGATGCTTAACGTCCAACGGAAAATATTTCATGCATGTTCAGGACGAGAACAAATTCACATTAAGTCCAAAAGGTAGGTCCTGTTACAGGGGACATTCGGGATGAAAGTTGGGAAATTTAGACCGTCACTGAAAATGAGGGTATATTGCACTACAAAAGTCAAAAAGTCTGAAAAGACCAGTTTTGTCTGAATTTGCATGAATTTTACTCGACATTCTTAATTTGTCTAAATAATTTTTTAAAAATTCTTGACATAGTATGAATTTGTCTAAGAAGGTTCTTGATTTTTCTTGACAAGTGTCTTGACAGTATGAACATTGTCTTAAAATTTCTCGACACTTCCTGTATCATCTGATAAGAGTCTGGATTAGTCTCGACCAATTCTTGACTGTCTTAAATTTGTCTCTATCTGTCTTGACATATTCTTGACATTCTTAATAATGTATGAATATGTCTCGACATATTCTTGACATTCTAAATAATGTCTGAATATGTCTCGACACATTCTTGACAGTCTTAAATATGTCTTGACACTATCTCAACAGTATAAATTTGGCCTGAAATGTGAACAGACTTATTCTGCACTGTTTATGACATTTTATTGCTGTTATTTACTCCTTTTTATTATGGCTAAACTAAACTTTGAAGAATCAAGGATCAATTTGGTATAGTAAGAAACCCTTTTTGTGCAACTAAGTTGGAATATCCTGAATAATTCCCCATGTAGTTTAATTTTGATTTATTTAAATTAAACATTTAATTAATTGTTTTCACTTGGAATATAAGTCAAAGTTACTAACAAACAGCATTTAGATTTTTGCCATTCGCAAAACTGCCAGTCAAATTTGCTTTACTAAAATAGGTGTCTTATAGGCAGTTTTAAAATGTGACCATGTGTCTCTTTTGGACCCCACAATTCATCTTTTGGGTTTATGTGGATAAAAAAGAGGGGAGGGGGGCTTTCGTTTAGGTCAAAGAATTTGTTCCCATCTTGATTCAAAACCTTATTCATTTTTTAGAACAACCCAAAAACATTTTCTATTCAAATTTTAGTGTTAATTTTATAATTTTTTTATCAAAAATAAATATTTGTGATAACTCCTTCCTGAGTGTCTGTTTGAGATCCATTCCATAAGACCAATGATTTCTATAGAAATCATTGATGGAACCCATTATAAATACATTTTTTTATTATTCCTGGAGTAGATAATAATTTTCTTTTAATATTTGGGAATTATTCAATTTGTTTTTATGTTAAAATAATTAACTTCATAATTTTGATGAAAAAAATCCATTTTAATTCAATTTTTTTTCATCAAAATGATGATTTTCATTTTCATCTATCAACAAACTTTTTAAATTGTAGTGGCATGTTCGGTCAACTGATAAGTTGTATTGCTGATTACAGGTAAAGCAGTAATTTCTATTTGACAGTTGCGTGTACTCTTGGGTGTGGAATACCTTAATTTTATGGGGAACATCCTGTCCATGTGTAATACTTAATATATATATTCCAACAGATGACATTACACAAATTTTTCTTCTGTTAAATGAATGATTTGTATATCATCATAATTTGCTATTTATATAAACCACATTTTGGTACATGTATAATAATTATTTACCATATCAACATTGAATATTATGAATGTAGAATGAAATATGTCTACAGTATGATTGGTTTTAAACATTTAATTTATAAGATTTAGGAATCAAAATTTGTAATTATTTAAAACCCACATTCAAATTGTTTTATATCAACACACCCTCATTTGAATTATTTTATACTTTAGATTTCATAGCCATATTTGCATTTGTAAAAATATTTATATACCCAAATTTTAAATTATTTTACATTCCCAACTTTTATTTTTGTTGTAAGAAGTGTAACTTGGAACAACAGTATATCATATAAAGAGAAATAAAGATTAAAGTTATATCATGAATACTGGTCATGATTTGTAAAACTCAGAACTGTCAAGTAAATTTAAGACACAATTCAAAATGTTCAGAATGTGTCAAGCCATACTGAGAAAAAATAAGAATGTCGAGAATATGTCGAGAAATATCAAGACAGTCAAATGTCAAATTTGTCAAGAAATTTTAAGACCATATTCAGAATGTCGAGAATATGTCGAGTAAATTTCATACAAATTTAATATAAATGAGAATTTGTCAAGAAAAATTAAGACACGAGTCATACTTTTGGAGAATGTCGAGTAAAAGTTCATGCAAATCAAGACAAAAACTGGTCTTTTCAGACTTTTAGACTTTTGTAGTGTTGGATACGGACATACATTTTGCCTTGCAACAGGCCACCTACGGATCCCTTAACGTGCAGTGAGCGTAACACTCTCTTTACACATCCCATTCTGACCCCGAACGTGGCTGTGTACTTGAACATTCCGCATAGCCAAACGGAGGACGCGCTTTTGCAAGGGTTTCACAGCCGGTTTGAAGAGGACCAAAGCGACAATTTTTCTATTCCCCAGTTCCACTTAGAAGTAAACAATTTAAGAAAGGTTTGTTATAAATCATGTCAGTACCGAAGTATTGACTACTGAGATGATGATAAACTCGGGGGACTTATCCAATATATTTAATAAACAACGAAATAAATAATATGTAAGCTTTAATTCGATCCTTTTGAAATAATAAAAAAAAAAATCGAAACGTGTATATAATATGCGTACACCTCACAGATATACATTGTCAATTTTTATTCCTTTAATTTCGGATGGAAATGAAGCTATGATGGTACTTTACTTCTATGTGACCATCAAGACAAATAGCAAATGAAACAACAAGGTTGTATTTTCTTTTACAAAAAACACACATTTACCCACTTTACACACTACATGTACGTATGTCTCAATCCAAAATGTCTGAGATCACATAAAGATTATTTACATCACATATATTCACTGTATGAAATCCATTTCAAAACACTATCATGAAGATTTCTGAATACAAATGAACGAGACCTTTTATGAAATGTACGTATTAATACAGCATTATCAAACTGGTTTAATTCATTGTATCGTGCTTTGAAAAGTACTTTATTTGAACCTTTTCATTGTTTTGTTAAACGTTAATGCACTGACATATTACATTTTAAGCCATAGGATTTTTGTTTATTTCACTAGATAAAACAAGGACACACTCGAAAAAACACAGACTGCTCTCAAAAAAAAAAAAAAAAAACAAGGACATGTAAAAATGAATTTACTATCCTAAATGTCCTTGTCAATGCAAAAACAAGAATTTTTGTAAAGTGTATGTATATCTAAGTGTATATAGATTCCATGTATGCATTTCTGTTGACATCTGCATTGGTATTTGTATAAAAATGGCTTTAATCTATATTTTGGAATAAAGCATTGTGATCTTAAGGCTGAATTAAATGTTTTTATACAAAATAATGTAGGGTTGATAATATATTTTTATCACAAATACTAATTAAACTTCTATGATCTTGTATATAAGATTCTAGCATCTTTTTTTACGTCTTACCAGAAAGGAAGTCTGTTTGTTCACATTTTTGTTAATATTCACTCGAAAAAACGTGGTCACACTCGAAAAAACCCGATCAAATCACTTGAAAAAAACACGATCCCAGCCGGACACTATACCTACTGTGAATATGATATACAGTAACAGACGAAAACCAGACTCCTTCCTGGCTTAGGATATGCACATACAGAATGTGGCGGGGTTTTAACACGTTTACTGGCGCCAAACCCTCTACCTAACCTAGGACAGTGGTGTAACAGTACAACATAAGAACAAACTATTAAAAATCAGTTGAAAAGTGCTTAGCTCAGTGGATCGATACATAAAAAAAAAAACCAAACAAACAAACAGAAACACAAAAGACACAAGTATAGATCTGTTATTTGGAGGTATTGAAAATTCACTTGGAAACTCAACATATTCCCCCTGGACACTTACCAAGGAGGAATTCCTGAATAATCATAGGTCTGTTTTATGTTCCTTTATAAACATTCACTTTGATTCAAACAAAAAATTCTCTGTAACTGACATTATCAAGATGCTTGATTTCTTGATTGACAATATCGGCATTCCCATTAGAACCAACTGTGCTCCTCATCTTACCAACTTGTTCCCTTTATTCACACGAGGCTGACTTCATACAGAAACTTCTAAGGAAGAATGAACAGATGCTCGCATTATCCTGTAACTTCACGTTCCGCTATAAAGACGATGTCCACTCACTAAATAATTCAAAGTTTGGTGGCTATGTTGAACGCATCTATCCCGTCGAAATTGAAATAAAGGATACAACAGAAACAGTTAATTTTGCCTTATATCTTGACTACAATCTAGAAATTGACGATAAGGATGGGTTGAGAACAAAACTCCGAGTTGACTTTATAGACGGTTCGAGTTGACCTTATAGACGGTCCGAGTTGACTTATTAATCGTTCCGAGTTGTCTCCGGGCCGAATTGTCCAGCATTTCCGAGATCAACCCAGGTTTTTTATTGGGTTTCGTGTTGCTCAATCTTTAGATTTCTTTGTTGTGTTTCCCGTATTGTTGTTTTTCTTTTCGTCGTTTTTGCCATGCCATTGTCATTTTGTTCACAACTTACAAGTTTAAATACCCCCTTTTGGTATCGTTCGCCTCTCTTTACTTAAAGCTAGTTCAAAGCAAAACAAAAAACAAATTATAAATAAATCATGTATATAAGAATGAAATAAGTTCACATCCAACATCCAATGGATTCAGTGTTAAGACGTCATTAACAGTCAGAGAAATATATGACCTTGTATAATGCCAAAATATAGTACAGATGGTTTTTTTTTCGTATGTCGATTAAGATATCTCAGTTATTGAAGGGATCATTATCCGATTTTTGTCATTTATTTTTATCGTGTTATATTTTACATGTTGAGTTTTATTCCTGGGTTGCAAAAACGTAAGCCATATTTGTTTAATTGTATATGTGAAAAAATCCAATTCACATTGAATGCAACACTTCCACTGTTTTAACAACATGAATTTAATGAATTTATTAAAACAAAAAGTACAGCGAGAACTAAAATCTCTGTTTAGACACTTTGTGTCCCTGACGATCAAAATAACATTTATTTTTCAGCTCATTTATTTGGCTCTTAAAATTTCTCCCCAATAAAATTAAGCTTCACTTTTTCAAAAAACCGCATTTGCTTTGCTGTTCCATTTTCATAGTAATCACTTTGAAGTTCTTTAATAGCTGGCTTCCATTTTGATGATGGCCTGAAAGCTGTTGTAATTTTCTGTGAAAAATATAATCATATGATAGTTAATATATATATTCACATATCACAGATTGAATAAAAAAGTTATTGGCAAAAATACTAGCGGAAAACTGTACATTCAAAAACTGTCTAAATCTACAAAAAAGTAAAATAACAAAAATACCGAAATCCAAGGAAAAATTCAAAACGGAAAGTCCGTTATCAGATGGCAAAATCAAAAGCTCAAACACGTCAAACGAATGGAAAACAGCTGTCACATTCCTAACAGGCGTTTCCTTATGCAGAAAGTGGTGGATTAAACCTGGTTTTATAGCTAAACCTCTCACTAGTATGACAGTTGCATAGAATTCCATTGACAACAATGTTTGAGCAAAACAAACAGACATAATAGGTAAAAATGTAAAAAAATTGGGGTACAGCATTTAACATTGTGCTATAATCTTAATCACTATAAAACAAATAACTCTTTCAACAAAGAAAAAAAAAAGGCATATAGACACCCTATAGGCAAAGCAATTAAAGACAAGAATATAAAAATAACCGTAGCACAATAACACAATGGTGGGATGTATAAATACCGAGCC
The DNA here is from genome assembly GCA_017311375.1 of Mytilus coruscus. Taxonomy (NCBI): domain Eukaryota; kingdom Metazoa; phylum Mollusca; class Bivalvia; order Mytilida; family Mytilidae; genus Mytilus; species Mytilus coruscus. Next base: position 119,177,395 of record CM029596.1, on the reverse strand, counting down.
ACGCCAAAGTATATTACCAAAAATGGACTAAACAGTAAAGGTTAAAAATATACATAATAGACTAATAAAAACACACTATAAAACGTAATTATTAAGATAATTAACAACGTCAGTACCTATAAAAATAAGAAGATATGGTATGATTGCCAATGAGACAACTCTCCACAAGAGACCAAATAGAATCTATACCATCATGTATTATTTGTGAAGTTAATACGGAATATTTATTAACAAGGTCTTAGTATCTTCGGATGATTTTTTTCAAAAAAAAAGGATGAGACGTTATCAAAGTTGTAAGTTATAATATGTCACAATTTTCTTTTTCTTTAAATAATGCTCTACAAGATATCCGGTGTTACTCAACTCAGCACGACGTATTAATAAGTAAGTAAGTACACATTACTTTACTATTAATGGGTTACACATTAAGCATGAAACAAATCTTCACTGTGGTCCTCTGACATATCATTAAAAAACCGATTCAGATACAAATATTTTGTGTACAAGTTTGGTTGTACCTGTAGAAAACTCATTTCAAACGGAATAGCACATCCTAAATTTTACGGTGATGTTGTTAATCGAGCCCGGAAATTTAGATTCGATCCTTTAAATAAACTTATTCTAAAAGGTTACCAATTCAACACTGTAATCAAATCTTTGAATCTTGTTTTTATTGGTATGAATATTGATTTTGTTATCAGTAAATTAAAACCATACTAAATTTAATTGTTATACAGATATGTACTTTTACTGCACTGCAATATGTCGATACCTATATTTTGGCAATGCACATGTCATGTTTTTCTCTGACTGTTAATGACGTGTTTACAATAAATCCATTGGATGTTGGATCTGTACTGATTGATATTTTAGTCTTAGATACATGATTTTTTTATTAGTTGTTATTGGCTTTGAACTAGCTGTCAGTTAACTGCTAGAACTCTCAAATCTGTACTTAGCGTCTTTTTAGTTTTTAGGGATGAGGGAGGGATAAATACCCTGCCACGTTCGGTCTGTGTTTTTGTTTGATGTTTTTCTGTTTTGTATCGATCTGATGAGGGTTGAGCGCTCACAAACATGTTTAACCCCGCCACATTCTTTATGTGCCTGTCCCAAGTCAGAAGCTTGACTTACATCCACTTCATTTGAACTTTGGTGGATAGTTGTCTCATTGGCAATCATACCACATCTCCTTATTTCTATATAAATACAATATTTACCTTCAAATAATGCAATGGAAAAAACAAAACCCATTTTGTATACTATAATATACAATAATGTTAACCATCATTTGAAAAATAAAGGCAACAGTAGTATACCGCTGTACGAAATTCATAAATCGATTGAGAAAAAAAAAACAAATCCGGGTTACAAACTAAAACTAAGGGAACCACATCAAATATAAGAGGAGAACTACGACACAACAGAAACACAACATTAAAATGCAACACACACAGAACATTTAAATTTTATTTTCATTGATTAAATGTATAGCTTGCATTTAATTCATAAACTAATATTTATGATACTTCTTCTTGAATGAATCTATAGTTAAAATAGAACGTAAAGCTCGGAATAGATGGTTCCATGAAGTTATTCCTGAATAATGAAATGTTTTCTTTATAAAGTTAAATTTTGGTCGAGGCACAAATATTTTTTCATCAGTAAATGATCTAGGAGAATAAAAGATGATTTAAAGATATCACATAAATTCAGAAATTATTGCGTGCATTTATTATTGCGATTTTGTTATTTTAGACTAATTTAAAAAGTGCGATTTAAATTTTTGAGATATTGAGAAAAATACTGTTCAATTCACATAAAAAAATTTAAAACGCTAGTTTAAATTATTGCGGTTATAACCCTGTCGCATTTTTCGCAATAATAAAAACATCGCAATAATTTCTAAATTTACAGTAAATAATTTGGAGCATGCTAGTAAATTCATTTTATACATGAGAACATCTCTATGATATTAAATTCTATTCTTGAAAGTAAGCCAAGTATAGAATAATTATTGCAGTTTGAATATTTTTTTTTCTCTTCTAAATGTGAAATGGGTGTTTCCCTCTATAGTGTACTACAATAACCAAAAATAAGCAAAATATAACCGTAATGATATAAAAGAAAACCTCCATATCGCAAATTTTTTAATCGACACATTAAACCCAGCCTAGTGGAAATTTTTGGAAACCATAGCCTTAATTTGTTCAGACCATTAAAATGAGTTGTCAATAATTATTCTATGTATTTTTTTAGGCATAAATTCATCTCATTCTCAAACAGTAAAATATAACAATAGTACCATTAATATTTTGGAAGCCATCAATATAAATTTAGATTTATCAGTATTTTACCATATATCGTTGTCTGTACATCAAATATGCACATTAATATATCTTAATTTATGATTTCTTTTACATTAGGAACAACAAGTAATAAATTAATGATGGACAGTAAATCTGAATGACTATGTTATAATCAAAATACAAGAGCAAATCATTTATATATAAAAGAAAGAGCATAGCATCCGAGTATGCTATCCTGAGGAACGCCAAAATGTATAGTTCTTGTAGTCGATTCTACATTATCTATTACAACTCTTTAAATTTTTTGACAGATATGATTTAAACCACAGGAAAGATAAATCATCAAAATGTTATGCCTATAACTTGGATATTGATATTGTTTGATTTTTTTTATGTTTATTGCACCAACCGTCGGCAGGCAGACTAGGAATACTTATCAATTAAGATCGGAGTCAGTCGAACACATCTCGATACTTTCAAACTCACACCCTAAGAGTTAACGGGCTAGTGAATATTGTAGATGATTTACTGAGACCACTCTGCCACCGAGACTACTATTCCTGTATATGATTTATCATGATAGCATATTAAAGTATTATGTTGAACACCAACTTAACTGTAAAGATGTCTAAGTTCACTGATATTTTAAGTAGATAAATATACAGTTGATACCGAGTAGACGAATTATAGTTACTAATAACATAAACTATTATGAAACTATAGTTGTTATCTTATGCAGCAGGATAAGGTCTGTACTCACTTTTTTGTATGTCTCGCCTGGCATATTTTTTACAACAATGAAAGCACAAACAATAATGGGTATCAAAGGAAACACTGATACAAATATGCCGAATCCTACTGCTGCATCTGGATATTGGTAAGATCCATATGTTGGTGGCTGATACCCCGTAATACTATATACCAATACTGCCTGGGAAAAAACATATGTCAATTTTTTAATTGAATCAACTGGAAATGTCCCAAAAAGTCTTATATCTATGAATGGTAAATCGCTATATGCTCATGTCCATTCCGTAGAGGCGCTGGTGAACACACAAGTTTGCTGACAAAATCTTAAACATTTTAGATCTGAGTCGTAGAACAATCTATAAACTTTTTACTCTGGAATTTTATATACGCAAAATTGAACTCAGGAACTGATATATTCGCGAATATAGGCCATGACATTAAAAAAGTATAAATACTGTTAAAACATGAAAAGAAAATCTTGGTAATGACCCGAAATATTTTGAGCTAATGCAAAGCAATCGGTCCATAATTTTGAGTTCCCTTTTCTAGTGAATACACGGTCATTTGGTGCAGATTGAGTTCTGTTTCAGTGATCACATGTTCAACATATTAAGGAAATGCATTCAGGAAGTACTTTGTAAACTTTGTTTTAACAGGGAAGACAACTAAGCCAGCTTTTATTGCCTGTTTTATCTAATTACTGCTAATAGTTATGCTATAACTTGTGTATTTAATGACTGGTGAAACATATTTGAGTATAAATGTTATAATAGCTCAGAGTGATGAATATAAAAAGATGATACCGACAACAACCGCCATAAGTCGTTTACCTCAATTAGTATTTTTTTAATATTATTGTTTATTGATTAAAATTTCGTGTTATATTAGTTTAACCATAGAACGTTGTCCACTTTCTCTACTTACAAACACTAACTTGTTATGAATATTATTTTAAGCTGGTATAAAAATGGAAGCAAACATAAGATTTTAAGCAAATAAAGGAAACAATCTAGACAATAAATTTTAAAATTTAACACTTGAAAATAATAAGATGTCGCACGTTATAAAGCCAAAATATCCGCGTTCATTACCTTTATATATATATGTATAAGCAAAATCTTTGCTTTATGTACATTGTATTTGATAGTTTAAAGAGCGGTACATAATTATCCTTAAAAATATACAACACAGATACATGACTATAAAATGTAATTTCACAAACAATGGTCTTTAATGTATCATTATCTCAATTAGTACTTTCAAAATATAATATTTCATATACACAATATAATTTGTCCTCCTTAGTTATACTTAGTTATAAAGGAAATCGGATTTAAATTGATATGCTCAATATTCGAACAGTGCTTGTATTTATATGCAGAAAAAATAGTAATTACTCACTAGAAGTATAGATGGTGTAATGAACCCTATACAAATTCTAAAGAATACTGGTATTCCTCTTCCTAACATTAGTCTAACATCACGAGAAAATCTGTCTAATCCTAAAATTTTAGTGAAAAACATAACAATATTATGCTTCAACTATTTGAAATTCCTTGTACCGGGTTTGTATTTACATGAACAACACGACAGGTGCCACATGTGGAGCATGATCTTCTTACCCTTTCGGGCAACCTGAGATCCCCATGGGCTTTTGGTGGGGTTTGTGTTGCTCAGTCTTTAGTTTTTATGTTGTTCGTTTTGTATACTGTTGTTTTTCTTTTGGTCTTTTTTTTGCCATGGTATTGTCAGTTTGTTTTCGACATATGAGTATGATTACCCTTTCGGTATATTTTGCCTATCTTTTGTATACTAGTTGATATTGTATTATGTTAGTTCTATATACACATTCATACTTGTTCTCATTGAACAATTACAATTTTTCCTCTAAATATCTTTTGACATCTAAATCAAAATCATTTTTATGTCTAATATTAATAAAGTTATTATTTTGCACAATTATATAATTTATGTGAATAACATTATGTTTTAAAATCGGGATTTGAAGTAATCGAAGTACGATACTGTATCATAAAAACTATTTTGATGAGAACTGATACCAGATTTGAAATAATTTACTTTATTTAAAATGATAAATAAACTACAAAAACATACCATAAATCCAGCCGAACACAAAACACTCTATAAGTCCAAACACTGCTGGGCAAAATGCAGCAATATACCAATCTATTACTTGAAATATATATATGCCTCCCTATTTAGGGAATAAAGCAAATAAAGCAGACATGTTGACATCGATTAACATGATGTAAAATGTCAGTCACACAACTGTCCAAGTATAGGGGAGGATTGAGCGATCACAAACATGTTTAATCACGCCACATTGAGCATAAGCCTGTCCTAAGATAGGAGACTAAAATTCAGTAGTTGCAGTTGGTTGCTGTCTGTAATATTAATTATCGTTTATTGTTTTTTGCTTTAATAATGTCCTTTTTATAGCTTACAAACAGTACAACCGGAAAATGGCCTATAATTGTTAAATCCTCGTCCTTTGACCCCTGGCGGATAGTTGTCAATGGCAATTATACCACATCTCTTTGTTTTTATATTTTAGTTGAATTTCAGTGTCATGGTAAATGGCATAGGCCAGTTGATGGAACAGCTCTCTTAAAAAAAAACTTTAAAACCCTCAAGTTTACAAAACACTACAAAGAAAACTAAAGACTGAGCAACATGAACCCCCAAAAAAACTGGGATGGGGTCTCAGGTACTCCGAAAGGTAAGCAGATCCTGCTCAACTAATGGCACCCGTCGTGTACAATTACTATACTCATGGTCAACAACAAAAATATGGTGATTGCTTAACTGCTTCTACTGATAAGAGCTATTTTCCTAATGCTTGTAGTTTAAAGGTTTGGTTGGCTTGCTTGCTTTGTTTGTATAAATGTTTGCTGAAGCATTGTAATTAAAATTGACATCTGCAATCAATAGATAGGCGGGGCTTCAGCTTGTATACATTATATTCTGCTTTATACTTTACATCCAATAACATTTAAGTATTATGTATACAAGCTGAAGCCCCGCCTATCTTTTGATTGCAGATGTCAATCTTAATTACACACACAAAAACAAATAGTTTGTACCTCTGTCGAAATAGAACATTAATTTGTACGAAGTAAACATATGTAGCCATACTAATAATCCTCATACAAAATAAATCTATACAAATTATAGCTGTGCCATCAATAATCCTCATAGATAATAAATTTATGCAAATTAAAATTCTGTCGACATCAAATTAATTAAGATAACATTTACCTCTGTCGTCATTAACATTCCACAGAGAAAATTGGTAAAACATACTGCCACGACGAACATTACTCGACGGCTTCGTAACCAATGAAATCTGTCTGAACAGGCAACTACTACAACTTCACAATATGCAAACTAAAATGAAAATTTAGATACAGTGTTTAAGTCTCTTCGCTTGAATAACCGCTAATGAAGATTATGGAAAAGGTCAAGGATGAGTACTTATGCAATTTTTGTGTAATTATGTTCATTTTTAAGGTTTGTATTCAGGCAAGAGACTTGTTAAACAAAGTTATGTTTATTATGTAGATTTTCGAACTTCACGGTTGTTTCAAAATGTTTCATAACGTTGAGCTATCTATTTCGTGTTGGTATAATCTTCCTTTCACTCATCACAATATACGATGACTTAAATAATTGTCTTGTCATTTGGTAGCTTCAAAACTTTTTCCATTTCTAAGTTTTCTTTGTATATGCCGAATGGAAATGACAACTGTTTATATATGTTATATTATTTTTTCATAAAGGTTGTAAGACAGTGTCTTAGATATTTATCGTAACCAGGTAACATGTTTCAAGTTTTCAATTCTATCATTTGTTTAAAGACACCAACAGGAGTATGTGAATAATAACAAACACATTGATATTAATAATATAGCAAAGCAGTAGAAAAGTAATGCAGTGATTCATTATAGTCATTCAGTAATATTAACACATGTACAAGAAATCATAAATTTTAAGAAAGACAGCCAAATTGAAATCTATATAGTATGCGTTTGTAGCAGTATTAGTTTAAACAACTGATAGTACTATTTTACAAAAACTTAGCAATTTTGAAAATAACATTGTAGGAGTCAGAATTAAACATCTTATAAAATATTTCAGTATTACATTGTATGTCTGGTAATGAGATAAGAAGGTAATAACAGTATTGACTATGAAATCTTTTATACCATAAGAAATGTTATCCTAATACAAAAGTATGTAAGAGGTAAAACATACTGTAAACCAACTAATTTTCGCGACATTCGCGAGTAGAAAAATAAAGCGAATATAAATCGTCGCGAATATGTAAAACTTGGAAGTTTCCTTATTTAACTACATCAAGCAAATTCAAAAATCGCGAAATTAAATCGCCGCGAAATGGCCTAATAAGGGCTAAACGCGAAATAAAGTATCCGCGAAAATAAGTTGGTTTACAGTACATACATGTACCTGGCTGTCTAAACCGACAGTAAGCAGCATCACAAAAAATAAAACGGACCATATATTTGGGCCTGGAAGTTGCGCCAAAGCTTCAGGATATACTATAAATCCAAGTCCTGGGCCTACGTGTGAATAAAAAAGAATATCCAATTTTATATAAGCAAAATGAAGACTATTACTTTAAGTATCGACTCTAATTCGTTGGCTCGTATCTTAATCATATTAAAAAGCATTCTTATCAATTATATCTCAAAATGTATGATCAATGTGAAATATTTGAAAGAGTTCATTTTCTAACTGCTTTCATTATATTGCCTGATGGATGCTCGTATGTACAAATTATGTTAAAGAACACTACTTTAATTTAGATATTGATGAATTCGAGTGTTACCTTAACAAACATGAAGACATTCACAACATTTTGTATTGGACGCATATGTTCATGTTTATTTTTTAAAAATCACATGAGAGCTAATAAAGTGTACGTAATTATTACTGTAAACAATGAAAAAAAAATAGTTCAATTATTTTCATCAGGTTCAATTATTACATCAGGAACGCTTAACGCCAAAAATTTAAAACCATTGATGTATAAAACCCGAAACACGTAAAGAGCTATATCATAAATGATAAAAAACGATCTAAAAATAAATGTCAAAATCATCTACGGTCAACTTTGCCTTAGGCAATTGGAACCTAAGATTCATAAAATTAAAAAAAAAATTAATTGTCCCAAGAAAAGGCAGTTGGAACCTAAGATTCATAATAATTTTCTAATTTTGTCAACGAAGAAAGGTTTGTTACAAATTCATGTCAGTACCGAAGTACTGCATAACGAATTGGTGACTAGTGATACCGCAATTGGTGCATGGTGATTTTCTGTTTGGATATATGGTTTGTTTTGAGTCATATCCCTATTGACTTTTTGCCTACTAGGTGGGTTTTGTGGTTGTGGTAGATAAATTGTTTTATTCTAAATTTCTTGAGAGAAAATAATTGTTTCAGAAGGATGTTAAGATTATGTTGACTTAAAAAAAAGTTCATTGTTCCTGTATGTTATTGAAATAATAAAAATAGTTTTTTCTTATTAAGATTTGAAAAAAAAAAATTGTCCCACGAAAAAACAATTAACCCACACCCCAAAACCCACACACACACAAAATGAAAGGTCATTACTTATATGTTCAATTTGTCAATCTATTTCTTGTTGCCGCGATATCGACTTATCACCAAATATATTAATAACGGTTTTGAAAGGTTGCATTTACCACTCATAAGCAACACAGGCAGTCATGCTAGTAGTGGAGAGAAACTCTTAAGTCAACAGTCATCTACCAATCCGCTATAGTATAAAGACTTAGCATCGACTAAGAATTATTATAGTAAAGCATGAGTAACGCGACTGGTATTATTAGTAGAGTGAAACTACTGACTTTCTGAAGCATCATTTCAAACGAGAAATATCAACAATAACTTTATGATAATTAACATATTGATACCTGATGTGACGATTTTGTCAAGTGGAAGCGAAAAAGTTGCAGACATGAATCCTAAAACTGTGAAAATGATTAACCCTGCATAAATGCTGGTTCCTTCTCCAATAAATGACAGAATTATAGAATCGCTGCAATGATAAATATAGGATGACATTTTCAAAAATTGATATTACAATTCCATGTGCTTCATACCAAGAACAAATAAAAAAATATAATCTTTACTTGTAATTTCATCATTTGTTTTTTACTAAAGCAGAAAATTTTAGCGATATTAAAATTTTGGAATTCAAACAGAAGTGGAAGTAAGATACCAAAATTTAATCATTTAAGGATGTAGTTAGGTGAAATTAAAAAAATGTAGAATTTAAAATTGATACTACAAGTCAGAAGAGCATTAGTAAAGGAACAAAATAAGCTAAAAATATTGATAGGTCATGGAACTCCTTTTTGCGATATTTGATTTTTTTTTAAATGGCGGCAAAAAAGCTGACTCGGACTTTCACCTTATTTGTGTCTCAAATCGTAAGAAAAAAAATCTAGAATCTGCTTAAATTTTGGTAATGACCTTTTATGAGCTATTGAAGTCTTCTATGAAAAGAAAAGTGGGTGATATGGGACAAAATATTTTACCCTGTATCGTAGTAAAAAACAAGAAATCCGAACATCTGACAAAAATTCATAAACCTGACCCGAGTACATCCTTAAATACATGTTGCCGTTTTGAAAATATCTAAAATCACTTGATTACATTTCAAATGATAAAACCTTTGGATATTCAAATAAAATATAAACCAACACATACCGCAAACAGTTGTTTTTAAATTTATTGAAACTAGCCATTGTAAACAACGGACCCCAAGTAGCACCAAGAGAATAAAACACTTGAATAGCAGCTTCCATCCATACCTAAAAAAAAACATATTGATTTCACGATGTGTCATCACATAAATCTCATCTAATGGAATTTTGACATCAATACAACAACTGAGTCTATGTTCGCGACAGAAGATGGATTTGTTTATATTAAGTAAAAATATCAAATTTATATATATATTTATTTATATTGTATTTTTTTATATTTGTGGCCAGAAGAATAATAAACACTTTAAGAAGTTCAACTTAAATAAAAACCCTTTTATGTAAAGAAATTTAAATATCCAATGAAGCTTGTTCGGGTTAAATTTAAAAAAAAACACATATTAACAATAGTAACAGAAGCAAATGAGAAAATCCAGTAACTGTTTGATTCATTGACGACTTTAAATCAAAATTGGACCAACATAATTCATATATTACAATAATCGTATTGAATAAGAACAACTATTTTTAAAACTTTTTACCATTACCTGATCAACACCTTTGTGCATTTGTGTGTTCAAATGTATTATTTGCAAGTCATACAATTCTGGGACAGTCTTTCAATTTACTGTCTGGACCTCGGTGGCCGAATGGTCTAATCATTAGAAAAAAGAAGTCTAACTACTGTATCACTAGCCTATCAACACTGAGGTTGTGAGTTCGAATCCCGCACGTGGCAGGTACGTTTGACACCAATCTTAATTTACTAGGGTTGTCAGTTTTCCTACCCAAGGTCGGTGGTTTTCTCCGGGCACTCCGGCTTTCTCCACTAATAAAAACTGACCGCCACGAAATAGCACAATAGTGGCGTTTAACATCAATCAATCAATCATTTATATTTACTGTCGAATTAAGGTTGTTGAAGCATATTATTCTTTGCTTCTTTTCGGTTTCTTTTGGTTTATTACACAGACTTTTTTTCGCAATAAGGAATTAAGCTTCTTGCTATTGTAAACACGACGAAATATAACAAGATGAAAATTACTTTAATAATTTACAAGTTTAACCTTCAACATTGGAAAATCATTTTTAAATTCATTGGTTCAAAAATAAATTAGAACAATTGCTTTAACTACATACATATAGCTTAGCCACATAAGCGATCCACGTATAGACAAGTATGCAAATTCATGGCACAGTTCTTTTCAATTAGTTTTGATGTCTTTTGTCCATTGCAGCTAAACCTCGTATATATATACATATTGAAGATATACACCTGCTATTATTCTCTTTTCAGCTTTCAAAAATAAAACTGTTTTACGTATTCATTTGTTACCCCAGCCTTTATTTTAAAATAATAAGTAGGAAATATATTAAAAACGGTTCCCTTAAAGGATCCATTAAAAAGTCGCTGACATGTTTTGTCTAGTTTGTAAGGTCGTTTAAGACTTAGACTTCATAATGAACGAATATATAAAAGGTTTATCAAACTAGTATCCAATATTAAACTACCTCCAACGAATTTTGTTTTATATAAATGCAGCAAAACTGTATGTATAAAAATAAGAAGATGTTGTATGATTGCAAATGAGACAACTCACCACCAGAAACCAATGACATGGAAGTTATCAACCATAGCTCACCGTACGGCCTTCAACAATGAGCATAACCCATACAGCATAGTCAGCTATAAAAGGCCCCGAAATGACTTATGTAAAACAATTCAAACAAGAAAACTAACGGCCTGATTTATGTACAAAATAATGAATGAAAAACAAATATAATGTACATCATCAAACTACAACCACTAAATTACAGGCTCCTGACTTGGGACAGGTACAAACAGAATGTGGCGGGGTCAAACTAGTTTGCTGGCGCCAAACCTTCCACCTAACCTGGGACAGTGGCGTTACAGAACAACATAAGAACAAAATATAATAACAAACAAAACAATCATGCATGTAAGATTAAAATATTTATTTTTATGTTAAACAGTAGGCTTATATTTTTGTATGTTGTCAAAGCATATCATTGTAAAAATAAAATCGTAAATCGTAAATACCTGCAGTTTAAGCAATTTGCTAAAATCTGGCTTCAAATATAAGATCACTCCATCGATAGATCCATCTAGGGTTAATCCTTTGACGAGGACGATAGTTAGAAGAACATACGGCAAAGTGGCTGTAACGTAAACAACCTAGAAACATAAGAAACATAACGAATTGTAATTAGCAGGATCTGTCGATATGTGGAGGAAGATCTGCTTTCCTTTCCGAAGCACAAGAGATCACCGCGGTTTTTGGTGGGATATGTGTGGCTCAGTCTTTGGTTTTCTATGTTATGCTTGTTAACTGTTGTTTGTATTTTGGTCGTGTTTTGTTTTTTTGCCATGGCATTGTCAATGTTTTGTTCGACTAATGAGTTTGAATTCCCTTTGGTATTTATTTTTTTGAACAGAGGCTCCTGACTTGGGACAGGTGCAAAAATGCGACGGGGTTAAACATATTTTGTGAGATCTCAACCCTCCCCTATACCACTAGCCAATGTAGAATAAACAAACACATGGCAATACGCACAGTAAAACTCAGCTTTAAAGAAGTCCGAGTCCGATGTCAGAATAAGTAACAGAAGAAACTAAGCAAAATGACAATGATACATAAATTAACAAAGGACTACTAGCAGTTACTGACATGCCAGCTCCAGACCTCAATTAAACTGATTGAAAGATTATGTCTTCATCATATGAAAATCAAGCACAATCCCTCCCGTTAGGGGTTTAGTATCATACCAGCATATACACCAATTGTTAGTTCATTTTGAAAACTTAGTAATTAACCTCCCTAAATAACAGAACCGGCAATTGAGTAGTACGTAATAAGTATAGCTAAAATCATATTAAATTTAGTATTGCCTTTCCAACAGATTTTACGCCTTTACTTATACACAAACAGATGAGTAACCATGCTCCAGACAAGGATAGGGCCAATCGCCAGTTTAGGTCTCCAATATCATGTATTCCAGAAGACATCTGAAGAACGTTATACCTGAAACATATTCCAAAACTATCAGAAATATTTTATATGTTACCATTCTCAACAAAAATTTATGAAACTATTTTCCTTTTTATACTTTTATTTACAAACGTGCAAGCCTTATACAACTTTTACATGTATATCATACTAAACATTCCATCGTACTCGTTATATTTCTATTAGTCCCTGAGGGTATCATCAGCTAAGTAGTCAGTGCTTTGGTACTGACATGATTTATAACAACTTTCTCAAATTGTCTGTCAATAAATTTAGAAATTATTAAGAAACAAAGGTTCCTCAGGCAAAGTTGACCTTAGATAGATTTGACTTTTATGTTTAGTTCTCTTTCAGTTTGATTGTTCTTCAAGATGTTTGATACTCTTACATCCCTGGCTTTCAAAGTTTTGGCTTTGAACGTTCCTGATGAAGGTAAATCACTAAAAACCTGGACCCATACAATTTATAAATTGTTGTTTTCATTTTGGTCAACACTGGGTGTATACCACTGCTGGTGGACTATTATTCCCCGATGGTATCATAAGCTCAGTAGTCAGTGCTTCGGTATTGACATGATTCATGACACAAAAAAATGATGCTTTGTACGATTTTCATCAGAATTGAAGAGGACGAAATAAAAAACGATAATATTCACTTATCAGGACTGATAAAATAACAAATTATAAATTTAATGCGTCCAAACGCATTTCTGGGTTTACATTCACCACGAATGCTCAAAGCCAAAAGTTTGAAAGTCAAGGATGTATAAGTACCGAAACATTTGAAGAGCTTTATAACTAAAAAAAGACCCTAAAATAATAGCCAAACCTTTCTAAGGTTGGAACCTCAGTTTCTTAATAATTTCTTAATTCATTGACAGACAATTTTAAAAAGATGTGTTATTTTAGATGTAGACACTTCAGGAAAAACTGTATAATCGATCTTTTCCATTTGAGATTTAAGGAAAAATTACGGATATAAAACAAAAGACGTCAATTTAAAAAAAAAATAATCTTACTGGTCCTGGGCAAAAAAGCTAATGAATATAGCCAGAAAAACATTACTTAGAACAGAAACCTTCATTTGTTTATAGCAGATAAAGTTTTTTATTCTTAATTTGGGTTATGATATGTAATATGAAGGACTTTTGTATGGAACTTACTGCCAAAATTCCTCCTGAGCAGTCATCAACTTTGAAGTATCATTTGTCCACGTATATTCGTTTGAAGTGGTTGTGTTATAAACACCCATGTTGAGCATTTTAAACGTTAAATTGTTATTTTGAGTGGTAAAGTTTCTTCCTTGATCAAGAACGCCACGATCAGTTACGCATTGTGGACTATTCCATGTATTGTCACATGTAGTCCAAGGTAAAGGACCAATGAAAGAATTACCAAGATAATAAATAGTCCACGCGAGAATAATGTTATAGTAAATACTGCATACGACATTCATGATTGCCATACCAATGCCAACACCTGCAAATATTATTTGTACATATGATATATAAAAATGATTAACAAACAATATACATACCTTTGTAATAAAAAAAACTTATATGTTATATTTTGAAATGAATATTTACTTGCTAATTCACACTCATAACAGATAAGACTGTCGAGTTTGAATAAATATTATGATTTTTATGTACGAGTTATGTTTTATCACAGTGTTAATAATGTCACAATTACGATCGTTTTGTGATAAGTTTGAAAAAAATCTTTGGTAGAAAATTTTTCTATCAACAGATAAATAAATTACTTTGAGTTTGTTTTCAAAAACATTACACTTTGCCATGCGGTTATATATCGTAAATCTTTTTGTATAGCTGTTAGCGGGTCTTCTGTACAACAATATAACTCAATGCTGTTTATCTAGTTTTGTTTTGCTTTATTACGTTTCCTTAAGAAATTGATAGAATTAAAATAGTATTCTCATAGATGGCCTTATTAGAATTGGGCAGAAATTTACCGAATTTTTGGTTTTTAATGTTGCTCAACTTATTATTTGATTTGATCTTTCAACTGTTTTGATGAGAGCGCTATTGACGATTCTGTACAGACAAAAACGCTCGTCTGGTGTGCCAAACTGTTAGCCTGTTATCTTTGATGAGTTTTTACATCACTTATTAATCTCATGATTAAAGTAAAAAAAAAAACAGATTACGTGATTTTTGTCATACCTTTAAATATCGGGCATACCTCCCATACATGCAGCAGTCCTTGACCTGAAAATTGTCCGACAGCAGTTTCCAAGAAAAATAGAGGAATGCCAAATAAAAGCAAACATATGAAATACGGTATCAAAAATGCACCTACAATAAATTTGCAAATTTAAAGATTAATCTGTATTACTATCAAGCTATAAACATTCGTATTCAAATGTCCTGGCGATACTGATGTTTTGACATTTGACAAAGGCATGCTTTCCTTCAGATTGCGTATGACGTCCTTACACTAAATCTGGTGTACTGATTAAAGTCATTAATGAGTGTGCAACATCAACGCTACGTGTACTAGTGTAACATGCTTTTTAATTACAGAAAACGAACGCTATGTGTAAGAAAACGTGGTTTAAATTATTGAAAGCGCTTTTATTACACAAAGGGCTGCAACGTATCCCATTATTTCACAATAAACTTATTAAAAAGTAAAATCACAAAAATACTGAACTCCGAGGAAAATTCAAAAAGGAAAGTCCTCAATCAAATGGCAAAATCAAAAGTTCAAACACATCAAACGAATGGATAACAACTGTCACATTCCTGACTTGGTACAGGCATTTTCTTATGTAGAAAATGGTGGATTGAACCTGGTTTTATGGCTAGCCAAACCTCTCACTTGTATGACAGTCGCATTAAAACATGTACTGGTTTAATTAAATGCTTTTTCTATGATTTTAATGGGGTTTCTTCGAGCTATGAGTTTTGATTCTGCCTTTTATATCGTCCGCTTTTTTGTAATTCTCTCAGTCTCAACCTTTTGCTAATGATAAAATGTGTGTGATGTAAGTACCATTTAGAAGGGCTTTTCCTAACCGAATGGACGTGTTTTTTCGACAAATATCGGTTTAAATCGCTTCATTTTTTTACAATAAATACAGTAGCTGTTCGAAACAAACACTTTCTGTTTTTTGAAAAAAAAGCCTAGGAATCCCGATCTACTTAACTTTGTCAATTACTTACCGGAGAGTGGGATTTCTACCCAAGTATACTGGTTGGGGCCTGGTTTATTTTTTGTTATTCCGACCGTTTTGTACTTTTCCTCTCAAGAGATATATAATGGTGCTCAAGAGACATATATCGTGTGTACTGCGATTGGTGTCATACATTAGTGTTACACCTGCGTCACATATTAAGTTCAGGAGCCTCGGTGGCCTAGTGGTCTAAGTAGTTGCTACTGTAATCACTAGCCAGTTAACACTAAGGTTGTGAGTTCAAACCCCGCTCGTGCGGGTGCACTCGACTCCAATCTTAATTGACTAGGATTGTCAGTTTTCCTATCGAAGGTCGGTGGCTTTCTCCGGGCACTCCGGCTTCCTCCAACAATAAAAACTGGCCGCCACAAAAAAGCCCAAAAGTGGTGCTTAAAAGTGGCGTTAAAACACAAAAAATCAAAATCAAATCATATTAAGTTCACTGCTACAAACTCATATCCGTGTATGCAGAAAATGTGGTAAACCCCCTTCAAACAATTTATTCTATTTTACATATTATCATCAAGAAAATGAGTTAAGTATTACCCCTTTTCACTTAAAATTAGTGGATTCAAAATTTTGAAAGCTGCGATTTATCTTAAATGGCAATCATACTTTCATGGTTGATTTTTTGTTCAATTCACCATTTCTTTTTCATATTATATAGAGTAGTGCAGTTATAAAAATATACAAACCTCCACCGTTTCTTAAACAGATATATGGAAAGCGCCATAAGTTTCCCAAACCAACTGAATAACCAAGCATTGTTAAAAAGTACTCAATTTTTCTCCCCCACTGTCCTCTTGTAGCGCTTTCATCTTCTGTAATTGGTGATTCGTTTGAACTGCTCATCCTGTTCAATTATATCCTAAGAAAAATTAAAAAAATTGCAGTATCCTTGAGTTAGTTTTTCTGAAACTCTGAACAATAAACATTACAACGACAACATCTTTGTATTTAATTTTTTCTAGAAATTACAGTGACACGCTGATTACTTTAAATTTGTTTTCCCTAATCCAAATCTCTTTAAAATGACATTCAACTGAACATTGATTGATTGCCTCTGTTTGGCGCTTAACATATCAAATATTTCATGTATTTTCAGACGAACGAATCAGAATCCGACAACTCAATCAATAGAGCGAACTTTTGCACTGTACAACCAATTCTTATGATCAATTGAAAACACAATATATCTATTAGGTTGGTTTGACTGGGACTTCAAAAGACTCATCAAAGATTCCAGGCTTATAATTGTGTACGCCAGACTTGCGTTTCGTCTACAAAAGTTTCATAAGTGACACTCGAATCAAAAAGGTTAAAAGGCAAAATCAAGTACGAAGTCTAGAATTCGTTGCTGTAACATGAGTAACCATAAATGATCATCTAAAGAAATAACTAGGTTGATGAAATTACAAAGTTTCTAGTCCCTTGTTTTTGTATATAAAACGTTAAAATTTCCAGTAGGACACATACAATGTCTAAAGTCAAAAGACCCGTTACTTCTTTGACAGAATTGAAGTTCATCATTTAGGCAATTAATACAAATTCAAAAGCAGGGTCCTGATTAGAGAAGCAGCAAAATCCTGAGACATAGAAACAGTTTTTTTCTGATTGACAGTGTATATATAAAATAAATTAACTAGATATTCTTTAACAATTACAGCAGGACTTACAAAAGCATCCTTTAGGTATCCAACGATTATCAGAACTATAAGAAGTTGTCGAATTGAAAAGAAAATATGTATACAAAATAAATCGAACTGTGTGAATAAGTTATCCATGAAGATTAGTCCAATACATTTCTTATGTCAATCTCAGCAATATATAAGCAACAATGAGGTTATCCAGCAATGCTCTAAAAGTTCATGTCTTTAATTTAATTGATATGACCTGTCTATGATTTCCTATTAAAGTGAAAAGTAAAATAACAAAAATACCGAACACTAAAGAAAATTCAAAACGGAAAGTCTCTTAACAAATGGCAAAATCAAAAGCTCAAACATATCAAACATATCAAACGAATGGAAAACAACTATCATATTTCTGACTGGCATTTCCTTATTATTATTATTATATTTATTACAAGGCATTTTTAAAGCGCATTATATAACAATACAATTACTCTTAGCGCTTTACATGTTTAAAAATATACACAAATTCGTACATACACGAAACTGCAAAGTAAAATATACATTTAAAAGCAACTTATTTTTCGAAATTGCCGAATGCTACTACTTTGTATTCATAAAATATGTTACCGAAAGACAACGACTCATAGTAAAAAGTTATATCCAAATATACAGAAACACAACAAATCAAATTCAAAAGTATAAATATTATTGTAGGAAATCAGTCAAACACAATAAATCACAGATCCAGGTCTATACTATAAGATCCACAAAAGTAACTTTGAATAAATGCGTCTTTAGTCCTTTTTTAAACAGCTCAAGTAATTGTTCATTACGAAGACTTGCTGGAAGGCTATTCCACAGAGTCCAAGCCGCCACATCGAACCTACGCTCACCATACATTTTGTTCCGTGCTTTTTTTTGGCATCTCGATTAAAGCAGCATTTTCAGATCGCAAGGATCGTGCCAGATTGTAAAAATGTATGAGTTCTCTAAAAGAGGGACGAAAGATACCAAAGGGACAGTCAAACTCATAGATCGAAAACAAACTGACAACGCCATGGCCAAAAATAAAAAGACAAACAGACAAATAATAGTACAGATGACACAACATAGAAAACTAAAGACTAAGCAACACGATACGAAAGAGCAAGTCCATGTAAGGCTTTGACTGCGTTTATCAACAGTTTATACTGGCATCGGAATTTAAATGGTAACCAATGAAGAGTCACAAGTGTTGGAGTTACATGTTCAAACTTCTTTTTGCGGGTTAATAGCCTGGCAGCGGTGTTCTGAACACGCTGAAGTTTGGATAGAATCGAGGCATTCACACCATAAATTCAAGCATTACCATAACCCATTCGTGACGTAACAAGAGAGCGTACTACAGTTTTTGCAAGCGTCCTCTGTTATATGGGATCGAATCCGTCCTATGTTACGAATCTGATGAAAACAGGATTTGGTAATTGCTGAAGTCTGTTGCTGCACGCTGAGGGTTTCGAACACATGACGATTCACTTATTATTCCATCAAAATTCAGTTGTAACTTACCAAGACTTTTGGCTTTGTGTTTTAGAGCGAAAACAATCAACTCGGTCTAGTCCTGGTTTAACTTTAAAATGTTCGTACACATCCAAATTTTGATATCTTACAAACAAGCCTCTAGACGCTCGGAGATGTCATCCCAGTTATCTAATGGTTTGATGACTTGGTAAATTTGTGTATCATCCGCATAGCAGTGATATGCCATACCATGCTTCTTACAGATGTCACTAACTGGTTTCGAAAACATGGAATAAAGTCTTTGTCCCAGCACGGAACACAGTGGGACACCATATTTCAGATATACCAAACGAATACTGTAGACGTCGAACGCTGCTGAAAGATCCAACATCAGCAATATTACACAAGAGTTATTGTCAAGTGCATAGGTAATGTCATGATGAACACGGATCAGTGCTGTTTCAGTTGAATGGCCGATGCGATATGCTGACTGCATATCGTCATGTAAAGAGTTCCTAATCTTGTGTCGACAACTCTCTTGACAACTTTGGATACAAATGGCAAGTTTGACAACGGGCGGTAATTTTTGAGAACTTCATTGTCTAGGTTTGGTTACTTTAGTGATGGCCGCACAACTGTCTCTTTGAAAGTTGAAGTTACGCTCGTTCGACTCAGCCAACGACATGTTCACAATGCTCGTAATAACATGCGCTAAAGTATCTAGGCACTGTTTGAGAAGGTGTGTCGGCAAGGGGTCCAGTTCAAAAGATTTAGATGGCGCTTTCAAAATGATTTTCCTGACTTCATCGAGTGTTGCAGGAGGTAGAACTTGTAAATACACGCCCTTGAATTTCTGATCAGCTGATAGATAATCACTAATTCCCGACATTTCGCCAATCGATGCACATAATCCATTCCGACTTGTGTTAAATTTGACAAGAAAAAATTCACAAAACCTATTTGATAAATCCTTTTCATCGTGATACGATGGCAAAACCACTTCACGTTTGTATCCCATTAGATCTCCAGTTATTTTATGTAACTGTTTCTGGTCGCTACTGATCTCGGCAATTTTGTTCGAATAATAGTCCCTCTTACATTTGAAAAGCTGTTTATTTGTCTGGAGGCATTTTTCTTTGTACAATTGCTGATGAAAAGATGTATATTCATCTACACGATTCGAATAATATGTCTACACATGTAATTTAAATAAATATATTACTTATTTTCTGAAAAACTTACAGTTTTGTTCGCTATTTTACGCAGGGCAACTGATACTGATATAGAATATTTGGTCTTTCGCATTTTTCGCTCCGGTCTCCGACGTTCCTTTTTAAAAATTCGTCTGTGTACCACTCAGTATTATGTCTACTTGTTATTGTCTTTGACTGAATTGCAGCATGCTTGTCGATCACTGACTTAAGTTGAGAATTGTAGCTTTCAACGAATCGTTCAACAGACTCTTGTTTGGTGTCAGAATTTGAGATGTCATCAGTTAAATCAGACATTTCGATTTCATTGTAAATGCAGTATGTAATTGTTTTTTGCTGTTTCGGTGGTTTTGAAACATTAAATTTGGTCAGACGCTCTTGAATACCGAATGAGTTAAGAAATGTATATCGCATATGCAGGTGAAGTTGGTATATTGATACTAAGATGGGAAAATTTATTATTTCAAAATTATAATCGTCTCGTTTGCCATAGATTCTGGTACTGAGATGACCGCTTATGTCAAATTCGAGGTATACGTCTAAAAATGATTCGGAGGAAGCAGTGTCTGCTGTTCATTTAATTTCTAGTGCTGAAGGATATATTAATGGAACCCAATCAAAAACGTTTCGATTGTTAATGGAAAGAACATCAATATATATGAATGTGAAATTAAAGCTTCTTTGATCTTCTTGTTTTTGACAAGTGTTTTCATTAAGATAAATGTGACAATTGATGAACAATTTTCTGTTTTAGTTCGTGATAAATCAAATAGTTTTACCATATTCTGATTGACCTATGGGTGGCTATATTTGGATGTATATTCATCTACACGATTCGAATAATAAGTCTACACATGTAATTTGAATAAATATAGTACTTATTTTCTGAAAAACTTACAGTTTTGTTCGCTATTTTACACAGGGCAACTGATACTGATGTAGAATATTTGTTATCTGAGATAAACGTATATATATTCTTTTCTTTTTCCTTAGTTATTCATTTTTTTAATATATGTATGCCTGAAAGGTTTTTAAAATCTTTATATACAACAATTTAAAGATTTCAAACAGTTGCAATCGTTAAATAAAATAAAAGAGTCAAACTACTGCCTTCTAATAAAGTGCTTTAATTCAAATTTTATGTGAACATTTATTTGAAAAACAGCTATTTGGTTAATGCATAAACTATTATAACATGTGTTACCTTAAATATTTTCCAGTTCAACAGACCAAATCAACCATCAACACCCGCCTTTTCCGACAAAATAAACGTACTAACGAAGACAACCAACAACGAAATACGCATGGTCCAGATATATCGACCAAAATAATGTCATACTCTAAGCTATGCGTATCATAAAGAGATGGAAAATAGACTAATTTACAATCCTAGTTTGGTGGTGGTATAAATGAATACATTAGTGTAAATCCGAACAACAAAAATTAAGTATGGAAGTAATGCATTTACACATACTTTGTGGGTAAAAATAATATCTTGACATAAAAAAGTTTAATTTAATATTCAATGATAGAAATTCATCTTTTAATTATTAATCTTAATTCATTAAATTTATCAATTTCCATAGTAAGTGTAATTGCATGTGTACATGTGAACTCCAAATAGTTTAATTCTGATACATAAAAAGTGATAACAGGAAACATCTACAGCACAATACAAAAGACCCCACATACCATTAACAACCGACCCCTCCAATTAATCAGACAAACAGACAAAAACAGACACCAGCGAACAACAATGAACCACACATGGTTCAGAAAGCCCGGAACAGGCACAAATGTGCTGGGGTTAAACTAGTGCGCACAAACCTCTTCCTTTGCCTATGCAAACCACATGTCGTTAAACCAAAACACACAACAAAATCACTAACAACAGGATGTATCATTCTCTGTGTTATAGTTCTATCAACAACATTACAATGAAAGATAGGGTAGTGAAAAATACTTTCTAATATTGAAACAAAAACCTATTATATTTCAAGATAAGATGCTGATACCGAGTGCAGGATTTTAGTGAAAAGATTAGAAAATTAATGGTGAAGTAAATGTAAATAGTAACTAGATGCTTGTTTGTTCAAAAATAGGACTTGTGTTTCTAATGAATTCATTATCAACACACTTAGTGTGGTTTATGTGCGTAAATAAATAAGAGAAGGGCAGTGATACGTGTCTGGTCAACTATTGATATAATATGCATTTTGTTTGTTTAGGAAAAGGCGTCTTCAGATGTAAACACCAAATCAATAGTATTATTCATTAAAAGTAAATTAAAACTTACCAAAGCGATAACTGAAATGTTAGAAACAAAAATTTACTGATTGTATCTAAAAAAAGTGCTTTAATTAAATAAAGAATAAATTCTTTATTCTATGAAGGTAACTCATTTAACAATTAATATCTTTATTGTCATATAAACATAATTAGTTTGTGACAAAACCAAAAACAAACATAATATATATATAAGAAGATGTAGTATGAGTGCCAATGAGACAACTCTCTATCCAAGTCAAAAATTTATAAAAGTAAACTATTATAGGTCAAAGTACGGTCTTCAACACGGAGCCTTGGCTCACACCGAACAGTAAGCTATAAAGGGCCCCACAAAATTACTAGTGTAAAACCATTCTAACGGGAAAACCAACGGTCTAATCTATATAAAAAACAAGAAACGAGAAACACTTATGAACCACACCAACAAACGACAACTACTGAACATCAGATTCCTGACTAATATAATAATATAGCACAGAAATAACGATTCTATAAGAAATGAACACATGGAAAACAATTATAAGACTTCTGTCCTCAGTTCTATTGACTGTTTTATAACGATAACATGGTAATCTTCTTCATACTAGGAACGCCACAGCTGCCTTATAATAAGGATAATCATATCATTAAGGGTAGAGATGTATCATTAAGCAAATGTTCTATACTATAACGACATTTGACTATACTACTCTGTCAATTTGTTATATCACTAAGATAAATTTATATATTACAAAGACGTTTTGATATAACATGAAGCTACCTTGTCATACCAATTTGTCATTGTAACATACTATTATGTGATATTGCTATATCATAAAGATATATTTTACACTATAAAGGCATCTTAATATAACATTAAGCAACTTTTGCATACTATTTTGTCACTTCAATATATTATTATGATACATTTGTATACTATACAATCATTTCGATGTAACATGGAGCAATTTTGTCAAACTATTCTGTCATATTACTATCTTATAAAGACACATTTCTATATCAAGCTACCAATTCTTATACCACGAGGTGTCATTTCTATACCAGTTGACTATGAGGAGTTGAAAAGACTTGATGTCGACACGATAGGCGACAAATATAGGTTGGTACCCCTATAAACAAATAAACAAACTAAAACAAAATAACATACAAACATAAAACAAAATGATGGCCTATATTCTTTTCGCAAAATTTTAATTATCATGCAAACAACCTGTTTTCTAGATACTTTACTTAAAGCACGTGTTTGCAAATCATGTTGACAGGTACGGTACAAAATGTATTTCGTATCCGTACCCTAATCACATTTTAGCCGTATTCTTGAATATCATTATTAACTTGAAGCTGAAAAATAGTCCAGATCGGCAGATGTTTGAAATGGCATTATTGTAAAAATCAAACTGATGTGTAAAATGAAGTTAACACATCAATGCTTAAAGTTGATAAATCTGTACTTTCCTATCCAAATTTTACGAATTTCTTTCGGGGTCATGGTGAGGGGGCGGTGCACTTTAATATTCAATTGATAGCGGGTGCTGCAGGGTTTCTTGTATCCCACCCTTTTCATATAATTTAGATTTTAAAAATGTACACCTTTTCATAATTTGCGTACATATAAGTGTAACCTTTTCCATATTGGTTGGGTTTTCTCTGATGTGTTGGAAAATTGAATACCAAAGTGTCGAAGAGGGAACATTTGTGGACAGAAACACAGCCATGAACACCCAGACTTTCAGATATTAAAAAATACCGGGCTTTTTATTTAACAAGTAATGTGAACTTTTTTTTATCTTATTATATATTTCTGATATTTTCTCCTACCTATTCAGATATTATTTAACTGGAGAATGTGACCTGTTCCAGCCGCACGACCTATAAACTAGTATTATAGAAAGTGCCCATCCTCTGAGATGACAACACGCTTAAAGCATTTATGTATTGATTTTTTATGATTGGAAGGTGTTTCAAAAACAGAAGAGTTCATCATTGGTTTCTGTTCCCCAACCGAACGTATCTCCTCTGAAATCACTGGACCAATCTAAACCAACTTTGGCCGCAGTAATGGTCAGTAGGCGTTCCTAGGAGTCTTCTGGTTTGGTATTGTGGCTCTGGCTGTTTTCTGAAATCTAAAATGGGGGATCATTTTTTGAGGATGGGAACTTGTAAAAATTGATGTCGTCTCTATTTCTAGTGGGATTCTTTTTAAAATCAAATTGAGGTTCACTCTCATGGAAACATTAGTTGAGCTCGATTTTCAGAAAAATCTGAAGTGAAGGACCTTTTCTTGGGATATGTCTTGTAAAATTGCACAGAAAAATTGATATCGCCTGTATAGCGTCTCCATTTCTTGTCAGGATCTCTTCAAATTCAAGCTGTGTTTTACTCATAGAAACCTTGGATGAGTCCGATTTTCAGAAAAATCTGAAATGATGGACATTGTCTTTGGGAGGGAGGAGGACTTGTTAAAATTGCACATAATAATTTGTTAACAAAGAGAAATGTCTCGCCTTTTTATTATTTTGATAAAATGCAAATGTTGAAATTAAAATAGCAAATACTTTTAACTTGTAAACTATGCGAAGTATTCAAAGTCAATGAACCATAACTGAAGGTACATTGCCAATTAATATTCATGGAAATGAGATGTGCTAAAGGTAATACAGCTGCATAACAAGTACCATTGGCCTACCACGAGTGTTTCCCCATAAACTGACCTATAATCACAAACTAATATATGTAAACTAAGCAAACGTTTCAAAGCCAATAGACCATGACTTAGCGGGTGAAGCCAAAAAATCTTTAGGAAATGAGACGTACCAATGCTAATCCAGTTGCATACCAAATATCATTAGCCTACCACTAGTGGTTCCCGAGAAACGTACCTAATCCTGAACTAATACATTGTTGGTGATACCGCCGCTGACACCGGAAAACACCATACCTATGTCTCTCTTTTTGACTCCGTCAAGGAGAGACAAAAAATAATGTATCTGGATAGCGTCTCTATTTTTTGTATGAGCCTATTCAGATTCAAACTGAGGTTTACTCCCATGGATTTTTGTATCAAGTGAGGGGGCTTGAGGGTAATTGTGCGCACACACTAAAGTTCATTGATTATTATATATAAAGATAAGAAGATGTGGTATGATTGCATGCCAAGAAATTGCCTCCGTTGAAATTTTGCAAATATCCCATACAGCAAATTACGCGGATGATTAATATTGACGATTTGGTATATGACCGTGTTTAAAGCGACACGTACATAAAGGTAATAAATTAATTTGTTGAATGAAAACAAATAGTTAACTACTAATG
This sequence comes from Mytilus coruscus, assembly GCA_017311375.1. Lineage (NCBI taxonomy): Eukaryota > Metazoa > Mollusca > Bivalvia > Mytilida > Mytilidae > Mytilus > Mytilus coruscus. Next base: position 119,151,393 of record CM029596.1, on the reverse strand, counting down.
GATGCCGTAGGAGGTCCACCAGAGTAACAGATGGAGAACTCAGGGTTATAATTCATAGAACAGACAAGGTGCAGTGGCAAATATTTCATGTATATTTTAAACACAGAGAGGGTTACCCCGGCACCCTTTGCCAAACAAAACCTTCTTTTTCTTCTATGTGCCTTCGAATTTTATGTTTTGAATTGTAGTTTCATTTTCCATATTCGGTATTTATTCTAATGTAAGCTCCATGTGGTAAAATCACGTGATGCAGGAATATATTATCTTGGAGTTAGGCTATTTCTTTTCTTTTCGGGCGGACAACACGTATGTGTATAACGGCACTGTAGATTTTCTAATTAATTAAAGAGAGTTGCTGGTCCCGTACATGAATAGATCGGTTAGAAAGCGAGGTTTTAATTTAATTAGATTGGAAAGCTTAATTCGAGTGTTGAAGATGAAGAACGCAAAAAAGGGAGGGGGTGTTCCACAGGGAATATTTTATCTTATGAATTTTAAATTTGAAAGGTTTCTGTTTTTATTTAAATAAAAGAGAGAAAAAATGTTAGACAAATTGTGAATGGTCTTTCTTCTTTTCTCCCATGCCAAGAAATTGCCTCCGTTGAAATTTTGCAAATATCCCATAGAGCAAATGACACGGATAATTAATATTGACAATTTGGTTTATGGCCGTGTTCAAAGCGACACGTACATGGTGGTAATAAATTAATTTGTTGAATGAAAACAAATCTTTAACTACTAATGGGTGCCGTAGGAGGTCCACCGGAATTTTGACCGAGGATTTCTTGGCATGCCAATGAGGAAACTCTCCACAAGCGGCCAAATGACAAGGAAATTAATAACTATAGGTCACCGTACAACCTTCAACAATGAGGAAAGCCAATACAGCAAATTCAGCTATAAAAGGCCCCTTAATGACATATGTAAAACAATTCAAACGAAAAAGCTAACTTATGTACAAAATAGTAATCGAAAACAAATATGTTACACAGCAACAAACGACAGCCACAGAATGTATATACAGATTGTGGTGGATTAAACTAGTTTGGAGGTGACAGACACTCCCCCTAACCTGGGACAGTGGTGTAACAGTAAAACATTAGAACAAACTATTAAAGTCAGTTGAAAAATACTTAACTCAACAGAGTGATACAAATGGAAACACCTCTTACAAAAACACAGATTGGACGTGGACGGGTACTTATACATCCACACAACAGAAATACACCAAGTACAGAATTGAGAGTACTCGCAGTTACTGACAGCTAGTTCAAAGCCAATAACAACTAATGAAAAAGATCATGCATCTAAGGCTATGTCTTTATGTCAAATACTTTTTTATTTAAGAATTTGTGGTAGCTATGATTTCATTTTTTTCATTATGTCGGGGTCATTTGGTGCTTGTTATGTGGTGCGGACTGTTGTTCCATATTGAAGACCACACGGCGACCCCTAGATGATGAAAATTTTGCCATGTTCTATTTCATCAAGATGGGGTCTCATTGACGCGTACTCTTTATCTTTTCTTTTTCATATGCTTGTAAGATTGTAAACTATAGGATAGGACTATCTTGATTATTGGTAATTTCAAGATTACAATAAGATTGGTTGTATTGCTGACTCTGAGAAATAACATTTACACATTTGATGAAATCGTCTATTCCACTGGTTGTAGGTGGACCAGGTGTCTGGAAAAAGTACAGAAGTCGTTAGTGAATCTCTGTATCTCTGCCACAAGGTTACGGCAATTGGACAAAAACTTGTCTAATGAATTGTAAGAATTTCCTGCAAAACTCTTCTGTCTGCCATATTCACGTCGAATTTATTAAATTCTACATAACCAAAAAACTTGCGCCTTTTTTTTTATTCCTTGTTATATCAGTACGTCTTTATAGTATAGTATAATCTCTGATTATGATATAGTTAGCTGTAGGAATAGCACAGTGAGGTGATAAGATAGTATAAAAAGGTGACTCCATATATATTATATCAAGATGTCTTTGTAGTATACGACTTTATCGTCGTAGGATAGTAATATGATAGAATAGTATGAAAAAGTTGCTCCATGTTATATCGATATGTTTGTATAGTATGTATAGTATACAAAGTATCGTAATAAGAAAATAACATCACATAATAATATACTGAAGTGACAAAATAGTATGAAAAAGTTGCTTTATGTTATATTGTCTTTATAGTATAAAATGTATCTTTATGATATAGCAATATCACATAATAGTATAGTACAATGCCAATTTGGTATGAAAAGGTAGCTTCATGTTATATGAAGATGTCTTCATAGTATGAAATAATATCTTCATGACAAAGTGAAATGACAGAATAGTATGAAAAGGTGACTCCATGTTATATCAAAACGTCTTTGTAGTATATAAATTTATCTTAGTGATATAACAAATTGACAGAGTAGTATAGTCAAATGTCGTTATGGTATAGAACATTTGCTTTTATGATATTATTAGTTGCATAGTGTGCTAGTGGTATATATGGGGTCAGTAAATTCCATATGGGGTGAGAGCGAAGCTCGAATCCCCATATGGAATTTACTGACCCCATATATACCGTATTACGTCACTAGCACACTATGTAACGAATTTATCTTACCGACTATCTTAACGTGTGAAATTTAGACTAGTGACCTATCAAAAAGAGCAAGTCTTCAATAGCGTTAGCATTAAGAAACTACTTCCATTGATCCTACTAAGACAGATGCCAACAATAACAACTTCTTAGGTTTAAATGTGTTTTATGAATTTATTTCAATCTTCATCATTATTTTTTTCGTCTTTTGGAACCTTTAAGATTTTTCTCAGTACAGTTTTGTTTATATAAAGGGACGTAACACCACTACTAACCGTGTATGAAATAAGCCCCGCCTCCCTACTAACCTAATATGGAATATACACGGTCTCCACGCGGACGCTTTTAACCAATCATATTCCTAGAAATGTATAGGCGGTAAGATAAATCTCTATCCTTAATGATATGTTTATCGTTATCATAAGGCAGCTGTGGCGTTCCATAGTATGCGTATGCGTATATACTCATATGGTCCGACCATACACGTATTGTAAAAATGAAATTTTGACTTAGATAATAATTTGGTAATCATAGTATCGTGATTAATGAAATGAAATGAACCTTACTCACAAGTTAAAGTTTTAGTAGAAGCATTTTTGCATGGTCATTATTAATTTGCCTTTAAGAAACACAATATGTCGACTCCGAAAATAACTAAATACAATCAATTAACGTAATCAATGCATCACTGGTAAATTATTAAGTCAGGGATTTCGTTACCATAAATTACGTAAAACTTTTACTAAATTCTTTCATAGATACAAAGATTTGATTTGTAAATTTGGCTGTACCTGTAGAAAACTGATTAAAAACGGTATTTCACATCCTAAACTTTACGGTAATATTGTACTTAAAGCGCGGAAATCACCATGTGATCCGTGTAAACTCATCGAACCTTTAAACAAACTTATTAGTAAAGGTTATCGTGCCAATGTTGTAATTAGATCTTTGAATATAGTTTACATTGGCACTAATATCGATTTTGTCATCAGCAAACTAAAACATAACTAAATTTGTATTCTTTTCAAACGGGATGTATAAAGACACACCCACGTTCATTTTGATCTATAAAGAGGTTAACTCCTAACTATCTTACTGCCTGTCGATACATTTATTATTGGCATTGCACAAGTCATGTCTTCTTTGACTGTCCATGACGTTAAATTACTAAATCCCTGGGATGTGTTTTAGTTGATTTTAGTCTCTGATGCATGATTTTTTATTATTCATTGTTTTTGGCTTTTAACTACCTGTCAGTAACTGCGAGTACTCTCAAATCGTACTTTCTTGTTGACCTGTTGATACTAATTGTAATGCTTTTTTGTTATTTAATGTTTACCTTTTCAGGGTTATATCTGGTCTATAAATCAGCTTTGATAAGTGTTTGGTATTACTATAAATTTTCACTTTTTCGTACTATAGACATTAAAATTATTTATTTTGTAAAATATTTCCTTTCTCCATTTGAACTGTACACGTATACCTAACAACAAAATTATTTTAATTTACCTGTGTTTAAAGTAATTGCAAATGGCTGATATTTTTGTTCAAGCATATTGTTTTTCTTAAATTGTTTAACATTTCACATGTTACTTTAATTATTCTTCCCTTAATTTATTTATTTTGTATTTGCATTGTATCATAGACCAAATTTATTTGTTCAGTCTATATTCACATGTCTTAATATGTCTTTTGATTGAGTTAAGCCATTTCAATTGATATTTTATAGTGTGCCTTTCTATGTTGTGATGTTAAACTATTGTTTCAGATAAGGGTGAAGGTTTGGTACCATTAAAACGTTAAAACCCGCTGCAATTGTTTGCACCTGTCCTAAGTCAGGAATCTGATGTTCAGTAGTTGTCGTTTGTTGATGTGGTTCATAAGTGTTTCTCGTTTTTTATATAGATTAGACCGTTGGTTTTCCCGTTTGAATGGTTTTACACTAGTAATTTTTGGGGCCCTTTATAGCTTGCTGTTCGGTGTGAGCCAAGGCTTACTTTTATAAATTTTGACTTGGATGGAGAGTTGTCTCATTGGCACTCATACCACATCTTCTTATATCTAAATAGAAGTAAACTGCTTTACACATTAGCAATTGGAACATTGAATCCACTTTTTTTCTTTATTTTGGTGTTTCAATTTGCTTTTTGTATATTAAAATGTCTTAAACATTTCAAATTAATTTCAATTAATATTTGATTTGTTCATCCACCTCTTTATACGATTAACAATTACGGTAGTTTATACCCCTCTATTCTTATGTAGAAACCACTGTTATTGTAAGATCGTAGGAATAAGAGCATGAAGAACACATCAGTTAAGTGAAAAAGTGGAAATAACAAGAAATTAAAGAAAATTTAATCTAAACGACGGGGGATGTCCATGCCCCAAACACCTGTGGTTCACGTACGGACGAAACTGTCGACAGGATAAAGGTGGTTAAAATTGACTCTAAATAGCGAAGGCAAGACAACAAATATACCATGATTCAGATAATATGTAACAAAGATAAAGGATTTCAGTTCATAACTTGTGCCGATTTTGGATCAGAGAACGATTTGTGTCTGATTAGGAAGTTTGAATTCATTCGAAAAATACCTATATGGTCTTAATACTCATATGGTCCGGCCCGTTAATAACCAAACGAGTATATACTCATATGGTCATGACCATACGCGTACGGTCCAAATACTCATATGGTCCGGAACACATATATATATATATATATATATATATATAGTAAACCAGTGACAACTCTACAACAGATTGATCCATCGGATCACCAGCAGTGATGGTGATACATGGCTGTGTACATTTTGTATATACAACTCGTCTAAACATCAGCCCAACAATGTTAGATCTGTAAATTTGCTTTCACAATTTTTTTGTTCTTCCCTCGCCGGGATTCGAACTCATGCTACTGAGATATCGTGACACCAAATCGCCTGCACTGTATCCGACACGCTAGACCACTCGACCACCTAGGCTTCACAAAAATAAAGCTTTCGGTGGCCGGGTGTTACCTTTCCTCGTCAGTTTTAATCTAGCGTTGTAATACAGTACATGATATATAAGGCATGAAGATGGAATTGTTACAGATCAGCTGAAATATCTATTGTAAAGGATCCTACAAATTGATGCAAGATACAGTCACAGAAATAATTATATTTATAAGTACGTCTGAACCAGTGACAACTCTACAACAGATTAATCCATCGGATCACCAGCAGTGATGGTGATACATGGCTGTGTACATTTTGTATATACAACTCGTCTAAACATCAGCCCAACAATGTTAGATCTGTAAATTTGCTTTCACAAATTTTTTGTTCTTCCCTCGCCGGGATTCGAACTCATACAGTGCAGGCGATCAGTTTTAATCTAGCGTCGTTATATAGTACATGATATATAAGGCATGAAGATGGAATTGTTACAGATCAGCTGAAATATCTATTGTAAAGGATCCTACAAATTAATGCAAGATACAGTCTCTGACTATATATAAAAATATTGTTTGCAGTGAGCCAAATATGTCGAAAAACTTTCAAGAGTAAGGGGAGATATACAAATAATGTGAATACACCAAACCCCGATCCAATCCATCAATTGCTTAATAAAGGCAACAGTAGTATACCGCTATTCAATAGTCATAAATCGATTTAACTGAAACAAATCCGGGTCACATACCAAAACCGAGGGAAACACATCAACTATAACAAAGGAACAATATAAACACTGAACAACTACAAAAACAAAAGCCAACATACAGAGAAACGGACTATTTGATAACAACTGCCATGTTCTTGACTTGGTACAGGACATTTTAAGAAAAAAATTGTGGGTTGAACCTAGTTTTATGGCTAGCCAAACCTCCCGCTTATATGGCAATGTTAAAAATACCGCTAAAATGACAACATTACGTGACAGGAATACGTTACAACTAAACGCAAGAACACTCAGGACAGAGACATACATTAATAAATAATATAATAGTACATTACAACATGTAAACCATAGAATAACAACGGACACCTCCCATTTACACCACAATAGAATTATGAACAGTGCGTCACACGAATGTATCAACGCCACAAAAAGTGATGTCACAGGTAAATTTCTAAAAATAGAGTATAAAATTGGGATTAAGTTCGTAATGGTGTTATTTTATGTATTTTCTAACCATTACAAGAATATTAATATAGAATTGTGTTAGTAATGGTGTAATTATTTGTATTTTCTAACTGGTTTTTATTCTGAATCAAAACTGTAAAAACAAATAAATCCTGTGCATATAGTAGCTTTAAACTAAAAATCATATAAATAAACTAGCTGATTAATTATCTTAACTTTTACATACATGTAGAAAATAACAATAGAATTCAAACCACAAACGATAAGACATAACAAAATATCAAACCAGACTTACAAACGAAAAATCATAACTAAATACATTGTGTTGGATGTATAAATACCGAGACACGTCTAATAGCAAAGCAAATTCACACTAGGGAAAAACAGTCATATTCGGGAATAGGTCACGTCCGGTACTTAGCAGACCAGACGACGTAGATAGTAAACCACAATCTAAGACGTGGATAAAATGTCGTTAGTTAGTTTAGACACAGACACACCGTATAGATCAATCAATTCGTGATATGTAAACACCAAACGATGGGTCAGAAGGTATGTTACTGCTGAGAAATGGGAAATTGATAATTGGGAAGTTGAAATCGTCCCGTTTGTCATAGATTTTAGTGTGAAGTCGTCCATCTGTGTCAATATTGAGGAAAAGATGAAGGTATGAAGCAGTCCTTCTAGTATCAGTAGTATCCTTAATTTAAGATGAAGGTATGAAGCAGTCCTTCTAGTATCAGTAGTATCCTTAATTTCAAGTTCACTGAGGTATATGAGATGTACTGACTGAAATATGGGTTATTCAGTGATAGGACATCATCAATATATCTGAAAGTAAAATTAAAGAACTTCGCAAGGTGCTTTTTCTTTTTGTCTTTTAGAAGGTTCTAAATGAATTCTGCTTCATTGCATCTACTTTTAAACGTTACATTTTAAATTGTTTTCCCTTTCCCATTTTTGTGTAATTCAAAAAGTCGAAATCCTCATCTTATTATCAAATATTGTAAAATTAAAAGCCCGATGATTGGACATTATCTTACTTTTTGGAAGGCATGCATGTTCAGAACAGATACACACAGACAGAAGATATAGGTCCAGTCTAAAATTATAGGTCATCGCTTCACATCAAAATCTAACCAACTTGAACACTAACGTACTGGTGAGCATATTTTTCTTACAATTATGAAGTGAGTTACACAAATATATATACGGTTTGAACGTTATTTTCAATTTAGACTTGTATATATATATATATATATATATATATATATATATATATATATATACGCTGTGCACACAATAGGAAAAAAAAATTGATAAGGCTGAAAATGCACCAAATATTTGTATTCAATTTGAATATTCACATTTTGTCTATAACAATATAAAATTGTTCATAATGTTCTTCAAAGTATCCTCCATAGTATCCTACCGGTTTCACTGTTTAACAGATCTTCAAGGATATGGTTGCTGGCGACGTCGTCAGGAGTAACGTCTATTAGCGACATTATTATTTAGTCCTGAACGTCATATGTCAGTGTTCCAGCTAGGCCGTTTTCACAGGGCGGTCCGCCCGCCCTTTCCCGAGTGCTGCCCTGTGCCTTTTTTTGCAGTTTCCAGGGCGCCCTGCCTTTTTGAAGATCGATTGTATTTTATTTTGTTCTTTATAAATGTTATGATCCGCCGTTACGAAATTTTACCTTGCGGCAAGTTTATGATTTTGTTTACGACCCCAAGCTAATCAACGGTTACAACAGGTTTCATAATCTGTTGTTACAGGTAATACGTTTATCGGATGGGTCATTAATGATTATTAACATTAATTCATTCAAATAGAATCGGTCAGTCGGCATGAAGAAATGTTTATACGACAACCGGCACAATTTGCGATGTTTACCATAGTTTCATGGAGAAAACGTAATTGACAGAAAGTCGAAAACCATTAATCAACTTGTTAAAAACATCGTTTTACTTGTTTTCCGTAAAAAAATATTTAGCAAATTCAGAAGTATTTGTCTTTGCCTGCCCTCACTTTTGATACGAAAATAACAAAACCGGCCGCCATTGTTGATCGTATTTACTTCTTCTATGTACTGTGTATAATCCTCCAAAGAAGGAGCACACCCGAATAAAGAAAGATAACTCATTTTTATTTTTTCCTAGCATTGAGTTACCTACTTAAGATATTTTAAGATATATCTACATACTTCTGGCTTTATAATTTATATGTTTAGGTCTTCTGAATTATGAGGAAAGTTAAAGAGGGTGTTTGTAGCAGAGTGGGTAGGGTGCCTTGGTCATCTTTTCCTGTATTCTTTATTTTTAATACAAATCTTCACTGTTCACTATATCCTAACATTGTGAATTTACTGAGCACAGCTGCTGTATTGCCATTAAGCACAGCAGAGACAGAAAGGGTCTTTCCCAGGTATAACTTGTATGACCATAGAAATAGAATGAAACAGAAAACCCTGCAAAACATACTGCATATAAAGCTAAACTGTGACAAGCAATGCCTTGAAAACTTGTGTGACAAGGTGCTTGCCAAGTTTTTTTCAGCATAAAAAGTAGACGGATAGAGTTTTATCTGGGCTAATCATGTTGTACTTGTATATATATAACCAGTGATTCAATGAATAAAGACAATGTTTGATTAATATAATTAAAGACATGTACATTAAGCTGCAAAATTTTCTTTACAGCATCCAATTTTTCACCTGGATGGCTGCACACGCCTGATGAAGCTAATTTGTTTAGCGAAATATTGCATGAATATATAAAATATAACAACTATTTTTATAACACTTATTCGTGTGTTAAAGTTACATTCTTAGGCATTTATATAATTTTATTTAGTAACTGCATCAGTTAATTTTCAAACTGATCCACGCCTAGATTGAATGTTGATTGTTGCTATTTTTAGACACTATATATATGTAACGTTCTGGACTAATAACGCGATTGTATCACATGAGACTACATTATTTAACTTTGCTGTAAAGAGTACAGTCGGCAAAGGAGGATGAATAAGGTTTATTAAGAGCAATTAAAGTAGTTGTCCCTGAAATTGAAAAATAGTCATATTTAATGAATTTTTGTTAATATCATCTGTCTTATTGACAAAGTAAAACGGAAAATATTAAAACACTGTTTTCTCTTAATTCTCACATTAAATGCTGATCAACACAGATTTTTCATATACATGTAGTAAATAACGCGTTGGCGATTATTTTTTTAATATCAGCTAGTAATTTATGTATCCTACTGTAAATGGATACATGTTTGATGGTACAAAATTATTTACGGACGCCATCACAAGTTGGTTGACCGTTATGGAATATCCGTTTCACAGATGATAGCGGATATGTTCCTAATGTCATAACTACAATCCCGTCCCCTTTTCCCGAATGTGACCTACCGAATTAGACTTATTACCGAGTTTGTACTAACATGAGCAACACGACGGGTGCCACATGTGGAGCAGGATTTGCTTACTCTTCCGGAGCACCTGAGATCACCCCCAGTTTTTGGTGGGGTTTGTGTTGCTCAGTCTTTAGTTTGTGTACTATTGTTTGTCTGTTGGTCTTTTACTTTTCTAGCCATGGCGTTGTCAGTTTATTTTCGACTTATGAGTTTGGATGCCCCTCTGGAATCTTTCGCCTGTCTTTTATTCTTAATGAAATATAAAAAATATCTCGTTATCAATGATGTGTCAAAAAGTTTCATGGTTTGACTTGCATTAAATCTAAAACTGGGATCACATACATCCGTGTACTTTAAAAGATAACCTGAGTGCTTTAAGAATATTCATACGAAATTCATGGGAGACTATACTTTGAAATGTTCGATTTAATTTCAAATGTAACTTATGTATTACATGTTTACATTTCGTTTAAAAAAATGGTTTGACTTGCATTAAATCTAAAACTGGGTTCACAGACATCCGTGTACTCTAAAAGATAACCTGAGTGCTTTTAGAATATTCAAACGAAATTCATGGGAGTCTATACTTTGAAATGAGCGATTTAATTTCAAATGTAATACATTTAAACGTATAATGCAACTTCTGATACTTTATTTTTATTAAACGAGGAAACGATGCAAATGGGGCATTAAAACCCATAGGTCGAGAAAAAAAACTCCACTTTGGTCAAAAGAAAAACGACGAAAATACGAACAAAAGTCCACAAAAACTCCACAAAGAAACAGAGTTCATTTCTCCATGACCATAAAAAAAAATCAGTCGATTTTGACGATCACGAGATGTGTTTTCCAATTATAACGATAACGGTTGAATAATAGAAACCTCTGACGAATAAGAATAATTTGACGAATCAAAATACAAATTTATTCAAGTTGATGCTAACGATAGTCGAAAATTACCATTGAAGCCTGACAGTAAAAGGTATTACAACCCTCTTGAAAAACTACTAGGATCACTTATTAAAACAAGGAGGAGATCTCGCATATGAAAAGACGAATATATATCTGCCTCATAATGCATTGAAAGATATTTGTTGTTTTATTTTTCCGAGATGTCTTTAAATTGGTCCGAGTTTTCTTTGTCCGATTTGTCTTTGGTCCGAGTTGTCCTGATTCCCGCTACAATCATGTGGTATTATGTAACCTGATCAATTGAACCGTCGCACCCTTCACAATGTTATTCGTAAGGAAAGTACTCTGATTAAGTGATGTTATAAATAAAAGCAACAGTAGTTTACCGCTGTTCGAAATTCATAAATCGATTGAGAAATAAACAAATCCGAGTTACAAACTAAAACTGAGGGAAACACATCAAATATTAGAGGAGAACTACGACACAACAGAAACACAACATTAAAATGTAACACACACAGAAACGAACTATAATGTAACAGTGGCCATTTTCCTGACTTGGTACAGAACATTTTAAGAAAAAATTGGTGGGTTGAACATGGTTTTGTGGCTAGCCAAACCTCCTGCTTTTATGGCAATGTTAAATATAACACTAGAAAGACAACATTACATGACAGGACTACAATACAAATAAATAGAAGAACATACAGGACAGAGAAATACACAAATAAACAAAAACGACAATGCAACACTCACAGAAACAAACTATACGATAACAATTGCCATTTTCCTGACTTGGTACAGGACAATTTTTAGAAAAAAAATGGTGGGTTGAACCTGGTTTTGTGGCTAGCTAAACCTCCCGCTTTTATGGCAATGTTAAATATAACATTAAAATGACAACATTACATGACAGGACTACAATACAAATAAATGGGAGAACATATAGGACAGAGAAACATACGAATAATAGCTAACAAAAGGTACCAGCTTTAAAATTTAAGACGCGCGTTTCGTCCACACAAGACTTACCAGTGACGCTCAGATCAAAAAAGTTCGAGAGCCAAAACAAGTACAAAGTTGAACAGCATTGAGGACCAAAAGTTCCAAAAAGTTGTGCCAAATACGGCTAAGGTTATATGTCTGGGATAAGAAAATCCTTAGTATTTAGAATAATTCATACTTTTGCAAACAGTAAATTTATACAAATGACTATATAATAGATATACATGATAACACCGAAGTGGTGACTAACTACAGAATAAAAACGAGTACATAAAACAACATAAACCAGCACATAAAAATGCACAGCCGAGTTAGCCAAAGAGATCAACGCAAAAAAAAAAAAAAGGTGACGTCACATTTGAATTTCTGAAATTTCCCTTAAATAGGATAGAATTAGGATAGAATTCAAGATTTGGTTTAAAATACTCATATAACATTTATTAATAACAATGAAAATTACAATATTGTTATTATCATATTTATTTATCTTGGCATAATTTGTTTTGTGTGGCCTTATAATGTTTATATAATTGGGTTATAGTTGTTTACAAAATAAAATTATAATTGTGCAGTTTAGAAATCACTGGAACAATCATAGGTACTGATGGAATGATTAGAACTTTTTATTTGACTTGCATAATAATTCCAGAATGATCATAATCTACGATGTGTAATTAATTTAACTTCTACAGTCTTCTAGCAGTTTTGCTTCTACAATGTTCTAGAAGTTTCCGTGGCAACTATATATGTACAGACACCAAAGTTATTAAAATACTGGTATACTCAGAAGTTCTCTGGAGTTGTTGAATTGACCCTTTTATTTACGAACGACATCAAACTAGATTGTGAACTAACTGGACATATATATATATTACGTTGGATTCCGTACAGTTAAGAGAAGAATTCAGGATAAAGAAAAGACAAAAGATCGGACATATATTTTAACAGTTAAGTTGACATTTCAATTTGTATAATAATTCTTGTAAAATTGCATAATAAATCTTGTTAAATTTTATTATTGATTTGTGTCTTTTGTTTGTTACAATTTAAAGGTGATTTCTGGCAGTAATAGTGATGTAATTCAATTTACAAGCAAATATATATTACGTATGCCATTCTTATATATCTATATATTTATTTTCACCTAACTATGGTTTAATGAAGCTGAACGAGTCACTGTCGTCCTGGATACTATATTAAAGAACGTACAAAGCAAGGAACAAGGCAAGGCCGAAATTGGATGTATGGTCAGTTGATATAAAGGTAGCCGTAGATGAAATGCGCAAGTATTATGCTCTATGGGTAAAGTAATGAATACCAAATGATCCCGAAATAATACTTATCAGCACAGGATACAGACAAGAAAGATATGTAGACGCCAGGTGAGTATAGAAAATGCAAAAACAAAAGAGGCAGAGAAACAAAGGATTATGGAAACTAGAACAAAAGATGAAAAACTATTCCATCGCCATCTGAAAAAAAAAAAAAAACAGGAACAACAGACGAAATGCAGTTGTGGACCTCAGTCTAGGTGACATATGCTTTTCTGGTAACCTGAGTGCTTTTAAAATATTCAAACGAAATTCATGGGATTCTATACTTTGAATTGTTCGATTTAATTTCAAATGTAATACATTTATACGTATAATGCAACTTCTGATACTTTATTTTTATTTAACGAGAAAACGATGCAAATGGAGCATTAAAACCCATAAATGATTAAAATGTAGTAGAAGGCTCCAAACAACACTTCAGCAGCATAGCAACTCCAGATGAAACTAGAGGACTGTCAATATCACCGGAATGTGGAATATGAAATCAGCCAAACTAATGATATAGTGAAAGATAAGGACATCCTGTAGGCCACAATAGAAGATCTACAAAAATCTATCAAATCACTAAATAAAGGAAATTCAGCTGACATCTTTGGGAACACATACACCATGTTTGGAAAAATCTGGAATGCTGGTTGCTGAAACTTATAAGCGTAATATTCAAAGTAGGCAAAGTACCAGTAATGCTCAAAGAGGGACTACTCACCCCAGTATTTAAGAATTCAAACAAAGGAGGAAAAAACATAGCAACTGATTACAGACGGATCACTGTACTACCTCTGAGGCCTAATTTATGGTAAAATACAACTATCGAAAAACAAATATTTACCCTAACACTGCGAGGTCTGAAAATTTTCCGTGGCAATTTTATGTCCTTTCACTATCGATATTTGAACCCATGCTTTTAAAGGCATTTTTTTTAAACAAACCATGAAATGATGCTCTTTGTTTCAAAATGTTTTCTAGTCCCATTTGGAAACGTTATGATTATTCAATCAAACAAGTATTGTTACATATACACTAAATATCGGAATGCAAAATAAAAACTACAAAATACATTACGTGTTCTGGTGTCCAAGCGTCGTGCTTTAGGAAGGTTACTTAAAATGTGTCCACACAGTCTGTTTTGTCGACTTGTCATATAACTATTGTGTCAATTTGGGCTTGTAGGTACAATCCTGGACTTATTAGAAGTATAAAATAAAATTATAGGTTATCTTTATTATAGTTGCTTGTCGTCCATGAAGATACTTTTAAAATACGTGTTTTATCCATAAAACTAATCGAAGCGTTTAAGGGATGTCTATATAACTTTGTATGTCTATCAATTAAAATTGCTTTGAATGAAAGGAAATGACTTGAAAATGTAAATCGAGAATAAAATGTCAATTCTATTACATTTACCCATCGTCCGTGTAACTTTTCCATATTTAATTTGAATATTTTGAAATGACAACTATTTGAAGGATTCTTGGTACATGTATTAAATGAAATGGAAAATCATTTAACTTTTGATAGAAATACAATAAGTGCATAAACCTTGAACGATGAAACTGTTTATTTTGAGAATTCCAGTTCCCGGGCACACCATGTACAGCTGATTGTTGAACCTTAGATTTGCTTCATACCGTTCTATATATACTTTGTATCACAACCTTAAAATATGCCCACGGGGTCCAAATGGTGATCTAAATTAACATTAAAATAAACCAAGCATGCCTATACAACTGAATTCTGGCATATGATAGTTTAGAAGTAGTGTTGAAGATATTTGTTTAATTTAACTGTTTGAAGTTATTTATCAAGTTTTGCAAGGACAGGTTGTAAACTACATTTGAAATACCAACATATATTTGCCTGTGAGAGAGCTTTTGCATGTTTATTATATCTTTGTTCTTAATTGCTAATTCAATGTTATGGTGTTTGGATGTATAAATACTTCAAATAGTAAACAATCGTACAATACTCGACTTTCATCATCAGATAATTTTATTGTCCCTAAATCAAAAACAGAATTATACAAATCAAGTTTTTCTTTTAGTGGTCAAAAAGTGTGGAATTCACTATCTAGTGAAATTAAAAAATCAAAAACTATATCTGCATTCAATTACTCTTACAAGTCGTTATATTTTTAAAAGTGTGAAATTTATAAGTTAAGCCACAGTGTATATACTATAGGTGTTTTTTTATACATCTATTGTTTAATATGTATGTAATAGTAGATTAATTATGTTTCATTCATGTAGTTGATATTGTATGTAGAGAACCTTATTGAAAATTGGTTTAATCCAAATGAGTTACTCTCCTAAATAAAGATATTATTATTATTATTATTATTATTATTACTCATCCACGCTTGCTATTTTTGTGACTTGGATGGAGAGTTGTCTCATTGGCAGTCATACCACATCTTCTTATCTCTATATAATTTATTGTATTCATAACGAAAAAGTCTCAAATTTGGTAGACGAAACGCGCGTCTGGCGTACAACTTTTAAACCTGGTATCTATGATGAGCTTATTTTTTTAGAACAGATAAAATTATCAAAATATCAGATAATTGTGACCAAATATGATATTGCTCGACCGTGACTATGTATCTGCTGTGTGTTCCATATTGACTACTGAGATGTTGATACCCTCGGAGAGGAAACCTGCACCAGCAGTGGCATCGACCCTGTGGTTATAAGAAAAAAGAACGACTAAAATCGACACATCTTGAGTTTATCGATCACCATCACGAATTGTTTGACCAATGCGACGTGTCTCAACTCACTACCGAGTACCGACACGTTTTTGTGGTCTTTGATCTTTAGATACTAGTATAGTCGTCTGATCTGTAATTGTATCGATTGTGACATTTTGACTGGGTGTGAATTCGCATGGCGGGTTATGCATGCAAAGCAGGAGACGCTTACAAAAGCGTATATATTTGTCGTCTGGTCTGTAAATCAACTGCGTTCTATTCCCTAATTTTACATTTTGATTAAATGTGTATTCGAATGACGGTTATAACGGCAGATGCTTACTTATTTGGTTCGGGTTTACAATGTTAAGTTTCGCATTTAGTTTTTACGGTTATTTTATTGCAAGCGCTTACAAGTTTAGGAATTGCTTTTCTCGATTTATTAACTTATTTCTTCGTCTGGTATTAATATGTGTGAATAAACAGTCATTTGCTATTTTAAGGTTTGAAGCAAAACATAAAAGAGAGGCAAAAGATACCAAAGGGGCATTTAAACTCATAAGTCGAAAATAAACTGACAACACCATGGCAAAAACAGAAAAAGACCAAAAGACAAACAACAATATTCAAAACACAACATAGAATACTAGACTAAGCAACATGAACACCACCACAAACCGGAGGTGATCTCAGGTGCTCGGGAAGGGTCAACAGATTCTGCTCCACATGTGGCACCCCTTAGTGTATTTTTTTTTTTTTTTTTTTTTTTTTCTGTATTAAAAGTGGGACAGAATATATCAAACGGATAATCAAAGTCGAAAGTGAACAGACATTGCATGGCAAAAAACGAAAAACGACCGAAAGACAAGCATCAGTCTATAAAATACAACATACAAAACTATATTGACTAACATATAGCCCATCAAAACAGGATGTGATCTCAGGTGCTGGGGAAAGTTTGGCATATCCTGCTCTTCATGTGACACTCGTCGTGTTACTCCTTTGAAATACGTTGATAAATTATTAATAATTATAATTAGGCAGCATTTAATAGCTGATAGGTAAATGAATCTTATCTAAACTTAAAACATCAACAAATTCGGTCATGTAAATGTTCTAACCCTGAAACTTGATCGGTTGAGAAATTTTGAAATTAAAATTCCTTTTTCGTGAAAAAGGATAGACAAGATTGTTACCGGTATAAACAAAACAGAAACATATCAAAATTTTAAACCGGTTTAGAATTTCCAATAACACAAAGAACAAGAATGTGTCCATAGTACACGTATGCCCCACTCGCACTATCATTTCCTATGTTCAGTGGACCGTGAAATTGGGGTCAAAGTGAAAGATTATCAAAAAAGAGCTGCGACATGAGGGCATGATACGCTCGTCGCTTTTTCAACGAATAAAGTTCCAATTCTCCTCAATGTCATATCAGAAATTTATAAAAAAAAACTAAAAGGAGCTTATTTTAATAGATATAAACCAGTCACAAAAGTTTCTTGGAATCTGTTCAAAGCATTTTTGAGTTATTGTCTGAAAACTGGAAAATACCCCCTTTTTATGAAACGTAAAATCTAAAATTTATAAAAATCGAAAGAGAGCTTACGTCACTAGATATAAACAATCCGTCAAAGTTTCATGAACATTGGTTAAAGCGTTTTCGAGTTATTGTCCGACATGTTGACGACGGACGGACGGACAGACGGACAACGGACAACGGGCGAATAAAAATGAGGAAAAATATTCATACTTTAAGAAAAAGACGATTTAAGAATCTATTCTCTAACTTAACTCTTCAGTATCTAATGAAAATTACACTTTTTCGTGCGTCTGCAGCGCCTTTCTGGATTTACCTTCATCAGGAACGTTTATGTCGAATTGCCCATTCTATCATATTTTGAAATGGTTGAAACTATTTAACAAAAAATAAACTGGGCATATTTGTGAGTGAAAAAAAAATCACAAATTGAGTTTTCACATTGCATGTTGTTGTTTCTATGTCGGAAAAAGTAAGAAAATACAACTGTTTACAGTTCTATGACAAATTATTCTGGCAGTTCTGACGAAACTAGTTTGCATCTATCATTGTTATGTTACACATAGAGAAACAATGAGAGATGAACAAAACTAATAACCGAACAGCAGCTTGGGTAGGATATAATAAAAGACATTTCCCTTTAACTTAAAAGTTATATTTTAACACATGCAACTGCTTAGTAAGTGGATTTAAATGTGAATATCCACATAATATTAGTATGGTCATTGTAAGAAAGAATTTCTTATTCATCAGAGAAAAAATAACAGACGACAGACCAGTTTTTTCTCACTCGCATTCGACAAAATTCCAGCGTATTAAAATATAGGAACCCAACGTACTATTTAAGATATAATCTTTTCATTTAGATAGAATTAAACGTGTATCAAAATGACTGATAGTCGATTTTTTTTTACAACAATGTATATTTGTACATTTATATTCGTATTACAGATTCATAAAATATTATGTAATGAATGATATAAATAAGCAATGAAGTTATATATTTATGTCACTTGAAGCTTCATAAATCTACCATTTTCTCATCAGCTATGTCTTATTCACATTTAATATTCTTTCGATTATTCATTTTTTTTAAAATAAAATATTTTACCAATTATTCTTAATCAAGTAACTTGTTAAGTCTCTGCACACGAACCATGCATTTTATTTCCCCTGACTGCTGTCTGGCTTTACTTTATTAGATATCGACAAGCTATATATATATATATATATATATATATATATATATATATATATAAGAATAAGTATAACTAGACCGTTGGTTTTCCCGTTTGAATGGTTTTACACTAGTAATTTTGGGGCCCTTTATAGCTTGTTGTTCGGTGTGAGCCAAGGCTCCGTGTTGAAGGCCGTACATTGACCTATAATGGTTTACTTTTATAAATTGTTATTTGGATGGAGAGTTGTCTCATTGGCACTCACACCACATCTTCCTATATCTATATAAGAATAAAAATATTATTTATTATTTCAATCAAGGGCCCTTGATGGGCAGCATGACATGAATACACATACAAAACATTTTTTTTTTTTTTTTTTTTTTTTAGAATATCATAAATATGATACAGTAGATGTGTACTTTATAATCTAAAAAATTGTTTTGTAGCGGAAATTACTGTATGAACTCATAATGTGTGTTTTTATTACTTGTTAGTATTATATTACAATTTATTCATGTCAATCATCCTGAAATCCTAGAGGTGAAAGACCTTGAATGACCCAAGATTCCAAGTGCATTTGATACTCTATAATTAGATGAAGACCAGCTTAATGACCGGAATCTCTACCTCATACTATGCACGTGCCTATCGAAATACTAATTATAAATAGTGATACATCAAAGTTTCGACTGACCGCAAATGTAAAGAAATTTGTAGAGAACATTATCTGTGTATGCGTTAAAACTGTGAAAACAATTATCTAATAGACGTGTTAGGAAAGTCAATACGATTTTGACGCTGATGTTAAATACATGTACTAATACCACTACAGGCTATAGTGGGGACCACACAGATTATCATTCATTATAGTTACCTGTATGGGTTTGTTTGATAATGCTGAGACGATTTTTAAACAATAAAATAGTAACAATTTATCCGAATTCATGGAGGAGGATCCAGCAAAACAACACGATCATTATTCTTGCATTGTTTCATAGTAGGGATCGATTAAGTTTAAGATCGTTGTTCCCCCATTTCTTAGTATTTTGTTGAACGACTACAAGGAAAATCTACAAAGTGACCAAAATAAATGAATAGAAAAAAACACAAGAATCAAATCACATTCGAATCCGATTTTTTACTCTACATCAATCTTTGTTCAAAACGTTCGTTTATTTGAAATTTATTTGAAAAAAAAAATTGTCATGTCGGGGCCTTTCTTAGCTTTTATATGCGGGAATGGTTTTGCTCCGTGTTGGGGGTCTGTCATACGGTGATCTGTAGTTGCAAACATTTACGTCATTTTGGTTTCTGGTAGATAGTTGTCTATTTTGGCAATCATACCGCATCTCCTTATTTTATATCATTTTCTAGAATAGAGAAATGTGTTATACAGTAGCGTAAAATTCTAAAAATAAACCAAACTAGAAATTTGTGTACTTGACAATTAAAAAAAGACTGACCCAAAAGCGTTTTCAATTTGATTATCTTTATATTTTTATTTTATATAAAAAGGTCACTGACAATTTTGGGATACTTTTCAGTGCAATTGCATTTTGAGAAAGTCCACACTTAAATCTTGTATCGGTATTGGTATTTAACATCAGCGCAGTATTTAAACCCCTTTCCTAACACGTCTATTTAAATCAGTAATAAAGACCGCGAAAGTAATGAATATGTCTCATTGGCGACTTGTTGTAAACATCTCCTAGTGGAAAATTAAGTATTTATAAACAGACTACTTATTTATAATAATGGACATAGCTGCTGACAAGAAGTTTGTTAAAAAAAACAAATATATATACATGTTTATGATTAAACAAATCGTTTTTGACCCTTGGGAATCATCTCAGCTATGTAAAAACTTTGACCGGTCCCCGCCTAAAAAATTATTACCATTCATGAGAATCAAACTTCAGTGACACACCCGTCAATTCGAAGAAACACAGCATGGTTCCGATGGAGCACAGCATGGCTCCCTATTGCTTTAGACGGCGCAGCATGGCTGTCGAACGAGTTGAACTGACGGTGGTGATGAGATAACTGAATTCTTGGGGGAATAAATGAAATTTGGTTTATAGATCCAGACAATAAAATTTCATTAATGTCCAGTAGCTGAAATAATTCCCTGATCATTGATATATTGAAGGCGTGTGGTGGGGATAGTGGCGGTTAAACAAAAGACTTGCTTCACAAAATAAAATAGCGTCCTTCTTTCCAAAAAGATTTGGCAAAACTGAGTTCTTTCCATGTGTATCTTTTCTAAATAAGAAACAACCAATAACAGTCGCAAATGCAGACACGAGCTTCTTTACACGAAAAAACCACGCCTAAATTATATGTAAGCTTACAACACAGACCACAATGACCAAGTTTGCGATCTTTTTTTCATCATTCCTCTGGATTACAATTATTATCGTTGGGAAGTCCTTTTGTTGATTTCGTGGATATCATTGAATCATAAATTTTAGTGTTCAACGAATTACAATTTGCATATAGTCTTGTATGCTATAAGAACCTAAAACAAGTGTTACTACCACTTTTTAGTATTATACTACAAACACACAGCAAAATGTATACTTTTACGATACTGAAATTGATTAGTTAAGTTTCCATCCTGAAAATGTTGTACGTGTACGATCTTCTCTGCTTAGAATGGCACCTTGATGCGCATAAATGTTTCTCAAATAAGCATTTCTTCTAACATTTTTAATTATAAATCCAGTAGAACAGTCGTCATCAGCGTGTTGTTCTGTGTCTGCATGTAGTGCTCCACAAATCTGTCCATCAACAACCAACTCGGTTCCAAATTCTCCAATATCTTCGTCTTTTATTCTAGAATCTACACATATTGTCCAGGTCAAGGCATACATTCCGCTAGATGGTGCTGTGAAGACACCAGTATTTGTGTTATAGACAAAAGCTGTGTTGGTTTCTGTTCGGTCAAAAATCAGAGTACTCCCCTGGGACAACGATTGACTATGAGCTACCACAAAACCGTCGGACATGTAGGCTGAAAATCCTACAAACGCTTTCGCACACACACAATCTGAAATAAATTCAAACAAATAATTATATTAGAATTATTTTTGACTAGCATTAACCGATTAACATCGACATATGGTAAATAGTAAATCATGTAGATACACTTAACAAGTTCTCATTATATTATGTTTAGGCATTTTAGATCGTGCTTACGTCAACAATGCACGTTCATTATTAAAATTCTGTCTTGGGTTTTGTTTTCCTTTAGAATATAGCAAAGTGCTCTCGACCAATGAAATTGTAGGATTTAATGCCTCTTATTTGTAAAGAATGAATGTAAATCATGTTCTTAGTAAGGGATTAGAACATACTCACCCCTTCTCGTCCAATGAAAAGTCAGTTTTTTCCTTCTAATTTTCATAGTACATGGTTTTCCATGCACTATAAAATGCTATACATGAATGACTTTTCATTTTAGATTAATTATGAAAGTTAACTCCTAAAAACTGCTCTAATGAGGTGTACAATCCCCAGCGCAATTTCCACAGGAAAAGAGCAAAAAAATCATGAGTACTGTTATTTGCCTAATTATTATAAATGAAATCAGGAGAACATTGTAAATGTAATTTAATGGTGAATATATAGAACCCCCAAAAAAAAAAAAGAAATGAAAAGGGGCAAAGGTGTGGTTAAAATAATGTTTAAGAATCAATGGCTGTTGATAAAAAGAAAGTTTTGAAAAAAATCAATATATTCATCAATATGAAATAAGCATCTGATGTTGAAACGATTGTAAATCAAAATTGATTGATGAAGTTTTTCATTATCAAAAATTATACAATTTAGGAAAAGAATATTTATATAACATTGTGTTCTTTTTAAAGTGAAGGAATTCTAAATATATAAGATTAAATTGTTCCTGAAGCAGAAGACATCTCCATTTTAAATAATTTATCTTTTTTTTTTGTTATCACAAAACTATCTCATTGCTCTTTCATTTCACTAATTGAAATGATCATTTAAATGATTTACATCCCTTTTACTAACCAAGGCAATATTTAAAGTGAGCTAATATCAAAATTTAATGTTATAATGTGAATAAATCATAAACATTGCACTGAAAATGAAACTAATTCTTGAATACAACCGATTAAGAGATAATTTGAGCCTTGAGCACTTTACAATATTCTAAGTTTGTAAAGAATGATAATCCCCTACTTCATGATAAGTACTCGCTTATGCTCGTACTTAATCAGGAAGAAAGGGATTATCATGCTCTTACATATACTAATCCAATTATTTCCAAAAAATAATATTTTTTTAATTGTTGAAGTTAGTACCATCTGTGTTGCGATATCTTTAAATCAATTACTAAAAACTTTTTGGAGAGAAAGACAATTAAAAAAAGGTAAGAAACAAAATAGAGAGAAAAAACAGAGATTAAACACCTGCGGTAGGCTTTAATATACTTCAATAAACAATAAAATTAAGTGAACAGTAGTATTAAAGTACACCAATAAATGGTTATCTGAAAGACCCATTAGATATTCTCTCGGTAGCTTAAAAAGCAGGGTAACGATCATTCGTCACAACTCGGCCGATTTCGTTCCTTCATCTAGAAGAAGAGTATTGGGTTCACCCGAGGATTGCCGATTGGGGTAACGACATCAAAGAGGTAACCAAAAAAAAAAAGAAGAAAAGCGACCGGACCAAAGAAAAACGGACGATAAGACAACTAACAGTTTACATGTCACTACACAGAAACGGGATTGAGCAAAACAAACCATGCAAATTACTGGGGATGGACTAAGGTGCTTTGGAAGCTATTTAGAAATTCCTAAACAAACAGTGGCGCCCATCATGTTGGTCATTGGCAAGTAAAATTTATGTGATAAGTCACATTCTGGGAAGTAACATTGATGAACAAGATATGACAAGATTGCGTCTTTCTTTGTCATCTATCAAGATATATTCCATAACGGTAAAACAAATCATAATGACAAAACATTTTTCGAACTATACCATGAGGAACCTTTTGTTCAATAGTTTCCTTTTAAGAAGCAATCCCTTACAAAGGAAACAATGAAAAGAAAGACAAGCTTAGAAATACTGCATCAATTAGGAGATTTCTCGATTTTGATGCAAACTGGTCGAAAACTAATAATTAAAGTACATAAATTTAATGAAAAAAATAGGAATGACAAAATTTGAGTAAAATTAGAAACCATTGAAAAAAGGATAGAGAAAGAAAAAATAGGTGTAGATATAACACCATGCACCGCTCGCATTATCGTATTTCCATGTTCAGTTAACCGTGAAATCAGGGTAAAAATCGTAAGTTGTCATAAAAGTACAATAGTTTACCTCACAATGAACATGCCATCTAAGTTTCAATATGATGTGACCAAAACTTCATGTTAAACTACCTTATCCAAAAACTTTAGCCTCCGAATATTTCGCATTTTCCTCTATCACATTACCTTTTTTGGTGAACTATCTAATCGATGTTAACACGATAATTCTTCATATATTTTAAGAGCTTCACATTGTAATGAACTAAGTTTCATGCGTTGTGACCACACCCTCATGGTATACTATCAAAACTAAGCTGATACATAAGATACAGTACGGAGGGACGAACACACAGATCGGAATACAAAGCGCCCCTCTTTTATCGTAGATGCGACATAAGACATTTATAGTGATTGCCTCCTTTGATATCTAATATGTCCCTTTTTGTGCATTGCTCGTCTAAAATTAAACATTTTTTATATAAATAAAGAGTTTCAGAGAATGCAATAGCAATGCATGGAACCCAACAGAAACCCCAAAACCTGTTTAGAAGGAAAATAAGCAGACCCGATCATGTTCCATCGCATTGTATGGTTTTACAAGCAAAACATTTCATAGAACTATGTGATTAAAGAACGAAAGTCTCAAATCAATTACAAAATTGGGAACTGAAATGCGCGCTGTAAAACATTAACTCAAGTGTAAAATGGATATTTATTGTTGGTACAGTTTAGAAACTGTTTATCTTTCTTTTATTTAATTGGGGTTGGCAGAAGACAGTCTTGATGGTTTTCACCAACACTGTTCATGAATATAATTTAAGATATGAAAAAAAATTCTTAGTCTTAAATAATCCGAATTGTCACCCAAACATTAACGCGACATAATAAAACGGAACAATACAAAAACTCTAACATGATTTTTATTTGAACATCATCCGGTTTTCAACGATTGACATCACACTTATGTAAGGATATTCTACCAATGGATATTATTGAACTTTCTTAAAACAAAACTATATGAAAATGTCGAAAGCATGCGTAAAATGAAAATCGTACAAATTGCAAGTAAAATAATGCACACACACACACATGTTAACCTTTAAAATTTTAAATTTGATAATAAAAAAATCACAACATACTGCAAATGACGCACAGGTCTATAATAATGTAGAGGTAGCAACAACCAGTGTAGAAATACTAACTTTTGACACTTCTTTTTTGTGTGATCTTAAATCAGTATTTGAGAGTCAAGAGAATGTATATGACTAGTATAAAAAGATATAAATTGCGTTTACTAGATGAATTTCTTGATATTAATAAATACAACGCAAGTAACTGTACCTTGAAATTTCTCAATTGCAGCATTCACATTCGACTGTGTTAATCTTGTCACGTTGTCTGTAATTTGTTCAACAGCTCCCTCCATTTGAGTGTCAAACGTTCCTTTGACAGCTTTTATCACTTCTTGTTGAATATACTTTTGAAGAACTTTATTAAGTTCGGCAACGTCCAGGTCAGCTTTCAGTGTGGCTTTCATGTTATCTAATAGCGGAATAGATACAAGTTCTGAACATTGTTGTCCAATACAGTTCTCAACATAGGCACCCATGGTCAATAGAAAACAACACAACATGACAGCTATTATAGAAATCATCTTAATATAAGGTCGATTGAAGTTTTAAAGCAAAATTTGGAAAGTGGTTTCCTTCCGTCTCCAACGTTCGTTGTTTGTGCTAAGATTAACACAGAATAAATGCTTTAATAATATGTAAAACAAAATATGAAGTTCGTTTACGTAATACAAACGTATTTCTTTTTCGCTCTTAATTAAATGGTTGTCATCTTTTTTACACTTTCAATCGATCCGACTAGTATGTAGATAACGCAGCTATAATACAAATAACGTTTGCACTTGCCAAGAAAGATGCAGGTATTTGTTTGTTATTGCTGATTGAAAACGACAATCAGTTTCAAAAGAAATGCACTGCTTATTATATAATTGGCGTACAAATGCGTGTAGTTTGACAGTTGATACCTCAAATCAGTTTCAAAACAGACAAACTGTTTGTTCTCTACTAGTGTTGAAGTATTTTGATTTTAAAATGCATATGTTATGATTTACTGATTGTTTGTACTTTGACGTTATCGGTAAACACAGATGACTATTTGTTTACTAAGATGTATTATGCCAACGGATAATTAAGAGAAAGAAGAATAAAAAAAACCCAAAGCTACTTAATAACATTAAACCCTTCTGAACAAAGGAGCTAAAAACTAGAGAAATGAATCTCTCATGTAGCTGTTTTCAATGGACCTTATCCAAAAAAGGTGATCTGCTGATGTCCTAATTATTTCAAAACTTTGCATATTTAAACAAGATGATAACAAAAACAAAACTCTATAATCAGGGTTATGTCAAAGAACGACTCGTCCTTTTTCTAAAAAAGTTCATCGGAAGATACCAAGACCTTGTTGATAATATTCCGTATCAACTTCACAAATAATACATGATGGTAAGGAAATGTATAGATTCTAGTTACTGACGTTGTCTATCATCATAATTACGTGTAATAGTGTTCTTTTAATTTGGTTTTGTATATTTTAACCTTTTCTGTTTAGTCCATTTTTAGTAATATCCTTTTGGCGTGGTTCGGTATTTCTACATCCCGCCATTGTGTTATTGTGCTATGGTCATTTTTTGTATTCTTGTCTTTCATTTTTGCGTATGTGCTTTGTCTATAGAGCGTCTATATTCCATTTTGTTTTTCTTTGTTGACACAGTTGTTTGTTTTTATAGTGATTAAGTTTATAACACAATGTTGACTGCTGTACTCCGATTTTTGACATTTTTACCTATTATGTCTGTTTGTTTTGCTTACACATTGTTGTCAATATAATGGAATTCTATGCCACTGTCATACAAGTGAGATGTTTAGCTAGCTATAAAACCTGGTTTTATCCACCATTTTCTACATAAGGAAATGCCAATACCAAATCAGGAATATGAAAGTTGCTTTCCATTCGTTTGATGTGTTTGAGCTTTTGATTTTGCCATTTGATAAGGGACTTTCCGTTTTGAATTTTCCTTGGAGTTCAGTATTTTTGTTATTTAACTTTTTTCTATAACAAAATTTTAAGTAATTTAAAATTATATCAGTTATAATAACATTTTATATAATTTTCATACATTCCGTAATTTGTTTGCCCGAGTCTTTGAAGTGGCATGATTTTTTTTCTCGGGACAAACTGCATTTGCTAACAGTACAGGAAACGAGATTTATTTATGTCAATTTATTTCTACTTTTCTAAAAAATTAAAACAACACAGTATAAATTTCATACGTCCGAAGCGCTGTTCTGGGTTTATCTTTATCAGACACGCTCAAAGCCGAATATTTGAAATCCAAGGATGTATTAGAACCGAAATAGTTGAAGAGCTATACTACCAAAAATGACACAAAAAAAAGCCAAATACATCTAAGGTCAACTTTGCCTGGGGAGTTGAAACCTTAGTATCTTTATAACTTAAAAATTTATAAACGTATCATTTAATAAATACAAATGAAATAAGAAATGCATTATCATAATGTGTTTAAAGTTATCAAAAAGTAGAATAAGAGAAATACCGAACTCCAAGGAAAATTCAAATCGGAAAGTCCCTTATCATTGAACATTGAAAAAATGACACTCCTAAGAACTCTAAACTGTTACACAGTACATAAACACAATTGCGAGGAAATGCAATGCATAAATATTACTGACTCGGAAAATGCTAATGCTTGGTAGTCCTAATGACATTTTGACTCTCATTGTTTCTATTTCCAGTGAATAAGTTCTGTGGCTTGGTTCTAAAATTGAACTATCTGTCTGCTTGTTGGATAAACATTTTGATATCTTTTGAATTTTATTGGTTATGAATGGTGATGGTATTAAAAATAGTACATGTGATATTTGTATGTGTTTATAAAGTTCTATGAAGCAATTTCTAAAATTATATAGTGCTTACAGAAGACTAAAATTGCAATTTTAAACGATTTTGGCTAATTTTGACTACTTATCACAATTGGATAAGGAAACTCTTAACAGAAACAAAAATTCTGTAATTCATTTTGATTATGGATGTCTTTTAATACAGGATATTATTTCATACGATTTTTCTTTTTTTAGCGACATATTTTTGCGGTCTAAGATCTTTCGATACCTATATAGTCATCTGATCTATAATTTTACCGATTGTGTCCCATTCCCGATTGTAGCATTTTGACTACGTGTGAATTCGCATGGCGGGTGATGAATGCCTAGCAGGAAACGCTTACCCTGTGGACACACCTGGTCTCTCTCTTTTTGGAGTTCATGCGATCCTTCAGTTTACTGTCTGTTACCTTGATTTGTCTCTTTCTTTTCGACTTTCGATAAACTACTGTTTAAATTTTTCTTAATATGTAAAATATGCAAAATATTGTATCAAAATCGTCTTCATTAATGATCAATGCATTGCAATGATTGTCATTACGATTTAATTGATAAATATATGTAAAAAAGTATAACACAAATATCGAACTCCAAGGAAAATTCAAAACAGGGAAGTCCAATAAAACTGACAAAATTAAACGCTATCAATCAAGGGAACAGTTGAAAAAAAACTGCCATATTCCTCACTTGGTATAGGCATTTTCCGAAGAAAATGGTGGGTTAAACCTGGTTTTATAGCTAGCTAAAGCTCACACTTGTATGACAGTTGTCTATAGTTCCGTTATATTGACAACCTTGAGTAAGCAACCCAAACAGACATAGACCCATTGGTGGCCGTCGGCTGTTTTCTGCTGTTTGGTCGGGTTGTTTTCTCTTTGGCACATTCCCCATTTCCATTCTCAATTTTATAATAGGTAAATGTGACAATAGTTGGAATCCAGCAGTCAAAACTTTGTAAGCATACATCACAGACATACAGAAATTGTTTTAAAAAATTTTAAGTATAAAATATTGATTCTTTAATATTCAACCTCCATTGGGTTTCATCAACCCTTAAGCTTCGTATTTTGAGACAGTGCGTGAAATAAATTAGGATGAAATTGGCCATACATCTTTATTTAATCCCAGCGTGATTATTTAGAAATTTTCAAAACATACACATTTGAATGAACAATGGATTTTCAAGATACAACTTTTATATTTATTGAAATAAATGAGTGAAAGGTAAAGAATTATTTAAGAATCCCTTTTTTACATTACATTCATATTCTAACGTGTCCAAAATCTCGATATTGTCTTTGGCGAAATATTATGTTCGCCCCATTACATTCAATTTTATTTTCTCAATCAAGCTTCTATTACTTTCACTGTCACTGTCATAGTAACTGTCCTGAAGTTCCTTACTGACAGGTTTCCATTTCGGAGTCGGTTTCAACGCTGTTGCAAATTTCTGAAATAAAAACGATTACAATGTAGATGTAAATAGTGTACTTTCAAAACTGCTTTTTACATCCCCAGAAATGGTTTATACATATTTTTACAATATAAGAACATAATCTCCGTAACCTCATTTAGTCTTTGCAACCACAATGTCGGACATTTCTGGCAAAACACGACGAGCTAGTATTTTTTTTTTTTGAAATTATACGAAAAAACCCATGAAATCAAAGTGTTTGTGAGCACTGAAGGGTTAAGATTGCTATTTCTTTGCTATATGACATTAAAATTAAACAATGCATTGTATTAGGCAATGGAGGCAATATTTTGAATTGGGTTATCTTCAGTTTTTCATAGTCGTAGTTGAACCTGTTTTTCAAAACAGATAACATCATACACCATGCACAACTTTTTTCTTGAAAAGTATGGCTATACACATACTCATCATTTTGTAACTTGAATACCTAAGTATATAACATAGCCAAGAACAACATTGTACTATCTTGTTTGTGCTTCTCAAAGGCAGATATGTGGCCTCGAAAATGTAGCTGGTGACAAGCCAGTGACAACAGGATTTTGATTTAATTTCATGAAAACAAAGACAGCTTCAAGATTTTGCCGAAATTGCAAAAAAATGGCTTTTCATCAGAACCAAAGTAATGACTTATGATAAGCACCTTCTTAAGAACATTTCTACATGGTTTGTTTTTATTTCCTTTCATCTCTTATTAAACAGAACTTTAAAATAATATACCTCAGCGTTTTAATAAACACTTTTGACTTCTGCTAGCGGCCTTTTAAAATTTTCGAAAATATCACCACTTGTAACAGATTACAGAAACATCCCTGCAAAGTATGGTCTTAATTGGTACATTGGAACTTTGAAAATTGGATCACTGGAACCCATTTCTTGGGGTCCCTTGACGCCTCATTTGAAGTTTCATTAGAACCAAAGTAACAACACTTGGTAAGTACCTCCTAAATAGCACTGTTTTGGGAAATAATATCAAAATGTTTTTCTCCATAAGATTTTAATTTAATCTTAGCCCTGAGGACATATTGAATTTCTGATTTGCATTCAGTAACACTTGTAAAGGACCTTCAAATGAACATATCTGACAAGTTTGGTATCTAATTCTGGAGAACTTTTATCAATTAGACTCCCTTTTTGATCCCTTAAGGCAATACTTAAGGTTCATCAAGACCAAAGTAACCTCCCTTGATGAGTATCTGCATGGCTTGTATTTCATTTTACTTCATCTGGCTTGAAATGAAAAGCAAAATATAATTTCCAATAGGATTTCGATGAAAACTAAGGTATCAGCTGTCGGTCATTCTGATCGGCATCAAAGTAGCAACACTTGTTGAGAACATTCACGGTTGCAATTGGTTCGATGGTTCTATAGAAGAAGATCGTTGGATATAAAACCTATTTTTACCTCTTTTAGTCCCCTTGAAGATGTATCTTTTCATAAGAACTTTGATAGCAATTTTCTTTGAGTTTTGATTCCCAAAGGTATTTTTTTTACTTTTTTAAACATATAACAAAAAAAAAACACTCACATCTTTCAGTGTTTCCCCAGGTGCATGTAAAACTACTCCAAAAGCACAAATAAGTATTGGCATTAACGGTAAAACTGACAAAAATGTTCCAAACCCTGCTGCTAAATTTGGATATTCGTAAGACCCGTATGTTGGGGGTTTATATGATGTCAAGCTGTAAACAAACAATCCCTGAAATAATAAATGATAATATGTGACCACTGGTTTAATTATAGAGCATAACAACAGATATACTATTAACTTGTTCGATAAAATGACAAATATTTTATGTTTTTTCACTACATATGATTTTGGAAAAGCAGAAAACTGCTTGACAACAAGTAGTTAATTACTATTATATATAGACTGAAAAGTCTGGCATCAAATTGAATACTGTTGTCAATTCTTATTGAGCTGATCACGCTGATAAAGGAAACCTATTCGAAGATATTGTATACCATAATTCATGTGGGAAATGCTAAAAAGGTTTATTCAAAAGGAACATTATATTAATTTATTCATCCGATTGTGCATTCCATAAGATTTCTACTTTTTTCTGGTTATTTTTCAACCCATTCTTTTGTTGCATCCAGGTTAATCAAAGGTTTACTTACAATAACAATATATGTTTTCATACATTTGAATCAATAATACAATTTTCCACAATTTATTGTTAACAATAACAGAAGAAACTTCAGTTTTAATGATATATTTAAACTGTCACTACTGTCAAACCAGTGAAAAACTTTAAGTGTATTTAGAGTTTCCAAAACACTAGTGCAATATAAATCAAATATTTTACAATGCTAACATGAATCGATTTCACCGATTTTTGTTTTGGGTGGGGACAGCCATTTTGGAAGGTAATACATTTTTGTCAACATTGTAATTACTGATAGCTGGAAAATGAGTGTATTTCGTCACATGTAATCATTCGAAGCAGGTTTCAGTTATCTAGTGAAAGGACATTATCTATATAGCATATCGCGAAATTACAGGATAAAGTAAAATCCGTTCATTCTTTTTTTATAATCCCTTTTAGGAGTCTGGCTCATAAGAAACATGGAACCAGTCGCCAACAATAAAAGGAGAAGAGCACAGCTTGTTTCCCGAGGAATACAGACTGTCCGTTGAAAATCATCTAATTAACCAAACGTAACAAATTATTTGCCATTAAAAAAATCAAGAATCTTCATGATATCAATTTCAGAGACTTTTCGTTCGAATCAGAAAAGATTAAATTTTCCCTTCCTAAAACGAGATATTTGAATCTATGATGGTCATTCTTTTTATACAATAAATGTTGGACTAATTCATCAAAAACTGATGCTCACTGCAAGCTACTCAAAAATTCATAAAACTTATTATGCTACCTAGGTGTACTTCTATGAGATTGAATTATACTCACCAAAAGAATAGTAGGTGTTATGAAGCAAATACAGATTCTGAAGAAAACTGGTATCCCCCTTCCAAGCATCAAATGAACATCTTTTGAGAATCTGTCAAATCCTAAATATAACCATTTTATTGCGCATTAATAAAAGTATTTGTAGAGTAATACGTAAATGAGAAAGCAAAAATAGGACACAAGTAACGAAAAGACATTTGTAAGTTTTATATGTTTTACTCTTTTTTTATATAAGGTTGTTCTCTCCCTTGCAACATACGGGTATCTGAGTCACCATTGTCAGAACACCTGTCAGAGCCAAACAGATAAAGGACAGGGAACCAGTATATTTTTTCATATTACTAGTACCCTTCAATACAAATAAAGTATACAGTCATCCTCTTCTGTTTCTCTTTTATTCATTTACATGCAGCAAAAACATTTACAGTTTATACTTTTTGTTATAATTATTTCAGTGATTCAAAAAATATTGTTATGGTTTTTTTGTTAGCATCATACATATTTTTCTTTTTTGTAAAGCAATACATAATGTGTTTCTATACTATTGAATAGCCTGGAAATATCAAACTACTTTATTGCTATTACCGTATATCCAACCAAAGACAATGCATTCAATGAATCCAAAAACGGCCGGAGAAAATGCTGCTATGTACCAATCAACCAACTGGAATACGAATATGCCTCCCTATAAAAGTATGAAAGAAGTCTTTAAGATCATCTACTAATTACAATGAATAAACTCAATGCAAGTATGTTCATTTACTGTCTGACTTACAATTGCAATGCGAATGACTATAGATATCAACAGATAAATTAGATTAATAATATACATTATACTGGAGTGACATATCCCGGCTAATCCTGTATTATGATTGTTTACCTTGACAGGGTATATGAGCCCATATACCCTATGAAGAAATTCAAAGATCAATATGGTAATAAGTGTTCAAATGAAGACACTCGAGTATGATATAATTGTTATTCGGGCTTTACAGGGGATATCCCGAATAACACATACAGCAAATAATTATACGAGTCTTATCAGTAAACCACTAAAAAAATCAATATTTCATGAACGTACTGTTTGCGTTTTATTTCAAATTGTATTTCATACAAGATTTTCCTCTCTCACTCCTCCCTGACTCCTTCTATCTTCTTATGTTGACCCAGTTAGTTTTAACCCAATATGAAATAATGACGAATTAAAAAAAAAATTATAAAGAAGACGTTCTAATTCCACTAGAAATCAAACATTCGGAATATTGACTATTGCTGACTATGTTCAGGTATTTGTACATCTTTGGCTGCAAATATGTGTCGGCTTGCGCGTTCTTGATGAAGTTAAATCCAAATATGGGCTTTGTATTCGCGAAATGTATGAAGCCCTATTTTTATTTTCAGATTTTCTATTTGTGATAAGAATAGTCAGTACCTGTGTAACCATTATTAAACCAAGAAGGAAGTTTGCAATGCAAAAAGCTACAACAAACAGGATTCTTCTTTTTCTCAGTTTTTTAAATCTGTCTGTACAAGCTACAATAACAGCCTCACAATATGCGAACTGAAATATAATATTATTTATTGTATAAACATTGCAAAATCAAAAAGTGTTAGCTGCATGCTAACATTCAATTTTTGCTTTTCGACAAGCCTACAAACGATGTTGTCTATATTGGAAAAAATTGTTTAACAAAATAGTTTTATACTGTGTCCTCATACAACGGATTTTTTGGTTGACCGTCTGGTCGAACTTTTGCTTTCAGTACACAGTTTGGTGTTCGCGTCGAACAAAACAAAACAGATGTAGTCCTAGAACCAATCTAATAACTGCAAATGCACAGATGTAGCATATCGGCACCTAGGAAAGAACTCTGCTTAATTGGCGCTATAGAGCCTTATTGAACTCCCAAGAAGATGTGAGCTGTTGCACTATGTTTAATGTCTCACTGTGAATAGTTGATGAGAAACTGCAATAAAATCGCCGTTCCTTTGCTCTAGGTTCAGTTAGGTTTGTGTAAGGACTTTGTGTAAAAACAACTTATTCCATCTTTTCCGTAATATCTTATGACTTTAGTAGTGGTTTTTCTAATTAAAATAGGTCCCTGGAACCTTAAAAATTAATCTGATACAAATAACTGACTTTCAGTCTGATGAAGTAGTTAATCACTGTCTTAAATAACACTTCGTGTTTAATGGAGGAAACTCAATAATCTATTTATCGTTATTATTTTAAAAGTTTTGAAAGCTTAACGACTAGTAAAGGTCTTATGATATGCCGAGGTCTCGTTACTTGGTTGATGTTCGCATAGGAACAGAGTTTAGTATTAGATTGAGCAGAACATTATAAATGTAGGAAAACTTATATTTCCAGGCATACGAGTACAAAACATATTATCTAATATTAAGGTGAAGTAATTCACGAACGGCAGATTTTACGGCCACACATACATTTTTTTAAATGTTGTGGGGAATACATGCTCGCTCCAGTTTTAAGTCCGGCAATCTGCAAAATTCAGCATTATTAAAATATTTGGACGACTGCCATTTAAGTCCTGCCTCTTTTGTTCTGGTTTGGCTCTTATTTAAAAAGCAGCTATTTAATACAGTATAAAAAAACTGCTCAATAGTCAATTAGTTAGTATGTCTTCACCTACTGTTTCTATAACGGGTTTTAACTATGAATTATAATTTCAATGTGTTTCGTTTCAAATATCTTGTTGAACTTCAAAAGAATAAACGCAAGATTGTTTCATAAAAACAATAAAAACAAACATAAATAAATGTATACTACCGAAAAAAGAGATTAATAATATAAAAGTGTACAAACTTAATAAGTTAATTATAACTAAAGTTTGTTGAGAACATCAATATACCTGACTATCTAAACCAACTGTCAACAGCATCACAAAAAATATAAAAGCCCAAACATTTTGTCCAGGTAATTGGGCTAATGCTTCTGGGTACACTATAAAACCCAGTCCAGGACCTGAAAATGTTAAACTGATTTCAAATTTAACAAGCAAAATTATAGGGAGCTTTGATTTATAACATTTTACCAAATTATGGAATATAAAATTTATTTTTTATTTTTAATGGTATTCGTAACTCCTTGAAATACAATTCCGCAAATAATTGTCCAGCTTAATATGTTATTTTACATTTTCCAAATAAAACACATAAAAGAACAAACAAGCAACAACAACAACAGAAAACAAAACGTAAACTATTTTATAAATTTTAAAAGAATTTGTAAATAATTTTACATTTATTATGCCCAGGATTGATCACATCAAATTTTGGTTCTCTTTTGCTTCTTTTTTTTTCAATCGTGTTTATTTTGTAGCATTATAACATTGTTTTGTTTTTAAAGTTATATTTAAGCTCACGAGAAATGATTGTCCTTCGTTCAGTTTCGATAGGAGGTTTATGATTTATCGTTCTGAATCTACTAAAAGTGATATATTTATCTTTCAGAATATTGATATCGTTTTCGAAAGTTAATGTTTCATTGAATACACGGCCATTAAGTATTTTTAGAGCCATTAGTAAAATTGGCCATCTAATAAAGAAAATAAGGAGATGCGGTATGATTGCCAATGAGACAGCTATCCAGCAAAGTTCAAATGAAGTGGATGTAAGCAATTATAGGCAACCGACAAGCATGTATGTTGATATTGATCTTCTAGTCTTGTGATGGTCGCACATTGCAGTCATTTGTCAGTGTGGAATGGCTAATACCTCTGTATGCATAAAAATCCACACGTGTTGAGAATGTTTTCAACGGTGTTTAAATCTAATTTGTAATTTAACCAATAGTGTCCTGTTCCCGGTAGTGACTTTTTTTTACTGGGTGTGAATTTTCATGGCGGGTGATGCATGCATAACAGGAGACGCTTACCCTGTCTACCTCCTTCTTGGATTTTATGCGAGTTCCTCAGTTTTTATTCGTTAACTTGATTTGTCTCTTCCTGATCGATTTACGAAATTTTGACATCGGTAAAACAGCTGCCTTAATTTAGCTAATCTGAACCGAAAACTGGTCAGTATTAGTTCATAAACAATAGAACCAGGTTTATTGTCTTTGTCAATTAAAACTCTTGGCAAGTAGGCAATGATTCTAATATTATATCAACCCAGATGACATTGTTTGATGAAGTAGGTTTTAAATGCAAAATGATTAATATAACATTCCTTTTTTCATATGTTTAAAATATAAAAAAGGTGTCCATCGGTATTCTTGATGAAAATCACAGTCAGTCTGTATTCAGTTTTTCATGTAATTCATGGATAGACGTAATAAGTCGTTCATTGTGAATTTTTTGCCGTGAATTTGGATTTTTTTTTTACTTCATTTTAATAGGATCGGGTACAAAGGATTTAGCTTTCATCAAGGCGACTCTACATATATCTGATTCCTTGTCCGTGTTTGAATTTATTTTTGGCCCTTTTTGGTTTTATTAACTCTTCTGCGTTTTTAATACGTTTTAGATTTTCAAATATATTTGCCTCGAGCATCACTGAAGAGAAATTAATTGTCGAATGCGCATATGTTGTAGTTAAATTGGTATCGTTAATGTTTTTGCACGATGATTTGATGTTTCCAGATAAATCGAATGGAATACCTAGGCTAAGATATCTATAAAGGAAAACAATTTTATTGAAACTTTCAAACCAATTTGGATAAACATTTAGCTGTAATGACGTTTTTGTTCACATTCATTTCAAGTTATATTAACTATGATCGAGTAATTTCACTTTATTTTTACCCCTAAGCGTGTTGTCTTTGCCGAAACATAGTTAAGTGTTTCATCGGAAGATTGTTAATTCAAACACGAAATACTAGTACATAGTAAACATGCTAAACATATTTTATAACTTCTGGTTGTGTTATGATTTTCTTTAGGTGAATATATAGAAATTTATTTTTCTTTCTAATCTATAATATTTACCTGACTTTACTAGTTTGTCTATTGGAACTGAGAATGATGTTGACATGAATCCAAGAACCGTGAAGATAATAAATCCTGAATATAAACTTGTTCCCTCCCCAGCTAATGAAAGCAGTACTGAGTCACTGGAAAAAATTTAGAAACATAAACAGTACATGTGTATTAGTTTTAAGTATTTAAGACAAGTGTTGATTCGGACTGAAATTCAACCATTAATTGAACATAACAAAGAATATTGGTTAATGACAGAATACATCTAATTTGAAACTTCAATAGTATATAAACCAGATATCACTTATTATTGATAAATACCTGTAAAAACATAATTGAAATATTCAAATACTTTGCACTTTAAAAAATACATTATCATATAACAATATTGGTATCAAATAAAATAAAGATAGAAACATCCTCTACTCTTCAAAAGTAAATGAAAATGATGTATCATTCATATTATGCCATTTTAATCCGAGTTTGTCCTGTTGCAGATTTTATTGTTTGAACACGGTATTTCACTAATGTCCTTATTAATTGTGAGCGTTCAAAGCCTTTTTCTGGATTTAACTTCATTAGGAACACCACATTTGAAAGCCACGGATTTTTTAAATATTTGATTGAGAAGCTATATGACCAAAAGGGACATTAAAACAATATTTCCCTGAGGAGGGAAAAAAGAGGGGTTGAAGCTTTGTCTTTTAAATATATCTTAACAATTTCTGTGACAAAGATGGACAAAAAAGAGAGTTCGGTAATTTTTCTCTGGGGGAGTTAGAAGCTTAGTTCCTTGAATACCCCCCCCCCTTTTTTCCAAAAAAAAAAGGAAAAAAAGCGAATTTTCAAAGAACGAAATTATATTTTCCTTGTTTGGAAACTTTCATACAATATTATTTGTAAGGTTGATTACGATTTGCCATGATTCGTTTTAGAGAAAAAAAGAGGAAAATCTGATTGCAAATAACTAAAGGTTCAATAGAATATATATTTTTAGAATTCTTTCCAACATGTATACATACAATCTAACAGTACGAAAAGATGACTCTTTATTAAGGGTTCACAAATCATTATTTTTAATAACGATAATAAGATTTGATATTATACTTTCTTCAGACAAGATATTTGATAAAAAAAAAAAGAAAAAGAGTCGAACATCCTTCAAAAAGGTCAACCTGTATAATAACAAGCATTCTGAGAGTATTGCATGGCAATACATAGTCCCCTACCGGTTAAAAATTCATTATACTGGAACAAAATGGTAACTTGTTCTATAACTTGTCATGGTGTAAACAAATAGAAAATATCAAGTCAATATCTTCAAGCATGACTAAAAACAGTGTGGAAAACTGAATATATGAAAGATTTTTTTTAAGTCCAAGGACCATAACTCTGCACAAAATCATCAGACTGAAACAATCTGTAACTTGTCATGATAAAACTATATAACAATTGTCAATCAATATCTTCAAGCATGATGAAAAAAAGTGTGGAAAACCTATAACACTCTAACATTAGATATTATGTAATACAATGTATATCTATTTTCGAATTACAATCAAATATAATTAATAGTTCCAAATATTTTTTCTTTCATTTGTCACAAACTAATATAGATTTGTAACTTATCTATAAAATGTCAACAACTTTTATCTACACAATGTAATGTAATGTAATATATACTTTAATAAAAATAGATTATTATCTTATTAAAGGATTTCACTTAATAAAAAAAAAAAAAAATATATATATATATATATACATGTAGCATTCAGAAAATTAGTTCATACAAAATAACATATAAACCTGCAAAAAATTCCTCAAACAATTTACCAAAGAATGTCTTTTAAAAAATGAGTTATCTTCCTTTGTACAGATATATGGTTTAACATAGTACTCTAACATTAGTTATGGATTTTTTTTATGGACCATAACTCTGGACTAAATCATCAGACCGGAACAAAATTCGAACTTGATCTATAACTTGTCATTATAAAACTATATACCAAATATCAAATCAATATCTTTAAGAACGAAGAAAAAAAGTGTGGAAAGCTGAGGTGCCGGACTGACGGATGGACAGACGGACAGAGTGCAAACCTAACGTCCCCTTCGACTTCGTCGGTAGGGGACTAATAACAACGTCTGTAAATCATTAATTCACAGAAAACACCAAAAGATTATTTCATATCAAGGATCCCGGCAAACATGTGTTTGACAGTTGTATTTTGTTTAAACTTTTTAATTGAAATGGTCGTATCTCCTTCAAAAGACTCTAGAAAATGAATTTTAATCTTAAACGGTCATTTTGATCTCAACATCATCTGAGTCTTCTAAAACTTTAAGTTTTGTTTATAACTGAAGTTATTTTCAGATATTGTCTTGCTATAAATTCAGTGCCGTTCATACTTTTGCTTGCAGTCAATTCAGTACATTTTAATTCAAATGGTCGTATATCTCTCAAAATAGTAAATAGATTCCATAAGATGATATGTAACACATCAACATACAAGCAAAAGAAGCCATAAAAAATATCTGCAATTAGTCTGAAGGATTGTATCAACCTTTGTTTCATTGTTACTGCTCAGTTATAAATGATTGTATCTTTAATTGATATTAGCACCGTTATGTCGTCATATGTAATAGAATAATATGTATTTATCATGTTTTATCTTAAAGTAAGGTCAAATTCCCATTCTAAATCATAATAAAATGCTTCGCTGAGCGCAGTCTGATACGACCGCAGAGGTCGAAACCCTGAACAGTTGGGGCAAATTTGGACACAATATTATAAGGCTAAATCGATTGTGTGTTAGACAATCAATTTGCTTGAAAACAATAATCGTAATGGGCTTTTCATGTTTGATCTGTTGAGCGTAAATACATTTGAAAAGATGAAAATCAGATAGCATGGTATTTGGTATACATATGTATTCAAGCTTGATACTGTCTGAATTTGGATTGTGATCAAATTTTTGACATAATATAGGTTTCTGACACAAAATAAATGTGGTCAAAGATCTTATAAATCCATTGCGCAATACTGTGCAATTGAAGATTTCTTCTTGAAACTTTTCAAAATTCGAAATTTTAAAATTTTGAAAAAAATATGAATCCTTAAAAAACTGGAAAAAATACCCCCAACTTTTGAAAACCCCCCTTGGAGCAATAACCACAAAACTCAATCCCAGCCTTTCCTTTGTAGTATGGAACCTTGTAGTACAATTTCAGACAATACACACAAGTTATTGTCTGGAAACTAGAAAAATGCTTGTTTTTGGCTCTTTTTTGCCCCTTATTCCTACATGTTTGGGGCAATTAACCCCAAACTGAATCCCAGCCTTCCCTTTGTTATATGGAACTTTGTGGTACAATGTCAGAGAGATCCATACACTTACACACAAGTTATTGTCTGGAAACTAGAAAAAAATGATTGTTTTTGGTCCCTTTTTGGCCCTTAATTCCTAAACTGTTGGTCCCATAACCCCTAAAATGAATCCCAACCTTCTAATTGTGGTATTAAACATTGTGGTACAATTTCAGAGCAATCGATATACTTGTACACAAGTTATTATCCTGAAACTAGAAAAATGCTTGTTCATAGAGATCCATTCACTTAAACTTAAGTTATTGTCCGGAAACCAATGTGTTTTCGGACGACGACGCAGACGACGACGACATCATACCATTATACGATCCCAAAAAATTTTTTGCGGTCGTATAAAAAAGCTTTCATTTTGCAAGAACGATAATAACATGGTGTAAAATATAGAAACTTATCGGACTACAACAGATGTGGGGTCTATCTATTACATAAGTTATACACAGTTTTCGATGAAATTTTCTTTTGTCAAGGTAAAAAGAGTAATAAGTCACAATGAATTTAACTACATGTATATAGAAAGTTTTTTTAAATACATTTTTCCAGGGTAATGTCAAAACGTTCTTTTCATGCTGTACAATAACTAATTACAAATACGTGCAACTTGAATGGGTACAACCAAAACCACGAAAAATATCAGAAACATTACATGCACTGCAATCACTACAAACCAGTAAAAGTCTCAAATGGGGCACTTTTTGTACTCAACTGTACTGATTTTTACTCGACCATTCTGAATTTGTCTGACTGTGCACTCGATATTACTCATCTGTACTCTGAACCATACTCAACAGCCTGAACTTGTACTCGACCCTTATCTTGACC
Source organism: Mytilus coruscus (assembly GCA_017311375.1). Taxonomy (NCBI): domain Eukaryota; kingdom Metazoa; phylum Mollusca; class Bivalvia; order Mytilida; family Mytilidae; genus Mytilus; species Mytilus coruscus. The sequence continues at coordinate 119,109,796 of CM029596.1, read as the reverse complement.
ATACTGAAAAGTCTGAACACATACTCGAACAGGTTGAGACAGCTAGTCTTAACCTATTCTCGACCTGTGCTTAACTAGTTCTCGACCTGTTTTAAATGTCTTAAGAATACTCGACCAAAAGAAATTAAGTCTGAACCATACTCGACCGAAGACTGACTTGAACAATAAACCTCGGCTTTATCAATCTTGAATGTAAAACTATAATTTATTCAACAAAAAACCATTTATTTTACATTGATTTTTCTTATCTGACAAAGCACCTTCTTATATAGTACCTGTTGGTCAAATTTCTAGCCAAGGGAAACAAATCTTTTAAAAATTACTCTAAATAGAAACAAGAATGTTTCCATAGTACACAGATTCCCCATTCGCACAATCATTTTCTGTGTTCAGTGGACCGTGAAATAGGGGGTCAAAACTCTAATTTGGCATTTAAATTAGAAAGATCATATGATAGGGAACATGTGTACTAAGTTTCAAGTTGATTGGACTTCAACTTCAACAAAAATTACCTTGACCAAAAACTTTAACCTGAAGCGGGACAAACGGACGGACGGACAAACGGACGCACAGACCGAAAAACATAATGCCCCTCTACTATCGTAGGTGGGGCATAAAAACAAGAGAGATATATTAGGAATATGTCGAGGATTGTTCAGACTTCGTCGTGTATGATTCAGACTTGGGTCAAGTATGATTCAGACTCTTTTAGGAACTGATCGAGTACAAGTCAAGTACAAGTTCAGACTGTTTAGTATGCTTGAGACTAGAATCGAGTACTAGTAATATCGAGTAATATATAGATCAATTTAGAATTGTCGAGTTCAAATACTTCAGACTTTTATTGGTTTGCAGCGAATTCTTTAGAAAAGTTTTGAACCTAAAATATCGGAAACATTACATACACTACAATTCTTTAGAAAAGTTTGGAACCGAAGTTGATTAATATACTCAATTGGCCACGTCGTTTTTCACACAGATTTTCATGCATAGTAGATGCAAATAGTTTGTGGAAATCCTACATGTACCTTTACTTTCAATATCGAAAAACGTAAGCAAATCCTTGTAGAAGGTAAAATTGTTGTTTAAACAGTATTTTTTTGAAACTAGTAGACAACTAATAACTTTTGATAAATATTTGGCGGATCAATTACATAAAAAATGTGTTGTGTACAAGTTGTAATTTCGTTTGTACAAATCATTATTAGTACAGGGTTTTTGTACAAGTTATCAGTAGTTTGGCACAAACCTTCTTTCACCATATGATACAAATTTATCTTAAGAATTAACCGGCTAAATGTTTACTGAAAAATGTATATGTCAACCTAACGTTAAGCCCTGTCCTCTTTCTCCAAAAACTATAAATGAGGATTGGTTTTGATTCTATATTTATTTTTTTACTATCACCAAATTATATGTCAAAAAATATTTTTAGGGTTCTTATATAAACTTTGTATCAGTGCTATGTATAATACTTTATAGCATATAGTCATTAGAATATGACAGTGACAAGATAAACCACTGGCATTGTTATTGTTTTACCCAATTATGTTAGTTGGTTCACAAAATAATGATAACTTATACAAAAATTCTGTACAAATAATACTTATAGTTTGTACAACATTAAAACTTGTACACAACACTTATATGACATAAATCAATGGTTTCAAGGAATAAAATAGTACGTAAGCCGGTTCGTTATTCGATATTCGATATTGAATATCCAACCGGTTGCTAGCAGTCGGTTCGATATTCAAATTTAGTTGAATAGGGTCATAAAAAACTAAAATATTTGATAACATTAAAAGCATGATTTTCATAGTTAAGAGGAGTGAAAAGATACGTAGGAAAACGATTTATGACCCCTTCAAGCTGTCATAAATTATCGTTGTCCTCGAATATACACCTTTATGTAAGTTCCATATTTGTCCTTATGTAATATAGATTTTTATCAATGAAACGACATCAAAGATGTAATTTTATATATAATATTTCTTAAAACAAAAATAAAAACCGATCACTCTAAAAACATTTAGAAATATAAATAGAAATATTTATGGAAAGCCCCAAAAAAAAGAAATGTATAGTGAAGACCCCTGGTCTTTCAATGTCCATAAAATTCGACGAAATCATAGACTCTGTATATATAAAGGTTGTATTAAAAGGATTTCCCAGAATAATTTCATCTTCGATATCTACGCAGGGCTTAGATTGTCACTTTTCAGCTAAAAATTGTCAAATTTTAGAACAAAGGGCACATGGCAATGGTGAGACCCTCCTCCCCGATCTTAAATTGTCACTTTTCCGTTAAATTCGTCAAAACACCAGGTCAAAGGGCACAGGGCGATGTCTATAACCCCCAGATCTCTCAGTCTTCTTATATTGTGCAGATAGTTAGTTAGGGGTCTTACCGTCATTTAATCGGTTTTTGAATATCAAGCTGGCACTTTGAGCCCTCCGAATTCAAATTCTTTTTGGTCTCGTTTGTATCTTTATATTAAATAACTACCTGCATAATACTAGGAAGATTGAGAGATCCAGGGGGTCTAGACATCGCCCTATGCCCTTTGACCTGATTTTTGGACGAATTTTAGCAGAAAAGTGACAATTTAAGTCCTCCGTAGATATCGAAGATGACATTATTTTGGGAAATCCTGTTGATACCATCTGTATATAAACATTGTCTACAAGTTCATGGAATTTTATGGACATTGAATAACCAGGGGGGTCTCCCCGTCACTTAAGCGGTCTCCGGTAGGTCTTCTCTATATATTTTGAATATCAAACTGGCACTTTGAGCCCTCCGTAAACATAAAAGACAAGAAGTTTATCCAAATTCCTTTTCGTCTCGTTTGTAACTTTATATTTACTAACTTCCTGCATAATATAAGGAAGATTGAGAGATCCGGGGAGTCTTGACATCGCCCTGTGCCTTTTGAACTGTATTTTTGACGATTTTTAGCGGAAAAGTCAATTTAAGCCCTCCGTAGATATCGAGGATGACATTATTTTGAGAAATCCTTTTGATACCATCTCTATATATATATATTGTCTAAAATTTTATGGAATTTTATGGACATTGAATGACCAGGTGGGTTTTACCTTCATTTAAGCGGTCTCCGGTAGGTTTTCTCTATATATTTTAAATATCAAACTGGCATTTTGAGCCCTCAGTAAACGTAGAAGACAAGAAGTTTATTCAAATTCTTTTTGGTCTCGTTTGTATCTTTATATTAACTAACTATCTGTATAATATTAGGAAGATTGAGAAATCAGGGGAGGTCTAGACATTGCCCTCTGTCCTTTGACCTGATTTTTTGACGATTTTTAGCGGAAAAGTGACAATTTAAGCCCTCCGTAGATATCGAAGATGACATTATTTTAGGAAATCCTTTTGATACTATCTGTATAAATACATTATCTAAAGTTTCATGGCATTTTATGGACATTGAAATACCAGGGGGGGTCTCACCGTCATTTAAGCGGTCTCCGGTAGGTTTTCTCTATATATTTTGAATATCAAACTGGCACTTTGAGCCCTTTGTAAACATAGAAGACAAGAATTTTGTCCAAATTCCTTTTTGTCTCGTTTGTATCTTCATATTAACTAACTACCTGCATAATATTAGGAAGATTAAGAGATCCGGGGGGGTTTGACATTGCCCTGTGCCCTTTGAACTGTATTTTTGACGATTTTTTTAGCTGAAAAGTGACAATTTAAGCCCTCCGTAGATATCGAGGATGACATTATTTTGTGAAATCCTTTTGATACCATCTGTATATATACATTGTCTAAAAGTTCATGGAATTTTATGGACATTGAATGACGGGTGGGTCTCACCTTCATTTAAGCGGTCTCCGGTAGGTTTTCTCTATATATTTTGAATATCAAACTGGCACTTTGAGCCCTCCGTAATTATAAAAGACAAGAAGTTTATCGAAATTCTTTTTGGTCTCGTTTGTAACTTTATATTTACTAACTACCTGCATAATATTAGGAAGATTGAGAGATCCCGGGGGGGGAGGGGGGTCTAGACATCGCCCTGTGCCCTTTGAACTGTATTTTTGACGATTTTTAGCTGAAAAGTGACAATTTAAGCCCTCCGTAGATAACGAGGATGACATTATTTTGAGAAATCCTTTTTATACCATCTGTATATATACATTCTCTAAAAGTTCATAGAATTTTATGGACATTGAATGACCTGGAGGTTTCACTGTCATTTAAGCGGTCTCTGGTAGGTTGTCTCTATATATTTGAATATCAAACTGGCACTTTGAGCCCTTTGTTAACATAAAAGACAAGAATATTGTCCAAATTCCTTTTCGTCTCGTTTGTATCTTTATATTAACTAACTACCTGCATAATATTAGGAAGATTGAGATATCAGGGGTCTAGACATCGCCTGTGCCCTTTGCTCTGATTTTTGACGATTTTAGCGGAATAATGACAATTTAAGCCTCCGTAGATATTGAAGATGACATTATTTTGGTAAATCCTGTTGATACCATCTATATATAAACATTGTCTAAAAGTTCATGGAATTTTATGGACATTGAATGACCGGGGGTCTCCCGTCTTTAAGCGGTCTCCGGTAGGTTTTCTATATATATTTTGAATATCAAACTGACACTTTGAGCCCTTTATAAACGTAAAAGACAAGAAGTTTATCCAAATTCCTTTTGTCTCGTTTGTAACTTTAAATTTACTAACTACCTGCATAATATTAGGAAGATTGAGAGATCAGGGGGCTAGACATCGCCCTGTGCCCTTTGAACTGTATTTTTGACGATTTTAGCGAAAAAGTGACAATTTAAGCTCTTCGTAGATATCGAGGATGACATTATTTTGGGAAATCCTTTTGATACCATCTGTATATATACATTGTCTAAAAGTTCATGGAATTTTATGGACATTGAATGACTAGGGGGTCTCCCCGTCATTTAAGCGGGTGGGTCTCACCTTCATTCAGGCGGTCTCCGGTAGGTTTTTTCTATATATTTTGAATATCAAAGTGGCACTTTAAGCCCTTTGTAAACATAGAAGACAAGAATTTTGTCCAAATTCCTTTTCGTATCGTTTGTATCTTTATATTAACTAAATACCTGCATAATATTAGAAAGATTGAGAGATCAGAGGGATCTCAGCGTCATTTAAACGGATTCCTGTATTTTTTTACTATATAATTCTTTTAATTTTGGCTTTCCATAGTTATTTCTATTTCTGCTTTTAAATATTACTAGAGCGATCGTTTTTTTATGTTTCTAGAAATATCATATATAAAAGTACATCTTAGATGTCGTTTGATTGATAAAAATATTTATTTCATAAAGACAAATGTGCGATTTACTTAATGGTTTGTATTTGAGGACAACGAGAATTTACGATAGCTTAAAAGGGTCAAAAACGATTTCCTACAGATCTTTTCACTCCTTTCAACTATGAGTATCATGCTTTTAAATACTTTAATTAACCATGATTTTCAACTAAATTTGAATATCGAACCAACTGCTAGCAGCCGGTTTGATATTGAATATCGAATATCGAATAACGAACCGGCTGCTAACTTCACATCCATTAAAATAGTTCTTGGAGCAAATATTAATTGAATAAATGTTCCCAGAGGCGCCGGGAAACTACTTTTATTGGAAGGGGAGTAAAAGTAGCTAAGCCATATGAAAATGGTTTTATCAAAAGCTAAGAAATTTCAAAAAATTTCACATTTTTTCAACCATACAAAATAATGGATTGTAGGTAATTCAAAGTACATTAACGGTATTTTGAAATTTCACAACTTTAATTTTTGAATAGTTATGCCCTTTGCACTACCTGTTGCGCCACCTGTGGTTGTTCTTGTGAGCTGTTTACCAATCATGTGGTTTAATACCTAAACATATTTGTTTTCTATGTTCTCTTACACTAGGTTCGACCAAAGGTGTCGTTTCCAGTTTTGTTAATCAAAGTACTAAAAAAATTTTTTAAACTTTTTATAATCTTTGCTATTATAGAATTTAAGTTTGTTACCTGGAATACTCAGTACCATGACTACTCAGTACATACTTAGTAATCATCTTTACCATGCCTGTAGACCGGACTGTTTAACCAAATAAAAACGTAGATTTTATTAATAAACTATATTCCCAAAAAACATGACTTATTTGTGAAGAAATGCATTATGTTATATTTGAAATATAGCATGATAATGATTGTATTTTAAACTCATATGATTAGTCAACTTTAGAGCTATTTTTTTAAAGTTTTCGTTTAAACTAAGGATAACTGAGGATTTTGTTTTATACTTCTCAAATTTAAACTTCTTTCCAAAACAATTTTAATTCAAATTCGTCTACTCTTTAAACAAAAAAAATATTTTGGGTAAAAATTAATATAACAACAGATAATAAGAACTTACCTGATGAAAAAAGTATTTGAACATTAACTTTTATTTTTTTATTTAGGTAATCTATCAATTTCGTTGTAAAGGATTAACTAAAATTTAAAAAAAAACGTATTGAAAATAATCAAAATGTTCTTTGACTTTATTGAATCAAAATGAAATATAATGTTATCGATTTCAGAATAATAGTTTGCTTTAAATAATTTTTTAAGGACAGAGAAATTACAAATCGTCTTTTGCCAATAAATTTCCAATGCTATTGGTTAAGAATTTACATTTTATAGTAGTAGAAGTAAATACTTGTATGTTACTCCCTATAAATATAATGTTTGTGTAGTGAATTAAAGCACAAATATGTTAAGGAAAATGGATAAAATGGGGGCAGACAAAAAATAACGATTTTCAATTTTCAGTTTGCAAATGAGAAGTTAAGATAATGAATGATGTATGACGTTTGATTTGTATACGCTTATAAATCAAATGAAAATTTACAATTTCTCATTAAATTACAAATTTGATAAGCATTGAAAAACTAACTTTTGTTTTGATACCATTAAATGGAGGTTTAAAGTTCATACTTTTTCATTTGATTTGGCAGTTTTCAGTAAGAGATCATATTGGATTTAAGTTTTGTTTTCAATTTTGAAGTGAACATATTTGTGCTAATTTTATACATCCAACTAATGACATTTCTGAAATGACAGGCTACTTACCGAAGACAGTTATTGTTAAATTTATTAAAACTTGCCATAGTGAATAATGGTCCCCATCCAGGCCCAAGAGAATAAAATACTTGAATTGCAGCTTCTAACCAAACCTAGAGATAAAACAAATGAGTATATGTTACTATGAAAGAAATTAATCTAAAATCTAGGCGCAAGATGTACAAATGAATTCTCCTTGAAGGAAGCACTCAATTTGCAAGCGATGTTATTAGAAGAACATGAAGAACCATTTTACATTTGCAATTGGTCTTTCATACAGATTGTGTGTTCTGCGAAACAGGTTGGTATTAACTTGATAATTTGTAAATAAGATTTAATGGAGAGAACAAACCAACTTCTTTTGTACATGTACTTCCTCAGTACTTTAACTTCGAAGTACTGAAAATGTACTTAAATAATATAGTACTGTTTTTTAAATTATACAAATTAATGTACAAGTGTTTAATACAAGTTTTGTACTTTTATCGTTAAGTGTTCTGTATGCACAAAACTATTTTGTACCAGTTCAGTATATATCTTTAAGTATTATTTTTATTGCACTTTCAATTATTAAAATCAAAATACTAAAGAATTGTATTAAATATGTACTACACCAGTGATGCCTTTTCAGGGTATATTTTCAGTACTATGAAGTTGTAGAACTAACAAGGTACATTATTTTTATTATGTAAAAGAAGCTGCGTAGTTGATATGTTGCAAACCGATTTACCTGAAGTTCCAATAATTTGCTGAAATCTGGGGAAAGGTAAACTAGAATTCCGTTTATTGACCCATCAAGTGTTAGTCCTCGGATAAGTATAACAGTAAGTAAAATATATGGTATCGTAGCTGTCACATACACTACCTGAAAATAAAACACATAATAATGTATTCCTTTTCATATAATTCTTGTGCCCCTCTTAAAACTATCGAGCCTCCCAAAAAAAAAAGTTTTAACCTAGTTTAGAAATAAGAGCAATTTACCTCTCTAAATTTAAATATAAGGAGATGTGGAATATTTGCCAGTTAGACAACTGTCCACCAGAGTTCAAATGACGTGGATATATGCAAGTATTGGTCACCGCATGTCATATGGTCATAGACAATGAGCAAAACTCATACCGTAGAGTCGGCAATAAAAGACCCGACACGACAAGAGGTGAAACAATTCAAACGAAAAAAAAAACGGCTAGTATTTTGAAAAAAAAACAATAATAAATGAAAAAGAAATATGACGTACAGCAACCAACGACAACCACTAAATTACAGGCTCCTTACTTAGGGACAGGCACATATAGAATATGGCGGCGTTAAACATAATTTGAGCCCTCAACCCTCCCATAACCTGGGACAGTGGTGAAACAACACAACATAAGAACAAAATATAAAAATCAGTTGAGAATGGCTCGACTCACCAGATATGCATAAAGCACAAAAACAGCTTAACTTATTGACAAAAGACTAAAAGTACCGATATAACAGTACTCGCGGTTGCTAAAAGCTAGTTGAAAGCAAATTACAACTAATAAATAAATTCTTCTCTCCCGGGAAAAAAATATCATTCAGTACACATGCATAGAGTTAAGTGTAAAAAAAAACGTACTAAACAGTCTGAGAAAAGCATGACTTTGTGCAATGCCAAAATATAGGTACATATCATCGACAGAATGTTTCATATGAATTAAAAAAAAAAACAATATGTATTTAGTAATTTCTAACAAAACCAAAGATAGTACCGATAAAAAACAATACTAGTATTTAAAGATCTTCATAGTGTTAAATTGATAACCGTACAGATTAAGTTTATTCTTAGGATCAAGAGTTCAGTGACACATAGATCTAAAATTACGGGCTCTATAAACAACATCACAGTAAAAATGATGATGTGTTATCCTGTTTGTAATAAGAGTTCTACAGTAAAGCTATAGACACGGGCACAGTGAAAGAATTGGAAACAAACACCGTAGGAGAGGGCTAAAGGGAAATCATCGCCAAAAAAAGGAAAATTTACACATGGGAACGAAAAATAGTCTTTTTTGTAGTAATTTTGTCTTATAAAGTTTCTCGTGTGAAACTGAAATTACCTAATCTAGTAAAGGACAATTATTGTTGATAAAAGTAGATTTATCTAAAGCAATTCCCTTGTGTAAAACGGAGTATGATTAAACAATTCTTGTTTATCTAAAGCATAAATATCATCAAGTTATCGGTAAGTGTTGGTTTATTCAATTATCAATTGAATGAAGTCTATAAGAATCTTTACTGGGTTTGGCCATACACTGTGAATCATAACAATATAAAGAAACAAGTTTTATATTAAAGGGGCGTAATTGGTGCCACAAGAACAACCTATAATAGATAAACGTTATGGCCGAAACGTAGATTGATGTTGTCAAGCAGAAAAATTTAATAAGATTTATTTATCTGACGCTAAATTTAAAGGGATATCGATAATGCGCTGATATACTTTCTTTTTCATCTTTCATTGCACTAGTTTGCTAATGTTTCTTACCATATAAGGAGGTGGAACAGTTGTTAATTTTGTGTTTCCATCAATGGACCGAAATGGTAAACGACAAAATTATATATACTACATGTAAGTCGTTTTATGACGATGTTAAATTTTCGATTTTCAAACCGCAAGTTATGTTTTATCTTTATATAATTTAGTCTTCTGGTTGGCGGAGAGCTTTTTGTCTATCAGCCCATAGACATAGTTTTGTCATGTGACCGTGACGTCATCAAAGTTTTTTCATGATTTAATCCTTAAAAATGAAATTTAGAATTAAATTATAAGGAATGATTGTAATATTTTTTCTGTCTATTCGAAATAACCTAAGAAAATGTGGTGCACATTTTTAAATAACCAGTTACGCGAGTTATTCAGTGTGCACCACATTTTTGATGTTATTTCTTCATAGACAGAAAAAATATTACAGTCATTCCTTAAATAATTATTACAATCCTATAAATTTAGATATCTTCATCACTTTCTTCGTAAATTATATGCACTCACTTTTCCAAGAGATTTAACACCTTTAATGATACATAAACCAACAACCACCCATGCTGCTAATAAACACAGCATCAGCTTCCAATTAATAGTACCAATTTCTTCTATTCCTGAAGTCATACCCAGCACACTTTCTCTGTAAAAAAAATCAGTTGTTTTGAAAGTTCGATTTAAATGATCATTTTAAGGAAAAATGCTTTGTTTTATTAAACAGTGTGTACGTCTATTTTGTTTTTTGGTCCGTAGGTCCGTATTATTTTGGGGTTTCACTTGGCAAATAATGGCCTTTGTCATTGTTTTATCATTGGGTACCAACTTCGTATCCGCAACTTCTCTTAAACTCCTTATCAAAATTTATTGCAACTTTCAAGAATCTTAACAATTTAATGCCCTTGTGAATATTTTCTTTTGTTTCTGGATAAGTTACCCATTTTAAAGGCTTTGGTTTTACCTGTCCAGAGATCGATTCTGCAACCTGAAGCATTCGAGGCGACCACGCTATCATTAGCCCACAAAAGCTTCGGAAAATAAAGGAGTGTATATACAGGACCACACCGTATAGTCAGCTACAAAAGGCCACCATGCAACATGTGAAAAAATTCAAACGAAAAACAAACGGTCTTATTTATAAATAAACAATCTACAAAAAGAAATGACACACATTTATACAACGACAACAATTGAACTTCATGCTCCTTAATTGGGGCAAGTACATAAAGAAAGTGCACGTGGCGGAGTTTAACATGTATGTGAGCGCTAAATACTAACCTTACATCGGACTGTTACAGTTGTGTAACAGCACAACACTAGAAAAAAATGTAAACTAGACAAAGTGATGCCCCCGCACTCAACTCATTTAACCGCTTATATCCCAAAAATGACAAAAAAATGTTCAATTATCTCCCAAAAGAGCAAAAGATAATAAAAATAAAAACCCTGACCACATGCACACCTTCAATATATGTACAAACAGACAGTAAAGAGAAAACTTCCTAGGATTCAAACTGTAGGAGGAGTTATGCGGAATAACTATATACCCATAATGGAACGGACAGACGGACGGACGGACAGACAGGGGTAAAACAATATGCCCCCCCTCCCCCCCAACTTTAAGTTGCGATGGCATACAAAACAGTTTCATTTGGCTGTTTCAATAGATCGGTATGACTGGGTAATATAAATCCATCGGGGTGATCTCGGATGCTCCAGAAAGGCACCCGTCGTGTTATTCGAGAAAGTACAAACCCAGTGATTTGGTTTTATTTGGTAGTTTACATTCAAGGAAAAGATGACGGTTTTATGGAACGCCACTGGAACATGTCCGTCGTCACATATGAAACAGATATTCCAAAAAGTTTATTTTTCAATTAGTGCAAGGTAGATCAGGGAATTCAATTGATTACAAATAAAAGATTGATATTCGTATAAGTTCAAATGATCATTTACGCTAAAATAAATCGGAGAATTCTTGTTTTATAGTATTGATGCTTTGTCGCTTAGTCCGAGCCCCTCTCCCCGTTTCCCTGTAACTTTAGTGTGAGTTGATTTGAAGTGTTTCATTTGTTAACAATAAAGTTCAAGTCTTTTGATTTGTGTCGAGCCTGCGACATCAATGTAGCGGCAGTGAGACACAACAAACCTATATTTCGTCGTCGATAGTGGCGTCGGCGTCTCCATCTCCATTTTTATTGAGTTTAACCTTTCATTATACATGTTACTAAACATGTATGCCATGTACATTACTTTTAGAACATCATACTGGATTTGTTTACCTCGACTATTGTATCTGTATTTATATTGTATGTTTCTCTGTAAACTTGTATTTAGTTTTTAGAGAATAAAGTATCTATCTATCTATCTATAGATCGTTAGGTTTCTAGTTTTTTACATTTTTCATTTCGGGACCTTTTATAGCTTACTATAGGGTATGGGTTTTGCTCATTGTTGAAAACCATACAGTTTTGTTTTAGTTAAATAAAACCGAATTACATGTAAACTGTTTTGACATGATAAATTTGTAAACCTCCATGAAGTGTTTTAAAACTTGTATAGGAGTTATTCCTCAATTTCAAGAAAAGCATCTACAGAAAAACATTTTTTTTTTTTTACCGATAAATGTACAGCCGATCAACATGACGCTTTTACACTTATAGCAGCAATATCAGGCGAGACACAGGGTTCCGTGGAATATTTTACAAATTTATTACAAAATACTGCTTCCGTTTGAGAACTTAAGATAAAACAACAGGACCAAGTGGTTTGGGGATATCCCAATTATGTCCGAAATACTATAAACTTTTAAATACTTTTTTCTTATTATTATCTGCCGTTCCCTTTTCATACCAAATAACTCTGAACAACCACTGAACTTTAATTTGCACTTTAACTCAATGGATAGGATACCCATCCAAAGCACATTAAACAAACGATATATTGAAATCTGTTTAAAAATAGAACATATTTTTTCCGAATTGGTCACGTGGTTTTACCTCATCAAGTAGTGGGATAACCACATCAAAGAATGACAGGACCACATCAAATAATGAAACAAACACATCATGTAGTGTAAAATCGTCAAATTTTGAAACATCAATGCGTAATGTTAAAACCACATAAAGAATAGGCAAATCATCATTACGAAATAACAAAACCACATCATGTAATGAAACAACTACATAACGTTAAGTCACATTCACATCAAGTAATGTTAAAACCACATTGACTAATGACACAACCACATTAAATAATGGTGAAACCACATCGAGTAATGACAAAACTATATCAAGTCAATACGAAACCAGATCGTGTAATATCGAAATATCATTAAGTAATGACTATTCCATATTGAGTTATATCGAAACATCATTACGTAATGTCAAAACCATATTAAGTAAAGACAAAATATCATCAAGTAATAATAAAACAACATAAAGTTATATCAGAGTTCCACATAAGACAGCTGTGGCGTTCCATAACCACAAGCCAATGAAATACTATATAGGAATATAACCTAGATGCATCAAAAGAAAGGTGCAAGAAGGTTTCCAGTCATAAAATTAAGAACCTTATACACACTTAGTCAACACTTGGTTTTAAGTAGCACATAAAGAAATACATTTTCGAAATGTTATTTATTTTAAATCTTTCATTTGATGATGATGAGGGGAGGAGGAGGACAATGATGACGTTGAAGACAACGACGATGATGATGATGAACGTCCAGAGCCATATATTACATAAATTTCAGGACGAGAATATGTTAATGTGATATGAATATTAACCCTGCTTTGTACTAGACCAACAGTTAAGCCTAACTTTTAAGGTGCTACTTAAATTACATACAAACTGCAGAGTGACATGTCACCCTACCAGGACACAGTTTTTGCTGTTACACCTAAACGGCCAACTTCACTCGGCAGCAAATAATAATTTTAAATTTTTGGTTCGCCCTGGCCGGGGGATCGAACCCACGATATCCCGCACTCGAAGCAGGTATAATACCACAAACCAACTATGTGATCTGGATTTCATAAAGTTCAAGTTCACTTGTTAGACAAATGTAAGCTGTCTTATGTGGAACTCTGATATTACTTTATGTTGTTTTATTATTACTTGATGATATTTTGTCTTTACTTAATATGGTTTTGACATTACGTAATGATGTTTTGATATAACTCAATATGGAATAGTCATTACTTAATGATATTTCGATATTACACGATATGGTTTCGTATTGACTTGATATAGTTTTGTCATTACTCAATATGGTTTTGTCATTACTCGATTTGGTTTCACCATTATTTAATGTGGTTGTGTCATTAGTCAATGTGGTTTTAACATTACTTGATGTGAATGTGACTTAACGTTATGTAGTTGTTTCATTACATGATGTGGTTTTGTTATTTTGTAATGATGATTTGCCTATAATTCTTTATATGGTTTTAACATTACGTAATGATGTTTCAAAATTTGACGATTTTACACTACATGATGTGTTTGTTTCATTATTTGATGTGGTCCTGTCATTCTTTGATGTGGTTATCCCATTACTTGATGAGGTAAAATCACGTGACCAATTCGGAAAAACCTGTTCTATTTTTAGATAGATTTCCATGTTGTATGTGCCTTGGATGAGTGTGGCCATCCATCGAATTAGAGTTCAAATTAAAGTTCGGGTTACTGTTTGAGTTAAACTTTGAGTTGTCTTCGATTTCGAATTCAAGTCATTTTTAGAATTAAAGTTTTAGTTAGCATTGAGTTTCGAGTTGGACATCGAGTTTGAGTCACATTTAACTGAGGTAGAGTTCTAGTTACAACATTAAATTTGAGTCATTTTTAAGGTAGAGTTTGAGTAAGATTCAATTTAAGTCTCATTTAGATTAATTAAGATTTTGAGTTGAAATTGAGCTATCTTATATGAGTTCGTAATTAAATTTTCTATCGCGGAACAAGGACTTTGCTCGGGCTTCCGAAAAGAGGGCTCCGGGTATGCGTACAAAAGATAAATAATGTTACAGTATACAAAACGCAACATAGAAGTTGAAATCAAGTTAGATGTGGTGTGATTTACAATGAGACAACTATCCATCAGAGTTTAAATGCAGTGGATGTAAGAAATCACATATAGGCAACCGTACAGCCTTCAACACACCGTATAGTCAGCTACAAAAGGCCACCATGCAACATGTGAAAAAATTCAAACGAAAAAACAAACGGTCTTATTTATAAATAAACAATCTACAAAAAGAAATGACACACATTTATACAACGACAACAATTGAACTTCATGCTCCTTAATTGGGGCAAGTACATAAAGAAAGTGCACGTGGCGGAGTTTAACATGTATGTGAGCGCTAAATACTAACCTTACATCGGACTGTTACAGTTGTGTAACAGCACAACACGAGAAAAAATGTAAACTAGACAAAGTGATGCCCCCGCACTCAACTCATTTAACCGCTTATATCCCAAAATGACAAAAAATGTTCAATTATCTCCCAAAAGAGCAAAAGATAATAAAAATAAAAACCCTCACCACATGCACACCTTCAATATATGTACAAACAGACAGTAAAGAAAACTTCCTAGGATTCAAACTGTAGGAGGAGTTATGCGGAATAACTATATACCCATAATGGAACGGACAGACGGACGGACGGACAGACAGGGGTAAAACAATATGCCCCCCCCCAACTTTAAGTTGCGATGGCATACAAAACAGTTTCATTTGGCTGTTTCAATAGATCGGTATGACTGGGTAATATAAATCCATCGGGGTGATCTCGGATGCTCCAGAAAGGCACCCGTCGTGTTATTCGAGAAAGTACAAACCCAGTGATTTGGTTTTATTTGGTAGTTTACATTCAAGGAAAAGATGACGGTTTTATGGTTACGACCACTGGAACATGTCCGTCGTCACATATGAAACAGATATTCCAAAAAGTTTATTTTTCAATTAGTGCAAGGTAGATCAGGGAATTCAATTGATTACAAATAAAAGATTGATATTCGTATAAGTTCAAATGATCATTTACGCTAAAATAAATCGGAGAATTCTTGTTTTATAGTATTGATGCTTTGTCGCTTAGTCCGAGCCCCCCTCTCCCCGTTTCCCTGTAACTTTAGTGTGAGTTGATTTGAAGTGTTTCATTTGTTAACAATAAAGTTCAAGTCTTTTGATTTGTGTCGAGCCTGCGACATCAATGTAGCGGCAGTGAGACACAACAAACCTATATTTCGTCGTCGATAGTGGCGTCGGCGTCTCCATCTCCATTTTTTTATTTCTATTGAGTTTAACCTTTCATTATACATGTTACTAAACATGTATGCCATGTATATTACTTTTAGAACATCATACTGGATTTGTTTACCTCGACTATTGTATCTGTATTTATATTGTATGTTTCTCTGTAAACTTGTATTTAGTTTTTAGAGAATAAAGTATCTATCTATCTATCTATAGATCGTTAGGTTTCTAGTTTTTTACATTTTTCATTTCGGGACCTTTTATAGCTTACTATAGGGTATGGGTTTTGCTCATTGTTGAAAACCATACAGTTTTGTTTTAGTTAAATAAAACTGAATTACATGTAAACTGTTTTGACATGATAAATTTGTAAACCTCCATGAAGTGTTTTAAAACTTGTATAGGAGTTATTCCTCAATTTCAAGAAAAGCATCTACAGAAAAACATTTTTTTTTTTTTACCGATAAATGTACAGCCGATCAACATGACGCTTTTACACTTATAGCACCACAAGCCAATGAAATACTATATAGGAATATAACCTAGATGCATCAAAAGGAAGGTGCAAGAAGGTTTCCAGTCATAAAATTAAGAACCTTATACACACTTAGTCAACACTTGGTTTTAAGTAGCACATAAAGAAATACATTTTCGAAATGTTATTTATTTTAAATCTTTCATTTGATGATGATGAGGGGAGGAGGAGGACAATGATGACGTTGAAGACAACGACGATGATGATGATGAACGTCCAGAGCCATATATTACATAAATTTCAGGACGAGAATATGTTAATGTGATATGAATATTAACCCTGCTTTGTACTAGACCAACAGTTAAGCCTAACTTTTAAGGTGCTACTTAAATTACATACAAACTGCAGAGTGACATGTCACCCTACCAGGACACAGTTTTTGCTGTTACACCTAAACGGCCAACTTCACTCGGCAGCAAATAATAATTTTAAATTTTTGGTTCGCCCTGGCCGGGGGATCGAACCCACGATATCCCGCACTCGAAGCAGGTATAATACCACAAACCAACTATGTGATCTGGATTTCATAAAGTTCAAGTTCACTTGTTAGACAAATGTATGTAAAACAGATAACAGTAAGCACAATGATTCTGGTGCTAACTGAGACTGTTACTAATCTATGGCGCATTTCCAATTAAGCTACCAAAACGATATACTGGCTTTAATTGATGAGTTAAATTTTATTTTTTTTAGCATCTCATTTGACCAATACTTACTGCCAAAACTCTTCTTGAGCCGTTATCCAATTCTGAGTGCTATTCATCAATACCACAGTTGAATTAATGCCCTGTGAGACATGAGCTGTCAGATTTAAAGTACTGCGGTCATCTGTACAATATTGACTATTCCATTCATTAGTACAGGTCGTCCAAGGTAAAGGTACGGCAAACGAACTAGCTATGTAATACAGTGACCATGCCATAATGACATTGTAGTAAATACAGAAAATGGTCATTGATATGATCATACCTACTCCAACTCCTGCAAAATAAAATAAAATACTTCATATAAAATCTTGAAACATACACAGCTGAAAAGGCATTCAATACAATTCTACACAAAACCATGACTTTGAAAAATGAATTACATGGAAAGGAAACTTCAATACACGTACATTTGACTTTCAAGGCTTCCCCTAATATGAGTGAAAGGAGATATGGATAAAACATCAATAATTATACAGCAATCCGGCAAAACAAGTTAACCAAAATAGTCATCAACCAGTCTATAAATAATAGAAATGCGCTCCAACCGACTATTTCAGATTATAGTTTCTGTAATTTATTTAATATTTTTTTAATCTTGGGAATTTTTAAGAGCTTGTCATTTTTACTTTATAGGTAACTGCCTATTGTTGAATACTCAGTTTGTAATAGTATTTTAACATATAGATGTTTTATGTTTATTTGTGTCGTTGGGTTGCTGTCTCAATGATGCACAACCCACATCTCTTTATATTCATATCTAAATCTCCCCTAGTACATATGTGAATACAATTACAGACAGAAACAATAAACTTTCTGGATTGAACTCCTTTATATATCATTTTCTTTTGTGTTGTTGTGATACTTTCATTCAATCATTCCGAAGTCTTAACTTGTTTCATTGACGTATACTCCAAATCTCCTTTCAATCATACCAAAGTCTCAACTTGTTTTGTTGGCGTATATTTCAAATTAGTCGCAACTTCTTTCATTGATGTATACCACTAATCTCCTTATAATCATACCAAAGTGCTAAGTTGTATCATTGACTTTTACTTCAAATCTCCTTTAATCAAACCAAAGTCTCAACTTGATTCATAAACGAATACTACAAATCTCCATTCAATCATACCAAAGTCTTGACTTCCTTCATTGACCTATACTCCAAACATCCTTTTAATCATACCAAAGTCTTAACTTGTTTCATTGACGCATACTCCAAATCTCCTTTTAATCATACCAAAGTCTTAACTTAATTCATTGACGTTTACTACAAATCTCCTTTTAATCATACCAAAGTCTTGACTTCCTTCATTGACGTATACTCCTAACCTTCTTTTAATCAGACCAAAGTCTTTACTTGTTTCATTGACGTATACTACAAATCTCCTTTTAATCAGACCAAAGTCTTAACTAGTTTCATTGACGTATACTCCAAATCTCCTTTTAATCAGACCAAAGTCTTAACTTGTTTCATTGACGTATACTACAAATCTCCTTTTAATCAGACCAAAGTCTTAACTTGCTTCATTGACGTATACTCCAAATCTCCTTTTAATCAGACCAAAGTTTTAACTTGCTTCATTGACGAATACTCCAAATCTCCTTTTAATCATACCAAAGTCTTAACTTGCTTCATTGACGTATACTCCAAATCTCCTTTTAATCAGACCAAATATAAAAAGAAGATGTGGTATGATTGCCAATGAGACAACTGTCCACAAGAGACTAAAATGACACAGAAATTAACTATAGGTCACCGTACGGCCTTGAACAATGAGCAAAGCCCATACCGCATAGTCACCTATAAAAGGCATTGAAATGACAATGTAAAACAATTCAAACGAGAAAACTAACGGCCTTATTTATGTACAAAAATGAACGAAAACAAATATGTAACACATAAACAAACGACAACCACTGAACTACAGGCTCCTGACTTGGGACAGGCACATAAATACATAATGTGGCGGGGTTAAACATGTTAGCGGGATCCCAACCTCCCCTAACCTGGGACAGTGATATAACAGTACAACATAAGAACGAACTATAAAAATCAGTTGAAAAAGGCTTAACTCATCAGATGGACAAAATACAAGTGGACGTGGCAGGGTACTTGTACATCAAACAAAAAAAGACACTAGGAACAGATCTGAGAGTACTCGCAGTTATCTGACAGCTAGTTCAAAGCCACTAACAACTAATAAAAAATCATGCATCTAAGACTAAATTATCAATCCGTACACATCCAACATCCAATGGATTTAGTATAAAGACGTCATAAACAGTCAGAGAAAACATGACCTTGTAAAGTCTTAACTTGTTTAATTGATGTATATTCGAAATCTAATTTTAATCATACCAATGGCATTACTTGTT
This sequence comes from Mytilus coruscus, assembly GCA_017311375.1. Lineage (NCBI taxonomy): Eukaryota > Metazoa > Mollusca > Bivalvia > Mytilida > Mytilidae > Mytilus > Mytilus coruscus. The sequence continues at coordinate 119,090,317 of CM029596.1, read as the reverse complement.
TAATTGGAAAATACTTCAAATATCATTTCAATCTTAAACTAGTTACACTTTCTGATTTATCATTGCTGATGATTAATTCTAGAAAAGCGCCTCTGACGCATAGAAATAATAAAGCGTTATTTTTCGTTTATTTTAATTACATGTAACTTTTTAGGAATGCCTTTCTATGTTGAGACTATTTATACTCTCTATACAATGTATGTGTACATGTAATAGTAGTGTCAGTCCTATGTAAATACTATTTTCGAACTATTCAGAAAATAATACAACATAACTATGTTGCATAAACGTCATTACATCCATGACATCAGTATTTACAAAAATGACAGAAATTATAGATTATCTGATAAGCAGGTAATAGTAAAGAATAGTAGGTAAGAAGTGTCATAAATATTTTTCTTTAACCATTGGTGTTTTGTGGGATTGTTGAGGCGTTCTGTCTTCTATGGTTCACGTGATTTGAATAACATTCCAGCTGTACAGTTACAGTCATATTGTCGCCACTAGAACATTTTCCGATTTTGTATAGAAGAAGCCAATACTATCTGATAGGGTAAAGAGAAAAAAGGCCCGTAATCTTACCTTTGAATATCGGACAGACTTCCCATACATGAAGTGTACCTTGTCCAGTAAACTGTCCAACTGCTGTTTCAAGGAAGAACAAAGGGATTCCACAGAACACCAGACAGATGAAAAAGGGTATCAAAAACGCACCTTAAAAGAAAAAGAAATATTATGACTACTTTCTATCTATTTTCATATTTTCAGTTATAGATCGAGTTATGCATGTATCGCCATTACATTTTCAGTTAAAAATTGAGTTATACATGTACCGTCACTTACATTTTCAGCTAAAGATCGAGTTATACATGTGTCGCCACTTACATTTCAGTTAAAGATCGAGTTATACATATCGCCACTTACATTTTCAGTTAAAGATCAAGTTATACATGTACCGTCACTTACATTTTCAGTTAAAGATCGAGTTATACATGTACCGTCACTTACATTTTCAGTTAAAGATCGAGTTATACATGTACCGTCACTTACATTTTCAGCTAAAGATCTAGTTATACATGTATCGCCACTTACATTTTCAGTAAATCGACTAAACAAATTTTGACCGGGTGAAAAAGTGACGACTATGCGAGCAATTTTGTGTTGAATTCTGTATTCAATGCAGATGATATAAATGAAACATTCGAAATGATATGATTACTTAAATATATATGTCAGCTCTAATAAGTACCAATTTGCGAAACTTTATAACCAGCAAAAATGAAATGTATTGACCAAAATGTACTTAACTTGAATAGACCAATACAGACAAAAGTTATATGCATATGCTTAAAATTGATCAATTCTTCTAAAAATGGACTGTCATGGTTAATTGCAATCAGGTCTTTGTGAAATTAACAAAGTTATTACATTTTTAATCATTAAAGTATTTATAATATAAAATAAGCATATCCATCTATAAAAGATAAAACTCGAGGTTGAATCTCTCACTTGCAAAAATATGGATATTTTGTAATCATCTTTTTCTAGATTATATTTATTCTTCTTCATGAAAACAAACTATGTAGAATCGGTACCAGGTTTAAAATAAGTTAAAAAAAATTTGAGATCAGGATAAAAAATAGATATTATATATTCTTCCAAGCCCCTCCTCAGATGAAATGGACACCCAATAATCTTTTATAAGAATAAACCTGCTATATACCCCTATTTGTTTGAAATAAATTTCACTTTTAAGGAATCCCTCTCTCTTTTATTGTCTAAATATGATAATACCAAAACCGTCAAAGGTTCCTAAAAATCCAAATTAAAGGACATTCAATAAACTCAGGGATAATTATTAATTCTGTCTTAAACATTGTTGGGCAAGGAATGATCAAAGTTAGTGTGCGACATTTTAAGCTGAACGTACAGAACATCATGTATGTGCACACCAATGAGAGCCATACCCCGATTGGGTGTACTGTAAACCAACTAATTTTCGCGAGCGATTTATTTTCACAACTTTCGAGACAAGAAAAAAAAAACGCGAATATAAATCGTCGCGAAGTGGTCTAGAGTGCTAGCTATAAAACCAGGTTCAATCCAACATTTTCTACATAAGAAAATGCCTGTACCAAGTCAGGAATATGACAGTTGTTTTCCATTCGCTTGATGTGTTTGAACTTTTGATTTTTGCCATTTGATTGAGGACTTTCCTTTTTGAATTTTCCTCGGAGTTCAGTATTTTTGTGATTTTACTTTTTTCTAGATAGGGATGAACGCGAAATAAAGTATTTGCGAAACTAAGTTGGTTGGATGGAGAGTTGTCTCATTGGCACTCATACCACATCTTCTTATATCTATTTACAGTATCTAATTTAAACCAAGATATTATGGTTTAATGCAAAAGGATAAATTTCAATAATTTAGAAGGGGGTCTTTCAGCAATTTGATCTTATTTTAGAGTAAAGCATGATAAATGTAGGATATCCAGCTATATTTTATAAAACCTTCCTGTAGAATGCAATTAAATAAAATTGAATATCTTGCAATTATCTTGGTTTATCTTGATATGTATCTTCTTTATGGATTAAAGAGATTATAACATCGGTACACTACTGTTGCCCCTAATTCATCCTAATACTAGGTCAAATACCTGAAAGACACACTACAAAAATGTACTCTGAGCTATGTCTTATTTATGTCCCATCTTTGACATGCGATTTGCGGATAAAGAACCAGAATTTACTTTAGTATGTCACATAACTTTGTGTAGATCATAACACCATAATGCAATTAAAATTAAATTGAATATCTTGCAATTATCTTGGTTTATCTTGATATATATCTTCTTTATGGATTAAAGAGATTTGTACATCGGTACACTACTATTGCCCCTAATTCATCCTAATACTAGGTCAAATACTTGAAGGACACACTACAAAAATGTACTCTGAGCTATGTCTTATTTATGTCCCATCTTTAACATGCGATTTGCGGATAAAGAACCAGAATTTACTTTAGTATGTCACATACCACCTTTATCTGATGCATATCCTGTCAAAATTTTACTACTCGACTAGACGGAAAGGCATACCGAACGTATATGATCTACACAGACTTATGCAAAGATAAGACGAGGACGAAGAAAGATGTATTCTTTTAGTTAGAGGAAATTCTTCGTATGTACATGACACTCACGAATATTTGTGCTCGACAATTTTTTTCTAATATACCCTGTATGGAAGTTACTGGATTTCCACTTTTTCAGTTTCGGAAAAAAAATGATTAGACAAATAGGTGAAATTCCAGACATTTTTTGTAAAATCTGAAATAGTTTTCTTTGAATTAAAATAGGACAGAATCGATAATAAATGACACAAAGTGCAAAATGAGGACAAAAACATAAAGAATAGAGAAAAATAGGGTAAAGAATAGGGGAAAATGGGGAGCTAAAAAATAAAATATAGGGAATAATTAACAATATTTATAAAGAACAGAGAAAAATGGCTAAAAAAATTGAAGAAAACAGAATTGAAGGACTCTCATCCAGACCCTTATTCATAACAAAAACTGTAGAAATAACATATATTACACTTACCTCCACCATTCCTAAGACAAATATAAGGAAAACGCCACAGGTTTCCTAAGCCAACTATGTAACCCAGAACGGATAAAAGGTATTCAATCTTCCTTGACCACACTCCCCTCTCTATAACTCCATTGTCAGACACAGAACTTTCACTTTCTTTGGTCATTTTGTTTTTCCCTGTAATAAACCCGGTTCTCTTTTAAACAGCTTTGCCGAGAAGTGAAACGATTCCCGCTTAACAACTGGCGTGCGATTAACACTGATAAAAATGTATAAACGTAAACAAAGACTCGATTTCAGACATGCATTTGGTATTTTGGTTATAGTTATGTAATTAAATACGTTCAAAATAATATGTTAAGCTTTCAGCGCAAGTTAGTATGGTTTTATTTTAATTAAATCTATTAGTCCTATAGATTATACAATATAATTATGAAAAATTAATTTATTAAAATATCAATGGAGAACAAAATGTAAGAAAAGAACTTCTATAAAGTTGCATAACACAATTTTCTAATGCTGCAAAATTACATATCCCATTTTACAACTTTATTTAAAATTCTTGTTTTTATTTCGAATTTTTACTTACATGAAATCTTTAACCTTTGGCAATTTGTTATAAGTTCGGCTGCACTGATAAATACTCGATACTTGCGCAAGCGCAAGCGTGGATATATAAAGGACGTCGATACTTTCTTTGTTCTGAAGTGTATTTATTTTAGTTCTACATTATTGTTTATGTATGTTAAGTGTTAAATCTAGGTTTTCGGTTTTTGAAATAGCCCACCATTTTAGATGTATTGTCTAATTTGTGCATCTGCATACCATTGTATTTTACAACGGTTATCAGGTTACCTCTTTCATTTCCGATTGACCGACTAAGCAAAAAGGCTGCAGGGCAGTGCACTACTTGAACTATGAACAACAAGGAGTATTTCTAAAGTTGCTATTGAAACATGTCATGTTGTTATTTATGGGTTGAACCGTAAAATCCATAGTTTGTGAAATCCAACTACCAACCGTATGACTTGAGCATTTTACATCTAAGACTTATTTAACTTTTTTTAGAAGTATTTCATGCACTTTTCTTTGTATGTTTTTCGTCTGCCATCCTCCTGGATGGTGTAGTCTTTTTGCTTCGACTTATGGTGGTTTGATTGTCCCCTATTTATCGTTTCCTCAATTTTTAAATATACATATACCTGTATTACATTTGAAATTAACCGAACATGTATCACTGTACTCTAAATTATGTTATTTAATGTAAACTTTACATGAATTTGACACGACATTAGAAATTTAGAATATTGGGTAATTATCTAATATTTTTCATTTTAATGACATGACCAAGCTGGTGAACAAATATTACTGCTGTTTCTATTTTAGTAGAACATAGAGGTAGTTTTTTCTCTGCGATTATCTGACTGGGGCCTTTTCGGACATATCGGACGATATGGTACTATCTTTCAGCATATCTTTTCCAAACGGTTACATCCAAATTATTTCCCAAAGTAAGGTAAAAGAAAGAAATACCCTTAACGTTGTTTAGCGCCCTACACTTGTGTGTGTGTGGAGGGGGAGTTGGGACTAGACAATATATTTTTAGGTGGTAAGGATGTGCCGCTGGAATAAGTCTTTATTTCAAACTTCATAATAGTAACCCGCCATGACATTTCCATGCTTATGGAGGTAGAAAGTCATTGTGAGAAAAACGCCGTTAAGTAGAATTGCATGTATAAACTTTATGTAAATTTCGTATGAGGAAATACACGTTTATATTTGTGCTGAATTCATGTTTTGGATGCATTATACATTGCATATGAAATTTATATAATTTTAAGCTTCAAGCTTAAGTGAGCGAACTAATCATTAACGTCAAAGAGAAGATAGGACATTCTGTATATTTTACCATTTAAAATCTCTGTTTCACAAACTTGAAATTTTTTAAAGAACTTTTTTCTTCCGTATGCTTTGGTGCATTGTACATCACATTTTTTAATGAATATTTTGTATACGCAAACATTCTTAGTATCAATACAACCTCAGCATATAAAAATAAGGAGATGTGGTATGATTGCCAATGAGACAACTATCCACCAAAGTTCAAATAAAGTGGATGTAAGCGATTATAGGCAACCGTACAACCTTCAACAATGAGAAAAACCCATACCGTATAGTCAGCTATAAAAGGCCCCGACATGAAACAATTCAATTGAGAAAACTAACCACCCCCACCCCCGCACCCCCATCCTAACCTGAGACAGAAGTGTAACAGCACAACATAAGAACAAACTATTTCAGTTGAAAAAAGGGCTTAACTCATCAGATCGATACAAAGAAAAACATCAAACAAAAACACAGACAGGACGTGACAGGATATATACATATCCATCCCTCATCCCTAACAACAAAAAAGACACTAAGTACAGATCTGAGAGTCGCAGTTACTGACAGCTAGTTCAATGCCAATAACAACTTATAAAAAAACATGTATCTAAGACTAAAATATCAATAAATACATATCCAACATCCAATGGATTTAGTGTAAAGACGTCATTAATAGTCAGAGAAAAACATGACATTGTGCAATGCCAAAACATAGGTATCGACAGATTGTAGTACCGTGAAAGTACATATGTGTATTCAATATAACATGTATGAATTATTGTGTAACATAGGAACAGCCAATAATAATAATAAAGTTAAACACATTTCATACAATAATTCATATACTAGTCTTATGCGGTTTTTTAGGGTTGTATTTTGAAAGTAAGATTATCTCTTTTTTTGAGTAAATTATTTTATTATTAATATTGCTTTTTAAGCATCTTTTATATGATATAGTTTTTCGTTTGTTTTGACATTTGACTTTTTATATGAAGATTTAAGCCCTTTTAAACTGATTTTTATATGTTGTACTGTTACACCACTATCACATGTTAAGGGGGCTGGCACCACAAGCAAACATGTTTAGCTTTGGGTGGTTTTGTGCTCTGTGGTCAGGTTGTTGTGTCTTTGACACATTCACCGTTTCCATTCTCTATTCCATGTTTAACCCCGCCACATTCTGTATGTGCCTGTCCCAAGTCAGGAGCCTGTAATTCAGTGGTTGTCGTTTGTTGCTGTATATCATATTTTTTTTTTCGTTTATTGTTTTGTACATGAATCAGGCCGTTAGTTTTCCCGTTTGAATTGTTCAAGCATTTGTCATTTCAGGGGTACTGCTATTTTGCATGTTGCATGTTGCATGTTGCGTGTTGCGAGTTGCGTGTTGCGTGTTGTATGGTAACTTAAAGGATAAAGTTAAATGACATTTTTTTTTGTACATTAGGGAAGTCTTTTTCTTTCTTTCTTTTTTGTTTGTTGTTGTTTGATTTCTGTTTCAATGATGTCAATTGTATTACAATACCTTCATTGCATGTGAGATGAATGGTGGTTTGATTTTTAAGGGTGGTTAATTAATTATCATGAGAACAAATTTATGTATTTTTTGTTTTTACCAGTGTCTGTAAATTTAAAAAGTAACAGAATCTGAAAAATAAAGGCTAAAATTTTGAACATTCATTTGTTTAATTTACATGAGGTTCAATGGTAAGGTTTATGTTAGAACTAAATGGATATGAGTCAAATTTAGTCTGCACTATATTAATTTTGGTAATAAATGGACCAAACATGAAACTATCTATTGACATAGTGTATCCTTCAATTTATTTGAAAATTATATTTAACCTATCAACAAAAGTCATCAAAACTTGGATTCTGGAGACTGATCTATTGTATTAATTAGATGATATGGGAAAATTTTATAGAATTTTATGACCTGTTAATTATTTTCAATGACAGAGATGTTCTCTCAACATAGAGATTTTTATATTCCTGCTAAAATAAATAAACAATCAAGCTAAAGGTACATAGGTTTGCTCGAATTAACCCCAGATTTAACTTGTGTTTTAAATTACCTGTTGTTTAATCATGAGAATATCAACCTTAATGTCTCTTATTTTTGTAATATTGGTACATATCAGATCATTTACAATATCAGAAGTATTATTTGTTTATACAAATATAAAAAAAAATTTTAAGAATGCAGTCTGGATTCAAACACAGCTGATATATACTTTCAAACATGTATGTTTGAACAAATGCTTTACTATCAAAAAGTCTGCTTTATACGATTTATTATTCCATTTGGGTATCTCCTGTCAGTTCCTTCTTATTTGGTAGATATTCTAATAGATAATTAGCAATGTTTAATAGTTATTTTTGGAAAATTCAAATTTGCTTACAACAAGGACTTTATTCTGAATGATGGAAAACTGTATAAAAATAGTTATTTTATTACGTTCGTCCTTCAGAAAGCAATAAGTTACCACTCATTATTATTATTTCATAAAAAGAATACATATTTACGTATCAATGTTAACGTCTATTTACAGTATTTTTATTGAATGTTTTGTCTACATCTTTAATTCCTTAATTTCTTTTTCAAAACTGGTATAAAAAGATGAAGCACTGTGAACATTCAATAAACATCAATAGTTTTGATTTGTTTTAATGTATATTATACTCACAATTTGATGCTGCATTGTTAGTTTTATAACTGTATTATACTTGTTGAGAGAGATGAGACTTAAATAAAATATTGAGTTGATTCAAATTTCATATATACATATTTTTTATCTACAAGATTGATCATATATACAAATTCATAGCTAAAAAGAGACACATTCATTAGCATAGGCGTATCAAACGGGGATAGCTAATCAGAGGCTGATCCAATTTTTCTGAAAAGAGGACAGGCCTGCTTCATTTTTCTAATCTGTAATTCAATTAATCGTTGTCAATCCTATCCAAGCACCCCAACTCCATAGATCACAAGGTGTTTCGAACATCTATTTAGACCAATTAAAATTAACTAATTGACCATGACCATGTCCATCGTCAGGAGCCCAAGCCATTGCATAGTGACACTTATAAAAATACTGTAATTTTTATTAGGGGCTCGACACCTTGTGATCTGTTTGACTAATACTTTTCTATACTCTTTTTCTATTTAACCATGTTTATCAATTTAACAAATATAGTATATAATCTATTTTCATAATCTGCAACATGTTAATTACCCAGAGTTGCTGATGTTACTGTTTCTTTCAAATTTTTATGCCTACGGAAAGCAAAAAGAGGTCTTTTATCAAATAAAAGTTTTGCCTCTTCGTCATCCTTTAATTTGTCCCAGTGTTTTAAGATATTGTTCTTTATGTGTGATTTCTGTCTTGAAAACACAGTAGAGAATATCAAGGGAGGCGACCTGTAATACAGATTTGGGTTTTACTATTAATGTGTCATTTTTTTGTTTTGCAGTCACTTCCTGTATAACAGTTTTAATTTCATTTTTTGGATATCCCCTTTTAATAAGGCGTTCAGAAAATAACGCATATTGTGTTTGTAAATCTACTGGATCGTTCGTACATCTCTTAAAGCGAAGCATTTCTCCTTTAATTATGCCTCTGAAAGTAGAGGATGGGTGGCATGAGTACTAAGTACTGATAATTTTCAGTCTTTAATTAATTAGTTATCTCAACACTCCTGAAAATAGCAAATTATTGTCAGCAATTAAATACATATTAGAGATAAGATATAGTTTACAAACTTAAGCCCAATGACAGTATTTTAAACTTTAATTAAAAAAAAGATATTGATACAAGTGCAGACTCCATGATGTATGTCAAAGACATAAGGGTGAAAATACGATGACTGATAATTTTTTTTTTACATATTTTGTAAATCCAAATTTCAAATTCTTCCAATTTTACAAAAAATGTAAAATACATAATCGAAGATCATGCAACACGCAACACGCAACATGCAACATGCAACATGCAACATGCAACACGCAACACGCAACATGCAACATGCAACACGCAACATGCAACACGCAACATACATACTTGGTATGGATTTTTTTGCCTGGCATATAGGTTATCGTTTGAAGTGGAAAAAAATTGAATCTACATATTAAATGGATAAAAAAAATTCTCTGCTCTATAGATTTTTATTAGTGGAACCTAAAATATATCAATACATAATAAATGTACCGAATCAAATGGATAAATGAGATTTTATTTTGTGAACTACTGCTTTTTTCAAGCCTAATTTAATAGGAATGATGCTATGGTACGAGGTAAGCTGCGGTCAGGCATTTAGAATTAACATCCCCTAACATACTTTTGTAAAATATAGTCAGATATGTGATATGTTACACTTATACACAACTTGTCCAACTTCAGGGCGATTTGGAGCATGACATCATTTGTTGAAGACCTTATGATGACCTCTGGATGTCATACTGGTTCCATCGTTTCATTGAAGTATAACTGTCAACATCTTCTCTTATCGATAATAGATAACAGGATTATAATGAAAAAAAGTGTGATTCAAATGTTGTCTTCACATTGATTAAAATAAATTTTAACTCTATGTAACATTTGGTTTATTAGAGTTATTCTTTTATGTTTTATATGATAACTGATACTTAATGTAATCGTTCAACACAGCATTCTTCGCCCCACCCCCCTTTCCCTCCCCCCTTAATATTTCAAATGTGTGCATCTATTTTGAAAATGATGAACATAAACGCATTTCCCCTTAAATTTTGTAGAGGAAAACGAATTTTTCCGTCAGATTCAAATACTAGTAATATACATTGAATATTGAATTATTCTCTGCTAGACATAATATTTTAGATAAAACAGATATATGTTACTCTAAAACAACTTTAACTTATTTTATGTTGCAATGAAAGGATCAATCCTATATCAAAATACAGAGAATCAAAACTTTAAAATCGATGTCCACGATACTGTAATCATTTAATATCATCATTAAGGGAAGTCCATTTGATTTTTCGGGGGTATTCTGGCCTGGTAGAGCTAAAAATCACCTTGCAATAGACATGGTGAAAATGAAAATGCTGCAACACTTAATGAGGAAACAATTGTGCTAAAAAGATAAAATAAATAAGCATTTATTTTGTACATAAATCACGCTGGTATGGGTTTTGCTCATTGTTTAAGGTCATTCTGTCTCGTTTTTGCAAAAGTAGGGGAGGGATGTTAATTCTAAATGCTTAACCGGATGACCCTACATCACAGCATCAATCCTTTAAATTTATGCTTTAGCTAAGCGCGAAAAATGTCTGTTCATGATCTTTCGTTGAATCTGCCTGTCCTCTTGTAAAGAAAACATACAAACGAAACAAAGTATTAATTCTGTATATATTTTACCTCTGAAAGTAAACTGTTGGAAAAGATTCAAATATAAAAAAAGAAGGTGTGGTATGATTGCCATTGAGACAACTCTCCACAAGAGACCAAATGACACAGAAATTAACAACTATAGGTCACCGTACGGCCTTCAACAATGAGCAAAGCCCATACCGCACAGTCAGCTATAAAAGGCCCCGAAATGACAATGTAAAACAATTCAAACGAGAAGACTAACGGCCTAATTTATGTACAAAAAATGAACGAAAAACAAATATGTAACACATAAACAAACGACAACCACTGAATTACAGGCTCCTGACTTGGGACAGGCACATACATACAGAATCATAAATGCTCTTTATGTTAATTATTCTAGTAACAGTTTCAAATAATCATAAAATATAATTATTTTTGGTTTTTACACCGATATTGAACCATATACTATACATTTTGTAATACGTAAGAAGTCAATACTTGTTCCATAACTAGATTAAATATGTTCAAAATTATTCATACCTCTTTCTTTTATGCCTTATTGGTCTGCTATTTTTTTTTTTTAAATCTCAGATATTAAGTACATTAACACAAAAACATGATCATCACACACTGGAGTTCAAAATAAAACTACACTGTTCCGAAAGGCAGCAATAACCTTATATCGTAGATCTGTCGGTGTACTCATATGTGACCCGCCACGACATGTTCAGGCTCATGGAGGTAACATGTCATTGTGAGAAAAACACGGTTAACTTTGAACGTAACGTCAAATTGTATAGATGTACACACGATTGTCTCTATACTAATTTTTAAGTTCTGGATGCTTTTCAGCATTGAATGTAAAATGTATGTAATATATATAAGCTTAGAGCTAAAGCCCAAGAACTAATCATATATGTCAATATGAAGATGGGCAAATCTGTACATTTTACCATATAAAATTTCTGTATAAAAACATGAAATTTTATTAAATAACTTTTGTATCTTACATTTTCTAATGAATATTTTGTATGCAAACATTCTTACGATCAATGCAAGCTAGCCATGTATTCAATGTAAAATGTATGTACAACATAGGAACAGCCAATAATTCAATTCAAACTTTATTGTCCTATAAATCAAGTTATATGATTTGTGACTAAAACACACAAAACATAGGAATATAGTTATACAAGTATCATATAGACTTACGGGTTTAATGGCTACCAGTATTGTATTTGAATAAGATTAAAAAAGAATTCAAGTAGTTTATTTTATTTGATTTTTTTTTTCTATTTGTACTGTAATGTGGTTTTTTTGTTTGTTTTGGTATCTTACTCTTTAAAGACAAGGTCTTAAATGTAGCTATTTAATCCCGTTCATTTTACTGAATAAGTCTGCTGTGGTTCCTTAAATGAAGTTATAAAATGATAACTATACTTGCCGTAAACTGTGGGCGACTTGAACTAGGAAGTTAGGGCACTAATTATTTAATGACCGTGGGAAAAGAACAAATCCTTAATAATTTACACCATAAGTGGATCATTACATTTCTTAAAATATCATGCAAGAACATAAAGAATACGACAATATTTTGCTGTAAAAGGGAGGCGAAAGATACCAAAGGGACATCCAAACTCATAAGTCGAAAATAAACTGGTAACGCCGTTGTAAATTATAATATCCAACCACATTCAGTTATAACATCCAAAAATTAATATTCTTGAAAAAAAAGTTTCAACAGCTCAGCAAAGAAATATGATTTTCAACGCTTTTTGAGTACATGAGTGTGTCAGGAACTGTAACATATTTTAGTTTCCATAAGAATGCAAGTGTCTTTAAGAGGATCAGTCTGATTGTTTTTATAAAGAAGATGTATTAGGGAAAGTCAGTTGATTTAAAACGATTGAGATGAACAGGTGTGATGTACTATAAGAAATGCAGATGCTCAAAATATCCATATAAAATTTAACAGAAAAGAACAGAAACAATATTAGACATATATTCTAGAAGTCCAAAGAAGTCGTGAGATATGTTTGCAGGGTTCATTTAAAATATTAATTACTTTAAAGGTTAAAGCCAGGTAAATTATACTTGTTTTCAAATCTTTCCTTCAATTTCCTCTAGAAACTATACAAACTCACCAAAGATAGGCTTACAAGATCAAAAGTTCTGAAGAAGTTTGACGTTTTTTGTTTGAAGTGAAAATTACTTGAACCTGCATAAAATGATACACAAAATAAAAATTATCTGCTCTATATATAGACTTTCTTAAATAGAATGAATAAAATTGCTTCAAAAGAAGGAATTACCGTATCAAATTCATATATCTTTTGTAGACGAAACGCGCATCTGGCGTACAAAATTTTTAATCCTTTTATCTATGATGATTTTGTTTATACTAAGTCTATTGCAACAAGTTTAAAATACACATTTTTTGAAGTTGTGTTTAAATACGCTGTTGGAAGTGTAAGTGTTACTAAGCGCCAATAAAACATTCTTTTTTTATCAATTAGTGCGTTCGTTAATCAAAAAGTCGTCATTGAATACAGAATCTCCTTTTGCCGCCATATCAAAAAAAATTATTTCATTTGACAGTGTTTCGTTTCAGTATGTAATGGATAAATATGCAATTAGCCAATTTTACAGTAGGTATTCCATAAATTTTGAAATATTATAACCAGTCACATATTATGTGCGTGTTCATATTTCATCTAGTTTCACACATTGTCATTTCTATAAATTTTTATCCAGGTCAGTGTCGGTCATATTTGACAATTAATTTATGAATCTGACAAGTATAGTCTATATTTATCATTAGCATATAAGCAAACAACAACAAACAATTTATGTATTGCAAATGTGGGCATCCCGCGAGGCAGTGTAGTTGGTACAAAGTCCGAAAACATATTAAGTATAAACAAGTAAAAATATGGACGAAAAAAACATCATATTTTAGTGCTTATATTTTATGATATGCAGAATCTTCAGCTGACATCACAATGAATTTGGATTTGCTCTTCAGGAGACTAACATTAGAAAATTTATTTTTAATTCTGTTGATAATGGATATTTTTTTTTTTTAACATTTGGACACCCCCTTTTTTGAGGCAAAAGTATTGTTTTCCCCTCCCCTTAAATATTTGGGCAAACAGAAACTATTGAAAATAAAAAAAAACCAAGAATTTAATGGGACACTTGCTAAATTCTAGACTATAATTTCTGTGTCATTTGGTCTCTTGTGGAGAGTTGTCTCATTGGCATTCATACCAAATCTTCTTATTCTTATATATAAAACTATAGAAAAGGTGTTTTTTTTAAAGTGTCACTTTTAGAAGTTTGCTACCCCCCTTTTTACCCTTAAAAAACCTTTTAATTTACTCGTACGCCACTAAACTTATCCAGGATGTCGTAAGCAGATTATTGTTAAAAGTATTAAAAAAATATTTATTTTAAGAACAATTGAAATTTTGTTTCAAAACGACGACCTCAGCTTAAAATATTAGAATATAAATATGACATTATACTTCGTATAAAGATTTTCCCAATAAATTTCATACATTCAGTATTACAAAAAGCATTGCAAATATTGTGCCTTCATACCTTTTTAGCACCTGGTAATTTAAATAACCCCACGTCAAAGTACTAGTGCACTGTTCACTCAGGTCATCCCAAAATATTTTAAATACATATGGATATAGTCGGAAATCTGTCTTGTAGCAAGTCGACTAAATCACTAATTTTCCTTAAATTATCCAAAAGTTCTAATTTTCTTCAAAACCTTTAATTAATTTTTACACTAAGTTATCAAAATTTCTCATCTAGAAGAAAGACCTTATATTTTTACTAATGCAAAAATAGATAGGAAAAATCCTTTTACCTTAATAAACTGGTATAATTATAGACAACAAAACACAAGAACAAATAAAACTATATTAAACAAAACCGTATCGAAAAATACTCGCAGTAACTGAAAGATATGAAGTAACATCTTCATATTCGTCAATCTGATTAAAATTCAAATATGTCGGAACTCGCGTGTTCGTCGAACCACATGCGAGTAACGAAATCAGAGATCTATATTTTAATTAGTTTGTATATTCTTTAACATTAATTTTTTTATATGCATCATTTGTATCTCAATCTATGTTTTATCTTCAAAGTTTGATAAATATCCTCACCTTATACAATACGTGTAGCGACAGTTTTCTAACTTTTAGATGAAAACAATAACAGGAAATACTTTGTGTTATGGGAGTATTATACTATAATGCCTAAGTAGGCTTTGTGAGGGGAACAAAACCGGACTTGAAACGATCAACATGAGATATTTAAGATATTTTATAATAAAGTTATTAAGATATCTTATAAAGTTAATAGTAAAGAGTAACCATTGCTTAGATTACATTTACATAGACATCTGTAATCAATTGAATCGAATGTATCGCCATGTTCGTCTGAAATGTTATCTGCAGTACCCTACTTTACATTTGGATTGGTCACCAACCCCACAACCAAAAATGCATGCTTCAATTAAACCAACAAGTGAATGTGCAAAAAACAAAGCAATTTATGAAGCCATGTCAGACAATTGATTCCAAATGATTTTATTTAATCATGATTACTGTAAACCTACTTTCTGACCGGTTATAGAAGAAAAGTTATTCCTGCGTTGACCTTTTACTTATCTGTATACCTTTGCTTCTAATGTACGCCCCTTCCAATTATTTCTCTTTATTCAAACCAGTATACAGGCCCATACTTGTAATGTTTCAAATCCTGCCAAATCATTGCTTCACGACTCGTGCCGATTATCAGGTTGTATTTGCGTATTTTACATGATAGAAACAAGTGTTTTCTTTGTTTCACAAACAAACCGGAAGATGACTTGATAAGTTCGGGTCAAACTTATCAACGTCGGGTCATACATTATGACGTCGCTGATAAGTTATTAATGCCGGATCAACGTATTTGACGTCAAAAGCCGTGATATGCAATTTTGTTAAGAGCTGAGCAGAGTGATACAGACAGTGGGACGACCGATAATGTTCCTTATCCTTTTCCTCAAACGCGTCTTTACTCATGAAGTCGTCTTCCTATTCCTATACTTTGTCGATCACCTTTTTGACCTCCAAATGTTTTTTAACAAATTCATTTGCGATTTATCTGTATTCAATTGAATCACTGTTCGTTCGCAATCTTTTTCAAAGTCCTAGATGCGAGTCCATTGCTTTTGCCTGAAAAGTAGGACGGCAAAAATGGTAATTTGACATTACTTAGTACCTTCTTAGGCATGCTACATACAGGCTAAACCGATTCAGATTTCTGAAATTTTTGAATTATTTGTCATATACTTGTATCTGTTATGAATAAAGTGTAAAACACAGATAAAACCAATCTGATTAAAATTTAGATGTATCGTAACTCGCTAACTCTTATGAACATAACTCAATCAGAAATCTATATTTTAGTTAGATTGAGATGAAACTTTTGTTGGACCTTCATTATATGGAAAATCAAAGTAACTGCTCTCATCATGGAGGTTAAAGAATAAAAAGAATATCTAAGAATAAGAAAATTTATTCTTCCGATTAAAGGCCCTGGATAGGCAGCATGATATTTATACACACAAAACAATACACTATGATTTTGCCAAAAAATATTTATAAATAAAAATTCACATGAAATGAAATATTAATGTTCATATAGTTATAGGACCAGAACCATGAATTCGTTACAATAATCATCGTTATGTGAAGTATATTAATTCACGTTTCGTCTAACATCTAAACATTTAATATTATAATTCCGTAAATACTTTAGGACAGACAAATTCTGATTAGTAAATAACCAAACAAAGTTTGCCTCATTTGAGAGATCTGAAAAGTTATGACAAATATTGTCTTTCTCTTTTTAAAGACTTACACATAGACCTCAATCTTCCCTGTAATTTGTATCGGAGTGACAGTGAAGTAAGAAGGAGATTTCATTTTCCACCTGACCTGGACCGCACTGCACATGCGACAAATTCGGTTTATTCGGAAATTAGTTTGGCCATCGAAGAAAATAACAAAGTTACCATTTTCACCACTTTATCTCATTTAACAATATTAGAAATCGAGAGTTACCCCTCTTAGTATAGAACGCAAGCGTTTTTGTAACATCTCAAAATATGATTTGTTGCATTATACAATTCATATTATATACTAAAAATTTTTTTCGCAAAGATCAAAGCTGTTTCTCAGTGTTTGATATAAGAACAAATATTCAGTGTATGTTTGTATGTGTATTTTAAATGAAATCAATAAAAGTATTTTCAAATACAGTTTCAGATTAGTAATTAGGTGGTAATTATTACATGCATATTAATTTGATTTTTTGATTTTTTGGTGTTTTAACGCCACTTTTAAGCACCGCTTTTGGGCTATTTCGTGGCGGCCAGTTTTTATTGGTGGAGGAAGCCGGAGTGCCCGGAGAAAACCACCGACCTTCGATAGGAAAACTGCCAATCCTAGTCAATTAAGATTGGAGTCGAGTGCACCCGCACGAGCGGGGTTCGAACTCACAACCTCAGTGTTGACTGGCTAGTGATTACAGCAGTAACTACTTAGACCGCTCGGCCACCGAGGCCCCTTACATGCATATTAAAAATTAGGGCACGTTTGCATAGAAGCTGAAATTTTGTCTAGCAAGAGGCCACCTACGGATCACTCAAAGAGTTAATGCAATGATTATGTAGCGTGCAGAGTGAAGATTTCTATTTTTCAGTGTTTATAAGGGCAATTCCTTGTTTTACATTGACTTATAGTTATGGAGCTCGCCATTTTTTTTTATCCCACTCTAGTCAGTTCCAAACTTTGATTGACACTGACCGTTGTTATAAAGCTATTTAGGCGTATCGCGATAAAAGCTATACTCCGATTAAACGCCTGTTTGCTATATTAGTTCCGAAAAAAAAAAACGTTTTAAATATTGTGCATGCTCGTTTATGATAGAATCGTGATTAGCATTTTTATTTATTCTAGTATCATTCATATTATCGACATTTATGATTGATGGAAATTAGGGAATGAATGTGATGAAGTGTAAAAAATAATCAAATTATAAATAATTTCTTCCAAAACAATTGTGTAAATAGTTTGATGCGATAGTTAATGACACATTAATTGCTTTTATAAACAGAGCTTTCCAGATATTTTTTTATGTGCAAAAGTAAAACAAATCAACATTATTTCCATTTTTAGCTAAAACAGCACAGTGCAGAACTTTCTTTTAGGCAAACAGAAAAAAAAATCTTTCAGAGTTCTTTAATTTCGCTTTCTTGTATATTGATGATTTTCTGTCACTCAAGTACCAACATTTCCTAGTGATCATGAGATTAAAGATACTACCGAAAGTAAAAGGTCTGTTTCATATCTTGAGTTTTCCCCCTAATGACTTGACACTAGAATCTATGGAAAACGGTATGAATTCAACTTTCCAATTGTCTACTTCCGATTCACAGCAGTAACATACCCTCTGTTCCATCGTATGGCGTTTACATATCTCAGTTAATATGAAGGTAAATCCAGAAAAGCGCTTCGGACGCATGAAATTATTAAACGTGTTGTTTTCAATTTTTTACATCACTGGGTCGATACCTCTGCTGGTGGACTATCAGTCCCCGAGAGTATCATCAGCTCAGTAGTCAGTACTTCGGTACTGACATGATTTATAACAAACTTTTCTAAAATTGTCCGTTTATAAATTTTGAAATTATAAAGAAACTAAGGTTTCAACTCCCTCAGGCAAAGTTGACCTTAGATGGATTTGGCTATTTGTTTTAGGTATTTTTGTCATATAGCTCTTCAACTGTTTCGGTACTTACACATCCCTCGGATTTCAAATGTTTGGCTGTGAGCGTTCCTGATGAAGGTAAATCCAGAAAAGCGCTTCGGACGCATGAAATTATTAAACGTGTTGTTTTCAATTTTTTACATCACTGGGTCGATACCTCTGCTGGTGGACTATCAGTCCCCGAGAGTATCATCAGCTCAGTAGTCAGTACTTCGGTACTGACATGATTTATAACAAACTTTTCTAAAATTATCCGTTTATAAATTTTGAAATTATAAAGAAACTAAGGTTTTAACTCCCTCAGGCAAAGTTGACCTTAGTTGGATTTGGCTATTTGTTTTAGGTATTTTTGTCATATAGCTCTTCAACTGTTTCGGTACTTACACATCCCTCGGATTTCAAATGTTTGGCTGTGAGCGTTCCTGGTGAAGGTAAATTCAGAAAAGCGCTTCGGACGCATGAAACTATTAAACGTGTTGTTTTCAATTTTTTAATACATTACGCTTGTGCATGTTCACACTATACGGACTTTTTGGGCCCTTTATAGCTTGCTGTTCATGTGAGCCGAAGCTCCGTGTTGAAGGCCGTACTTTGACCTATAATGGTTTACTTTTACAAATTGTGAATTTGATGGAGAGTTGTCTCATTGGCACTCATACCACATCTTCTTATATCTATTTATTAACAGGGGTGTGTTTACACATAAACTTATCTAATAGAATGCTGAATTCTACAACAACATACGTTTTACGGTCACTATCTCGAATTGGTTGACCGATACAATGCGTCGGTATCTCAACTCAGTGGCAACATTTTTTTCGCGATTTAAGATCTTCAATTACCAGTATGGTAATCTGATCGGTAATTTTACCGATTGTGACAGCTGAGTGTGAATTCGCATGGTTGGTGATGCATGCATAGCAGGCGACGCTTACACTGTCGACCCACCCGGTCCCGCTCCTTTTGGAGTTCATGCGATTCCCTAATTTTTTGTTTGTCACCTTGATTTGTCTCTTCCTAATCGATTTACGAGATTTGAATATCGGTAAACTAATGTCGCCTTAATTTAGCTGTTAAATGAATGGATACATTTTGTAGTCTTTTAGGGTTGTGACCTTATAGCGTTGACTGTTTGTACTTTTTTTGTTTGAAGCGCTTTTGTTTACATCTCAGTGGTACTATAAAAAAAGCAATTCCTTCCTTGTATAAAAGTTGATGAGGGAATATCAGTCAAAGAGACAGCTTCCCAAGGACATAAATAACCAAAAAGACAGCTACCTAATGACACAAATAACCAAAAGACAGCTATCCAACGACACAAATAACCAAAAAGACATTTATAGGGCTTGAAGTAAAATTAGATATAAAATTTCTTATTTTTTTAACCCACAATTGCACTTTCTATATACTATTGCATATATACAAAATGTGAACTTTTGTGAAAATGAAATCAACAAAAGGTTAGTGATTGTACTATTTCAAATAGTTATTACACTTACTTTTAATAATTTCGCTTCCCACTCAAGTGAAAGATATCTCTGAAAGTTATTTACACCTCGTATAAAAAAAGGATTACAAAGGTCAATGAATGATGTAGGGTTGAACCATCAGTTTATCACCTATCGGTTGCAGCCTTCAAAACGTTTTTTCTAATATAAAGTGAAAATAAAGGATTTTTAAGGCAATTTATTTTAGTCGTATCATAAATTTTGAAAAAGGCATCTTTTTTTAAATATAGTAGAATGTATCGAAAACAAATGGTTAGCAGACATGCACATTTAACTTTATGACCGTAATTTGTTTATTTAAAACGGAGGCATATTTACGAGTTTAAATGATTAACAACTAGTTCCCTCTTTAAAAACTAAGGAAAATCATTTCACAAGTTTTATATATATGTATATATTATTGAAGTGAATATATCAGAAGATGTCACATATATAATGTTAAAAAAACTTAACATTAAAATGTTAGTGGCATGTATTTGAACTCAACAGTCTCCTTATATTCTGGCAAACGAATGCATTGAACAAAACTATAATTTATTGATGATAAAGCAAAGTGATGAAAAGTTATTTAATGTTCATGAAACTAATTGAATTTGGAATTTCTCATTTATACAGATTAATTTAATTGTCTGTTCCCTTTTTAAGGTAAGATCATACTTATCACGATATACTGTCTAGAAACATATTTCCGAAAGTCCGAATCTGATTTTAAAATTATCGTTAAATGCGAATTATTTCCCTTGTTGTTATACTGATATAAATACTGATTCGCTGCAGAGCAGGCAACGCTGAGAATTAAAATAAAACGCAATATGTTACATTAATTTACAAACATTTTCAGCTTTTTAATCGAGTTTGGTTACAAGTATGTTTGAAGGCAAAAGACCATTGAAAATGTCTATATTTATATACACCTAATACCATCTTTAAATCAATCAGAATTCAAACTGCTGATCGTTAACTCTTCATTGACCCTCGTTGCCGCGAAGCAGTTCTACTTACCGATAAATTATGATTTTAGAATAGAATTCGTGATTCCGAAAATATATTTCTGGAAAGGGTTGTAGGTTGCATTTCTGTAAATATTGACAATGCAATTTCCTATAGGAACTCCTTTTACGGCTAAAACTGTACCACTTTTACTATGAAGTTTTGAAAAAAATCATATCCTAGAAGGGAAAGTTTATATGCACTACTATTTTTTTTAAAGGTCAAAATATAGGGCTGTGCGGCATATTTTCAACGTTTATATGCCCCGAACTTCTAAGAGTTTAAACTAACACTAAATTTCTTAACTACCCCTACCTTAACTGTAGGATTACCACAGATTTCAATATAAACAATATGCATATGTATATTTACTGGTAACATTCCCAAGTTATGTCTCTATGAGATGAAACATAGAGATCATAACTGGGAACCAGTATAAAAACAAAATTATCTATGAATATTCTATATCTCCCCAAAAGAGGCGTGGTTTGAGAAACAGCTGTATTTACAAAGTGCAACCTATACAGACGTACAATTAATTACGGTATGTCAGTTTTTTTTTGATGGGGGAAATATAGTGAAAAGAGCATTGGCACATTAAATAAAGAATTTGTTTAAATTCAACCAGTAGTTGTTGAATGTAGAAATGTATACTGATTATTTGGTAATCTAGAAAACGATAACGCCCTGAGTGTAATCAGACTATGGCATAAACAAAAGGAGTTGAATTAAGGGCCGTTAAAATGGTAAGCGCTTACTGCAGTACTAGTGATATTTGTGTTGTATTTACAAGAAAAAGAATCCGACTATAATGAAATTAAGAAGCGATAGTACTTAATTAATCTTTTAAAAGAGAGGCGAAAGATAGCAAAGGTATATTCAAACTCATAAGTCGAAAATAAACCGACAACGCCATGTTAAACTCGCGAATCAATACGGAAGAGATCAACCAAGAAAAAAAGACTAAGAGAATCAGGTAAACTCCAAATAGCGAGATTAGGTGCGTAGAGAAAGGTATATGGTGCGTTAATTCGTTATACAAAATTTCCTCACGCACAAAATAATACAAAACCAAAAGAAGAGAAACTACGCTGCTTTCATTGCTATTTTCCATCTCAAAGTCTATCTCGGTGATTTCACCAGTCTAGTGGTCTGCTCATCAGTGCTGACATGAATTATCACTACGGATTTTCTACCCAAGGTATAAATTACCTTAGCTGTATTTGGTAAAACCTTTCAGAATTTTGAGTCATCAGTGCTCTTCGACTTTGTACTTTATTTGACCTTTTTAAATAATTTAGATTCGAGCGTCACTAATGAGTCTTGTGTAAACGAAACGCGTGTCTGGCGTACAAAACTATAAGCCTGGTATCCATGGAGAGATTTTTTACTTGAAGAACGGGAAAACATGGGATTCTGATTACAGAAGATGCATTATATCTATAGTTATCTGTGACACATATATTCCATATGTGTCTACCAATAAACGATGGCGCTGTTAAAACTTTTCTGGGGTTTACTTCAGCGAGTAGTAAGCACAGTTGGTTTCCATAGCAATGCTGAGTGTCTGTTTAGAAACAAATATAACACGTATATTTTCAATTTAAAATCGGATACATGTAGTTGTTTGATTACTCAACGTCCCCCTTCATATTTTTCTTTGATTGAAAATTGATCTTTGAATGAAATTTAAAGGAACCAAACAGTTTTTTACAAATTATAATTCAAATCTAAGAAATATGAACTTACACCTGTAAAATAAATGAAGACTTGTTAGAAAACACATGTTCTTAACCAAGAGAGCACCCTTCCATAGTTACTCTGAATTGGGAAATAATCGATTCAAAACTGCTGATATTAATAAGATTTTGCAACTCCCAAATTTTAAAAATTCACTCTAAATAAATAGAAATTTCTTTGAAAACTAGACTGACATTATCCAATTTTGTCCTGTCAAAAGATTGGTAGAACCATCCGCACTATGTGAGTATGACCAACGCCCAAAAACCTCGACACTCCGTCTATATTAGTTCGACCTGTTGATACTATTTTTAATACTTTTTTGTTATTTTATATTAATATGGATCTTGTCTGTATACCAGCTTTGATTATTTGGAATATCTACTAATTTTCACTTCTTCGTACTACATTTGTATTAACATCAAGATTATTCTCCTTTAATCTGTACAGGGAAGTTTTATTGTTGATATTTACCCCTTATGTATCTAGTGTTAAATTAGGTATTTATATGACAGACCTTTCTTGGTATTCCTAATTATTGGAAGATTTTATATAGACAGAAAAAGTATACCTAAAACGACAAAGTTATTTTTCATTTACCTGTATATATTATGAAAACCGGTTTTTCAAAAGTGATTATTTTCTAAGGGTTTAATATTTCGCGGTAGTGTTTTGCCATGGCATTATTTGGACTTGTTTGTTTGCTTTTTGGCCTTGAATGTTTGTCCCTAATATTTTATTAACTATGTATTTACTTTCAGGTATCACAGATCGAATTTATTCGTTCATAGTGTGTTAATTTACTTTTTGATTGAGTTAAGCCTTCCAATTGATGTTTTATCGTGTGTTTTCTATGTTGTGATGTTATACTATTGTTTCAGAAAAAGGGAGAAGGTTTGGTACCATTAAAACGTTTAATCCCGCTGCAAATGTTTGCACCTGTCCTAAGTCAGGAATCTGATGTACAGTAGTTGTCGTTTGTTTATGTAATTTATATGTGTTTCTCGTTTCTCGTTTTTTATATATACTAGACCGTTGGTTTTACCGTTTGAATGGTTTTACACTAGTACTTTGGGGCCCTTTATAGCTTGTTGTTCGGTGTGAGCCAAGGCTCCGTGTTGAAGGCCGTACATTGACCTATAATGGTTTACTTTTATAAATTGTTATTTGGATGGAGAGTTGTCTCATTGGCACTCACACCACATCTTCCTATATCTATATAAATGTAAACTTTCGCAAGTCGGCTCATACTTTTCAATGCATCCTTTATCTTGGGTTGTAACATAGTAAATAGTGTAAGGTGGCATGCTGATTGAATGGCTTGTAGATCAGTTGTTTTATTACAGTTGTTAAGGATGATTATTTTTACCTTGCAGTCAAATCAATATGCTTTTATTGTATACGTCAAATATATGACAACATTTACGACAGAAATTTGAAAATTCCCTTACACATAGATGTAAATAACACATTATCTTTCAGAATAATATGAAGATTTCGACCGGTCAAACCGGTCTCCTTTAGCGGGAATTTATTAATGGTTTAGTAACAACTTTTATTATCATAATTAACACTGTCATAGTTCGCAATACAAGCGGATCCTATCATTATCTAAAGATTTTCAATTATCTTATTTTGCAAACGATGGGACAAATTTATGTACGTCGGCGAAAATGGCGATACGCTGTATCAAAAACATTTACAGACTGTTTCTCTAATTTGTAGACAGAACTAAAACTTTAATTTAACAGAACTTTCCATAAGTGATTATGATATTGTTGCGTTATTCAATATTTGTGGATTATTATAAGAGATATAGTGTCAACAGAAAATACAATCGTAATTAATAAATTGATTTATTGAACCGATAACTGGTACTATAATCTGATTGGATATGAAAAACTTTCTCATGTTTTATCTTTTTGCCATGACACTGTCCGTTCGTTTTCGACTTGCGAGTTTGACTATCCCTTTCATATCTCTTCTGCCTCTGTTTTGTATGAAGTTTACATTTTTATGTTTGGATACATTCATATATAATTACAGTTTACACTAGATATAAGTTCACATATAAATCTAGGGGCAAATAACCAGATTCAGACCGTCATCCGCTTCCAAGCTAATAAAAATAAAACGAAATCGATAATAATTCATATTGGAGAACGAGGATATTCGGTTTCTTTGCAAAAGTAAACTTGACTCTGTAGTAATTATCACCCATGTAGCAACACAACTTGCGAGCAGGTGATTACCGTCTTTCTTCCTCTTATTCCTGTTTACACAGTTGTTGAATAAGAAAAAAATTTTAACACATCATTTATGAAATTTAAATTATTAAAAGAATACATGTTTATATTTACAATTATTTTACGGTCCTTAACCTAGGATTTCTCTATTTTTCATTTTACTTTAGAACAAACATTGATAAATCAATAACACTCTTTATAAATGCAATATTTTCTATACAATTAAATGTTATTCTTGAAGTTATTTACGCCTCGTTGCAAAACAAAATATAGATACCAATGAATTATATGTCTATGAATATCTTTTTCTCGCACATTCTTATAAATATGTAAAAACATTTAATTGCGTGAATGTAAAGGAACTTCTAAATTCTATAACAGCAAATTAAAAAAAAAACAATGTCCTTATTGCATGCCGGGACAGAATTACTGGCTACTAGGCTTGTGATGCCTTCGGAATGAAATCGTCCACTGGCAGAGGTATCGAAACAGTGGTAGCAATAATATTAACGGTACCCATCGTACAGCACAAGATTTGTATTTTGACCATTTTGGTTTCTCCAATGATGATTGAGGCCCAAATATAAAAACAATAAACAACCAAAAACAAACATTAAAGATCTGATAAAACCAAAAGGACAACAACTTTAGCCAAACTTGGACAAGGAATCAGAGCTTTCCATGATGAGATAATTCTTCAATTTTAAACGATTTCTTTATATTTTGTCCCAGGAAAATTTACTACAACAATATGCGTATTTTGATGCAAGTTTCACAGTATTTGCTACCAGGCTGGTGATACCCTCGGGGAATAAGAGTCCACAAGCAGATATATTGACCCAGTGGTAGTAATAACAATGGAAAATAACCCAAAAAGTTTTACTTCAAAGATTTAATAACCTGAACGCCATTGAAAACCTGAGTACAAAAGAGGTTAGTTGTTTTTTTCTACTAGTCTCAACAATAGATTATATTTCGACCGTCAGTGTCTTTTTAATGATGATTGATGCATTATATATGAAAATTCAAGACAAAATACAACGATCAAAAGCTGATAAGACCAAAAAGAACCAAACACTTTATCCAAACTCGGACAAGGAATCAGAGCGTTGCAAGAGGAAGATTGATTAAAAAAAAATTAAAACGATTTTCCTGTATTTTGCAACAGCAAAATTCATTACAAAAATATCCGTTTTCATGCAAGAACCACATAAATGACTACAAGGCTGGTGATATCCTCGAGGATTAAGAGCACACTACCAGAGGTATTGATCCAATGGTCGTAATAAGAAAGGTAAATAACCCAAAACATTACACTTGAAAGGTTCAATAACCATAACACCATTGAAAACCGAAGTAAAATTAGATGTTCAGGAAGGATAAGTTGTTGTTTCTATCAGTTTCAACTGATGAAGTTTTATTTCAAATCTCGAACAGATGGGTTGTATTGGATTAAGACTACATCAAAAAGAACACATTAGTTGTAAATCTTGACACACATATAATCAAGGTCAAACAAGATATAGTATAATGATCCGAATGAAGGTAAATTTAACAATTACACGCACGCCATTTCATTTCAAGAGAGGTCGAAAATCGGATGATTTCGAAAGAAGAATCAAAACTCATAAGTCGAAGAGAGATTTCATTGACAGCCGTCAAGCTGGGGACTTCTGATTGAAAAAATACGCAGAGTAGTATCGTATCAACTTTGAGTGATTTTTTTTTCATATGTGCAGCTCAATAAGGTTTGTTGTTTCAAATTAATGTATTTTTAAAAAAGGAGAGGGTAGTTATGTTTTTGTCATATTGTTTTGTTTTCAATTGCTAATCGTTTTCCTTGCTTTGCTACTGGAATGATACACGCATAATTGTATCTTTATGGGGTATATCGAATCAAATTAATCATTTATTGAAAAGTTTATGTTCCTGTGGTCTTTAATCTATGATTCCTCCATTTATTTCATTTTACATTTGTACGAATAGTTATAACACTTGCTGTAAATATTTTGTTTTTCCTACACAATAAAAGATTGTTCAGCAAGTTTCTTACGCCTTTTAGCAAATAGAAAATAAATATAGAGCCAATGTGTGATAGGAGTATTCCCATACATTTTCTTAACTTATTTTAAATTTTTTTAAAATGTATGAATATGCAAAGGGATTATAAGGCTACCATTCTGGACCAGAAGATAACACTATCTATATTGTTATTAAGCGTTCTTTTTGTTCGCACAAGACATTAAATTATATGATTCAATTAAAAACGTGTAAGATTTTTTTTACATCTTTTATTTCGGTCCATGCAGAAACAAGGAATGATATGAACCAACTTTAATACCTATTTTATTACATTTTCAAACTGCTTACGTAATCTACCTACACTAGTTTTGAGAGTCTTAATTGTAAAATAATTGAAAAAAAATCTGAAGTTGTCGTGCGTGACCTTTTTTAAAGCCAATGCTTATAATAGGTGAGTTAACAGTTTGAAAATAATTAGATATCAACGATCGTTTGTTATACAAAATTGAAGAAGAAGGTTATAAATTTCAATGCAAAATATGTGTGCGTGATCATTCACTATTGAAATAAATCATATCTTTTTCAAAGAATAGCTAGAATAATCAGCGCACTGATGTATGAAGTATAGTGTAGACATTCAGGTAGGAACATAACACGAGTTACACAATAAGCACTATAAAATTGATTACGATTCAGAGTTTTGGCCCTGAAATGATTTTAAACATACCTTTCTTTAAAAAAAGAAAAAGAAATTAAGAGACCAAGGTCCTACTCCTTTAGAAAAAAGTTGACCTCAAATGGATTTGGCTTTTCACTTTTGGTCCGTTTTGATCACAAAGCTCTTTAAATATTTATTCATTGGTTTCATAATTTTGGGTTAGGTCGTTCCTGGTGAAGGTAAATCCAGAAAAGCTCTTCAGACGCAACAAATTGATAATGATTTATTTTTTAATTTTCTAGCAATGGGTCGATAGAGCTGCTGGTAAATACTAGGCCCGCGATACCATCAGCTATGTTGTCAGTGTTCTGACACTGACATGATCTATTAAAATTACCTTTCTCAAATACAAATTCTCGCTTGATAAATGTAGAAATTATAAAGAAAATAAGGTTCCAACTCCGTCAGGCAAACTTGACATCACGTGGAATTTGCTATTCGTTTTATGTCCCTTTTGGTAACATAGATCATCATGTATTCACACACCCTTTGCTTTCAATAGCTTGGATTTGAGCGTTTAATAAAGGTTATTTCAGGAAATTTATTACGTGTTACTAGCATTAACAAGACTCACACTTTTAGAAATGTTTCCCAAAAACCATTGAAAATCTGAGAAAAATCAGATACAGAGATACATATATTTTTCTGGTCTGTTCGCTGTGCCAGTTGGGTGGTGATCAAATCGGATTTTAATCTGGGACAAGTTGAAAAAGATTACATCAAACCAGTCATATTAATGGCAATCTTTAAAAAAATATTTATTATAAACTAGGAAATGAATGTGAAGATAAAGAATGTGACCTACCGAATTAAACTTATCACCGGGTTTGTACTTACATGAGCAACACGACGGGTGCCACATGTGGAGTAAGATCTGTTTACCCTTCTGGAGAACCTGAGATCACCCCCGGTTTTTGGTGGGGTTCGTGTTGCTCAGTCTTTTGTTTTCTATGTTGTGTTTTGTGTACGGTTGTTTGTCTTTTGGTCTTTTTATTTCTTTACCATGCATTGTCAGTGTAATTTCGATTTATGACTTTGAATGTGCCTTTGGTATCTTTTGCCTCTCTCTTTCAGGAGAATGTATGAATTTAACATAAGTGATTTTTTTTTTCATTAACATCAAAACATGTCTTAAAAAATTGTGAATACATTCAGCGGGGATTCTCAAAGATTTGTAATCAACACTACATTCCCAAAAAGAAGATATCAAGAAATAACAAGATAAGCACGTGAATATGTGACAGTTTTAAACACGTTTTGCGAGACCTCAACACTCCCCATAAGTCATAGTCAGTGGAATAACAAATGGTACAATAAAGAACGTTCAATAAATATAGAACAGAAAAAACAATGAACTCTATGATATAAGGTATAAAACTAACAAAACCGTGTATATTTTTGAAATTGTGTGTGTTTTCTTGTTCCATTTATTTCTATTAACAAAAGTACAACTAGCAATATTAAACACTTACTATAAATACTATAGTTTAATCACGTTACCAACAATTGAAACACTTATATTTAAAAAAAAAGCAATTTAAACGAAAAAGAATTATTTTGTCAGAAACTAATATTTATATTATAGACCTGATGGAGCATGTGACATTTTCAGTGAATATTTAGTCAATGTCACCAAATATATTGGTGATACAAATTTTGAGCTGAATACAAATCAATAAATTATCATTCAATGGGACCAACTCATCTGTGATAAGGCAATGCCTAGATTGCACAGAAAACAACTTGACGAATACCCTACAATCACTTTATATCCGCTTTTAAAGCTTGTTCAGACTGTCAGTCTTCCTTGATTAAAATTGTAGACTTAAAAAAGACGCGTAAAAATAATCTTAGTGAAAATATATTTTTGAAGGCTATATCTATGATTTTATCAAACGTTTTCGATTCTGCTTTTGAATTGAAACATAACGATGTAGTGATGATACATTTTTACTTCATAACAAACAGGAACAATGTGAGACAACATACGATTGCTTTTCAAAATATTCAAGGATCAAGATTCTGCTTAATATCTTACCGGAACAATATTTTTGAAAATGATAAGAACATAACGCAATGTATTTCCCAACAACCTTAAAAATGCAAACCATATGAACGGAGCTGTGCGGTATCCCTGTTTGTGCGCAATACAGATTCCTTAGCAAATAGTGAATGAAAACTTTTGACATATGAAATTACAGTTACCAAACTACATCTAACGTATTGTACGCATAATTTTGCAATTAAACACTGTGACAAGTTTATTTACCTCTGGGAGAATGGCGACAGACTGCATCAAGGTTTATAATCCCTTCTGTAGGCCTGTGTATTACGAAATTTTCACAATATCAAAACAGTAAAAATACAGAATACAAGTGATGTGCCATTATGAACATATACCAAAGGAAAACGTTGTTCAAAGCAATGCTGTTAAACATTTCATTGCATTTAATAGAAAATATGGATTTGGTGGCACATAAAGCCAAGATTTTTGCAAAAAACCCAGACTTTATTAAAGAGATTTTTCAAATTGTAAACATAGATTACTAACTTGTTTGTCCATGATGTGCTAGCGTTTATTATCTACATAAAGACCTAAACAGCCTTTACAATAAAAAAACCCACTTACCGAGCCATTAAAGTAGAGCGCACCCTAGAAGGTGTACTTGAATAAGTACATTTTGATACTTGTTTTAACCAATATCTTTATTTATATACTTGTTTTATGAAAATCTTTGCTAGCACTGCATGCAATAATCCTCTTTTTATTAAGCACCGAATTGTCAAATATAGGAGTACAAGGGGGAAAAGCTTTTTTTCTGTAAAATTTCCATATGTTTAGCATTGAAACAAAAAAAAGGTACATTATCTTTAAGACATTTATTAAGTCTTGCACTAATTTGTAGCAAGAAACTAGAACCTATTGCACTGCATCTTTATGCAATAGATTATTCCATAAACGATTCCGATAGTGTTGCATTACAAATGATTAC
Organism: Mytilus coruscus; assembly: GCA_017311375.1. Lineage (NCBI taxonomy): Eukaryota > Metazoa > Mollusca > Bivalvia > Mytilida > Mytilidae > Mytilus > Mytilus coruscus. The sequence goes on along the minus strand of CM029596.1, from coordinate 119,059,431 downwards.
TATTAAAGAAATATAGTGTGAACAAAAATACATCCGTAATTAATTGTTTACTTTTTTGAACGTATGATTGGTATTACAATATCAGTTAAAGTTTTCATGTCAAAGAATCTAATTGTATATGAAAACTTTCTCATAATTTATTAAGGTGGTTTCTTTGGCAAAGTTAAAATCCCTCTATAGTAACAACACCCCATGAAGACATACAACTTGTGAGTAGGTGATTACAGTCAATCTCCTCTTATTCCTGTTGATACAGTTGTTGGGCAAGAGAAAACTGTTAGTACAACAGTTATGAAATTTAAGTTATTAAAAGAATACAGGTTTGTATCTACAAGTGTTTCACGGTCCGTAACCTATGATATCTCTATTTATTTATTTTTACATTAGTACAAACAGTAATAATAGAAAATGAAAGGATATGGAGTAAATGTACATGGGACAAAATCGCACACAATACATAGAAAACATAGAAAATTATCAATGAACAGGGCTTTTATTCCTGTTCTTCATCTTGACAGTTGATGTAGGGTCTTCAACAATGAACAAATCATTCATACCCTACAACAAGGTCAAGACGGCCCCTAGCGTCGACTTGAGCGGTACTATTGATAAAAGTAATTTTGAAAGACATCGATCGACGCTAAAATATGCCTTGAAGTTACACATGTCGGGAGCGGTCAATGAATTACATAATTTATAATTACGGGCGAGGTTTTTGAACATATACTCGTTATAAATATAATATTTTCCTACAAAATTAAAATATTTTTCTGAAAGTTATTTACGCTTCGTTGCAAATATACGTTTACATATTTTTTTCTTCTCTATTCTTAATCTGTACAAAAACATTTAATTATGCGAATGTGAAGGAATTCCGAAATCTTATAACAGTGAATTTCAATTAAACAATATCATCTTTATTGCATGCCAATACCGAGGTACTGGATACTGGTCTTGTGATACCCTCAGGAACTTATAGTCCATCAGCAGAGGTATCGACCCAGCGGTATTAATAACATTTACAACACCAGATGTACATTTCGACCATTAGTGTCTCTTCAATGATGATTTAGAGCCAAATATATGAAAATGCAAAACGAAATACAACGTTGAAAAGCTGATAAAACCGAAAAGGACCAAACACTTTGGCAAACTAGGTCAAGGAATAAGAGCTTTGCACGATGGAGCAAGGTTCTTAAAATAAAACGGTTGCCTAAATTTTGAAACAGAAAAAATCATTACACCAATATTTATTTTCATGCAGGACCCAATTACTGATGACAAGGCTGGTGATACCCGCGGGAAATAAAAGTCCACTAGCAGGAGTGTTGTCCCGGTGATAGAAATAACAAAGAAATATAGCTTAAAACATTGCATTTGAAAGATTTAATATCATGAACACCATTGAAAGAGTACAAAAGCTGTACAAGCATGGTAAGTATAATTACTTTTTCTACGAGTCTCAACTGATAAAGTTCTATTTCAAGTCTCGAAAAGACAGATTGGATAAAGATTACGTCAAATAATACAAAATAATATACACTAGTTGTAAATCTTGACACCAATAATTAAGGTCAAGCGAATTATAGCACAGTATAATGATCCGAAAGAAGGTTTAAATTTAATAAGTACACGTTCTATATAAAAATAAGAAGATGTGGTATGATTGCCGATGCGGCAACTCTCCACTAGTTCATTTAAAGAGAGACGGAATATACCTAAGGGAGAATCAAAACGCGTATGTCGAAGAAAAAGAGACTTCATTGGCAGCAGCAGCCGTCAGGCTAGGGACTTCTGATTGAAAAATATGTTGAGGAGTGTCGTATCAATTTTGAGTGATTAGTTTATATATGAGCAGCTCAACAAGGGTTGTTGATTCAAATCAATGTATTGTTCAAATAAAAAAAGGATGTTATTGTTTTTGTCATAAAGTTTTGTTTTCTATTTCTAATCGTTTCTTTGTTTTGCTGCTGGTATGACACACGCCTACCTTTATTCTTATGGAGTAGATCGAATCAAATTAGTCATTCATTGAAAAGATCTGGGTTCTTGTGGTTTTTAACCTATGATTCCTCAACTTAATATAAAAAAGAAGATGTATAATTGCCATTGGACAACTCTCCACCAGAGACCAGATGACATAGAAGTTTACACGTATAGGCCACCATACGTCCATCAACAATGAGCAAAACCTATACCGCATAGTCAGCTCTTAAAGACCCCGAAATGACAAACGTAAAACAATTCAAACGAGAAAACTAAAGGCCTGATTTATGTACAAAACAATGATCGAGAATCAAATATGATAAACAGCAACAAACGACAACCACTCAATTACTGGCTCTTGACTTGGGACAGGCACATACATAATTTGGCGGGGTTAAACATGTTTGAAGGCGCCAGTCCTCCCCCATACCTGGGACAGTTGTGTCACGGCACAACACAAGACCAAACTATGAAATATAATAAACAAAAACAAGTATGAAACAGCAAAAACGACAACCACTCAATCACGGCTACTGACTTGGGACAGGCATTGTTCATTTTACAATTGTACAAATGGTTTTTTTGTAAATTTTTAATTTTCCTTGTTTGTTCATTAAAAGATAGGCGAAAGATACCAAAGGAACATTTCAACTCATAAGTCGAAAAATAAACTGACAACGCAATGGCTAAAAAAAGGAGAAAAAAAAAGATCAACCAACAAACAACAGTACACAAAACACAACATAGAAAACTGAAGACTGAGCAACACGAACCCCACCAAAACTTGGGGTGATCTCAAGTGCTCCGGAAGCGTAAGCAGATCCTGCTCCACATGTGGGATCCGTCGTGTTGCTCATGTTAGTACAAACCCCGTGATAAGTTTAATTTGGTAGGTCACATTTGGGGAAAAGGGGACTGGATTGTAGTTACGACAAATCATTAAGTTTCTTATGCTTTGTAACAAATAAATAATTAATATAGAGCCAATGTGTGATAGGAGTTTAACCATCCTTTTCTCACCTTTTTCATTAAAAAATAGATTGTATGCATGTATTAATACAAGAACCACATCACTGACTACTAAGCTGGTGATACCCTCGGGGACTAAGAGTCCACTAGCAGAGGTTTTGACCCAGTGGTAGTAACAAGGGAAAATAACCCATAACATTACACTTGAAAGATTCAATAAACCTTACGCAATTCGAAACCGGAGTAAAATTAGATGTTCAGGAAGGGTGAGTTTTTTTTTCTACCAGTCTAAATGATAAAGTTATTTCAAGTCTCGAACATATGGATTAAATTAAGACTACGTCTAATAGGACACGTTAGTTGTAAATGAATAGATTGTATAAATTCATAAAGAATAGATTGTGCTTATGTAAAGGAATTATTTTTCTAGACTAGAATATAACACTATCTATATAAACATCGTACTTTTTGTTCGAACAAGATATTAAACTTTATGATTCAATTAAAAAATGTATAAGATTTTGTTTACATATATGATTTCGGTCCTCGAATAACCAATGTATGACAGGAACCAACTCTAACACCTATTTCATTAGATTTTCAAAACTGCTTACATAATCAACATACACAAGATTTGATAGTCAACCCGGTGCTAAGGGCCGTCTTAAACTTGCAGTGTGGTGAGTGTTTCTTTGCTCCGTGTTGAAGGCCTCACTGTGACTTTGAGATGAAGGACAGCAATAAAAGCACTGTTCCTTTGCTTTTTGTGTATTTTGCTCCCTTCGTCAAAGTTCTTCTAACATTAATTTTTGTTTTTATTTTAAGGTCCCTTTTGATCACACAGCTTTTCAAATATTTATATATCCATGGTTTCATATTTTTGGGTTTGATTGTTCCTGGTGAAGGTAAAACCAGAAAAGCGCTTCGGACATTTTTTTGGTAACATTATAGCTATATGACAATTTACAGATGTTAGTCCACATATAAGTCTAGGGGCAAACAACTAGATACCATCCGTAAAGCAGGTCCAAAAAATAGAAGTTAAACAAAATCGATAATAATTCAATTGGACAAAATGGATATGTGGTTTTTTTTAACAAAATAAGCATGCCTCTATAGTAATGATTTCCCTTTTTGTAGCCATACAACTTTCGAGCAGGTGATTCTATTCATTCTTTCTCAGATTCCTGTACTGTTGATTCAGTTGTTGGTCAAGAGAAAACCGTAATTTAAGTTATTAAACGAATACAGATTCATATTAACAATTATTTAACGGTCCTTAACGTTGGCTCTCTATGTCTATTTCATTTTAATTTTTCCTTCACATTTAAATGTTATTCGAAAGGTTATTGACGCCTCGTTGAAAAAAAGGAGAAAGAGACCAATGAATTATAGGTGCATACTTATCATTTTATCGTCTATTCTTATTCGGTACAAACACATTTAATAATGTGATTGTTAAGGAATTATATGGCTATGATTGTAGACCCGAAGATAACAATATATATGTGTATCTTCGGGTCTACAGTGATATATTCACCAGAAATCAAAAGTGATGATTTAATATTATAATATGATCTAATTTGTTTATATATTTGTGTTTCAGTCCTGGGTACCAAGGTTTGATAATAAACCAACCAAGTTCATTACATTCTAAAACTGCTTATCAGTAGGAAATCTAGAGAAAAGAAACAAAAGAAAATTATCTCTTCTTATGATATAGTCGAGAAAATCAATAATAAAACAATGCCGGTGAGGACACTGATCAAAAGTTATTTCTAAATAACAATTGTACATTTTAAAGAAATTATTTGTTAAACTGTGTTATATGCATCCAAATACACGATGTTTTATAGATATAGGAAGATGTGGTGTGAGTGCCAATGAGACAACTCTCCATCCAAATAACAATTTATGAAAGTAAACCATTATAGGTCAATGTACGGCCTTCAACACGGAGCCTTGGCTCAAACCGAACAACAAGCTATAAAGGGCCCCAAAAGTACTAGTGTAAAACCATTCAAACGGTAAAACCAACGGTCTAGTATATATAAAAACGAGAAACGAGAAACACGTATAAATTACATAAACAAACGACAACTATTTAGTATTTATCGAGATAATGGCATTAGAAGCTTGTGAAACTGAAATTTAAAAAATTCCAATCTTTGCTGCATATTGATAAAAAACAATTGAAAAACAATTGGAAAAAATCATGTACATGCAAAAACTAAAGATCTTTCGGGTCACCAATTTTTTGGAGTGTTCCACAAAGTCCTTAGCATGTTACAATTTCCAAAAATATACTTATTTTTCACATCCTAAGTTTTCGAGTACACCGGTCTGCTCTTGTCACATGAAAATTCAATATAGAAATATTGTCTTTTCATGAATATAACAATATGAAAGTTTGTCTTTTTAGGTCCATTTTGGTCACAATGCTATTCAAATGTTGAAACATCCTTTGCTTTTAAATTTTTGGGTTGGGCGTTTCTAAAGAAGGTAAGTCCAGATAATTTAGAATGTTTTATATTCATTTACAAGACTTACTATAGCTTTTATAGATATTTCCCCAAAACCACTGAAAATTGGAGCAAAAAATCAAATGAACTGGACAGATAAATTGTTTCTGGTCTGTTCGTGGCACCAGTTCGTTAGAAGAGACAAATCAAGATAACAAACAAAAACTTATATTGCACAGTATTGTTTTGTTTATTCTTGATCTTTGTTGTCTATTAGAGATTTCCAATAAAATGACATATGAATGTAATACGACGTACGGACCTAATAGGACAGGTTATTGTCAACCTATCAATTTTGTCACTGATCACACTTTCAGAGCACCTGAGTTCACCCAAAGTGTTTCGGAAGTAAGTGTTTATTACGACATGAAAATTCTACATATAACCTTATATATGATTCTTCTGTGCATGATTGAAGAATATGGCAAAAATGGTTTTCTGTGTCATGTTTCGTCATCGTATTTTTCTTGTTTATGAATGACGTAAAATATAATAACATATTTAGACAAAAATCGGTTATAAATTTTTATTGTATCAAAACTTCAGTAAGATAGATAAATAAAGTAAACAAAATGTAAATGCAGGAAATTTTAATTTCCAATAAATGCATGCATACATAGAGTTTATAGCAGCGTTTTTGCGTTTGGTTTTTCTTTTCCACATACAGTTCTTGTTGAGGTCAATAACACATATCAAGTCTCGTAATCTGTTTAACAAAATATGTGGGATATCTTTCATGAGACACTAAACCACATGTTTTGGACTGCTTCCCACAGAATGCAAAGTTTATTATATCAACAGGTGAAGCTGGTGTATGGAAATCATCCTCAGTCATTCTAGTACCATTGTGATCGAATGGTAAAACAATAGACATTTTCCTACCAAAAAGACAGGAAATCGCACACAGAAATTGTGGTTAACTTCACAATACAATATATTTATATATATATGATGAGATATGTTCAGTTCCAATCCTTTTACGTTTCAATACTTTAACAAACAAGGGCGTGATATTTCACCACAAACCAAATACCACAACAATGATATCAGTGTTATGCGATTCTTGATATTTCTCCTGCTCTTTTAAACTACTATAGTGTTAATTGCACAAAATTGTTTGTGGGTGTTAAAAAATTCAGTAGCAAATCAGAATACATTTAATTTCCACCTCTTTATTCTGGAAAGCTGATTGGTAATCTGCTAGAACAGCTATTTTTATTCATCTATTTTCTAAATATTGGTTGTCTATCATATGCATAAAATCAAAAGCAATCTTAGGGAGATTATGAAAATCAGACAACTCAAAATGAAAATGAACGACGAAAAGATTGAGAAAATAACCATGATAACAATGATAATTATAATAAAATTATTAAATTAAAACTCCATTAAAAAATGGACAAAGTCAGAGATGACAATACGACTGGATTAAGATAATACTATGAATATCATCCTGATGGTGATTTATTTGAACATTGGGAAACTACTTAATTTATTCCCTACCTTAACAGTGCATCTGTATTTATGCTAGTCAATTTTCTTATAGAACAAATTTTTTAAAATCATTGTCATTACATTAAATGGTACCAATTTTACTTCGCTAAATGCGCATTTCGACAATTTATGGACCATACGTTAAGCAAACCTCAGATGTTTCTTTAGAGTTTTTTTTTTTTAAAGGCAAATTTTAAACTCTATCTTATTATAGTGTCGAAGTAATGAGCTACTGGGCTGTTGATACCCGTCGGATACTAACAGTCCACTGTAACCTGCTTTTAGATTCCCTATGGAATAATATAAAAACTAATTGTAGTTCGAAAAAAAACCCTCATCAAAATTCAGTAGCCCTCTTCACAGCAAAAAAAAATAGCGACCAAACTTGATCGTCATAACAAAAGCGGTACCAATGTTTCTCCACCAGATGCGCATTTCGACAATAAACACCTCTTCAGTGATGCTTGATTCCAAAATATTTATAAATCCAAAACTTAAACAAAAAAGGACAAACATTATAGCCAAAAAAACGGGCAAGGAATCAGAGCTTTGCATGAGGGAGGTATAAGTAAGTAATACTTAAATACTCATGACTAATGAATATTTTTCTCGTCGCAACTGATCGCAAGTTAACATTTAAGTTCACCATGCGCGAGTTTCGTATATGAAAGATTCATTAGTTGCACCAGCATTAAAATAGCTGGTAAACAAATCAATAATGACGTTGATGTCTAATATTGTTTATTATTTTTTTTTTTTTTTTTTTGTACTTCTATTTTGTTACCTATTATACCGTTGTTAAAGTATGATGTATTTGATATATGTTTTATATGCACGGTTTGTTAGTCCAGTGAACTAAATTAAAAAGGGGAGGGTTAAGGTATCAAAACAAGTGTAGCCGTGATACTGTCCAAATGATTATGACTTCTTGAAAGGCTTTTTTTTTTTCTACGGCGCCTTCTTACGACGTCATACCGCTGAAGCCATTTTTTCCGTCTGGACTTTGAGAGAGAATTTTTGGGGGAACTTTGAGACCCAATGTTGCCATGAAATCTTCATTGAAGGCTAGAAATTTTTGCATATATACACATTCTGACCTTTTGTGTGCTTGTTGTTGCAAAATATTTCCACAAATATCCAAAAGTAATGATAAAATAAGCTACGATTCTATTTGAGATGTGCAATCATTTAAAATGGTTACCCTGATATCCCAAGATCCTTCACTTCCGGAGAGAATAAAATTCCAAACTCCGTAAAATCAGATGGACACGAATTTCAGGAATGTTCGATTTATATTATCCAGAAATTTGGGTCTGCCAAATTTTACGGAGTTTGGTATTTTAAACTCTACGGAAGTAACAAATGGAACAATGTGAGAAATAAAAGACAACATACGATTGCTTTTCAAAATATTCAAGGATCAAGATTCTGCTTAATATCTTACAGGAACAATATTTTTGAAAATAATAAAAACATAACGCAATGTATTTCCCAACAACCTTGAAAAAGCAAACCATCTGAACAGAAGCTGTGCGGTATCCTCGTTTGTGCGCAATGCAGATTCCTTAGTAAATAGTGAATGAAAAACTTTTTGACATATGAAATTACAGTTATCAAACTACATCAAACGTACTGTTCGCATAATTTTGCAATTAAACACTGTGACAAGTTTATTTACGTTGGGGAGAATGGCGACAGACTGCATCAAGGTTTATGACCCCTTCTCTAGGCCTGTGTTTTACGAAATTTTCACAATATTAAAACAGTAAAAATACAGAATAAAAGTGACGTGCCATTTTGTACATATACCAAAGGAAAACGTTGTTCAAAGCAATACTATTAAACATTTCATTTCATTTAATAGAAAATATTGGTTTGGTGGCACATAATGCCATGATTTTTGCAAAAAACCCACAAACTTTATTGAAGAGATTTTTGTTATAAAATTGTAAACATAGATTACTCACATGTTTGTCCATGGTGTGCTATCGTTTAAAGTCTACATAAAGACCTAAACAACCTTTACAATAAAAAACCTACGTCCTCAGCCATTAAAGTAGAGCGCACCCTAGAAGGTGTACTTGAATAAGAATATTTTGATACTTGTTTTAATCAATATCTTTATTTATATACTTGTTTTAGGAAAGTCTTTGCTAGTACTGCATGCAAAAATCCTCTATTTATTAAGCACCGAACTGTTAAATATAGGAGTACAAGGGGGAAAAGCTTTTTTTTCTGTAAAATTTCCATATGTTTAGCATTGAAACAAAAAAAGGTTCTTATGCCTTGTAACAAATTGATAATCAATAAAGAGCCAATATGTGATAGGAGTTTAACCATCCTTTTCTCACCCTTTTCATTAAAAAATAGATTGTATACATGTATTAATACAAGAACCAGTACATCATTGACTACTAGAGTGGTGATGCACTCGGGGACTAACAGTCCACTAGCAGAGGTTTTGACCCAGTGGTAGTAACAAGAGAAAATAACCCACAACATTACAGTTGAAAGATTCAATAAACCTTACGCAATTTGAAACCGGAGTAAAATTAGATGTACAGGAAGGGTAAGTTTTTTTTTCTACCAGTCTAAATGATAAAGTTATATTTCAAGTATCGAACATATGGATTAGATTAAGACTACGTCTAATAGAAAACGTTAGTTGTAAATGAATAGATTGTATAAATTCATAAAGGATAGATTGTATGCTTATGTAAAGGAATTATTGTTCTGGACCAGAATATAACACTATCTATATAGATATCGTACTTTTTGTTCGAACAAGACATTAAACTTTATGATTCAATTAAAAAATATATAAGATTTTGTTTACATATTTGATTTCGGTCCTCGAATAACCAATGTCCCTTTTGATCACATAGCTTTTCAAATATTTATACATCCATGGTTTCATATTTTTGGGTTTGATTGTTCCTGGTGAAGGTAAAACCAGAAAAGCGCTTCGGACATTTCTTTAAGTAAAATTATAGATATATGACAATTTACAGAATTTAGTCCACATATAAGTCTAGAGGCAAACAACTAGATACCATCCGTCAAGCAGTTCCAAAAAATTGAAGTAAAACAAAATCGATACTAATTCAAATCAACGAAATGGATATATGAGTTTTTTTAACAAAATAAGCATCCCTCTATAGTACTGATTTCCCTTTTTGTAGCCTTACACTTTTTAAGCTGATGATTCTATTTATTCTTTCTCAGATTCCTGTACTGTTGATTTAGTTGTTGGTCAAGAGAAAACTGTAATTTAAGTTATTAAACGAATACAGATTCATATTGACAATTATTTAACGGTCCTTAACATATGTGAATTTCATTTTAATTTTTCCTTGACATTTAAATGTTATTCGAAAGGTTATTGACGCCTCGTTGAAAAAAGGGGGAAAGAGATCAATGAATTATAGCTGTATACTTATAATTTTATCGTCTATTCTTATTCGGTACAAACACATTTAATAATGTGAATATTAAGGAATTGTAAGACCATCACTGTAGACCCGAAGATAACAATATATATGTGTATCTTCGGGTCTACAGTGATATATTCACCAGACATTAAAAATGATGGTTTGATAATATTATATGATCGAATTTGTTACATATTTGTGTTTCGGTCCTTGATACCAAGGTTTGATAATAAACCAACTAAGTGCATTACATTCTAAAACTGCTTATGTAATCAACAGCCACTATTTTATAGGCTAAATTTTTTAAATTTTAAAATAAGAATCTGAAGTTATCGTCATTGGGTCATTTTTCCTTCTCAAGAAAATGTTATTGTTAGGCGAGTTAAATAAAAATCAGTCAACGGTTGCTCACGTAAAACTAAAGCATACGTCTTTATATATTGCAGCACTAATGTGCTAACAGTAGCTTTTATAAATCTTTTACATCGAATTGATACAAGAAATTAAAAGAAATTTCAGAATGATTCTATATCAGTATTTCTTTCCATAAATTATCTTCATCATATACACATCCACCATCCAATGGATTAAGCATAAAGACGTCATTAATAGTCAGTTAAGTCTGGCATCTTTGATGAGTCTTTTTCAACCAATAAAATCCGATTACAGGTCTCGAACATTGAAAAAGACTGATTGAATTATGACTACGACTTTAGTTTTAAATCTTGGCACAGTACTTTAGGTAATACAATACATGGTACTATAGTTTAACGAATGAAGATTTAAATTGAATAATTAGAAGCCCTTTATGCATAAACTTTATTGACAGCAGCCGTCATAAAACTAGGAAATGCTTATTGGAAAATACGCTATGACGTGTCGTATCCATTTTGAGAGATAAACTTTAGACAATTTTGTTGTGTTGTTACTTTATAACAATGTTATGTGAACAAAGAAAAACTAGTTTTTTTTTGTCAAAATATTTCGTTTTCAATTGCCTATTGTTGTCTTTATTTTGATTATAGTTCGAAACACGCTTAATTTTATCTGTGATAGCTATTATGGGATAAATCGAATCAAATAAGTCATTGATTAAAAAGACTTGTGTTCTTGTCGTCTTTACCTTGAATTCCTCCATTGAAATCATTTTACAGATATATATAACATTTAATCTAATATTCCTATAATATAAACGGTCATACTGAGAGTTTCCCATTCGTCGAAGCAAATAGAAAATGAAAATTGACCCATTGTGTGATGGTTTATCCGTCCTTTTCATACCTTTTTTATTCGTATCTCTTATCACAAGACAAGACAATAAACTATATGATTCAATAACAAAATACACAAAAATTGTTATAACACATTTGATTTTGGTTCACGAAAAACAAAGGTATGATAGGAACCAACTGTAACACCTTTTCCGTTGTTCTTTCAAAAATATTCACGTAACCTTTATACACTAGTTTTTTAGAATCTTAACTGTTAAACCTTACCGGAACTTGTCTTTATTGGCCTTTTGTTTTCAAGTAAATTCTTATAGTAGTTGAGTTAACAATTTGAAAATATTGAAGCAGAGGTTTATACATATATTGCTATACAACATATTGGTGCATGATCATTTGATATTTAATCAAATTCACAAATTCATATACGTTTTAATATAATTGCTCGAAAAATCAACGCAATGCAGTATGAACAACATCATCGACATTCATGTTGGAATGTAACGTGAATTACTCAAGAAATGTTTTTTAAATATACAATTTAAAAGAAATAACAAGTTGGTGTTATTGGCACTTACATGATTAAAAAAAAACTTTCTAATGTATTCGCTGCTGATAAATTATTTTTTTTTTAAGAAACTAAGGTTCAACTTAGCTAAGACAAAGTTTGCCTTAAGAAGACTTAGGTATATTACTATAGAGCTAAATAATTCACATGTAAGAATGAGGATAAGGTGAACGCTACTTACGGAGTCAATATATCATATATCATGAATACATGTCTATAACAGTATAAGAATCATAGTCTGTGTGGTACTAGACGCAGTATTTAATTAGTGTAACGAGTAATAACGGCGATACAGCTCCAATTCAAAATAAACTGTTTACATTTTACAAAACTACTCTACATGAAGGGTGTAGTACACATACATGTATATTCAATGACATTGCATTTATAAATTTTGTAAATATTTACATAAAAAGTGTTTCTAATCGAAGATGGCATCACTAGAACAATTTGAGGAATTAAAAACTCTTATTATGGGTGTGGATAAGAAAGTAACAGGTTTTTTCTGCACAGTTAACTAAAGTCTAACGTAACCTGACCAGTATGATACATTGAGGTAAATAGAAAATGAAAGGATATGGAGTAAATGTACATGGGACAAAATCGCACACAATACATAGAAAACATAGAAAATTATCAATGAACAGCTGATGTTAATGTCCTCAATGTTAAGTTTCACAAAAAGAAATAAATACTCTTAGACATGATTTTACAGAGCTAGAAAAAGATGTCCAAGGTATGGATTTACAGCTTAATGATTTAGAAAACGATAAGCTAGTAAAACAAAAAATAGAGTTTCAACAGCAAATAGATGACCTTAAAGAAAAGGCCATTTTACTCGAAAAGCATGACAGGAAATATAATATACTTCTTTATGGTATAGATGACAGCAATCCCGAGGAAAACGTCTATGCAACAACACGAAAACTATTAAGGGAAAACTTGCTAAGGGACGCTAGAAAAGCCAATTCCATGCCGCTTGCAAATGCGCATAGAGTTCCAACACGTGGGAAGGGCCAAAAGCCTATCCTAGTTCTTTTTCTACATTTTGGGGATAAACAACTTGTAATGTCCAAATCCTATAACTTGAAAGGAACAAAGATACGCCTACTAGATGACCTGCCTGTTTCTATGAAGGAGGGAAGATTCTTGCTCTCTCATAACGCATTCAAAATTAGAAAAAGGGACAAAGTGCAAACACGAATTAGAGCAATAGGGGCCCATATGACTTTAGAGACCCGTAAAAACAGCAACGAAAATTGGTCGTTATGGGAATAACTGTTTATTTTCTGTTACATATATACACTTAGAAAAACATAGTTTATAAATACAAAATTTAATACTTAATTTAACTTTGTGTTTACAGTGAATATATTTTCTTATATTAATATTTTTTAAAAAAGTAATGTAATTTAAGTGAAACCAATAATGTTGTAATGTAAGATCTCTATTTGCAGGCTTTGAGATTTGTACAGTTGAAGTAAGTATAGAAAAGAAAAGAAAAAAAATGTGTTCATTTTGGTTTCTTCTTTTTATTTAGCTTTTTAATTTTGCTTAACTTAAAGGGGAATAGTTTAATTTGTTTACTTTGCAATCTTAGTTTAGCTTTCCCTATTTGTCGCATAAATGCATGCCATAGCTTGTTATAGATACTTATATGCAATAATATATAGTACTATATGCTTAATTTGCTGTTTTAGTTTTGCTTTTTTCATATGTTAAGTAAATGCATGCCATAGCTTGTTATAAAGACTTATATGCTATAATATGTAGTACTATTTGCTTAATTTGCTTTTTAGTTTAGCTTTTTTTCCTATGCTAAGTAAATGCATGCTTTAGGTGTAGCTTAATCCATAGACAGTATTATGCTTAAAACATGTACATACACAATTAGAGAAATGTAAGACAAAATCTTCTTAAACAGTTCAAAAAATTTCTGAAATTCATGATTATATATATTTATCTACCACAAGAAATAAATCTTTTTACAGAGACAGTGTTACTGTCGGAACACTGATAGTTTAAATTATTTCTTTTTCTTTTAATGATAACATAACATCAGCAAAATATAATGAAGTAAATATCCTTTATTCCTGTATCATTACCACTTTGACTCTACATTTCAAAAACAAAACTTTGGATTTAAATTATACATGGAGTATGAATTTTTAGAGGAAATCACTGTGTTTTAAGTGAGCTGTATTATATGTTGGTGATTCTTAGATCTCTTTATCTTTCTTTATAATATATTGTGTTAGCTACCGTAATATTAGTTGTGAATTGTAGATGACACCATGCAGTAGTGATGTTGCTATAAATATAAGGCAAGTTTTACCAAATCAGATGGGGAAGCACAAAACAATGGACAGTTTTGTGAAAATGTGCTTCTTGTGTGATCTCTTCTCTTTTGCCATATTAATCCTCTTTATTATTCAATGAATAATTTAGTTTACCAAGACACTGAGGACAATATAAGTGTAATAGAGATTAAAAAATGTGAACTTAGAATTTTGCGGTAAAACAAGGTTAAAGGTCAATATGTTCGGTCAAGAACCCAGTGGATTGAAGAAGGAGAGAGACCAACAAACTAAATTTGTAATCTAGAAACCCAAAATTTTGTAAATAAAACTATTAAAAAAATTATTACTGATGATAACACTGTAGTAGAAAATCAAAAAGAAATATTGAAGCTAACAAAATTATTTTATGAGAAGCTTTACAGAAGACAAGAAGTCAATTTATCAGGGAAATACCATTTTAATCACTAAAATTAATAGATAATGAAAAAGATTCATTAGAAGGTAATATTACCTTTACTGAACTAACACATGCATTGAAAAGGATGAAAAATAATAAAAGCCCCGGTTCAGATGGCTTCACAGCAGAATTTTTCAAATTGTTTTGAATAGACATCGGAAAGTTTGTCTTCAGGTCAATAAATGATGCGTATCAAATAGGGGAAATGTCTGTCATACAGAAGCAGGGAGTTATCACATGTATTCTAAAGGAAGGTAAATCAGGGCAGTTTTTAAAAAATTGGCGTCCAATTACCCTTTTGAATTCAACTTATAAATTAGCATTTAGCTGTATAGCAGAGAGAATAAAGTCAGTTCCTAACAAACTAATTAATTCTGACCAAACAGGCTTTATTCCTGGGAGATTTATTGGGAGAATTGCAGGCTTATATACGATATTTTATATATTCACGGAGGAAAATGACATCCCTGGTATATTACTCTTGATTGATTTTGAAAAAGCATTCGACTCTATCTCCTGGTCATTTTTATTTGAAACACTTGAATATTTTAATTTTGGAGAATTCATTAAGAATAGGATAAAGACATTTTATAATAATATTTCTTCAACAGTCACTCAAAATTGTTGTCTATCAGATTTTTTTTCGTGTGGAAATACTTGGCATTCTAATCAGAAATAGTAATGAGATAAAGGGTATTACGATAGATGATACAGAGTTTATATTGTCCCAATATGCAGATGACACATCACTTATATTAGATGGATCTTCATTCTCTTTAGATGCATCCCTCCGTATCTTACAATTCTATGCCGAGATATCAGGACTGAAAATTAACTTAGATAAAACAAATGTTATATGGATAGGAAGTAAAAAACATAGTCAATATAAAATATGTGTAAAATGGGGATTGAAATAGGTTCCAGTACCTTCAAACTATTGGGTATTACTTTTTGTGTTGATTTGAATAGAATGTTAAATCTAAATTATGCTCCTCGAATTCAAGAAATAGAAAATGTTATACAAAAATGGTCAAAACAGTCGCTTACCCCATTTGGTAAAATAACTATAATAAAGTCTTTAATTATATCAAAATTGAATCATCTGTTCCTATCCATCCCAAGTACAGATGAAAATGTACTACGTCAACTCAACAGTAAAATTTATGCATTCATTTGGGATGGTAAACCTGACAAGGTAAATCGGGAGCTTTTATGTCAAGAATACTGCAATGGGGTTTAAAAATGATTTATTTGAGAAATTTTATACAAGGGCTAAAATTAACTTAGGTTAAAAGATTATTTAATTCAAATTCAAAGTGGATAAAATTATTTATTGCTACACAAAATATAAATTTTACAGAGTTGGCTTATTTTGGAACAACTAAAAAATTAGATAATGTTTTTTGGAAAGAAGTTTTTTATGCTTGGAAAAATATGTCAAGACTCCGACATCCTTGTTATTTTGAGGAAGTCATATCTTCATCTATATGGAATAATGAGAAGATTAAAATTGATAATGTCTGTGTTTATTATAGAAGTTGGGCACAAAATAGGGTATGGACTGTGAATGACCTTCTAGATGAGCAAGGAAATATATTGTCCTATCAAAATTTTGAACGGCTATATACTTTTAGACCCACGTTTTTACAATTTTTTGGGCTTAAAATAGCATTAAAAATGGTTACAATTTATGGGAATCAACACTGAAAGGGAAAAAAACAACAAGCTTTGTTACCTTTTAATATTAACATTTTTTTCAAGTCAAACAGAGGTTCAAAAGACATGTATAATATTTTAAACCAAGTACAATACCAGTTGTAATTGCAGCTGAGCGAAAATGGGAGAGTATATTAATAAAGTTGTTGGAGATTGGAAAAAAATACATAATTGTGTCACTAAAGTTTTAAAAAATACCAAGCTCTGTTGGTTTCAATACCGAATTATTCACCGTATTTTAGGTACTAATACTTTACTTTTAAAAATCAACCTTGTACGGTGTAATTTATGTACATTTTGCAAGGAAGAACCAGAAAGCATACAACACTTATTGTGGGGCTGTCATATTGTAGCAGACATTTGGCACCATCTGAATGCTTGGATTTTTGAAGCAACACATATTGAAATTCCACTTAATGTGGATATAGTCATGTTTGGCCTTTATGATAACTTTAAACTAAATTTTATAAAAAATAAAGTCATTTTACTAGCAAAATATTTCATCTACAGATCTAAGATACAAGAGGAAAAACCTCATATAGAGGGACTTAAAAACTATATCAAAGAAAACTTAATTTTAGAAAAGCATATTTCCTCAAAAAATATGAGTGCGAAAGAATATAATATGTACTGGAGCCCCTGGGATAAAGTCATTAAGTAATTTAATAATGAACTATATTGTATAATTGTACAAAAGTGCTTGAAATGTAATTACAATTATCACTATATTATTTTTATGAAAATGTTATACTTCGTCCATATATATATTGTATTCTGTTATATCGTATCGTATTATTATTACTATTTTTTATTACTTTCATTTGCTTGATTATGCTTATTTATCTCGCTTGCTTTAGTATGTGCCACTATAGATAATATATGTAAATGCCTGTCAATCCATGATGAATAAAAAAAAAAGAAATTATAAAAAAAAGCAGACTTAGGTATTCTGTTTAGGTCCCTTTTGGTTATGTAGCTCTTCAAATATTTATACATCCTTTGCATTCAAATTTTGTTGTTTGATAATTCTGGTTAAGATAAATTCAGAAAACAGCTTCGGAGCAACATATTTATGAAGTGTTATTTTCAATTTCTAGCAATAGGTCGATACAGCTGCTGGGGGACTGCTAGTTTCCCGACGGTATCGTCACCAGTCAGTGTGTCGGTACCGACATGATTTATAACATACCTTTCTAAAAATTCTCCCTGGATAAATTTAGAAATTGTGATAGAAATATTCTTTAACTCACTCAGACAAAGACCTATCGGGGAATTGACTATTCTTTTTAGGTCCATTTTGGTCACATTGCTATTCAAATATTGATACATCCTTTGCTTTTAAATTTTTCGGTTGGGCGTTTCTGAAAAAGGTAAATCCAGGAAATCTAGGAAGTTTTATATTCATTTACAAGACTTGCAATAGCTTTTATAGATATTTCCCAAAACCACTGAAAATTGGATCAAAAAGTCAAATGAACTGGACAGATAAATTGTTTCTGATCTGTTCGTGGCACCAGTTCGTTAGTGATATTTCCAATGTTCAAATATCGATTAAGAAGAGATAGATCAAGATAACAAACAAAAACTAATATTGCACAGTATTGTTTTGTTTATTCTTGAGCTTTATTGTCTATTAGAGATTTCCAATGAAATTACATATGAACGTAATACGACGTACGGACTCAATATGACAGGTTATTGTCAACCTATCGATTTTGTCACTGGTCACACTTTCAGAGCACCTGAATTCACCCAAAGTGCTTCGGAAGTAAGTGTTTATTACGACATGAAAATTCTTCATATAACCTTAAATATGATTCTTTTGTGCATGATTGAAGAATATGGCAAAAATGGTTTTCTGTGTCATGCTTCGTCATCGTAATTTTTCTTGTTTATGAATGACGTAAAATTTAATAACATATTTAGACAAAAATCGGTTATAAATTTTTATTGTATCAAAACTTAAAAAGATAGATAAATAAAGTAAACAAAATGTAAATACTGTAAATTTTGATTTCCAATAAATTCATGCATACATAGAGTTTATAGCAGCGTTTTTGCGTTTGGCTTTTTTTTTCCACATACAGTTCTTGTTGAGGTCAATAACACATATCAAGTCTCGTAATCTGTTTAACAAAATATGTTGGATATCTTTCATGAGACACTAAACCATATGTTCTGAACTGATTTCCACAGATTGCAAAGTTTATTATATCAACAGGTGAAGCTGGTGTATGGAAATCATCCTCAGTCATTCTAGTACCATTGTGATCGAATGGTAAAACAACAGACATTTTCCTTCCAAAAAGATTGAAAATCGCACACGAAATTGTGGTTAACTTCACAATACAATATATATATATATATATATGATGAGATATGTTCAGTTCCAATCCTTTTACGTTTCAATACTTTAACAAACAAGGGCGTGATATTTCACCACAAACCAAATACTACAACAATGATATCAGCGTTATGCTATTCTTGATTTTCTCCTGCCCTTTTAAACTACTATAGTGTTAATTGCACAAAATTGTTTGTGGGTGTTTGAAAATTCAGTAGCAAATCAGAATACATTTCATTTCCACCTCTTTAATCTAGAAAGCTGATTGGTAATCTGCTATAACAGCTATTTTTATTCATCTATTTTCTAAATATTAATTGGTTGTCTATCATATACATTCTTTTCCTGTCAAATTTACATAAAATCAAAAAGCAATCTTAGGGAGATTATGAAAATCAGACAACTCCAAGTGAAAATGAACGACGAAAAAGATTGAGAAAATATCCATGATAACAATGATAATTATAATTAAAAACCAATTGTTCAGAGAACAGTTGAATGTCTTTCCACTATAAAGAACAATTTTGATATAGAACTACGAAAATTCAGTTTGAAATATCATATCAAATGACACTGATTTTAAAAATATATGATTTCTATACATTTGTTTCTAAATAAGGGAGATACATTGTTACTTCCGGTTTGAAATATGTCACTTCCGGTTTTATTTGACACTGATACTGATTCCAAAAAATATATTGTTCAATATACTTTTACATTAAATAAGTACAAAAAATAGCTACTTCCGGTTTACACCAGGTCACTTCCGGTTGGCTTTTCCATGGTCAAGTGGCTTGCAACGTAATGCAAAAAATTCCCATGGCTTTATCATGTATACATATGAGGTAAAAGCAAAGGTCAAAATCTAGAACGCTAATTTTGCCTATGACCTTGAGTTCAATTTCAAGGTCATAAACCAATGGCTTCAAATCAAAAGACCATAGGTCTTAATTATATATGGTTAATGAGTTATATTACTATATGCCTAATTTTTAATATAAGAAGGGAGAAAACTCCAATTTAATGTTAGCGTAGCCTTTCAACCAAAATACATGTGTTACGACATGTCGCAACTTACAATTTAGTAAAAATATGTTATCGATATCTCATACGGTTTTTGAAAAGTATTGAAAATAAGCCAAAATCAAAATTTAAAATATGACCTTGACCTCTGACCTTGACCTAATTTTCTTTTTTGGATCAAGAACCTCAAATCAAAAGATCCTAGGTCTCTATCACTTATGGTTTACAAGATAGAAATGCATATCACTTATATCGCATGCATAAGGGGAAATAACTCTCATATGGAATATTCATATCGCTTCGGTCAAATAGGACAAATCATGCAAAGGATATAACGAGCAATTTTATAAAATAAATTTGTCGCTTTCTTATACGGTTACGGAGGAGATGCAGTCACAAGGAAAACAGTGTTCGGGGAGATAACTCCTACAAAGAAAATTGTTCGGCTTAGAATGGGTGAAAATAAAAAGCGCATAAACTGTATGATACTATATAAGAAATATCTAAGCGACATCTTGTGAAACAAAAATTTTACGCGAGAACAAAATTTGTCGGAAGAAAATAATAATAATCAGAACAAATACAATAGGTCTTTCCACGGAAAAGTGGAAAGACCTAATAAAATTATTAAATCAAAACTCCATTAAAAAACTGACAAAGTCAAAGATGACAATACGACTGGCTTAAGATAATACTATGAATATCATCATGATGGTGATTTATTTGAACATTAGTAAACTACTGTCGCCTTAATCTATTCCCTACCTTAACAGTACATCTGTATTTATGCTAGGCAATTTTCTTACAGAGCAAATTTCAAAAAATCATTGTAATTACATTAAATGGTACCAATTTTACTTCGGTAAATGCGCATTTCGACAATTAAAGTCTCTTCGATGAAGCTCGAGGTCAAAATATTTAAAAGCCCAAAACAGAATACAAATGTTGAAGAGCTGATATACCCGAAATGGACTATACGTTAAGCAAACCCCAGATGTTTCTTTAGAGTTTTTTTTTTTAAAAAGGGATATTTTAAAAACTCTATCTTATTATAGTGTCGAAGTAATGAGCTCCTGGGTTGTTGATACCCGTCGGATACTAACAGTCCACTGTAACCTGCTTTTAGATTCCCTATGGAATAGTATAAAAACTCATTGTAGTTTGAAAAAAAAAACCTCATCAAAATTCTGTAGCCCTCTTCACAGCAAAAATTAGCGACTCTAATTGATCGTAATAACAAAAACGGTAACAATGTTTGGTATTTTAAACTCTACGGAAGTGAAGGATCTTGGGAAATCAGGGAACACATTTGAAATGTTTGCATATCTCAAATGGAATCGTAGCTTATTTTATCATTACTTTTTGATATTTGTAGAAATACATTGCACCAACAAGCACACAAAAGGTAAGAATTTGTATATATGCAAAATTTTCTGGCCGTCAATGATTTCATGGCAAAATTGGGTCTCGAAGTTCCGCCGAAAATTCTCTCAACGTCCAGACGAAAAAATAGCTTCAGCGTTATGACGTCGTAAGAAGGCGTCACAGAAAAAAAATAAAATAGCCTTTCAAGACGTCATAATCATTTAGACTCAGCTAATGTACCATAAGTGGTTGTCATTTGTTATATCATAATGTGTATTTGTTATTTGGTGAATTTTTTTTTAAAGATGTTTATGACAGATCTATGATAACAATGATATCAGCGTTATGCTATTCTTGATTTTCTCCTGCCCTTTTAAACTACTATAGTGTTAATTGCACAAAATTGTTTGTGGGTGTTTGAAAATTCAGTAGCAAATCAGAATACATTTCATTTCCACCTCTTTAATCTAGAAAGCTGATTGGTAATCTGCTATAACAGCTATTTTTATTCATCTATTTTCTAAATATTAATTGGTTGTCTATCATATACATTCTTTTCCTGTCAAATTTACATAAAATCAAAAGCAATCTTAGGGAGATTATGAAAATCAGACAACTCAAGTGAAAATGAACGACGAAAAGATTGAGAAAATATCCATGATAACAATGATAATTATAATTAAAAACCAATTTTTCAGAGAACAATTGAAGGTCTTTCCACTATAAAGAACAATTTTGATATAGAACTACGAAAATTCAGTTTGAAATATCATATCCATCGTCAAATGACACTGATTTTAAAAATATATGATTTCTATACATTTGTTTCTAAATAAGGGAGATACATTGTTACTTCCGGTTTGAAATATGTTACTTCCGGTTTTATTTGACACTGATACTGATTCCAAAAATATATTGTTCAATATACTTTTACATTCAATAAGTACAAAAAATAGCTACTTCCGGTTTACACCAGGTCACTTCCAGTTGGCTTTTCCATGGTCAAGTGGCTTGCAACGTAATGCAAAAAATTCCCATGGCTTTATCATGTATACATATGAGGTAAAAGCAAAGGTCAAAATCTAGAACGCTAATTTGCCTATGACCTTGAGTTCAATTTCAAGGTCATAAACCAATGGCTTCAAATCAAAGACCATAGGTCTTAATTATATATGGTTAATGAGTTATATTACTATATGCCTAATTTTTAATATAAGAGGAGAAAACTCCAATTTAATGTTAACGTACCCTTTCAACCAAAATACATGTGTTACGACATGTCGCAACTAACAATTTAGTAAAAATATGTTATCGATATCTCATACGGTTTTTGGAAAGTATTGAAAATAAGCCAAAATCAAAATTTAAAATATGACCTTGACCTCTGACCTTGACCTAATTTTCTTTTTTGGATCAAGAACCTCAAATCAAAAGATTCTAGGTCTCTATCACTTATGGTTTACAAGATAGAAATGCATATCACTTATATCACATGCATAAGGGGAAATAACTCTCATATGGAATATTCATATCGCTTCGGTCAAATAGGACAAATCATGCAAAGGGTATAACGAGCAATTTTATAAAATAAATTTGTCGCTTTCTTATACGGTTACGGAGGAGATGCAGTCACAAGGAAAACAGTGTTCGGGGAGATAACTCCTACAAAGAAAATTGTTCGGCTTAGAATGGGTGAAAATAAAAAGCGCATAAACTGTATGATACTATATAAGAAATATCTAAGCGACATCTTGTGAAACAAAATTTTACGCGAGAACAAAATTTGTCGGAAGAATAATAATAATCAGAACAAATACAATAGGTCTTTCCACGGAAAAGTGGAAAGACCTAATAAATATTAAATCAAAACTCCATTAAAAACTGACAAAGTCAAAGATGACAATACGACTGGCTTAAGATAATACTATGAATATCATCATGATGGTGATTTATTTGAACAAAAAATCATTGTAATTACATTAAATGGTACCAATTTTACTTCGGTAAATGCGCATTTCGACAATAAAGTCTCTTCGATGAAGCTCGAGGTCAAAATATTTAAAAGCCCAAAACAGAATACAAATGTTGAAGAGCTGATATACCCGAAATGGACTATACGTTAAGCAAATCCCAGATGTTTCTTTAGAGTTTTTTTTTTTTTTAAAAAGGGAAATTTTAAAAACTCTATCTTATTATAGTGTCGAAGTAATGAGCTCCTGGGTTGTTGATACCCGTCGGATACTAACAGTCCACTGTAACCTGCTTTTAGATTCCCTATGGAATAGTATAAAAACTCATTGTAGTTTGAAAAAAAAAAACCTCATCAAAATTCTGTAGCCCTCTTCACAGCAAAAAATTAGCGACTCTAATTGATCGTAATAACAAAAACGGTAACAATGTTTGGTATTTTAAACTCTACGGAAGTGAAGGATCTTGGGAAATCAGGGAACACATTTGAAATGTTTGCATATCTCAAATGGAATTGCAGCTTATTTTATCGTTACTTTTTGATATTTGTAGAAATATTTTGCACCAACAAGCACACAAAAGGTAAGAATTTGTATATATGCAAAATTTCTGGCCGTCAATGATTTCATGGCAAAATTGGGTCTCGAAGTTCCGCCGAAAATTCTCTCTCAACGTCCAGACGAAAAAATAGCTTTAGCGTTATGACGTCGTAAGAAGGCGTCACAGAAAAAAAATTAAAATAGCCTTTCAAGACGTCATAATCATTTAGACTCAGCTAATGTACCATAAGTGGTTGTCATTTGTTATATCATAATGTGTATTTGTTATTTGGTGAATTTTTAAAGATGTTTATGACAGATCTATGATAAAATTGAGAATGGAAATGGGGAATGTGTCAAAGAGACAACAACCCGACCACAGAACAGACAACAACAGAAGGTCACCAATAGGTCTTCAATGCAGCGAGAAATTCGCACCCGGAGGCGTCCTTAAGCTGGCCCTAAACAAATATATATACTAGTTCAGTGATAATGGACGTCATACTAAACTCAAATTATACACAAGAAACTAAAAGTAAAATAATACAAGACTAACAAAGGCCAGAGGCTCTGACTTGGGACAGACGCAAAAATGCGGCGGGGTTAAACATGTTTATGAGATCTCAACCTCCCTATACCTCTAGCCAATGTAGAAAAGTAAACGCATAACAATACGCACATTAAAAGTCAGTTAAAGAGAAGTCCGAGTCCGATGTCAGAAGATGTAACAAAAGAAAATAAACAAAATGACAATAATACATAAATAACAACAGACTACTAGCAGTTAACTGACATGCCAGCTCAGACCTCAATTAAACTGATTGAAAGATTATGTCTTCATCATATGAATATCAGGCACAATCCCTCCTTAGGGTTTAGTATCATACCATCATAAATATATGAGAAGAGCATAACCCGTGTCATGCCAACAACTGGTTTTTAAATAAATGTGTTTAGTTCCGATGCAAAGACCCTATAAGTGAATCAATATTAAAGCCAAAATATGCAATCTTTAATGACCTGACAACAGTATCGTAACTATATCCCTTCTTAATAAGTCTATTTAAAGGTTTTGTTAGCTTTGAGGTGAATACTGATAGTCTATATTATATTTATTCACCATGTATATAAACTTTTTGTGATTTAGACCTTTACATAAATTACAGGGATTTTATGTACCACAGGTCTTAAAAAATTTTCAGGAATCACTACTCTTCCAATTAAAAGGTGAGTAACAGTATTTCCAATGTGGAGAAAGAAATTGTCACACTTCCAAGGAATCTGAGTTCACCCCAAATTTTCGATGAGTTCGTTTTGCTCCATATTTAGATTTTTAGCTTGTTTGCCTTTTCGTCTTACGTCTTTTTCTTTTGCCAGTAGTGTTGCAAGGCTTTTTTTTGCATCTGTGTTTTTTTTTTATTTCCCCTTGCTGTTCTCTTGTATTTTTATCTGACATTATTACCAGTTTTTCCGAGTGTCTTGTTTTGACACTTCTTATTGGTTGTGACCTAATACTCCTCGTGCTGGAAATGCAACTAAGACATTAAAAATTTTCCCTGTCTGTAAGTCTGGTTATGCCCTAATAAAAATGCATGGGATTTCTCTTCAAATTCTCAATTATATGGACAAATGTAAATGTTCATTGTATCTTACTCTTCTCAATCATTTTTGAAATGTTTCGCACATAAAAGCTACAACAGTTTACCAATGTTCAAATGTCGTAAATCAATTAGAAAGAGACAAATAAAGGAAACTGAGGGAATCGCATGATTTACAAAACGAGCGATACCGGGTGCGTCGGCAGGGTAAGCTCCTCCTGCTATTCGTGCATCAACCGCCATGCGAATCAAACTTTATGAACACGCGTGAGTGTCCATAACCAAAATGAAAATACCTTATTAACCTTTAAATTAGGAGGATATGGTAGGTGACATGCGTATTAAAGTCAAAAATGGTTTATTATATCCGGCTGTATACGCCGTGTAATTTCTGTCGTTGAGGTAAAATATTATGACATATTTAGACAAATATCGGTTATAATATTTTATTTTGTACAAAATTAATGAAATACATGAATAAAGTACATAAAATGAAAATCCTGGAAATTTTAATTTCCAATTAATCAATGTCCACATAGTATTTATAATAGTTGTTTGCGCTTAGTTTTTATCAAGTTCTTGGTGACTTCACTAACTAATGTCACGTTTTGTAATCTGTTCGGCAAATAAAGTTGAGCATCTTTCGCAAAACACTATGCTACGTTTTCTTAACTGCTTTGCACAGAATACCAAGTTTATTATATCAATAGATTCTGCTGATGTATGTATCTCATCCTCAGCCATTCTAGAAACATTGTGATTGAATGGTAAAACAATGGACATATTATCATCAAAAAGGTTTGAAGTCGTACACAAAAATTTTGGTGAACTCTGTTCCGACACAATAAGAATACTTTTACGTGTCAATACTTTAGTAAAACGAAGGCGTGATGTTTTCACCGCAAACTAAAAGCCACAACAATGATACAGTGAAGTAATAGTTTTGATTTCCTCCTGCTCTTTTAAACTACTGTAGTGTTAATTGCACAAAATTGTTTGTATGTTAGAAAATTCAGTAGCCAATCAGAACACACCTAATTTCCACTTGTCATACTAGAAAACTGATTGGCCTTCTGCTAGAACAGCTATTTTTTCATTAATGCATTTTCTGAATATTGATTGTCTATTATATTTTTTCTTTTAATGTCTGGTTAACATAAAAACAACATAAATGTTGATAACAATATGAAGATGAAATTAAATATAAGACGTTTTAAAAATACTGAAAAAGGAACCATGATAATAATAGTTATGATAAAATCACTAAGGTAAAACTTTGGCAACTTCAAACTCTATTGAAAAACAAAGTCAGAGATGGCAATATGACTCGGTGAAATAAAACTATGAATATGATATGTTCACGTCAATTTAAAAAGGATGTTGATACATTCCTATTTTAAACATTGCAAATAAATTTCCAAGGAATTTTAATAGTAACAGTTAATCCAGAAATACGAATCGAACGTTACACAAAACGACTCTCACCCATCTAGTTTCATTTTAACGAACATATATTTATACTTCTTTCTTTATGCATCTTTTTCTGAATTATACTTCATATTTATTTGATTTCTTTAGATATTCCAAAGAGTATTGGTCCAAATGTATTCCATAGCTTTTCGTCGTGTTTCGGTTTTTTTTTTTTCTGCCTTGGCGTTTTCAGTTTGTCGTAGACTTATGAGTTTGAATATCCCTTGAGTATCATCTGCCTCTCTTTTAGAATTTTGTTTTATACTTTTGCAAGTCATTTACATGTTTAACCGATTCTAAACTTTTAGATGAGAATATGTCTATCGTTGTTTACCATGGGAATACAATGTTCATAGAATGGCTGTGAAAAATATATATATATAGCATGCACACCAGCAGAAGATGTTGTTATAATAAGACTTGACATTTGTTAATGAACTTAACAGGAACTAATTGTGGAAAAGAACAATTTTAATTTTGACAACAGAGTGCTGAAACATTTATACACTCTATGTAGACATTCATTAACTGGAGATAGATTTCCACAATTTTTCTTTTGTTTATGTATTTTATTTATTCAATTTATCTATAGTATTTCTTTTAACACAATAAAAATGATAACTGATCTTTGTTTAAATCTGTATTTATATTTTTTTTCTTCGTTCATCGTTGGGAGATATTACGCGGTTAAATAATATTAACGATACCAATTTTACTGCACCAGATGTGCATTTCAACAATTAATATCTCTTTAGTGATGCCCGAGGCCAAAATATTTGAAAACCCAAAACTTATACAAACGTTGAAGAATAGCTCACACCAAAATGGACTTAAATTATAGCTAAACCCGGACAAAGAATCCGATGGTGTAGTACAATTTTTCCAAGTGATGGTTTAGAAAACCTTTGTTTTTCAAGGTTCATCTGTAGGCCTGTGTATTATGAAATTAAAATAATATCAAAACAGCAAAGATACTGGATAAAAGAGATTGGCCATCTTATACAAAGGAAAAAGATCTTCATAGCAATAATGTTAACTGTAAACCGGTAAATGTTCGACCCGTCTTTATTTCGCGATTTACTAACTGCATTTTATATCGCTTCGCTTTAAATTCGTGATTTGTAGGAGGCCTGTCCAAAATTAAGTATATTCTTTTAAAACGTCACAGTTGTAAATTGTGTATTGAAAAAACATGAGTTGGAAATCGATCAAAGTGAACAGTTTCGTCGGTTCATTAATGTAGATTTCAAGTTATTTGTGAATTGACTTATATTAAGTATAATTAAAACGCTACATTTATGTTAACTTATAACAAAACACATACACAAGTAACACAAAAGAATAGCTTTAGAAAAACAAATTAGAAGCTGCGAAGATTACGGCTAATTAATCAATTTTTTTATCATATTAACCAATATAGCAGATACAATGTGGTAATCATTTTATAAATGACTAAAGGTGTCATTGTCTAACTGTCACGAGCGTTGTTTACATAACAAAATCAATAATTTGAGGCTTGCTTGCAATAGATTTCATTTCAATTCGACTTTCATGAGTTAAAAGATTTGGTTTCATTCAGAAATACAGCTTTCATTTAGAAATATTGTTTTAATTTGTGATATAGATCTGTCGTATGATAAACTGTTGTCATGAATTGGCCCTGTTCATAATCATATTGGTATACGTTTATGGATGGTCTTCAATCTTTGAATCAGTTTTCCTTGAAATGTTCGGCAAAGTTTTATGTTAGCATTTCCAGTCTTACCGCGAAAATAAAACTGCTGCGAAAATTTCCCTGTTTACAATATTGGTTCATAGCATCTAATTAGAAATGAGACCTTTGTGGAAAATCAAACCAAGATTTTTACAGAAAATCCACAAATTTGATTACAGATATTTTCGTTTTAACATTTTAAAAAAAACATAGATTACTCACTTGTTTTAAACATAGAATTCTCATTTGTTTGTCTATGTTATAGAACCGTTTATTGTTTTCAAAAATGTAAAATTCAGTTTGACTGTTGCTGCTAATAAAAGGCAATTTAACAAGAACATTTTGTTATAAGGTTATTTTTTCAACTGCTTCATCTTTTGTTTTTTGTTTGTTTGTTTGTTTGTTTGTTTGTTTTTTTTTTGCTCCTGGTACGCTTTATTTTTACCTTTGATAACCTTTCTGTGTTTAGATCGAATCAAATTAGTGTATTTATTTCATTTCACATAAGCACGAGTAGTAATAACACTAACTATAAATACTATTTTTCCAAATGTAACCAAAGGTCATTCTGAAAGTTTTGTACGCCTCGTTGCAAATAGAAAAGGATCACATAGAACAATGAATTCAAGGAGAATACCTAACCTTTTCTTAAATATTCTTATTATTACAATAAACTTTATCATTGATCTGTAAATGCTTTTGCGTTCGTCATTTGAACTCCGGTGGATCGTTGTCTCATTGGCAATCATACCATATCTCCTTTTTTTTTACATATATGTTAGTCTCTGGTAAATTTACTCAGTGTTTGTTTTATACTTTGGCTATATGGACCTTAAAACATTGTATAGACACCTTTGTATGTTGCCTTTAAGATGTATTTTGGTTTTGTTTTGAGTTCTTATGTTGCTATTACATTAACTTTTACCCCGCATCTCATTTGAGTCAAATCTTAATAAGATACTTCTGGTCGTCTTGCATAAGGACAACAAAAACACTTCAAGCTGGGTCGATACCTCTTCTGGTGGACTGTTAGTCCCTGAGGGTATCACCAGCCCATTAGCCAGAACTTCGGTACTGGGATGAAAATACAGTGTATTAAAGTTATCATAAAATTTTGAAATTACCTTAGATTAAGGAATATATCTCCCTCATGCAAAGCTGTGATTCCTTGTTCAGATTTGACTATACTTTAGGTCCTTTTTGGTTTGATCTGCTCTTCAACATTTGTATTAGATTTTGGATATTAGCATCACTGAAGAGACATTGATTGTCTAAATGCGCATCTGGTGCATTAAAATTGGTACCTTTTATGTTGTTACTAGACTTTCAAGAACCACAACTTTTCCATAAAAATGTGTCGAACACTGTCTCCAATATGCAATAAGACTTGTGCGGTATTGTACATGCTTTTGGCATATAATATTTTTAACCAAGTAGTAGAGCTATAATGGCTTAAATGGCCAAATTTAGCCCAAAAAAATATTAAAAATTTTATTGAGCAGATTTGTGACCATTAAATATTGGAACAGGAGTCATGAAGTTTTAAAACGCTGTTAATTAAGGTAAAAATATTACAAATTGCTACATAATTCGCTTTTGGATCAAAATGACGATATTTAAATACAATTCCTTTCTAAAAAGCTGGAGTAAGATGCACATTCTTAGGGTGAATTTCACAATAAACAGTGTTTCTTTTAATGCAACATCTTCATTATAATTTAGTCACTGATGTACAATGCTATAGAAAATATAAAACATCAAACTCTACATTTATCCAACAAAGGATTGATCTGAAAGCTTCCTATTGTTCCTGCTTAAATTTTAGAAAATACAGGATTTATCCCTTGTAAAGGTAAAGTTTGCAATAAAATACGAATCCGAAACCGTCAATCTCAATCAAAGAATGCAATATAAAAGTATTGTTAATTGAAATGGTGAGACAAAAGCAAACAACATTCCACAAAATTAATACGATAAAAGAGAGGCGAAAGATACCAAAAATTAAGGGACATTCAAACTCATAAGTCGAAAATAAACTGACAACGCCATGGATAAAAAAGAAATAGACAAACAGACAAACAACAGTACACAAAACACAACATAGAAAACTAAAGATTGAGCAACACGAACCCCACCAAAAACTGGGTGATCCCATGTGCTCCGGAAGGGTCCAGATGTGGCACCCGTCGTTTTGCTCATGTATGTACAAACCCGGTGATAAGTCTTATTCGGTAGGTCACATTCGGGGAAAAGGGGACGGGATTGTTGTTACAATTGAAATATATCCGTCGTCATTTGTGAAACAGATATTCCATAACGGTCAACCCACTCGTGATGGCGTCCGTAAAATTTACGAAGGGATGATTTCAACTTCACCATTGGAAAGATTGATTAGCATGAATGACATTGAAAACCGGAGTGAAACCAGATGCACAGGTATGGTTAGTTGTTTTTTGTCCATGCGTCGCAACTGTTGGATAATGATGAAATTCAATTACAAGTCTCGAACAGATAAAAAAGAAGATAGATTGAAACTGCGTCGAATGAAATACATAATTCATTGATAATTGTAAATCTTGATACATTTAATAAAGGCAAAGCAAGAAGTGATATTATAGAAGACCTTTCAGTGGCAAAATCGATGTCGCGAAAACAACAGAAAAGGAACTCTTGTTTTGAAAAAGTCGATAAAAGCAATGGGAAAATAATGTCGGTGACGGTACTGACTAAAAGTTATTTATAAACAATCTTACATTTAAAGAAAGTATTTGTTAAACTGTGTTATTAGAAATATGCATGCAAATACACGATGTTTTATGTTCATTATTTATCGAGATAATTGCATCAGAAGCTTGTAAAACTGAAATTTAAAAAAATGTTAATCTTTGCTGCATTTTGATAAAAAAAATTGCAAAAAATCATTACACACAAAATCCAAAGCTCTTTCATGTCACCAATGTTCGGAGTGTTACACATAGTCCTTAGCAAGTTACAATTTCCCAAAATATATACCTATTTTACACATATAAGTTTTCGAGTAAACCGGTCTGCTCTTCGTTAATCGTTAATAAAGATATATTATCTTTTCGTGAAAATAACGATTTACAAGTTGTGTCTGTACAGGTTCAAAAATTAAAAATAAATATTTTTACAAAGTAGGTAATCCGTGAAAAGAATTTTACAATTTTTTAAACAATTTTGAGAAAAAGTCGGCTGGACTTTTGTTCATGTATTGCGGTTT
This sequence comes from Mytilus coruscus, assembly GCA_017311375.1. NCBI lineage: Eukaryota > Metazoa > Mollusca > Bivalvia > Mytilida > Mytilidae > Mytilus > Mytilus coruscus. The sequence continues at coordinate 119,027,500 of CM029596.1, read as the reverse complement.
TCTCGATCTCTTCACATTCAATGTTTACATCGGGATAAGGTCCGTTTGAATTTGCTTAGAAACTTAGTTTCAAATGTGTTAAATCTTTGCTGCATATCAATCGATTCCTTTTGGAATTTTTCCACTGAACTTCTCTGATCTTGCTGCATACATATCCGAATAATTGGCATGTTCCAGAGAGGTATACAGCCAGTAGAAAATAAATTGAAGTGGTACTCCAGGAATTCATTTGCATAGGAACATTTTAAACCAAATTTACACAAAGCTCATATAGCCTGCTGTACTCATCGTTTGCTATTTTAGGAAGACAATGATTATATCATACGGAACTTTTTTTTTTTTTCTTATTTCAATTCATTTTTATTTGTTACTATTTACCAGAGCGGTTTCTTATGAATTTATAATTAATAGCGTCCTTCCTAAAACGGGACAAACATTGAAAAGGTCAAGTTGTCAATGTTTACAGGGGAGTTAATATTTGGCACTAGATTTCCCTCAATGGTTTATGACCACTTCTGTAAAACTGTGAATTACGAAATTTTCAAAGTGCAATAATATCAAAACAGGAAAGATACTGGATAAAAGAGATGGGCCATTTTTTACATATACCACAGGAAAACTTTCTTCACAGCAATAATATAGATTGTTAAATTGCATTTGAAAAGACCTGTTCTTGTGGTCTTTAACCTAAGATTGAACATTTATGTCATATCACATAAGCACAAGTAGTCATAATACTATTTTTCTCCAACACAATCAAATGTCATTCGGAAAGTTTTGTACGCCTCGTTGCAAATAGAAAAGGATCATAGAGACCAATAATACCAATCCTTTTCCCACATATTCTTATTATTACAAACACACTTTGATTGTGTCGGTCTATAGAATTATAAGGTCACCATTCTATCTTTGGAAATAACCATGTCTTTAAACTGTCACACTTCGTGGTGTACTCATAAGACATTAAACTGTACGATTCAATAACGAACTATAAGGTTGATTCCCACATTTGTTTTCTGTCCTAAAATGATAAGCGTATGATAGGAACCAACTTTTAAGATATATCATATTTTAGACGAAATTGACATATAATGGGTTTGTCTAGGTGCAATCATCGTTCCACAAATGGGTATTTTTCTTTCGTGTACTGTACCGGAGGTTTTAAAAATAATAATATGTAAAGAAAAATCTCAATTATGCTCAGAAGTTGTCCTGATTTGTATGTTTGTTTTCCAGAATAATATGCTTCGTAGTAGGTGAGTTTGCAGTTAGATAATAAACATATACCAGCGAACGGTACCTCACATAAAATTGATGCAGAAATTTCTATATATTGCAACATTAATTTTCGAATAATCATTCGCTATTGATTCTATAAGTGTGTTTCTTTCACGATGCTCGAAAAGTCAACGCACTGGTGTATGAAGTACATTCATGTTGGAATGTGGTGTGCATAATTTGCGCAATAAAACAAAAGTAGATTACAAGAGTAATTATGTTTATAACTGATTCCTCACTGGCACTAAAAATCAAAGTGAAATCAGATGCACAGAAAAGATAAAGTATTTATGCTCTATCCGTGGCATCTGTTGGGTAATGATAAAATTACCTAAAGCCTCGATAGGAGAAAAAAAATGGTTGGATTACGATTACGTCAAATAGGACATATAAATGTTAAAATACACAACTATTTAATGTAAAGCAAGATAAAATAGTTACTGGTAAGTCTCCCAAGAGAAGGTTGGAATTAAACAATTCAAAGGCATTTGCTCATTAACATGCCTTATGAAGTTAAAAATAAATCAAAGTGATTTATATCAAAGATCCGAAAAAGAGTGGCGAAGGATACCAAAGGGACATTCTAACTCATAAGTCGAAAAGAACTGACAATGCCATGGCCAAAAAGAGAATGGCTGAAATCAATAACTAATTCCCTTGAAAACAACTATAATTAAGAAATATGAAGACAGAAACTTTAAAGGATGCAAACTTTGGACAGGCACGTGAACTTGTGATGTGGTTAAAGGAGTTCCACAATATCTCAAACCACCCCTTTTGAGTCTTGATCAGTAAGGATTTTAATAGTAATACTATACAAATTCTTGATTAAGGGAGTGGAAATGAAAATAACAAAAGAACATGGAATAAAATTGGTGTGTAGGAAAAACAGTCACTTAAATATAACGGTGTAAAAGATAACAAACACTTGTTTATATTTAGAAAAAACTGTTTCCAATTTATTTCTTCTTACAAAAGTAACAAGAGGCTCATCCTGTATCGCTCACCTGGTATTGCAAGAAATAAATAAGATACAATGCAACAAGATGGTTTGGTAAAAATACATGGTAAGTAGCTATAGAATCTTGACATTCTGAGTATTTTTACCCCGTTCCGATTTTCCCTATCTATTAGGGTTTTCAATATATAAATAAAGGCAATAGTAGTATACCGCTGTTCAATGGTCATAATTCGATTAAGCAAAAACAAATCCGGGTAACAAAATAAAACCGAGAGAAACACATCAACTATAAGAGGAAAACAACGGAACAACAGAAACACTGAACTACAACAAAAGCAAACGCCAACCTGCATAGAAACGGACTGTCTGATAACAACTGTCATATTCCTGACTTGGTACAGGAGATTTTAAGAAAAAAGGTTGGTTGAACCTGGTTTTATGGCTAGCCAAACCTCTCGCTTATATGGCAATGTTAAAAATACCGCTAAAATGACAACACTACGTGACAGGAATACAGTAAAAACAAACGCAAGAACACTCAGCACAGAGAAATAAATAAATAAATAATATAATAGTACATTACAACATGTAAACCGCAGAATAACAACGGACACCTCCCATGAAATTACGACAGCACACCAGGAAACTGTAAAAGACATTTAATGATGTTGCTTTTTTTTTTGCTGTGTTTAGTTTCTGCCTATCTATTATAGTTTTCAAAACAATGAGCAAAACCCCTTTGATTCTAAATTTAGTCAAAAATCGTCATGTACGGGCACTAATACCTTAAGGATAAGACCGAATGGTTTAAGTCATATTGACATTTTTGTAGATCATATATTGCCGATCTTTTTTTTCGCCTTAACAGTTTGACTACTTATCTTATTTTGTTAACAAAAAAAATCGTCATTAACTCCTTAAGGTGTCATCTAATAATTTTAATGAAAAAAAGGAAGTATGATTTCTGGACATTCTGAGACAATTAATGCATTTTAACCTAATGTTTAATTTTTACCCATGGCGGCCATGTGTTGACTGACTGAAAAAACTACATTTTTTTTATAAAAGATACTCAGGGATCCTTCATTCCAAGTTTTGTTGATTTCATAGGAAATCTTTGAAAAAGAGTACGACGGATAGGAAAATTATTCCAAAATCATCGTTTAAGGTTAAAACTCCTTAAGACATCATCCAAATCTTTCGGCTGTCTGCCATTTTTGTAGAACATGTATTTCTAATTATTTTTGCTGTTTAAAGTGTCTCACTATCTATTGTAGTTTTCGAATAATAGGCAAACACTGGAATCATTCAAAATCTTCTTTTAAGATCCATAACTCCTTACAGAGTCGTCGATTTGTTTCGGTCGTATTGACATTTTTGTAGATGATATATTGCTGAACATTTTGTCTTTAACAGTTTCTACCTATCTCCAATTTTTGGAGAAAATAAGCAAAAACATATTATAAGCAAAAAATCATCATTTAAGGGCAATAACTTTGTAAGGCTAATCTTGAGGAATAGGAAGTAAGTAGATCTTGACATTCTGAGCGTTTTTGCCCCTATCAGATTTTCTCTATCTATTATGGTTTTCCTGATACAAGACAATTAATTGAAAAAATGTTTGATAACGACGGACTCCGAGTGGTGACACCAGCTCACATGGCCTTATAGACTGAGGGGAGCTAAAACTGAATAAAAGACTAAAATAGCTAGATTGACCAGAAAGGGACAGAATCTTTATACAACACCATAAAGAAAGGTGCATAACTTCAATAGTGTTGCAAACATTCTGCGAAGTTCCAACGATCTGGGTTAGAATAAAAATTGTTACCATCTTCTGAACATTTTTGACACTGCATAGAGAAACACTAAGTCGTGTAAGTTCTGAAGTCTGGAAAAAATCATCAAACAGTTTCATAATAGCAGGTGCACAACTTAAATTTGCGCAATCATTCTAAGAGAATTTCAAGCTGTCTTTAGTGAGCAATAACTTAGTTCTCGAAAAATATTCTTCAAACAACTACATAACAGCAGATGCACAACTTCTTTCTGTGTAGTTTCAAGGATCAAGGTTGAAAACTGTAATAGTTGATTACACAAATTAAATATCGACTTGTCCCCCCCTGTCGGTCCATCCGTCCAACATCACCATACTAAAAGCCACTTTTAGATTTTTTCCAACTCGGCCAAAATAGTTATAACAATAACTAAAAATACTTTCCTTTCCTAATTGTTTGAAAATGAGTAAATAGACACCAATGATTTTAAGAAGTGTAATAGCCCTTTTATCACTTAACTGTATTCTATAAGCACTCAGTTCAAGGATAAAGATGTAGAAGATAACAAAAACGCGTTTATATTTAGACTTGTTTATCAACTTTGTTCATCTTATAAAAGTAAAATTAGTAATAACACATAACACTTTCCTGTCCTAATCGAATTGATTACGCCTCATTTCAAAACGAGTTAATAGAGACCAATGATTTTTAAGAGTATAGTCACCCTTAGTTTTTATAACCTAATCGTTTTCTATATATACAAAAAAGAATTTGATATGTGAATGTAAAGTAATTATAAACCCCTTTGATTTATTTTATAATGTGAAGTTGAAAAATACTATATATTGAGTACAGCTAGGTTGAGCAGAATGTTCCTTTAACAATGGAGAATGGTCTATACTGAACATTTAAATATATGGATATATAATATGTAACAGAGGGACAAAAATTTTATACAATACCATAATGAAAGGTGTACAACCTCAATAGCGTTGCAAAGATTCTGTGATTTCCAAATATCTAGGTTAAAATAAAAGTACCTTACCATCTTTTGAAAATTTTGCTACTGAAAAAACACGTAGTCATGTAATATAAAAATATGAAGATGTGGTATGATTGCAAATGAGACAACTCTCCACAAGAGACCAAATTACACTGAAATTAACAACTGCAGGTCACCGTCCGCCCTTCAACAATGAGCAAATCCCATACTGCATAGTCAGCTATAAAAGTTCTGAAGTCTGGAAAAATCCTTAAACATTGCCATAATAGCAGGTGTACAACTTAATTTTGCGCAAACATTCTTAGGGAATTTCAAGGATTTGGGATGATAACTGTAGAAGCTGTTTACATAAATTGGTACCGTTTTTGTACCTTTACTGAAAAATGACTTAGTTCCTGAGCTAAAGGGAGAATGGTCTTCAGGAAATGCCTGTACCAAGTCGGGATATGACAGTTGTTTTCCTTTCATTTGATGTTTTTGAGCTTTTGAGTTTGCCAATTGATAAGGGACTTTCCGTTTTGAATTTTAAATGGGATTCGGTATTTTTGTTATTTCACTTCTTTCTATACTGAACATTTAAATATATGAAATATAATATGTAAAAACGGGACAAAATCTTTAAACATTACCATAATGAAAGGTGCACTACCTCAATAACGTTGCAAAGATTCTGTGAAGTTTCAAAGATCTGGGTTAAAATAAAAATTGTTACCATCTTTTGAAAATTTTGCTATTGAAGAAACACATATAGTCGTGTAAGTTCTGAAGTCTGGAAAATATCCTCAAACAATGCCATAATAGCAGGCGTACAACTTAAATTGTTATCATTCTTAGGGAATTTCAAGGATTTGGAATAATAACTGTAAAAGTCGTGTACACAAAATTGGTACCTTTTTTGTACCTTTACTGAAAAATAATTTAGTGCCCGATTTCGGGGGGAAAATGCTCAAACAACTACATAATAGCAGGTGCACAACTTTAAAATATGTGCAATCTTTCTGTGAAGTTTTAGAGATCTGGGTTGAAAATAGTAGGAGTTGATTACACATATTTAAAATTATTTACTTGATCCTGCCTTTCGGTTCCAACATCACCATACTAAAAGCCATTATTGGATTTCTCCCAACTCGGGGAAAATAGTCATAACAATTACTATGAATACTTTCCTTTCCTAATTGTTTCAAAATGAGTTAATAGAGACCAATGATTTTAGAAGTATAATAGCCCTTTTATCACCTAACTGTATAATATCTACTATAAGCAGTCAATTCAATGATGACGGTGTAAAGATAAAAAAACGCGTTTATATTAAGAATTGTTTATCATTTTGTTTCATCTTACAAAAGTAAAAATAGCAATAACACGTACTTTAAATAGTTTCCTTTCCTAATCAAATTGATTACGCCTAATTTCAAAACGAGTTAAATAGAGACCGATGATTTTAAAGAGTATAGTCACCCTTAGTTTTAGTTTTATAACCTAATTGTTTTCTATAAAACATACAAAGAAGAATTATATATGTGAATTATATATTTCCGATTGATAAAGAAAGGGTCCGGCAAGGGCTAGTTTTCGCCTAAAATTCGAAGTACATTAGAAGAAAGATTTTTGACATTTTTTAAACAAAGTGTCTAATTTGGTCGATTCAATTAGTTCATGTAAATGATTTGAGCTGATTGGTCATTAAAGACGCTCAAATTCAAGCTTATATATGAAAAGTCTATCAAATATGCCATAAAACGTCACTTTTCAGATGGTTTTTGTCTAAAATATTAGTGAACGCATTCGTGTTCAGTCTCAACATTTATATATGGTATGTATTATCATCAAATACAACATATATTTAAATATTAAGACTGAACACAGATGCGGCCACTTTCACTTTAGACAAAAACCGTCTTAAAATTAGCACAAATGCTTAAATTGTGAAGATTTCGGTAATTTTGCATGAATTTATGATGCTAGTACCTGATGCATGTGCATTCTATTGTCAAAAGCAGCCCATATACATGTAACAAAAGTATTCTACTAGTTTGTTTTCGATCTATGAGTTTGACTGTCCCTCTGGTATCTTTCGTCCCTCTTTTCCAATAAATAGCTAAAAGTTTACATTTCAACAAATTTGTACAAATGCTATATTTTAGGGCGAAAAAGGGGTCTCAACGGGCGTACTCCTTTCTAACCTGAACCCACGATAGGTGAAGTTTGTCAACGAATCTCGTGGCAAATGAATTTTTCATTCTACACCACGTTAAAGTGACATTGTTTGCTGGAATACATTATAGATATGAAAACAATACAGATGTCAGTACACAACAATTAACTTAAAGTCTTCTTGTATATTTCAATGATTGTACAGCATTGACTAACAACTCTCAAAGTAGTTACTGATTTACAATACCAAGCTCTCGATTATTAAATGACAAGCATGCCTATATCTTATGGGCAACACGACGAGTGCCATACGTGGAGCAGGATCTGCTTACCCTTCTGGAGCACCTCAGATCACCGCACTTTCTGGTGGGGTTCCTGTTGCTCAGTCTTTAGCTTTCTATGTTGTGTTTTGTGTACAGTTGTATGTCCGTTTGTCTTTTCTTTTTAGCCATGGCGTTCTCAGTTTATTTTTGACTTATGAGTTTGAATGTCCCTTTGGTATCTTTCGCCTCCTCTCTTTTATGGGGACAAGGAACACGAGCATTTAGGATGTTTGAATCTTATATCCTTCATACCTTCAATATCCTTTTCTTAAATCTTGGATGCAACAGGTTTGGTGTAGGTATTAAAATGAGTCAAAGTCTCAAATAGACGGGTTGCAAAATTTGTGACTTATGAATTTTAGAATATTTACAATGTAGTTATAATTCCATTATAGCAGGTGCACAACTTCAACATGTGCTCAATCTTTCTGTGAAGTATAAGAGATTTTGGTTGAAAACTATACAAGTTGAATAATTGTACCCTCTTTCATAAATTCTGATGAACAATTACTTAAGTTTCCGGAGCACCTGAGATCACCCCCAGGTTTGGTGGGGTTCGTGTTGCACAGTCTTTGGTTTTCTATGTTGTTTTGTGTGGTGTGAATGATCGACCAAAGTCCGTTTTCAGAGACAAAGAGGCTGTGAAATGTCTAGCATCTCTTCAAGATAAATATGTTGTTGTTCCTGCGGACAAAGCTTCAAATAATATTGTCTTTATATGTAAATCGTATTACTACGAGTGTCTTGTAAAAATTTTGGAATAATAACTGTAAAAGTCGTGTACACAAAATTGGTACCTTTTTGTACCTTTACTGAAAAATAATTTAGTGTCCGATTTCGGGGAAAATGCTCAAACAACTACATAATAGCAGGTGCACAACTTTAAAATATGTGCAATCTTTCTGTGAAGTTTTAGAGATCTGGGTTGAAAATAGTAGGAGTTGATTACACATATTTAAAATTATTTACTTGATCCTGCCTTTCGGTTCCAACATCACCATACTAAAAGCCTTTATTGGATTTCTCCCAACTCGGGGAAAATAGTCATAACAATTACTATGAATACTTTCCTTTCCTAATTGTTTCAAAATGAGTTAATAGAGACCAATGATTTTTAGAAGTATAATAGCCCTTTTATCACCTAACTGTATAATATCTACTATAAGCAGTCAATTCAATGATGACGGTGTAAAAGATAAAAAAAACGCGTTTATATTAAGAATTGTTTATCATTTTTGTTTCATCTTACAAAAGTAAAAATAGCAATAACACGTACTTTAAATAGTTTCCTTTCCTAATCAAATTGATTACGCCTAATTTCAAAACGAGTTAAATAGAGACCGATGATTTTAAAGAGTATAGTCACCCTTAGTTTTAGTTTTATAACCTAATTGTTTTCTATAAAAACATACAAAAGAAGAATTATATATGTGAATTATATATTTCCGATTGATAAAGAAAGGGTCCGGCAAGGGCTAGTTTTCGCCTAAAATTCGAAGTACATTAGAAGAAAGATTTTTGACATTTTTTAAACAAAGTGTCTAATTTGGTCGATTCAATTAGTTCATGTAAATGATTTGAGCTGATTGGTCATTAAAGACGCTCAAATTCAAGCTTATATATGAAAAGTCTATCAAATATGCCATAAAACGTCACTTTTCAGATGGTTTTGTCTAAAATATTAGTGAACGCATTCGTGTTCAGTCTCAACATTTATATAAGGTATGTATTATCATCAAATACAACATATATTTAAATATTAAGACTGAACACAGATGCGGCCACTTTCACTTTAGACAAAAACCGTCTTAAAATTAGCACAAATGCTTAAATTGTGAAGATTTCGGTAATTTTGCATGAATTTATGATGCTAGTACCTGATGCATGTGCATTCTATTGTCAAAAGCAGCCCATATACATGTAACAAAAGTATTCTACTAGTTTGTTTTCGATCTATGAGTTTGACTGTCCCTCTGGTATCTTTCGTCCCTCTTTTCCAATAAATAGCTAAAAGTTTACATTTCAACAAATTTGTACAAATGCTATATTTTAGGGCGAAAAAGGGGTCTCAACGGGCGTACTCCTTTCTAACCTGAACCCACGATAGGTGAAGTTTGTCAACGAATCTCGTGGCAAATGAATTTTTCATTCTACACCACGTTAAAATGACATTGTTTGCTGGAATACATTATAGATATGAAAACAATACAGATGTCAGTACACAACAATTAACTTAAAGTCTTCTTGTATATTTCAATGATTGTACAGCATTGACTAACAACTCTCAAAGTAGTTTCTGATTTACAATACCAAGCTCTCGATTATTAAATGACAAGCATGCCTATATCTTATGGGCAACACGACGGGTGCCATACGTGGAGCAGGATCTGCTTACCCTTCTGGAGCACCTCAGATCACCGCACTTTCTGGTGGGGTTCCTGTTGCTCAGTCTTTAGCTTTCTATGTTGTGTTTTGTGTACAGTTGTATGTCCGTTTGTCTTTTTCTTTTTTAGCCATGGCGTTCTCAGTTTATTTTTGACTTATGAGTTTGAATGTCCCTTTGGTATCTTTCGCCTCCTCTCTTTTATGGGGACAAGGAACACGAGCATTTAGGATGTTTGAATCTTATATCCTTCATACCTTCAATATCCTTTTCTTAAATCTTGGATGCAACGGGTTTGGTGTAGGTATTAAAATGAGTCAAAGTCTCAAATAGACGGGTTGCAAAATTTGTGACTTATGAATTTTAGAATATTTACAATGTAGTTATAATTCCATTATAGCAAGTGCACAACTTCAACATGTGCTCAATCTTTCTGTGAAGTATAAGAGATTTTGGTTGAAAACTATACAAGTTGAATAATTGTACCCTCTTTCATAAATTCTTATGAACAATTACTTAAGTTTCGGAGCACCTGAGATCACCCCAGGTTTGGTGGGGTTCGTGTTGCACAGTCTTTGGTTTTCTATGTTGTTTTGTGTGGTGTGAATGATCGACCAAAGTCCGTTTTCAGAGACAAAGAGGCTGTGAAATGTCTAGCATCTCTTCAAGATAAGTATGTTGTTGTTCCTGCGGACAAAGCTTCAAATAATATTGTCTTTATATGTAAATCGTATTACTACGAGTGTCTTGTAAAAAAATTAGGAATAAATGAGCACTTAGGTAATCCCACATACAAAAACATATCATTTGACAAGGATGAGATTTTGGCGAATCATAAGTCCTTCGTGGCTTCAATGAATCATTGAAACAATCGGAGGACTTACCTTGTTTGTATTGGATACCTAAACTTCACAAAATTCCGTACAAACAACGGTACATTGCCGGCTCATCTGCATGTTCCACTAAAGAATTGTCTTTTAGATTGACTAAAATTCTGTCCGCAGTGAAAGAGGGTCTTCAGAAATACTATGAAACTGTTTACTCGCATAGTGGTATTAACCATATGTGGATTCTTAAAAACTCTAAAGAACTTCTGGATAATTTTAAATCTCGGTCTTTTTCTGAAATTAGTTCTATCAAAACTTTTGATTTTTCAACCTTGTATACCACCATTCCCCATGTGAAATTGAAAAACCGTCTAAAAGAAATAATCCACAATGCTTTTCATCATAAAAATGGTAGCATACGCTATAAATTTATTACTTTGGGATACCATAAGGCATATTTTGTTAATAGTGAACAAAAGGGTAAAACATGCTACAGAGGAACAAGTGATCAGTATGCTGGAGTTTCTTATTGACAACATATTTGTTGAATTTGGATGTAGACTTTTTTCAACAAATTGTCGGCATTCCAATGGGAACGAACTGTGCGCCTCTCCTTGCCGACCTCTTCTTATTTTCATATGAATCGGAGTTCCTTCAGACACTTGTCAAACACAAGAAGATCAAAGAAGTTAGGTTATTTAATTTCACTTTCAGATATAATGATGATGTTCTTTCCATTAACAATCCGAACTTTTCTGATTGGTTTCCATTAATATATCCACCAGAACTAGAAATTAAAGAAACAACAGACACGGCTTCCTCCGCCTCATTTTTAGACTTATACCTCGAATTTGACATACACAGTCATCTCAGAATCTATGACAAACGAGACGATTTTAATTTTGAAATTATCAATTTCCCCCACCTTAGTAGCAATATGCCAACTTCATCTGCATATGGGATATACATTTCCCAACTTATTCGGTATTCAAGAGCTTGCAGCTCCTACTCAGACTTTGTAAAACGTCACCAGTGTCTGAGCAGAAAGTTGATGAACCAGTTTGTACAAATGCTATATTTTACGGCGAAAAAGGGGTCTCAACGGGCGTACTCCTTTCTAACCTGAACCCACGATAGGTGAAGTTTGTCAACGAATCTCGTGGCAAATGAATTTTTCATTCTACACCACGTTAAAGTGACATTGTTTGCTGGAATACATTATAGATATGAAAACAATACAGATGTCAGTACACAACAATTAACTTAAAGTCTTCTTGTATATTTCAATGATTGTACAGCATTGACTAACAACTCTCAAAGTAGTTACTGATTTACAATACCAAGCTCTCGATTATTAAATGACAAGCATGCCTATATCTTATGGGCAACACGACGGGTGCCATACGTGGAGCAGGATCTGCTTACCTTCTGGAGCACCACAGATCACCGCACTTTCTGGTGGGGTTCCTGTTGCTCAGTCTTTAGCTTTCTATGTTGTGTTTTGTGTACAGTTGTATGTCCGTTTGTCTTTTCTTTTTTAGCCATGGCGTTCTCAGTTTATTTTTGACTTATGAGTTTGAATGTCCTTTGGTATCTTTCGCCTCCTCTCTTTTATGGGGACAAGGAACACGAGCATTTAGGATGTTTGAATCTTATATCCTTCATACCTTCAATATCCTTTTCTTAAATCTTGGATGCAACAGGTTTGGTGTAGGTATTAAAATGAGTCAAAGTCTCAAATAGACGGGTTGCAAAATTTGTGACTTATGAATTTTAGAATATTTACAATGTAGTTATAATTCCATTATAGCAGGTGCACAACTTCAACATGTGCTCAATCTTTCTGTGAAGTATAAGAGATTTTGGTTGAAAACTATACAAGTTGAATAATTGTACCCTCTTTCATAAATTCTGATGAACAATTACTTAAGTTTCCGGAGCACCTGAGATCACCCCCAGGTTTGGTGGGGTTCGTGTTGCACAGTCTTTGGTTTTCTATGTTGTTTTGTGTGGTGTGAATGATCGACCAAAGTCCGTTTTCAGAGACAAAGAGGCTGTGAAATGTCTAGCATCTCTTCAAGATAAGTATGTTGTTGTTCCTGCGGACAAAGCTTCAAATAATATTGTCTTTATATGTAAATCGTATTACTACGAGTGTCTTGTAAAAAAATTAGGAATAAATGAGCACTTAGGTAATCCCACATACAAAAACATATCATTTGACAAGGATGAGATTTTGGCGAATCATAAGTCCTTCGTGGCTTCAATGAACATTGCATTGAACAACAAATCGGAGGACTTACCTTGTTTGTATTGGATACCTAAACTTCACAAAATTCCGTACAAACAACGGTACATTGCCGGCTCATCTGCATGTTCCACTAAAGAATTGTCTTTTAGATTGACTAAAATTCTGTCCGCAGTGAAAGAGGGTCTTCAGAAATACTATGAAACTGTTTACTCGCATAGTGGTATTAACCATATGTGGATTCTTAAAAACTCTAAAGAACTTCTGGATAATTTTAAATCTCGGTCTTTTTCTGAAATTAGTTCTATCAAAACTTTTGATTTTTCAACCTTGTATACCACCATTCCCCATGTGAAATTGAAAAACCGTCTAAAAGAAATAATCCACAATGCTTTTCATCATAAAAATGGTAGCATACGCTATAAATTTATTACTTTGGGATACCATAAGGCATATTTTGTTAATAGTGAACAAAAGGGTAAAACATGCTACACAGAGGAACAAGTGATCAGTATGCTGGAGTTTCTTATTGACAACATATTTGTTGAATTTGGATGTAGACTTTTTTCAACAAATTGTCGGCATTCCAATGGGAACGAACTGTGCGCCTCTCCTTGCCGACCTCTTCTTATTTTCATATGAATCGGAGTTCCTTCAGACACTTGTCAAACACAAGAAGATCAAAGAAGTTAGGTTATTTAATTTCACTTTCAGATATAATGATGATGTTCTTTCCATTAACAATCCGAACTTTTCTGATTGGTTTCCATTAATATATCCACCAGAACTAGAAATTAAAGAAACAACAGACACGGCTTCCTCCGCCTCATTTTTAGACTTATACCTCGAATTTGACATACACAGTCATCTCAGAATCTATGACAAACGAGACGATTTTAATTTTGAAATTATCAATTTCCCCCACCTTAGTAGCAATATGCCAACTTCATCTGCATATGGGATATACATTTCCCAACTTATTCGGTATTCAAGAGCTTGCAGCTCCTACTCAGACTTTGTAAAACGTCACCAGTGTCTGAGCAGAAAGTTGATGAACCAGGGGTATGTCAAAGAATGTCTCGTCCTTTTTCTAAAAAAAGTTCATCGGAAGTTACCAAGAACTTGTTGATAAATATTCCGTATCAACTTCACAAATAATACACGATGGTCTTGAAGTATAGATTTTGCGTACTGATGTTGTTTATCATCTTAATAACATGTTATAGTATTCTTTTATTTATCTTTATTAATATTACTTTTACTGTTAAGTGTGTTTTTTTTAGATATCCATTTGACGTGACTCTGTGCTTATGTATCCCGTCATACTTTGAACGACAAAATTATTTTATTTATTAATATTTCTTTTACTGTTGAGTCTGTTTTTTATGATATACATTTGACGTGACTCTGTACTTATGTATATCGTCATACTTTGTACCACACAATTATTTTATTTTAATTATTAATATTACTTTTACTGTTAAGTCTGTTTTTTGTTATATCCATTTTACGTGACTCTGTATTTATGTATTCCGTCATACTTTGAACGACAAAATTATTTTATGTCTACCTGTGAGAATTTCAAACGCGCGATTTTACGCCAGTACTTTAAACCTTCCATCCTTTATGGGTGGATTTTACATAGATAAATAAAATCGTATAATATAAGCAAAATGAGGATCTTAAATTTGATGTATGCCTTTTTTGTGCTTCTTCGTTACATTTGTTTGTTCCTATAGTGATTAAGATGATAACACAATGTTGACTGCTGTACCCCTATTTTTGACATTTTTACCTATTGTGTCTGTTTGTTTTGTTCACGCATCGTTGTCAATATAATGGAATTTGATGCGACTGTCATACAAATGAGAGGTTTAGCTAGCTATAAAACCAGGTTCAATCCACCATTTTCTACATAAGAAAATGCCTGTACCAAGTCAGGAATATGACAGTTGTTATCCATTCGTTTGATGTGTTTGTTTTTCTTATTTTGCCATTTGATTGGGGACTTTCCTTTTTGAATTCTCCTCGGAGTTCAGTATTTTTGTGATTTTACTTGTCTGTTTGTCTTTTTTTTAGCCATGGTGTTGTCAGTTTATATTCGACTTACTAGTAGTTTGAATGTCCATTTGGTATCTTTCGCCTCTCTTTCAAAGTCTGGAAAAATAAGAAAACCATTCCCCAAACAATTCCACAATAGCAGGAGCACAACTTCAACATATGTGCAATCTTCCTGTGAAGTTTCAGGGTTCTGGGTTGAAAACTGTAGGAGTTAATTACACAAATTATGTACCCACTTTTCCATGCCCGCACATCCATCATCACCATAATATTAGCCGGTTTTGGACTTTGTCCAACCCGGTCAAAAAATGACAGGTTCAGTTTTATCTTTGAACTAAATCGATGTTGATTTCTGTACAGACTTCATGTACATAATATCACTTATGTTGATAGACTTAAAACATTACTAGCGACTTCTACTTTTTTCTGCATATTCTCAAAGGTCAAAGGTTTGAATGCCCTGTGATTGGCATTATCCCTTATTATTGGAACAAGTTTGTACTAAGCGTATTGGGTATCCAAATCGGGTGATTTTGGCCGATTGAAATTAATTAAGCATGAATAATGGTATAGAAAACAGTTTAGCCCGAATTCGTTAAATTCCAAATATTTCAAAGCTGATAAATAACAATTTTAGAACATGATTTGAACTGTAGATGTTTTGTATTTGCAATGACCTTGACTTCATTTTGGGACCTACAAAAATGTAAAAAAAGAGATGGAAGAAACCAAATGGGGAATCAAAACTGAAAAGTTGAAGCAAAACCAACAACGAAAAACGACGAAAAGACAAACGACACTACAAAAACAATAAAGACTGAGCAACACGAACAATAAGATTAAGAAGGAGTGATCTCAGGTGATCTAGAAGGGTATGCAGATCCTGCTCCACATGTGACACCTGTAGTGTTAGTAGTCCTATTAAATATGTTGTTCAGTTATATTAATTGATTATGCATCACACAATAGCATATTTGTAAATTTAACTTTTCTTTAACAGTTGCTAAATGATTTGTTTTATTAAATTTGTTCTTTAAGAATCAGTTAAAGCTATTTACCTTCCAGTGCACGTTTGTTTACATTCTTTCATCTTTCTCCGCAAACTTGAGCTATGCGGTGGCCTTAGTTCTAAGGAGAGGTCTCTTATAGTTAACATCATTGCATACAGGATAATATCAGCAAATTAGTGTCGGGAAGACAATAATTCAATAGCACTCAGGTTAAGAAGATTTTGATAATATAAATGATTTTCTTTTACAAGAAAGTTTACATACACATGTGTTATAGTAAAATTTCCAGTATATAAATCATATTCAACTTTTTTTTTTGTTAATTTGAAGTTTCATATGACTTTAAACTAAATAGTATATAAATAACACATAGATGAGAGGGTGATAGAGTAGATTGTTACCCCGAGAAAACATTGTCAACAGAGGCGAAGCTAAAGGTTAACAATGTTCTTTCGAGGGGTACCAATCTGCTCTATCACACTCTCAAGTATGTGTTCTCTAATCTATTATACTGATGTTCTACATGTTTTATCATTATTGTCTTTTACTGTTCAATCTTAAATTGAAAGTACTTAACTATGACGTCATGCACATAACAACATTACAATTATTAGAAAAACAACAAAAGTGAAGCAAAATGTATTTTTTATTTTGACAGTCCATGAAAAAGTTCTGACGCTAAACGTAGAACTCGAGCATTTGTCTTTAATTTATTGATGTAAATTCAATTCATTGTCCTTTAAATTATCGATTTTTGATTAGTCTGCACGAGAGGGTGACATTCAAAAACTTGTCTCCCGCTGAGTCATGAAAGAGTAAATTATCTCCCTTGTATTAACCAATCAAAATCTTGCATTTTAACGTGAAGTATACATGTAATAAAATAAAATAAGTAAAATTAAATGCTGTTCAAGCACCTTCTGTCATGTGATTCGAAAATAACATCAATAAGGCACAACCAAAAGTAATGTCAGATGGATGAAAGAAGATATGTTGGTTTTGTGGTAACTATTGGTAGCTGTGAGTAGGCTTCCTATGATGTAACTATCCCAGTTCTTTTTGGTAGCGTTAATTTTTATGAACTATAAATATGTCATATAAAAAGTTGCAACATCATACAACAAAGATTAATGAAAAAATTTGAAAAATAAGATAAACATTTTGTTTTTTTGCAATTTTTATTCACAGACAGCTTATGTTTCAATAAATAAATCAATCACTTAAAATTTGTCTATCACTTCTTTTTTCCTTTCTTCTTTCCACCACCAACAGCTTCTTGAGGGTTTTGACCTTGAGCCAATGCCAAACTCTTTTTCAGATCCAGCAATTTAGCAACTTCAGAATCAATCACAGACTTTTCTGCTTTCTTAGATTTTAAATCTCTTACAACAAGACCCTGAAAGCAAAATTAAGTTTCAAATAAATTTATCAAATCTTTTATTGCTCACTTGAATATTATTCTTACATTGATTTTATTTTTAAAATAAAATGCTCGGCAGGGCGCAGCTTGATACGACCGCAGAGGTCGAACCCTGAACAGTTGGGGCAAGTATGGACACAACATTCAAGCTTGATACAGCTCTGAATTTGGATTGTGATTAAATATTTGACACAGCATAGGTTTCTGACACAGAATGAATGTGGTCTAAGAACTTAATTTTAAATTGGACATTCACCTATAATGGTCCAATATCCAAAATCTAAATACATGGTTAGATTCAGCATATCAAAGAACCCCAAGAGTTCAATTTTTGATGAAATCAAACAAAGTTTAATTTTGGACCCTTTTGACCTCAATGTGGACAAAGTTGATAACGGGGCCCAAAATTCAAAAATCTAAATACATGGTTAGATTCAGCATATCAAAGAACCCCATATATTCAATTTTTGTTGAAATCAAACAAAGTTTAATTTTGGACCCCGATTTAGACCAACTTGAAAACTGGGCCCATAATGAAAAATCTAAATACATGTTTAGATTCAGCATATCAAAGAACCCTAAGAATTCAATTTTTGTTAAAATCAAACTAAGTTTAATTTTGGACCCTTTGGACCTTAATGTAGACCAATTTGAAAATGGGACCAAAATTAAGAATCTAAATACACGATTTGATTCGGCATATCAAAGAACCCCAATATTTCAATTTTTGATGAAATCAAACAAAGTTTAATTTTGGACCCTTTTGACCTCAATGTGGACAAAGTTGATAACGGGGCCCAACAATCAAAAATCTAAATACATGGTTAGATTCAAGCATATCAAAGAACCCCATATATTCAATTTTTGTTGAAATCAAACAAAGTTTAATTTTGGACCCCGATTTGGACCAACTTGAAAACTGGGCCCATAATCAAAAATCTAAATACATGTTTAGATTCAGCATATCAAAGAACCCTAAGATATCAATTTTTGTTAAAATCAAACTAAGTTTAATTTTGGACCCTTTGGACCTTAATGTAGACCAATTTGAAAATGGGACCAAAAATTAAGAATCTAAATACACGGTTAGATTCGGCATACCAAAGAACCCCAATAATTCAATTTTGATGAAATCAAACAAAGTTTAATTTTGGACTCTTTGGACCTCAATGTGGACCAATTTAAAAACGGGGACCAAAATCCAAAACTTAATACACGGTTAGATTCAGCATATTAAAGAACCCCAAGAATTCAAGAATAAAACCCCATTGAAATTGGTCAAGAAATAAGCAATTTATACAAAGTATCTTCTTTTGCACAATACTGTGCAATTGAATATTTCTTGCAATTGCGCAATACTGTGCAATTGAAAATTTCTTGCTATTAGCAATACTGTACAATTGACAATTTCTTGCTATTGCGCAATATTGTGCTATTGGATATTTCTTGCTATTGCGCAATACTGTGCAATTGAAGATTTCTTGTTATTTGCAATACTGTGCAATCGAAAATTTCTTGCTATTGCACAATACTTAATATATTAATTTACACATCCTGTTTGGTGTGTATCTCTTGCCTTATCATTATTATTTGCTTTTATATATAAATCAGAAATTTAATAATAAAGTTTCTGGCAAATTTCAATATACATAATTTAAAAGCAGTTTAGGTGAGATAAACAAAAAGCTTCATCAGCAATTTTTATATTGGCAAATTACCAATGAAGTTCATTAAACTAAAGTTATTGGCAAATTTCAATGGAATTTATTAATAATAAAGTTTTGGCAAATTTCAATATAAATAATTTAAAAGCAGTTTAGGTGAGATATTCAAATGAGTTTCAATTACCAACCTTACATTGCCTTTTAAATTATGTTTTGTACTTAAGTAAATGTCCATTAACCTGCAAACCCTTTTCCCCACTTTTTTGCACCTTATTCCTTAACACTTTGAGCCATAACTCCCAAAGACAATTCTTACCATCCCTTTGTGGTATTCCAATATCCAAAATCTAAATACATGGTTAGATTCAGCATATCAAAGAACCCCAAGAATTCAATCTTTGATGAAATCAAATAAAGTTCAAATTTGGACCCTCTAAACCTCAATGTGGACCAATTTGATAACTGGTTCAATATCAAAAATCTAAATACATGGTTAGATTCAGCATATCAAAGAACCCCATATATTCAATTTTGTTGAAATCAAACAAAGTTTAATTTTGGACCCAGATTTGGACCAACTTGAAAACTGGGCCCATAATCAAAAACTAAGTACATGTTTAGATTCAGCATATCAGGCTAAGGTTAACAATGTTCTTTCGAGGGTACCAATCTGCTCTATCACACTCTCAAGTATGTGTTCTCTAATCTATTATACTGATGTTCTACATGTTTTATCATTATTGTCTTTTACTGTTCAATCTTAAATTGAAAGTACTTAACTATGACGTCATGCACATAACAACATTACAATTATTAGAAAACAACAAAAGTGAAGCAAAATGTATTTTTATTTTGACAGTCCATAAAAAGTTCTGACGCTAAACGTAGAACTCGAGCATTTGTCTTTAATTTATTGATGTAAATTCAATTCATTGTCCTTTAAATTATCGATTTTTGATTAGTCTGCACGAGAGGGTGACATTCAAAAACTTGTCTCCCGCTGAGTCATGAAAGAGTAAATTATCTCCCTTGTATTAACCAATCAAAATCTTGCATTTTAACGTGAAGTATACATGTAATAAAATAAAATAAGTAAAATTAAATGCTGTTCAAGCACCTTCTGTCATGTGATTCGAAAATAACATCAATAAGGCACAACCAAAAGTAATGTCAGATGGATGAAAGAAGATATGTTGGTTTTGTGGTAACTATTGGTAGCTGTGAGTAGGCTTCCTATGATGTAACTATCCCAGTTCTTTTTGGTAGCGTTAATTTTATGAACTATAAATATGTCATATAAAAGTTGCAACATCATACAACAAAGATTAATGAAAAATTTGAAAATAAGATAAACATTTTGTTTTTTGCAATTTTATTTTTATTGCTCACTTGAATATTATTCTTACATTGATTTTATTTTTAAAATAAAATGCTCGGCAGGCGCAGCTTGATACGACCGCAGAGGTCGAACCCTGAACAGTTGGGGCAAGTATGGACACAACATTCAAGCTTGATACAGCTCTGAATTTGGATTGTGATTAAATATTTGACACAGCATAGGTTTCTGACACAGAATGAATGTGGTCTAAGAACTTAATTTTTTTGGACATTCACCTATAATGGTCCAATATCCAAAATCTAAATACATGGTTAGATTCAGCATATCAAAGAACCCCAAGAGTTCAATTTTGATGAAATCAAACAAAGTTTAATTTTGGACCCTTTTGACCTCAATGTGGACAAAGTTGATAACAAGGCCCAAAATTCAAAAATCTAAATACATGGTTAGATTCAGCATATCAAAGGATCCCATATATTCAATTTTTGTTGAAATCAAACAAAGTTTAATTTTGGACCCCGATTTGGACCAACTTGAAAACTGGACCCATAATGAAAAATCTAAATACATGTTTAGATTCAGCATATCAAAGAACCCTAAGAATTCAATTTTGTTAAAATCAAACTAAGTTTAATTTTGGACCCTTTGGACCTTAATGTAGACCAATTTGAAAATTCGGGACCAATAAAATTAAGAATCTGACCTCAATGTGGACAAAGTTGATAACGCCCAACAATCAAAAATCTAAATACATAGTTAGATTCAGCATATCAAAGAACCCCATATATTCAATTTTGTTGAAATCAATCAAAGTTTAATTTTGGACCCGGTTTGGACCAACTTGAAAACTGGGCCCATAATCAAAAATCTAAATACATGTTTAGATTCAGCATATCAAAGAACCCTAAGATATCAATTTTGTTAAAATCAAACTAAGTTTAATTTTGGACCCTTTGGACCTTAATGTAGACCAATTTGAAAATGGGACCAAAATTAAGAATCTAAATACACGGTTAGATTCGCATATCAAAGAACCCCAATAATTCAATTTTGATGAAATCAAACAAAGTTTAATTTTGGACCCTTTGGACCTCAATGTGGACCAATTTAAAACGGGACCAAAATCCAAAACTTAATACCAGTTAGATTCAGCATATTAAAGAACCCCAAGAATTCAAGAATAAAACCCATTGAAATTGGTCAAGAAATAAGCAATTTATACAAAGTATCTTCTTTTGCACAATACTGTGCAATTGAATATTTCTTGCAATTGCGCAATACTGTGCAATTGAATATTTCTTGCTATTGTGCAATACTGTACAATTGACAATTTCTTGCTATTGTGCAATATTGTGCTATTGGATATTTCTTGCTATTGTGCAATACTTGCAATTGAAGATTTCTTGCTATTGCGCAATACTGTGCAATTGAAAATTTCTTGCTATTGCACAATACTTATTATATAATAATTTACACATCCTGTTTGGTGTGTATCTCTTGCCATATCATTATTATTTGCTTTTAAATATAAATCAGAAATAACCAATAAAATGGAAAATTTTAAAGGGCAAAACCCCCAATTTTTGAACCCAATGATTCATCACCCCAAACTCAATCCCAGCAGTTTAGGTATGGTACCTTGCATAAATTTCAGAGAGATCAATACACTTGAACACAAGTTATTGTCTGAAACTAGAAAATGCTTATTTTGGCCCCAATGCCCCTAATTCCTAAATGTTTTAATTACCCCAAACTCAATTCCAGGCCTTTGTGATATGGAATTTAGTACAATTTCAGAAAGATCCATACACTTACACACAAGTTATTGTCCTGAAACTAGAAAATGCTTTTTTTGCCAGTTTTGGCCCCTAATTCCTATAATTTTCAATTACCCCAAAATCAATCCCAGCATTGCCTTTTGATATGGAATGTTTGGTACAATGTAGAGATCCAACACTTACACACAGTTATTGTCTGTTACAAAATGCTTATTTTCCCCACTTTTTGCACCTAATTCCTTAACACTTTGAGCCATAACTCCCAAAATCAATCCCAACCTTCCTTTTGTGGTACTGAACCTTATGGTAAAATTTGGTTAGAGCATATCCATTCAATCTTTGATGAAATCAAATAAAGTTCAAAGTTGGACCCTCTAAAAATGTGGACCAATTTGAATGAATATCAAAAATCTAAATACATGGTTAGATTCAGCATATCAAAGAACCCCATATATTCAATTTTGTTGAAATCAAACAAAGTTTAATTTTGGACCCAGATTTGGACCAACTTGAAAACTGGGCCCATAATCAAAAACTAAGTACATGTTTAGATTCAGCATATCAAAGAACCCCAAGAAATTCAATTTTGTTAAAATCAAACTAAGTTTAATTTTGGACCCTTTGGACCTTAATGTAGACCAATTTGAAAACAGGACCAAAAATTAAGAATCTAAATACATGGTTAGATTCCGCATATCAAAGAACCCCTATAGTTCAATTTTCGATGAAATCAAACAAAGTTTAATTTTGGACCCTTTTGGCCCCTAATTCCTAAACTGTTGGGATCAAAACTCCTTTTTGGCCCCAAATTCCTAAACTTTTAGGGTAATTACCCCCAAACTCAAACCCAGCTTTCCCTTTGTGACATGGAACCTTGTGGAACAATTTCATAAAGATCCATACACTTACACACAAGTTATTGTCCTGAAACTAGAAAAATGCTTGTTTTTTGCCCCTTTTTGGCCCCTAATTCCTAAAATTTTGAGGCAATTACCCCAAAATCAATCCCAGCCTTCCCTTTGTGGTATGGTACCTTGCAGTACAATTTCAGAGATCCATACACTTGAACACAAGTAATTGTCTGGAAACTAGAAAATGCTTATTTTGGCCCCTTTTGGACCCTTATTCCTAAACGTTTTAGGCAATTACCCCAAACTCAATTCCAGCTTTCCTTTGTGATATGGAACCTTGTAGTACAATTTCAGAAAGATCCATACACTTACACACAAGTTATTGTCATGAAACCAGAAAATGCTTGTTTTGGCCCTTTTTGGCCCCTAATTCCTAAAATTTTGAGGCAATTACCCCCAAAATCAATCCCAGTATTCCCTTTGTGATATGGAACCTTGTGGTACAATGTCAGAGAGATCCATACACTAACACACAAGTTATGTCTGGAAGTTACCAAAATAGATATAGGAAGATGTGGTGTGAGTGCCAATGAGACAACTCTCCATCCAAATAACAATTTATAAAAGTAAACCATTATAGGTCAATGTACGGCCTTCAACACGGAGCCTTGGCTCACACCGAACAACAAGCTATAAAGGGCCCCAAAAGTACTAGTGTAAAACCATTCAAACGGTAAAACCAACGGTCTAGTCTATATAAAAAACGAGAAACGAGAAAATGCTTATTTTTGGCCCCTTTTTGGCCTCTAATTCCTTAACTGTTGGTACCATGACCCCCAAAATCAATCCCAACCTTCCTTTTGTGGTATTGAACCTTATGGTAAAATTTCATAGAGATCCATTCACTTAAACTAAAGTTAGAGTGCGAAAACCAATGTGTCTTCGGACGACGACAACGACGACGCCAACGTCATACCAATATACGACCGCAAAATTTTTTGCGGTCGTATAAAAATCAGAAAACAATGCTGCTCACTTGATTATTTTTCCTTTCATTCATTTCGTTTTGAAATTTATTAAAAAATCATTTTTGCTCGCTGAAAGAATTTTGAAAAATCTAATTTCGGAAAATAATTTTTAAAAAAATATTTTGCTTGCTCACTACTCTTTTTTCTTCAGCAGGAGTCCAAAGAACTAGAACTTTATTTGGTGTGGCTTAACATTACTTAAACACACAGGGTCAAGAAATGGCACATTTATTTAGAAAATCAAATGTGCAGGATACATGCATAAGACAATAAAATTGCACGTTTACTTGAGAATAAGTTTCTTTCATACAGTTATAAAATTGCAGATATGTTCTTATGAATACATTTTGCAATTACAAACAACAATTTCTTTCTTACGTTGTTTAAATGAAATAAACAGCTGCACCATGAGCACATGATACGCCCGTCATGTTTTCTAAGAATAAAATTAAATAACTTCTCAATGTCATATCAGAAATTTATGAAAAACTAAAGGGAGGTTATCTTAATAGATATAAACCAGGCACCAAATTTTTAATGAAAACTGCTCAAAGCACTTGAAAGGTATTGTCTGAAAACTGGAAAATCCCCCTTTTTTAATGAATAAAACCCCATAACTCGAAACATAAAATCTAAAATTTCTAAAAATTTAAAGGAAGCTTACATCAATAGATATAAACAATTCACCAAAGTAGAATTGCTGAAAGCATTTTTGAGTTATTGTCGGAAAACTGGAAAATCCCCCTTTTTTTAATGAATAAAACCCCATTTCTTGGAAATGTAAAATCTAAAATTTATAAAAATCGAAAGGGAGCTCATGTCAATAGATAAAAACAATTGACCAAAGTTTCTTGCAAATTGGAGAAAGTATTTTTGAGTTAGTGTCCGAAAAACTGGAAAACCCCCCTTTTTAAATGAATAAAACCCCATTTCTTGGAAATGTAAAATTTAAAATTTATGAAAAACTAAAGGGAGCTCACGTCAATAGATATATACAATTCACCAAATTTTTATGCAAACTGGGTAAAGCTTTTTTGAGTTAATGTCCGACATGTTGACGACGGATGAACAGATAGACAGATGGACAGACGGATAGACGGACAACGGTATACCATAATATGTCCCCTAAATGGGCGTATAAAAATGATACAAGAAAACTGATGAATTCAGTATAACATATGCCTAAAATACCACAGAAAATTTTGATCAGGCTAATTAACACACAAAAAATCACCAATTCAGTATACCCTATGCATAAAATACCACAGAAAATTTTGATCATGCTAATTAACACACAAAAACTGATCAATTCAGTATAACCTATGCCTAAAATACCACAGAAAAATTTGATCCGGCTAATTAACACACAAAAACTGATCAATTCAGTATATGTATGCATAATCAGGGTTGGCAAAGTATAACCCGGGCGGGAAAACCCGGGATTTTCCGGGCTGGGCAATACTCCCTGAAACGGGTAAATACTGGGCAATACATTTTTCAATTTCACAGTAAAACTAAAGCTATTATAAATCTGAAACAAATAGATCCCTTTTTCGGACGATCAATGCTTTTGAGGGGACATATGGTTGGAACACACACACCCCCTCTTATACTAGGGTTTATGTTTTTTTTATTTCAAATTAAAAACTAAAAGATGTATCAGAACATGTATACACATATATATATATAGGTGACACATTTTCTTCAGACATTATTACGGTTTTCCAATTCATGATGTCGTCCTGAACATGCATGAAATATTTGCCACTGGACATTAAGCAACCAATACTAGTAATCAATCAATTCATGACAAAATAGATCAAGTTGCCTTAATTTCCCTTCACAAGTTCATAGTACACACTTTTTTGTGTACAAAGTAATTGCATGGGTGATTAATTATCACAATTTTAAGATGACGTTGTACTCTTATCAAGGTATAAAGAACCATATTTGTTACTCTTTATTTAAATGAAAGAAACTTGCAATCGTCAAAAACATTTTTTTAGAGCCAAAGATTTTAATAGTAGGATATTTAAAAATCAATGTGAAAACTATATTACAAACTATTTAATTTAATTTGGAACACAGCATTTTATTTCAAAATAGCCAGTGGCAATTTTTGTTTTAATATCTTGATTACGATACAATGAAATCTTACCCTTGTGGTCATTCATGCGTAGTTACTTAGTACACGGAAAAAGTATGTACTATGAAAATTAGAAGGCAAATTCTAGATATTTGATTGGACGAGAAGTTGTAAGTATGTGCTAATGTTTTATAAACAAATTTGTGTAACTAATCTGAATAATTACTTATTAATTAGTGATGTACATATAAATATGCTGAAACTTAGTAAACTTTTTAATCAATAAACAGCTATAGTTTAAAGGTAATTTTCCTTCCATTATATATAATTATTAATTATTTGTATTAGATATAAAAAAGAAGATGTGGGATGATTGCCAATGAGAAAACTGTCCACAAGAGACCAAAATGACACAGAAATTAACAACTATAGGTCACCGTACGGCCTTCAACAATGAGCAAAGCCCAAACCGCATAGTCAGCTATAAAAGGCCCCGAAATGACAATGTAAAACAATTCAAACGAGAAAACTAACGGCCTTATTTATGTACAAAAAATGAACGAAAAACAAATATGTAACACATAAACAAACGACAACCACTGAACTACAGGCTCCTGACTTGGGACAGGCACATACATACATAATGTGGCGGGGTTAAACATGTTAGCGGGATCCCAACCCTCTCCCTAATCCTGGGTCAGTGGTGCAACAGGACACTACAAGAACTGTACAAAACAATAAACAAATAACGTATATAATCAACAGCAACAACCACTCAATTACAGGCTCCTGACTTGGGACAGGCACACATAGAATGTGGCGGGGTTAAACATGTTAGCGGGATCCCAACCCTCCCCCTAACCTGGGACAGTGATATAACAGGACAACATAAGAACGAACTATAAAAATCAGTTGAAAAAGGCTTAACTCATCAGATGGACAAAAATACAATGGACGTGGCAGGGTACTTGTACATCCAAACAACAAAAAGACACTAGGAACAGATCTGAGAGTACTCGCAGTTATCTGACAGCTAGTTCAAAGCCACTAACAACTAATAAAACATCATGCATCTAAGACTAAATTATCAATCCGTACACATCCAACATCCAATGGATTTAGTGTAAAGACGTCATAAACAGTCAGAGAAAAACATGACCTTGTGCAATGCCAAGATACAGGTATCGACAGATTGTAGATCCATGAATGTGTATATGTATAAAACATACTAGTAATATTTAGTTTGCTTTTAATTTACTGATAACAAAATCAATATTTATACCAATAAAAACAATATTTAATGATCTTGTTACAGTGTTGAATTGGTAACCTTTTAGAATAAGTTTATTTAAAGGAGCGATAAGTTTACAAGGATCATTTCTAAATTTCCGGGCACGGTTAACAACATTTCTGTAAAAATTAGGATGTGCTATCCCGTTTGAAATAAGTTTTCTACAGGTACAACCAAACTTCAAAACCAAATCTTTATATCTATGGAAAAATTTAGTAAAGGTTTTAAGTAATTTATGGTAACGATATCCCTGGTTTAATAATTTACCAGTAATACATAGATTACGTTCGTTAAAATCAAAAACGTCACAACAGACACGGGAATAGCAAACGAGCTGTGAAATATAAACACCGTAAGATGGTGCCAAAGGAACATCACCATCTAAAAATGGAAAATTAACAATAGGGAATATATATATTTTAAAAAAATGCAAATTGATTTCTAAGGCTTTATTTTAACAGTTTAACCAATTTAGAAAGAATGGTGTAATAATAGATTTTTAGGTGGATTATTGAGAAAAATGTTTCCCATTAATTTTGTCTTATGTGTCTTCATGTACACTTCTCTCAGATTTGCTAGAACAATACTTTCTCAGATTTATACACTTGTGTTACTAGTCTCAAACAAGTAAACTTATTTATAAATCAAATTCCTATGTCTTATTTTTATAAATATATTTGTATCTTTAGAATTCAGGCCTGTATATCATATTACCTAGTATTGCCCAGTATTACCCAGTAAAACCCAGTAAAACCCAGGTTTTCCCAGTATTTCCCACTGGGCTGGGCAATACTCATAAAACCCAGGTTTTTGCCAACCCTGTGAAGCAGCATAATATGCCACAGAAAATTTTGGTAAGGCTTATTCACACACATTATTTTCTTCATAAAGTAAATATGAAAAAACATCTTTATTTCTTTAATTCGGGAGTGGCGTAAAACATATACAATCCTTCATTAATCATATATTAACAGCTAAAGTTTATGTTCTCCTACTTTTATTTTTCAGAACACAAATGACATCAGTCAAGACCTTTATAAAATATCAATAGAAAACTTTGTGATTTGGTATTTCAGTGAAATATGACCCAAAAAAATTACGCAAAGGGCAATGATTAATACTACAAATGTGTTCTATTTATCACCTCTTTTCCCAAGGAATATGCTTTCCAAAGAATATCAGTTTTATCAATTTTACCAAAACCATATAATTGTACAAAGCAATGCTTTCCAAGTCTAAACAATAATCTGAATAGTGTAAATTCAGATATTTTTTTGTGTCCTTTTATTATTGTCATTTTTTGAAAAATTGACAAAAATGCAATATCTATTAAGGCGATTTCAGTAAATGCTGCAAAACAAAAAATGCTATCAGAATTTTGTATGCAAGTTTCAATTTTTGCAATACCTATTCTGTTACAATTTTTACAGTAATAAAAACATCACAAAAATTTCTAAATTTACAGTTATCTCAAGTATGAGGTTAAATATAACGTCAGAAACTACAACACCACAACCTCAAGAATGCATGTGTTGTCATGCTATGTATACCCCTCTCATAAACTGATGTATCAAAAAACAGGAAGTAGGTGTCCAACAGATCGAAAAAGGAGCACACACATTACAACTCATTACTTTCAGATTTCTGACCAAATGCAGTAATTCAAATCAGTATATATATAAATATAAAATAATTCTGTTTAGTTGTACTTGAGATAAGTGTGATGAAAAATTTTAAGCTCATGCAGCATATTGATAAATTCAAAGTATCAACAAATATTTAATAGGATGTAGGATTCAGATCGATCCCAAAAAAGCTCACATGTTACAACTCATCACTGTCAAGCTGCTTACCAAAACAAGGTGAATGCAATATATCCCCCACTTTTAGAGTTAGAGGATAAAATGAAATATTATCAAAACAAGAATGGGTCCATAGTACACGGATGCCCCACTGGCACTATCATTTTCTATGTCCAGTGGACCGTGAAATTGGGGTCAAAACTCCCTTGACCAAAAACTTTAACTTGAAGTGGGACAGACTGTCAGACGGACGAATGCACAGACGAAGGAACGGACGCACATACAGAAAAACATAATGCCCCTCTACTATTGTAGGTGGGGCATTAAAAGACATTTAAAAAGTCCAATAAAATTATCAATGATAGACAATCAAGTAAACCATATGGCCACTTCAAAAATACCTTTCAAAATGGGAATAATTGAATACATCTTTACCTGTCAAAAATACCTTTCAAAAAGAGAAAAATCGAATAGATCTTTACCTGTCAAAAATACCTTTCAAAAAGTGAAAAATGGAATAGATCCTTACCTGTCAAAAATACCTTTCAAAAAGGGAATAATTGAATAGATCTTTACCTGTCAAAAATACCTTTCAAAAAGTGAATAATCAAATAGATCTTTACCTGTCAAAAATACCTTTCAAAAAGGGAATAATAGAATATCTCTTTACCTGTCAAAAATACCTTTCAAAAAGGGAATAATTAAATAGATCTTTACCTGTCAAAAATACCTTTCAAAAAGGGAATAATCGAATATCTCTTTACCTGTCAAAAATACCTTTCAAAAAGTGAATGATTAAATAGATCTTTACCTGTTTAGTAACTTCATCTGTTAACCTTTCTACTTCTGCATTGTTCACAGGACCATTGGCCGCAGGGCCAGAAACAGCTGTCTTCTCCCCCTGAAAGAAACCATTAAAAGCTGTAGTAAAGCATATACATGTATACTCATCATAGATACCAGGCTTAAATTTTGTACACGAGATATGAGTTTTGTCTAAAAAAAGATTCATCAGTGGCGCTCTAATAAAAAAAGTTAAACAAGCATTCTGTGAGTATTGCATGGCAATACATAGTCCCCTACCGGTTAAAAATTCATAACTTGAAACAAAATTCTATCTTGATCTATAACTTGTCATGGTGTAAACTATATAACAAATAAATATGTATCAAGTCAATATCTTCAAGCATGACGAAAAAAAGTGTTTAAAACTGATTATTTTAGTGAATTTTCTAAGTCCAAGGACCATAACTCTGCACAAAATCAATAGACCGGAACAAAATTCGAACTTGATCTGTAACTTGTCATGATAAAACTATATACATTGTACCAAATATCAAATCAATATTTTGAAGAATGACCAAAAAAAGTGCAGAAAAGTGATTATTTTAGTGAATTTTCTAAGTCAAAGGACCATAACTCTGCACGAAATCCTCAGACGGGAACAAAATTCGAACTTGATCTGTAACTTGTCATGATAAAACTATATACCAAATATCAAATCAATATTTTGAAGAATGACAAAAAAAAGTGCGGAAAACTGATTATTTTAGTGAATTTTCTAAGTCAAAGGACCATAACTCTGCATGAAATCATCAGACCGGAACAAAATTCGAACTTGATCTGTAACTTGTCACGATAAAACTATATACAAAATATCAAATCAATATCTTCAAGCATGAAGAAAAAAAGTGTGGAAAACTGATTTGCCGGACTGACGGATGGACAGATGGACAGACAGACAGACGGAGTGCAAACCTTAAGTCCCCTTCGACTTCGTCGGTAGGGGACTAAAAAGCCAAATAAAGTACAAATTTGTTGAGCTTTGAGGACCCAAAATTCATATATATTCTTCTTCACCATGAATAAACTTCTCATGCCTTTTTTGTTTATAATAGTTAAAATATTTCCTTTACTGACAGAAAAATTATTTACTCTTTTTTCACTAAAATCACCTTTTTTTCCAGAGGAAACTCAACATGGCATGTGATGATCACATTTAGCCAAAAGGCATATTCCTCAAAAAGGGTATAATGGGAAAATGTGCATACATTTATAAATTTGTCACACATGTGTTTTATTGGTACTAAAAATTTAATTCTTTTAACAAAATTTTTCCTGTTAGTCAAATTTAGTGAATAAAAGATATTTAGTTCTGTGAATTTACGAAATATTAAAAAGTTTTGAAACATTTGCTATAGTAATTCAGCAGTACACTGGATATGGCCTTCTTTACAAAATCTTGCAAAATAAATGAGTACTTCAGCAAATTATCTCCTTTCAGAAATATTTTGGTTTAACTAATAAAGACTACAAGCATGGCCCCAAAGAATTTTTTTTCACCTCTGAAAAATCAAATTTTGGAAAAAAATAAAAAAAAATAATTTTCTCTGGCTCACTCCTCTTTTTTCAACAGTAGGAGTTGATACTTACATACATCCAAGAATCTACAAAAATTAGCAAGAGCTTTTTGATCCTATATAATGGTATTCAAAGTGTGAGTAATTTGATCTTTCATATGGACAAGCCAAGGCTCCGTGTTGAAGACCGTACTTTGACTTATAATGGTTTACTTTTATAAATTTTGACTTGGATGGAGAGTTGTCTCATTGGCACTCATACCACATCTTCTTATATTTATATAAACTGCAGAATGAATATCACCCTATTACATAAATAAAAAAACCTTGTAACACCCTACAATTTGTCAAGCATTATTCATGCATTTTAAAAGGTCTTCAAAGTAGGTGCAATTTTATATTGCATATGATTTGCATTTGATCTTTCCTATAGTTTTAAAGGCAGGTGTTGTCTGATCTTTTAAGTGGTATTCAAAATAAGTTGCATAAGCCGACTACCTCTACAACATGAATTTCAACTTTTAAGATTTATTTAGGTAAAAATTTGTCTTCCTGTCTTAGTATTTGAAAACCATTATTTGCACTGAACAGGGGTTAAAAGCAGCATGACTTTAACAAAGGTCCAGGTCATTTCTGGTAAAGTTCATGATATGATAAGTCCAAGGGAAATTCAGCTAGGCCAGGTTTGCTTATTATTTATTTCATTGACATTCAAAATATTCATTCACATCTTTTATATTTCTTTTGTTTGAGCCATTTCAAATAGTTCAACAGTAAACATTTTATGATTAATGTGGAAATAAAGTACTTTGTCACTTTTGCTGAATAGCTAGTAAGTCATCTGATATAGTAGTTACTTATACACATAACTATGACTGAATTCAGTCTGATAAAAGCCTCAGACATTCAACCACTCTTCATTTCATCAAATATCTATTACAACACATCTCTATTTGTCTTTTCTGGTTTTAAGGATGTTCGCTACCCTTGTTTTTGAAATATATTTGGAATCCTCTAGTTTTATCCATGTAGTGCCAATAAAATATTTTGCCAGCTAACCCTTACTTTTCTTTTCATAATTTTATTACGTATTGTTTAAAAACCATTCTTAAAAATATTAATAAATCCTTGTTATTTTTTAATAGTTTTTTAAGGGAAATAGGTGTCAATGTCAAATGTATGAAAAATCTAGAGAGAATCATTTTTCAATTGCTTATATCTCAAGGACACTGATCCTTCATTTTTTCTGATGTTTAAGTTGGATTATTTATAAACTATCAATCAATAACAGTCTTTTAAAAAGCTTATTATTTTGAAACAGAGTAGCAAACATCCTTAATAGGATGTTAAGTTGTTGATTCTTTAACTTATTTTATTTAAGCGTCACTGATGGGTCTTTTGTAGATGTATGCACGTCTGGCATACAAAATCATAACCCTGGTATCTATGAAGAGTTTATTTGACATATACCCCATATCTTACTTCAGATTAATTTCTACCAAATTTTTTTTTATTTGGAGATAATTTTTCTTTAAATTTAGTTCATTTGTTTCTTGAAGACATGAGAATCTCATTTTAGTAATCCCTATTAGTTATGATGGTAGTTATATGATATATAGATGTTAAAGATGTCTATCCCTTTCAATTGTTTTTTTTTGGTTTATTTTACAATAAAATTTGCAATTTAAATCTCCTCTCTATAAACCATTGAACACATCTCCTTTATTTCATATTTATTCAACGTACATGTGTACTAACATACTGTCCAGAATCTAAGAAATTTAGCAGGTGTCTTTTGATCTTTAAAATGGTATTCAAAGGGGGTCATTATTTGATCTTTCATATGGTCTTCAAATTGGGGTCATTTGATCTTTCCTATAGTTTTCAAGGCAGGTGTTGTCTGATCTTTTAAGTGGTATTCAAAATAAGTGGCATAAGCCGACTACCTCTACAACATGAATTTCAACTTTTAAGATTTATTTAGGTAAAAATTTGTCTTCCTGGCTCCTTACCATTAGAGCTTAACAGGGGTTAAAACAGCATGATTATACCAAAGGTCCAGGTCATTTCTGGTAAAATTCATGATATGATAAGTCCAAGTTAAATTCACCCTGGCCAGTTGTGCTTACATTTGTTTCATTGAAATTCAAAATATTCAGTCGTGCAATTTATTTTACTTTTGCATGAAATGTTTCAAATAGTTTATCAGTTAACATTTCACAAATAATGTGAAAATAAGTGACTGTGACTTTTGGTGAATAGACAGTAAGGCATCTGACATAGTAGTTACTTCTACAAAAAACCATGACCAAGTTCAGTCTGGTAAAAGCCTCAGTTTCCAAAAACTCTGCAATTCATCAAATATCTAATAATATAATGCTCTATTTGTTTTTTACGGTTTTAATAGGATGTTAAGTTACCATTTCTGGTAGACAGTAAGGCATCTGACATAGTAGTTACTTTTACAAATAACCATGACAAAATTCAGTCTGGTTAAAGCCTCAGATTTTAAAAAAATTGTGCAATCCATCAAATATCAAATAGAACAATGCTCTATATGTTTTTTTACAGTTTAAATAGGATGTTCAGTTACCATTTCTTTATTATTAGTTATGGTGGTTGTGATATGAGCAATCTAAATCTCTTCTCTATAAACTGCATAATAAATTAAGCCTTTTAATATATATAAATAGCAAAACCTTATGATTGTCAAAATCAAACGTGGTTGAATTATTAACTTGCAAGATAATAATAATACATCAGCAATGTTTTTGAGCTTATTTTTACAAAATTGAACCAAGCTTACTGCTAATTGCGAAATATTATTTCATAATTCCACTTAAATGTTTAAAATAAAAAATTAAAAATTTTGATTTATTGTCAACTTCCTAGCTAATGGCCTTTTTTAAATTAAAATTCTGACTTTTGACATTAAACTGAATTGAAGTCAATGACGTATTAAATGTATGTAAGAGATACCTCCTTTCTTCAGAAGGTTGCTTTATCCCCTAAGATGATTTCTTTCACGAAGTAACAGGATTGTGGGTCACATACTATTTGAAAAACAGGAGGTTGCTTTATCCCCCCAAGATGATTTCTTTAAAGAAGTAATATGATTGTGGGTCACATAGTATTTGAAAATCCAAATATAGTTTATAAGAATGACATTTACTTGAGATTGACCTAAGACTGAAATGGTCTCCTGGCTAAAAACCCTGCTGCCTTACTTACCTCTTTCAAAAATCATTGAACATTTTGAACAGTCATCAATGTTCACCTAGCCTTTAGCTAAGATCTTAAAAATTAAACATTATTAAACAAGCTGATTATTAGAAAGTCAAGTAAGATAGTATGTTTTCATTCTGACACCAAAATCCTGTTATGAAATTATCTTAATTGTAAAGATATTCTTATATATCTAATTTCTATTATGACCTGGTTTTATTTCCTCATTAGAGTTTCAGAAATTTAACAATATTTTCATTTTAACACCAATTACTTATTTTATCATTAATTTTATGACAAATAATATACTGCTCCAATAATGCAAACAAATATTTTCACCTAACTTCACCTTATCACAGTCTTACAAATTTGGTTTAGGGCTACAGCTGTATATTACTGTAAACCGGGAAATTTTCACGCTGTCTTTTTTTCCGATTTACCAACAAAATCTAGATTCACATTGTTTTGAATTCGCGATCACCCGGTGTCCTATATAAGTTTTTCATAAATGATTTGGAAACTGTACAGTTTAAATACATGTATTTAAATCAAGTGATAAAACCAATCAAAAATCCTTTTGTCAGTTCAGATTTAAAATTATTAGTCATATTTGCTTGTAAAAACACATTCACAATAAACAGAGAGAAATGACCTAATTAAGAGTGAATTAAATGCTGACAGAATTACTGCTAATTAATCAATCTTTTGACCTGATTGTTCTGTGCAGCAGATACAATGGGTAATCATTTCAAAACTGATTGACAGGTGTCATTTACATAACTGTAACGATAGTTGTTTATTTAGCAATGTCCACTTGCTGGAGATGTCGTCCATGTAAATAAGACTATCATGAGACAAAGTTTTGATTTCTAACATTGACTTTCCTTTAGAAATAAAGTTATTTATCGCTATTTTACGATTTTTTCCTTTGATCTTGCTGACTGATAATTTCCTTTCTCAGCGGAGTCGAATGATATGAAAACGGAGTCAAGTGATATGAAAATTATCGCTAGAAACTAAGGGCGCACGTGCCGTTGTCAAGGAAATTAACAACGTCTTCATAGGTAAAATAGCGATAAACAGATTATCATTGGTCATCTCAACTCGATTGCTTTTCTCACTTTCGCCGAACCGGCTCAAGCGAGAAAATCAATCTCGTTAAGATAACCAACGATAATCTATAAGTATTGTGGAAAAGATCTGTCGTCTGTAAAACCAATGTTGCAAATGAGTCTCTACATATCCTATTGACATACGGTCATGTATGAGATTCATCTTTGTGATCAGGATTTCCTTAAAATATTCGCGGTCATTTTATTTTTCTCGCATCAACTCTTACCGCGAAAGAGTGAAAATAAAAGTGCAGCAAAAATTTCCCTATTTACAGTAAGTTAACCCCGTCAATTATCATTCTAAACTACTGTGGATTGAGCAATGGTCAGACAAAATGGTGATGTCATAGTGAAAGGTGCCATTCCGTACAATTTTCTCAAAATGTAAACAAAGGAATCAATAATTAATGAAACAAAATTTAAGAGCTCACAGTTTATTTATTTTTTTTTGTCAGGCCAAATAATACTCTCATTTACCACAGACACAATCTACTGATATCTAAGAAAACATACCTTTTTTGCCTTTGTCTCAGGGGCTGGCTGTCCAGCAAACATCTTTTTAAATTCCTCTATTTTACAAGCTTCTATTTTCTGGAACAGAGGACTTGGCTGCCAAAAAAAAATAAGATTATCTGAAATTTATTCAGTTGACTAAGACTTCTACTTACTGTATATCAAATAAGCATTTTATAATTGGGCCAAAAACAATATATGTATGTTTCCTATCTCCTAAACAACCTTAAGTTTGATTGCCAACCCTTAAAGATCTTGTTGCCTCTTCAATTAATTATTCAAGAAATATCATATTGCGTTCTTTAAGTAGATTATTCAGTCAAATTTGTAATAGGATTGACCAAAATCAAGTAAAAAAGTTGTCATTTACATATGTACCATCATGCATGCACCAATTTCCTGAAGTGTTGTGTAAATCAAGATCATACTTGGAGAAAACATGTAATGTCACCAGATTTATAAAACGCAAAAAAAACCTGACCTGCCTATTTTTCTGGAAGGAGACAGGAAACGAACATACATTTTTTGCCTTACTTTCTGTTTCATTGATATATACCAGTATGTTTTGTCCCATAGCAAATACTGTAAATCCGATCTGATGCCCAATAAACAGGGAGACTACATTCAAATGATTTTTTTGTCTTCCATGTATCAACATGTTATCAACAACAGAGGATAGTCTATAATATTGTAGGAAAATAAAAAGATTATTTTTGGACTACTTCCAAATCAATATCAAATCACAGATTTTGTCAAGAGTATCACCTACTACACAGTGTTACCAAAACTGCTTTTCATATTAACAGCAGGCAGAAAGTAAACTCAGTGTTATGTTAACAGCTATTTCAGGAATCATACTAAGATTAAAAAAAAAAAAAAAAGACATATATTTGACCATGCAAAACTTGCCTGTCCTTTTTCCTTTTCTAACACAAATTTTCCTTGATGTAAATGACAAAATAAAGAAATATGGTATAAATAAATAGCCAAATTGTCAAAGAATGAAAAATTGTACCTAAATGAATTCTCAAGGAAACTCTAGTATGTGACAAAATTTTGCTATACTCCCATTACTTGTCTTTAAAAATTTTGGCATCATAAAATGATTAAGTGATAGATCAGAGGACTCCAAAATCTACACTTCACCTATTTTTGCTCTCATTGTTCAAAAGAATTTGATTTCAACACATCAGCAATTGAAAGACATGTCCTCCACAACTGAAGTTAAAAATTTATATGTATAAAAGTGGTGTGAAAGTTTCCTACCTTTCCAATTTTATGCCCAGGTGGCAGGTGGCATACAAATTCTCTATACACTACATTAGAGTCTGATGGTGTGTTTAACTGTCTCTGTATAGTCTGACTTGTCTCTGGCATATATGGTTGTAGTAACACCGACAAAAGATTGGCAATGTTGACAGCTAAACTAACAACTGTTCCCGATCTTGACCTATAGATAGAGTATACAACTTAAAAGGTGGATCAGAGAATATATGTTTACATGTAATATCTTTATATAAAGTAATAGTTACTGCAGTTTTAACATATTTTATCAACTATGTCATCTTGGTTATAAAACAAATACAATATCTATGTACCTTCAATGACCCAAATTAAGACGGAAAACAGTGGGAACATACAAAACTAGTTGAAAACATAGTTGCCAACTGACATGATATTCGCGTGTAATACACGCTTTTTCAACGGTTTACACGCGAAAATTTTGTCACATGGCGTGTACACGCGTTTCGCCACTTTACACGCAATTACACGCTTTTTCGTTGTTTTGATTTTTTGGTCGTTAGTGATATCGCGGTTCTCGGGTTTTTCATTAGTAGACAAAAAAATACCGAAAATTTCGAAGTAATTGTATCGTCGCCATTGTTTATTTTTCTGTATGGACGAACAGCAAAAGCCCTTAAGGTAAGTAGTTTGCGATTAGTTTTTACGATTTTGTGACTTTCTTTCTTTCAAATTCACTTAGGGGAAATGTCGACAGAAATAGTTCGCTTTCAGGACCTGTACCGTCGTCTAAAGAGCCGATTGCTTAGCGAAAACGATGTGTACGTACGGTATCGGGTCCGTGATTGGGCGCGAACAGACCCGGATTCTGTACGTACCAAGATAAATTTTAAGATTTACAAATCATATTTGGGAGTTCAAGTTTAAATTATTGAGAGAAGAGTAATGCATTGTGCACCCTATGTTGCAATCATAACAATACATGTGAGAGGAGAACTACAATGTAGCGATTTGATTAAGCATTTAACGTGCTTAACGGTAATCAAATAATAAAATAATTTTCTTTTTCAGTTTCAAATCTTGCCAACAGATTTCCACAGGCCAAAGGGGATGGAAATATCACGAAACTGTTGGATCAGTTCTCATAGTACCAGCTGTCTTCTGATGATCTTCCCAGTTTTGACCAGACAAAAGCCTCAGAGACTATAGCAACATATATAGTTCGTTGGGAGCAATGTCAAAGATAATAGATGACATTTTAGATGGCAAAAAAACGTTATGACACTCTTTCAAAGCTTGGTCAAGCTATTTAAGTTCAGCCAATTATCAATACTGACTGTGAGAGAACATTTTCAATTATAAAGAAATCTACACTGAATTCTGATCAGAACTCGACAATGATATATTGTGTGCCTTGTTATCAAGTAAATGTAATCTTACTGGCAGTTGTTCTGAATATATGCCTAAGCCTAGGGTGTTGCTTTAAAAGCAGCAAAACAGACCACAAAATTTACTCTAGAATATTGTTTTATTATATATTAACATGATTAACAAATTTGTATAATCATGATAATGTGAAATTATGAACATTGTTCATATAAAAGAGTCCGCATCTTCGTCGCACGTTTTCACACGCTTTTTGACATGTCATGTCATGTCATGACATGATTTCTCATTGTCAGAGGTTGGCAAGTATGGTTGAAAAATGTTGATGTGTCTGTCCGAAGCCAGGAACCACATTAACAGTAGTCTTTAGTGGTGAAATTGAAATACTGTAGACTCAGAAATTACTGCATATTTTTAATAATACCATTTTTTTTTTTAAATATCAGAATTTAGAATTAATTACTTATATCTTTAACACTAATTTATTCTAATTCGACAAATTCCAAGTAAATGTCTTTTTGATTGGAATGTTTCACATTTCAGTAAACATTTAATGTTCATACTAAGGCTTTCATGAATAAATTTCCAAATTATACAATTTTTCATTTATAAGTTAGGCTATAATAATAAATGGGCACTTGTAAACAACTTACTTGTCCTCTGCACTTCCTTTAACTAAGACCCAAGGTTTGTTGGACTGCATAAACTGGTTCCCTAATCTGGATATACTCATTATGTTACGTATGGAGTCTCTCAATCTAAAATATAGGAATGTATAGATCTACTAAATGCAAACAAAATGTCTCAATTCTTACATGTGAGTTTCTCCAAATTACAAGTCATAAGCAGTATGTTTTAATTTGACATCACATTTTACCTTAAAGTATGTCTCTGACAGTTTTAGGTTTTTGATTAAAAGAGAAAATTTTGTTTTTAGGTTAAAAAAAAAATGAACTCATTTTCCAATTTGCATTTGCACTGATCACATTGTTAACTTGACTGGTTTGACTTCAGTTTGTGAGGTAAAATTTCTGACCATTTTAACAGTTTTATCTGATAAAACAAACTGCAATTTGAGCTATATATAGTTTTATTTAAAAAATATACTTACATTGCCTGTTCCATATTATCAATGTAGGTTTGTAACTCTCTGTTTATTAAGGCCAACAGTTCCTTATCTTCATCTCTAAGATTCATTTCCTGAATAACTCCACCAAAGTTGTCACTAAGAAACTTCAATCCCCTACCAAAACATAATTTTTTTCTTACTATCAACATCAACACTATGTATTTTTTTTTTTTTTTCGACTTTAAAAAAACATATTGGCATTTCTTTCTTAAAAAATATTGTATGAACATCA
Organism: Mytilus coruscus; assembly: GCA_017311375.1. Taxonomy (NCBI): domain Eukaryota; kingdom Metazoa; phylum Mollusca; class Bivalvia; order Mytilida; family Mytilidae; genus Mytilus; species Mytilus coruscus. Next base: position 118,987,016 of record CM029596.1, on the reverse strand, counting down.
TATACTATGTAATTTTATTAAAAATAATTATATTGAGAAACCTCAATGCATGTAGCCTATAAAATGAAGTATTTTTCTTCTTTTACTTGTGTATGCCTCTTGATATTGCTATTTTCTACACAGTTACAATTATCACTGATTTTATTTTATATATGGTGAACCAACACTTGAAGGAGTAATCGTGCGGTTGGGTAATAGTGGGTGGATACCGCAAGGATATTTTAGTTGAATTACTCCAGATCTTGACTTTTATTTTAAATACATCAATTTTACTTGGTTTCATAAGATTCAGGTTTACCTGTTAATGAAGTTTCCAAGATTGTTTAGAAGTTCACTGTTATTTTTCAACAAGAAATCATCCCAACTGAAGCTGCTATCCTGTAATGAAAATTATACCTCAAAATTATATTTCTGATGTAATTGGTCCAGACTTAAAAATAAAATTATTAACAAAAGTGTCCATTGAAAATGTATTCAAGTGTCATTTCATAAAACAGATTTTACGAACCGTAGGCTTACTGATTACAATATATTAAATTGAACTGATCGTAATAAACCAAAATTATAAATTTCCAACATTTTTCAGTATATAGACATATTTACAATTGTAGTCAAATTTGTCAGCCATTACCAAAAATCTCACAACTTTTAACTTTCCCCCTAGGGTAAACTGACAGTTACCTATGTTACAAAATCTGTATATTCCAATTAAAGGTAGTTGTATTAATTTTTCATTATTATTTATATTCAATAGAGCAGTACAAAAAACAAATGACTGACACTTAACCAGGTCTACAGTGCCTCCTTGATTATAAAACTTTACTTGTTGTCCTTTAAGAGGGTGGTAAAGAGGGGTGCTTGCACGGAAAAAACGTGAAATAAGACATAATTTCACGTTGAACATGAAATAATTTCTGTCATGAACGTTGCACGAAAAATAAAGACTTTGATGTGAACCTTTTGTGACTGAGTCACTGTCTTTTTGTATATATAAACTCTCTGTGTTACTTGATATTCCCGATTTAGTATACACATTTATGATATAAATGGTTTACGGCTTTTAAAAAAGTATTTCTTGACGATCCCTGCCAAGTGTTTGAATTTTATTTGAAAAATATCGAGCACGCAAAATAAGCATTTGAAAATCACGATGCACGTAAAATTAAATAAGCAGAACATGTTGAACGAGGCACCTGTCTTGCACGACTGAACGTCAAATAAAAAGTAATAAAATGCTCGCAGGGCGCAGCTTGATACGACCGCAGAGGTCGAACCCTGAATAGTTGGGGCAAGTATGGACACAACATTCAAGCTTGATACAGCTCTGAATTTGGATTGTGATTAAACATTTGACACAGCATAGGTTTCTGACACAGAATGAATGTGGTCTAAGAACTTAAAATTTTAAATTGGACATTCACCTATTATGGTCCAATATCCAAAATCTAAATACATGGTTAGATTCAGCATATCAAAGAACCCCAAGAGTTCTATTTTACATGAAATCAAACAAAGTTTAATTTTGGACCCTTTTGACCTCAATGTGGACAAAGTTGATAACGGGCCCAAAATCAAAAATCTAAATACATGGTTAGATTCAGCATATCAAAGAACCCCATATATTCAATTTTGTTGAAATCAAACAAAGTTTAATTTTGGACCCGATTTGGACCAACTTGAAAACTGGGCCCATAATCAAAAATCTAAATACATGTTTAGATTCAGCATATCAAAGAACCCTATGAATTCAATTTTGTTAAAATCAAACTAAGTTTAATTTTGGACCCTTTGGACCTTAATGTAGACCCATTTGAAAATGGGACCAAAATTAAGAATCTAAATACACGGTTAGATTTGGCATATCAAAGAACCCCAATAATTAAATTTTGATGAAATCAAACAAAGTTTAATTTTGGACCCTTTTGACCTCAATGTGGAAAAAATTGATAACGGGCCCAAAAATCAAAATCTAAATACATGGTTAGATTCAGCATATCAAAGAACCCCATATATTCAATTTTGTTGAAATCAAACAAAGTTTAATTTTGGACCCGATTTGGACCAACTTGAAAACTGGGCCCATAATCAAAAATCTAAATACATGTTTAGATTCAGCATATCAAAGAACCCTATGAATTCAATTTTTCTTAAAATCAAACTAAGTTTAATTTTGGACCCTTTGGACCTTAATGTAGACCAATTTGAAAACGGGACCAAAATTAAGAATTTAAATACACGGTTAGATTCGGCATATCAAAGAACCCCAATAATTCAATTTTTGATGAAATCAAACAAAGTTTAATTTTGGACCCTTTGGACCTCAATGTGGACCAATTTAAAAACGGGGCCCAAAATCCAAAAACTTTATACACGATTAGATTCAGCATATTAAAGAACCCCAAGAGTTCAAGAATAAAACCCCATTGAAATTGGTCAAGAAATAAGCAATTTATACAAAGTATCTTCTTTTGCACAATACTGTGCAATTGAATATTTCTTGCAATTGCGCAATACTGTGCAATTGAATATTTCTTGCAATTGCGCAATACTGTGCAATTGAATATTTCTTGCTATTGCGCAATACTGTACAACTGACAATTTCTTGCTATTGCGCAATATTGTGCTATTGGATATTTCTTGCTATTGCCCAATACTGTGCAATTGAAGATTTCTTGCTATTACGCAATACTGTGCAATTGAAAATTTCTTGCTATTGCACAATACTTATTATATAATAATTTACACTTCCTGTTAGGTGTGTATCTCCTGCCATATCATTATTATTTGCTTTTAAATATAAATCAGAAATAACCAACTTAAAATGGAAAATTTTAAAAGAAAAAAGGAAAAAAGAAACCCCCAAATTTTTGAACCCCTTATGATTCATCACCCCAAACTCAATCCCAGCCTTCCTTTGAGATATAGTACCTTGCAGTACAATTTCAGAGAGATCCATACACTTGAACACAAGTTATTGGCTGGAAACTAGAAAATGCTTATTTTGGCCCTTTTGGCCCCTAATTCCTAAACGTTTCAGGCAATTACCCCAAACTCAATTCCAGCTTTCCTTTGTGATATGGAACCTTGTAGTACAATTTCAGAAAGATCCATACACTTACACACAAGTTATTGTCTGGAAACTAGAAAATGCTTGTTTTTGCCCTTTTTGCCCCTAATTCCTCAAGTTTCAGGCAATTATCCCCAAACTCAATTCCAGCTTTCCTTTGTGATATGGAACCTTGTAGTACAATTTCAGAAAGATCCATACACTTACACACAAGTTATTGTCATGAAACTAGAAAATGCTTGTTTTTGCCCTTTTGGCCCCTAATCCCTAAAATTTTGAGGCAATTACCCCAAAATCAATCCAAGCATTCCCTTTGTGATATGGAACCTTGTGGTACAATGTCAGAGAGATCCATACACTAACACACAAGTTATGTCTGGAAGTTACAAAATGCTTATTTTGGCCCCTTTTGGCCCCTAATTCCTTAACTGTTGGTACCATAACCCCAAAATCAATCCCAACCTTCCTTTTGTGATATTGAACCTTATGGTAAAATTTCATAGAGATCCATTCACTTAAACTAAAGTTAGAGTGCGAAAACCAATGCGTCTTCGGACGACGGCGACGACGCCGGACGACGACGGACGCCGACGACGGCGACGACGGCATTTAACGGCGAGCGCCAACATCATACCAATATACGACCACAAAATTTTTTGCGGTCGTATAAAACACGTTGAACGTGAAATAAAAGACGGCGATCATGTTGCACGAAAATAACCCTTTACCATCCTCCTTTAAGAATTGAAATAACTCATATTTGTTTTTGTTTTGAAATGGATAACATTACTTGCTCAAATGTTCACCCCTCCCTTGTCCTTAGAATAAAACTTTGCTTGAATCACGTTTACTATCTAAAATTTCAATCAAACTTATGCCTCCAATTAATTCTGTGAGTATTTAAGGAATAAAGTAGCAAGTGACAGCACAATTTTAGCAAAAGATCTCCATGCAAAAAAAGCTATATCACTTGCTTTCATATCATTTGAATCTAAGTGAATCTAAGATCACTGTTTAAATATCAAAATCAAAAACTAAACCAAGGACATGTCATCTTACTTGGGTGTAAAACAACTCACTGAATATCAATGAAAATTACTTGAGATTTTTGACTAATATTTTACCTGTGATTCTGGTCTGACATACAGTAAGTAAAATCTAAAGATATCAGCAGGTAACCCTGTGTCCTTAGCTTGGTTTCCAAACACACCTGTTCCACGACTTTTGGAAAATTTGCCATCCTCGTAGTTCAGATACTCTAGCGGAAGAAAAGCAAATTATCCTTACATGTAATATGTTGTATTAAAAGCAACCTTTAACTTGCAATGACATTGACAAGTAATCCCGATTTCATATTTACAGCTATTCGATTTACACATTATAAATATGACCACCCATTTGCTTGTTTATATCTTTAACTTTCAATGAAATTGATATTGACAATTCTAATATTACACTCTTCTTTCGCTTTGGAAACAAAGCCATGTTCTAATTCCAATAGAACATAAGCTGCATGTGTTTGACATTACAATTGAAATTGCAATGTCAGTTGTATTTTGAACAATGCTGGAGATGAAAATGGATATTTGTGTTGGTGTTGCTTTATAGGAAATTAAATAAAATCATTTTAAAAGCAAGTTGTATCTGTTCATTTTTCCTATTAGAATCAAAATAAAACTAATGCTCAGTAAACATGTATTATTGGTCAATTTCGAAGTACAAAAGTTCTAAATTTTCCTATTAGAATCAAAATAATGCTAATGCTCAGTACAAAGATATTGACCAATATAATGTTCACCGATGTTAAAATGAGCATAGAGCATATATGGCATGAAAGAATTATTTCGTAAGTAATCCCTATTTCATATTTAGAGATATTCTTTTCTCCTTTTTCTCTCTTAAATATCGAGTTGAAATAATTAAAACCATGGCCTTCAAATCAGCAACCAGATTACACAGTTTTTACCTTCAGAGACACATTTCTATCATCAAACAATATTAAAATATTTTTTTATATGATTAAAAGGTTAATCTGAAGTTATTAACTTTTATTAAATTTGGAGAGTTTCTTATTAAAAATATACTATTGTCCTGCTAAATGTTATTTTTTAGTCATTATCACACTTCTGAAGGAAACTTACAGTAACTATTCATTAACACTTTTAAATGGAAACCTTTATTTGCATTTTCTTTTTATATATATTAATCTTTTCAATTTATATATATTTAAACAATTTACACATTGTGTATCTGGATAATTTAAAGGGCCTTCAATATTGACAGAGTATGTTTTAGAGAGAAAAAAAATGGCCGTTTTGGCAACAACAAAAATTGGACAGTTTATTGCTAAAGGGTAACCAATTTTATCACTAGATAATTCACTTATTTCAGGGAAAACTCAAATGATTAAATCTTATTTAACATGAAAAACAAATCTAATGTTTTACCCATTTATTATATAAAATAGTAGAATGACAATTTATGATGTCAAAACAGCACATTGTCTAAATGTTATATTTATTACAGCACAAGAAGTCTGAATACTTTGCACTGTAAAACCAATGTTGTCTTTCTGATCTGAATAATTACTAAACTGTTTTAGGGTGGAATTTAAATTCCAGTTAACATTCATAATGGGATCTAAATATAATCCCTGTAAAATGTTGACAATAGAATTGCAGTAAGAACTGTTCATTCTTATTATCTATTGTCTTTGTCAACCCAATAAGGGAATACGTCACATATTGTACCTTCCTTTTTTTTTTATTTGTTTTAACAACATTTATTTCCATGTCAAACCAAACCGACATAAGTATTGTTCAACTCGGTTTTCAGTAAAATGAGCCATTGAAAATATATCTGATTATGTGAAAGTTTCGTTGAAATCCATTCTTTGATTTAAAAGAAATTGATTTGGATGGACGTACAACCCAAACACTATATACAGTCAACTCTCGTTATCTTGAAGTCAGCCAGACCAGAGAAATATTTGAGATACCCGTTGTTCCACTCAAATGAATACCTGAAGTTTGACAGACCAAGGGACACAACTCTTACTTAGCTTGGTAAGGCTAAAATAAATCCATATGCATATGGGTAGGAGATCAAAATTCTGCTCTGAGATCGATATATCTGTATGTTATGGTCTATTATATTAATAAATTTATATGATTTGTTGTCTCTTATTTATTTCTTTGTACAGTTACCATTTTTTTGCCGTGGTTTTTACCCGAATGAGTAATTTCCAATCTATCTTCGCGTGATTTAATGTTGCAGAAATTGATCATCTTCGTTTGCAAGAAATTTTAGAATAATTAGTTTTCTTTTCATTTTCCTTTTATTTCAATCTTTTCTGCAAGAAAAAATACAAAAGGATTAAAGAAACCGATTGAGTAGTTATGGGTTGACCACTCAGTCTAAAATCCTACTTTATGCACAACCAAGCTCATTAATGTATGATAATAGTTTATTATTTTTAAAACATTTTAAATAATTTTTCATAAACTATAACAATGTATCACTAATTATTTATCATGGTGATCAAAGATAATCTTAGGTAAACACATTGACATTAATCAATACAGTGGTCAGTGACATGAAATTTAATTACAGGTGTATTGTCAGATGAACTCTTCAATCCATTTAAATCCCCAAGATCATGTTTTGACATAATGTGTATAAGTTTGGGTTAAATAATGCCATTTGAATGCTTTTGCAAACTTTGGGAACGTAAATTTGGTTCGAGTCAACCGAAATATTGACATATCCAATTTCGACTCATCAGGAGTTGAAATACATATTTTCTATGGAACAAAGCAGGGAACACGGGAAAACTTCAACTCATCAGAAATTTTGAGTCATTCTAGTTCAAAACAACGAGAGTTAACTGTACCTGCACTTATTTAAGCTAGATATATATATATAAGTAAACAATTTTTTTAATGTAATCATCAACCATTTAAAGGTCAAAATGCAAGAAACCTCTTTCAAAACTGAATTGATTACACAATTTAAGCAGTCATTTCCTATATCATATAATTAGGTAAATAAATATTCTTATCATACAAAAAACAGTTACCAAGAACTTAACTCATACTTGATTTGTCAAATAATTTTCCGGCTAATTATCTGCAAGGATTTGATTTGATTTTTGGTGTTTTTACGCCACTTTTAAGAACCGCTTTTGGGCTATTTCGTGGTGGTCAGTTTTTACTGGTGGAGGAAGCCGGAGTGCCGGAGAAAACCACTGACCTTCGATAGGGAAAAACTGACAATCCTAGTCAATTTAGATTGAAGTCGAGTGCACCCGCTCGAGCGGGGTTCGAACTCACAACCTCAGTGTTGACTGGCTAGTGATTATAGTAGTAACTACTTAGACCACTCGGCCACAGAGGCCCCCTTATCTGCAAGGAGAACTAACAATAACAAAGAATACTATAATTGTTATCAAATGAAATATGGCAAATCATATAATATTTTTAGGTCAAACAGGTGTCAAATTACCAACATTTCAAAGTAAACTGAAATCAAATATGATCTTAAAAGAGCTTAATATTTACATGGGGATCATGAAAATCTTTAATTCTGCTTTTAGTACACACAATATTATGTAAGTAGTAAGTCTGAAGATTTTTTTGTAGCTGTCTATATTTTCTGCATATCTATTATAGTTTATGAATTGGTCAAAAATCTTCTTTTAAGGGCAATTAATAGACTATTTTCATATTACCGACTTTTGACTCCGGATTATATAATTTTTCGACAGGTTACCTTTTCTGTGGTTAGACATCCTGGTACTCGGTCAAGTAAGAGCGACCAAAAGAAAAAAAAATCAAATACATAATCCGTGCAATTTGAGGGGAAAGTTTTCTGTTTTCTGATGATTTTATCATGTTAAGAAAATATAAAGCAGTTAATTTTCCCCATAAATTGTATAGATTAAAAGCTTGATTTTTCTTTTTTACGTAGCTCTTACTTGACCGAGTACCAGGATGTCTTACCACAGAGTTGGTAACCTGTCGAAAAAAAATAAACTCCGGAGTCAAAAGTCGGTAATATGAAAAAGGTCTATTCCTGTAATGAATGGTCTAATAATTGAGGTGGAAAATGGAAATAAGGCAGAATTTGACATGTTTGCCCCTGTCAGCATTTTCTATCGATTATGGTTTTAAAGATATAAGACAATCATTTTACCCTTATGTTGGTTGATTGACAGTTACAAATAAACAAACTTTGTACCTGATTCCTTTAAGGATCAATCAGCCCAAGTTTGGTTGAAATGGTGCAGTGATTTAAGAGAAGATTTTGGACAAAAATTACAATTATTTATAATGGATGATTCATCATCATGACAACCACAAATACTAAGTTATAGTCCATAAGGCCAGGTGAGCTAATTATGAGGTCAAAGGCAACTAACAAAAGCAAGATGCATACTAAAGACCATTAAAACAGTCATATGTAAAAATGGCTTATCTAATCCTCCTACTTTCTTAAATATCAAGATTAGTAAAAATAGTCATTGCTGCTTTAGCACAGTCATTTGCCACCAGATCAGGAACCTTTTTTTCTACCATCAGACATTTGCCATACACCATAAACTTTAAAAAAAAATGTCTATATGATTTAAAGGTTACTGTCCAAGTTATTAGTATTTATTCAATAGATTTTCTAATTTACAAATTATCCAAAGATCAACATCAAATCCCTTTACAGATCACTGCAAAAATTCTGAAGGTCAATATCAAAGCAATTAATTGTCACATTTGATGGAATATTTGTCCCTTCATGGACACTTTAATTGGTAATCTGTTTTTGCCTGTATTCTATCCTACATATGATGAAGCATTTTTCATAACCTTATCAGTTAGATCTATATCTAGTTATAAATGGTATTCAATTATCAAACACCTAAAGATTTTACACATTTTAAGGCCATCTTTAAACAATACTAGATTAGAAAACAGACAAGGGCAAATATTATATTTGTTAGTAGCACAGAAACAAATAATAAATATTGATGCAAACAAAGCAAAACATTTGCTTTTACAGTTTCTCACTATCTTGAGTAGTTTCAACCAAACACTTAAAATATTTATAAGTAGGCGACTGACAATTTCAGCCATAGTGACTATTTGTAGATCTTTTACTGCTGATCATTTCTGATGTTTATAGTTTATCTCTATCCATAATGGTTTTCAAAATAAAAGCCAATAAAATGCTCCGCTGGGCGCAGCTTGATACGACCGCAGAGGTCGAACCCTGAACAGTTGGGGCAAGTATGGACACAACATTCAAGCTTGATACAGCACTGAATTTGGATTGTGATTAAATATTTGACACAGCATAGGTTTCTGACACAGAATGAATGTGATCTAAGAATTAAATTTTTTTTATTCAAACCATATCATTAGTATTTGCTTTTATATATAAATCAGAAATAACGAATTTAAAATGGAATATTTAAAAAAAAAAAAAGAAAAAAAAGAAGAAAAAAATCCCTCCCCAAATTTTTGAACCCCCTTATGATTCATTACCCCCAAACTCAATCCCAGCCTTCCCTTTGTGGTATTGTACCTTGCAGTACAATTTCAGAGAGATCCATACACTTGAACACAAGTTATTGTCTGGAAACTAGAAAAAATGCTTGTTTTTAGGTCCCTTTTTGGCCCCAAACTCCTAAACGTTTAGGGCATTACCCCAAACTCAAACCCAGCTTTCCTTTGTGATATGGAACCTTGTAGTACAATTTCATAAAGATCCATAAACTTACACACAAGTTATTGTCCTGAAACTAGAAAATGCTTGTTTTTGCCCTTTTGGCCCCTAATTCCCAAAATTTTGAGGCAATTACCCCCAAAATTAATCCCAGCCTTCCCTTTGTGGTATGGTACCTTGCAATACAATTTCAGAGAGATCCATACACATGAACACAAGTTATTGTCTGGAAACTAGAAAAATGCTTATTTTTTGCCCCTTTTTGGCCCCTAATTCCTAAACGTTTCAGGCAATTACCCCCAAACTCAATTCCAGCTTTCCCTTTGTGATATGGAACCTTGTAGTACAATTTCAGAAAGATCCATCGCTTACACACAAGTTTTTGTCATGAAACTAGAAAAAAAGCTTGTTTTTTGCCCCTTTTTTGGCCCCTAATTCCTCAAATTTTGAGGCAATTACCCCCAAAATCAATCCCAGCATTCCCTTTGTGATATGAAACCTTGTGGTACAATGTCAGAGAGATCCATACACTAACACACAAGTTATGTCTGGAAGTTACAAAAATGCTTATTTTTGGCCCCTTTTTGGCCCTTAGTTCCTTAACTGTTGGTACCATAACCCCAAAATCATTCCCAACCTTTCTTTTGTGGTATTGAACCTTATGGTAAAATTTCATAGAGATCCATTTACTTAAACTAAAGTTAGAGTGCGAAAACCAATGTGTCTTTGGACGATGACGCCGGATGACAACAACGACGCCGGACGACGACAACGACAACGACGACGCCAACGTCATACCAATATACAACCGCAAAATTTTTTTGCGGTCGTATAAAAATAAGAAAAATAGGTAAAAATCATTATCTTAGGCCAATTTGTTCATATGATTAAAATGTTACTCTCAAAGTTATTAACATTTACTAAATAGGAGTTTCTAATTTACAAATTATCCAAAGATCAACATTAAATTCATCTACAGATCTTTTTCTGCTGGTAGAAATCGTCATTTAAGGCAAATTTGTCCATATGATTTAAATGTTACTCTCCAAGTTATTAGCAATTAAGCTGCGACGAATAGAAATCAATCTTGTGCAAATTAATATCAATACATTTGTTAACTTATTTCGGGTTGAAACAATCTCCTGGCAAAGTCTGCAACTGTTTGAAAATTGAGTTGATATAAGAACTCTACAAAACATCTTTTATTTCGCCTTTGAGTTTTTCCAAAATCAATCAAGTCTTATACATGTATATGTGCACTTGCATAAGGTCGATTTCTATCTGACGCAGATCATTTATTAAATAGGAAAGTTTCTAATTTACAAATTATCCAAAGATCAACATCAAATCCATTTACAGATCTTTTCCTACTGGTACATGTATAAATCATCATTTCAGGTCAATTTAAATGTTACTCTCTAAGTTATTAGCATTTACTAAATGGGAACATTTCTAATTTACAAATCATCCAAAGATCAACATCAAATCCCTTTATAGATCATTACCAAAATTCTGAAAGTTAATATCAGATCAATTGTCACATTTCAGGGGATACTTATCGCTTCATGGACACTTTAAATGGTAATCTTTCTTTTGCCTTCATTCTATCCTTCATATGACAAATCTTTTTTCATAACCTTATCTGTTTAATCTATATCTAGTTATATTTGGAATTCAATTATCAAAAGATTTAACACATTTTAAAGCCATCTTTAAACAAATATCATCCAATAATTTGGTCAATTGGGCAACAAGCTAATCTTGCAATTCTGAACATTTCTGCCCTTGTCAAGATTTTTTTTTTCTATAATGCATGGTTTTCAAGATTATAAACCAGGGTTTTCAAAAGTTTTGGAATTAGGAGGCACCCATAAGTAAAGTAGACTATAACAGACAAGTAAAGTGAGGCAAAAAATATTAGGTGAGGGGTCTGTTTGAGGTTGCTAAAATCTTTTCATCACTTTATGAAATTGAAATGTTTACATCTGGCCACAGTAGACTGGATATTATAGCCTTCTGTCAGCATAACTTGATTAATTTATGATTTTGATACAGACCAATCAGAATTGCTGATAAATAAATAGATTTAAATGTTGTGTCAATATATTGATTAACTTCCCCAGTCCATGCTGGACCCTCATGGGAAGTCTAGGTTGTTAACTTCCTACATGTACTAACTTCCTAGTTTAAGGCGGAAACAGTATTGCATCTTAGCTTTGATTCATATTTTTTCCCTAGAACATGTTGGTTGGCAGGCAGTATCATCAGACATAATTTTTAAACAAGATACCCCAAAGATGGTTGAGGCCAAGTTGAGTTCTAATTGGTCCTGTAGTTTCAGAGTAGATCAATTTTTGTTAAAGTAAGCAGATGACTGATGATGGATGCCAAGTGATGAGAATATATCACTTGGCCCTTGGGCCAGTTGAGTTTAAAATGGATAAAAAGAGCATCGCCTCCTATAAGGTGTCAATTAACATTTCAGTTGTGTTGACTTTTATGGACTTTGTCTTACTGATTACCATTGCACATCTAAGGTGTTCTCTATCTTATTCAATTTTAAGATGACGAACAAAACACAAAAATGAGCAATTACTCCAATAAAGAGTCTGTAAAATATTTCTGTCATCTAATTTTATTTTTTTTTATAAAAAATGTATTGCTGGTCATATTGCTGTTTACAGATTTTGCATATCTATCAAAGTTAAATTTCCATGTTAGTGAACGATTGAAATCTGGGTCAAAACCTTAACTTGGCATAAGTTTTAAAAAGCTAACCTTATTGTGAACATGCGTACAAAGTTTCATGTTGATATAACCACAACTCAATAATAAACTACCTTAAACCAAAACTTTAACCAGATATGGAACTGACTGACAGACAGACAGACAAACTGGAAAACACAATGCAACCTAATATTGTAGATGGGGCATAATAATGACAGTCCCTGTGATCTCATTTCTTCAGTATCACATTTTCCTAAATCTATTTCCAACTAGAGAAAAAAACTTCAATAAACTATGTGTATCAATAATTAGTGCCACCATTTAAATGGAACCATTGATATATATAGACATCTTTACATTTTAATCTAGATTCTTCCCTCATTGACTTTAAAGCAAATGCTGATTCCATTGGGAAGGTGAGGTTTGGTAACCAAGAAAACCTATACACATTATTTTTGTTGCATTTTTGTACTTGTTGTGAGTGCACTTTGTTGTAGTGTCAATTGTTTTGAAAATTTAATTTTTTGGTTTTTTTTTTTGGCTATTAATCAAAGATAACCAAAATTTACTATAAACATTCATTTCTTAAATACTGTTCTAACCTATACTGAAAATTCAGAAATTATGGTGTGCATTCATAATTGTGATTTTTTGAAGATTGAATAAAATTGCAAGATTATTTATTGAGATTTCAGGTAAGTTTCATACAGATAAATGTATCAGATATCAGAATGAGAGTTCTTATTATTGCGAGACTCACCCAGTCACATTTTTCGTATTAATAAAAACCTGACAATAATTTCTGAATTTCTGAATTAACAGTATTTCTTGATTTCCTATGTTATTCAAGAATCAATCAACCACATTGAACTAACAACACCAAACAAGACTCATTATATATGTATGCATTAAATACCTGTTGCTATCATGTGTTTGACAACTGTGTAGTTATCGTTAGCTCCTAGCATTGTACATGGGAATATGACAGAATGGAATGGAACATTGTCTTTACCAAGGAAATTGTACATATCAACCTGAAAACCAAGAATAACATATAAAAACACTCTTTATGTTATACAAAAATAAAATACTGTAAATCAGAATTTAATATGCATACTAAATAATGGAAGTCATTGACAATCACAAAAAAACATGATTAATAGAAAAATTATAAACGAGCTAAATTTTACTTTTATAAATTGTTATTGTATTTAAGGTTGCTATTCCATCACAAAAGTTGAATGGTTTTAGATATCCTGTTTGGGTCCTTCTGGTTTTGATTGCTGACAAATGAATTACGTATTTTAGCTTCCCCAAGTTTTTGGTCTCCAACTTTTCTGATGAAGGTTGTTCCAGAATTGTGGGCACCTTTAAAGTGCATCCATTTTTAATGAGTGTAATGTTTTCATCATTATTAAATCTGTGCATAATTTGGTCAAAAGTAGGTCAACTAGAACAAAGCTAATGTATGATCTTCACCTTGTTATTACAGATCAGTTCAAAATCTATATAGGTAGAAAATGTAAAGGAAAACTGTTATTTTAGTGAAATTTTCTATGTCTTATAGCCATAATTATGTCAGAGGTAAGTCTACCAGAACAAAAATCATATGTAACCAAGTATCAGTTTATATACAGAAGGCTGAATAATGAGAAGAAAATTGTTTTTTAATGATATTTTAAGTCAGATTAATAGGTTGTAATAAGGTCAAAAGAATGCTAACTGGAACAATATTTGAATTTTATCTGTAAATAGTAAGTACATAGGCATGAACTTTTTTCATTTCACTGATTACCTTCATATATCATAAAGATCTTTCATTCAAACGTCACCTGTCTAAATTGAACATTTCAGAATTGAAGATTTTGTTCAATTAGACAAGATTTTGTTTTACCCAGTTTAATATAATTTTAACTAGACATCATTGAGATGGGAGCCATCTCTGTGGGCCCCGCTGTGAAGAGCATGTGGTAAAATTTTTGTATCTTTATCATAGGACATAGGATTGTCAACTGAAACCAAAGTTTTTGACCTTGATCTTTGACCTAGGAAGTTGTATATACATTATGACACACCCTCTGATGTTGGTTAATATATATGTCAAGTATAAACTTTGAAATCATAACAGTTCTCAAGATATAGAGCGGAAACAATCTTTACCACAGAACATGGGGTTGTCAACTGAAACCAAAGTTTTTGACCTTGACCTTTGACCTAGGAAGTTGTACATACATTATGACACACCCTCTGGTGTTGGTTAATATACATGTCAAGTATAAACTTTGAAATCATAATGGTTCTCTAGATATAGAGTGGATACAATTTGTTACGGACGGACAGCAGACGGACATACAGACGGATGGATGGACAGATGGTCAGACTGATCACTATAGGGCGACCCTAATAAATCAATATTCACTCTATTCCCTGGCAAACTACAGAAGTAGTTCATTTCATTGTTTACACATGGCTCATAAAGACAAATTCACTGTTCATAAAACTTATGGAGAACTACCAGGGTTCAAATTAGCAATTGTTCGAGGTCCGTGACCTTCCACTGTTGCAATCGGACTTTCGTTTTGGTTACATGCTACGCCCGATATACCTTTAATTTGAAAAAAAAAATTAACTTTGCTGACCTTTTTAATCATCATTTTCGTCATTTCAAAACCATATTATTATTGAAATTGAGATAATAAAATGTTTCATCCATGATCTTGCCGACGAGTGATAAAAGTTATTTCTAACCTTGTATTTCTTGGAAACACAAGGTTATAAATAGTTGCGATAAGTAAAAGACATGTGACAAATCATTTAGACATTTTCGAACAAAATGAGTCTGTTTTGCTTTGGTGTCATGTCTTCCAAGAGAAAGCCTGAAGATCACAGGCACTTGTTTCTATCCATTGGAAGATCCACTATCAATGTATATGTATATATATATGTTGATAGTATATCTTCCTATGCATAGAAACAAGTGCCTGTTCTGAAGATGATGAAGGGTCACTAAAGAATAAAAATACGATCGTGAAAAACGGGAACGGAATTTTAAGCCCAACTGGAAAATCGATCGACCGTGGTTAGATTTTGATGAATCAACTGGTCTAATGTCGTGTACATACTGCCAGAAGTTCCCCACCCATTCAGAAAAAGAAAGTGCACTTGTAAGGGGAACATAAAAATCTTAAAATAGACCCTATAAAATGCTCCAGGGCGCAGCTTGATACGACCGCAGAGGTCGAACCCTGAACAGTTGGGGCAAGTATGGACACAACATTCAAGCTTGATACAGCTCTGAATTTGGATTGTGATTGACTATTTGACACAGCATAGGTTTCTGACACAGAATGAATGTGGTCTAAGAACTTAAAAATTTTAAATTGGACATTCACCTATTATGGTCCAATATCCAAAATCTAAATACATGGTTAGATTCAGCATATCAAAGAACCCTAAGAGTTCAATTTTGATGAAATCAAACAAAGTTTAATTTTGGACCCTTTTGACCTCAATGTGGACAAAGTTGATAACGGGCCCAAAAATCAAAATCTAAATACATGGTTAGATTCAGCATATCAAAGAACCCCATATATTCAATTTTGTTGAAATCAAACAAAGTTTAATTTTGGACCCTTTTGACCTCAATGTGGACAAAGTTGATAACGGGCCCAAAAATCAAAAATCTAAATACATGGTTAGATTCAGCATATCAAAGAACCCCATATATTCAATTTTGTTGAAATTAAACAAAGTTTAATTTTGGACCCGATTTGGACCAACTTGAAAACTGGGCCCAAAATCAAAATTTAAAGACATGTTTAGACTCAGCATATCAAAGAACCCTAAGAATTCAATTTTGTTAAAATCAAATTAAGTTTAATTTTGGACCCTTTGGACCTTAATGTAGACCAATTTGAAAACAGGACCAAAATTAAGAATCTAAATACATGGTTAGATTCAGCATATCAAAGAACCCCATATATTCAATTTTGTTGAAATCAAACAAAGTTTAATTTTGGACCCCAATTTGGACCAACTTGAAAACTGGGCCCATAATCAAAAATCTAAATACATGATTAGATTCAGCATATCAAAGAACCCTAAGAATTCAATTTTGTTAAAATCAAACTAAGTTTAATTTTGGACCCTTTGGACCTTAATGTATACCAATTTGAAAACGGGACCAAAAATTAAGAATCTAAATACACGGTTAGATTCAGCATATCAAAGAACCCCATATATTCAATTTTTGTTGAAATCAAACAAAGTTTAATTTTGGACCCTTTGACCTCAATGTGGACAAAGTTGATAATGGGGCCCAAAAATCAAAAATCTAAATGCATGGTTAGATTCAGCATATCAAAGAACCCAATATATTCAATTTTGTTGAAATCAAACAAAGTTTAATTTTGGACCCGATTTGGACCAACTTGAAAACTGGGCCCATAATCAAAAATTTAAAGACATGTTTAGATTCAGCATATCAAAGAACCCCAAGAATTCAATTTTGTTAAAATCAAATTAAGTTTAATTTTGGACCCTTTGGACCTTAATGTAGACCAATTTGAAAACGGGACCAAAAATTAAGAATCTAAATACATGGTTAGATTCAGCATATCAAAGAACCCATATATTCAATTTTTGTTGAAATCAAACAAAGTTTAATTTTGGACCCCAATTTGGACCAACTTGAAAACTGGGCCCATAATCAAAAATATAAATACATGATTAGATTCAGCATATCAAAGAACCCTAAGAATTCAATTTTTTGTTAAAATCAAACTAAGTTTAATTTTGGACCCTTTGGACCTTAATGTAGACCAATTTGAAAACGGGACCAAAAATTAAGAATCTAAATACACGGTTAGATTCTGCATATCAAAGAACCCCAATAATTCAATTTTTGATGAAATCAAACAAAGTTTAATTTTGGACCCTTTGGACCTCAATGTGGACCAATTTAAAAACGGGGCCCAAAATCCAAAAACTTAATACACGGTTAGATTCAGCATATTAAAGAACCCCAAGAATTCAAGAATAAAACCCCATTGAAATTGGTCAAGAAATAAGCAATTTATACAAAGTATCTTCTTTTGCACAATACTGTGCAATTAAATATTTCTTGCAATTGCAATACTGTGCAATTGAATATTTCTTGCTATTGTGCAATACTGTACAATTGACAATTTCTTCCTATTGTGCAATATTGTGCTATTGGATATTTCTTGCTATTGCGCAATACTGTGCAATTGAAGATTTCTTGCTATTGCGCAATACTGTGCAATTGAAAATTTCTTGCTATTGCACAATACTTATTATATAATAATTTACACATCCTGTTTGTGTGTATCTCCTGCCATATCATTATTATTTGCTTTTAAATATAAATCAGAAATAACCAACTTAAAATGGAAAATTTTAAAAAAAAAAAAAAGGAAAAAGGAAGAAAAGGGGAAAAAAATCCCCCAATTTTGAACCCCTTATGATTCATCACCCCAAACTCAATCCCAGCCTTCAATGAGGTATGGTACCTTGCAGTACAATTTCAGAGAGATCCATACACTTAAACACAAGTTATTGTCTGGAAACTAGAAAATGCTTATTTTTGGCCCTTTTGGCCCCTAATTCCTAAACGTTTAGGCAATTACCCCAAACTCAATTTCAGCTTTCCTTTGTGATATGGAACCTTGTAGTACAATTTCAGAAAGATCCATACACTTACACACAAGTTATTGTCCTGAAACTAGAAAATGCTTATTTTTGCCCCTTTTTGGCCCCTAATTCCTAAAATTTTGAGGCAATTACCCCAAAATCAATCCCAGCATTCCCTTTGTGATATGGAACCTTGTGGTACAATGTCAGAGATCCATACACTTACACACAAGTTATTGTCTGGAAGTTACAAAATGCTTATTTTTGGCCCCTTTTGGCCCCTAATTCCTTAACTGTTGGTACCATAACCCCAAAATCAATCCCAACCTTCCTTTGTGGTATTGAACCTTATGGTAAAATTTCCTAGAGATCCATTTACTTAAACTAAAGTTAGAGTGCGAAAACCAATGTGTCTTCGGACGACGACGCCGACGACGACACGACGCCAACGTCATACCAATATACGACCACAAAAATTTTTGCGGTCGATAATAAAATACACAAAATGACACCCCAGCTTTCAGGGTTCACCACAGAATGAAAATCAAGGGTGGGAGAAAGTTCATCAAATCAGAGATTTTGTGTTGCGTTGTCGAATCGATTCCTTGTGCATAAATTATTAATTATATGCCTTACATGTATTTGTCATATATATAGCTAATTTGGAAAGGGGTCTCACATACATTTTGTAGTTGGTCCCATTAGTGGTCACCACACTTGAAGGAACATATTAAACAGGAGAGTAAACACCTGATGTGGCTTCCCAGATTGCAGGAATATTCTGAAATTTTTATCTTAATTGTCTTATGGAAAACCACATGGTAAAAGGTCTAAAAGATACAGAAATTAATAATAAAAAAATATTCAGTCACAGAATTTTAGTCATTTCAACCAAATTAAGCCTATCTAGCAGTTTATAAAATCATATGTGTTATGTAGAATTTTATTAAATAAGTCCCCTCTTTTCCAATACAATTATGTAAAGGAATTATATATCACTCCAGTTTTACTCTTTTCTTACTTTAAAAGAGTTTTAAGATAAGGGAACTCCTATCCCAGATCTAACTGTCTAAAAATAACCAGATGATGATTGGAGTTTCTAACGACCTTGACTGGCTACAAATAACCAGACAATGTTTGTCTGTTATTTAGGTATTCCCCAGTATTTTCCCGCCAAAAGAGATCATGTGACATTGTTGTCAACAAAAGGACCATGTGGTCAGGGAATTCATTTGTTTTCTGGATTACTGCTTTTATCAATCTAGTTAGGATATGAACATTCCATTTAAGGTACAGTCAAACATATGCATTTATAAAATAACTGTAAATGGTTAACAAGTTTTACTTTTCAAATTAAAGAAACTGGGTCATGATCGTTCATTGGTTGTTATCTTGTTCAACCACGCGAGACCATGTAAATAATGTAATCAGCTGTCAGTGTACATCCCTTGAGGCAATTAACAATAATTAGACTTCTTAATCGCCACTGACATGATAATTGGATTAGGGATATCTGAAATTTAACGTCTATCTATTGAATTTCAAGTGTGGCGGACAATAAAATAAGCGTGGCGCTGGGAATTTTAACGTGGCGCTGGAAATTTTAGCGTGGCGCACCTCCACACTTAAATAGGTTGTGGTGATCCCTGGAAACCCTTCACTGACTATAAATTTATTCTTGAAATCCAGAGAAAAAATGGTGTTGATGTTGTTAAGCAGTACTTCAATATTGAAGGTTGTGAATTGTTTATTCGCTGGATAGCCCATTATATGAGAAACAAGATAATATCTGACATCTTGAGAGCACCATATTTAAGTGTCTTGTCGGATGGCAGCATTCCTACAAAATTCTGTAAATATATCTATGTATATCTAACCTACTCTATGAAACATACATGGAATATAATTGTCAATGATTGAGACAACACACACACCCACAGTGACACCCTCCCAAATACAAAAAAAAAGATTATTGGAATTCATAATATACAAGACAATTACATTTATTAATATACATGTTATACCACAGTGACACTGACAGTTTGGTGCTATATATGGTTGCCTGGCAATATATTTGTAAACTTAACAAAACATTACATGCAGTTCAAATATGATGAAACAAGCTAACCTAACACCAAAAACACATTAATTTTGTATCTTAATGAGTTATGAAATATTTCGTGTAAAGTAGGACCTGGGATTTAGGTTGTGGACCTTTCAGTTTGGAGTGTCAAAGGTCCTGGACCTTCCAGTACCAAATGTTAATTTGAACCCCTGACTACCTTGTCTGGATTCTTCCACCATTTCTCCCATTGATCTGTGTAATTGGCTGTTATTGAAATATATCCAATGGGTGCATCAAACCATACATAAAACACCTGTCAAAAAGACAATTAAATGTAAAGATAGGTCTTTTTAAAACATACAGCACCTGTAAAAAGGACAATAAAATGTAAATATAGGTCTTCTCAAAACATACAGCACCTGTAAAAAGGACAATTAAATTGTAAATATAGGTCTTTTTAAAACATACAGCACCTGTAAAAGGACAATTAAATTGTAAATATAGGTCTTTTTAAAACATACAGCACCTGTAAAATGGACAACTAAATGTAAAAGGAGGAATTGTCATACATAAAACACCTGTCAAATGGCAAATTTATGTTTATGTATGAATCTTCATGCATAAAACACCTGTTTCAAATTTTTTTTTATCAAAAGCTTTCATAACTTTTTGGAAATACATAAAAAAAACACGTAGGTTATTGCTCACAAATTATACCCCTTCTACAAGTATTTGGTAAACAGGTGGTTGATAAATGATGGATGTGTCACAATATTAAAAAAAGTCCAATAACTCCTGTAAAAATGGTAGGATCAAAATTGGTGACACAACGTGGTCAAATACACATGATGGCAAACAATCCTACCAAGTGTCAGAGCTTTCTGTAAAATGAACTCAGAGGAGTTGCATTCACAAGGTGTCATTGTTACAATACTAAACAATAATGGGCAAAGTCCCATAACTCCTGTACAAATTGTCAAATAAAACTGATACTATAGCTGTCAAGAGAATATGATGACAAATAATCTACCCCGTATGAATGCTTTAAGTCAAATGGTCTCTGAGTATTTTGGTGTTTCAGACGAAAGGACAGACAAATAGAGACCATTACCATATCCCTCATGATGAGACGTGCAGAAGACAATAATAAGAAGTTGAGTATATACCTTGTCAGTGTACCCTGACAATGGAACTTGTGTTCCCCATTTTAGATCTCTGCTGATACATCTAGGCTTTAGTCCATCTCGTATCCACGAGCTTGTTATCACTTTGGCGTTATTTGTCCATGTGCCTGATTTGAATACTTTGTCTAGATGTTTCTGCAGCTGTGGTTCAAGCTTAAACAAAAAGCTGTTACTTCTCAAATAACAATCATCTATTGTATGAATAAATTATCACAAGTTGCTAAATTACATTTAAATTGTGCTCATCTTTTATTTCACCTTGATAAGGTCAGTAGCAAAAACAAAAATTTCCGTTTTTCAATATTTACTTCCTTTGAAAAATATATACCATATAATGAAATCAGTGAAATATAAACACCAATTACCTTTTACTTTATTTATGATAATAGCCAAAAGAAAATGACTTGTTCATTATTTAACATTCAAAGGATTTCTGAATAATGTAAACCAACTAATTTTCACAAGCATTTTATTTTCTTGACTTAATGGGAGTAGAAAAATAACATGAATGTAAATAACCAGGAATTAGTAAAACACAGATCTTCTTATATAAATACCTCAAGAAAATAAGACAATCATGAAAATAAATCCCTGCAAAGATGACTAGAAAGGGCATAGCGCAAAATAAAGTATCGGCAAAAATAAGTTGGTTTAAAGTATGAAGATTGATAACTGATGTAGCTTTACCTTGGGTAGATCTAAGAATAAATGTTGTGTACTTTTAATGACAGGTGTAGCTTTACATAGTTTACACTTAGGGTTGCATAGATCTACAGCATTAATTAATTTTCCACATTTGTCACACTGGTCTCCACGGGCATCTTCATATGCACAAAGAGGGCATGTGCCTTCTACAAATCTATCAGCTAAAAACCTAAAACACAGCAATACCAAACAGGTGTAAATCTGTTGGAAGGCAGGATTACATACAAATATGAAACATCTTCATCAATATGTTCTTATATAAGGTGTAAAAAGTTTTTTGATCAAAAATACAATTGAAGATTTCCAAAAAAAGTTATTTTCTATTAAATTTAAAACAAATATTGTATTGTTTCTTTTCTTATTTCATCTTTTTATTTATATTTATTGATATATATATACCATCTTTATATTTATGTTGATTGATATATATTGACATGCATTCCATACTTTTATTCTATTCAATTATGCTGTTTATGTGAAATTTCTATCATTGATCTAAGTGAAATCATCTAACAAAGCTTTTTAATTTTTGTCAGATTATGCACCAATAGAAAGTTCTGTTTACTGTTAAGAAATAATAAAACCTACCTATCACAAGCTGTACAATGAAGTTGATCAATGCTATCCTTCAATATATATCCTTGATTGTATAACTTCCAAAATATATCCTGTGCTATACTGAAACCATAAGGTATTGTTATATAATTAATTGTTTCAATAAAAACTTCTACAGAAACTTCATAAAACCATATTTAGCAGACCTGTATTGTTGATTTATAACATTCTATAGAAGTATATAGACTTGTTGTATTTTTTATCTTTTTTTTTTTTAAATATTTCAAAAATTTTCCACATTCCTCTCTTGCTTTTCAGAATCAGTCATATGTCATCGAAATTATGCATCCATATTCAATAGTTTATACTTTAGTACAAAATTGGATATCTACATTACTTTATTTTTTTATAATTTAAGAAGAAAAAGTAATTAAAATAGATGTAAAAGCACAATAAAAGTTATTGCTAGCAACAGGTACTTTTCTGCATTGTTTCACATCAATTATCAGGTATCTTATACTATGACTCAAGGGCTAGCACTAGCTTTAATAGTTTTCAAGAGCGCCTGTGATCAACCCAGGTTTTTGGTGGGGTTCGTGTTGCTCAGTCTTTGGTCTTCTATTTTGTTTTTTGTACTGTTGTTTGTCTTTAATCATTTTTAGTTTTTTGTCATGGCGTCGCCAGTTTGTTTTCGACTAATGAGTTTAAATGTCCCTTTGGTATCTTTCTCATCTCTTTTATAATTTCATATCTTGGAGAAAAAAAATCTTCATCAAAACCGAGCTTCTATTTGGCCCTGCAAGATGTATAATTACAAAGGAAATATCCTGTCAATGTTACCTTGTCTGTTCCTTGGTTGTTGTCCTACCAAAATAATCACAGTCAATATTGAACCAGTCATAGATTTCTGTATGTAACTTGTTATATTTATCACAGATCTGTTGTGGCGTTAGCTTTTCCTCAATGGCCTTGGTCTCTGTAGCAGTCCCATATTCATCCGTACCACAAATATATAAACAGTTATATCCTCTAAGTCTACAATATCTATAACAGGAAAAAATCATACAATGTAATCAGCCACATAATTAAAAGAAAACATACACAGAATATGTAAAAATAAATGGAGAATGTGTCCATGGGACACAGATGATGCCCCCACTTGCATATAACATTATAAAGGGGCATAACTCAAGAACGATAAAAGTGACGCTACCCAAATTCAAACTTGATCTGTATTTTGTGGTAATAAGCATTGTGTAGAAGTTTCATAACATTTGGTTGAGGCAAAATAAAGGCAAAGAACAGAAACCAATTTTGGGACGAACAGACGGACAAGGAAAACACTTAATGCCCCTTCCATTGACAGCGGGGGCATAAAAATGTAAAAGGTTAAAAAAACTGACAAAATCCAGCAAAAATAATCTAAGTAATGGAATATGACTTACACTCAAGATAGAACACTTCTAACTCATATAACAACAGTCCTTTTGCTTTGTAATGAATTTGTCAATGGCTGTATGGTTCAATATATAACAAACTATCACTTTTTGGTAGACGACTGTACAGTCCTCTATATAAATCACCTTTCTGTTGAAGGCTGTTTTTTTAAGGCAGTACAGTCATCTGATGATGTAAAATATTCATTGTGAAGACTGTACAGTTCCCTGCATATTTCAATTGTTGAATGCTGGCTTTACAGTTCCTGTATAAATCAGGTTTTTGTAGAAGTCCCCTGTTTATATCAAGTTATTCACTTGTTTGTCCATTGGTGTTTCCTGGATTACTGGCAATCAAACAAAATCTCCTTATTTTTATATTGTAAATTTGACATGAACATCCCAACTTTCTATTTTAACATTTAAAGTCATTTTATTGTCTATGATACCAATAAAATGATATTTATAGATTGCAAATTGTTCAAGAACAAAAAATAATAAACTTTTTTATGGATTTCTGCCAGATTCATATTGTCACAAATTTTTATTTCATATTGACAATCTTTCATACCTAGAGAAGACATCAGCACTCAGTAAACAACCAATAATATTACCCAGATGTGGCACATTGTTTACATATGGCAGAGCACTAGTAATTAGTATGTTTCTTTGACCCTCCTTTGGCAATCTGTAAATAAAGAATCCATGATTGATTAAAATCAAGCAATAACATTGATATATCATAACTTGTGAATTATACAATCAATCAATAAATCACTTTTTTGAGTGATCAATTGATATTATACCAAATTCATTTATTAAACAAGAGTGCACACCAGGGCTTCCAAAAAATATTTGAGCCAGCCGGACATTTTATGTCTTATCCCAATTTTAATCCCTCAAGACTAAGTAACAAAAGGCAATTATGGTAATCAGTTGGCCATCATATAACCAATGAATGATATTAAAAAACAAATATTAAACTTCACTTTGATATAAATTCGATGTTCTGACGTAAACTGTTAAATTGGCAGTGCATCATTCGAAGTGTGTAACATCAGTGTACTAATATCTGCCTTAGACTCTTTATTTGTGCAAAATAACGCTGTTGAAAATTTTACTTTTGTTTTTAAAAGCACATTTTCCTAATACCGGATGTTGACTTGATAATGGTAAAACATGGACCAGAGACCGATACGTAAAATCCGTGTACGTCTACAAAGCACGATTGAGTGGAAATAGCTCTTTCCACGTTATTTTTTTCAAGAAAATACTCAGAATTAACGTTAGATAAAGGTATCAATGATAATTTTAGCATTTTTGAAGAAATTAGGATGGATGATTAAATTTCCCACTTGCGCACATGTGCACACATGTATTAGTTCAACAACGTGGTTCGGACGATTTTTCATTTAAAACCTTTTTGAATTTTTCATCAAATCATATTTATAAACGTATTTCTGATAATTCTAATCTTTTTGACTTAATTAATTAGATGCAAAACAATGAAATGTAAGAAAATAACTTTGAATAGAGCGATCAATGTCCGATACAAAATAGTTTACCTGTCAACTGAACAGGTAAATTTCAACTGTCCGACAACTAATTAGCCTTGATTAAAATGAGAAGGTATTAGAGTAGGGGTTGTTTTGATAGTTATTTATCATCATGTCACTTTTATGACTGGAAATATGTGGCTGTTTAAGGCAAAAGGTTGGGGCAAAAAGATCGCATGAACTTCCAATTGAGTTATGTTAAAATGACTGTCTATTAAGAAAGCCTTGAAAACTAAAAAGTAGATGTCCGTTTCATGCTTTTCCAAGGCGGACAATGTCCGGTAAATTTATAAATGTCCGGAATATATGACCGTTTTGGAAGCCATGGTCCACACACTGAAATTTTTAGGAATGGAAATTTGATAATGAAAGGTGGATTAAAATCAATAGAGTAAAATGAAACGTAAAATTGATTTGTAAGTCATAATAGTAACTCAATATATGAAGGTGTTTAGACAAAAAAGTCCTTATAACTGTTGTTTTCATGCAATTTTCAAAGTCTAAAAAGCGTTTAGACAAAAAGTCTGTATAAGTCTAAAGCCTGTAATTTCAGCAAAAATCAGCAGAGGGGAACCAAACGTAAACTTGATCTGTTACTCATCATAGTAATCTCACATGCTAAAATTCATCTCAATATGTGAAAGCATTAAGATGAAAAGTCTGTTCATTGAGGAATAACAGAATGACAGAATTACTAAATGACAGAATGACAGACAAGAGTAAAACTATATGGCCAGACCACTTTGTGGCAGGTCCATAAAAATGTCAGTTGTTGGTAATGTAATGTAATTTTAATTTATTTTACTTTTACTTTTCAAACACTCAATTATATCTTGAAACCTTGAATGATTTATATATACTTACATAGGATGTTTACGTTGCTGTGGCTTGGGACATTTACTCTTTCCAGAATTCCATGCATTTACAGCTGCTGTCAACTCTTCTTTTGTTACAGCTTTTTGTGATATTACCTATAAAAAAAGGTCCAAAACAATAAATGTGTTCAAATATATTTTTCAAATGCTTATGAAAGATGGCAATAATTTTACCACTTAAAGGACCATTAGCTGCCAAATTTATTCAAACTCTCTTTTTCAAATTTAAGTGAGCAAAAATTGGCCTTATCACACCTTCTTCTTTTTGTTTTGGTGGAATTACACCACAATCTATTCAAAGTTAGGTAAAAAAAAATAGGATTGCAGTGATAAGTTTGTTTCAAAGTCATCAAGCTAAGGCCAGCTATAAAAAATCTGACATCAAGAATCTGCTACATTGGATTTTACAGAGCTGATCAAGATTATACATGTGCAGGGAAGACTGATAAATACTGGTACCTGTATTTCTTCTGGTTCCGCTGCTTTCTCTACTTTCACTTTCAATTTATCGTCTACTTTCACTTTTTCTGTTTTTTCAATATTTTTCAGATGAGGAAGAGGAAGAGGTACAGGTTGTGACAATAATGATTCCTGAAAAACAAAACCTCAATTACAGTTTTAAGTAATAAGTGAGTTATCCATTTATTATCTGACCCTCTCTATAAATATAGATTCTGACTTATCTTTAGTCCGGAAAAAACTAGTAATCTTTATGCTGTTTAAGGAATTTTGCAAAGGGAAAATGTGACTTTTTAGAGTTCATTTTGGTTTTTTTCTTTTAGGAAATGTATACATTGAAACATAAATGGTTTAAATTTTAGACTTGGATGCTCATTTTCAATTATCCAGTTTCATACAAATAATTTATACAACATGTTTTTTAGATTTAGACAATAAAATAATTTAATTCTATCAAAAGGAGGCTACTGCCATTTGATTGTTTCCTCAACCAGTGAAACTGACCCCCATAAAATTACTGTGTAGAAAGTAACAGTAAAGTTCCTTTCAACAAATACTTAAAATCTTTTGTTCAAATGTGCTATTTATAACTTATGTTACCTTCAATGAAGCTGTATCACCATTTGTTATCACCAACGTGACAGCTTTTTGGCAAGATGGCAAATCACACATTGTATTAAACCAAGTTTTTATCTTGGGATATAAACTTTCCCAACCTAAAATAAAGTTCTCTCTGGTTATTCCTTTAATATATGCATATATACAAATTGCATTGCAGATGAGTGAATCATTGGTATAATTTTATGTCTTTTTATTTCAATATCAATGTATTTTTTCTATCATACTGAAATTGTATGAATTATATATTTCATAGCTTAGACTTTAGTTTTTTTTTTGAGTTAATATAGTTGTGTTTAATCATTCACTTATCTGGTGAAATATATAAGCTACTGTTGGGATGTCAAAGAACCAAATTTTTAAAGGAAAACATACATGTTAGGCCTTTTATGACCCTGGAAAAAATAAAACAATTTGACTGTGACATCATTACAGTGACTTCATAAGCCAGATTCCCCAGTCCTTTACAAAACTACTAAACTTAGGGGAAATAGTTTGTTTAAATTAGCAGTAAGCATGTGTGTATCTTGTTGCCAGAAAATAATAAACACAAATAACTTTATATGTGAATGTTTTTTTGGATGAGGGCTATGCTCTTTATTTTTTCTCCACAAGCAACCCATGAACAAAACCAAAAGTGTAATGTTTAATTATATATTAATATATATAGATATAACATTTAATTATGCAATTATGAGAACTTCTAAATTAATTTGATTTTACGGTCAATTTGAACCCAAATCAAGCCTTTTCCTTCTTACAAGACAATATAACAGAAAAAAACGTCTTTTCTTTAAATTAAGATATGACATTAAAAGATAATCAACACAGTCTAAGGGAAGTAACACCTACCTTTTAACACAAATTTTCCAGCAAGAAGTGGGTACAGTGCACCCCAAAGAACAAAATCTGCAGCTGTAAGACCAATCTGTAACACATACAATATTCCCAATACATTGTTTGCATGTACAACATAATGAAATACATACACACAAAACAAAAATATTATCTATAATAAAAC
This sequence comes from Mytilus coruscus, assembly GCA_017311375.1. Taxonomy (NCBI): domain Eukaryota; kingdom Metazoa; phylum Mollusca; class Bivalvia; order Mytilida; family Mytilidae; genus Mytilus; species Mytilus coruscus. The sequence continues at coordinate 118,958,379 of CM029596.1, read as the reverse complement.
TTTCTCTATAAAGTCAATGAATAATATACAATTATTTTTCTGTCTTCACATATGCCATGTACCACAAATAAAGAAAATGCAACTAAACATGATCTTTTAGTAAAAATGTGTTTTCACAAACAAACTGCATTTTTCAAATATTAACTAGAATCGAGAAACAGAAAAAACTACATTCTATCATACCAGACAACTTTCAAATTCTATGAAATTTGTTCACCAAAAAATAACTGTCCTAAGATACTTACCTCTGACAGAAATTTCTTGCCTTTTAATTCTCCATTCAATGATTTCAATAAAGTCTGTATGTGTATTAGTAATCCAGTCTCTGGTTTCCCTGAGCCAATAACATTCACAAGGTATGGATATAAAACTGGCTACAAAAAGTAAAGTAGTGTATATCATATTCATTTTTTGTTCATTGTTTTGTACATAAATCAGGCCGTTAGTTTTCTCATATGAATTGTTTTACATTTGTCATTTCTGGGCCTTTTATAGGGTATGGGTTTTGCTCATTGTTGAAGGTCTTATGGTGACATATAGCTGTTACTTTCTATGTCATTTTGGTCTCTGGTGGAGAGTTATCTCATTTGCAATCATACCACATCTTCTTATCTTTATATTAAATGATTTATTTATAAAAGATTAGTTAGAACTTTTTTTTATATTTGTTTAGCGTATACATGGTATAGGACCATTTTAGCCAAAGACATTTGAGTTTTTATAAAATGACTTCAGTTGCAAATAATACAGGGAAATAAATAAAATTAAGAAATATGTTACCATTGACATGGTTTTCCCTTGAAGCGTTCTCCCATTTTTAACATAATATATATGAGTAATATGTGATAATGTGAATACGATTTTTTAAAGAAGGAGACTCTGAAATAAGAATTAAAGAGTTTACATTATTCATAATTTGAGCACCAGTATGCTGTATGTAAGAACTTTGCACAATGGTGTATTCTGTCTAAAACTTTCATAGAGGGAAGGTCAATTATAAATTTTCGACAAGGTACCATTTATGTACTTGATTTTCTTTGAAACTTTTACAAATCATGACATTTTCGTAGTCTATCTTAATAGTAGGAAGAAATGCTTTTTGGTGAGTAGAATAAGTTTCTTTAGTAAAAGATAATAATAAATATTAAGGGAGTATCATCAAACTCTAAATTTGTCACTGGCCCTAAAGCAAACAACAATCAATCAAACTCAAAAGGAAACAAATTTCTTGTAAAAACTGGGGTGGAGTTTGTTCCTTATTGTCCTATCTTCTTTCATTAGCAGTTTTTATTATCTTTCTTTTACACACTTGTCAATTTTGAAGTATCAAGACATCCTACTGACCTACCTACCTGTAGCTGTGAACTCTCCCACTCTAACCATCTATCTACATCAGTATCAGTTTCTTCTGCTTTTTTATTTGAAATATATCTAAAATTATATATCAAGTCATTGATAAACAAAGATTAGTTTGAAAAATTATAATTATAATACATGGCAGATGGTCCATTTTATCATGTTTATAAATATCTTTCATTGGAAATTTCTCACAACTATATAAAAAGAGGCATCTAAATTTCATAGAGGTTAACATATCATTTTCATTAATAGACAAGTGTCCATAGCATATGCTAAATTGTCCTGAGTCTGGACCAATTGTGAATAAACAATACAGGCAAATCTCATTTAACTACAGACCTAGTATCCATGTCTTGCTTACAAGAACCTGACAACACTTTGTTCTACTTTCTGATCTGATAATCATTAATTCCAAAGTTATTATAAAACAACCCTAGGGTCCCAGGAAAAGGTCTTCACAACAGATAGTAAAACATAATGTTGTTTGATCCTGGTACCAAAGTATGGAAATGCATTCTATATTCTATATTCAATTATGAGTGTTTATAGGCTTTTTTGGAATAACTGCTAAAACACTCTACAGATGGAAAAAAAGCCAAATTGTCAGAGATAGCTCTACATGTATAAATTATATGTATCACATGCAAGCTTACTTCTGCTATTCTGTCAGATTTCAAAGCATTGAATTTACAAATTGAACTAAATTGGTAGTACAGTGACCTATAGTTCTATACTTCTACCTCAATTAGTCTTTGGTGGAGAGTTGTCTCATTAGCAATCATACCACATCTTCTAATTTTTATAATCATTAACTAACCTAGTTGCAGAATTTGGAGAAAACAAAAACTTTCCTGGATACACTTCTAATACTGGAAACAAATGTGCAGACAGGTAAGGAACTACTTTTTCTGAAGAAAAAAAATACAATAGCAATAAGTAATAATAATGAAATAGATTATCTGTAGAACAGCATAACTACATTCACTATCAACGGCAGATCCAGAGGGATGGGGCATAGAGGGCTTTTACTCCCCCTTTGATTGCCAAAAAAATTTTAAATTTCATGTTTTTCATGATATATATAAATTTTTAGTACAAAATCATCTAAAACATTTTGGTATATAATATATATGTATATTCAATTATTGAGAATTACAATACACCCACACCCCACCCTTTTTAAAAATTCCTGGATTAATCCCAGACTAGGCTTTTTAAGTCTAGATTTTATAATCTTATAATAAACAGCTGTGCCTTTTCAAAGAATAAAGTTCAATAACTTCTCAATGTCATATCAGAAATTTATAAAAAACTAAAGGGAGGTTATCTTCATAGATATAAATTAGTCTACAAAGTTTAATGAAAACTGCTAAAAGCATTTTTGAGTTATTGTCCGAAAACTGGAAAATTCCCCTTTTTTTAATGAATAACTCGGAAACGTAAAATCTAAAATTTATAAAAATCGAAAGGGAGCTCATGTCAATAGCTATGAACAATTCACCAAAGTTTCTTGCAAATTGCTGAAAGAGTTTATGAGTTATTGTCCGAAAACTGGAAAATCCCCTTTTTTTAATGAATAAACCCTAAAACTCGGAAGCGTAAAATCTTAAATTTATAAAAAACTAAAGGGAGCTCACGTTAATAGATATTAACAATTCACCAAAGTTTCATGCAAATTGGTCAAGGCGTTTTTGAGTTAATGTCCAACATGTTGATGACGGACGGATGGACAGACGGACAACGGTATGCCATAATAAGTCCCGTAAACGGGCGTATAAAAAAATATAGTTTAAAACCTTCATCTTCATGGCCTATAAATGATATACAATTAATCTGGCAAATTTCACAAATAAACGAAAATATGTATTATAAATTGATTAAGCAAATACAATACAATGTTACTTAAAGAGAAACTGGGTGGAATTACACTTATTTTGGACAAACATTAGTTTGTGATGTAGATGTACTGAATTTTCAATTAAAATTCACAAAAATGCCACATTTGGAACAAAGTTAAATAAAGCTGTAACTACTTATGGTATGACTATATAGCTATATACCGGTATACCAATAATGTAATCAATTGATCCATACTTTACAGAAAAAGTAGGAAAACTGAATGTCAAGAAAGCCACAACTTTTAAATAAAAAAAATTCCATTACAGTTAAAAATGCAGAAAAACAATTATTTTCATAGAATTCCCTGCAGGTAAGGGCCACAACTCTATCCAAACTTGCTTTCGGACTGAAAATTAAATTTGATCTATAACTTTCCTTGATATGACTCAATTCAAAATATCTCATCTAGAGATTCAAGCATATCCGAAAAAAAAAGAGGAAAACTTATGTGAGACTGACTAAAAGAGTGCAAAACTAAAGTCCCCTTCAACTTTGCAAGTAGGGTACTATTTGATGTCACAAGCCTACTTTTGACAAAAATTTTATCTATTCATTTACAATCTTTATACTAAATGAAATATAGAAAATTTTCCATCAAATAAATGTAAGAAAAGAGTGAACTTGAATATAAATAAATCTGTCTTTTTCCATCTGAAATGATACCATGTTCTAGAATCTTAATATTCATTATTAGATAAAATACAATTTTGTGTCCTATCCAAATTAAAGAAATGATTGACCACACAGATAACTGTAAAAAGTTACAGCCTACAATATTCTTCTTGTACCTTATCTTTAACTTAAAATGTACCATGGGTTCATTACTACACGTGGGTACCAATTTTTGAAGATTTCGTGGGTATGGGGAAACCACAAATTTAAATGTTCAATTAAGTACAAATTTTCTATAGGCTTGTATACAAACTTTTGAAAAACCATGAAATCAAATATCCACAAAAATACAATAGTTTCTCAATCCACAAAAAAATGGTACCCAGGAAAAATAAATGAATACACATTATTATTTCTAAAAAAAGTTCTTTTATTTTTTCATTTTTTTTTTTTGGTAAAATGTCTACAGCTAGATGCAGTATAAAATAAGGCTCTCAATTTAAATTTCACTTACCATGACATGTTTCCTTTACAAATTAAAAGACTGATCATTTCATAGTACTGTACATGTACATCAATTTAAAACACCTTACAAAATTGTAAATAATGAAATTACATCATTTTCTACATGAAGAGCATGACAGGATTTTTATTTCATCATCAATGTGTTAAAATGAATTTAGCAAGATATGAAACTGTAATTAAACATGACTAAATCACATTTAAGGTAATAGAGATGAAAGGGTTTTTTTACGAATGTAACATGAAATAAACACACTTTAGTGACATACATACAACCATGAACAAGTATAACATACATGACGTATTTAGTCACTTATATATAAAATTGAGAATGGAAATGGGGAATATGTCAAAGAGACAACAACCCGACCAAAGAGCAGACAACAGCCGAAGGCCACCAATGGGTCATGTATGTTACACAAGTTCTACTTGTAAAAAATTATTATCTGTAAATTTGACTTATTTTAAAATAAAAGTCTTTTCCTTAACTTTTTAACATAAAGAGGCAATAGAACCACCCACAAGAACCTCATAAAAGCCCCTTTTACAAGGTAGCCAATATGATCATATCATAAACGTATACAATTTAAAATCACAAGTAATGTTGTTCAGTAGGAAAACTAGAAAACAGATAATGTCCTCTGATACAAACTAAGCAATACATTCAAGAGGGTTTCAAGTTTCATAAAATCTGAGCTAAATGTTATTTTTTTAATGTATTATGGCAGCCATTTCAAAAATGGTGGTCCAAGGATATTTTTTGACATAGATATCAATTTTAAATACCATCTTATACCTATATATAATATTTCTTTGAAATCCTAGCATAAAAAGATGTTTCTCAAAATTCATGATTTTTAACAAAGACCAAGTTTTTCCTTCAAATTTGACACTGGGAATCAATTTGGAATAGCATATTGTACATTTGTACCTATACATATATTTTCATTGCAATCCTATAATCAAAAGAAGTCTCTCAAATTTTGTGATTTTCTAACAAAAAGAAAGGTTTAACTGCAATTTTCCCCAAATTTGCACAGAAAATTCTATTTTGACAACAGGAAACAATTTGGAGTAGAATGATACACCAATGAATCAGTTTTTCTTGAAATCCTGGCTATGGGTAAAATTGTCATTCAGGGCAATAATTTCTAAAGAAGTCAGTTAACAATATCAGCCATGTTGACTTATTTGTATATCTATTATGCTCAAGATCTTTGCAATGTATAATTTCTCTCTATCTAGTAATGGTTTCTGCAAAAAAAATGAAAGCATTATGGAAAATCATCCTTCAAGGAAAATAACTCCTATAAGTGGTCAATTGACATTTTGGCCAAATTGACTTCTTTGTAGACCTTATTTTGCTGAACAGTTTTGCTTATTACAGATTCTGTCTATCACAGTTTCTGCAAAGAATGCAACAAATCAGTAAAACTAGTCTCTCAAGGGCAATAACTCCTATGAAGGGTAAATTGACAATTCATCTATGTTAATTTACTGGTAGCTCAATGTTTCTATTGAAAGATTTTTTTCTCTGTCAACTATAGTTTTAAAAAAATCTAATATCTAAAATTTCTCTCTATCTGTTATACATGTAGTTTTCAAGAAAATAGCCAAAAACTGCAAAACTTCAAAACAAATTGACATTTCAGGAGCAATAACTTCAAAATAGGTTGACCATTTTTTCTGAAATAGACCTTGACCTGCTGATCCTTAATACCCATATCAAATTTGCTCTAACTGCTTTTAGTTTTTGAGATGTAAGCCAAAAACTGCATTTTGACCCTATGTTCTATTTTTAGCAACAGCAGCCATGTTTGTTGAATGATCAAATCCCAGGATATATGTTAAAAGTAAACATTGGTAACATTTGGCCCAATATTTCAGAGAAGATTTTTTTAAAAGTTAACATGTATGATGATGGATGCCAAATGATGGCAAAATCTGACTTTAAAGCTCCCATGGTCATTTGAGACAGATGAGCTAAAAATTATTTCTCAATATTGGTGATTTAAACAAAAACTTGTTTTTTTTCCAATATCATTTGGCCAATTTTCACCAAAAAACATGCACATTTACATATGATGCACAACAACTTTGCTAAAATTTCATTGGCCTTCTACTTTCATTTTTGATTTTTGTGTTTACATGAAATGATGATGGACATACAACGTAGTGAAAACTACATGTATAGGGCTTCCACATCCTAGATGTGAGGCTCTAATAATAAAGGAAGAAGACAATTTTTTTTAATTTTTGCAATGACTCAAGTACAATACATTTCGCATTTTTGCGCCTGTCCCAAGTCAGGAGCCTCTGGCGTGGGTCTCATTGGGGTCTAAGCGTGACGCGGGATTGGCCGATTTTTGTAAGCATGACACGTGAAAGTCAAATTATTGTCCGTGAAAACGGGAAATAAAGTCGGGCGGGACACGTGAAATTACCAAAAAAATGAGCTGGGAATCAGGGAAAATCATCATTTTATTAAGCGTGAATCAAAATTTGTTGTCAAAAAATGAAAAAAGGGATGTGGATTGACTGCCAATGAGACAGATGTCCGGGCCACCAAAGTTCAAATGAAGTGGATGTAAAGCCCCCATCACACTAGACCAAGACCATGAATAAGGAGTTGACCTCATACTTCAGTGATTTACTAACTAAAATAGATAAGATTGCAGTGAGATCGTGGTATGGTTGGCTTGAATATTCATTAATTTATTTCATAGTTTTCACGTTGATACTGCGATCTTGCTATGATCCTGATAAGATCCTGCTTCGATTTCGCTACGACAGTAACACGTTCTATAGTTACTATCTTGTCACGCTCTTTCTGCGTCTAATAAGACCTTACAACGACTTACACGATCTCTGAACGCTTCTTCCAAAACCTTCCCGATCGCATTACGATTTCAATACGTGTCTACTACGATCAAAAACGACTCCACTTCGTTGTCACTAAGCTCTTCGTCCCTATAAATATCTTGACTTTCCCATTGTACACATCAGTTTCCTGGAGATAACTTTCCACTAAAGGTATTAAAAACACTAGAGATCGGGGTGCTAAATAAAAAGCAGAGGTCTCAAAAAAGGTATGCAATTTTGAAATTTCCAATTTGCAAATTAGGAAATATAACACAATTATCGTGGCTAGGACGTAGTAGAATCGTTGTGATGTGGACGAGGACGACACGGGCAAAGTAGCTGCGCATTATTGTCTTCCTCATCGTAGAATAATCGAATCAATATTTGTAGAAGCATAATTAAGACGTATAGTGAAATCGGGATAGTCGCAGTGAAATCTTATAGGCTTACCTATAAAGGTTGCAGCGAAATATTTTCCATTGGCTACCCCGATTGCACCACGTTTCCAATACGATGCTTCTACGCCCATCCCGATCTAACTACGGCCTTACTAGGACTGAGTTCATACGGTTCTACTTCAACTAGTTTTGGCCATGACTACACTACTAATGTTTTGAGCATATTCAAAGCTCCACGATCATGAAGACTTGGCATGTCCTTATTACGACCTTACCACGATCTTACTATGACTTTCAAAATTTTATAATTTCTTAGATCGTAGTGGGATCGTGGTCCTAGTGTGATGGGAATATAAGTAATTTTGTTTGTTTATCATATCAAATGTATTCCGTTTTTCTCAATATAATCTTATGACAGTCAGGGCATAGCACTTACCACGACATGTTTCCTTTACAAATTAAAAGACTGATCATTTCATAGTACTGTACATGTACATCAATTTAAAACACCTTACAAAATTGTAAATAATGAAATTACATCATTTTCTACATGAAGAGCATGACAGGATTTTTATTTCATCATCAATGTGTTAAAATGAATTTAGCAAGATATGAAACTGTAATTAAACATGACTAAATCACATTTAAGGTAATAGAGATGAAAGGGTTTTTACAAATGTAACATGAAATAAACACACTTTAGTGACATACATACAACCATGAACAAGTATAACATACATGACGATTTAGTCACTTATATATAAAATTGAGAATGGAAATGGGGAATATGTCAAAGAGACAACAACCCGACCAAAGAGCAGACAACAGCCAAGGCCACCAATGAGTCATGTATGTTACACAAGTTCTACTTGTAAAAATTATTATCTGTAAATTTGACTTATTTTAAAATAAAAGTCTTTTCCTTAACTTTTAACATAAAGAGGCAATAGAACCACCCACAAGAACCTCATAAAAGCCCCTTTTACAAGGTAGCCAATATGATCATATCATAAACGTATACAATTTAAAATCACAAGTAATGTTGTTCAGTAGGAAAACTAGAAAACAGATAATGTCCTCTGATACAAACTAAGCAATACATTCAAGAGGGTTTCAAGTTTCATAAAATCTGAGCTAAATGTTATTTTTTTAATGTATTATGGCAGCCATTTCAAAAATGGTGGTCCAAGGATATTTTTTGACATAGATATCAATTTTAAATACCATCTTATACCTATATATAATATTTCTTTGAAATCCTAGCATAAAAAGATGTTTCTCAAAATTCATGATTTTTAACAAAGACCAAGTTTTTCCTTCAAATTTGACACTGGGAATCAATTTGGAATAGCATATTGTACATTTGTACCTATACATATATTTTCATTGCAATCCTATAATCAAAAGAAGTCTCTCAAATTTTGTGATTTTCTAACAAAAAAGAAAGGTTTAACTGCAATTTTCCCCCAAATTTGCACAGAAAATTCTATTTTTGACAACAGGAAACAATTTGGAGTAGAATGATACACCAATGAATCAGTTTTTCTTGAAATCCTGGCTATGGGTAAAAATTGTCATTCAGGGGCAATAATTTCTAAAAGAAGTCAGTTAACAATATCAGCCATGTTGACTTATTTGTATATCTATTATGCTCAAGATCTTTGCAATGTATAATTTCTCTCTATCTAGTAATGGTTTCTGCAAAAAAAATGAAAGCATTATGGAAAATCATCCTTCAAGGAAAATAACTCCTATAAGTGGTCAATTGACATTTTGGCCAAATTGACTTCTTTGTAGACCTTATTTTGCTGAACAGTTTTGCTTATTACAGATTCTGTCTATCACAGTTTCTGCAAAGAATGCAACAAATCAGTAAAACTAGTCTCTCAAGGGCAATAACTCCTATGAAGGGTAAATTGACAATTCATCTATGTTAATTTACTGGTAGCTCAATGTTTCTATTGAAAGATTTTTTTCTCTGTCAACTATAGTTTTAAAAAAATCTAATATCTAAAATTTCTCTCTATCTGTTATACATGTAGTTTTCAAGAAAATAGCCAAAAACTGCAAAACTTCAAAACAAATTGACATTTCAGGAGCAATAACTTCAAAATAGGTTGACCATTTTTTCTGAAATAGACCTTGACCTGCTGATCCTTAATACCCATATCAAATTTGCTCTAACTGCTTTTAGTTTTTGAGATGTAAGCCAAAAACTGCATTTTGACCCTATGTTCTATTTTTAGCAACAGCAGCCATGTTTGTTGAATGATCAAATCCCAGGATATATGTTAAAAGTAAACATTGGTAACATTTGGCCCAATATTTCAGAGAAGATTTTTTTAAAAGTTAACATGTATGATGATGGATGCCAAATGATGGCAAAATCTGACTTTAAAGCTCCCATGGTCATTTGAGACAGATGAGCTAAAAATTATTTCTCAATATTGGTGATTTAAACAAAAACTTGTTTTTTTTCCAATATCATTTGGCCAATTTTCACCAAAAAACATGCACATTTACATATGATGCACAACAACTTTGCTAAAATTTCATTGGCCTTCTACTTTCATTTTTGGATTTTTTGTGTTTACATGAAATGATGATGGACATACAACGTAGTGAAAACTACATGTATAGGGCTTCCACATCCTAGATGTGAGGCTCTAATAATAAAGGAAGAAGACAATTTTTTTTAATTTTTGCAATGACTCAAGTACAATACATTTCGCATTTTTGCGCCTGTCCCAAGTCAGGAGCTCTGGCGTGGGTCTCATTGGGGTCTAAGCGTGACGCGGATTGGCCGATTTTGTAAGCATGACACGTGAAAGTCAAATTATTGTCCGTGAAAACGGAAATAAAGTCAAGGGACACGTGAAATTACCAAAAAATGAGCTGGGAATCAGGAAAATCATCATTTTATTAAGCGTGAATCAAAATTTGTTGTCAAAAAATGAAAAAAGGGATGTGGATTGACTGCCAATGAGACAGATGTCCGGGCCACCAAAGTTCAAATGAAGTGGATGTAAAGCCCCCATCACACTAGACCAAGACCATGAATAAGGAGTTGACCTCATACTTCAGTGATTTACTAACTAAAATAGATAAGATTGCAGTGAGATCGTGGTATGGTTGGCTTGAATATTCATTAATTTATTTCATAGTTTTCACGTTGATACTGCGATCTTGCTATGATCCTGATAAGATCCTGCTTCGATTTCGCTACGACAGTAACACGTTCTATAGTTACTATCTTGTCACGCTCTTTCTGCGTCTAATAAGACCTTACAACGACTTACACGATCTCTGAACGCTTCTTCCAAAACCTTCCCGATCCCATTACGATTTCAATACGTGTCTACTACGATCAAAACGACTCCACTTCGTTGTCACTAAGCTCTTCGTCCCTATAAATATCTTGACTTTCCCATTGTACACATCAGTTTCCTGGAGATAACTTTCCACTAAAGGTATTAAAAACACTAGAGATCGGGGTGCTAAATAAAAAGCAGAGGTCTCAAAAAAGGTATGCAATTTTGAAATTTCCAATTTGCAAATTAGGAAATATAACACAATTATCGTGGCTAGGACGTAGTAGAATCGTTGTGATGTGGACGAGGACGACAAGGGCAAAGTAGCTGCGCATTATTGTCTTCCTCATCGTAGAATAATCGAATCAATATTTGTAGAAGCATAATTAAGACGTATAGTGAAATCGGGATAGTCGCAGTGAAATCTTATAGGCTTACCTATAAAGGTTGCAGCGAAATATTTTCCATTGGCTACCCCGATTGCACCACGTTTCCAATACGATGCTTCTACGCCCATCCCGATCTAACTACGGCCTTACTAGGACTGAGTTCATACGGTTCTACTTCAACTAGTTTTGGCCATGACTACACTACTAATGTTTTGAGCATATTCAAAGCTCCACGATCATGAAGACTTGGCATGTCCTTATTACGACCTTACCACGATCTTACTATGACTTTCAAAATTTTATAATTTCTTAGATCGTAGTGGGATCGTGGTCCTAGTGTGATGGGGATATAAGTAATTTTTGTTTGTTTATCATATCAAATGTATTCCGTTTTTTTCTCAATATAATCTTATGACAGTCAGGGGCATAGCTGCCGTTAGGCACTTTAGGCACGCATCTATACACATATTTTTTTCACAAATATTTTTTATATACAAAAATAAAAACAACATTATCTGTAGATACATGTGAACTCGGTAAAACTCTTTAATAATCAAATGTCATTTGTACACTAGTCTATCATCCTTAGTGAATTGAGTATTGGATAGAATGTCATTAGATTCCACCTTATATAAACTAAAAACTAGATATTTGGTTCAGATCATATCATTTCTATCAACAAATACTTGAATTAGCCTCATCATGCTCAAAACCCTGCCTTTTTTATATACATGATTTATTTTTTATTAATTGTTGTTGACTTTCAACTAGCTTTCCACTTGGTCCTTATCCGACCTACAATAAAATCCTTGCCGAAGTTAGGCGTTCGTTTGGTTGTGCGTAATGTGCAGTCACGTCTGGTCAGAATGGGGACGTTAATCCGATGCCGCTAGTGTAGAGAGAATGCCACACTCTCTACACATTAAGCAACTTGCAACAACTCTTTGAGGGGTTCGTAGGTGGTCTACTGAAAGGCAAAATCTATGTTCCTATCCAAGAAAACCACACTTTCTATGCATTGCATTTCTAAAATTCCAGACCTTCATCCTCGACGATCAGGACCTAACTACCTGTTGTATCTATTGTAAATTTGTTTTTGTCCTGAACAATCATGAACTATTTGCCATTTGTAGCAATTAATCAATCAATCAATCAATCAATCAATCAATCAATCAATCAACTAGCTTTCAGCAATTAATCAATCACTCAATCAATCAATCAACTAGCTTTCAGCAACTTCGAGTACTCTCAAATCTACCCTAGACCTGCTGGGTGCATTCAGCGGCCCCAGATCCCCTGCCGCAATTTTTACCCACAGCTTATTGGACATGTAGTTACGCTTCTCACAGTCTTGGCGCCCAGAGTACCACTCACCTTTAGCGAGTCACTGACACACTTTTTGTATCATTCCTAAATTCGTGACACCAGTAAGCCATTTATCGTTTCCCTGATATCTTGCCAATGGTAATACAAGTGTGATATACCGATAGGAGGGCTCTTGCAAGGCGACTTCTTATAGAAAAAAAATATAAGCGGGAAACGGGAAACTAAAAAAATGATAAGCGGGATACGGGAATCTGACAAAACAATAAGCGGGATACGGGAATCTGACAAAATAATAAGCGGGATCCGGGATTAGACCCCCCCCCCAATGAGACCCCCTCTGGCCTTTGTTAGTCTTGTATGTTTTTTTAATTTTATAGATATAGGAAGATGTGGTGTGAGTGCCAATGAGACAACTCTCCATCCAAATAACAATTTATAAAAGTAAACCATTATAGGTCAATGTACGGCCTTCAACACGGAGCCTTAGTTCATTTATATGTTTTGGAGTTTAGTGTGACGTCCATTTTCACTGAACTAGTACACAATTTTATTTAGGGGCCAGCTGAGGACCACCTCTGGGTGCGGGATTTTCTCGCTGTGTGGAGACCCATTGGTGGCTTTCGGCTGTTGTCTGCTCTTTGGTCGGGTTGTTGTCTCTTTGACATATTCCCCATTTCCATTCTCAATTTTATTGCACATATGCTTCAATGAATACGCATGAAATTTTAGAATAGTATAAGGAACCATTGAACACAAGTTGAGCTTGGAATTGACACACCTCACATGTCTTTACAACGACAAATTAGGAATTAATGAGTTTCAGACAAATGTGTGTTTAGCTATTGACTGCTTATAAATTTGGCTGATGTACCATTTTTAAGAGTACTCTTTTTCATTAACAATCTTATCAAACAGAAATTTTCCTTTTCGATTAAATGGTTGTTTGAAAAATCTGATTGCAAATTTATTTGCTGCAACTCATATAAAATCTTAATACACATGTAATAAAAAAGTAAATATCATATGCTAGATATGCTAACAGGAGGTGTAAAGGGATGATTGAAGCTGTAAATTTTCTCCTTGACAACATTTATGTATATTTTGGCAATAAAGTTTATTGACAGGTGGTAGGTATTCCTATGGGCACCAATTGTACCCTTTTAATAGCAGACTTGTTCCAGTACTGTTATAATGAATCACAGTTTATTGCCAAATCTAAATTATATTTAATTGATAAATTCAACAACACTTACCATTATCTTTATAATATTTTTTTCGTTAATTAATCAATAAATCAAATTAAACTGCCAAAATATACCCAAAGGAACTTACTTTAAACAAATCAAATATAAACTGCAATAACTGTCCTTTCCTAGATTAAGATATTTCAGTTTTACCACGGGAAAGCAGGGAATCTACAAACAAATGTACAACAAAAGGGAAGATTTTTCTTTCCTTATAGTCAATTTTCGTTTTTCTGACAGTGATGTTCCTTTGGCACCATCTTACAGTGTTTATATATCCTAACTTGTTTGCTATGCCACAGTGTTTATATATCCTAACTTGTTTGTTATGCCCGAGTCTGTACATGAAAAATGTCATCTTGAATAAAATTGATAGTTTTAATATTCTGGACCAAAAACCAGTGGTGCAATTTTACATGACAGCAACTATAGAGAAGAATGCAGAATTTATATTAAATTTAAAACAAAAATACATGTATTGTCATACAATAAACATATTTACACTTTTGGTATTTAGCTGAATTTTGTCTCTGAATGACCTTAGATCTGCTACAAATAACCTTCTGATGTCAAGCAACAATCACATTTTAATTGTGACATCAAATTTTTTAAATTGTGATGTCAAATTTTATGGGAACTTGTGTGATTTTACTTGTGGCGGACAAATTTGCATCCAAGTGTAAATATGTCTATATATACAAATTATATACATCTCATATTATGTATCTGTATAGTGATTAATCCCCTTTGAGATTCTATGTCAAGAGCCATTTTCTGATTTTTGTCGCCCTTGACAGACACAGAATCCCAAAAGGGATAATATGGTGAGTTGCTAGGTTTGTTTCAGCTAGGGTTGAACTCCTTTTTGTCAGTGGGGCTAGTTTAGTGTAGACAATATTTTTATTGTGAAAATATAAGCATAAACATTACAATATGAGTTTTATTAGGATTGGAAAACAAGTGGAGCAGTTTGCAGGTTTTTATTAGGGATCAAACTCCTTTCATCAGTAGGGCGAGTTGGTTAGTATTAATATAGTAATTTGGATCGTGCAGTATGTACCTACCACCATGCTTTTTCTCGATAACTTCTAAATTGATTCCGCTTTCTTCGGCTACACCTAGTAGCTTAAGGGTATTTAAATTGCCCTTATCTGTATATAGCTTCATTTTCATTCAAAAAATAGGAGAAATGTTGCGAGAAAAAAAAAGAAATTTCATCAGACATGGAACCGGAAATACACGTGGGATTGTATAAAAACCAAACCGAATGGGATTCACTTCCGAATATTCATTATGGTCACAAGATCAAAACAAAACTCTAAGCTCATAAACAATGGTCAATTTTCCTGCAGAACGTCTAAGAAGACTGTTTTATTTTGTTTCACCAAATGAAACATCATTCGAGAAACTTGAGGACGTTCCAAAATATGTTGACGAGGCAGGTTTTCTTTATAGTTTACCTCTACTGGCTCTAGTAATAGTATATGCATATGTCCAAAGAGAGTTCTATTAGACTATTATTATTGTATAACAGTCATGGCAGTAGTCTCAGGTTGTTCTGTATGCATGCATGCCTGTTTAATATTGCCTCATAATACTTATACCAACATATAGTCATCAATGTGCCAATGGAACCAAATGGTGACTCTTACATTTGTACCAACTTTTCTTATTTTTGTAAGATAGGGACTTAAAATTTGATACAAAGAGAGCCTCAAACAGTTGCAAGACAACCCTGCCTGAAGACAGCTAGGACCGTCTACAAAAAAGACAAATTGAGCCGTATACATAAACGACTCAGATCATCTATGAAGGCAACTTGGGCCATTTATATACAAAGTATAAATAATTAAGGAGAGTTTTAACAATTTATAAATGATTTAATGAGTGTGTTCAAAGAAAAAGACATCTTGGACTGTGCCTGAAGAGAAGTCAGACTGTCAATAAGTCAATTCCAACCGTATATGGGTCATTTTAAAAAGTAGAATTTCCAGTACACCCATGCTAAAATTTTTATTTCTAATGCAAAATGCAGTTGTAAGTGTTTAAATGAAAGTTTGTAGGATTTATGAGTCAGAACATTAATGATAAACATGATTTAGCTCTATTTTGATAAGATTAAAATATATTAAAGTCTGATTTTTGCGTAATTTATGTGCGTACAGTGTCTGAGTAACACATTTCAAATGATTTTTTTCGTATTTTCTGATCGCCTTGATATCTGCAAAAGGGAATTTTTTAGAACTTAAATAATAACTCTAACCAAAAAACATAGCTTCTTTATTATATGTAACATCTTTTCTACAAACTAAATTCAATCAGCTTACATGAAGTTCATGTCCATCCTATTACGTACATGAGGGGACATACACTTGCCTCCCCATGACAGATAACATCACATCAAATATGCATCATCATCATACAAAGGGACACAACTCTCACGACTTAACTATAAAACACATACGACTATACATATACATAACAATCCTGTTACCACTACTTAAATCAGCGGCTAAATTTTTCTCCCTTTGAATATCGAACTAGTCAGTGTTGATTTCAAAAGCGCACAGTAACCTCGACATTTAACACAGCACGTTTCTTGTATAACAGTGTAGAGAAAAGAAATTTCAAGACATTTAGTGAAAAAAATTAGTGGGTATTTTTTTGTCATGTCTATGCTGTTACCAACATATTGATTAATTACACCAATATTATACTTGCAAAAAGTGCAATAACCTGTTGGAAACCAAAATCACAACAGAAAAACATTATAACTTTATCAAAGGGAGTAGTTATTTCACAACAACATTCAAAAATGAAGAAATTTGTCTATCCTGTTATGTCTATCCTGTTACTATGGTTGCTATGGTTACAGTAACAGGATAAACAATAGTAGACAGAAACGTCTTTAAAAAGTTTATAATAACATATAGTTGCACACATAATGAAATGTTTCGTTTTTTGAACTCATCTTAAGGTTATAACGTCTTCATCTTTGCAATTTAGCATTTGCAGGTGCAATACTGCTATCGGTAACAGGATAGAACTCAATATAGTGATATATCATTAACGTACGTTCCTGTTACCAATAAAATAAAGACAAAAGTAAACCAACGTGCGAGGGATTTACTTGATGTTGGGTTTATTTGAAAGAGAGAACAAATGCTGATCATTATGAATTGCTATCTTAGACTTGCATTACTGGTGGTTATTTTTATAACCTTTGAAAACAAATTTTTAGAGGCATTTTTCAGTACAACATGGAAAATTGGCAAATAATCTATTATTTCACAGAATGAATAAATATAGAAGTTTTTACTCTTGAAAACCATTTTATTGGCTACGAAAAACAAGCTTTAAATTTTATTGAAACCTTTTCTAAATAACCCGAAATTTCTTTTGAACATGGTAACACTGAGAGACAAAATATTGCACCACCTATCAACAAATATTTCAATATATTCTTGTATGACATTATCAAGATTGCATCTTTTTATATGTTGTTCTATAAGCACTGTTTGTTTTGATTTGCTTATGACGAGGGTTGTTTGAATAAGTAACTTTAAATCAATTTTGCAATTTTTTGAAAATGACCCATATAATGCCATCTCTGACAAAGTATAAATTAAGAGAGATTTTTGACACCCTTTTTGTCAATGACTATATGAATGATTAATGATCGTCAACAATGAAAAGACAACTCCGACCATCAGAGTATGAAGAGAAGTCTTTAACTAGAAATTATTAAGTTTTAAGCACAAAGTGAAGCTTATATCAGAACAGTGATTGTTAATTTCATTTCATTTAATTATTATGACTATGTAAAATGCAATCAGATTGTAAATTAACAAATATAAAAAATAACAAATTCAAGTAACATGCAGATAAATTAAGTCTGTTTAATGAGTTAATAAAGATTTTATTTAAAATATAGAAGAACCATGATGAAGTAGAAATTAGAATTTATTTTAAGCTTAATTATTTTTGGCACAGTACTTCATTTTCAAATGCAGCAAGATATAAAGGATACTTTTATGTGAAATATAACATTTTATCATTTAAATAACAAAATGAAATCTATAGGAGCTAGGTTTGAAGTGTAAATTGCAAAAAAGTTTCAGCACGACAAGATCTACCCTGAAAATTAGAGAAAAATCTGTTGTCAGAAATGTTTTGGAGTTCAATTGCCCTTAAAATAATAATTTTTTGCTGTTTTATATACAGTGAAATATATAGGAGCTAGGTTAAAAGTGTAAAGTTCAAAAATGATCTGCATGACAAGATCTGTTAAGAGGTCTATTAACCCTGAAAAAATCAGATAAATTTTTCCACCTGTTTTTGAGTTATTGTCCCTGAAATATACATTTTTCCAACTTTGCCATTTTTGCTGTCAATTGAAAACTATAGGAGCTAGATTAAAAGTGTAAACTGCAAAACTGATCAGCATGACAAGATTTATTTACTCTTATATTTTTGACAACCAGGTTTGAAGTTATTGCTCCTGAAATGATTATTTTTACTGCTTTTTGCAAATTTGGCTGCTATTTAAAAACCTACTAAGAACTAGATTAAACATGCAAAAATTATCAGCAACACAAAGAGTAACTATAGTATGTGCACTAAGAAGTCTTTATTAGCAAACTGGCAATTTTTTTCACCAGCTGAGTAAAACAGGCACAGGTGTGCCTCTTGTTAAAGGTCTCAGGTTCTCTTAAAAGAGGTGTCAGGTTGCAAGGTCGCCCACCAAACCTATGGTTGCAGGTTGTATTTGAACATGTTTGAAGCCACTAATATCATGAATATAGAACATATAAATGAGAATACACACATTAAGATTATCATAATCAGTCTGATTATTGACTATTAAATGATATTTTAAAATGATTTTCAAATCCTTTATTTATGTATTTGAGAAATTATTCCTTTGTATATAGTTTTCTTCATTTACTACATTGCAGCTTATGCTACATGCAGGATTCAATATGTATTTTTTATTACAATCATAAGAAACTCTTGAAATGAGAGTTTGTTTTACCTGGGACTAGTATAATAGTCCCAGGTTTTACTCCATTAAACCTTTACAAGCTTACACAATGATATATTTGTGTTGTATTTTGTCACATTTTGATAGCTTTAGATTAACTTGAATAATTCATGCCCTTTCCATCTCCGATTCTCTGCCTCCAAAGGTTAATGGAGTGATCATAGTAATGGGAATATAATGACTGGATTATTCAAGTTAGCTTTAGATAACATGATTTGAGTTTGAGTTATTTCCCTTGGTTGCTCTTTTGAAGATGAAAAGCTTTGATTTACTTCTTTCAGATAGGGTCCTTTAATACTACATGAAGATGGTAGTGATGAATTATGCAAGGCTTATTCAAATTAATATTAATCTGAAAATAACTTTTTATAAAGTCAATGAAAGTAAAGAAGTTGAATTTGGTTTATTTATGAAGTAATTTATTCATGTTGACATCCAACATTAGGACAAAGGGAAATAACTCTTAATCAAATTATGTCAATCAAAAATTATAAGAAACTGTTGAAATGAAACTTGATTTTATATCCATTTAAACCCTTTAAAATACATGCATTTTTATTTGTATGTTATATTAATTATACACACAAATAATTACATATTTTTTAATTTTCAGGCAATACCATACTTTGTCTCCATGATAATAATAGAAGCAATTGTACTATATATACAAGGAAGCCATTGCCAAGATTCAATGATGGATTTAGTTCTGTTGCAAATGGAATACTTTCATTAATGCATGGGTAAGAAATACATGTCCATTAATTGTAGAGATTTATCTAATATGTGAATTTCATGCATAGTATATTATTGTGAAGTTTACATAATGGTCTAGCTTATGATCCTATATTGCATGATATATGAAGTACAATGATCATACTGTACATTACCAATATTAGTATTTTCAATATTGATGTATTAGATAAGTTTCCTACAAATATGTTGATGTATATCCTTGACATTTCAATTCTACAATTTTTTTAACAATAGTCCTGGTCAATATGATCTACAGTCCTCCGCCAGGTTAGGTAAACAAGTCTTTACTATCATCTCTATGCACAATCAAAATGGCAATGAACAAGTATGTAGGTAGTTCTGTATATGAACAGGTGCTTGTCATTTGACATGTCATGTGTAATGATGTCATAGTCAACTGCATTCAATGGTTTTCCAGGGTAAAGAAGTGATATCTGATCAGAAAAATCATGGCTGCATTAAAAGATTGTGAAAAAATCTATAGCTATAATAGATAAAGAATTCAACTGGTAACATTTGTTTTACAGAGATCAGTTCATTGCATGTTCCATGATGTTTTTGTATAATTTAATAGGTAGTTAACAAAGCTGACATATCAACTTTTCTTGTCTACATATAAAACCCCAAAAAACTTAACAAAGCTGACATATCAACTTTTCTTGTCTACATATAAAACCCCAAAAAACTTAACAAAGCTGACATATCAACTTTTCTTGTCTACATATAAAACCCCAAAAAACTTAACAAAGCTGACATATCAACTTTTCTTGTCTACATATAAAACCCCAAAAAACTTAACAAAGCTGACATATCAACTTTTCTTGTCTACATATAAAACCCAAAAAACTTAACAAAGCTGACATATCAACTTTTCTTGTCTACATATAAAACCCCAAAAAACTTAACAAAGCTGACATATCAACTTTTCTTGTCTACATATAAAACCCCAAAAACTTAATCTGTTCTTTGTACTTTGCATACTATAAAATAGATATACTGTAAAATACAGTTATGATTGGATGTAGCCATATAATACTTAGATTAGATTTTGAAAATTAAACTTTATATGAGACAGTATATGTAAATTTTTGTCTTTAATAAAAATTCTTTGTTAAGTTCCAATTACTAGATTTATGAAAAGTTATGGAGATGGTATTACAAAATAAGAAGATGTATGATTGCAAACCACTCTCCACCAGAGACCAAATGATGTAGAAGTTAACAACTATAGGTCTACGTAAGGCTGCTTTCTTACATAAAGCTTAATGTTAACACTTGTATTTTAGGTTGCTGTTCAGATCTATCGAGTTGTCTACTTATGTATGGTTTTATGAGAGATTTAATTTGATACAGTTACCGTGGAACAACCCATGGACATGGATCCTTGGAATGGTTGGTGTGGATTTCTGTTACTACTGGGTTCATAGATTGGGACATGGTAATGAATTTGATAATAATGTCATCCTGGGTAGATTCATACATCCAATGCCATGAAAAGTGCAGAAAATACAACATGCAAAATTATCAGCAACACAAAGAGTAACTATAGTATGTGCACTAAGAAGTCTTTATTAGCAAACTGGCAATTTTTTTCACCAGCTGAGTAAAACAGGCACAGGTGTGCCTCTTGTTAAAGGTCTCAGGTTCTCTTAAAAGAGGTGTCAGGTTGCAAGGTCGCCCACCAAACCTATGGTTGCAGGTTGTATTTGAACATGTTTGAAGCCACTAATATCATGAATATAGAACATATAAATGAGAATACACACATTAAGATTATCATAATCAGTCTGATTATTGACTATTAAATGATATTTTTAAAATGATTTTCAAATCCTTTATTTATGTATTTGAGAAATTATTCCTTTTGTATATAGTTTTCTTCATTTACTACATTGCAGCTTATGCTACATGCAGGATTCAATATGTATTTTTTTATTACAATCATAAGAAACTCTTGAAATGAGAGTTTGTTTTACCTGGGACTAGTATAATAGTCCCAGGTTTTACTTCCATTAAACCTTTTACAAGCTTACACAATGATATATTTGTGTTGTATTTTTGTCACATTTTAATAGCTTTAGATTAACTTGAATAATTCATGCCCTTTCCATCTCCGATTCTCTCTGCCTCCAAAGGTTAATGGAGTGATCATAGTAATGGGAATATAATGACTGGATTATTCAAGTTAGCTTTAGATAACATGATTTGAGTTTGAGTTATTTCCCTTGGTTGCTCTTTTGAAGATGAAAAGCTTTGATTTACTTCTTTCAGATAGGGTCCTTTAATACTACATGAAGATGGTAGTGATGAATTATGCAAGGCTTATTCAAATTAATATTAATCTGAAAATAACTTTTTATAAAGTCAATGAAAGTAAAGAAGTTGAATTTGGTTTATTTATGAAGTAATTTATACATGTTGACATCCAACATTAGGACAAAGGAAATAACTCTTAATCAAATTATGTCAATCAAAAATTATAAGAAACTGTTGAAATGAAACTTGATTTTATATCCATTTAAACCCTTTAAAATACATGCATTTTTATTTGTATGTTATATTAATTATACACACAAATAATTACATATTTTTTTAATTTTTCAGGCAATACCATACTTTGTCTCCATGATAATAATAGAAGCAATTGTACTATATATACAAGGGAAGCCATTGCCAAGATTCAATGATGGATTTAGTTCTGTTGCAAATGGAATACTTTCATTAATGCATGGGTAAGAAATACATGTCCATTAATTGTAGAGATTTATCTAATATGTGAATTTCATGCATAGTATATTATTGTGAAGTTTACATAATGGTCTAGCTTATGATCCTATATTGCATGATATATGAAGTACAATGATCATACTGTACATTACCAATATTAGTATTTTCAATATTGATGTATTAGATAAGTTTCCTACAAATATGTTGATGTATATCCTTGACATTTCAATTCTACAATTTTTTTTAACAATAGTCCTGGTCAATATGATCTACAGTCCTCCGCCAGGGTTAGGTAAACAAGTCTTTACTATCATCTCTATGCACAATCAAAATGGCAATGAACAAGTATGTAGGTAGTTCTGTATATGAACAGGTGCTTGTCATTTGACATGTCATGTGTAATGATGTCATAGTCAACTGCATTCAATGGTTTTCCAGGGTAAAGAAGTGATATCTGATCAGAAAAATCATGGCTGCATTAAAAGATTGTGAAAAAATCTATAGCTATAATAGATAAAGAATTCAACTGGTAACATTTGTTTTACAGAGATCAATTCATTGCATGTTCCATGATGTTTTGTATAATTTAAAGGTAGGACATATCAAGTAAAACCCCAAAAACAAAGCTGACATATCAACTTTTCTTGTCTACATATAAAACCCCAAAAAACTTAACAAAGCTGACATATCAACTTTTCTTGTCTACATATAAAACCCCAAAAAACTTAACAAAGCTGACATATCAACTTTTCTTGTCTACATATAAAACCCCAAAAACTTAACAAAGCTGACATATCAACTTTTCTTGTCATATAAAACCAAAAACTTAACAAAGCTGACATATCAACTTTTCTTGTCTACATATAAAACCCCAAAAACTTAACAAAGCTGACATATCAACTTTTCTTGTCTACATATAAAACCCCAAAAACTTAATCTGTTCTTTGTACTTTGCATACTATAAAATAGATATACTGTAAAATACAGTTATGATTGGATGTAGCCATATAATACTTAGATTAGATTTTTGAAAATTAAACTTTATATGAGACAGTATGGTGTAAATTTTTTGTCTTTAATAAAAATTCTTTGTTAAGTTCCAATTACTAGATTTATGAAAAGTTATGGAGATGGTATTACAAAAATAAGAAGATGTATGATTGCAAACCACTCTCCACCAGAGACCAAATGATGTAGAAGTTAACAACTATAGGTCTACGTAAGGCTGCTTTCTTACATAAAGCTTAATGTTAACACTTGTATTTTAGGTTGCTGTTCAGATCTATCGAGTTGTCTACTTATGTATGGTTTTATGAGAGATTTAATTTGATACAGTTACCGTGGAACAACCCATGGACATGGATCCTTGGAATGGTTGGTGTGGATTTCTGTTACTACTGGGTTCATAGATTGGGACATGGTAATGAATTTGATAATAATGTCATCCTGGGTAGATTCATACATCCAATGCCATGAAAAGTGCAGAAAATACACCATCATCTTTTGCCATGCCCAAAATCAAGTTTTGTTCAGAATTTCAGTACAATAAAGAAAATAGATGAAATATTTTAGTCATTTGTCAAACATTTACTATAGAAATGTATATCAGTCTCCAAAAATAAAAAGTGCAATGATTTCACAACAACAGTATATTTATCTAGATATAGGAAGATGTGGTATGAGTGCCAATGAGACAACTCTCCATCCAAGTAACAATTTATAAAAGTAAACCATTATAAGTCAAGGTACGGCCTTCAACACGGAGCATTGGCTCACACTGAACAGCAAGCTATAAAGGACCCCAAAAATTACTAGTGGAAAACCATTCAAACGGTAAAAACCAACGGTCTAATCTATATAAAAACAAGAAACGAGAAACATGTATGAACTACATAAACAGATGACAACTACTGTACATCAGATTCCTAACATTTGCAGCGGGATTAAACGTTTTAATGGTACCAAACCTTCTCCCTTTTCTGAAACAATAGTATAACATCACAACATAGAAAAACACACCAGAAAATATCAATTGGAAGGCTTAACTCAATCAAAAAACATAAATTAACACACAATGAACGAATAAATTTGATCTGTGATACCTGAATGCAAATACATTGTTAATAAAAATTATAAGGGATAAATAATTAAGGTCAAAAGTAAATTATCAGGTTTAAACAAAGTTAAAGTATGATACCACTGTGAAATGTTAAACAATTTTTAGAAAATCATCACTTTTGAAAAAAAACTGCATCATATTATACACAGGTAAATGAAAATAATTTTGTTGTTAAGTATTCTTCTTCTTCTGTGTGTATAAAATCTTCCGTTTAGGAATACCAAGAAATTTCTTTAATATCAATAAAACTAATCTAACCTTCTTTAACAAGTTAATTAAACCAAACAGGAAATATTTGAAGTATGAATCTTATATCCGTTTGCTTTGTAAATACTATTTCCCAAAAAATTGAGTGCAAAATGCTACTTTTATTTGTTTTAAAATAGAATGATACATTGTACATCTACATAAACCTATACTGTTGATTCATTATTTTCCCTGGGATACCAATTTTTGATTTTGTGGGCAAAGGTGAACCATGAAATTACATGTTCAACGAAGTGCAAATTTTCTATAATGTTTGTATGCAGAAATTAAGCATTGACAAAAATACAATTTTTCTCCAATCCAATAAACTTGGTACCCACAGAAATAAATGAATCCACAGTATATGAATAAAAGGAGAAGTGGGTATAAATTTGTGATTTAGTTTTGTAAAAGTTGTATAAATGTTTATGAAATTTGTCTATAAAAATAAGTAGATGTCTTAAAGTTGCGATTTAGACAACTATCCACCAGAGACCAAGTGAGGTAGATGTAAGCAACCATAGGTCACTGTATGCCTACAACAATGAGAAAAGCACATACTGTTTAGTAAGTTATAAAAGGCACCTGTTTTAAAAGTTTTTTAGTAATGAAAAGATATTATTGATTGAAAACTGATTTTTTCTTGGAAATACATGTACATGTATATCAAACCCACTTAGAATATAAGAAACAGCCAATGGTATATTACAAAAATAATGAGATGTGAAAGGATTGCCAATTAGACAACTCTCTACCAAAGACCACAGGACATGGATGAAAGCAAATATAGATTACCGTAAGGTCTTCAACAATGAGCAAACCCCATACTGTATACTAAGGTCCCAACATGACAAAATGAAAACATTGAAAAAAAACAATAACCAATTTTATGCTCAAACAATAAACTAAAAACAAATATGGCTAACAACCACCGCTTTACAGGGATTCTGACTTGTGACAGGCACATGATGAATTTGTAAGGTTTAAACATATTTGTAAACACAACTACCCCCTAACATGGGACATTGGTTTATCAGCCCAACATAAGAACAAACTGTAAAAATCAGTTGGGAAGACCTCAACTCATGAAATTGTCTACTTTTATTTATTTATTTATTTTGAAAAGTCCAGGTTCCATGGAATTAAAAGTATAAAAGTATATCAACATGCCAAAAGGTTTTTTCTAAAATTGGAACAATTAATTTTGTATTGCATATATAGTATGAACAAATATTTTCCAAAATTTTTTTCAAATAAACTAATATTTTTTTTATTATTGTTAATGCAATTAAAAATATTAAAGTATTTTTATCTCATTTTCACCACTTTTTACACTTGAAAAATATTTTCAGAAGTAAATATAATGTGGGCAGGTCATCAGACACATCATAGCGCTGAGGATTATAATTTAACAACAGCGCTACGTCAGTCTACTTTTCATAGATATATTGCATGGGTTAAGTATGACACCTTTTAAAACCAAAAAACAAACATACACATGTATATCTTTTACCCATCGTTTTTATCATTCACCAGTTACAAACCATTGTCAATAACCATATTTTTGCAGAGTTTGTGTATACAGATTTGATTACCATGTTTTATTAGGTACATTTCTATTGAAATATATAAAAATTGAAAGGCATGTAATATAGAAATATCTCTGCAATCTAGTTTTATCGGTCCTTAAAGTTTAACAACAGAAAAAAATAGGGTAAAATAATGTTGCTATTCTTAAATTCTGAAATTGACTCACTTTTATATTAAGCCTTAATTTTTTTGGGGTAATAAAACTGTCATAATTATTATAGTGGATAACTTTTGTTAGAAAATCAATCCTTTATGAAATTCTATTGATTCCTACCTTGCTTTACACAGAAGTGAATATAATTTGGGCAGCACACCAAACCCATCACAGTTCAGAAGATTATAACCTTACCACAGCACTAAGACAGTCCTGCATACTTAAGTATATTTCATGGGTAGGTAATAAGACATATATTACAGAAATTGAAACATTGAACCAAACAAAAATCTGAAAGTTGGTACATTGTTAAAATGACACTTATTGTACTAATTTCTGACATATATTTTTTGTACTAATTGTTTACTCAAAGTAGTTGAAAAACCTTAAATAAAACATAGCCTTTTCTTTTTCCTACCTAAAACTGCAAATTTTATGATACAAAACTGATAAATGACATGACTTGTACTCTCAATTTTTGTGATGTGGAAAAAAGTTGTAAATTTTTAATGAAATTTTAATGCAAGCCTTTCATTGTGAAATGTTTATCATAAGGGGATATAACTTTTGTATGGATATACATTAAATTTCAAATGATCTGCATTTTAAATATAATACAAAACTGTCAATGTTCTTCATATTTCGAAGTCCAATTGAAAGTGGAAATAATGAATTATAATTGGTTTCAAGTTTGTCAAGTAGTCATTTATGAAATATTGAATTGGGAAAACCAGATTGATTCTTATCTGTACTGCTTATAAGAAAGTGTAAATATTTGAATAATTATCATTTTTTTATTTATCAGATGTTTTATCTTCCTATGGCTTTATGTGTGCCACCATCAATTTTCCTGGTGCATGCCCAGTTTAGTCTACTGTACCAATTCTGGATACATACAGAGGTAATTAAATTGATATTTACATTTCAAGTTCAGTAGTCATGTTGTTGTTTCTTGCTTTATACATTGTGTGATTCTAATTCAACTTTGATTTAAGATGGATGAGAATCTAGCTTTTACTTTTTATACGCCCGTTTAAATTTTGACGGGACATATTGTGGTATACAAATGTCCAGCGTCCGTCTGTCCGTCTGTCCATCGTAAACATGTAGCACTGTAACTTGAGAACAACTTATCCAAATTTCATGAAACTTAACATAGTTGTTTCTTATGATGGTGTATACTTTTTGGTGAAAATAAGATTAAAACTTTTTGAGTTATAGGACTTTGTAGCTAAAACAGGGGTGTGTTTTTTTTCACATGTCACGCCATATCTCAAAAATTATCATTTATGATTATTGCTTAAAACTTTACACACTTCTTAGTTATATTAATCTAAAGATCTTTATACTTTTTGGTGGTGATTCAAAATTTTATTTTAGAGTTATTGAGTTTTTTGTAAAAAAAGAGGGTGTTTCACATGTTGCGCTGTATCTCAAAAACGATTTATGACTATTGCTTTAAACTTTAAACACTTCTTAGTTATATTAATCTAAAGATCTGTATTTTTTTGGTGATGATTCAAAATTTTATTTTAGAGTTATTGAGTTTTTTGTACAGGAAGGGGGGTTTTTCACATGTCATGCCATATCTCAGAAACTATTTATGATTATTGCTTAAAACTTCACACACAAGACAACAAGCTTATCATGCACTCATGGCGCAGCTGTTTATTGAAATTACATGTCGTTATCAATTGACCTTGCTGTAATTATACCCTGCTCTGAAAGGAGGGGCATATACCTTTCTTATGTCTGCCTGTATGTGTGTCTGTTAATACAAATCAGAGCTTCCTGAAATTTGGTATCATGATTATGTAAGCATGCTTTACTGTGTGAATAGTGCATTAAAATGTCCTTTTAATCTAAACATTAATATCACATTTTACTACAATTGAGTTAGGAGAGACAATGTTATTTCAATTGAAGTAAGTACATTGTCATTCCGCCTGTAAATTCAATAGTCCCTCTTCCGAGTGGTCTTAGAAGTTCACTTACAGTATCACTAGCCTGTCAGCACTGAGGTTGTGAGTTCCAATGCCCCAAGTGGGGGGTACATTAGACTCTGATCTTAATCAACTAGGATTGTCAGTTTTCCTGCCGAAGATTGTGGTTTTCTTCAAGCACTCCAGCTGCCTCCACCAATAAACATTGTCTGCCAAGAAATAGCCAATAGTGCTGAAAGTGGCTTTAAACACTAAAAAATCAATCAATCAATCCTTCTCAAAACTGAACTCATCATGATTAAATGCTTATTGAAATCAACAACAAAAAAGAGGCGAAGGATAACAAAGGGACATTTAAACTCATAAGTCAAGTTACACTATATTAAAGAGGATCATAGAGTTCAATTTTGAAGTTTCAAAAACCGCTGAAGTTGTTGACATCATATTTGTTAATTTGTTAAATTTGAAAACACCTTTGAAGAATTTAATTGCATGCATGTATTTTATTTCAGACAATTAGGAGCATTGGTCCATTAGAATGGATTTTGAATACTCCAAGTCACCACAGAGCCCATCATGGCAGAAACAGACAGTATATAGATAAAAACTATGGAGGAACACTCATTATTTTCGATAGACTATTTGGTAAATATTTTTAGGTGTCATACCACCAAATCATAGTACATCACATCTGGTTGCATACGAAAAAGGGTCTAAAAAAATATTCCCTTGAATTTGACAGTTGTAGGAAATTAATCCTACATTTCATTGCAGTAAAAAAAATCTGAGTCATAAACATATATTTTGGGTGTTTCAAAGCACCATTCTTTTTTTATTTGGTGTTTCTAAAAATATTTTGGAAATTTGAGGTTACATGGTTACTAAAGCATGTAAACAGGAAAGAAAGGGTGGAAATTTGATTGGTTAACTTCCAGTGATAGTTATTATCTTATATGCAATGAAATGTTATGTGAAATTTTGTCTGTAGTACTGGACAGGATAAAGCTTTACTCATGCCAAGTATTTCTTTATTTGAAAAGTGCAAAGTTAACAAAGACTAATAGGAAAAACAATGGTGGTATTACACCTATACACAACTTCAAACACCTGGGGAACTGAAAGCAGAAATTTTACTGAAGCAAAATTTATATCTGGATTATGGCTCATCTTATTAATCCATTTTTATTACTGTAATATGAAAAACTGTACACTTGTTTTAAATTTTGAATAGCTCAATGTTCATTGAAAAATATTTCATGCATATTCAGGACGATATCTCTTTCTGTAAATGAAATATACATGTATAGTTTCTTAACAAACATTTGTTTTCAAAAGCACCTCTGATTTTATTTGATGATGGTCTTTGACCTATAATGGTTTACTTTTATAAATTTTGACTTGGATGGAGAGTTGTCTCATTGGCACTCATACCACATCTTATATCTATTTACAGAAGTTGCTTAAACTTCTCAAAAGTAAATATTACAAACTTTCTGATTTTGGTGGTAGATCAATTTATAGGGATTCTAATTTACAGCTATTAAAATGTAACCTAAACTTTTTTAGTAATTGATTCCAACATGAAGGAATAATTGTGTTTTGTTTTAGATCTTATAATAACATGCAATAAGAATGTTGTTTAATTAATTTCATGAAAGGTGTTGTTTTGACAGGTTTAGAATTGCCATTGACCAGGTCAACATCAAATCCCTGGACAGAGATTAGTCTGTCTTCCAAATGACATATAAACATTGATTAATTGCTTAATGAAGGTGGTCTTTCTTCATTACATTATTGCATCTGATATGGTTTAATATGTAATATTAATCATCAGTAGAATGACTATCATATAAAACTATTTGTTCTGATTACAAATTTCCTGTTTTGCACTGCACTCTGATATTTCAAAGATAGGTCTCACTGAGAGAAAATGTAAATATACCAATGAACTACCTTGAAAATTTAACATGGCTTTAAATTTGATCACAGGCACTATTTTACACAATATTTGAGCTTTTAGATCTACATTCAGAAAATCATTAGGTTTTAATGTTATCATAGGAACATTTGAAGCAGAAAAAGAAGAAGTTGTATATGGTCTTGTACATCCTCTAGATTCCTGGGGTCCTATTCACTCACAGGTAAGAACTATTGATTATTTGTAGAGAAACTTCTAAGATTACAGATCATGTGATGAAACAGTAAAACAATTCAATAATGTATGCAGTATATGAACCAATTGTTGTTGGTTGTCAGTTGAACAAATTCTGATAATTTATGCACTGACATGAAATAGCTAGGATGTATACCCCTAGTAACTCTTGCTGGTATAATTCTTATAACAACAACAGTCTATTCCTCTAACTTTATTTCTCTCTTGATTGCTGGTACAAGTATTTTTATAGTATTTTTATATGATTTGGAATGTAGGTCGTAATGGGGCCTTTTATATCTAACTATATGGTATTGGTTTTGATCACTGTTGAAGGTCGAGAGTGACCTGTACTTATTTACATCCTTGTCCTTTAGTCTTTGGTGAATAGTTGTCTTGCTGGATCTGTTCCCTCACAATTTTTTTTAACTTTATATCAAAGGTATATATATCAGTGTTTTGATTGTGATTGAAAATCAGTGGCAATCAACTATTTTTGCAGGAAGTAAGTCCCTTTAAATTGTTAATTTAAAAGGAAAACTGCATTGTAAACACTGTCACATCTACATTTGATCAGATTTTTAACCGTATTTCCAAGTAAAAATCGGTTATTGATTTGGGAATGTACGGCAGGCGGGCGGGTGGGCTGCTGCCAAACAGTTCATTTACATGAAAACGCTTTGAAGAAATTTTTTCAAATATAGATATGTTGTTTCTTGTGACTAAATGAAGGTCAAGTTCTGTACAAAGGGAAATAACTCATTTTTTAAAAGATTTTTAAAAGACATTGTATTAATGATAAATGACAGTTTGGATTTTTTCTTCTTTTCCTTGGTAAATTGTTTGAAGAATTTTGTGGTAGGTTTGTTTGTTATTCTGTATAAACTAATTTTCTGAATGCTATATACATAGTATTTTTTATGAAGTGAACTCCTTTAATTAGATAATAATCTATTTTTATTAAAGGATATATTTCATTACATTTAAAGTTGTTGACATTGATAGATAATTTGCAGATCTATATTAGTTTGTGACAAATGAAAGAAAAATATTTGGAACTATTTATACATTGTGTTACATCATATCTAATTTTAGAGAACTATTTGTAGTGATTAAATCATATCTAATATTTCTGTTCAAAGGAAATAACTCAAACTTATTCCATGAACAGTAATGATAACATCAAAATTTCTTTATAACTATTTTTTTTCAAGATGTGTGATATGAAGGTAGATGTCACAGTTGTTATGTGGTATTTTATTTTTGTTGTGTGTGTTAATGTTTAATTTTTACATGATCCTGTTTGGGGTTCACATTTGCAAATATCATTTTCATTATTAATTAGATAATAATCTATTTTAAATATTCAATCACAATCCAAATTCAGAGCTGTTTTAAGCTTAAATGTTGTGTCCATACTTGCTCAACTGTTCAGGGTTCGACCTCTGCAGGAAAATCTGGTTTGCTGTCACTTGACAGCTCTTGTTATGAAATTTATATTTAAGATTACATCAGCAAGGTCTTGATAAGTTCAAAAATCTGTGCCTATTAAGTACTTTTATGGTAACTATACCCTTTTGAAATATAATTTATATGGAAAATTGCATTACAAGCACTCTCATGCCTAAATTTTTTTTAAGATTTCATGAAATTTATATCAAAGATCTATACTAGCAAGGTCTTAGACCAGTTAAATAATCAGCACAGATTAAAAAAATACAAGAGTTATGCCCCTTGGAAATAGAAATCTTATGGAAAATTGCATTGGAAGCAATTTCACAACTTCATTTCCATTAGGACATTTATCAGAAAGTCAAAAGGAACCCCCCAAAAAATATATCATGTAGTTATTGCCCTTGGAGGGATAAAATATATGTTCAACAGGGAGACATTTGAACACTGATCTTTTTTTTCTTAGATATACTCTTGTGGTTTACAAAGAATTTTTAATCAGTAAGGTAAACAAACTTGATTTTGTCACCTTTATAATAAGAAAGCTTCCTCTTCTATGGTTTCTGCTTTACCTGTTTACAAACTGATTAAAAAAAAAGTCCAAAGTCAGATCATAAATGAGTTTCTTGGACCCTTGGCTAGCCTACTACTAGCCTCAAAAAATTATGCGGACAATAATTTTTTTTTTTTTCATTTCAATAATATAACCTTTGTGCTTGGGACTAGATTAAAATTGTATTATGATTGTGAAAATTTTATACTTGTCATTCATTGATGTTTTGTATTGTACTTTTGAAGATATGCCATCTGCAATACATGAGGAAAACTTTCATGGAAACTCAAGGGATTGGAAACAAATTATCAGTTATTTTTAATGGTCCTGGATGGTCTCCAGGGAAACCAAGATTAGGACTGAAAGAAGATATACCTATGGTAACATTTAGATAAAGGATTTAAGTTTAAAACCATGTAAAATAGTGCAATTGCAAGTATACAATCAAACATGTGTTAATAGAATGTATAGATTCATTAATAATATTTCATTCACTTGAATTATTTATACTATTGTCTGAAAAAAGTGACCAGTTTTCATTTCAGTATGGTGGGAAAATGAAATATTAGCTTATATGGACATCATTTAATTAGCGCTGAGAAGTAAATTGAAAAAAAAAATCCCTGTTTTTGGTGTATTCACTATGTTCATGATGAAACATTGTGAAAATGGCCATTAAATCCTAATTTGAATTATAAGCTAGGAATAGAGGCCATTTTGGGGCCTACTTCATTGTTCTTGCTGCAAAATAGTCCATGCATTCTGATGCCTTCAATCAATCCACTGGTCATAATGTGCACGATAATAACACACACCCTGTCAATTGCTGTTTTGTGTAAAGATTGCATAAAATGCAGTCAAAACCCTATGGTACTGACTTGATATTTAAATCTTCCAAGGTTTATTGCTACCTTTGATAGTTTAAACAAAATAGTGCAGCGAGTGATCCTATCCAGTCAATGTCAAGCAATTTATTAATGATATGTTATAATTAGA
Source organism: Mytilus coruscus (assembly GCA_017311375.1). Lineage (NCBI taxonomy): Eukaryota > Metazoa > Mollusca > Bivalvia > Mytilida > Mytilidae > Mytilus > Mytilus coruscus. The sequence goes on along the minus strand of CM029596.1, from coordinate 118,924,728 downwards.
TATTAAAGTTACAATATGATGTGTATTTGAATATTTTACTTGTCAAGAAAACTTTTCTTTATTGAAAATTACATAAGTAATGCATGGCCTATGAATATGTTATAAAAATAGGCTCAACTACAATGTACAATCATGAACAAAGGAAGATAACTCCAGGGGTGTGGAAATGCTATGCCCGACTCACCCGACTCGTACAGTTGACCGACTGGACAAGCAATTTTTTGTGTCTTTGTTGCCCGTGGACAAGTAAAAAAACGATGCTTGACATTGTTGATTTATATAATCATTTAGAAAAGTCCCCAAAATACATTCACAAAAGTAGAAAAAATATCAAATAACAAGATGAAAACAACATGTTTTAGTAAAACATCATCATTGATCAAGAAATAGATCGATTATCAAACAAAAAAAATAGGTATGGGGACCAGGGTTTCATTCATATTCTGTGATTTTTTCCAGTTGATCCGGGATCATTGATCAGGTTAAAGCAACGGTAGACCGGAAATGGACATTATTAATTTCCAAGACTGATTTCTCAAGAATGAAAACTAAATGACCGGTCAAGTTGGATAAGCATCTTAAAATAGGTCATCGCTCAGAAGTTGACCAAAGGAAAAGAGGCACCTCATAAAAAATTAAATTGTTGAGCAAAGAACTTGGTTTTTACAAGGAACGGAAATCAGAGGCGGCAAAGCGCAAATATCAAGAAAAAAAAACGGAATAGAGGATTTTAAAGTTCTATAAAATTTTGATTTCGCTTAGGTATCTAAAATAAATCTCAAATTTACAATTGGTCCACCAAAAGTTTTTTTGGGGGTAAAAGGAGGGGGTGTAAACAACCATTCAATAGTTCATCAATTATTTGGTTTTCATCCCTTCATTAACTTTTAAACTTCGCACTGGCTCACAGTGAAGAAAATATAAGCATTGATATAATCTCCCAGGTTCATGTAAGCTAGCATTGAAAAACATTGCAATATCGGCCTCTAGATTCTTTAATTTAGAGCTGTTTTTTGGTTGGTTTCTAGCTCATAGTGGTCTATACTCCACTTATCTTTTTATCATTCTAATATACAAACAAAGACCATGAATACCATTTCCATTGTGTTTCAAAACTGTTTGAGAAACATACACGTTTACAGTAAAATACAACTTCTCTTTCCAAATTCATTAAGAATTAAGGGCAAGTAACTTTTCTTCCGGACAAGTAAAATTTACAATTTCACTTGCCCTGGGACAAGTGGTCACAACAAATATTTCCACACCCCTGAACTCCAACTCAAATTTATAATTTGGCTAGCTAATTACACTTCAATGTTTTATTTTAAATTCACAAAATTGCAAAATGAAATGATTAATCAATCTTTACCCTTTCAGTGCTCACAAGCACTTTGATTTTTTTTGCAGTTGATTAGCGAAAAATGAATAACATGTGGAGTTTTATTACAGGTGTCAGCTCCAATGCCAAAGTTTGATGGACCCATGTTACCACCATGGATGAATGTGTATATATGGGTACATTTTGGTTTACTCATTGTAGGGTATGATGTGTTGGCTCATAGAGACCAGGTAGGAAGAATCATCTTGACCAAGTCAGAGGTTTAGCTAGCTATAAAACCAGGTTTAATCCACCATTTTCTACATAAGGAAATGTCTGTACCAAGTCAGGAGTTTGACAGTTGTTTTCCATTTGTTTGATGTGTTTGAGCTTTTGATTTTGCCATTTGATAACAGACTTTCCGTTTTGAATTTTCCTAGGAGCTCGGTATTTTTGTTATTTAACTTTTTTTTATACAACTTTAAGGAAACAGCTTTTTGTAAGAAGTTCTTTGTTCCTTTTATGTATGTTCGAGATTAAGTGATTATTTTCAGAACATATGAAAGATTTCAATATTTTTTTGGGATCTTTTCTTCATTTCTGTAGTTTTGAGAGTTCTTGTATTTCTTGGCAGTGAATTTAATTTCCATAAAGGTTTATGCTCCTGATGAAAATTTCAAACATTTAGAAAAGAATTCACTCACTGTGACAGTGTTCTCTCAACGAATTTCATAAAGCATCCTGGTAAACAGAGAATTTTAAAATACCAACATGTTTAGAGAAATTAAAGCATCACATCCATAACATAATCTGTAAGAAAATCATTTCGGATGGCATCACATTCAGGAAATAAGCATTATATAACAATAACACTAAAGGGAGAACACTGTGTGATAAACATGTATTGTTGAGTCACCTGGTCCGAGGACACAGTTATCGTCCTTTGATTTTCGTTGTCTACGAATATAGTCCCTAGTGTGGATAGTGTATAACTTGCAAATTTTTTCATACACTTTCCAAATTTATTTCTTTATATTTTATGCATGAAATATTAAGTAATGGGATGAAATCACATGTTAAAAAAATTTGGGTGCTGAATCTTTATGTTAAGTAGTGATTTGGTCCAGTTAAAAAAGGTCAAAAACTAGTATGTTTGAAGCTGTCAAACTGAATTTTAGACCCCCTTTACATAGAATTGTCAATAATTTGAGTTAGAGCTGGTAGACTTTTCTATAATTTTGATATTATTTGTCCCAATAGTAGTACACTACACTGTAAAAATCTTTTTGAGATAGAGCAGGTGCGATTTTTTTAATTTGAATTTGTTGTCTAAAAGAAATGCACTACAAAATAACTGTGTTCTCGGGCCACCTTAGTCTTTTTAGTAAATGATCAGTTTAATGCTGGTAATAAGCTTTAAAGGTGATAGGCTTTTGCAGTCTTTTAGAATTTTACCACTTGGCCACTTAAACTGGTCAGCATTTCAGAACTTTGTAAAAGCACTGAAGGAATTAAAAGTTTGCTTTATTTATATTTTATGATGAATAACCATGACATTTTATTTTGTACCTTATTTATGATTAAAAAAAAATCTTGTTTTATTTTCAGAGCATGAATGCATTTAGTGTGGTATGCTATATTTTGTATATAATTTATTGTCTAGAAGTTTTTGGAGCCCTCTTTGATGGAAGGTAAATTAATTTATTTCTTAAAATAAGATATGAGCGTGATGACAGGGAGCTGAAATTTGGAACAACAGAAAATTCATAAATTGTAGAAAAAGAAGATATGCATATTTGTAAACAAATACATATTTTATGGTCAGTTTTAGATGGTGTTTGATAAGAACACCTTAACATCGCATCAACAATATAGAAAAAAAATGAAATGCACATATAAATGTACTCTTGATATTTTAAATTGCATTGGAATATTTACATTTTATTGATAAAACTAGATACAAGTGAAAATATAAGAATATAAAAGCTGGAAAACTATACAAAGAGAGCATATCTTCTCCTTTGGACCAATTTCAAACAGTCTTAAACTGCACGATCCTAAGGGTATCTACTATAAAGTGCATTTTTTTTGACAATCAACCAAAATGGCCTGACAGTCTAAAAATAGAACATAAGGGTTAAACGCATAAATTGTCTCTTATCTTGAAAACCAAAGTAAATAAACTAACAGGGCAAAAATGCTCAGAATATCAAGATCTGTCATTTCCCATTTCCATTAAAATTATCATATGACTCCTTATAGTGTTATTGCCCTTAAGGTAGCTGGGTTGTCTACATGTTCAACAATAGATTTTTCTTAAACTTCTGTAAAAGACTTCTGGGTCAATGTACTTTCAAATTTAAATATTAAACTGGGGGTCACAGACCTTATTTTTTGTTGTTAAAATACATTGAAATTAATGAAATCACACTTATTTTATATGGGTTATATCCTTGTTGAGGAAACATTAAATGGTAGAATTGATTAAAATTCAATGAGATAATTGCTTTTCATCAATAGTTCTGAAATGTTAAAGAAAAAAAGGGGGTCAACATCCCTATTTTCTTTAAAAAATTAAAAAGAACACAAATTGTCCTGTCAAATTCAGTATACATGTAATTATCTGCCCTTGATTTTAAAAGGATTTTAACGGAAAAACGAAGCTTAATTTTTTTAAAGTTTAATCTTTAAAAATTTTAAGTTTTAGATGTTTTTGTTGTATATTAAATGATACTTGGTAAAATATTTTTAAACCAAAAACATATTTTTGCAACATGCCCAGAAGGGATGTTCAGAAAAAGACACCGTACCTTTCGTAAATAAAGATTTTTGACTAATTTTTGTGTTTTCATCTGTTATCTCAAAGGTTGATAGGCAGGTAGAAACTGTACCCAGCAAAAATGATCAGCAATGCAAGATCTACCAAAATTCTAATATGACCTTTGGTAAACTCCTTATAGGAGTTATTGGACTTCAAAAATGAAAACAACACGGTATAAATTTCATGCATTGGATTTACCTTCATCAGGAACACTCAAAGCCGAATATTTAAAAGCCAACTGCAAGGATGTATAAGAAACAAAACTGTTGAAGAGCTATATGACCAAAAAGGACCTAAAAATAGCCAAATCCATCTAAGGTCAACTTTGCCTAAGGGAGTTGAAACCTTTTTAAAAATTTATAAACAGACAATTTTAGAAAGGTTTGTTATAAATCATGTCAGTACCGAAGTACTGACTACTGAGCTGATGATACCCTCGTGGACTGATAGTCCACCAGCAGAGGTATCACCCAGGGCTCTTAAAAAATTAAAACAACAAGTTATAAATTTCATGCATCCGAAACTCTTTTCTGGATTAGCCTTCATCAGGAAATGCAATTTTTTAAAAAAAATTTGAGTTCTTGTCTATTATTTTGAAAGCGTTGAGAGAAAAAGATGCTGTAACCAGCAAAAATTATAAGCAAAACAAGATCTACAAAAATGCCAATATGACTGAAACCCTTGGATGACTCCTTATATATGAGTTATTGCACTTAAATGATGGTTGTTGACTTATGATTAAGTTTTTGCCCATTATCTTGAAAATAAAACAGATCAGTAGAAGCTGTAAACAATGCAACAATGATTAGCAATACAAGGTATATTTTGACAGGTGAGCGATTCAGGCCTTTAGGAGTCTCTTGTATTTTAATGCTGCAACTTAGATCCTTTTGTTCAACAGTAACCATGAAATCTCTTCTTTTTATTTTCAGGATGATGGCATCATATATGGAGTTATTTAGGTGTTTATGTTTCATCATTGTCTGTAAGGCTAGAAGTCCTTCAATAGGAGCGTCCTTGACATTTACTTCTATAGTGTATTGGATTTATATAGGATCTGCAATATTGTGGAGTTATTTGACATTTAACCAATATACTACAAAAATTAAGAAGGTTTTGTAATTCCATATACTCAAAGCCAATTTGTCTACTCATTTTGGTGCTAATGATAATTCACTCCACATACTATGACCATGGTATAATTTATTTATGAATGGTTTTTTATTTCCCCTGTGACCAAAGTTGCAGAATGCGAGACATAGCGATCAAAATCTAGCCGCAGTGGCAACATCATAAACTACTTGTACAAAGCTTTCTATTTCAGAAGGTATTTTACCTGGATGCTTTATATATTGTATGTTAATGACTTATGTTACTAGGTTTCTTTGTCATGTCTTTAACCTCATTTTCATGGTTCAGCAACTGCTTGAAATTTTTTTTTTAGACTTTTTGTCATGTGAAAAACTCACTTATTATGTGTAATACAAAAACTATAATTGCGATATGGGATCCTTGCAAGGTCTACATTTCTGACAGGGTTTACCTGAACCGCATTTCTTGGATCAGTAATAAAGGTAAATTTTCGTGGTCAAGTCTGTATCTCAGATACCATAAGCAATAGTCGACTATATTTGGTGTATGGCATCAGGTAGGTTTGTATGGTATGATTATAAGGTGAACATGTCTGTTTAGCCTCTGTCTGGACCTGACCTTGACGTCATATCCAAGAGTAATGTTAAGTTTACTAGTATGTGATATTTATTCTTTACAAGCGTATTATTCTAGCCAGTTTTGGGAAGCTCTTTTTCAAGGGAAGGGGTGTATATGAAATTGGTGAATATTTTCTAACTCTTGTAGATCTTATCCTAGCAAAATTTTGTAATTTGGATGAAGCACAAACAATGGTATTTTAGTAAAATTATGTTAACTGTTCTTATTTTGGATCTCAGATTGAATTGTCTCCCTTTGACCTTTGATAAATGTGATTGATCAATTCTTATAGCAATACACAGCTTATACTGAATTTGATTACACTACTAGTCTCACAAACATAAGTGATAAAATACTATCAAAATTTCTTATCAACTATTTTTAAATGATATCTTACCGTTTTACTTCAAATCATAAAGACTAACATTGCTTAAATTTTGATTTACACAAGTATATGTTATTAATCTTGAATCTGTTGCCTTCGTTATAGAAGTGATTTAATTTTCCATTTAAGGACAAGTTGCATGAAAAGAGTTTGTGGTAATAGATTCAAAGGTGTTTTTTACTTTCTGCAAAACATTTACATATCCCCTATGGCTTGAATTCAGACTTCTGTCCCATCTATCTAATAATCTCAGATTGGCTGGCTAAAAAAATGTTGACATTTGTTTTTACAGAATAATTACCATTGACCCTTCACTTATGCTATCTAGTTGCATGGACACATTTGTCATTTGGTTACGGCATTGATTCAACTGTAAATTATTATTTTTTCATCTACATACTGTGATATTTTTAATATTTATATTTTTTTGAGATAATTGATTTTATTCATGTGCTTTTACCAAATAACATTTTAAGTTTTATATGTGACAATTCAAGTTATTATGTGTAATTCTGGTTAATGCTCATATTAAGATGTAAGAGATTAAATTTTTACTTTCTCACATTATTGTGTTGAATTTGTGAGTTCATTCCAAATGTATGTGATAAAATTTTGTGCAATAAAGGAAATTTAAAATCAAGTTTAACCCAGCTGTTTCATATTGTTTTTTATATGTCAACAAATGGATACAGGATAGATGCCAAGTGATTGCCATATGTCACACTGGCACTGCCTGGTTAATCTTACAAAAGAATATGCATGTAGTATTTGTTGCTAGACATAATGCAGCCATCAGTTAATCATATAATTTTTTACATACACTTTCTAATGATATGAAGTATGCTTAGATGAATTTATGCAGTACAAGAACATAGTCCAGACACCATGTAAATTCAAATATCTGCTATGTCATGCCTGGACGGTCTTGAAATGACTTGCATTCCATGTCATGAAACTAGGTTAGTACCAACAATTGTATGAATTATGAATCCTATGAAGATACTAATAAGATATGATCCAGACATGAAAATATGGAATAGACGTTCAAGACAAATTCTTATACTTGTATAACTTTTTAACAATTGGTTAATAGCAGACAGGTATGATATGATGAGGATATGCTGTTATTTTGACCTCCTACAAGAATTTGGTGACTTTAGAAAATAAATTTATTTTATTATAATCAAAATCAGTTACATAACAAATAATAAATTAAAGTCCAATATCTCTTTCTAGTAATGTCATGACTTCTTCAGTGGAACAATATTACATCTGAAAGTATAGAATAATGTTCAATTAGTATAATATTTAAAATTTTAAACAATTTTAAGAACAATAAACAAAGTTTATAAAATGTTATTTAAGTAAATCATGCAAATTAATATTCACACCCATTCAGTGAAGTTTTATTTATGATATTAAACTGCATTATTTATCACACAAACAATAATGCAAAAATGTAAATTCTGTAAGCATGTTTTGTTTTTAATATTCAGTAAAAAGTCTTAGTTGTGTTCACCCTCAACATCACCATAGCACTACATTCTCCATTTGGCTATAATGTAAAACATGTAGTGAAATTCGGAAGTCTACAATTAATTATCTCCCCTTTACATAAAACTAAGTTTCCTTCTTTCCATTCCACTTGTATTAAAATTGATTGAGAAAGAAGAAAGGCATGATTGTAAAATTTTTTTTTTTAGGAGATGGGATCAAGAATATTTTTATAACTTTTGTTATAGACTTGTTGAAATGTTGTAGGACTGATCTAAAGTTTTGACTGATAGTCACCCAATACATTAAAATTAGGGATGTCAACTCGGTGAACAATTACTAATCTAGTACTCGTTGGTTTTATCTAGGTTCTCAAGAAGATCAATTTTATATAAAGAAGACTGCAATATTCTTACAGGAAACTGATTAGTCAAGTCGTTTTGGTATTCGATACTCTGTACTACCGAGCGGCGATACTCGAGTACTCGTTAACATCCCTAATTAAAATAAAAAAACAGTTCTTGTCCAAAAATATATAATTGCAGTTAGGAGCCTGTAATTCAGCGGTTGCTGTTGTTGTACATCATAATTGTTTTTCATTTATTTTTATGTACATAAATCAGGCTGATAGCTTTCTTGCTTGAATTGTTTTACATTTGTCATTTTTGGGGCCATTTATAGCTTGCTATGCTGTATTGGTTTTGCTTGTTGTTGAAGGCCATAAGGTGACCTATAGTTGCTAACTTCTAAGTCATTTGGTTTCTGGTGGAAAGTTGTCTCATAGGCAATCATACCACATCTTCTTATTTTATAAAGAGTTTTCTCACTTTGTCACAGAAAATGCAACATACAAATGATCTTGTTAATCAAGAAGAAAGTTATTTACATATCCTGGTAAGTGAAAGTTATAAAGATATGAGGCAGTTTTACACAACATATCTTTAAAAGTAAATATAATTTTAACTTTTCAAATTATTATCACAAATTATGTTCGACAGCAGAATAAGCAGGAAAATTTCAAACTGCTAAAAAAATGGAAATACCCAGTCTCAAAGCGAAAAAAAATAATTTTAGAGTAGTATTTGTGATATGTAAACATTGACAAACAATTTTCAATGTGTACTGATTGATATTTTAGTCTTAGACGCATGATTTTTATATTAGTTGTTATTGGCTTTGAACTAGCCATCAGTAACTGTGAGTACACTCAAATCTGTACTTAGTGTCTTTTTTGTTGTGGGGATGTATAAGTACCCAGCCACCTCTGGTCTGTGTTTTTGTTAGATGCATTTCTGCTTTGTATCAATCTAATGAGTTGAGCCCTTTTCAACTGATTTTGATAGGTTGTTCTCATGTTGTAATGTTACACCACTGTCCCAGGTTAGGGGCAGAGTTGGCACCATCAAACTACTTTAACCTGCCAAATTCTGTATGTGCCTGTCCCAAGTCCGGAGCCTGTAATTCTATGGTTGTCGTTTGTTGCTGTATATGATATTTGTTTTTCATTCATTATTTTGTACATAAATCAGGCTGTTAGTTTTCTCGTTTTAATTGTTTTACATTTGTCATTTGGTCTCTGGTGGAGACTTGTCTCATTGGCAATTATACCACATCTTATTTTTATATAAATGTGTGTCACTGATATGTATTTTTAGTGTAGACATAAAGGTACTGAGCAATTTTGTAAATATTTGATACCCTAATAATCCTTTTCCACTCCATGTGTTAGGTGTTAAAGACAATCGAACATCAGTGTTGCTCCTAGATACTGTTAATGTCAATGGTTTCTGAAAGAAATATAAAATTTTCATTAACATTTAAAATATTGATAATTAGAAACCATGAGTCTTAACTTTAAAAATTCAAACATATCAGAGGAAGGCCAACTCTGTCATTTGTTTATACATTGGTGTTCTGGTCAGGAAAATTCTTCTTCAATTTTCAGACAGATAACAATAACTGTTAATAGCAACTAGAAATTTAATAAAATGAGAAAATCAAATTTTTACAGTTGTCTCCCATGTTGCACATTAAAGCATGTTTTTTAATTGAACATCTCCATTAAACAGAAGAAAATCTAAATGAAGATTACCCATCATAATATTTTATTTTAAAATTTCTGAAAGATCCATTGGCATATTTCCAATTTTCTTAATGCTGCCTTGTGTAAATTACCCTGCTTGACATAATGTATATATTGTACATGTCTAGTAGCTAGTGATATGACCATATGTTGATTTCGGGTTTTTGTGTCATTTTGTAACAGTATCACTGATACCCCAAAACTCCTTTTATTCATCATTTTTATTGAATGTTTCCCACATAGATTATTCCTGGATTGTAGTTGTTTCTGGCTTTTGGAAAATAACAAGAAAAAACTTGTTTTAAGTTCTTCATGAACGCTCTTCTTATTTCTTACTAACTTTTATTATCTTAAAATTATACTATTCATATTTCAATTTTGTTTATTTTAATGTACAACAAAAAATATGTATAAGTGTATATCAGCATTGAAAAAAATCTGTTCTTTCTAGACTCTTACACCACTTAAGGATCAACATCATTCTTACCCCTTTACTGTGCTGTACCACTGATGCTATGTCTTGCAAACTCTTAAAATTCTGTGCAGTAATGGATCCAAACTGTAGAATTTTATCTCCTACTTGCAATTGCTGGAAAAAAAATACCAACTTTCAACACAAAAAAAATTATCTTTCAGCATTCTCTAATGGACACTTGGATGTATGGATGTTAAGACACCAGTTACAGTGACTGGCAGTACCATATGCCTGAATGCCAGTCCTTTGGTATTTGGATGGTTAAATGGTACAATTTGAATAGATTATCAGTTAAAAACTAATTTCCTTAACATCTGCAATGTTAACTGAATTTCTGATTAGCACAAAAGAAAGAACAATTATTAAGAACCTTCAAAGAAAAATTTCTGTCATGTTTGGTTTCAATGGATTCAACAGTTCTTGAGAAATAGTTTTATCATTTCAAACCAACAAAAACTGTAAGAGAAAAAGGAAGTCATGTTTGTTTACAAATTTTTTACTACAGTATTTCTGTATGGTAAGTATCTTGTAACCAATTTTTCACCCACTTTTGTTTCATTCTGTTACAATCTCGAGAGAAATATGAAATATTAACAGAATGAAAACAATCTACCAATTTAGCTTAAAATTATTTCACAGAGCTTATGAATGATTTGAGCTTATTGTAGTCATGGCAAAACATGACACCATATGTTTAAAAGCTTTCCTGCTGAACCTAACTGAATTATTTGCATGCTTCAAACGTGAATAATTTTCATTTTTTCTGTGTTTTGGAGTATATAGTGTTTTATTTTAAATCATATTGTAACAACTAAACATATTGAGTTTCAGGAATTCTATATACTGAGTGACCAAATCAAAATTAAAGTTAAGATATGTTAACCCTGGATTTTGATTGCAAACTAAAGCCAATGAAATATGAAACAAAGAGTTACATTAAAAATTTCATTATAATAGTAATTTCTACATTTTAGCAAAGAAAATCAGACAATTTTCAGTAAAGTCACAGTAAAATGAAGAAGTTCTAGTTTGCGATCTGGGGGTCTCTTGTTTTATTAAAATGGAATAGTTTTTACTTGGAATAACATCTTAGAAGTCATAAAGATCTGTGTAAAGACAGTCAAAATTTAAGGTTAAGTGTTAATTACTGCAGTAGAAGCTGGTGATCCATCATCAACTTTATTGACTTCCAGGAAGGGAGATAACCTTTCCTTCATTTCATCTGATATTTGCGAACCATCTGATGTATCCATGCTTTCTCTTTGCGGGTTGTTTGCTCTTGCTGCTTCATGAATTTTATACAGTTCCTCTTCTATTTCAGCCATTATTGCTTGATGATCATTCTGTAAACCTATAAAATATCAAAAGCTAAGTATTGGTTTTGCTCATTGTTGAAGACATACAGTGGCATGTGTTGTTTAGATCCTTGTCCTATAGTCTTGGGTGGATAGATGTCTCATTAGCAATCATAACAAATCCCCATATTTGTGTAGTATTTCATTAAGCATGTTAAGTGAAAACCAATCTTCTAAATAAACAACCTTAATCTTCAGATTACTTTTGCCTTCAACTTCAAGGACAACTTAACTTCTCAGTTTGAAGGAAGCAGTTTACACTTAATAATAAAAAGTTAGCTTGAACAATAAAATAAGTGTAAAGGTTGCAATAAACTTTAATGGGCCACAAATATACTGATACTGTTCATTATTCATTTGTTAACCTAATACATGTAAAGTTGCCAGATTTTACTTCGATTCATTTTCAGCTTTTTTTTGTATAGCTCTGTATATGGGAAGCAAGTTAACTCGTACCATTGCAAACTCATACCACGTCAACTCGTACCAATGTTAACTCGTACCACTGCGAAGTCGTACCCTTGCGAACTCGTACCACTGCAATCTCGTACCATTAAAAAATATACTAGAACACACCCGCGGTTCCGTGACTGAATTAAAGTACCTACGCCTTTTTTTTAGTCTGGATGTTCATCTGATAAAAGTCATGCTGATTATAAGGTGTGCAGTTTTCTCTGCTTTCAAAATCTTTCTGTTTCCATTTTGAGAGTTTTGACTTCGGTTCAGAAAGGTTGCGCACATGCGCATTAGCACTGACCTTTTAACTCGAGTCAACCCGAGTAGGACGAATCGAAGTAGGACACGTATCCTTGAGTTTTCTTAATCCAATTAGCCAAGGAAAAATCAGCTACAAATTGGTCATTGTGATTTCAAATTATATACTTTTTACAGACTTATGAGGAATTGAGTGAAATTTAAATATTTTTTCATCATTAAACACCATCTGAATGCATTTAAATAAGTTGGTACGAGTTTGCAATGGTACGAATTTACCATTGTACGAGTTAGCAGTGGTACGAGTTTGCAGTGGTACGAGTTTGTTTTTAGTGGTACGAGTTGACATTGGTATAAGTTTGCAATGAGTAATTCGAGATAACTTGAACATATTATTCTCACTCCCAGCAAACTAATCTTTGCTCTTACTCCTAATTGCAAAGTGCTTAAAGAAGAAGCAGCAAATACCACAAATTTTCTATTCATTAGTTTGACTCAGAGGGGGTAAAAGCCATAACCCCTCGCACTCGAGGCTAGGATTTTACCCTGAGACAGCTGATGTTGTTGAATAGGCTTGATTCGCTTTATTATATATTAATTAAAACATTTATATACATTAAAATATTCCCAGTGTGAAACAGACATGGGGTAATTGAACTATGTAATTGTAATTGATCGTAATTAATTACAATTTCTCAAGTAATTGAATGTAATGTGTAATTGAGCATTTTTTCAATTACATGTAATTACATAGCCAAAATTGTCTGTAATTGACAATTACTTTTCAATTACAACTCAATTACATTTAAATTTTAGGTCAGAAAGATTGCATCTTGTGTTTTCTGAAAAAATGATTAAAAGCATGACGTTAGTAGATATTGTTAGCTGACAAAGCAAAGCCTACACAATATACTCTCTGCAATTACACAACCATGGGAGATTCTTAATTTTGTATTGAATGAACAAAAAATAAAAAAGAAGAAGAAAAAAATGGTAGAAACATGCTATAATTTGTGTTTAAAGGAACCATTAGTAAGTCACTGTCTTATACCTTAATTAGCTTGTTACCTACATGTATATTCAGATAAATATTGTTAGACATTGATTTAACATAATCAACTTTAAAGGATATAGTCAATCAACAAATATAACCTCTGGCTATTTGTTTTATTATAAACTATATAATGACTGTTTTTGCAACAGTTATATTTGCTTGTTTAACAGGTGTTAATTTAGCCAGTGTGAAAAGGACTGAAATCTAAGCAGCAAGCAAATGGTATCTGAGAATTGTACTTCAACTTTAAGCTTTGAATGAAACAGTGAGATGTAAAATATAGGTGAGAGTGAATTACTTCTCTGAGAAGCTGTTACACTCCACAAACTGCATCTTTCACAACTAATATGACTCATTGTAGATTTGAAGTTTCTACTATTATATCTGTGCTTTGAGACTTTGAGTCTATTGTTTTTATGTTAGTTGTATTTGTGTGTCGTAACGATCTTTTGAGTTAAGCCAATTGCAATGTATTTTTACTATTTGTTCTTATATTGTGCTGTTACACCACTGTCCGAGGTTAGGGAGGGTTGAGTGTTCACAAACATGTTTAACCTAGCCACATTCAAGTCCGGAGCTTGTACAATGTAGTTCAGTAGTTGTTTTTGGTTCATGTCTGTCATATATGTTTTTCATAAATTGTTTTGTTATAAATTATACCGTTAGTTTTCTCGTTTGAATTGTTTCACTTTTTTCATGTCAGGCCTTTTATAGCTGGTGAACAAAAATAAAAATGCATGAGGAATTTTATTTTGATCCAATGTTAAATTAACAGAATACAAAAGAAAATGGTAGACTATTTTTTCTACAGTACCAATTTATATTTAAAAGGATAACGAAATTAAAATGTAAATACCTACAATTTATATCATGTCTTGCAGTTCTCACTGTATGAATATCAATGTCATTACGAGGGAATCCATCTTTATCCACCAGTGGTTCTTTCATACCAATTCCTTTTTGCTATTTAAAATAGCACATAAAAGTTACTATTCTTTATGTATAATTACCATCTTAACTAAATGTATACTATTCTGTTTAGCAAACAAAAGTAATAATATATCTTACTTTATTAAACAGTCTCATAAATTTCATTTAAACTTCAGATATTAGTAGTCTTTAAATGAAAAAGAAGGAATACAATGTATTAAATGAGAACACAAGGTCCCTACATCAATGTACATACACATGACAGAACCCAGTGCAAAGTAAGTGCTTTATTGCTGTTCTTCATCTTGAACATTTGTTAAAAGTCATAGCAAAGTTTTCAACAGGTAGCAATTCTATTCTTCATAGCAAGTCAACCAAGTTGTTTAAACAGCTGAATAGATGAAACATCATGATTTGCATTAAGAACAATTAGTGCAGTTCTTTTTTACACTTATCATCTTTTTTCAAAATTTGAAATGTATGTTTCACTCCTTTAAAAATTTCATCAATTTCTCCGAAAGACGTAGATTTAAGAGCGCTTACAATGCAATATAATTAATATTTCCAAGTGGCATAAGTCTTTTAAAAATATTTAAACGGCACTAATTTCCTATTTGTCTGAGACCTTGCTGATATAAACCTTTGATATGGATTTCATAACTTTCTGGCAAGAATTGTTCATGTGAGAACACTTACAATGCAATTTTCTATAGAAGTTACATTTCTAAGGGGCATAACTCCTGAAAAATTGATTGATCAGGCTGATTTGTTAAATTGTCCCAGACATTTATGATTTTAGACTTGACATCCTCTAATTCTACAACTTTTATTTCATTATACAATAAATTAAGGGTATCATCTATGTTTTGTTATTTCAGACTAGAAGCCATTAACATGAGTTCAGATTTTTCAGTATTTATTACCATATCATTATCTTTACACCATGTATGGGCATTAAGCATATATTTTAATTATAAATTTAATTTTACTTTAAACATTAGACACAAAAAGGTGATGAATGCTGGACAGTATGTGTCATCTGCATATAAATCTGAATCCATACACAAGAGGAAGAACCTTAAACACAACAAACTGATCACAAAAATTAGAAACTAAGATGTCTTGGTCATCCTATAAGACCTAAAAAATATCTTTTTTCTTTGCTAACCCGACCTACCCTTTATTTTTAGTATGTACACGTAAGGTTTGTTTGCCATTTGTGAACAAGCACTATTAAAGTCAGACTGTTTCCACTGTTTTAACCAGTCGAAAGGAGGATTTTTCTAACTGAATATTCATTTACATACTTTGCTTCTGTTAAGACAAGGTCACCTACTTTCAGTTGTTACTTGGCCAGACTATTTATTTACAAAAAACCTCTTTCAATCCCCCACCCCCAGACACTTGTTTCTGTCAATGAGGGGTTTACTATCCTCATTTGTTTTTCGTACAAGCCTACAAGTGTTGATAGTAAACCCCAATTGACAGAAACTAGTGTCTGTGTCCCCTGAAATATTAAATGGTCGTCCCCTAACAGTATAATTTTGCCGTCTGGCGTAAAAGATTAAGAGAACTCTGCTGATTGTTATTTTTTATTTCCTATTTAAATGCCATCCATTCAGACTTGAGAAGTAAGCTAGCAAGATTTTTTTTCTCTGGTGTCACACAATGATTCTGCAAAAACATGATGAGTTCAGAACCCTTCGTTTTACATTTGAACAAAGAAAAACATTCCCATAATTTAAATTCTATGTGGTGAAATTGATTTTGTAAAAGTCATTTACTGATTTTAGAACTTCAAATAACGCTTGTATGTCTGCTTCAATCTCTTCTTTCTTTTTTACCAGACGATTCATGTTTTCCATGGGGGCTGCCATATTTGTTAATGTACCAATTAGTCTAAAGAACGTAAAGCGAAAGATAGATAACATCGCACAAGAACGTCCAAAATAAAACGTATCAAGGATATTTAATCTTTATATATTAGTAATATTTTATTTAAAAGCAATACAGCTTATAGAATATATATGTTAACATTAAATTTTCATATGCATCAGTGTCATATTAAAAACACTATTTATACAAAATAACTCAGACTACTGTGTTATAGCTGAGACTACTATGTGTTATAGTAGTCTCAGGTTATAGTATGATAAATAAGCAATCTAATTAAAATATCGATCAGTCGTAACTTGGGTCGAGTATGAGTATACCGAAATCAGAGATATATATTCAAGTCTAGTTATAATGACACGGTTAATTTGGATACTTTTTATGAATATTTTAACAAATTAAATGAGGGTGTTGATGGAAAGGAAGAACTTGATATTGATTTTGATAAAATTCCTCCAGAGAATATTGAGAATATTCTAAATTCTTCAATTACAGAGGACGAAATTCTGGCTGTTGTAAAAAACCTTAAAAAACAATAAAGCCTCTGGGTATGATAATATTGTAAACGACCATATTAAAAACACTGTTTATTTTATGATGCCAATATACTGTAAACTGTTTGATATAATATTAGATTCCGGAAAAATACCAAACTCGTGGTCAGAAGGTATTATCCTACCAATTTTAAAAATAAAGGTAATATATATGATCCCTGTTCATATAGACATATCACACTGGTGTCTTAATTGTTTGGGTAAGACATTCACTGCTATTTTGAATGAAAGACTTAGTAAATTGACAGTTGAGATAGGATTAATAACACTCCGGGAAGCTCAAACAGGTTTTAGAAAAGGCTATAACACAACTGATAATATTTTCACTTTGTATGCTTTAATTTCTATCTACCAGTCACTTGGCAAAACATTTTACTGTACCTTTGTGGATTTCTCAAGAGCATTCGATACAATGTTCTGCATTCTTTAAGTGTGACATAGGAGTAAGACAAGGAGAGGATCTGTTTTCTCTCTTATTTGCACTTTATTTAAATGATCTATAAGATTTCTTTATTCAAAATGATAATTGCAGTTTAGAAAAAGTTGAAAGTCTATGTTTTGATAATTTTGATATTTATGTCAAAATATTTGCATTGCTTTTATGCTGATTGCACCATAATTCTCGCAGAAACGCCGTAGTTTTTACAAAACGCTTTGGAAATTTTTGAAGCCTATTGTACGAAATGGAAGTTGAAAGTGAACTTAAATAAAACCAGAGACATATAATACAAATCTCTTGTATTATATGTCTCTGATAAAACGAAAGTTGTATTTTTTTGCAAGAGAAAACCCAAACATAACCCAACCTTTAAATTGCTTTACCATGATCTAGACATAGAAGATTCTTACTCTTATTTAGGAGTAACTTTAAATTACAATGGTTCTTTTGCTAAAGCCACGACAAAAAATAGCCGAGCTAGCACAAAAAGCACTATTTAGTTTATATAGAAAAATACGTAACATATCATCACCTGTTGATTTGCAAATTAATTTATTCGATACCCTCATACTTTCCATCCTGACTTATGGGTGTGAGGTGTGGGGGTTCGAAAACATTCAGATGGTAGAAAAAAAATCACCTACAATTCTATAGAAACGTACTTAGGTTAAGAACAACTACGCCTAATTTCAAGTCCTATGGTGAACATGGCAGAGCTCCAATTGAAGTAGCTGTTGATTTAAAAAATGGTTAGTTTTTGGAACAAATTTGTTGTCAATCAAAACAAATTAAGCAGTGTATTATATAGAGTAATGTATAAACTTAGTCAATCAGGTAATGCTAGTTTTAAGTGGATCAATAATCTAAAGTCTAATTTTGATAACACGGCACTTAGCTATGCACGAACTCAGCAACTTCCAGTTCATTCAGTCCAATTAAAAGTGACTGAAAAACAAAGGCTCATAGATCAGTTTATCCAAAAATGGTATGGTCAAATAGAAAATTCATCAAAAGAGGAAAATTTTATGGTCAATTTAAATTAGAATTTAATCTAGAAAACTACCTTCTAAAATTATCTCCAAGACAACGACAATTATTAACAAAACTGAGGTGTTGTAATTTAAAAATACCCATAGAAAAGGGGAGAAGGCAAAACATTCCAAAAGAAGAAAGGATATGCCACTTATGTCATATAGGAATTGGCACTGAATTGTATTTCCTTTTTGAGTGTCAGTTTCCAACAGTCGTAGACATATTTCTATTTACTTTACTAGATATCCATGTTATTAAAAAATGATAGGCTTATAAAGTTATCACTGTTTATTAGTAAACTTATAAACATTTTGTGAATTGATTGTATAATAATGGTATTCTTTTTTTTTTTTTTTTTTCTTTATCATACCAACCATTGTTTTGTATTGTTTGTATATATGTAAATATTGTATTCCTCTTGTTACACGTATGTAATGTGTCTGAGTGATCAAATAAAGTTGAAGTCATTATGCTTTTACATTTCGGTGTAGTTTAATAATGAAGGGTCACATTATAGAATAAAATGGTATTCATCTTCAACAATATTGCTATTGCACATAGTACATAACCTATTTTCTACATTGTAATATCTGCCTGTCTCTATATTGAGACTATGAGCAGAAATACGATATTTACATATATATGTGGCTGTGTTTTAAGATCTTATAATTAAGATGATTATATTTCGTATTTATATATGAATTATCATAATAATGGTGTCAATTATCAAAATCATTGTTATAAATTACTTTGCTCTTCATGGGAATAAAAATATCTTATGTTATCTTATTTTATCTTATATTATGTTTATTTAATTTTACTAACAGGTCTAATATAAGCTAGACTTTCCATAAAAGGTCGCTTTTTATGGCACTAGGGGGTGTTTAACAGTGGCGGATCCAGAGGGGGGTTCCGGGGGTTGGAACCCCCTTTTTGACGATCAATGCATTTGAATGGGGACATATAGTTGGAACCCCCCCTTTATCCTGGGTTGGGAAAACCTTCCCCCCTTTTAAAAATGGCTGGATCCGCCCCTGTTTAACGACCTATACAACCGATGAGGGTCTCGCACGGTCGGTAATAGGCTTTTGCACAAATGGATACTTCTCCATAACAACACAATTACTGTACAACTATATAGTTATTAATTCTATCGCAATTTACGAAAACGTTTGTTTCTAAATGGCCAAGAAATAAATTTTAAATTCAAATCATTTTGTTTCATGGATTCGATTTCTTTTCAACTTAGCCAACTAAGGGAAGGTAACTCAGATAATTTAACTTTTATAATGAAATGTACAGTGATTTTTATTTTTCTGAAAGTACATTCTATATGAGCTATTTCTTCTCATATATTTTATCTTATTATTATATCGTTTCAATCATAGTTTTTTGTTCAAGCATAATTGCTTTTCGTCCATGCATGTATAAACTTAGATAGCATATACAATTTTACACCTATACCGTGACCCATACTTTTATCACATTTTTATTAAAAGCATGACATCTATAAACTTCATTTTAGCAAAGTCATACAAAAAATTCTATCGATTTTAATTTAGACCCCATTTACCTTAACTTGTGATCTATCAATGCATTTTCATTTGAAAAATAATGGTAAAATGTGGAAATTTAGTACTTTTGGAAACTATACAAATAATGCAAAGATCACACAAGACAAGTTGCATCCGACGAATCAGATACTGCAGTATTTACACATTGCATAAACAGTGTCGACCATTCGTATACATTATAAAAACAAATGTTGTCACATCTATTACGCGTGCATGTTCTTTTTTATGCAATACGGACTTGTTGCTTTCGTTTACCTTTTTTTTGAATAACGGTAATCAATATTTTTTAGGCAGTGGCTATTTTACCGGCTCTGGCAAAATTGCCTCCTTAGCGCTATTTTGCCGGCTCCGGCGAAATGGCGATTTCTATAGAGTTTTGCTATTTTGCCGGTCTTAATTAAGATTTTCCAGTATATTAATTACGAATAGAAAAAAAATCTAGAAACATACACTTTAACATGTTAATAGACGTGTTAGGAAAGTCAATTCGATTTTGACGCTGATGTTAAATACCAATACCACTACAGGCTATAGTGGGGACCATCTCAAAAAGCACTGATAATCATTCATTGTAGTTACCTGTATGGGTTTGTTTGATAATGCTGAGATGATTTTTAAACAATAAAATAGTAACAATTTATTCCACAATACACGGACGAGGGTCCAGCTAATCAACACGAACATTATTCTTGCATTGTGTCATAATAGGGATCGATTAAGTTTAAGATCGTTGTTCCCCCATTTCTTACTATTTTGTTGAACGACTACAAGGAAAATCTACAAAGTGACTAAAATAAATGAATAGAAAAAACACAGGAATCAAATCACATTCGAATCCGATTTTTTAGTCTACATCAATCTTTGTTCAAAACGTTCGTTTATTTGAAATTTTATTTAAAAAATAATTGTCATGTCTGGGCCTTTCTTAGGGAGCTACCATTTGATTTTTATGGGGGGGCTAGGATGAAATTTGAAAAAATAGGCAGGACAGGAGTTTTGAGTAAAAAAAAAGGCAGGATGAGATTATTTGCAAAAAAAAAGGCAGGATGACAATTTATGTAAAAAAAAAAAGGCAGGATGACAATTTATGTAAAAAAAAAAGTCAGAATAAACTAAAAAAAAAAAACCAGGACTGAATAGAGTGAAAAATAAAAAGGCAGGACAACATTTTTCATCCTAGCCTCCCCTCCCCCTCCCCTAAAATCAAATGGTAGCTCCTTTAGCTTTTTTATATGCGGGAATGGTTTTGCTCCGTGTTGGGGGTCTGTCATACGGTGATCTATAGTTGCAAACATTTACGTCATTTGGTCTCTGGTAGATAGTTGTCTATTTTGGCTATCATACCGCATCTCCTTATTATATATCATTTTCTAGAATAGAGAAAATGTGTTACACAGTAGCGTAAATTCTAAAATTAAATCAAACTAGAAATGTGTGTACTTGACAATTAAAAAATAAAGACTGAAACAAAAGCGTTTTCAATTTGATTTTTTTTGTATTTTTATTTTATCTAGAAAGGTCGCTGACAATTTTATATTATGTTCTTATTCACATAAACAAAAATTGCCCTGACATTTTCCTTCTATCAACTTTTATCAGTTAGTTTTTCGGAAAAGAGAGGTTATCGAATTAAGTATAAAAGATTACAACGTTTGGACATTATCAAGCAGGTTAAATTTACGTTTCGGTGAAGGGTCGGAAGTTTTTTTTTCTTGTTACCACGGTTTCCTCCACCAACAAAACAGAGTACCACGATTAAATTGAGATATTGTTGAAAGTGGCGTTAAACTTTCATATGGAGAAGTTCATGTTAGTATCTTTTGGCCAGGAGGTTATTTTGAAAATGGAATATTCATTTTCACCTCTTTCAAAACAAAGTCTGCTAAATTATATGTCGGGCATTTTTTTTTCTCGATTTGCTTCATTTTTTTTTTTTTTTTGCCTTAGATTCACTATACACTTCGCTTTCTAAATTGGACGGTATATAGTGATGGGTGAATTGGTCCATTCGTCCGTTCTTTCGTCCCTCTGTCCATTCATTGCATTCATACCCAGAAAGTAGTAGACAATACGAATCACATATAGCTCATGGAAAGTTGTTTTCTTGAACATTAAAACGATGCGCAGCAAGACAACCTTCTACTGTAGCCCCTGCTTCTTGAAGTTTTATATAAAAATAGCACTGTATTATCTTGTGCCCACTTTTTCTTTTCTTTTTTATATATAGATATAACGATGAGTTCAGATTTGTACTGACTTGTTTAAGCCACACATTATATACGCTTCCTTGTATCCTTCGACACAAAATGCATGCTAACTATATTTTGCAACGGAAATAAGACATATCTATTGTGGAGAGACAAACTGAGTTATGTAACTATTAAACATATTCTAATCATATCGCTTAATATATATATTTGGACTTGTGGCCGTAAAATCCGTCATTCCTATTCTTGACTCTTACATATATTTTTGTTAAGTTTTGTTTTGCACTCTTAAATCAAACAAATACACATTAATGTATGAATGTATGAAGATCTACGTAAGGCCAATGCACGTCTTAAAAATTTGGATTCGACGTTAACTGTTCGCTTTATATTGTATCAAACACACCACAAACGTAAACGATTATTCCACTGCATGCTGATTTTGATAGCGAAATCAACATTTGATTGGTTGAAACTATCCCACGTGACATCGAACAAAACTTCATATTCCCTTCTCAGTATCATATTCCCGTCTGAACGTCGGAATTGCCTTGTGCGACGTTACCCGCGGTTAATGTTTTGAAACATTTTGATCGGTTATTTTAAAGATATTATAGTAATTTCGTTTTTAAATTATTTCAGATCTAAAACAAACAGAAATGAATAAATAATTAACTTTTAATCGGCACTAATTATCATTGTGTATGTTGTGTTTAGTTATAAAAAAAAAACGGATAGGAAAACAACTATGTAAATTAATATCTTATGTTCAGAAGTAAAAAAAAAGTATAGACAGTGGAATAAAACATTCATTTCCCTTGGCTTAGGGAGATATGAAGATTTGTTCGCCCTCGAAAAGTCATATTTCCCTCGGGCGATGCCCTCGTGAAATATGATTTTTCTTGGGAGAACAAATCTTCATATCTCCCTCAGGCACGGGAAATAAATGTATATTATACTTCGCCGGGATACTTTTCAGTACAATTGCATTTTGAGAAAGTCCACACTTAAATCTTGTATCGGTATTAGTATTTAACATCAGCGCAGTATTTAAACCCCTTTCCTAACACGTCTATTAAGAAAACTCTAAAAAAAAATATGTCTTCTTTTAAAAAACTGATAAATAAACGAGGCATGCATATTAAAATTGATATTCTAATCAAAAATATCCCATAAATTTTGAAATTAAAAGTTACTTTACATACAAAAAAAATGTCTTTTTTTAAAAATATAAAAAGCATAGATATAAAAATTGATCTTATTAAAAATTATAATAAAAATATACCATAAGTTTTGAAATTAAAAGTAAAACTCAACAACCTCAAAACAAGTATTACAAAATCATGCAGTGCCTTGCTTATGGTACGGGGCATTTTTCAGTCTTGCACAAGAAAGAGACAACTATGTGCAACGGCGGAAACGTGATTCAAGGACTATAAAAGTTATGAAAACAAGAGAGCACCAAACAAAACCTTTAATAACGATCTAGTCTATGGGAAAAAGTGCTCCAAAACCTGCTTTAGCTCTTAATATGAATTATCTAAATCATTATAATAAATTACTTTGCTCTTACGTTATTTTTCAAGGAATAACATTAAATCTTCCATGTTTGCTACATGTATATATATATATATACTTTTAAGTTTGCAACTAATAATATATGAGGAGGGTGTGACACGCTTCTGTGATGTGGGATATAGGCGGTAAGAAAGTGGTATCTTGGAAAAGAAAGAAAAAAGTAAGAAATGGGTACAAATAATGCAAAAAAAAAAAAAAAACCCGCTGGATTTGGGAAATGAGCACCCCGTGTCACCCTCTCATATATGTAACACAAAACTAGAGAGAATTTATAAACATCATCGAAATTGTTTTGTAAAATTGGTTTATGTATATTTTATGATCCCAACACTTTTTATTTTCTTTGTTCATTGAATATTTTGGATACATATCATGCATGGTTTCTTTGAGACATGTGTTCACAATGGGTTTGATTAGTAGTTTCAAAGCTGAAAACTATTAAACCAATCATTGAGATATCTGATGGTTTTACTTGTTTTCTTCTTATGGATCGGTTGTTTTTTTCCGACATCCTTTATCGTAAGATTTTCCAATTTCCTCTCCCAAGAATACACGACTGGATCATTTAGCGGTACCAGTTTGGATTCAAAGTTTGTCCAAACAGGTTTCCAACACATTTGCATCAGAAATGTGCGATATTCGGGGGTGATGATTACCTATAATTTACATGTGTTTTGTATATGTTTCTTCTTAAATTTCCGGTAGTATGTCTCGCCAATGCCAGACTGAAGAACCCTGGTAGACACTGTTAAATTTTGTTGACTTGTTTAAAATTGCGAGAATATACCAAAGCGACGACAGTTAAAAATCCTAAGTCAAATAAAAATGAACGACAGCACGGCATTAAACAAAAAAAAAAAAAAGAAACACAATTCTACCAATCACTTCATAGAAAACTCAAGATTGAGCAACAAGAAACCCATAAACAAACTGTGGGTGTGATCTCCGGAAGGATAAGCAGACCCTTCTCCAAATGTCGTACTCGTCTTGTTGCTCACGTATAAATATTGTGACAATTCTAATGTAGTGATATCTCAACCAAGGAAAAGCGGACGGGACTGTGGCTACTGCATTTGGAACAGATCTATGATCATGTGTGTTCGAGATACCGGTCAACCAAATCATGATGGCTTTCGTAATACTTTCAAAGTGATGACTTCTATTAAACCGCTAGTTAGAAGTAGGAACCATTAATTTAATAGCTTCCTTAATTGTAAGCTGCAACCCTTTATAAAAAAAAAAAAAAAAAAAAAAAATCGTGATAGGAAACCAATCTCTTGAATATCGTATCAACTGGGAGATATTATTTTTATAACCAGGCACGGAAAGACGCTCCATATAAAAATAGAAGGTTCACAAAAGGAAAGCTGAAATTGTCGCATTTGTTGTTTGGTACAGTTCTTAACTATCATTCATTGTCAATTACTAGATTAGGTCAACATATAATGCAAACTAAACTGTATCTATACGAATGGACACATTAATTCGATTGCGATGTCAGGAAAATCTGCATACTGATACTACAAGATATCAGAATGCGAGTTCTTATTATTGCGATACTCAGCTAGTCTTAATATTCGCATTAATAAAAACCTCGCATTAATTTCTGAATTTATAGTATTTATCGGCTGTTTATACGTCAATAAAAAAATCTGAGAATTGTACCCTAATGTAAAAGATAGCAAATAAAATTGAGAATGGAAATGGGGAATATGTCAAAGAGACAACAACCCGACCAAAGAGCAGACAACAGCCGAAGGGTCTTCAATGCAGAGAAAATCCCGCACCCGGAGGTGGTCCTCAGCTGGCCCCATACTAAACTTGTGTGCTAGTTCAGTGAAAATGGACGTCACACTAAACTCCAAAACATATAAATGAACTAAAATTAAAAAAACATACTAGACTAACAAAGTCAACAAGGACATCACAAAAGGAAATATACCCCTCTTAATTTTAAGTAAACAATAGACAGTATATATTTGCACAAACACATTTACATAGCTTCGGATTGCATTTCAACTGCTTTTGAACGATGCCGAATTATACAATTTAACTTGGACCGATTTTGTGTAAAAATGATCTTTTTAAAGTTGCCCACGAGACAAGTCACTTATTTGACAAATGAAAATCATAAAAACTACCAACTTTTAAGCCAACCTGGGCTGAAAGGTCATCTGACTTATTGCCATAACCTGGAGTCTTTCCTCATTCGTCGTTTGTTAAACTTTTCACATTTTCAACTTCTCATCTGAAGCTACTGGCCAATTGAAACCAAATTTGACAGGAATGATGTCTGGAAGGACCACTACAAAAGGCACTTCGCTGGTTCTGAAAGGACAAAAAACCAGGCAATCTTTGATTCTGATTGGCCATTTCGAACCATTTATCCTTTGAAGCTATTATGCAAAAAGATTGATGATCGATTGGGAGACCCTCTACAAACTATCATCATTTCATGCTGATCCAATGACATACATAGCGGTATTGTTAGTGTATACAGAATAAATTCTACATATATTACATGTATATGTCTCTGGTGTATAGTTCTCCTCCTGAACATGCATGAAATATTTGCCACTGGACGTTAAGGAACCAGGAGTCAATCAATCAATCAATTGAAACCCAAAACAGGAAATCACATTTTCATCATTTTCTCTGAAAGTAATTGACAAGTTTTAACCAAACTTGAAAAGAACTTTTTAGATGAGGTTCTAGACAAACCATCTTCATTTGATTTGGACAAAACATATTATATATAGCATGTCTCTGGTTCGGATCAGTTGAAAACATGGCCACCCAGGGGCGGATCCAGCCATTTTTAAAAGGGGGGGGGGTCCCAACCCAGGATAAGGGAGGGGGGGGGGGGTTCCAACTATATGTCCCCATTCAAATGCATTGATCATCAAAAAGGGGTTCCAACCCCGGTTCCGCCACTGCCACCAGAGGCAATCTTCTGATTGGCCAATTTAAAAAAAAACTTCTATGAAACAATGACTTACTATACTTACTGTTAATATCCTTATATGAAACTACAAGGTGGAATTGTTTTGCATTTAGACAGGAATGATAGAAAGACCCTGTGCAAACGATCCTCTTTAAAAATTTATCAGGTAACAAACATGGTGGCCATTGGGGTCACATTGTTCCATCATCAGTGGAACTCTATGGAAAAATCACATTTTCATCTTTCCCAAGAAATCACCAGTCAAATTGGAAATTAACTTCATCTTGGCAGGAATGAGGAATTAAAGGACCTCTCCAAACTATCTTTATTTGGTTCTGACTGGACAAAAACATGACCACCAGAAGGAATTATTGATTTTGATTAGCCAATTTTCAAAAATCTTTTCCTCTGAAACTACAAGGAGAAATTGATTTGGAACTTGAAAGGAATATTTGTAGGACACTTTGCTAACGATCTTCCATAAATATTAATCAGGTGACAAATATACTTGAATTGGTTGTACACAGCTCCCATCAAACCCCTGTAAAAATAAAATTTTCATCCTCATATCTAACACTTCTTGGTCAATTTTAGCCAGAGAAATGTAAAACAATTTTAACCAAACTAGCAGGAATGATATATGGGACATCCTCTATAAATGATCCTCAATTTGTTACAATCATAGGAACAACATGGTTGCAAAAAGGCAATTTTTGAATATGATTGGGCAATTTTTAAGTGATCTTCTCTGATTTTGTCTCTGCATGATGATGAGGTATTAAAAAATATTTCAATTTGGGAGCTCATATGATTTTTCAAAAGTTTAAGTTATAATACACACAAACAAGCATGGTTAGGGTGGATAATGAAAACCTCTAATCAAAATGGAAATATAAAGAAGGTGTTCTTATTTTTTAAGGCACTTTCAGCTGCAAAGCACCATGCCCCTTTTACAATATTACAAGAACATAAGTCAATTATCTGTTGATAAAAGATGAGCAAAAACAGGTTCCCTGAAAACTCTAGTTAGTTTGTGTAACTTGCTCATCCAATATATTTTTTCTGATTTTGTCTTCTGCTGACTTCATGCTCTTTATTGGTGGAAACATTTAGGATGTTCTACAAAGCTGAATTCTGGTTTTAAGATAAGGTAAGGTCATGCAGATAGAAAACAATATGGTATGTATGACTGCTATTTATTTATAATGCAGTATAAAATGAAAAGCACACAGCTGAATATTGCACATATGCATGAATATGTAAAAAGCAATGATCTAATAAAATGTACTAAAATATATTTGTAAACACTAAAAAATATAAAGAAATATAAAAAATGAGTATAAAACTAGACATCTGTGACTCTAAGGACATTATACTTTACTCCAGTTTTATTGGTTAGCAGAAGATAGGTTGGACTAGTAACACAAGATTGAACTCATATTAACATGCAAGAAAAAATAATACATTTTTTGTAACTAAGGGCTATTCCAGAAAAAAATGTATAGGGGGGTTGGAAGGCAGTTTGTTTCCGCAACCCCACCCAGACAATTGTAATTGAGAATCATAGTGCATTATACATGTGAAAAGTTGCTCTGATACCCATCGCCCATGTATTATTAATATAAAGTGCCTTCCAACCCCCCATACATTTTTTTAAGGAATAGCCCTAAGGCAGTTTTAAAAAAAATTTCATACTGTACTGACCTTTATCCTCGACAAATAAAAAAGTTTCTGCACTGCATATATAAAATACAGCCTTGACAACATCTATTTACTTGATCAGTTTAGAGAATAGTTCTTTGAAACATGACAAGAATCTGATGTTGACACCAATGCTAATATCAAATGATCCATCAAACAAATAGCATAAATAATTAGATATACCAACACTGAAAGGACAACATAAACTCAAATTCTTAGCTTTAAGAACAAAAGTCATGTAATAGGTGCTTCTATTTTATGTATTTCTCTAATTTTCTGGATGTATTTATATAAGGAAAACCCAAATGTTACATATTCACATTTTTGTTTCTACCGTCATGAAAATGAGTTGGTTTACAGTAAAGTTCACTGAACAATAAATTTTTTAGCATTTCAATGTGATGGACTTAGGTAACAATCTTTAATCTTACTATACTATCTGGCTAAATTTAAAATGCAGAAGTATAATGAGCCATTTGTACAAATAGCAATTCTGTGATATATGATCTTTAAAGACATTACACATGATTCTGGCATCTGCATATTTATATATATATACAAAGTATAAGTAAAATAGGTCTCACCTACTCTTGCAGTCTTTGTACAGTTCTAAGGCAAATACATGCATAAAAAGATTGTTAGTGATAGATTTGATCCAAATGCTGAAAGTGTATAATGTATGTGTATAACTGTGTATATCTAACTGTCTGAAGGTTTATGATAAAATGATAATTCTTAAAGAAATTGGCAAATGAAACAATGAATAAAATTATTCCTAAGATATGATTGAATGTTCTTTGCCCTGAAATATATATTTTTATAGTATGCAACAAACTCATTTGGGTCATTTTAAATACATCATCTCACATTTTTATTTAAACATAAATTCAGGATTAACAATTATATCTCATTCTTTTTAGTTAGTCTTAAGAATTAGCATCTATTGACACAAATACTAAGCAGATGTGGATTTAAGGGGGCAGGGTGTCCAGATCCCCCTTATGGAGCTACATATATGGTTAATGCATAGACTTTTGACATGTCCCACTCAAAACATTGCCTAATTTGGGGGCCTGGCCCCCTTTTTCTAAAATCCTTGATCCGCATCTATTAAGTATGCCAAATAGATATTTATTGCTTACAGTGGATAAAATTGTAAAAACTCAGATCTAATTTTAAAGTAATATTTTAAAAAATTTTTAGAATATCATGATCTCTTAAACATATGAAATGGTCAATGTAACAAGAAAATTTAAGTACATAGTGGCACAAACTTTACAGAAATTCTTTACTTTCAGTGACTTTGTGAATAAAGAATTTTTTTTTTATAAAATGTTTAAACAGCTTTCATAATGACTGTAGTAAAAGTGTAATGAAAATAAACATGAAAAATATGGGACTAATATTCTAGGCTTACTGAACTAAGTTAAACTAACTACAGTAAAATTTGCATTTAAGTTATCAGTTTATTTGTTAATTTTAGAAGTGATGATCATATCATCCTTAATACATGATACATGTATTCAGTACGCAAATCTGTAAAGGATAACCATATAAATGCAAGGTATGAAGCAGGAGGGACAAAAAATGAAGTCAACGAAATGGAAATTTTTTTTATGCATAACAATGCTGTCAAAATTCTTTTTAAGAAAAATTTACACAATCTTTTTACAAAGTGAAAGTTGTTCCCCTATGATAATCTTTCTAATAAAATCTGCTTTAAATAAACCTAAATGCATGTAAATATATACATTTTATTTGTAAAATGATCAAAAACAGTTGTAAAACTTACTCAGTTATATGTTAAAGTTGTATATATATATATTTCAGTATCATACTGTATACCTAAATTGACTTTATTATTGTTATACCATATATGTATATGAGGAAAAAGTGCAAAACAAGAAAAAAAAGTTGTTTGGTTTTATAATAAGAAAATAAGACAGAATGATCCTGAATGCTACATTTACCCTGAGATTGTAATATCAGGCATTTTAATATTTACATATACACTGACACTGTGTACTTTCTGAAAAGAGATCAATAAAAAAATCTTATTTTCTATATATCTAAATAAATATCATTTAATATTACAAAAATTAAACAACATTTTTCAGAATGTTCAATGACATAATTTTTAGGATGTTAAGGTTCTATACAATGTCCTTAGCTTTCAGTGTATAAAACCTGCTACAGTTAGGTGATTATTAGCAAAAATTGAAGTACTGCTATGCAAAGAAAACCTCTTGTTTTGAAGAATAAGTGGTTATAAGTGTCTTTATAATATATTGTACATATAGTTTTAAAAGACCATACCACTTTTTTAAAATAAACAAATTGAAACGTCATCTCATATACATGTACTATATCACTTGCGGTGATACATTTTGATACCTTGCAAATGTACACTGATCTGAACATTAAGATGATAATCTTAGCTAGTATAAAAATACATGTAGCACAATTTCGAAAGAGAAGCTAAGTGGATAAATTGGTGTTAAAATTAAAAAGAATGTAATTTTTTCTCACCAGTGGTGTTAAATATTGAAATGTAGGTTAATTAAATATAGCTATTTTTGTTTAAACTATTCTTTTCAATCAGGTAATACTGCCAAGAAAGAACACAACCAGATGAGAAAATTATACAAAACTTTGGTAGTAAGGCTTAGCTCCACTTACTGACAATTAATAAACATTACAAATAAATCAACAAATAGACATGCATACAACAGGAAAAGTATTTTGTCATTTTTGACTCAAATGACCTTAAATTCAGCCTATTTTTTCTAATCTTTTAAATCTCACTTATGAGACTAATTAAATAAAAAGCCTATTTTTTCTAATCTTTTAAATCTCACTTATAAGACTAATTAAATAATGTCAAAGTCAAGATACAGCTAACAATTGTATCTTCCTTCAATTTAAAAAAACATGTAACTGAATTTACAGGGTCAAAAAGCCCAAAAATGTTCCTTCTTCTTTAGAAATGTAAGACTCGGCTACAAGACTTGACACAAATAATACAATGTAAATGTACATATATTTCATGAATCATGATAAGATAAACCTTCTTGAAGGCACATATTGGGGATCTTTTAAAATCATAGTGGCAGGGTCAAGGACTAATCCATGTATAAACCATTTTGTACAATTCACTTAACACAAACAGTTCTATCATGATTGTGACCTTAGTCACTGAATATATTATATAAGTTGCATCTTGAACGAGGAAGGTATCAATGTATTCTCGGTCAAAATTTGTCTCAGGAGCACTTCAAATAAAAACGATAATGAAAAGCACTAATTGTTCTCATGTACAAGTACAATAATCATATCAGAAACTGTCATGACTGTATGTTGGATTTAATTCATTCTTCGTGTATCTGACAATTTCATGTGCTTTATTGTTTTTTTTTTCTTTTTAAAACAAAATTTTTCATACCTTTAACAGACAACTTTACCAACACAGAGATACTACATACATTAATAATACAAATCTGCATGTATTCAGCTAAAACAAATAACTGAAATTGAATGAAGGTCTGACTACTCAGACTGCTTTTGTTCTGTATAACCAATAACATGTTTCTTTCATAACTTACAAATGTATATTCTATAATAACTACATCAATATATTATAAATAAATCATAATATTGCACGAATAAGGTATTCATAAGGCATGTAACATGTGTAAGGGTCACTTGTATTTGAATTTTGGATTCAAAAGGCACACTTTTAAAATTTTAATAATGATGATTTTTTAATGATATTCAGTGAATGAAAGGATTTTAGATATTCCATAGCTGTCAAAAAGTTTGATAAAATGTCAAACTATATATTTTAGTATGCAACAAAAGAAACAGAACAAAAAATAACAAACACTAGTTTTATGAGCTGAATGAAATCACCAATTTTTAAGATTTAGTGTGTGCATAAAAACTATGTTTACAAAAATAAAACAAACCTACAGCATCATTGACATAAATATACAAATTCATAGACTTATTAAAATGTCACAACGCATTGAATCTTTATAAAAAAAAAATAGATGAGAGTCTCCATGGAAGACATTTGTAATCTACTGCAGCTGTAGTTTTAATGGCACATTAAGGTAGGACTCATAGCAAAGTTATGGTTCTGATTAAGGAAAACCCCTGATTTCAAGGTAAAAAAATGAAAATACAAAACTACCATCCAAAAACAAAATTTGTACAAACTGTATTGGGTGAAAAGTTTAAGATAAGAGTTGCATGCCCGATATGAATCTGCAAATGTCCCTACTGAGCTTTGGGAAACCCAAAATATGAATGTCTTTTGAACTAAATCAATAAACAAAATTGATGGTTCAATAATACATATTCATCCTATAAAGATAACAATAACCCCTGTGACTGTCTTAAGAAAAACTGGTTTCTAGACTACTCGAGAGTGGTTTTAAAAATATATGTCTTAAATATCTATAACCATAAAGAATCATGAATAACTACTTATCTTGATTAAGATTATCATTAAGTTACATTGTATCTTCTTACTTAGTTTTTATCAATTAATTTTGCATTAATCTGACTTTCCTTGCATTTACATTTAAAGCAACCATTTAAAAAATTACAACTAAGATCTTATTGGAAGATTTTCTAATTCAGCATCATCGTTTAATGATATCATCTCATATGGAGAACACTGAGAGAGACCCATCTTGTCACAAAGCCAGCCATAAAATCCTTTGTCAAAATCTACAATTTCTGTCCTCCAAGATCTATAATACCATGAAATTTGCTTGAATGCTGCAAAGATGGCAATTGCAAGTGATGTCAATCCAACGGTGAAAGGAAACGTTAATATTAGTAGTGGACAAATTGTCACTTTATGCCAAACTGTTTTTTCTTCACTGAAATATATGTATAAATTGTACCAAGTCCATGCACCATAATAGAAAGATACACAAAGTGATGAAATCAAGGCACAGGGCATATAAAATACTGACAAAAAGATGATGTGAGGTCCCTTTTTTAATCCACAACATCCATCTTTTTCATCTTCTCTCATGGTGTCATGAACTTCTGATTCTTCTATTTGTATTTCGTCCTCTTCAGAAATTTTCTCCTCAGTTCTTGTAAATTTAATGGTGTGATCTTTTTTCCTTCTTTGCACTTTATCTGGTTTATCTATTACAATCACAGGGTTTTCTGCAGCTTCTACTTCTGTTATTTCAGGAACTGCAGGAGTTATCTGCTCCTCCTTTTTATCTTCCATACTAAAAATACCATTATATAATCATTGGTTACACTTTACTGTACTCTTCAATTTCTTCAATGATCTGAAATAGAAAACATGAAAGTATTTTTTTTCTTCCAATTTTACTCCAACTATTACATGTAACTGACAAATTGTTGCCAAATAAAAACAAAATTTTAATAAAATGCTTCGCTGAGCGCAGCCTAATACGACCGCAGAGGTCCAACCCTGAACAGTTGGGGCAAGTTTGGACACAATATTCAAGCTTGATACTGTCTGAATTTGGATTGTGATTAAATTTTTAACATAATATAGGTTTCTGACACAAAATAAATGTGGTCAAAGATCTTAAAAATTTGAAATGGGACATTTAATTTACCTAGAATGGTCTGATATCCAAAATCTAACAACATGGTTAGATTCAGCATATAAAAAAACATCAATAATTTAATTTTAGTTGATATCACACAAAGTTTAATTTTGGACACTTCAAACCTTAATATGAACTTATTTGAAAACAAGGCCCAAAATAAAAATCTAAATGCACAATAAGATTCAGCAAATCATACAGCCACAATAATTCAGTTTTGATGAAATCAAACAAAGTTTAATTTTGGACCCTTTTGACCTCAATGTAGACCAATTTAAAATGGGGCCCAATATCCAAAAAAAATATACAAGGTTAAACCCCAAAATTAAAGACTTAATTAATCCCATCGAAATTGGTTAAAACATTTGTATTTGTTTTCAATTGAAGATTTGTTGCTATTGTGCAATACTGTTCAATTGAAGATTATTTGCTATTGCGCAATACTGTGCAATTGAAGATTTTTTGCTATTGTGCAATACTGTGCAGTTGAAGATTTCTTGCTGTTGCACAATACTGTGCAATTGAAGATTTCTTCCTATTGCACAATACTGTGCAATTGAAAATTTCTAATGGAATTTATAAATAATAATGTTTTTGGCAAATTTCCAATATACATAATTTAAAAGCAGTTTAGGTGAGATAAACAAAAAAGCTTCATCAGCAATATTTTATATTGGCAAATTTCCAATGAAGTTCATTAAACTAAAGTTATTGGCAAATTTCCAATGGAATTTATTAATAATAAAGTTTTTGGCAAATTTCCAATATACATAATTTAAAAGCAGTTTGGGTGAGATATTCAAATGAGTTTCAATTACCAACCTTACACTGCCTTTTAAATTATGTTTTGTACTTAAGTAATTGTCCATTAACCTGCAAACCCTTTTACCCCCTTTTTTGCACCTTATTCCTTAACACTTTGAGCCATAACTCCCAGAGACAATTCTTACCATCCCTTTGTGGTATTCCAATATCCAAAATCTAAATACATGGTTAGATTCAGCTTATCAAAGAACCCCAAGAATTCAATTTTTGATGAAATCAAATAGCTTATCAAAGAACCCCAAGAATTCAATTTTTGATGAAATCAAATAAAGTTCAATTTTCGACCCTTTAAACCTGAATGTGGACCAATTTGATAACCGGGCCCAAATATCAAAAATCTAAATACATGGTTAGATCCAGCATATCGCAGAACCCCATATATTCAATTTTGTTGAAATCAAACAAAGTTTAATTTTGGACCCGATTTGGACCAACTTGAAAACTGGGCCCATAATAAAAAAACTAAGTACATGTTTAGATACAGCATATCAAAGAACCCCAAGAATTCAATTTTGTTAAAATCAAACTAAGTTTAATTTTGGACCCTTTGGACCTTAATGTAGACCAATTTGAAAGCAGGACCAAAATTAAGAATCTAAATACACGGTTAGATTCGGCATATCAAAGAACCCCAATAGTTCAATTTTTGATGAAATCAAACAAAGTCTAATTTTGGACCCTTTTGGCCCCTAATTCCTAAACTGTTGGGACCAAAACTCCCAAAATCAATCCCAATCTTCCTTTTGTGGTCATAAACCTTGTGTTAAAATTTCATAGATTTCTATTTACTTATACTAGAGTTATTGTGCGAAAACCAAGAAAAATGCTTATTGGGCCCTTTTTTGGCCCCTAATTCTTAAACTGTTGGGACCAAAACTCCCAAAATCAATCCCAACCTTCCCTTTGTGGTCATTAACGTTGTGTTTAAATTTCATAGATTTCTATTAACTTATACTAAAGTTATAGTGCGAAAACCAAATGTCTTCGGACAATGACGACGACGACGCCAACTAAATACATGGTTAGATTCAGCATATCGAAGAACCCCATATATTCAATTTTTGTTGAAATCAAACAAAGTTTCATTTTGGACCCAGTCTTGGACCAACTTGAAAACTGGGCCCATAATCAAAAAACTAAGTACATGTTTAGATTCAGCATATCAAAGAACCCCAAGCATTCAATTTTTGTTAAAATCAAACTAAGTTTTTAATTTTGGACCCTTTGGACCTTAATGTAGACCAATTTGAAAACGGGACCAAAAATTAAGAATCTAAATACACTGTTAGATTTGGCATATCAAAGAACCCCAATAGTTCAATTTTTGATGATTCAATTTTTGATGAAATCAAATAAAGTTCAATTTTGGACCCTTTAAACCTCAATTAGGACCAATTTGATAACCGGGCCCAAATATCAATTTCTTGCTATTGAGCAATACTGTGCAATTGAAGATTTCTTGCTATTGCGCAATACTGTGCAATTGAAGATTTCTTGCTATTGCCCAATACTGTGCAATTGAAAATTTCTTGCTATTGCACAATACTTAATATATTAATTTACACATCCTGTTTGGTGTGTATCTCTTGCCTTATCATTATTATTTGCTTTTATATATAAATCAGAAATTTAATAATAAAGTTTTGGCAAATTTCAATTTACATAATTTAAAAGCAGTTTAGGTGAGATAAACAAAAAGCTTCATCAGCAATATTTTATATTGGCAAATTTCTTATGAAGTTCATTAAACTAAAGTTTTGGCAAATTTCAATGGAATTTATTAATAATAAAGTTTTGGCAAATTTCAATATAAATAATTTAAAAGCAGTTAAGGTGAGATATTCAAATGAGTTTCAATTACCAACCTTACACTGTCTTTTAAATTATGTTTTGTACTTAAGAAATTGTCCATTAACCTGCAAACCCTTTTCCCCCCTTTTTTGCACCTTATTCCTTAACACTTTGAGCCATAACTCCCAAAGACAATTCTTACCATCCCTTTGTGGTATTCCAATATCCAAAATCTAAATACAAGGTTAGATTCAGCATATCAAAGAACCCCAAGAATTCAATTTTTGATGAAATCAAATAAAGTTCAATTTTGGACCCTCTAAACCTCAATGTGGACCAATTTGATAACCGGGTCCAAATATCAAAAATCTAAATACATGGTTAGATTCAGCATATCGAAGAACCCCATATATTCAATTTTGTTGAAATCAAACAAAGTTTAATTTTGGACCCCGATTTGGACCAACTTGAAAACTGGGCCCATAATAAAAAAAACTAAGTACATGTTTAGATTCAGCATATCAAAGAACCCCAAGAATTCAATTTTTGTTAAAATCAAACTAAGTTTAATTTTGGACCCTTTGGACCTTAATGTAGACCAATTTGAAAACGGGACCAAAAATTAAGAATCTAAATACACGGTTAGATTCGGCATATGAAAGAACCCCTATAGTTCAATTTTCGATGAAATCAAACAAAGTTTAATTTTGGACCCTTTTGGCCCCTAATTCCTAAACTGTTGGGACCAAAACTCCTTTTTGGCCCCAAATTCCTAAACGTTTAGGGCAATTACCCCCAAACTCAAACCCAGCTTTCCCTTTGTGACATGGAACCTTGTCGAACAATTTCATAAAGATCCATACACTTACACACAAGTTATTGTCCTGAAACTAGAAAAATACTTATATTTGGCCCCTTTTTGGCCCCTTATTCCTAAACGTTTTGGGCAATTACCCCCAAACTCAATTCCAGCTTTTCCTTTGTGATATGGAACCTTGTAGTACAATTTCAGAAAGATCCATACACTTACACACAAGTTATTGTCATGAAACTAGAAAAATGCTTGTTTTTTGCCCCTTTTTTTTGCCCCTAATTCCTAAAATCAATCCCAGTATTCCATTTGTGATATGGAACCTTGTGGTACAATGTCAGAGAGATCTATACACTAACACACAAGTTATGTCTGGAAGTTACCAAAATGCTTATTTTTGGCCCCTAATTCCTTAACTGTTGGTACCATAACCCCCAAAATCAATCCCAACCTTCCTTTTGTGGTATTGAACCTTATGGTAAAATTTCATAGAGATCCATTCACTTAAACTAAAGTTAGAGTGCAAAAACCAATGTGTCTTCGGACGACGACGCCGGACGACGACGCCAACATCATACATTTGTACCAATATACAACCGCAAATTTTTTTGCGGTCGTATAAAAATTACAATTTGTGTCAATCTAGCTGGGACCATAAGAAGAGTATATGTACGTATCAACCAGAATTAATAAACCAACAAATGACTGAACATCCCAGTGACAATTTAACTGTCTATTAAATTAGAATTTTTCATAAGTTTAAAGCAGTTGATATTTGTTTTGCAAATTGTATAAATTCAATTTTCAAATGGTAAAGGTTCAGTCTTTCTGAAATTATTTTTTGGTATGATGTCATTGTGTATACAGAAATAAAAACAATAAAAAAGAGCCAAATTAATGTTCATACTATATTACATACATATATAATTACATTTTGAATGTTACATAAAATACTACAGTGGTAATTGATTCAATTGACTTTAATTGGAACTGATCCAATAATTGTCAACATGTACATGTATGCATGTACTTAGATTCCTCCTTAATTTGCAGCACCCCTCGAGAACTGCTAGGGTTCATTGGAATCTGTGTACACTCCGTGTTATGATTAACGGAAATGTGTAACTAAGTTATATACAACTTATTTACACCAAGGACAATCCCCAACCATACACAAAGGGAGTGTAATTAGGACACCTGGAAGTCTGTTATTATGGTGGAGGAAGCCAAAGTACTTGGAGAGAACCACCAGGGTCCTCAGCAGTGTTCTCCCCAGGATTTTTGGATAGCACCAGGGTAACGCGTGTCGACAGCTTGGTGAAATGATTCATACAA
This sequence comes from Mytilus coruscus, assembly GCA_017311375.1. Lineage (NCBI taxonomy): Eukaryota > Metazoa > Mollusca > Bivalvia > Mytilida > Mytilidae > Mytilus > Mytilus coruscus. Next base: position 118,886,099 of record CM029596.1, on the reverse strand, counting down.
TCAGTCGTGTCGCGTCACTTAGCTAAATTTCTAGTTACTGTAGTTTTATGTCCCTTGTTTTGTTTTAATACTGTGGTACTGTGTTATGTAGACATTGAGTCAGAAAATTATTTGTAAAAAAAGTAAATCAATAAACAGTTTGTATACTTCAATATTTTTAAAAATAAATAAAACATGATTCATTACAAAATATTCATCATAAATTTAAAGTAATTAAATCTTTATAAAATCCATAATCAATAAAAAAAATATCATTCAAAATAGAACAAAATGTTCAATTAAAAATTTTCTAGTTTCTAGAAGGAAAGTTGTTGGATGTGAAAGGATTCCTGTCATAAGGAGATATAAAATTAAGAAGAACAAATATTGATTTATTATTTGAACCAGTTTCTATCTTAAATTTTAATAAAAGAAATTTTTCATAAATTTTAAAACAATTTGCCATAGATTTCATGTAAATATTAACCTTTCTTGTCTTTGGTGATAATCAAACATAGATACAGACTTAATACTGCACTGAAATCTGTTTTTTTTCATGATACATTTAAAAAGAATTCCTAAATCTATAAATTTCTCTTATGTCTAGGTGTATAAACCATATTCAATGTCCACAACAAAGTCTCCCTATTTTCCCGCCTAAATGACAAGAAGTAGATATAAATAGATTTAACATGTGCTTTGGGATAAAATTTGCCAGATTACTTCTGTTATTGAATTCATTAATTGTGGATATAGATACCCAGTTTGAAGGTACAGTCATGCATTTAATCTATAAAATTTAATTGTAAATAAACTTGAATATTCTACGTGAACAAAATGGGTCATGTGATATGTACAGATATCCGTCTCCTTTGAATTACTTGACAGATACTATAGTTTGAAACCCGACTATCATGCAATAACAATGTCATAATTAAAGATAATTTTGGCCATGGTTTAATCAGAGACATATAATACTATGATATAAGAATTGAGAAATGTATAATTGTCAACTATCGGGTCGACACTGTTTCAGTGTTTGTGTACAAAGCTTACATGGCTACAAAGTATTTGCCTACTTGTCACAGGTCAGCGCTTGGGTGGTGAGTGAAACCCAAAAATAATTTTCTGTGATCATATAGTTATGATCTCTTAATTAAGAGACAAAAGAATCATGTAACAAGTGTTAATTACATCGATTAAATCCAATCAACAAGGTTAACCTCGTAAGGTAAATCGATCACGTGGTGTAAACAATCTTTACAACTGAAGTTGAACTGGTTTGAACTGGTTTGAACTAGTCAAATTAGTCAAATTTCACCTGAAATTTGATACCGCACGGAAAAGATTTAACAAGTCGTTTAAAACTTTACCGATTTACGATTTTTTAACTGAAAATTTTAGCACCACGGAAAAAAATTATACATCGCGGTAAGAACGATACCACCACGGTAAAAAATTATACATCGCGGGCCCGCGGTCCTTTAAGGGCCTGGGGAGAACACTGTCCTCAGCAGGAACAGACAATCTGTAGAGATATCTGCAGATTGATCTCCAGGTCAAATTCAGGGATAACAATAATTAAGGTATTGACGGTATTGGGTCTGTTCGCCCTGAGTCCATTCACCCATAGAGTCTGTTCGCACTGGGTTCGTTCGCCTTACTTTAAAAAAATTAATATAGTGGTATTAAGGTTTAATGCCTAGTAATTATTTGTATTATCTGTATATCAGGGAGACGGATTATAAAAGTTTTTCCAAACTTGTTTCCAAATCCCATATCTGAATTTTATGTAAAATTGTACTACTTCAAATCATTGTTATAATTTTGCATTAATAAATACTGTGAACTAAACTAAGGTTTACTAAACATATTTAGATATTTATATGATCAATATAAGAGAAAATATATATTCTCGAAATTATAAAAAAAGGAAATATTTGGAGCATTAATGGGCTACATTCTTACATTTGTTTTATTTAGAACTAATTTTAATGTCAATTAATTGTAATTTAGAATGCTGATTAGGTATAATTATGATGTCTTTGAGCTCAATTATTTTTGTACTAATTGGATTAATAATGAAAGTAACTTTTCTTTTAAAATAAACTAGTCAGCTTGGAATGACATGATGAGTAAAAACAACGATGTACGAATTGTAAGACATTAAAGGGATTTTTGTTTCACACACAGCTTGGGTTCTTTGATCTCAAGTTCATTTTGACACATTTCCTATATATGCATGTGCTCTTTAAAATAATATTGTAAAAAATTAAGGACACAACTGGTTTGTGATGCGAAGTTCAAACTGGATCTTGTTATAACTGGTAAGGTTTGTTTTGAAATTGATAAAATTTATCAATAAAGATAAACACATGCAGATAACATGGTCTTCAGTTGTTTTATATTAAAGACATTGTATTCCTGGTTCTCTACAGTGCAGATAGAAGGAAAATATTTTTTTGGTAGCAGCAATACAACATAAATATTCGGCGACACTTTAATATATTCTTTTCAAATAATAAGCATTATACAACAAGACAACAAAATAAAATAAAAATCAGAGCAAACGAACCCAGTTCAAACAGGTATAAGGGCGAATGGACCCAGGGCGAACAGGTACTAGGGTGAACGTGAATCAGGGCAAACGGACCTGGATTCTGATCTGACAGATTGACCAATCCCTTACCCATTGCCTTTGATGTCAGATGTAACATTTCCTGTCTAAATACTCTTAAAAAAACTTGAAAACTCATATTCCAACCAAACAATAATATAATTTTAAGCAAAATGACTCATGGTGAACGGGTATTACTATTAGAGCAAAATGACTTTTGGTGCAAACACGATTCAGGGGCGAAACATCACGGATGGTTTTGGCTGTGTATATAGTGTAAATTTAGGGGAGGTTAAAACATGGTTAGTATGGACATTAATTTTGGTTCAGAACCAAAGGCACTAATGTCTCTATTTTCTTTAAGAATCTTTTCTTTGACGGTATCTGGTATCTGGGGACGGAAAGTTTTTTTAGAAGAATCGACTCATACTGGATGCGGGGTATCAGGAGTATCTAAGAGGCTCGTGGATATAAGTCTGTAAAACAAAGCTTCATTTTACATACTATCATAGTCCTACCACATAAGGGAAGTAGTTTTTTTTGTTTGCTGCCGGTAATTCTAAAAATAAATCAATGTCGAATTATATCTTACCATAATATATCGAATCATATGCGTTCCAAGCGTTCAAGCGGCTTTGTGTGTGCACGTTGTAATTTCCGGTGTAAACACTGAGAAGAAAAAATAATGTACTAGTTTTTTTTAGAAAAAATTGCATTTTGTAGTAAGTGTAATCGTCAACTTTCATTATAATGTGATTTAATTATATAATGAGAAACTAAAACGCTTACTGTCGGCTAAATATTTTCATGCAGACGCCCCAATATTCGGAAAATGTCCACATGACAAATCATGTGATCTTCAAAATATCAATCTTTTCCATAATTTTATTTCAATAAATGTCACCGGCTGGATGAGTCAGTTATTATCATAAGAGGAAGATAAAATAAGTATTATCGTTCAGTTCAGGGAAATCTGAACACTGCTGTTGAGGCGAAAATTCAGGTACCGTATATCAAAAAATTTACAGTTATATCAGCTAAAAATGCTAACTTTAAACCAGTTTTAGTGGTCAGAATTGATATAAATATCATAAGGAAATACTTATGAAGATCCCAAGATTATTATATAAAACTTGCATGTCAACAAACAGTATAGGTCTCATTGGCAATCTCTTAATTTTTTTAATTTATGAGCTTTAAAAAAAAAAAGAAAACTTTCTTTTCTAAAAAAAAATTAAAAATATCCTATATTTATTATTCCAATCAAGGTCCAACAGGGGGCATTTACAAGCAACAGTTATAATTATTACATACACTATCAAGGATGTATAACTATTAAACAATATACATCCTTGCACTATATAAGCAACAAACATGATCATGATGATACATTATATTATAATATTTGCCACTGGATGTTAAGCAACCTCAATAATTATAATATATTATCTTACAGATATTGCAATCGATATAAGTTATAAAGGTAGAATAAGTTAAGTCCGGTGATGCAGCTTGGGTACATAGTATTATTATTGAAGATTTATGGTGTTATAGATAACTTAACTTAGGCCACACCAATTTGATTAATAGTTCTTTGGATTTTCCTGCTCCTGTTTTGGAGAAATTGAAAAGTGACTTTTCAATAAGATAATAATTACCGCTTCCACAATTTTTTTGTCCGCATGCCACTCCAAAATTAGTCTCTCCTTGAAATTTTTTTTCACATAGACGTTTTTCTTGTGCATATATTAATTGCTTCAATTGATTCAAACGCATGTGTGATAAATCGATTTGTAAATAAAAGGTCAAAAATCGGGATGTCAACATATAGTTGTGTCAGCTCGTTGCCCTTAACAAGTAGTTATTGAACACACAGTTATCCGAAATGCATCTCGTTTTACCTATAAAGACCTGTTCTAGGAGACAAAATTCAAAATCTTTCTTTAGATGACCAAGATCACATCAATATTTGTCAGAGCCATTGTCATCCACGGTAAAAAAACCACTGTTTCAACGTTCGAGACCAAAGTGATGGTATTGTGATTGACATGCTAATAATAATTAGGGATGTGTAATTGGTTCGAATTCAACCACTTCTAGTCAAGCTAAAGAGTTTTAAATGCATTGCAGCTTTTAGGAGCAAAAGGAAAGAGTATTTTGCTCAGTCAGAATAATGCATGTGAATGTAGTGACAGGTATTATAAGGGAATATTTTACTACATTGAGATCTACATGCAAAGCAATTTAACTATCTTACTTGTGATGTTGTTGCAATATTCACCTCACTCATTATGTTGACATAACTAACATATTTCCTATTGTTAACTGCATCTGCTATGCTTCCTTAATATATACACATGTATGAAATTAAATGAAAATTCACACAGACAAAGCTTATTTGACGAAAATAATCAAAATGAACTAAACTACAGCGAGACAAGAAAGACGGGTATGGTACAGGCACCAAAACATCAAATTATATGCATTAGAGCCTGTTTCTCCTCCTTTTTCTATGAAGTAACCCAGTTTTAACATGTACATAAATTCTTAATCACACAATTTAAAAAAAAATTATACCGCTCACTTCACTTGTAGAGCACTCGCCTCAAATAAAATAATTTTCAAGAAAAAAATACAATCAAAAAAATTTCTCTCACTCGCCCCACATTTTTTTAAAGCTTTTGTCCGAAGAACTACAAATCAAATTGGTGTGGCCTTATTATAAGTTGATCAACTGCAAAAGATAACTAGCATGACCTACAATGCATTAATAAATCTATATTATATAGTTCTTCTCGTGTCTAATGCAGATAATCAAACTTCCTTTTCTTTTTTTTATAACATCATTATTATTTGTAAGACGTATACTTCATCTGCTTATGTATATGTCAAATGACAATGGTCTCTAAGTACGATGTATATATGTTGATTTTACTCAAATTTGACATGAAGACAATGTAAAAATATTGCACAGATGGAGAATACATGAAACAAAATGATGCACAGAAGCTGAACACATTTATTTTTTAAGATCTAATTTGAATTCTTTCAGAAACTGAATTGTATAAGTACATGTACCAATAATGGAAATCCTAGTCAAACAGACATTGATCATATGACGCAGTTTCTGTGAAAATTGCTATAAACCCAGCTGTTAACAGTAAAATTTACTTTTGAAAGACCAACACTGATGAACTCAGTAAAATATTTATACCGATGAATCTCAAGCAATCAACAATTATATTTGAAGATTACAACTCCAAGGGAACTATTGTTCAGCAAAAACTTATATCTACAGAAAATGTTAAATTATTATTAAATTTGTTTTTTGTGATCATATCTGTGACACTGTTTCTTTGCAGAATTTATTAACACTTAGTGTTCCCACAGCTTTCAGTAATTAAATATGTTCTGCTCAATTTGATGTTGCATAATTTTGTGATGTCATCCATACATGTATAAAAAGTGGAAATTGCTTTCATGTCTGGAGTGATGAATTATGCATGTAGCATGATAAGAGGACCCTTTCTGTTAAATTTTCAATTATTTTAATGCTAATCAAAAATCCAAGATGACAGAGTCTGCCACTGTGCAAGACTTTGGACCCAGTTTTTTTCTGTGAGGCTGATGTAATTCTGATTATGGTCTTTCCTATTATATTTGAATGTGGCCATGGTTCATATCTAAAATTCCATGACAACAGACAGAAAAAAGTGTTTTGAACATAGTTTAACCTATATATATAGCTACAATATAGGAACTTATTGGAAATGGACACAGACATTTATTACCTAACTTATGAAATTATGGTTCATTCTAGAACTTATGATCTAGCATGTGCTTACATCTTTGAAGAGTAGGGGACCCGATCGTAACCCTTGGCTAGCGAAGATGCATGTGTGTAGTGCTGATCTTTTGATTGATTTTGTTTGAGATCTAATCAGCAAGATCACTGCTACCACAAACATGACAGAACATATCATGTTTAAAAAAGGACCACACATTTTGTGGGAAATTAAAATATTAAACCATTATTCAGATTTTTAGATTTGAAGATTGTTGTCAAGGTTATATCACCAAAGAAATGGCATGGTTTAAGTTGACCATAATGGGAAATGAAATACATGTTAAGAGCTTTGATCTGTACACTCAGCTTTTTTAAAATAAACATTGATATTTATACATATTTACATGTATTACTGTGCTTATTTGAAAGGCTTAGTTGAATAAAAATGAATAGAATACAAACCTGTCATGGGAAAAACATAAATGCTATCAACTAAGTCACAAGTACCAGATGAACAATACAGGCTTACTGCACTATGTTTTCTATAATCTCATTGAAATTGGAATTTAAAATGTCAACTTTATTTTGGGGCAAAAACTAATTGAGTATTTTAACCAATACCCATAAACATATCTAGTTGGTCAAGTTTTTTTCTTTTTCTTTTTTACAGCTTCTTTGAATTAAATGTAAAGATGGATAAAAAGGAACATACAAATAACCTTTAAAAGATATAAAAGTACTTTCCAAATTTGTTGATGCCGGATTTCTCTAATCCATTGATTTCTATAGTAATTACATTTAACATATTTGATGAAAGCAGTTATGATATGTTTCATTTTAATTCCCTATAGATTCATGGGCATGATGTTGGAATTGATTGCACGTATATGATTTTATCATTTAATCATTGCTACAAATTATTGTATTTGTGGCTGATTAACCTCTTGTTTTCCCAGAGTATACTGTACCCAGTTGTTTTTTTTTTGTGTGTGTGATAATTTGGATGTTGCAACTGTTTTTTTGTTTCTCTAATTGTTTGATATGTCCAAGTAAATCTTAGGGCTTGGGATTGAAATTAAGTATAAGCTTTAATGATAAAGACAAGGTACACTGATGAGGATACATTGATCAACATGTAATGACATATTTGAAATAAAATGTCTGTTAATTAATATTAAGGTCTATGTACTACTGTAAGATTAAGGATCCTGGAGGGATACTTTGTCAACAATATCATGCTTTTTAAGAGTTAGGTATAGCATAATTATATTGAGTAGTATTTGAAATGACCTTATAGAGGTGTGTGTAACGGTAGAATTATCTCTAACAGACATATTGAATTCCTTAGGCTTAAGTTATATTTATATATATTTCAACTTAGTTTATTAAACCCAGGGAGGATTTTTCATATGAAGCTCCTCATTCACAAATTAAAATTTGATTACTGTTTATTTGAAAACCAATAAATTAGTATTCAAATCCTAACAATCAGCAATCATTATTAGTGATGAAGTCCCATTAAAAGAGAAAGATAACAGTGGAATCAATATATTTAAGTCCTTGTCATGAAGTTTATGGCAATCATGTACAGGTTATATCAATTGATTAGTGAAGGTGAGATTCAACATATTAGTGTGAATTGGAAAAAAGTCTGCAGTGGTTTTTCTTTATTTCCTCCCTTGTTTTTCCACTAAGTCAACAGTAAGTGTTATTGAAATATGATTGGAATATTAAATTTTTGAATTTTGAGAAATAACCAAAAAAGTAACATATATTTTTTAGAAGGAACAAGAATAGATTTTAAACATTTTATTGCTGCATGTATAAATATGTGGTTTTTCTTTTTTTAGACAATGACTTACAACAATGATTAGCAGGATACGATCAGCTAGTTTGAAATCCAAACTGGAGAATTCAACATTGTCTAAACCAAGACCATCAAAAGAGGACATTATAAGTACCATTGATGGATTTAGTGGCAATGTTGAGAATGGTAATACATTTTATATTCCTTACTATGGATACATTATGATACCAGTTAATCGTGGATTTGGTGGGTACAGGTGAACCATGCATTTAAATGTTCAACAAATTACAAGTTTACTATAGGATTGTATACAGACTTTAGCAAGACCACAAAATCAAATATCCACAAAAATACAATTTTTATATGCCCGTTTACGGGATGTATTATGGTATACCGTTGTCTGTCAGTCCGTCCGTCCATCGTCAACATGTCGGACCATAACTCAAAAACGCTTAACCAATTTCCATGAAACTTTGGTGAATTGTTTATATCTATTGACGTTAGCTCCCTTTCGATTTTTATAAATTTTAGAATTTATGGGGTTTTATTCATCAAAAAAGAGGGATTTTCCAGTTTTCAGACAATAACACAAAAACACTTTCACCAATTTTTATAAGAAACTTTGGTGAATTGTTTATATCCATTGATGTGAGCTCCCTTTCGATTTTTATGAATTTTAGATTTTATGTTTCCGAGTTATGGGATTTTATTCATAAACTAGAGGCTCCAAGGAACCTGTGTCGCTCACCTGATATTTTTATTTACAATTGATGCATAAATCAATGCAACCGTTATACTTTTGCTTTAGTTTCAGAGATATAAGCCAAAAACTGCATTTTACCCCTATGTTCTATTTTTAGCCATATCTGCCATGTTGGTTGGCAGACAGGGTCATCGGACACATTTTTTAAACTAAATACCCTTATGACGATTGTGACCAAGTTTGGTTAAATGGTTAAGTGTCTCAGTTGTTTCAGAGGAGAAGATTTTGTAAAGATTACAAAATTTATCAAAATTGTTAAAATTGACTTTAAAGGGCAATAACTCCTTAAGGGTCAACTGACCATTTTGGTCATGTTGACTTATTTGTAGATCTTACTTTGCTGAACATTATTGCTGTTTACAGTTTATCTCTATCTATAATAATATTCAAGATAATAACCAAAAACTGCAAAATTTCCTTAAAATTGCCAATTCAGGGGCAGCAACCCAGCAACGGGTTGTCTGATTCGTCTGAAAATTCCAGGACAGATAGATCTTAACCCGATGAACATTTTACAAATGTCAAATTTGCTCTTAATGCTTTAGTTTCAGAGATATAAGCCAAAAACTGCATTTTACCCCTATGTTCTATTTTTAGCCATGTTGGTTGGCAGGCGGGGTCATCAGACACATTTTTTAAACTAGATACCCTAATGATGATTGTGATCAAGTTTGGTTAAATTTGTCTGACTAGTTTCAGAGGAGAAGATTTTTGTAAAAGATAACAAAAATTTACAAAAAATTATTAAAAATTGACTTTAAAGGGCAATAACTCCTTAAGGGGTCAATTGACCATTTTGGTCATGTCAACTTTTTTGTAGATCTTACTTTGCTGAACATTATTGCTGTTTACAGTTTATCTCTATCTATAATAATATACCAAGATAATAACCAAAAACGGCAAAAATTTCCTTAAAATTACCAATGCAGGGGCAGCAACCCAGCAACAGGTTGTCGGATTCATCTGAAAATTTCAGGGTAGATAGATCTTGACCTGATAAACAATTCTACCCCAGTCAGATTTGCTCTAAATGCTCTGGTTTTAGAGATATAAACCAAAATCTACATTTTACCCCTATGTTCTATTTTAAGCCATGGCGGCCATTTTGGTTGGTTGGACGGGTCACCGGACACAATTTTTAAACTAGATACCCCAATGATGATTGTGGCCAAGTTTGGTTAAATTTGGCCCAGTAGTTTCAGAGGAGAAGATTTTTGTAAAAGTTAACGACGACGCTGGACGCCAAACGCCAAGTGATGAGAAAAGCTCACTTGGCCCTTGGGCCAGGTGAGCTAAAAAAGGGGTGATTTTCCATTTTTCTGACAATAACTCAAAAGTGCTTTGAGCAGTTTTCATGAAACTTTGGTGACTGGTTTATATCTATTAAAATAACCTCCCTTTAATTTTCTGACATGACATTGAGGAGTTATGAAACTTAATTCTTTGAAAAAGCGACAGGCATAACATGAACTCATGGTGCAGCTCTTTATTCCTCATTACACAAAGATTGGTACCCACGAAAAATTAATGAATCCACAGCAATTCATTTTATTATGTCTGTAAATCATATCATTTTTGATACTGTGGATTCATTTTATTTTCCATGGGTATTTGACTTTATGGTTATATTAAAAAAGAGGGACAAAAGATACCAGAGGGACAGTCAAACTCATAGAATGAAAACAAACTGACAACGCCATGGCCAAAAATAAAAAGACAAACAGACAAATAATAGTATAGATGACACAACCTAGAAAACTAAAGACTAAGCAACATAAACCCCACCAAAAACTGGGGGTGATCTCAGGTGCTCCAGAAGGGTAAGCAGATACAGCTCCACATGTGGCACCTGTCGTCTTGCTTATGTTATTACAAATCCGGTAAATAGTCTAATTCGGTAGGTCACATTCGTGAAAAGGGAAGGGTATTGTAGTAACAAAATAAGGAACATATCCGATATCATCTGTGAAACAGTTATTCCATAACGATCAACCAACTCGTGATGGCGTCCGTAAAATTTACGAAGGAATGATTTCAACTTAATAGCTTCCTTGTGAGCAGCAATCCTCTATCAAGGAAATCATGATAGGAAATACAAGCCCGGGAATATCATATCAATTGGGAGATATATACTCCATATGCAGGCACTGCTTGAATGTTGCTACATAGAAATGGAAAGTTCTCAATTGGGAAGCTGAAATCATCTCTTTTGTCGTAAAGTTTTGTTTTCAACCGACCCTCATTGTCAATTTCTAGATGTAAGTCAAGATATGAGGCAGACTTAACTGTATCTGTAGTATCCTTTATCTCTAGTTCCATGGGATAGATTAAAGTCTACATGCACACCTATAGTAAATGTGTACTGTTGAGCATTTAAAGTTGTGGTTTACCTATACCAAGGATATCCATGAAAGTTGTTGTCTCAAGAATAATGATGACTCTGCAGTTAAGTCTTGCATTTAAAGTGCAAATTTTGTATGTAATATAAACCTTAACATACTCAATGGATACTGTCAGAATACATGCACCTACTACAGAGGTTTTACTTAGGCAAAGGAACATTTAAATGTTTGAAGGTAATATCATTTAGAAATTTTATGTATAGAGAACTCAAAAAAGAGAAAATTTAATTATCATCAAGAAAATTTGATAAATTATGTGCAAATTCATAGTATACACTCTGTTAATAATCATTAAGAGGAATTAATCCTATACAATTGAAACAATTATTACTAACCAAATAAAATCCTATGAAGATAAGTTTGATTTTTTTAAAATTCTCAATGCATAAGAGTCTAGAAATCAGTTGTTTCAACTCCTACTTTCTTTTTTTATGTGTTTTTTTAATTTTTAGACATGATTGTAGGTTTTCAACTACAGGAAAATTCTAAGTCCAAAAAACTAAAGCCTTTTATACATGATACTTGAAAAGGGAGACAATCAATCAAACTTAAAAATCATTGAACTACCGGTACTTAACCATCAAATGAAAGGTGGGAATGCAATTTCTCCTGTATTTTGATTTCAGGTGCATTGATTAATTCACTTTTTTTACAGGGGAATCAGCTCCTGAGATGACAGAAGACAATAACAACTTGACAAGACATAGCAGTAAAGACAGTGTCAACTCTGACTCATGGGAAATACCTGATATTAAACCAATTGGTGCTAGTTATACAAATGCATACAGGTAGTTATTACCACCTGATTTTAATATGAAAAGGAGTTAATTCCAGCTGAATTACGGCCTGCAAACTCGCCCCACTCATGAAAAAGAGTAAAATCCTGATGAATTTAGTCAAACAACTCTCCACACTTATGAAAAAGAGTAAAATCTGGATGGAAATATAGTTTATACTACACAATCTCCCCAACTGTACTGCTAAAAACAATAGAAAAAAAAACACTGGTTATGCTAATAAAAAAAAGAAAATTTGATACATGATTCTGATTGAAATTAAATAATGCTTTCCATAAGTGGGGCCAGTTGTTAGTTCAGTGGGATTTAATTCTTTTTTTTCATAGGTTGGGTGAGTTGGCAGACCTTAATTCATTGGGATTTAATTCTTTTTTTCATAGGTGGGTTGGGTTGGCAGACATTTATTCAATAATGAGGTGATTTGATAGGCCTAAAACCATTAGGATTAAAATACATTTCATCAATGGGATGATTTGATAGAACCAAATTAAGCGGGATTAAACTCTTTTTCATAAGTGGGGCGAGTTGGTTAACATGATTGGGACGAGTTGGTAGAAAGTGGGCAAGTTGGTAGAAAGTGGGGTGAGTTGGTAGAAAGTTGGGGCAAGTTGGTCTAGGGCAATTGGGTTATGGGACGAGTTGTTATGATTCTATTACTACCTAAAGTATAAGTTCCCCAAAAAATAACTTTGCCTGATTGGGTTTTTGTCTTGCCTGCAATGAAAGTCGCAGTACATGTATGCAAGACATAAGTATTACAATCCGGCTGCGGCGACGGCGTAAACTATTTGTTTAAAGCTTTATATTTCAGAAGGTAAATGACCTGGATGCTTCATACCTTGTGTGCAGATACCTTATGTTACGAAGTTTCCGTCTGTTATATGTCCATTGTCCTTGACCTCATTTTCATGGTTCAGCATCTGCTTGAAAGAAAAATACAGTTTTTTGGAAAAGTGAAATACTCACTCATTATGAGTAATAGGATAACTATATTTGGTATATTGGTTCCTTGCAACATCTTCATGTCTGTCAGGTGGGGTTCATCTGACCTTGACCTTATTCATGGTTGAAGTTATGTTGTCAAGTCCATATCTCAGATACTATGGGGAAAAGGTCTACTACTTGGTGTTTTGAATTATTGTAAGGTGTACATGTCCGACTGACAGGTTTCATCTGACCTTGACCTCAATTTATTGGTTCATTGGACAATGTTTAGTTTGTGTGGTGTGATCTTTTTCTCAGATACTATAAGCAATAGGGCCACTATATTTGGTGTATGGAATAATTGTCAGGTGTACTTGTTCTTCTTACAGGTTTCATCTGACCTCAACGTCATTTTCATGGTTCATTGGACAATTTTTAGTTTTTATGGTTTGGTCTATTTCTCAGATATTATAAGCAATAGGTCACTTATATATAGTGTATGGAACAATTGTGAGGTGTACATGTCTGTCTGGTAGGGTTCATATGACCTTGACCTCATTTTCATGGTTCATTGGTCAATGATAAGTTTTCGTAATTTTGTCAGTTTATCAGATATTATAAGCAAAGGTCAACTATATTTGGTGTATGGAATGGTTGTAAGGTGTACATGTCTGTCTGGCAGGGTTCATTGGTCAGTGTTAAGATTTTGTGGTTTGATCTGTTTCTTAGGTACTATTAGCAATAGGACTACTGTATTTGGTGTATATAATGATTGTAAGGTGTACCTAGACCTTATTTTCATAGAAAATTGTTAATGTTAAGTTTATGTGATACTTGTAGTAAAACCTTCATATTACAGACTTTCAACTTGAATTCAATGATAAGTAAAACAGGCGAGACATTTCAGCCTGTGCACTCTTGTTCTATATAAAAATAAGGAGATGCGGTATGATTGCCAATGAGACAACTATCCACCAAAGTTCAGATAAAGAGGATGTAAGCAATTGTAGGCAACCATACACCCTTCAACAATGAGAAAAACCCATACCATATAGTGGGCTATAACAGGCCCGACATGAAAAATATGGGTCTTTTAGCAATTCGATCTTATTTTATGGTAAATCACCATAAATGCAGGATATCCAATAACATTAAATGACATCTTGGTGTAAATATGAAATATTTTGAAAGGAAAATATAACATTTTAATGCATTCATTTCAATTGATTCATTTCACCAATGAATAAAATGTATTTTTGTAGCACAGAATGGGAGAAGTTGTATACAAAACCAAATTACAGGAGGTTGTTAAAACATTATGCAATGAGTGGGTATTTGAGAAGCAGCAGATTTCGAAGTGTAAGCTGGAAGGTATGTCATTTTGAAAGGGGAAAAATGTTTGAATGTCTTTATATATATAACTGCCTATGTGTAGTGACAACTGTAAATTATACCTTTTCCATAGGATTTCTTATGATTAAGAAATACCAGGCGTTAGAATATTTGTAAAGTGCCTAGAAAATCAAACCAACAATGTTAGAAGTGAGAAGTGAAAAGTACAGGTTCCAACCCAGCTCAGGGAGGAAGTAAAGAATCAGATCTACTCTAACATTGTTAGGTTGATTTTCTAGGCACTTTATATATATATATATATATATATATATATAAATCATTATATGTTTGTTTATTCATGTTTGAATACTTAACCACTTTTATTTGTTAATCATTTTGATAAATAATAACTTAGTACTATTTTTGCTTCTAATATATTTTGCAAGCAATTATTTTTTAACAACCAGTAATATCTGTGAATAAAACTTTGAATATTACCCATATTTTTGAATAGATTGAAAAGAAGTATTAGCATATGAAACTAATCCTACAAACACTTGAAACTACTTCTATATATAAACATATATAAGGGAGCTACCATTTGATTTTTATGGGGGCTAGGATGAAAAATTTTGTCCTGCATTTTTTTTTAGTTGTAATCTCTGTCCTGCCTTTTTATTTTTTTTTTAACTCTATTCGGTCCTGCCTTTTTTACATAAATTGTCATCCTGCCTTGTTTTTTCCAAGTTGCTCATCCTGCCTTTTTTTTTACTCAAAACTCCTGTTCTGCCTTTTTTTTTCAAATTTACACTAACTAAAATTATGAACAAGACAAATGATACAAATAAACTCATCAAAGATACCATTTTACCTGACTCTGTATTTATGTATCTCTTCATACTTTGAATGACAAAATTATTTTATGTCTACCTGTGCGAATTTAAAACGCGCGATTTTACGCCAATACTTAAAACCTTCCATACTTTATAGGTGGATTTTACATAGATAAATAAAATCGTATAATATAAGCATAATGAGGATGTTAAATTTGATGTATGCCTTTTTGTGCTTCTTCGTTACATTTGTTTGTTTTTATAGTGATTAAGATGATAACACAATGTTGACTGCTGTAACCCTATTTTTGACATTTTTACCTATCGTGTCTGTTTGTTTTGTTCACACATCGTTGTTAATATAATGGAATTTGATGCAACTGTCATACAAGTGAGAGGTTTGGCTAGCTATAAAACCAGGTTCAATCCACCATTTTCTACATAAGAAAATGCCTGTACCAAGTCAGGAATATGACAGTTGTTATCCATTCTTTTGATGTGTTTGAACTTTTGATTTTGCCATTTGATTGAGGACTTTCCTTTTTGAATTTTCCTCGGAGTTCAGTATTTTTGTGATTTTACTTTATACAAGAATTAAATTTTGTACGCCAGATGTGCGTTTAGTTTACAAAAGATTCATTAGTGTTGCTGGAAGCAAAAAAGTTTAAAAGGCTAAATATAAAATGTACAAAGTGGAAGAGCATTAAGGACACAAATTTCCAAAAGATTTTGCCAAATATAGCTTAGGTTATCTATTCCTGGTGGGCAAATATTTTGGTTAAAACTTCACAAATACATGTATTCATATACTAACAAAAATTTGATATTTGCTTTCAGGTTTTTTTAGAAGTTTTGCCTGATGATGTTAATTTATGGGTATCAAAGACAAGGGAATGGAGGAATAAGTTTGATGATCTCAAAAACAGTGTAAGGATCTTTTATTGTAAATGAATATCATTTTGGAATGCAATATCTTTATTGTTTGTGCAAAATTAGTTATTGCTAGATTCCTTAAATTTCTGATTAATCTGGTATGAAAGTTCAAAACAGATATTTTTTAATGCAACCAGCCATTTCTCTTCAGATTATGATAAAACTAAAAGTAACGTGAAATATTTTGATTGCAGTTTTTTGTCTTTGAGTTAAATTGAGGCCATCAACATAGAACAAAAGCTCACATCCCACTACAACTTCAAGATGGCCCTTAGCACCTATTCGATCTAGTTCCCTTGCTACATGATGATCATACTACACACGACATTAAAAAAGCAGATATATGGATAAAAATCAACAAATTGAAAACAATAAAAGGCAAAGAAATCTTACCAATATTGTCATGATTTGCCAAACAATATCACCACAAAACACAAAAATGATACAAACATTTAGACATCCATGGGCACCAAAAAAAATTCTTAATAGATTATTTGCAAGGAGTTATGTATAAATGTGGCAAATAATTCAGATGGACTGCATTTGATAAAAAAATATTGAAAGGTGAAGGTGAAGGTGCACACAGTAGAAAATTGATCATGAAAACAACTGTAAAAGTAAATTAATATGAGTGTACACCATTTTTCTTGGGTACAGGTAAGTTACAAATTAAGATGTTCAACAAAATACAAATTTTCCATAAGGTTGTATGAAGACTGGCAAAACTACAAAATAAAATATCCACGAAAATGCAATTTTCCTCAAACCACGAAAAAATTGGTTCCCATGAAAACAAATGAATCCACAGAAGTGTTTTTTTTTTAGAATAGTACTTTTTGTTTGATTCATTTTCTTAAATATGTTGTAGTTAATAGTAAATCCTAGGAAGGCTGTGGACCATATAGATCTATGTGTCAACAATCCACTCTCACAGGCAGATGAGGTAAGACAGATTCAAGCACTCAAGTCTTTTTTTTATTTTCACCATATCAACATCAGCGGTAGCTCTACAGATGGACAAAATCCAATGAGAATCTTCAACCTCATGAGATGAAACCTAGCCAAGAAAGATCCTTGAGTTTAAAAGACCATTGATAATCTGTTTATCGCTATTTTCCTAGGCACTTTAATAACATAGGCTTGTGATGTCGTATATTTTCTTTCTGCTCGACTGAGAAAATCCAATATCGCTCGAGTAAGGTGATATGAAAAATTATCACAAAAAAGATTAAAGTAAAATTTTAGAAAATAGTGATAATTTTTACTATTTATATAACACTATGGTAAAAAGACTGTAGGAGATAACGACTAGTAGCCATGCTCACAATAAATCTTAATAATCAATTTCAATCCTTCAGATTTGTAGTTTGTGAAACATATGCAGTCGTTATCTTAACTGCTTAGATACACAGAAAGGGCTTCCAAAAATATCATTCTTTGCTCAATAAGACTTGAAATATAACAATAATGAGACTGGAAGTACTCTTTGGTGATCACTGATAAACGCTACATAGGTCTATGTAACCTTGTTAAATGATTAAAACATGTAAGGGTAACATGTTAAATTGCAATATATGTGTCCATCACTTAACTTGACTTTTCAATACTATCTATGCTTTAAAAAAACTTAGCATGAATTTGTCCTTTATATGTCCAGGCTTAATTGTCTGAAATATGCTCATATTTCCAGCAGCCTGTTTGGGGACTGGTTGGGCTAATGGACATCAGAGTTCAGGTCCATATAGAAAACATGGGAATTGCAAAAACTATTGTCAACCAGATTAACCATTAGTTTCCTTATTCATGTTTTCATTACATTTAATTTACTTTTGATTCACCATTTAAATAACCCCCTTAGTACGAAAACATCTAAATAACCCCCTTAGTACAAAAAGGAAATGTATGGTCTGTTGTTCAACTTATTGTTAGTACTAACAAGTCATTTAAAATTCTTAATCATTTGATTAAAAATATTCATATGATTATTGTGCTGTTTAATTTGTCTTTAAATTCAATCAACGTCATGAGGCTGTATTAATTTTAATCATACAATTAAAATATCCAATATGGCTGCTTTAGTTTTTGTTCAAAGAGTTAGACCTTTTGGAAGTTTTAATCCTCTGGAAAAGAATTTCAACAGTGATCAGCTATGACAGTGCTTCAGATTCGGAAAAAAACACAAAAATTTATTAGGAGTTGAGTTGAAACATGAATTGAAAAGGTAATAAAACAATACTATGCGAAGTCTTGGACAGGTTCATACAGTTGGAACAACAGACCCCAGTATATTATGGTTTTAAAGCAGATTATCTTCCCTTGGTATTTGATTGTGGATACAAGTACAAAAAGTGTTTACCCTTATGCATTATATATTTTGATTGAATGTTAAGAGAGATGATATTATTTATGTTTTACAGAGTCCTTGGAATAGATTTTTCCAGGATAATGAACTGAGGCTCACTATTAAACAGGATGTAATCAGGACGTAAGTAGTAAATACAAGTTTATTGTATGTGTAATACAGTCATTGATAATCGTGCTGTATCAGTCATCTATGAAGATATCGATATCAGTCACAGTTGCAAAGTCTTTATCAAACCAATAATCTGTATGATGTCACGTCATCAATATCAGTCACTGTTGCAAAGGTTTTATCAAAACCCTAATCTGAAAAGAAAAGAATGTTATTCTATTAACCTTGCTACAGAAATTTGAAAGGGAAAATTATTTTTCTGAACAATTGTTATAATGATAATATTAAGATCATACAGTATATGTTCCATACACAATTAACAAAGTTAGACCAATTGTTTAGCAAAGTATGCATTACTTTTACCCATTATCCACATTGTTCATTACTTTGAAACTATTATATACCAAAAATGCATATTTAAAGCAACTGTTGACTTATTTAATAAAAATGCACCAGTGTTCCAACTACCATCTGAGGGTAGAGGGCAGTCCAATAGAAGTAGCACTGTATGAGTGTTTATCATTTTTATGAAGGATTTTTTAATCATAAATTGTATATAATGCTATATATCTAATGAAAAATTCTTTTAAGAACTTTTGCATATTTTAATGCACAACATTTCAGTTATCCTAGAATAGAATTTTTCCAGTCAAATGCATTGAGAAATTTGATGGTGGATATATTGTTTATCTTTGCAAAGATAAACCCAGAAATTTCATACCGACAGGTTTGACCATTCTTTTCAACAATGATTTTTTTAAGTCTTTTTTTTCAGAATCATTTTCTCAAGTTGCTTTTCTTTCAATTCTAAGATATGTTTGATAAGAGAAAATATTTTCATCTTACAACAATTATTTAAGTCTTAAAAGAATTAACTTTAATCAGAAATTCTGAATCTTTTTACAAGGTTATACATCACATTGATGTCTGAAACAATTCTACGCTAATTAATATACATATAATACTTTCAGTATTGTAAATATTTACACCAATAGTCTCTCATTTAAAAGTATAAAACAGACACTGATTGGAAGCAAAAAGTGTCTTGGTTCAAAAATGTAAAAAAATTTGCATATAGTGAATATTCTTATAACATGCAGTACACCATTAACAATAAAATTCATTTTTTTCTATGAATTTGAAAGGAAAGCAATTTGTTGTTTCAATTATTTTATTTCTTTTCTTACATTCAGTATGTCATATAGCTTGTTTTATTTCTTTACATAAAAGGTTAAAGTTGATTTCCACTAGATGATGACACATTGTTTCACAAAAAATTAAATTATCTAGAAAAGCTAATATTTTTTCACAATAACTGGTACATTAACATAAAAAAAACTTTCAAACCATCAATTTCAAAGGAATATAAATGTAATGTTTATAACCTTTGTTATTTTGACATGAAACTGTGGAAAACAATTTGGAATTATATGAATGTATTCAGTTATGTCTTGCTCCATATACATGTATCTTTTTTTAACGATTTTCAGTGTTAAGTCTGTAGCTTTCCTCAATTGAAGTTGTATGCTGAATCGTTTCACTTTCTTTTGTTTATATTCAGTACAGGTCATTAGCCATGAGATGGAATTTGAACTTTCAGCATATGTAGTCAAACTTTATATTATTTTCTGATTTCAAATTTGTCTTCCTGTATGTGTCACTGAGACATTTGTATTATTTTTCTTATAGTTGCATTATCTGAAACCAAGTTTTAATCTTCTGATTATCTACATATTAGAAGGGATTGTGGGGCACTATTTGTGACTCCAACTTGGTCAAATCCAACCTGCGACCTTGAGGGGTTTATTAGATGACCTTGTGACCCAACATTTCATTTAAAATTACCTGTGACCAAAAACAGAAATGTTCAAAAACTTACTTCAAAGAATTACTTAAATTTGCTTAAAAGTGACCTGGTGACCTGAGTGAAAGGTCTCTTAAAAAAGAAGAGAAGAAGCTAGGCCATTAACATTTAATACACTGTCATATTAGTACTGATGGTTCTCAGAAGCCAGCAGAATATAAGACTTAGCTCCCTTGGTCAAACCTCAGTGAAAATGAAACTTATGCCCAGTTACTTGTCTGTATATTGTCAAATTACTTTAATGATTTGCTTTTAGCAAAATTAACCTAGTTTGTGTCTTATGATGTCCTTCATATTTTGACATTAATTTTAGAATTGATCCTTGGATTAAACATAAGAAGACCTATAAGATTGGTTTAAATCTTAATTTACAATATCTTGTTGTGGTGAAGGTCAGATTTATAGTCTTGCCAAGACAGAAATTCTTATATTTAATATATTTTTCCAGGTTGATTAAATTAACCTACTGATTAAAAACCAGCACAAATCTTATTTCAATCATGGTAGTAACCACTGTGTTTTTATATGTTGTTTGACTTTGTTATACAAAACTGGTATTCAGTTTTGTATATGTAAAATTATGGGATATTTTTAAAGAAAGAATTTTATTAAAACATTTGATATCTGAACCATAAAAGCAAGCATAACATATCTGTTGCCATTATAAAAACAGCAAAATAAAACTTGGCAAAACTTCTGCTATTATATCTGTACTTTTCATTAAGCGAGTTTTTGCTTTTCAAGTGAAAATAAAAGCTTATTACTAAGAGAAGTTACTCTTTTACAATGTTCTGAATTAAATATATAAATTTGACATTTAAAGAAAATATGTGAAAAGTGCATTTATAATATTTTACTATCTATCTGCTTAATGTTATATGTTTTTCTTAAAAAGTAATATTTTATTCATTTTTGTTTTCTGCATGTTGTCACTGTACATGTGTTTATTTTTAGTTTTCCTGAAGTCCAGTTTTTTCAGTCTGAAGAAATACAAGAAAGAATGATAGACCTTCTTTTTATCATCTGTAAAACTAGGTCAACTATTTCTTATAAACAGGTACTTTGTCTTGTGAAATGGTGTATGTATCTATAAAAAAAATCCTGGCTTTCTATATCATGCATGTGGCAAAACAAACTACTATAAGAGTTAATGTAATACTAACTTAGTTTTTAACTACAGATGTATTCAGTTATACAAGGTATATACATGTAATTATTTATCATAACTATTATTAGGAGAATAAATGGTGGTTCATTATTGTTTTATTTAAAAATTGCTACTTTTAAACTTGAGGTTTCTATAATGCAGTGTACATACAGAGAAGTTTTATTTTAACTCAAAGGGTTGAAAATAAGACTACAAATTAATTTGTGTTTAGTTCAAGGTTCAAGATCAAGGAAAGAATGAATAATAATCTTTTTTTCTGGATGACATGTTCTAATAAGTTACAGGGACTTTTTGCATGTCACCTAAAGTTTTCCAATATTTGAAAACATAACATTATAAGACAGAAGCTCTCAAGTAGTATGAAAGAAAACTCAGAAATACTTTAATATCATTGGAATATCTTTATCTTAAAATTCAAGCAAGAAAAGATCTTTGATTTGACCTTTGTTTTGGTCAATTAAGGGGATAATGGTAGGATGTACAGATGTATACATGAGATAAAGAAAGAATTAAGCTATATATAACATACATACTAATATTACCTGTAATATAGATAGATTTAGTATGCAAGCATGTCATAGTCATATTATTTCTAATAAATGTTTTGAAATATTTTACTTATCCCTTATATAATGCTGATTATCTGATGAAATATTTAGCCAATGTCATTTATACTGAAAACAAGAAGTCAATCATTGGGACTTAATGGGAGGAAAATTTTACTTATACTGCACCTCCTTTAGAAATGTTAAAAAAACAAGATCCTTTCTATAGAAATCAGCTGAAATTTTTCCTCAAGCCACAATTAGCAAAAATATTTGTTTCCCCTCCCCTTGCCCTTAGTATTGGAGCTGACCAGGCAGGCAGGGTATACATTTTTTTTTAGGCATCCACTCCAAGTTTTTCTAGAATTGAAACAGATTGGAATGGCTATCTAAATATCATCAATTCATTTTAAAAACTATAGACTGGAAGAATACAATTGTTGTACTCAGTTTTTTTTCACAATTCTGACAATCACAATAAAAATATATATTTTGGGTGTGTCCTTAATGGCCTTTCCTAATATTTAACACTGGTATCATTTTTGTAATATGTATTTTATGTGACTGTCATACAAGTGAGAGGTTTAGCTAGCTATAAAACCAGGTTTAATCCACCATTTTCTACATAAGGACATGTCTGTACCAAGTCAGGAATATGACAGTTGTTTTCCATTTGTTTGATGTGTTTGAGCTTCGATTTTGCCATTTGATAAGGGACTTTCCATTTTGAATTTTCCTTGGAGTTCGGTATATTTGTTATTTTTACTTCTTGCCAGATACGTTGAAAGCCTGCAACATATTTTTATGGTCATAGAACACTGAATTTCTAAGGTTTTTGATTGCTCTTCACCTCAGTGTCAGATATACAATATGCCAGGTCACTGTATCAAAAAGAATTGATATATGAAACTGAATATTTATTAAACAAGTGACTAGAGTCAAACAGATTCAAACAACTATGACATCATGATCAGAATATTGTAAAACTGTTGCAGATTATTTTTTTATGCCCCCAACTACAATAGTAGTAGGGGCATTATGTTTTCTGGTCTGTGTGTCCGTCCGTGTCCCGCTTCAGGTGAAAGTTTTTGTTCAAGGTAGTTTTTGATGAAGTTGAAGTCCAATCAACTTGAAACTTAGTACACATGTTTCCTGTGATATGACCTTTCTAATTTTAATGCCAAATTATCGAGTTTTGACCCCAATTTCGGGGTCCACTGAACATAGAAAATGATAGTGTGAGTGGGGCATCCATGTACTATGGACACATTCTTGTTTTGGATTTCATTTGGGAATGTGTCTTTTAGCAGCAATGCACAGTTGACACAATGGCAGAACAATTTTAAATTTGGTCATCAATGCAGGATCATTTGGAAAGTCAACTGATGCACAATGTGCACAAATATCTTTCCTGCCAACATCAGAGCCATAGTAGGCAAATTCTATGTGTCATACATAGATATAGGAAGATGTGGTGTGAGTGCCAATGAGACAACTCTCCATCCAAATAACAATTTATAAAAGTAAACCATTATAGGTCAATGTACGGCCTTCAACACGGAGCCTTGGCTCACACGAACAACAAGCTATAAAGGGCCCCAAAAGTACTAGTGTTAAACCATTCAAGCGGTAAAACCAATGGTCTAATCTATATAAAAACGAGAAACGAGAAACACGTATAAATTACATAAACAAACAACAACTACTGTACATCAGATTCCTGACTTAGGACAGGTGCAAACATTTGCAGCGGATTAAACGTTTAATGGTACCAAACCTTCTCCCTTTTTCTGAAACAATAGTATAACATCACAACATAGAAAACGCACGATAAAACATCAATTGGAAGGCTTAACTCAATCAAAATGTAAATTAACACACTATGAACAGTTCATTTGTTATAATACAATACTCAAACTCCAGTAAAATAAAGAAAATAGTGAACAACAAATTCTTTTCCCAAAATGGATACATGGAAGGACGTGCATGAGGACATAACCAGCAGAGATTTACAAATTTTAAAGATTTGTCAAATTGATGAACAACATTTATTGACTCTAGAAAATCTGGCTCGAAAGTGTTCACTGAATCTTTTCTATCATAACTGGGGAGAAGAACTTCGTCTGTTGATGTCAATCTGAAATCTCCGCTGGTTATGTCCTCAAGCACGTCCTTCCAAGTATCCCTTCTTGGAAAAGAATATAATTTGTTGTTCACTTTTTTTTTCATTTTTCCGGTGTCTGAATATCGTATTATAACAGACAACAACAAGGTAATCTTGCCATCTATCTTGAAATGGATTTAAGGAACACAACCTAGGACTTCCGAGAAATACTTTTCATAAGGACCGATGTCGGACAATCTCCAATTTTTTTCTGGAAATTAAATTTTTTTTTTTATAAATGCCAATAAAATTTTTTTTTACTCGGCAGCTTTTTTTAGACATGGCAGGGGCGAGGAAAAACTAACTTAATTTTAATTTCGGCCTCAGTTGATCTGTTTTAAGACATAATTCAAACTACGATACGTAAAAGTGTCTCATTCCATCGGCATTCTGAATGGTTAAGCGTCTTTGATAAGCACATAATGTTTATTAAAATAAAATTGATAGACATATAGATTTTAGTATGATGATTCTCAATGTATTGTAGGGTATGCATGAACTACTTGCTCCTCTTGTGTTTGTTCTACACTGTGATCACCAAGCTTTCCTACATGCTTCAGAAGTAGAATCTTTGGGGTAGGTATAGCTATACAGAGTTTGTGGCCTGCAGTGTTTGGTGATATTAGTAAAGTGTTAATCTTATTTTGAATTTAAAATGAAAATCCAAGATGGCTGTTACTGTGGAATACATTTTAATATAGGGCTCTATGAAGGAAAAATAGAAATAGATCAGAGAACATCTGGTAGGACACAAGCAATGCATAAACTCAAGGGAGAAAACACTGTCAATCATACAAACACTAATAAAACAATTACTCCACACTGATCTGTGTCCACACTTGTTTAAATGAAAAAAGATTAAAATCTTTAAAAAGAGGACATAAAAAATCAATATGATAATACCCCTAAAGTCAAAAGAATGTCACAGTGAAAATTCTTAGATACTTATGAAATTATGTACTTGTATACTGAATCAGTATGAGTTCAGTAATTATGTCACAGTGGTGTCAAATCATGTTACAGTTTGACATGATTTTGTTTTATAAAAGCAAATAAGATAAGATCTCAGTTACAAGGAAGCTTCTCAAGTGAAACTTCATGAGGGTCTTGAAGAGAGTTTAACATTTTGTTCAATTTTAGATGTAATTTTAAAGATCTCAAAAATTGACTTAATCTGAGCCAGTCAGTGTTCTGCTTACTTTGAAAAATGTTGATTTGTGTATACTGTTGCCTTGAAAATGCACATGTCATATAAAAGAATAGAATGAATTGAAATTTCAATTTCTTTTTGTGTAGGAAAATTATTGAATTATAATTTAAAAGTATATGTGTGATAAAATTCTAAACATATCTTACAGAAATGAAGAACTACCAGTATTCTGGTATATTATGATTTTTCACAATTTTCCCTTTATCTAGGACTACTAATTTATATATAGAATAGCACCTTTCCAAAAATATTATATTATATAACAATTCCTTACCTATTTTGCTTATTGCTTTTCCCCAAAAAAATTACCAAACAGCTATTTGAATAGAGCATTGTATAAAATGGTCAGAGAACAGTAACTTGGCAATGTAATATATTTTTGTAAAATGTTGAATAAAGCTTTTACATGTGGAACTTTGAAGAATAAAGAAACCAAAAATAATTCATTCAACAGTTATCTAAAATATACTTGAGTGGAAGTCTCAAAATAAATGCACATTTTGTATAGAATGCATGTAAAATTGGTGAATCATTTTCTCAAAATGATTTTTAAATCTTCATTCTAACAAAACCAGGCTATCGATTTTTCTGTAAAAATGTAGTTTATTGTAATATAAATTACCCTTATATTGATGTATTCATCATTCTATGTGTGAAATTTGTGTAAATATCCCTTATATTGATGTAAAATAATCATTGCATCATAGAATTATTTTTGATTTATTCATCATTCTAGGTGTGAAATTTGTGTAAATATTCTACAATTGCAAAACAAGCCTTATGGTGTGAAAGCTGTAATTTACAAATGTTATTTTAAACCCCCCATCCACCCCCACCACCAACTTTTGAATATATTTGTTTTTTAGATTGTGTAATTGTATTTGGAATGTCAAGATTTTCTTTGAAAACTTAATCATCTTATATAAGTCATTATAAAAAATGAAAAAACACTTCATAAATTTCATGTGTTGGAAACATAATGAAAAGCAAAGTATAAAAGGCAGTACAATATAGATAAATCCTATAGATGTATTTCTTAGAGAATTTAAACACAATTTACAATTTCAGTTTGATTCCTACGTACCACAGGTGATAGTTTATATTGCTTGTTTTAATCATACCATCTGTTTCTACTGGTGAAGGTTTTTCTTCTTTAACTTTAATTCAAATTTCTCTGCTTTCTGATCATCTGTGATATTTAATTGCCTATTGTTAGAAAATTTTTGAAACATGAGATTGAAAGTATGACAGAATAAAATAATACATATGAAAAATTTATAAGTTTGATTTACAGGATGGAACTATCAAATTACTATATGTGATATCGGTGATATGGGCGACCCTAATGTTTTGAATTTATCTTTTTAATGCAAAAGTGAAATAATGTTATAATTTGATTTCCTTAATTATTTGAATTTTTTAATATTAGCCTGTCACTTTTTTATGATATCATGTAAACCATGATGAAAATGAAATTTAACTTAAGATTTAAAAAATTTATCTGAATATAAACTTTTTTTTTTGAATTGGTGCCATAAATTTAAATGTACTAAATATTTTCAGACCTAACAAGTCAGTGACAATAATCACAATATGCAGTCGTTAATTCCAAGATTGATCATTTCATAAAATAATATTTTACAATGTATATCATAGAAATGTCTAAATAATTATAAGAATTCGATGAACATAAATCTAATTAACTTTATAAAACTTCCAGGTATACATGTACATAATACAACATGTTAACATAATCATTTAATGATCACACTCATTTTGCTTCTAACAAAAGAGTTATTGAACTTTAAATAAACTTTTAAATGATTCTCTGTGTGTTCTAAATCATTCCTAAAAGTATGAAATATTTGTATAGGACTTGAATTTAGAGATAAGTGAATTAAGGAAAAAGATTCAATGCAAAATAACGGGAGGGGGGTCAAGTGTTTGCACAGCTGAAAAAAACAACATAATCTATATAGATCCAATATACAGTAACATTTTAGAAAATAAGAAGTGTTGAAGTCAAATAGAATAATCATATTACTGTACTCACAATCTCAATGTGGAAACTCAAAACAATTACAAAGAAGTAAGGGCATTAAGACCCTTTTTGGGTCAAAGAAAATGATGTTTTTGAGAACTTTTCCAAATTTGCACATAATGTATGGTAATGCATTATATCAAGAAATGTAAATGAATAACACAAGTTTTTTTAGGTTATGAAGTCACAATTATGTCATAATATGCACATCTTCCTGAAAATGAAGAAAAATGCTAAATTTATTTAAAGGACATGGCAAGAAAGAGAATATCAGGCAATTTACAGGTTGAACTTGCTTCAAAGATATTGCTATGGCAACACTCAATAGTATCTTGTTGTCCAATTGGCAGCCAATCAATTAGTCAATAGGCACTTTCCTATTTTTATATCTGTCTGAAAACTTAACCACAATGCATAATTAGGATTCAT
This sequence comes from Mytilus coruscus, assembly GCA_017311375.1. Taxonomy (NCBI): domain Eukaryota; kingdom Metazoa; phylum Mollusca; class Bivalvia; order Mytilida; family Mytilidae; genus Mytilus; species Mytilus coruscus. Next base: position 118,858,031 of record CM029596.1, on the reverse strand, counting down.
CGCATGAATAGCTTGTAGATCTATATTCTAGTGACTCTTGCTATAATTGAGTGTATGTTTACGGCAGATGAGCACTGCAACAGTACCCTTTTTATACATTGATATTATATACTTATAGCTCATTCCTACACATAAATTGCAAACACAGATCAAAATATCTGAAAATTAGTAGTAATTTGTTTTAAGGGTGAATTATAAATTCACAAATAACTGTTTATGTATGTGAATGAGATTTTACTCCAGAGAATATGATTTTTCGACAAGTAACCTACTCTGTAGTTGGACATTCTGGTAATGGTCAAGTATGAGCAAGTAAATATAAATAAGAAGATGTGGTATGAGTGCCAATGAGACAACTCTCCATCCAGGTCACAATGTATAAAAAGTTTACAAATTATAGGTCAAAGTACGGCCTTCAACACAGTGCCTTGGCTCACACCGAACATCAAGCTATAAAGGGTCCCAAAATAACAAGTGTAAAACAATTCAAACAGGAAAACCAACAGTCTAATTTATATTAAAAACGAGAAATCTAGTTTACAATCTGCAATTTTGGGGGAAAATTAACTGTTTAATGTATACATGACAAAAACATCGGAAAACAGTAAATTTTGTCCCCAAATTGCACCAGTTGTACCGGTAAGCTTGATTTTAATTCTTTTACTTGCTTTTACTTTATCCAGTACCAGAACGTACTACCACGGAGTTGGTAACCTGTCTAAAAATCATATCCTCTGGAGTCAGAAGTCGTTAATATGAAAATAGCTCATTGCATGACACTTGACCTTACATAGATACATATGCATGTGTCTTAACAAACAAATCAAAAGATGAGCCTGCCAATGGGATATGTAAATAAATGTTTATTCATTTTGAGCTCACCTGGTCCATACATAGATTTGTTGAGCTGATATCATAACTTTGCATACCATTTGGAGCATTTATGTGTGATGCATAACATTTAGGATTTCTGTTGGCACACAGTAAATTCTAAATTCATTGTTTTTATATTGACAGTTCTGTCTGTCAGTCTGTTTTTCAAGTGAGTCAGTTAGAAATGATTAAATACAAGCTTTCAAAAGAAATAAGTTATTTACAAAATATTATTTAAATAGAATATATTGGATATAGCATAGATTCAATACTGTATCTGACTAAGCATGAATTTTCCGTCTGGAATACCACGAGGATAAAGGTTTCAGAAGTACCAAACAATATTGACAATGTTTTACTTTGTTTTCAGGGATATCATAAAGGAAGTAATGAACCCATCCTATCTGGAACATGATGCATAGTAAGTAAAATAAAATGAAGAAGCTGAAAACACCAATGCCATGGTAAAAAGGAATGAAAAACACACAATGCCATGGTAAAAGGAATGAAAAACACACAATGCCATGGTAAAAAGGAATGAAAAACACACAATGTCATGGTAAAAATAAATGAAAACCACACAATGTCCTGGTAAAAATGAATGAAAAACACACAATGTCATGGTAAAAATGAATGAAAAACACACAATGTCATGTTAAAAAAAAGGTCAAAAAGACTAGTAACAGTCAACAGCCAACAAAGATATTGAACCCCATTATAAAATGGAGATGATCTCAGCTGCTCTGGAAGGGTCTGGTTATACCCTTGTACTTTGGGTTAACGGTTGTTGGAGGGAACAGAAATGTATATAATAATTTAGGTTCTTGGTAGCCAAGTGGTCTAAGTAGTTCATCTACTGTATCATAAGCCTGTCAATACTGAGGTTGTGAGTTTGCACCCTGCACGTGGCCGATGTGTTCAATTTCAATACTAATTGACTAGGATTGTCAGTTTTCCTGCTCAATGCTGGAGTCGGTTTCTCAAAAAAACTTACGACTAAGATTGATCGTAAGTCATGAACAATTCAGTATACTTACGACCAATCTTAGTTGTAAGTTTTTTTGTGAAACTGACTCCTAGTACTCAGGCTTCCTCCACCAATAGAAACTGACCCCATACGATATACCCAAAAGTGCTGCAAGTGGCGTTAAACACCAACAATCAATCAATCAATCAGATAATTATTTTGCTCATTCATTTCAACATTTTTTCAATATCCCGAATTATGCAGTCTTTAGATTGGATATTTTTTCCTGCAATGAACTATTTATTTGGAAAACAATATACTTATAACATATTATAATTTATTTTTGATCAAAACTTTTTTTTTCCAGTGCTATGTTGTCACAAATAATGGAAACTGTTGAACCTTGGTATGTGTCTAAAGATCCACCTCATTTTAGTGTAAGTTAACAGATTTATACATATATGTATCACAGGATGCATACTTACTGTTAAGTATATGATAAAGAAATAATTTTTTTTTTTCATCAGCCAATCTTTCCATTTTAGGTAACTTGAGCTTTTTTTACATATTGAGAAAAAGAAATATAGAGTAGATGTTGAAATAATATGTTTCCAAAGATAAAATCTGTATTTTCACATCCTTATATTGAGATTTTTATGTTGATTTACTGTGACTTGCCTGTAAGTGTTGTTCTCCACCTATTGCAGTTCCTTTATTTCTCATTCTTTAATTTTATGCCATTTTTCTCTTTTCTTTATTTATTTTGCCCATTATTGTGTAAAAGATAAGTATATAGTATATAAGTTAGATAAGTATATAGTATATAAGTTAGATAAGTATATAGTATATAAGTTAGATAAGGCATATTTTAAGTTTTTCTTGTCGTATGACACATCGAAGGGTGTCAGGATTGATCAAATGAAAAACGGACTGTAGGGGGGTCTTTCTTTGGGAAATCCTGACAACACTAGGTGTGTTATACGACAAGAAAAACCTTAAAATATGCCTTATTTAACTTATATACTATCAAAAAATATTATATTTCTGCAAAGATTTGCAGGATTGTATCCTGGTTTATCGATAACATTAAAGTGGGATATTCTTTTCTTATACGTTTAGGTTTAAATACAACCTACAGCTCATTTATAATGTGAGATAAGACACACTAACCGTATTAATCTAGTTATAAACAAAAGAAATCACTGTCCAGTTACAATAAAAATATAAATGTTATTATCCAAAAGTCATGAAGAGAGGATTAAATGAATTCTTATGGTGTATGAAAAATACATGTCACTTTGTAAGTAATTTATAATATTATTTTTTGGAAAGTTTGCTATAGCTTGCTATAGCAATAAACTTTCCTATGGCATCCGCCTCAAACCGGAAGTTGGACACACTATCTTACTATAGGATGTGTGTTCTACCCTTAGATAATGTAGTACTAGTGTTTGAATACAAATTAAATGAAGACGCTTTTGAAATTTTGAGTTACTTCTATTTTGATAAGCTTACAGCTTGAATAAAATTAATTAAAAATTGGACTGAAGGTTCACCGACAATTTAAATGAATCCAACTTTATTTTGAAAATGGGTATCACAAACACTACTTTGCGGATCTACCCTGCGCTGAAGATAAAATCATACACATCAACACGAGGCAGCAGTTTCTACGTTTAATAAATTGATATTTATTTTGAGGTGTGTGTTGGTTTTTTTTTTTACATTTATTCATGAAATTAAAGAATTTTCATTGTTAAGAATGTCGACATCTTTTCAATTTTTACGTTTGTAAATGGTATTAGGTGTGACCTCTATAAATTATGCATACTTTGAACTGTCACTGTTTATGTTACCTGTATGTTTTCCTACGGGATTCCCCAGACATGCTTTTAATCCATTTATGTGAACCTCCCGATGGGAGTACAATAATCCTGGTGGCAGGGGTCTCCCCCATCCTCCAATCGAAGAGAAAATAAATACCGTTAAAATTTCATGAATGAACATTTGCTGGCGCCATTTTTACGATGTTTATTGAAGACGTAAAGGCCTGAGGGTATCGAAAGTATCCTTATATCTCGGCCCATAACAAACTTGGCCTATAACATATAATCAGCCTCACAAAATCGCACTATAAATTTTTTAAATTTTCAAATGACTATAACTCGAAAACAGTAAGTGATAGACACACACGGTCTTCAGAAATGTATTCTTGTATGGGACAATTAAAACAAATCAAATGAAATATAGGGGGAGCCCCCCACCCCCACCCCCTCCTGCAAATGATTGAGATCCCAACCCCTAAACCATATATATTCTTGTTTTGGACAATAAAACACATGAAATGAAGTATAGGGGAAGTCCACGGGGGTCACCCCCACCCCCTTCTTTTTGAAAACTTGTAAACGGTTGAGATCCCAACCCTGAAACCATATATATTCTTGTATGGGACAATAAAACGAATCAAATGAATTAGAAGTCGAGTCCCCTGGGGTCACTCCCACCCCTCTCCTGTTTGAGAACTTGTAAATGGTCGAGATCCCCACCCTAATCCATATATATTCCTGTTCGTCATTTCAAGAAGATTTGAATGACATGTATTGATTTAAGTTTGCTGTCTTCTTTAAATTAAGAGATGTGGTGTTTTTTGCGAATGAACCAGCTATTCAAAAGAGTTCAAAGGAAGAAGATATATAAACAATTATAGGCCACCTTACGGTCGTCAACAATGAGAAAAACTCATACCATATAGTAAGCTATAAAAGTCCCTAATATAAAAAATGTGGAACAATTCAAACAAGAAAACTAACTGCTTAATTAGCAATAATACAATTTACCAAAAACAAATATGAAGGACCTAAATCAATAAGAAATACTAAAATCACAGGCCCTTTACATGGGATGGGCACAGAAAGAAATTAACAGAGCTTTCTGTATATTTGATTATTTAAAACCTACAGTTTAAGGTTGCAATAGAAATTATCAAAATTTTACATGACAAACATATGAACAAAAGTGATTTTTGATAATTTGCTGATGAGACAATGGTTTCGGAAAAAACATGTGATTAAATACATATTTGAAATAATACACATCTACAACCTATTTGAAATAATACACATCTACCGTTGCAAACTTTCCACAGGTGCTATCCAGCACTTTGATTTAATGGGGTGCTATGTTTATTTCCTTTGTTTCATGCCATTTTTACTGTGGAACATTTTTTTCAACAATTTTTAAAGGACTTTTCAGAATGATTGTTCAGTCGGAAAGCAAGCCCTTAGAAACGACCGTTGTTGCTACTTTCTTAAGACAACAATGGGACTGATATTAAAACCCGCCATTCTGAAATTGCGTTAATTTCATGGAAAAATAATTTGGCGAATTTGGAATTTTTCTTTTTCTGTTTCTTACTTGCCATTAGGGTCAGAAATAGATTTCTTTCGATTTTTCAAGCATGGTTCTTATTATCAAAGAAAATAATACTTAAACATGTTATAAATTGTCCGTCTTTTAAAAATAACGTAATGCCTTTGATCGTCGTTTAAGAATTATGAGAAATTGTCTGTTATTTTTTCTTCTTTTTCCAGATAAACAAAGAATATACAAACTATATAAAAATTAATAATAAGTATCTCAAAGTTAAAACAAAAATCAAGTCTAACGTTCTATCACCCTTAGGAAACCCCGTTCAATTAAATTCCAAACGAAAGACATTTTTGACATTGTAGTTTTTTATCTTACACATCGATGTCAACTTGCATCTATACACAATGTACACACATTTAGTGTGTTTGTTTGAAAAGCAATGGCGAGTTCAGCTGTGAATATTTGACTGGATTAATTATTCTCTTTAAGTCAGTGAATTGTTTGACTTAACTAAAACAAGGTAAGGAAATTGTACATACTTTCTTTACACAACCTTAACCAAAACTCATTCATTGTTTATAATATTATAAAAAAATTTGTGATGAAGTAATCCTGCAAAACTGCCAAAGGTAAATGAAAAAGTCTTGTCCTAAATATGAACTTGAAACAATCTCTTTCAGACTAGCATTTTAATCACTCTTATTCAAAGCATGTTCATACTGACATGAAGTGTGACTTACTTATGACTTGTGATCTAAAACATAATATTGTTTGAATTAGCACTCAGAATCTGCTCTGAAATACTTTTATATAAATATAAAAATGCATAATTGTTAAAAAAAAAATAGATAGAAGAAGAAAAATATTAGACCCAGTCTTTTTTGTTCTTTCTTATCTCTTTTCAAGTTCATGATTAGAACCATTTATTTATTGGTTTAGTGCTTTTTTTTATAATTTGAGTCCATTCATTAGAATCTGCATGGAATCAGTGAGTCAAAATTTATTGTTATATTTAGTTTGTTCATACAAGAATTGCAAACTAATTTCCTTTTATTTCAAATAATGAAGAATTTACATTCAGAATACTTTCATTATGGTCTCGTTTAAGTTTAAATGAAAAAGGTAGGATCAGGTATCAGTAATGAAAAGGAGTTCCTGTATTTGATCATTTTAATCCTGTCTTGATCCATTATTCATGAATATTTTGGCTACCCCTTGTATGATTAAAGTAGAAATTTATTTCTGTGTTGAAATAATTTGGTTACAGCAGTATAAACACTTACCAAGATATAAATATTAAATTAACTCTTGGAATAATAATATTATGGCACATACTGACATAGGGCCTATTTGTGTATTTATCTGAGACTGAGTTCTGAAAAGTGATAAAATGTGTTTCGCTAATTTTTTTGCACATGTCTTTAGTATCAAAATATATTGAATAAAATTATTTTAATAATATCCTCATGTAAATAACAGCATATGGTGCTTAATATGATAATAGTTTGATCATGAGAGTGTCAAACAAAGGGACGTAAATCAGAATTACTATCGGCCCGCGTCAGAAATATCGACACATCAGTGGCACATTGCGTATTACAGCGTATTAAGTGGCACAAATTTGACATATCATAGTCAAAGTTATGTTACATAACATAATTTAAATTCAGCATAGCTTCCCGAGAAGTTAAGAAAGAAAATTACGATTTTAATTTCCAGTGACCGATTTATTTGGTCAACACCTAGACTTTGAAGACACATTTTGAGAGAAAAAATTAGTTTAATCCATAATTGAGTGGATCAATATATTTCTTATATACTCAAGAATGTTCACTTAAAAGCAAATTAGTTTTAATTCATGCAAAAAACTACAAATTCCAAAAAACGGGCTTCACTTTTTTTGGTAAAAAAATGCCCATATATGGTAATCACATGACTTCCATTGTTGCTTTAAGAAATGGGGTCAAACCGGGTCAGCTTTCCGACTGTGTTTACTTTCTTTTGTTTGGCAAGACATTTTTTTTTCAATAATTGATAATCACGATAAAATATTATAACCCCCCTATTAAAAAGTATGTTGCTGTTCCCTTATATAGGAAAAAATGAGAATATTTGGTCATTTGATAGAGTAAAAAGTAAAAAATCAAGAACTGGCACAAAGAGAGCATAAAATCGTAATGTTATATATCATGAAAAACAGACAAAAGTATGTTTTTCCAATACGGTGCGAACTAACAAGATTGTTTATTTTTGTTTTAAACAAAATCCTGCACATGAAATGTGATAAAATTTGGCTTGTTATAGGTATTACGAAAAGTTTTGCATTATGAAGTATATCTCACACAATGTCTGTTTAATGTAGCAATAAATTTACAAAACTTTTTTATATCAAAATTTAAAATACATGTATATGTTAACGACATTTTCTGGTATTTAAGTCTAATAAAAGGAAGAAAGGATTGTTTCTGCTCAAATGTATTAAAGATGGAAAATTGAAAAGTAAACACAACCAGACCTTGCTGTATGATAATTTTGGTGAGCAATTTATAGTAGTAATAGACTTGTAGCTTACTTAATATTGATATTTGTACAGGGAAAGGAAAGAATGACTACTACACCATTTGCCAGACCCCAGGATTTAAACCCATCTAATGCAATAGTCAGTAAATTAACCAGGATACAGGACTACATCCTGAAGAAGTTTGATATAGAATTACACATGCATCTAGACAGACTAGAAATACCTCCACAGATATATGGCATGTAAGTAAACTTAGCAATTATATATTCAGTTGAGTAGTGCTAAGATAATGATATTTTAGATTTAAAAAGCTTATAGAGACCCATACAAAAAGTTTGCTAATTTGTATGCCCAACCATAGTGGAGGAGGCATTAAGTGTTACCCTTGTCCCTCTGTCCATTCAGTCCCAAAAAATTGGTTTCCATTCTCTAACTTTAGTTTGCCTCAACCAAATGTTATAAAACTTATACACAATGCTTATAACCACAAAACACAGATCAAGTTCGAAAATGGGTAGCGTCACTTTTACCATTCATGAGTTATGTCACTCTATAAACATAAAAATTGCTGAATTTTTCATTTCTGTTCTCTAACTTTAGTTTGCCTTAACCAAATGTTATAAAACTTATACACTATTCTTATTACTACAAAACACGGATCATATTTCGAAAATGGGTAGCGTCACTTTTTCCGTTCATGAGTTATGCCCCTTTAACGGACTGAGGTTTTCAGGGTATGGGTAGGTAGGTAGGCAAATTATTTTATTTTATTCCTTGATATGGTTTTCTATATTGAATTTGTACAAATTTCAACAGGTTGGACTCAAGTCAGGAAAAGTGGGGTATTCCCTGTATTCAGGGTACATCCCGTTTTCTGTTGTTAAAAAAACCCAGTATACAGGGATTTCTTTTTTCCTATTCAATTTATATGGTATGAAACCTACAAACGTGCACCTTCTACACATGATAACAATGTTTTATGATAGCAAGTGTTTTTATTAGTCAAAAAATCAAGCTAATTTCAAGACTAATTTGATGCGTAACTCACAACAAAACAATTCCATTGTTCACCAATTCATACCTTAATCATCCATAATGAGATGACAAAAAGATAAGTTAATCACTTGGGCATTTGAATTTAATGAATAGAAAGCAATAGAAGTAAACATAATTCAGTTACGGTCAGTTACACCTGGAGCATGCAGCTTGGTCAACTGATTCCTAAACAAAAGATTTGTGAGTTCTAGAAAAAAACAAGGCCTCACTTTAATATTCATATTTTGTTGTTCCTGAAATACTTTAGTATTTACAAATTCTACTGATTCAGTAAAAAAGTGACCTTTTGTAAATTTCATGCCATAAATTGAAATAGAAAAAGGAAGTCCTTGTAAATTGGGTTTTTTTTAACTCCAGAAAATTGGGGTGTTCCCTGAAAACAGGGAATATCCCACTTTTCCTGACTTGTGCCCAACCTGTTCAAAGTAGAAAGATTTTAAAGCATGATTCAGACCATTTTTACTCAAAGTTTTATCTTGTATACAGGAACAGAGATTAAAGAACAAGCAAATCAATATGCACTCAGGGGGTTGAAAGATGCTTCAGTTTTTTTTTTATTAAAGATCCCCCTTGCAGGTTACAATAAACCATTAGATTTTATGGGTGCAGCCATTTTATGAGCATAACATGGTATTCAGAATTAAGAGTATAGCTAATCCTGATTGGTTGATATGTGTGCCTGTTATTTTTTGTTATTAGAGACTTCGTGCATTCTGCATTATACCAAAGGCTAAATAAATTATTTTCCTCAGCCCTAACGGAACTGAGATGTCTTTTAAATGCTAGGATGAGACACGCATTTTTAAGTGCAAAATTGATAGGCATGGGAGATAAGTACAAATTATGCTAAGAAAAGCAACGCAAACCTATATTTTTTGGACCAAAAATACTGTCCTAATAACTTTTCTTTAATTCTAGCAAGGTTTTGTTAAAAAAATCAACTCTCTAAAGTCTGTATCTCGAAAAAGGCTATCATTGTCACCTATGGGGAAATTAATTGTTTATTTCAATCTGAGACACTCAAATAGTGTGACCAGCCATTTTGTTTGTGTTTCTTGATTCGGAATCATTTAGACGCTATAATGCAAAAAATGCCTTGAATTAAAACGCTCGTTGACTACAGCATGATGCATCGGAAAGGTATCATCAAAAACCAAAATAAAAAAAAAAATATTGGACACAAACCGCTGATAAAATTTTTCGGGTCAGTTGTGGGAGGGGAAACAAACAATATTTTATTTTTGGCTTTATACACAATGCTTATAATCACAAAACGGTCTTAACTACGTGAATCCTGCATCTGTATGTGGAAGTTGAATCATGCATGTTTACAAGCGGGGTATATGTGGCCCATAGACACATTCTCCATTTATTTCATTTGATTGGTTAATTTTCAAAGAACATTTTACAATTTTTTCATTTGATTGGTTAATTTTCAAAGAACAATGTTCAATTTTGGGCAAAAGGGTTTGTTCACTAACTCATAATTTTGGCCCTAAAAATCTGAATTTGTTTAATGTTCAATTGTTTCAGTTAAACAAAGATTTTCAACAATTGGGTCATTAGTGATGTATTTGTGACGTCATAAATGTAGGTGAATTTGTAAACACCTGATTTTTTTTCATATTTTGGCAAAATTTATGACAGTTTTCTGAAAAATTAAAAGTGTTCCTTAATTTACTGGCCTTTAAGAGAGTCCTTTAAAGTCTTCATTTACCTCAAATTTTACCCCCACATAAGATTTTGCGTGCCTTTATAAACATAATGTTGGTTTTCCATTGCATACACTTTCAAATTCACATAACCAATTTGATGATGCTAGTGAGTTTTGTATGCATATCATTTGCAATGTTGAGAAATCAAGGTGTTAAATTTGGACACATTATTATCTGCCCTTGCTGCTGTCTCTTATTCTGAAATAGGATCTTGATATATACAAGAAATTGTTTATATACCCTGTTTATATATGTTAAGGTCAATGTTGATATTTAGAATAGACATCACCTGACAGCATTTCATATTGATTTACAAACCAGAAGATGTGATATGATTGCTATTGAGACAACTATCCACCAGAGACCAAATGACAAAGATGTTAACAACTATTAGTCAATATATGGACTTTTACAATGGGCAAAACCTATACTGTATAGTAAGCCATCAAAGACCCAACATGACAAAATTTTAAACCATTCACACAAGAATACAAACAACCTGACTTGTGTACAAAACAATAAATAAAAACAAATATGATTGAAAGCAACCAATGACAACCCCCTGAACTACAGGCTCCTGAATTGTGACAGGAATATATAGACTGTGGTGGGGTTAAACGTGATAGAGTGAGAGACCCATATTCGCCGCATAATTCGTTCATTTCCACTTACATCCGACCTACATTCGAATATTTTGAACTTTTTATGAAGGTTTCAGAAATTTAACTATATGAAAAAAATGTTTGATAAAGAAATTATCTTCAAAACATTGGTTAATTGTTCTAAAAACGAACGCAAACTCAAGAGGAAATCAAGTTGTTCATGTACCATGAGGGACACATTTTCGCCGCAATGTATGATATGACCATCCTCATTATCCTGATATATTTTAAAAACGAATGTTTGCAATTATATGAATTGGCATGAGAGATCATTCCTATACGATTTTTCTCACAAATATTTACTTTAAGACTGTGCATGATTGCCATATAAATCTTACATAATTGCCAAAATCATTTAAAAACACCTGCGTATTTCTCAATATGTGCGAATAACCTTGGAAATAGGGTAAAGAGGAATATCAACAGTTGTAACATTACAAACAGCCTTAACCATCTATTTAGGCAAGTATTGGGTAAAGGCACACAAATTTTACAGAAAAAATTGCAAAACGGCGAAAATGTGTCCAAGGCGAATATGCGCCACCTACTCTAATCCATTTAAAGACTTATTATTTTAAACATTTTGTCAGCATTTAGTTAAACAAGGCTTTATTATTACTGTTATTCAATTTATTTTTTTTGTTTTCCCTGTTTATTAGTCGGTGGATTAGATTATTATTTGGACGAGAGTTCCCAATGCAGGACTTGTTGGTATTATGGGATGCCTTGTTTGCTGATGGTATTGGTTTTGATCTGGTGGACTTCATCTTTGTTGCCATGTTACTGTACATAAGGGATTTGTGTAAGATTATACAAATAGCATTTTATACCAATTAATTTTATAAAGGGAGAGTGTTAATCACCTTCACAATTAAGTATCAAAGGTATAAAAAAATGTCCCATTTCTGTACACTATATGGATAAAAAACATTATAACTGTTCAGACTGCATTTTTTAGTGTCCATTAACATAAAAGGAAATTGTGTCACTACTTTTAAAAAACATTACTGTGAATCATCATAAGATACATTCCATCAGGAATCTCATGCTGTTTACAATACTAAAATGCGATATTGGTATTTTCATAGATTTCTTATTAACATATCATATTATATTCAGTACAAATTATAGAAATTTACTTCTAGTATCAATTTGTGAACTAAAACCTCTTACTGAATCATAATTGAAATACATTTTACACTAATTGTTAACATAGAAAACATAGATAATATAAAAATTAATTAATGAAAAGTATTTTTTCAACAATAATTGTTTTATGTTTCAGTGCTTGCCAGTGATTACCCACAATGCCTGAATTGTCTAATGAGATATCCTCCTGTTGGTGATGTTCACTACTTGATAGAAAAAGCTAGATACCTGAGAGACCCTAATGTATGAATGTATAGAATTTTATATAGATTACAAAATTAATCATTTTAACATTGTGCTCTTAAGGGTATACGATACAGGGAGGCACAACAACCTTCTCTCAAAAACTGGCATTTGTTTAACTCAAATCTAAGTCAGTCTTGATGGTTACAACTACAAGTAGGTGACTTAGACTTTTTAATTTCACTGATTTTTTGGGATGTGATTATAATAACCTGTATTTCATGCTACATGTTTTTGTTTCATACTGAAGTTAAGTATGGATTGAATAACACTTTAATTAACTAAAGCATATTACATTTTACAATTGAATTTACATTTTTCCTATCATGAGTATGTAATTTATGTTTTAGAGTCATCCAAGACCGCCAAACTATACATACCAAAATGTAAATATAGTGAAGACTGCATCTGTCCAGAAAAAAAGTAAGTACTTCTTGGTTACACTGTATAGAACTACACAAACTATATATCAGCTTATTGAAATACACCTGCAGATATAGCAGATATCACTTGCATATGGCTCTGTAAAATTACTGTTAATCAGATTGACTGAAATAATCATTAAATTTAGGTGACCAGTTTTGAAATTTCCATAAATCTGCTTACTTTCATGGGACATAAAAAGTTGTGGTTACATTATATTGGATAAAATTTATCATTGTCTCCAAAGATGCTTTGAAGCTTAAGGATAACAATTACAAAATTTAGTGCTAACATTTTAAGTTGAAATATTCAATTAAGTTTACTAAATAAATTAACACCAAAAAAAGAAGAAAAAACGAGAATTAAATGATGTCAAAAACCTGTATTATTGACGTTGCTTAGGAAAATTACTATTAATAGGTACACCATAGCTGATCCAAATCTTATATTAAATTCTCATGATTTTTCCCACAGTGAATATAATGTTTTATCAAAGAAGATTCCCTATGTTATTAGCCAATGAGAAAAGAGAATTTTTATAGTTGTATAATTACAAAAAAATAGTGCTTTTTATCAAGTTGTACAAAATGCAAAACTGGCTATTGGTTGATGTTTAGTATAATTATGGCCTATAGCATGAGGTAAGTGGATCGAAAGGGAAAAAGTTTTTAAGTCTTTAGTACAGTCTATTAATATAAAAAAGAAGATGTGGTATGATTGCCAATGAGACAACTGTCCACAAGAGACCAAAATGACACAGAAATTAACAACTATAGGTCACCGTACGGCCTTTAACAATGAGCAAAGCCCATACCGCATAGTCAGCTATAAAAGGCCCGAAATGACAATGTAAAACAATTCAAAAGAGAAAACTAACGGCTTTATTTGTGTACAAAAAATGAACGAAAAACAAATATGTAACACACAAACAAACGACAACCACTGAATTACAGGCTCCTGACTTGGGACAGGCACATACATACATAATGTGGCAGGGTTAAACATGTTAGCGGGATCCCAACCCTCCCCCTAACCTGGGACAGTGATAACAGTACAACATAAGAACGAACTATAAAAATCAGTTGAAAAAGGCTTAACTCATCAGATGGACAAAAATACAAGTGGACGTGGCAGGGTACTTGTACATCCCAACAACAAAAAGACACTAGGAACAGATCTGAGAGTACTCGCAGTTATCTGACAGCTAGTTCAAAGCATGAATGTTTTTAGACAACAACCTTGAAACTTCTCACCATTTTAAATTGTTTTCAAAAGTTTATTTATCATTCATTTAAGATGTGGGATTTCAGTCATTATAGTTATTATTTCAACAGACTACCATCTCTTGCCACAATTTTCAATTGAAATTCCTTAAAACATGAGAAGAAGTTTGTACATACTCATGCTGTGCAAACTTTTCACCATTTATTCAAGTCATAGGAGCTTGGACTTTTAGTTTAACTTTTTTATCAAAAGTGTGTATTCTTAGTTACAAATTCGACATCAGTTATAAAATCAGTTTGTTGTAACTAAATAGGATGATTGCATGCATAATATGATATTATGAAGTTCTTTGTATTTCCCAAATTTAAAAACTTTGCCTCAAATTAGTATTTGTAAAAGAGGGGCTTAAATTCTATGGCATTTTTTTTTGTAATAAGCTTCATACAGAAATTTTCTTCAATTTACGAACAAAATCTTCTACCTAATTATTTTTATCACCAAATTTGTAATTTTATTATATGAGTAACAGAGGTTCAGCAACTATTTAAACTTTACTATATATATATATATATAGCTAGTTGTAGATAATGCCACACTATGCTAATGCTAATTATATTCTAGCTATACCTGCTTCTAATTCTTCCATTGTCACCACTAATACCACTAACAAACCTTCCATGACAACCAGCTGGTCAAGTTTCAGTAGGAGAATGTCTGGTTCCCGACCAAAGACATTAATTGTATCATCTGACAAGCAGAAAATGTACAAGTCCACTAGTGTTCCAATGAATCTTCAGACTGATATATCTCCAGGTAAAAAAGTGGATCATTTTCTTTATTTTGTGATACAAAAAAGGTATAAAACTGAATTTATTCAAGAAAAAGTAAGTTTTCAAGTTTTTGTTCAAATCTGGCAAAATCACCAATATTTCATATTTTATATAACTTCAGAGTCCTCAAAATCTTTTTTTGCCCGGTGGTCCTTAAAGAAAATTTGCTGGTCCTTATTATTATTTCTATTTCAAAATACCAAAGTTGTGTCAGTCCTTTTCAAAATTTTGGTGGTCAAACCCTTCAGAACACCACTTTTTGGGAACTCTGTATTTATAATACATCACAAAGAGATAAAGATATGGTCTACTATACATGAATACATATAGACGTATAGTAGGACAAAGATGCAACAACACACATTAGCAAATGAAACAATATATATGTTGATTGTCTCACCATACAGTATTAACTATAAATGATACTCAGAAATTACAGAAATATAAAAATTATATACTAACATATCTAACTGCATGTTTATAGAATAACTTTCAGTTGGTACACTCTACACAAAGTTTAATTTTTATTTTAAGGCCTTAATAGATCTCAATATTTTTGTCCATTATGGCAGAAAACATTCTCCAAATGTAGGGGTTAAACAATTTGTCTTTGGTTCAAATTTACAACTTGAAGTAAAGTGTTAAAAGTAATTGATGGAAAAAAAATAAAAGACACATATTAAAGCAGTGATGACAGTAAGCTAAACATCTGAGAGGCAGACATCTTGGATAATGTTCTTATTCTGTTTCATTAGTGTTTTAATTTTTTAACAAGACAAATCCAAGAATTAATACATGAAATATCTTAATTTATTCTTGAATATATATTTAAATACACCAGAATTATAGGCTTATATTTAAATAAACAAAATTCTGTGATTTGGCCGGCTTAGACAATTTTTGCAAAATCAATTTTAAATCTGAGGATGTCAAGTAAACCGGATACATATCTGCATATCAACCAGTTTCATTACTATTTTATGAAAAATTGAAGAAAAAAGGTACCCATATCTTTACTTTTGTTTGAATGAGTTCAGATAATGAAAATAATTTCATAGAATATCATTAAGTTTTTTGTATATTTGCCATAGCATGGTTTTCCTCTTGTTTAAATTATATCCAATAATGGAATTTAGAAAAATAATATCAAATGTCAGGGCCACATTCAGGAAACACACTTGTAACTTTTCATGTATGTCTCTTTTCACATAATATTTGAATGAATACTAATTTAAAGTAGATTATTTTTGAATGAATAAGTATTGTGTGCACCTCTCCAGGAACTCCACAGTACCCAAAACAGAAGAGAGGATCTTCAGCAAGTTTGTCACAGATGGAAGATGGTTATTTCAAATCTGGAAATTCAACACCTTCTACAACCAGGATAGAAACTTCTGGTAATGCAGCAGCTGCTATGGCAAGAATGGAACCTTCTGTTAGGCAAACATCTGGGCTTAGTCCAAGTTCTGATGATGGGGCTGGCAGCATGTCAAAATTTGCAACCTTGCCAAGTCCAAAAGGGAAAGGAAAGAAAGTTAATAAGGTAAGGATGGTTTACAAAACATAGCCAAAAATCATTGTGTGTTGTGCTATTTAAAAGTATGGAAGCAGAAATGAAATAGAGGCTACATATTTAGTTCTGGAATTCTGAGATAATAGCTGCTCTCTGTTATTGATAAAGGGAATAGTTGAGATAACCAGATATCGGAATGTTAAAGAATAAGAGGGAAACTCTCTGACCTTGTACATTGTGATCTTTACAAATCAGCAAAGCTAAAGAAAAGAAAACAAGTGTATTCAGAAATATTAGCTAGAACAGACAAAATTGTATAGTTTTCATATGCTTAGGTGCATTATGATACTGTGGATTCATTTATTTTCGTGGATAGAGAAAAAAAAGACGTTTCGTGGTAAACGTAAATTCGTGGAACGCTGATTACAAAAAAAAAAAAAAAATCAGATACGTAATTCGTGGATTTCTTTTTGATTAGGGAGATCATATAACCTCCTTGGTTTGATCAATAATAAAACAAACAAAAAAGAAGGAATTCATTGAAAAAGTTTTGAATTGTCAACATCCTCGCTTGGTCATTCTAGGTTAAAGTGTTCATTGACAAACTTCTATTACAATAATGGATAGAGACAACTAATTATTTGTTTGTTTTACAGTTTATAAATTCTTGTCGGAATTTTATAAGGCATTCAAAACTCTATGATTGAAAGCTCATTTCCCTAATCACGATATAATAAACAGTCATATAAGTAAAAGGTGTGAAAATAAATGTTCCTATCAAAAACAATATTACTTAAGGGCAATATCCCCGTTCTTAATCCTATTGATTTTTAATCACCAGTAAACCATGCAACTAATGACACGGTAATTAACAACAAATTAACAGTTATTTTCCATGAACAATTTTAATAAATTTTAAAAAGTAAATTATCGCTGATATTCGATATATTTATTATTGATTTAATCAAAATACTTGTATCTTCATTCAATAAAAACACGTGTTATGTTACAATGTTTATCGCTAGTCAACACTATACTAGAACTGCATAACATAACCGGAAATAAACATCCGACTCCATACACATTTCTCGGGATTATTCTTCGTTGAATTGTTAACAAAACCCACGAAAATTGGTATACCACGAATAAAAATGAATCCACAGTAATCCATTTCTTAATGAAATAAGTTTTATACCCCCATTCTAGGAGTGGAGCTATACAGTCTTTTCTTGAAGCTCATTGCCAAAAGTCTGAATCTGATTTGAAAATTATAGTTGAATATAAGTTAATTCCCTTGTTGGGAATTATACTGGTATAAATAATGATTCGGTGCAGTGTAGAGCAATGCTGAGAAGCAAATGGAAAACTATGTGCTACTAAAATTACAAACATTTCCAGCTTTATAATAGAGTTTGATTACAAGTATTGTTGGAAGGCAAAAGGCCATTGATAATTTCTAAATTTACATAATCCAAATATTTCATTAAATCAACAGGGATTTAAAACTACTAATTGTTGACAAATCATGGACCTTAATTGTAGTGAAGCAGTTTTCCTGTCTGACAAGGGAAATAACATGCTTTAAATAATAATTTTATAGTAAAATTCATGATGCCAAAATGAGTTTCTAGAAAGGGCTATTGCAATTACCTTGTCTGTCTTTCTGTCTGTTCGCCAATCCATTCTTTCAACAAATATTTCATCAAAACTACTGAACAATATATAAGCAGGTTTCCAGTGATGAGTTGAAATGTGTATGTACTTTTTTAATCTGTCAAACACATATTTCATGTTGAATTTTAACTGCCTCTGAGGTCTTGTGGTAGCGTGTTTGCCTCAAGCACGGGAGGCCGTGGGTGTGAACCCGGCCTGGTCAAACCAAAGACTTCAAAATTAGTATTTGATGCTTCTTCGCTAAGCATGCAGCATTAAGGAATAAGAACAAAGACTGGTCGGCTCGGAGTCAGAATAATGTGTCCAGGTAAGGTGGCATGTCTTCCTATGGACTGTTAGCTTGTGAACTCGCACGTTAAAAATCTGGCTCAGCGTGTTGGTCTAGTTCAAAGCAGGGTAAATATTTGTATTACATTATTATGTTCTTGTCCTGAATATGCATATTAATTTGCTGCTTTGATGTTAAGCAGCCATCCATCATCATCATCATCGTCATGTTGAATTTTCAATATGGTAAATGAAAAAATATATTTTGACACACTTTTCTCAGAAACTATTAAACAGAATGACATCATATTTGGTGTGCAGCTTGACAGTTATAAGTTGTTACGTTGTTGACTTTTTGAATCTGTGGGACACATGCTTTCTGTTTGCCAATTGTTTGAATTATAAGTGGTGTTATGCTTAGCAGAACAGCGTGTGCATTTTTGTTTTTTATTATCTTCAAATTTATATTTTTATATACCCTTTTGAAATGAATAGAATAACGCTTTATACTTTCAGGAAAAAGAATATGAATTTCAGATTGGTATTCTGCAAAACCAGATGTCAGAAAAAGAATCCCTGTGTGATTATGCATCACAAAAATTAGATATCCATATAGGTAAAAACTTTTTAAACTCGTTAGAACTAATGTTGTGAATGGAAAAAAATAATAATGAAACTATGAATCTGAAGGATTTTGGAACTATGAATGTCAGTCTTTGGCTTTAAAGCTGCAGAGAAATGAAGGAGTGGTGTTAATCCCATATTTAGAAATAAGAAGATGTGGTATGAGTGCCAATGAGACAACTCTCCATCCAAGTCACAATGTGTAAAAAGTAAACAATTATAGGTCAAAATACGGCCTTCAACACAGAGCATAAAGTTTGAATATTAAAATAAGAAAGAACTATCCACAAGAGACCAAATGACTTAGATGTAAGCAACTATAGGTCACTTGCCCTCAACTATGATCAAAACCCATACCATATTTTAAGGTGTATATCTCTGTCTGGCAGGGTTCATCTGACCTTGACCTCATTTAAATGGATCATTGATAATGTTAAGTTTATTTGGTACTTGTAGTAAAACCTTCATATTGCAGACTTTCAGCATAAATTCAATCATCAATAAGTAAAGTAGGCGAGACATTTTAGAATGTGCACTCTTGTTTATATATCTAAGATACAGTTCTTTTATTCCGGTTCTTCACTTTGACTATAACTGTAAGTTCTGTTATGATGAACTTAACAACTCACACCTTTCAGGAAATCGAAACAAACCAAATTTGATATATAAGCTATACCCTTTGATATTATGGACAACTGTAATAAAAAAACTTATGTTAAAGGAATCAATTAAATCACTTATAAATATAGTGCAGTCTTCCTACAAACTCTGTCATGTGTTGTCTGATAAAATTTCACAATCTTAAAACTACAGTAAACAAATAACAGGGCATCATCAACATCTGTGTAGAAATACTGTAAAAACAATGTGCAAAAATATCCCTTGTGTAAACTGTTTGTTCAAATCAACAATACTGATGTGAATGTCCTCATATCTTTTAATGCTCCAATTTAACCCCAGTAAACAAAGGTCAAGCATTAGAATCACAAAAGCATACAGATTTACAGTATTTGTAAAATAAAAGAGCAGTGAAATATTGACTGACTGATATTTTAAATCACAAATGTCTAAAACGAATTATGATGATGAAATACATAACCATGAATATCTCATGACAATGTAATGTGTTCCATATTGGAATTTGAAACAAGAAGCTATTTTATAGACAAATTGTGCTCATAATTTGGCAGACATTACTGTTGGTTTTTTTTTCTGTTTTATTTATATTTGATTGATTGATTGGCTGTTGCTTGTTGTATGTCCTTTGGCAAATTTTTATATTTGATTGTCATTATGAAAATAATAAATGTTAAATACATGTACTGTGGTAATTTATTTTTCATATTCAGAAATATAACAAATTAATATAGTTTAACAGCAATTTAAGTTGGAATTTTATCGAAGCCAGGAATAATTTAACAACTCAATAATTCTTGATTGAAAATAGTAAGGGAGTGAATTTATTATTACATTTTTTATGTTTTGGCTACTTTATCCACTATTAAGTGAAATGTGGGTAAATTGTCATTGAAACAGTGCCATAAGCTGAAGAAAAACAGATTTTTTTGCTGATATTGCAAATTATTATACTATATAGGACTTATATTTTTCAACAATAGTTATTTTGATAGCAAAAATATAATATTCATTTTTCAAAAATTTATGGTAATTTTTTGACATATATGAAAGATTTTGTTTGACATATAATTACAGATCGCCTGCAGTCAGAACTATTACAACAAAACTTACAAAATGAGGATGAAATTCTTATTGCAATAGCTGGAATTAAACAGGTATTTTTTTGTATAATATTTGTGTTCAACATAATTTCATATATATTCCTACAATCAAGGACAATTATTTTTATTTATTTAGCTAACCAAGATTTCTCATTTTACAAATGACCAGAGTAATATTTGAAATGAAGCTATTGAAGTGAAAAGCTACAATGTATACTGAACTCTCATGGATATTTGTCTCATTGGCAATCATACCCCATCTCCTTATTTTTATTTTTATATACAAGATTGTTTCAAATGAAGCTGCCTAGAACACCCCACAACTACGGCTCTTAGATATTGCTGTTACTTTTAAAAAAGTGCAAAAATTTATCCCCGCTTTAAAGGATATACTGGTTTATTTTTGTCCATCCATCTGTGTTTTTGTAAGACCAACTGTCTCCCCAAAAAAAATTTTGTCACACTTTTTTCAGGAACTACAAATCAGAACTTCCTGAATTTTTTTATCGACCTCCATGTGAGCATGCTTTACAGTGAGGTGCATTTTTAGATTCATCACTCAACCATTTCCTGTTTATTGAATACCGTTACTAATATATACTAACATATAATGGCCATGAATGAAATTTTTCACACATTTGTCTCATAAACTACAAATCGGGCCTACTTGAATTTGGTATTGAGCTTCATTTGAGCATGCTTTACCATGTGATGTGTAAGTAAAGCTACCTTTGGATTTTGAAAATTTTCCAATTTGTCATGCAAGAGTTATAGAACTTAAGCTGTAAAATAAAAATTTGGGCACCAAATTAAGCAGCTTAGATCAAATTATTCAAACTTCATATTGTTTTTTTTTTTTTATTTGTGAAAGAAAGCTCCTTTTCAATTTTGAAAATTTTCCAGTTTGTTATTACAGAGGCCTAATGATATCTTCCTGAAAGATTTTCTGCAAGGGCATTTTACTAACTTCTGATTTGATGCTGTCTAATATTCCATTTCATTCTTACAACAATTATAATATGAATATTTTGTCAAGCAACCAATCTATGAGAATTTACCACATTTTTTTTCAAATGTTGAGCAATGATATATAAGAACAATTAACTTGAAATAAATCACCTTTCGGTGGTGAAAATTTCATGGAAATTTGGCTTATATATTTCTTGGACATATTTTTTAAATACATTTAATAGAAAATAATCGGGAAAATCATGTTTAAAATTAGTGTGGCATATAAACTGAAGCTCCCAAGTATTTCAGGATATACATCGTCAAAGGAGTTAAAAGTACTGGTAGTGCTTTTCTATGTCTTTGAAAAACAAATGTTATGATTGTTATAACTTAAATATCTATAAAGCTGCCTCAATGAATTAAAACACCAGAGTTGAATCAACTTTTATCATAACTATCTATATTTTTCAGGTGAGAGATTTACTTAAAGGAACTCTCAAGTTTTCACAGAATCTTGTTGATGATGATACAGTTTTAAAAACTTCACAGATTTCTTCACAAGATTCGTCATCACCAGAAACTGATTCTTCAGTGGATCAACCCATTAACCGAAAGGAAAGTAAAGAAAAAAGACCTGAAATTAAAAAAGGTGGCAAAATGTTTTACATGAGTAGTGAAGAAAATTCAGAAGTGGCAGATTCACCAACAAATGACTTTGTAGCAAATTCTAGAATACCAGAAACAAATTATGAACTGAATGACTACACAGAGACACACATGTATAGAGCTGAAACAAAAATGAGCAAAGCTCTTCAATATGAAGGAAAAAAAGGCAATAGAAATAACACTGACAGAGGAGAAAAGACTGAAAATATGGCACATCCTATTGTACAGTCTAGTAAAACAGAAAAAGATAGTCTCAATCCTTTTGACAGCTCAGATTCAGAGGAAGATGAAAGTTTTTCTCACCAACTTGTAAATACAAATGAACAAAATATGAACCCTTTTTATTCTGATTCAGGCGATAGTGCTTAGAATAATACAGTCAAAGTTTCTTAACTAAGTCAAAATGTTCTTTATCTGCAACTGTATGTACTGTGTTAATACTAAATGTTTATGACTTGTATTAGGATTGTCCTGAACATGCATGAAATAATTCACAATGGACTTTAAGCAACCAACAATCAATCATATATCAGGAAATTTATGAAAAATTTTTAAAAACAATTATCGCAACCCTTATGTCATCAATCATTTGCTTACTTCCCCATTATAGCAGTTTATTTCATTTTATGCCAGGAGTGTTTTTTTTGTTTTTTTTTAACTTTTGGTGTATTAGATCAAAAAGAAAAACAAACCTTAAAATACTGACATGGTGTAAATCTACAAAATGACAAACATATTAGATTATGATAAAAAAGATTCTTAAATATCCCAACCAACTTGAAATGGACATATTGTTTTCATTAAAACATGTATTTAACTTCTTGGTTTATTTTAACAATACTACAGACATTTCCTATAAATTTTACTGGCAAAATACATAATGAGTTGTCTCCCATGTGAAGTTTCACCACAATGTCTTAGAGTGTCAGAAGGCAGAATAAAAGTCATTAATACAGTCTAATACTAAAATTTTGGACAAAAGATAAAATGGATTTGAAGTTTTGTTGTAAAAATTGATTTATACATTTTAAAGAAGAGAATTTAGAAAAAAATACAATTTTTTTGCCATTTCAATGTGAATAGATTTACTTATTGGAAGGTACAAGAATATGAATGTATTGGGTGTTCAAAATTCTAGCTTCACGTTCATACCCAATCTTAGAGCAAGTAAATCTTTCCTTTCCGTTGCATCAAAAAGCAATTTGATTTTTTTTAAATTATTAGAATAGGGTTTTTATTTTAATGTACTGATGGTTCATTTTAAGACTTCATATGTAAAAAGTTCTCTCTTGATGTTTGTTTCTTACAAATTTTTAAAGAATGCATGGTAAATTCATGGTAATAAGAGTCGAAGCAATTGTAACAATACACTCATGTATTTTGTAAGCTGTTTTCTTAAATACCGCTTTGTAGTTGATTAATCCTAGAATTTCATGTTAGCTAATAGATATAGGAAGATGTGGTGTGAGTGCCAATGAGACAACTCTCCATCCAAATAACAATTTATAAAAGTAAACCATTATAGGTCAAAGTATGTTAACTATGTGACATAAGTATATATTGTATATATATTGTGTGTTTTATGGGTAAAAATTTTGTTTTATGCTGTTATTTGTAGATAAATGTTTACCAAATAATAATGTATTGATTTGTTAGATATTTTATTAAATTAGTCTATTTCCTGAATATTATTTATTAGAATCTTGCATGTATAGTCGTGTGAATTTTGTGAATTAATAACTTAGTGATATTGTTCCCATGTCCATCAGATAATTGCTCATTAATTGTAAATGGCAGAAAGGTCATTACTAGTAAAATCTTTTAGTTCATTAATTCAGCTTTTATGGACCTACAAAACACTATATTCATTCTGAAGTTTCTCAAAATAAATGAATATCTAGAATCTTTTTTCATATTATTTCACATAAAATCTTATTTTAATGCTTCCTGTTAAGTGACTGGTATGTCTGTATGTACATTAATCTATTTCATTTCCCTAATTTTAGTTTTGAAAAAACTTTTATGATTTTTTTACTCCCTCCAAATGTTTTTATCATACATGTAGATATATCCTTGTATGTCTACTGATCTATTCTAACTCTGTGTTGCAGTATGTTTCATCAGAAACCTACTGTGTGTTGTGATCAGGGTTCTCATGAAAGATTATTGAAGGTAAGTCCAGGGACTTAATATTTTTGGCCATGGCGAGTCCAACAGTGAGAAAATGAAATTTTATTGATGTACAATTTATTTATTTCATTCTCAATGACAAAAGAGAGCAAAGAAATGACATCAAATTTAGATTATTTTTAAACTTTCGATGACAATATATGTGCAACATTTTACAATCTTAATGCATCTTTGGACTCACCAGTTTTGAAAATGATGAGCCTAGGCAGATTTTCATGAATCCAAGATTCATGGACTCGCGCTAGTGAGAACCCTTGTGATGATGCTAAGGAGCAACTAATTATCAATGATATTCTACAACTAGTCAAGCAGTCAAAAACCTATAACAGTAGATCAATTATATTTCATCACTGTAATTCATTTACATTGTACATCATTTAGTCTACTGTAAGTCCATGACATACATTTTATGCTTGAGTGACTTTGGGTTAAATTTCACAAAACCTTTTAAAGTGTTATAAAATCTTCTGAAGAAGAAAGTTTAAATTAATTCTGAAATATTTTGGTCACTGTATTCAGAATTTCTATGTTGAGCTTCTTTTGTTTTGTTTCATATTTTAGATGTCCATGGTGTTTTTTCAACGGTATTTTACTATTTTAATATCCTGGTACATTGTTAAATAATGCCATCATGAATTACATGAATTGCTAAAGAGACTATTGTTGGGTTATAAATGATAACTTTTCACATATGTATTTTGGTGAATAGTATTATGTCATAACTTTTCACATATGTATTTTGGTGAATAGTATTATGTCATACAGACATAATACTATTCACCAAAATACATATGCGAAAAGTTATAATTTATAACCCAACCCCAGAGACATTTGGTTTTAAAATAATTTTTCAGCAACAATCATGAAAACATTCAGTCATTTATAAAGTATTAGGTCAGTATTGTAGTGTACTTTTTTTCTTTTCTTGATTAAGAATGAATATTTTTTTTAAGCCTCCTAATGTATTTTACGATATTTAAGTGTCTTTGTGCAAAATCCTTCTTCCATTTCAAGATGCTGTTAGCGAAGATGGATGTTTAACAATATTACATGGACCTTTGACTTGCACATGTTTAAGCATGAATCAAAGAACATAACTTATAAGCTATCAATTTCATAATATACTACCTCTAACATAAAAAAAAATATGTATTTTTATTCACCTTCAAGAATAAGTTTGTGGTTTAAGATATGTCTATCTTTCTGCTTTTCACATTGTTTATTTTGCTTTTTGATATCTTGTGAACCTATTACTGTTGATCAGTGAAACAATATAGTCCTCTTTATAAATACATCTCAGTTTTACAACATTTTGAGTCACATTGGCATGTAAAGCTTGAATGATTTTTGAATTTTTGTATTTTAGATTCATTTCTCACCAGCCCATGATATCATTTTACATTGTTTAAACAATATCATAAATGACATCACAAGTAACATTTCTGCACTAAGGTGTCCAGAATACATCATCCTATTCATTTACCAATAAATTTAACATAATTTTAAAAGGCTTGAAGAATTTTACACATTTTGCACTTTTCCCAAAGTTTTGTGTTGTTCATTTCTATCAAATATTACTACAATCCTTTCTGGTATAAAATTTCTTAGTTAATATTTGGGTCACTACGATCTACATTTCATGATTGAGCAACATAAGTTGCCAAGTTAGATACATACCTCAAAAAAGTCTTATTAGTCTTCGTTAGAAATGTGTGAAGATTTTTAATTGATTATTCATTACAACAATCCTCTTATGTATTGGGAATCAATTATTCAAAGCTTAGCCTATATTTTTAACATTTATAACGGTATTTCTGAAATATCTAAAAAAAAACTGTTAAGCATAGCACTTGCTTCCTTGATTGATTTTTTTCACAGCAGGGCATCCAAATCTTAAAAACACATCTTCTTGGGGTTGTTTTTTTTTCATTTATTCAGTGTTGGATATGGAATGATTTTAATAAATTTATGTCTTTCAAAATTATCATAAGCATGTTGTAAAACATTAAAAAAACATGCATATTTCTTTATCACGAGAAAAAAAATTTAAATAGGGGATAACTATAGTCAACATTTCATTTTAATACAGATATTTTGATAAAAGTGTATTTTATTCATGAACTTCACTTTTCTTCTTTAAACAATGACTATTCCTTATTTTTGCTTTTTTTGTTGTTAAAAAAACACAAATGTATCTAAATATTTGTATATATATTTATTTTCTTCAGATTTATTATTAATTAATTAGTTTGACAACTTTATGGATAATTATTGTGGATTTATAGTATAACTTTTGTTCTATAACTAGTAATAAGATTCTTGGTCTGGGTCAGGTTTTTAGTTTACTAAATGAAAATAGTAAATATTAGTACAATATGAAAAATAGATATTTTTCTAATAACGATTAGAGAAAAATAAAGTAAATTTCATTATAAGTATAAAAAAAATTCAAGATCACTTGCCCAAAAGCCTCATACCTGGTAGATCATCACTATAACATCATTGTGAGTTTACAATTCATGCAGGAGTTATGAAACTTTGACCATATGTTGTCAATTGTAAAACGAGGACACCTTTTGAATGCAACTCCTCTGAAACTGTTTGACATACTTTTATCCTTTGTAGGGTTTTTGCCATTATGTTTAGTTAACCATGTTATACTGGCATTTTGATATGACCTTTCTAGCAAGAGTTATGGGACTTTAAAGGTTTTTTTTATTACTATTGTAATACAATGTTATCTTGTGAATGCAACTTTTCTGGGACCATTTGACAGAAAGCTTCCATACTTAGTAGGATTGTGTTTCAGTATGTTAAGTTAACCATACTATATTGTCATTTAGATT
Source organism: Mytilus coruscus (assembly GCA_017311375.1). Taxonomy (NCBI): domain Eukaryota; kingdom Metazoa; phylum Mollusca; class Bivalvia; order Mytilida; family Mytilidae; genus Mytilus; species Mytilus coruscus. The sequence continues at coordinate 118,830,529 of CM029596.1, read as the reverse complement.
TGACAATTTTCTTGGTAGTTTCTACTTCTTTTTTTACTATTGAAATGCAGTGACATCTTGTGCACTCAACTCCTCAAGAAGCCCAATGTTTCAGAATTGGGCGGATTGTTTGTAATCACATACAGTTTAATACACATTACTGACATTTTTATTTGACAATTCTTGTGGACTTTTGACTATTTTTGCAACACGTTATGTTTTGAACACAAGTCCTCTGATATTATATGACACAAAGCTTTCATACTTGGTAGAATTGTTTGTCTTAAAGTTTATTTAACCATACTGTATGAATTGACTATTCTTGATGGAGTTATGGACTCAGCCGATTATATTGACTTTTGTACCACATTACACCTTGTGATGGGACTAGTATTTTCTTGATTTGTGAGACATATTTCTGAGTCAAGAGTTTACTTTACTTTTTTTTTTAGCACATGAAAACTTTATGAACATATCTCCTCTGAGATCTTTTGCCCGAAAGTTTTCATACTTTGTAGGATTGTTTGTCATCATGTGAAGTTGATCATACTATACAGTCATTTTGATTTGACAATTTTTGCTAGAGATATCGGACTTTGACTTTATTCAGCCTATTACAGTATACACACACCATGTATTCCACAATTAGAAAGCTGCAACAGACTTTAACCTATGGCAAAGCAATCTTGATCCTTTTTTCAAAAATTTTCTTGTGTTCTTTTATTTCCAACTATTTTTCTTTTTTGCTTCTTGATTCCCCCTTCAATTAATAATCCCAAATTGGTTTTCTTTTGCAGAAGAATATTTTTTATTTTGCTCTGTGTCTGAAATAATAGACTAAAATTCTGTGAACGAATCAGAATTGAACCATAATATAAAACAAAACTGTGCAATACAATAAAGGTGCTTCAAGGATATTTATAAAATTCATATTGCAAATTCCTGAATCTATGCTGTTCTGTGTCAGTTTATACTTTACTTGTTATTAATTGTTGATAATAAAGAGTCATCAATCATAATAGTGCTTTCTGTCATGAGATTTGAATAGAAATTCAATGTGTACCTGAAAAAGTGAGGGCATACCAGGAAAAAATATTAAACCACCAAACTATGTTGAAAGGGAAAAGAAATCATAATGCCAAGGATAATTTACACAATACATAAATCAAAAGCAGGTGGAATGACAAACAGATAAACAAAAGGAACACTTGAAAACACAAAGCCGTGGACAGTTATATGACAAAGTTAACTGATAGGAAAATGCTGTCATCAGTTGAAATAATTGCCACTGGACATTAAGCAGTCAACAATCAATCAATCAATCAATCGTAAGTTGAAATCTTTATACCTGATACATACTTACTTTTCAGTTTCAAATCACAACTTCAGGATATATCTAATCAGGCATTTTTATATAACAAAAAAAAGTCTTCTTAACCTTGTATACAGTGATGTTTCAGTTTTGAATGTCTGACAGGGTTCATCTGATATTTTCATGGTTTATTGGTCAATGTTAAGTATATGTGATTAGGTCCATTTCTCTCTGATACTATAGGCAGTAAGTTATACACACACAATGTGTATTTGGTGTATGGAATGTTTGCAAGGTGTACATGTCTGTCTGGCATTGTTCATCTGACTGTGATCTCATTTTCATGGTTTATTGGTCGATGTTAATTTTTGGTGATGAGATCTTTTTCTCAGATATTATAAGCAGTAGGTCAACTATATTTGGTGTATGGAATGATTTTAAGGTGTACAATGTAGGTTTGAAGAAGTTCATGTGAACTTTCTTGGTTCATTGGTCAATGTTAATTTCTTCTGTTCAAGTCTGTTTCTCAGATACTATAAGAAGTAGGTCAAGTTTATTAGTTGTTTGGGATTTTTGTAAGGCATGCAAATCCATCTGACAGGGTTTATATCCCCTTGGCTTTATTTTTATGGATCTTGATTAAGTTGTCATATTGAAATTTTGTCTTTTGCAATTCATAATTTAAGTTGTTATAGTAAAATTATGAATTGCCGAAGATCGAATTTTAATAAAGCAATGTTAAGTTAATGTGATATCTGTTGTCAAACCTTGATTGTAAATACTTTCAACATAAAATGTCATCATGATCAATAAAGCAGACCAGATATCTATGAAGTAAGCGTGTGCATTCTTGTATAGCTAGATTTAATGTCTTCAGAAGCTGACATCCTCAGCACTAGAGTTAACCTATTTAGTGTTACATCTAACAAAACAAAAATATTTGATATCAACAGGGGGCTCCTTTACATTGATAGTAAAAGGACATTGCCATAAAAACACAGTAAAATTATATGTATAGAATATTGCCATGAAAACACAGTAAAATTATATGTAAAGAACTTTGCCATGAAAACACAGTAAAATTATATTGTTATGAACAGAAAAATCGACTTTTAATTGTAGCCAACAAAAGACACAAATCGATAATAAAATTTAACAAGATTTATTATACACAAGTTTACAAGAAGTATTACATAAAAAGAAATGTCAACTTAACTGTCAAAATATATATGTCCAATCTTTTATCTTTTCTTTATCCGAAATCTTCGGAATCTACATAATATTATATCCAATTGGTCACAATCTAGTATGATGTAGTTTGTAAATAAAAGTGTCTATCCAACTGTTGAGAATGTTGATGTCTATTGATGTCTAAGTCTATCTATGTCTCTCGGTCTGCATACTTATATATATACTCAAACGGAAACTTCTAGACAACGCTAGAAATTTAAATTACGATCTTTTGTTATGATCATTCTGGAAACGTTATGTAAGTGAAATAGAAAGTTCTAATCATTCCATGAGTATCAGTGATTGTTCCAGTGAATTCTAAACTGCATAGTTGTAACACAATGTGTATTATTTTGTACACAATATAACAAAATATAATGTTAACATTCTTAGGCCACACAAAACAAATGAGGCCAACTAAATAGATATGATAGTTACAATATCATAACACCTCCCCTTAAAAAGTTTGAGTGTAACAAAACTTTTCATGAATAATATGTACAAAAATACATAGTATATACACAGTGTTTTAATAAGTTCTAGATAAAGCATCTGCTATTACATTATCTTTACCTTTAATATGTTTTACAATAACATCATATTCCTGAAACAATAAACCCACCTAGTCAATCTCTGGTTCTTGTTTCTCATTTTATATATGAAGGTTAGATTTGATTTTGATTTTGGTGTTTTAACGCCACTTTTAAGCACCGCTTTTGGGCTATTTCGTGGCGGCCAGTTTTATTGGTGGAGGAAGCCGGAGAAACCACCGACCTTCGATAGGAAAACTGACAATCCTAGTCAATTAAGATTGAGTCGAGTGCACCTGCACGAGCGGGTTCGAACTCACAACCTCAGTGTTGACTGGCTAGTGATTACAGTAGTAACTACTTGACCACTCGCCACCGAGGCCCCATGAAGGTTAGAGGATTATGATCAGTATAAACAAGAATAGGATGCACAGTGGGATTTAAATATACATCAAAATGTTGAAGTGCAGACAACAGTGCAAAACACTCTTATTCAATAGTTGAATAATTTTTCTGATGTTTATCTAATTTCTTAGAAAAATATGATATAGGTTTTTCAACATTATCATCTGTTTCCTGATATAAAACAGCTCCAACTCCTACATCGCTTGCATCAACGGCAAGTTTAAATTGTTTTTCAAAGTCTGGACTGATCAGAACTAGACTATTAATTAAAAGTGATTTGCTATTTTCAAAAGCGTTTTGACAATTTTCACTCCAGATGAATTTAGAATCTTTCCGTAAAAGATGAGTCAATGGTTGAACAACGGTAGCAAAATTTGAACAGAATTTCCTGTAAAATCCAATCATGCCTAAATATCTCAAAAGTTGTTTTTTATTTGTAGGAGGAGAAAATTTGGTAATTGCATCCACTTTAGCCACAATAGGTTTCACTTGACCTTGGCAAACTGTATGCCCTAAATAATCAACAGTGGCCTGGCAAAATTCACTTTTACCAAGATTAACAGTCAAATTTGATTGCGACAATCTATCAAAAGTATCATATAAATGTGTTAAATGCTCTTCCCAGCTATCACTACATACAATAAGATCATCAATATAAGCATAACAACAGTCTAAATCTTTTATAACATTATTGATCATTCTTTGAAATGTAGCTGGAGCACTTTTCATGCCAAACGGCATTACAGTATATTGAAATAAGCCATCTGGTGTGACAAAAGCTGATATTTCTCGAGCTCTCTGTGTCAATGGGACTTGCCAGTAACCTTTCAATAAATCAAATTTGCTCACAAATTTTGCTTTTCCAATATTATCAATGCAATCGTCTATCCTTGGAATCGGATAGGAATCGGAATTTGAAACAGAATTTACTTTTCTGAAATCAGTTACGAAACGAAAGGTTTTATCTGGTTTGGGCACAAGCAGACAAGGAGAGCTCCATTCACTGTTACTCGGCTCAATAATATCATTGTCAATAGATATAGGAAGATGTGGTGTGAGTGCCAATGAGACAACTCTCCATCCAAATAACAATTTATAAAAGTAAACCATTATAGGTCAATGTACGGCCTTCAACACGGAGCCTTGGCTCACACCGAACAACAAGCTATAAAGGGCCCCAAAATTACTAGTGTAAAACCATTCAAACGGGAAAACCAACGGTCTAGTCTATATAAAAAAAAAGCATATATTTAATTTCTTGTCTCATAAATTCAAGTTTGAGTGGATTGAGCTGGTAAGGATGTTGCTTAATTGGAGAAGCATCACCAACATCGACATCATGACAAACAGCAGTGGTTTTGTTTGGCACATCTGGAAAAAGATTTTTAAAAGAAAATACCAAGGCTTTTAATTTTTCTCTACGATCAAAAGACAGATGTGCAAGTTTTGAATCTAAATTTGACAAAATTTCTTAATTTTTCAATCTAACTGTCTCTTCCATAGTTTTAGAACTGAAAGGTGGTTCAATTATATCTGGTTTGTCATGATTGTTTTCCAATTTAACCATGTCTAAAGTGGCAACTGGTTTACTCTCACCTTCATTAGTACGCTCAAAATATGGTTTTAACATATTAATGTGACACACTCTATTTTGTTTACGCCGACCTGGTGTTTCTACAATATAATTCAAATAATTGATTTTACTCTCTATGGTGTAAGGACTACAATATTTAGCTTGTAATGGATGTCCAGGGACTGGTAAAAATACAAGTACCTTATCACCTGGCTCAAAAAATCTGTCCCTGGCATCTTTATCATACCATATTTTCATCTTATTCTGAACAGTTTTTAAATTGTTCTGAGCAATTTGACAAGAGTATACAATTTTTCTTTAAATCTAGATACAAAGTCTAGAAGATTCAAGTCAGTGTGTTCAGTAAGCTACTTTTCCTTAATCAATTTTAAAGGTCCCCTTACAGTGTGACCAAATACCAACTCAAAGGGACTAAAACCAAGGGATTCTTGAACAGCCTCTCGGACCGCAAAAAGTAAAAAGTGAACACCATCATCCCAGTCCCTGTCAAATTGAAGACAAAAAGTTCTAATCATGTTCTTCAATGTTTGATGAAAACGTTCTAAGGCACCTTGAGATTCTGGATGATAAGCACTTGATCTATACTGAGCAATCCCTACCTGGTACACGACTTGCTGAAATAAACCTGGCATAAAATTTGAACCCTGGTCGGACTGTATAGACTTTGGAAGTCCTACTAGCGTGAAAAATTTGATCAGAGCCTTGACAATAGTAGGCGTCTTGATATTCCTTAAAGGAATCAGGGCCGTAAATTACGTGGAGGCATGTAGACAGTTGCCTCCTATTGCCGGCCCACAAAAAAAATAATACAAGAGAGAAATACAAATAAAAAAAAATGTCTGGTCTTGATACTGTACACTTGATGCTGTCAAGACTAGAATCAGTTAAGCCTTCCAAATGCGAAGTATTATTATTGTGAACTACCTAAATTTTGTCATTGTTAGCAGTTGTCAGAATTTTATGGCAATTCTAGGTAAAATCACCATATGCTAAGAAAGATGAAGGCCAAGTCACCGTTGAATTTATCTGATGTATGATCAACATAATACATGCTCTTTCATAGTGTGTTAATTTACGTTTTTGATTAAGTTGCCTTCCAATTGATGTTTTATCGTGTGTTTTCTATGTTGTGATGTTATACTATTGTTTCAGAAAAGGGAGAAGGTTTGGTACCATTAAAACGTTTAATCCCGCTGCAAATGTTTGCACCTGTCCTAAGTCAGGAATCTGATGTACAGTAGTTGTCGTTTGTTTATGTAATTTATACGTGTTTTCGTTTCTCGTTTTTATATAGACTAGACCGTTGGTTTTACCGTTTGAATGGTTTTACACTAGTAATTTTGGGGCCCTTTATAGCTTGTTGTTCGGTGTGAGCCAAGGCTCCGTGTTGAAGGCCGTACATTGACCTATAATGGTTTACTTTTATAAATTGTTATTTGGATGGAGAGTTGTCTCATTGGCACTCACACCACATCTTCCTATATCTATCTACCGGGAAAATCGGTTCTTGCAAACTAGAAGAAACTTTATGGACATCACAAACTAATATAGTTAAGCTTGGTTGTTGAAACACTACGAAATATTCTTTATATACTTGATGAAATTACAAACTAAACTACTGTTTACAAATCTTATGCATCATCTTACAAACTGACTTTAACTAAGACGGTGTAAACATGGACAATATTTCGGATTTTCATAACTACATATCCATATAAAAAGTAAAAAAAGATATATGCAGCATTAATATGTAGATTCTAGAGATACAATTGATTTAAATAATTACAAAAAAGAAACTAAAAATGTATAGAATATTGATGGGGATAAAAAAAAAAAACGCAACGAAAACTGCAGTTCAATTGCCTAACATCGTGGTAATTTTTAACAGATATATCATGTTAGGAGGTATTTGCGAAAATACCAGTCGAGAGAATGTTAAATTTCTCGAGCCGTAAGGCGAGGGAAATTCATTCTCAAGACTGGTATTTTCGCAAATACCCTCAAGAACATGCTATATCTGTTTAATTACACCGAATGTTAACGTTCAAAAACGCATTGATGATCGTGACGTTACAAGCGTCCAGTCGGATAGAGTATTTTTGGCAAATACCACGGCAGAGAGGGTAAAAAGGCATATCCTTTTGCATATACCCGGCGGCGTTAAAAATGAACGATTTTCATTTGACAGCAGTAAATTGGTGAAAATACACTGGCTATCAACCAATCAAAATCCAGGATTCTTACATAAGGTGTAATTATATTATTCATTGGTGTTATCGCAGTGCTCATTTTCGCTTAAATGGTGTGAAAATATAAGGGGATCACCAGATACTTTTTCCCCGTCTTAATCTTAAATATAAAGGTTAAGTGATGCAGGAAAAAATATGAACACAAATATTGAAGTAAATAAAGCGTATCCGTGTAAATCTGTGGACGCAATTTCGAGAAATTTAAATTAAAAAAGGAATAGAATTGATTTATATCGATGCTTTTCACCTACATCTATACACTTAAAGATCATTTTCACAAATTTTTGATCTGCATTATAGTAGTAAATATTTCACCTTTTACATATCAAAATGTAGTTCAACGTGCTCCAAATGCGCTCAAAATTTGAAATGCAGCCAGTGGCGGATCCAGAGGGGTTCCGGGGTTGGAACCCCTTTTTGGACGATCAATGCTTTTGAATGGGGACATAAAGTTGGAACCCCCTTTATAAAATGGCTGGATCCGCCCTGGCAGCCCAATTACACATGACGACGACGCCTTAATTTTGAAACAAAAGCAATCGTAGTTGTATCCCAGTTCCTATTTTGATAAGACCTTTGTCTATAGAATTTCAATCTGCAACAATGATCTTGCGGAAGGTCATGTCTAAGCAAGCTAGAACATTTGCTATATCTTTTCTCGAGATATGAGAAAATTTAATAGAACAAGTACACTGTTCTATCGCAAATACGAAAAAAAATTAAGAGTTTGACAAATCATTTTAATAAATATTAACAATGTTCATTAATAGCTTCACCAAACTAAAAAGACAAATAATAAAAGGATAATTTGAAATTCATAATCAAAATGATCAGTTATGTATGAATGCCCTTGTAGTTTTGAGGTTTGAAAAAGTTTCTCTAAAACCAAATAAAAATATCACGGGAAAAGACAAACAAGCAGGCTAATGCACGAATAACTGCCCAACTTCGGGCGGTTTAGGAGACACTAAGACCCCCGCCTATTCTAATGCCTCCTGTTAAACAAGTTCTAATTTACGGCCCTGTGAATAGCCTCAGGAAAACGAGTGGAGATACACATGATCGTCAATAAATAAGCATTTCCAGTCTTGGTCTTCGGTAAAGGTCCAACGCAATCAATGAGTACTCGGCTAAAAGGTTCTTCAAACGTTGGAATAGGCAGAAGTGGTACTGGTGGTATTTTCTGGTTAGGCTTTAAAAATACCAACAACCTGGCATATATGGCATGATTTACAGTATTCTGCGACATCACTTCTTAGTCTTGGCCAGTAGAAATGCTGCAAGATCTTAACGCAAGTCTTCCTTATGCCTAAGTGTCCATGCAAGGGGGTGTCATGGGCAAGACCAATAATGTCTTGCCTATAAACTTTAGGCACCACCACTTAGTATACAACTCTCCATTCCTCCTCTGGGGTAGCATCAGGGGCCTCCACTTTCTCATTAAAATGCCGTCTTGATGGTAATAGCATTCGGCCACTTTGTCTGCTTCCACCTGTGGCTGAGCCCTCTTGCTGAGCTGGAGAACCTCAGGGTCTTTATTTTGCTCTTCGACAAATTTCCTTCGGTCTAATGAATGGCTGTTTACGTCTGGCCAAGGCATAATTACATTCTTGCTAATACTAGGTGGTCTTATGACGGCCTTCTCTGAGCTACCGGGACCTTCAATGTCGGCTAGAAAGGTGTCAGAAAGGTCCATGTAATCAAACTGGTCTTCTTGCAAATCCTCATTTTGTTGTTTTCTAGCCATCGCCCTAGTAACGACACAAACTGGATACAGTTCAGCACCATCTTCAGGTGATTTAACATCCACCACCGGTTCACTGGTAACGATTGGTTCAGCAACCACTTTGTTCCTAGCTAGATCATTTCCTAGCAATAATGAAACACCCTCAACAGCGAGATTAGGACGAACACCCACAACAACTGGTCCAGTAATCAAATCTGACTTCAGATAAATACGATGGAGGGGAACATCTACACAACCTAACTCCACACCTTGTAACAAAACGGAGGCACCAACAGAAGTCTCCTCGGACAAAGGCAACACACCTTCCAACAATAAAGACTGAGAAGCTCCAGTGTCCCGTAAAATCTTAATAGGCTGAGGAGTAGTATTATCAACAATAGAAACAAACTCATCAGACATAAAAGGATTACAATCCTCCATGTAATCACAAAAACTGGACTTAAAAGCCTGACTCGCAGGACATTCCAACGTATTGGTAACACGGGGTGTCTTACAAGCACTGGTCTTGGGCTTATTATCTCTTTCATTCTTCTTCTGGAGTCTAAGACAATCAGCCATCGTGTGACCATTCTTCTTACAATAAGCACAAGTCAGTGACTTCTTCTCAAAAGTATCAAATTTTGGACTAGACATATTATAACTAGACTGGCTCTTATTCTGTGCAACAGGCTTACTATCAGTACGCTCAGTGCTTTGATTCTTGTAATTTCCACTGAAGTATTAAAATTTTGACCTTTGAAACTTCTTTTATGTGAAATAGTATAATTATCCGATATAACAGCTGCATCTTGTAAAGTCTCAACAGTTTTGTCATCTAAATGTGTTTTTAAGTCTAAATGAACACACTGCTTGAACTCTTCTAATAACATCAAGTGTCTTAAATTATCAAAATTTTATCTTATTTCTTTGATGTAAGCCATTTATCAAATAGATCTTCTTTTCCTAGCAAATTCAACATAGGTTTGTGAATCAAACTTTTTATAAGACCTAAATTTCTGTCTATATGCTTCTGAAACTAGCTCATAAGCTTTTAAAACTTCCTTTTTAACCTTGTCATAATCAGAACTATTTTCGGATGAAAGTGCTGAGTAAATTTCAGTGGCCTTGCCCTCAAAAACACTTTGCAGCATTGTAGTCCAAAAAGGCTTCGGCCATTTCAAATTTTCAGCAATTTTTTCAAACTGTGGAAAAAATTTGTCAACTGTTTTTTTCACAAAATTTGGGAACCAAACGTATATTTTTTGCTGCATCAAAATCAAAATGTTCTGATTTTGATTGGAATTTTAGTGTTGCTTTCTACTTCTGCCATTTCAATTTTCATTTTCTCAGTCTCTAACCTTTCCCTCATTTCAAGTTCTGTCTGTTTTAATTTAAAGTCATCTTCTTTCTCTTTTTCTTTCATCTTCTCCACCTCTAACCTTTCTTCTTTTTCCAATTGTTTTAATTTAAGTTCATGTTCTAATTCAAGCTGTTTTAATTTAAAAGCATCAACATTTTCGACCTTGAGTTCAAGAGCCTCTTCACCTAAAATTTCTGCGTCAACTAATTTGTCTATTACCAAATTTTTTATAATTTGTTTTCTCATAGATACTCTAAAGTCTAATTTCAGATGTTTAGCAAGCAACACTCATTCCTCTTTCTTTAAATTATCAAACCCTTCCAGGTCTGGCGTTTTAAAAAATTTACTGGCATCAAATGCCATTTTGTAGAATTTTGTTGGCTAGTTCTAATAAAAAACTGAAAAAATTTTCAATAAGATATTTACGTTATCCCGTACGCGAGCTCCCAATTTCTGTTATGAACAGAAAATCGACTTTAATTGTAGCCAACAAAAGACACACATCAATAATAAAATTTAACAAGATTTATTATACACAAGTTTACAAGAAGTATTACATAAAAAGAAATGTCAACTTAACTGTCAAAATATATGTCCAATCTTTTATCTTTTCTTTATCCAGAAATCTTCTCGGAATCCACAGAATATTATATCCAATTGGTCACAATCTAGTATGATGTAGTTTGTAAATAAAAGTGTCAATCCAACTGCTGAGAATGTTGAGGTCTATCGATGTCTAAGTCTATATATGTCTCTTTTGGTCTGCATACTTATATATATACTCAAACGGAAACTTCTAGACAACGCTAGAAATTTAAATTACGCATCTTTGTTATGATCATTCTGGAAACGTTATGACGGCGTGCACAAAGTTGACGGCAGCTGTAAATGCGCTTTTAAAAGTAGTTTTATACAACCGTGTTTAAAATATCTTTTAAATAGGAAGTTTTTTTATGATAAAATATTGAATACTAGCCATTTAAATCCACATTACTAGTAAGGTTATCAAAATTAAATCTATAAAGTATGAAACGACCATAGACAAAATAAAATAGGTGAAACTTGTAACATTGAATAAGCATAAAATAGAGTTTTTAACCTAAAATTTATACAAATTCAACATATTTTCCCGCATTTTCATATAATAGAATTTTTCGGATGCGGACTATGACGTCAGACGAAATTCAATGGAACAAAATTCAAAAACGGCCATGGAAGATGAGTTTGGAATGTAGTTCGTAATGTGTAAGAAGTAGTAATTTGGAAGGATTAATATTCGAAAATGTAAAGAATCGGTAAGAAAAAATATGTAATTGCTATTTTTTAATTTCGAAATAACTTGATATTCCATATGTGCATAACAAGAGGTTTAAAAAAATCTGCAAAATATGAATGATTCGATAGTCCAGGCTGAACACCTGAAAATTTTAAATGTCCAGCTATTATGTTACAATTTAAAGAAATGAAGTTTTAACGCTATTTTCTGAAAAGGGTCCTCGACATAGCCGCTTATTATTTCCGTTAGACTGCTCTTAGCATATATTTATTTATATTTCCGGAATGTGTATTTGCTGCACTTTGTTGTTCGAAAAAAAAAGAAATATGTTTAACGTTTATGTTTAAAGTTATGTGATAAACTAAGTGTCCAGTGTTTTTGTTACGCGTTTGTTTTCTGAGGAAAAAATGTCGACGTCGTAAATGATTTAAGTATTTTGAAGACGTTACGTTTGTAGACTCAGCTATATGCACGCCGTCTATGTAAGTGAAATAGAAAGTTCTAATCATCCCATGAGTATCAGTGATTGTTCCAGTGAATTCTAAACTGCATAGTTGTAACACAATGTATTATTTTGTACACAATATAACAAAATATAATGTAAACATTCTTAGGCCACACAACACAAATTAGGCCAACTAAATAGAAATGATAGTTACAATATCATAACAATATGTACAGAACATTGCCATTAAAACACAGTAAAATTATATGTACGGAACATTGCCATGAAAACACAGTAAAATTACATGTGAAGAACATTGCCTTGAAAAACGCAGTAAAATTATATCTAAAGAACATTGCCATGAAAACATAATAAAATTATATTTAAAGGACATTGCCATGAAAAAAACCCAGTAAAATTATATATAAAGAACATTGCCATGAAAACACAATAAAATTATATGTGAAGAACATTGCCTTGAAAAACACAGTAAAATTACATATAAAGAACATCGCCATAAAAACACAATAAAATTATATGTAAAGAACATTGCCATGAAAATAAGTAAAATTATATGTAAAGAACATTTCCATGAAAACACAGTAAAATTATATTTAAAGAACATTGCCATGAAAAAAAAACCAATAAAATTATATTTAAAGAACATTGCCATGAAAACACAATAAAATTATATGTACGGAACATTGCCATGAAAACAAAGTAAACTTATATGTGAAGAACATTGCTATGAAAACACAGTAAAATTTTATGTAAAGAACATTGCCATGAAAACACAGTAAAATTATATTTAAAGAACATTGCCATGAAAAAAAGTAAAATTATATATAAAGAACATTGCCATGAAAAACACAATAAAATCATATGTAAAGAACATCGCCATGAAAACACAATAAAATTATATTTAAAGAACATTGCCATGAAAACACAATAACATTATATGTAAAGAACATCGCCATGAAAACACAATAAAATTATATTTAAAGAACATTGCCATGAAAACACAATAAAATTATATGTATGGAACATTGCCATGAAAACACAGTAAAATTATATGTGAAAACATTGCCTTGAAAAACACAGTAAAATTATATGTAAAGAACATTGCCATGAAAACACAGTAAAATTATATTTAAAGAACATTGCCTTGAAAAAAAAACAGTAAAATTATATATAAAGAACATTGCCATGAAAAATACAGTAAAATTATATGTAAAGAACATCGCCATGAAAACACAATAAAATTATATTTAAAGAACATTGCCATGAAAACACAATAAAATTATATGTAAAGAACATCGCCATGAAAATACAATAAAATTATATTTAAAGAACATTGCCATGAAAACACAGTAAAATTATATGTAAAGAACATCGCCATGAAAACACAATAAAATTATATGTAAAGAACATCGCAATGAAAACACAATAAAATTATATATAAAGAACATTGCCATGAAAATAAGTAAAATTATATGTAAAGAACATTGCCATGAAAAACACAGTTTGGCTGTTGACTTTTCTACAGATTTTGTAGTATATCTTGATTTTTACTGGATGTCAAAATAAAACGGAGTAATATATAACAACAGGCTGTGTATATAACTTTAAACTCAAAAACCTCTTGAAAACTAATTTAAATTCATGGGGAATTTGAAGCTTCATGCTGTAATAAAAGGAATACATTTTGATAAGTCTTTGGTGGTGTAGCTACTGCTTGAAAATACCTGTGCTTCGATGCTTATGGACAATCCCCTATTAATATCACAGTTGCATGGATAATAGATGTCAACCCATAGACAAAACTAATCAAATGACATCTAGCAGGCAACAAAAGTCTTTAACAATTGGAATTTAGGATATCCATAAATCATTGAGAACCTCATGAAATATTTCATGACCTCCATATTTCGATTTTAGAAGAGATATTTTAGGACCTAAAAAATCGATTTAAGGATATCCTGAAGCTGTATTGTGGTCTGGAGGTCCTGAAAGAATTCAATATATTCTGAAATCAAATTATAGAGACTTGAAATATATCAAGATGTCCTAAGATCGAATTATGAAGGTCTTGAAATATTTCAGGATACCCATGAATTCAAATGATAGAGGTCATGCATTATTATAGATTCTCCTAAAATACAATATTTTTTCTAAATCCGCGCCTCATAAAAACCAAAGGACAATCACTATACAAAGGTGGATCCAGGGGGGCCCTGGGGGCCCCGCACCCCCCCTTTCGTGGGAAAATTTTGGTTGATTATATAGGGAATCTCTGAAGCATGACTGAGCGTGGGCCCCTTTAGGTCAGTCAGCGGGCCCCCCTTATGAAAAGTTCTGGATCCGCCACTGCTATACCTGTTATTGTGTCCTGAAAATGTATGTAATATTTGCCATTGGACATTATTTTTTTCATGATCATTATAATCTTCATTCTTGAGAGTGTTTTTCTGACCTTATTTTGTGTTATTGAAGGTGCTGAACATGTAGGTTGTTTTTGGTATCCTATTTGATGGATCTTGTAATACATCGCCCTGAATATGCATGAATTTTTTTTCCACTGGGCAACAATCTCTTAATACCAGTTATGGCTCTGGTTGAGGTAATAGCTATATCTGGAGTTAATATTTAACTTCATCTATAGGGATTGGATAAAGATAATGGCTTAGGTGAAAAGACGGTCATTAAAGCATACATACGATGGACATGAACTAGAACAACTAGAGATAAGGGATGACCACACAGATGACCACGAAAGTATTTAAGATGCATGCCCTAAAAACAAAGAAAATAAACACTTATATTACATGTGTAGTTTTATGATTATGTTTAATATCTAAACAAATTTATACGTAAGCACATTAAATGTGCACATGTCTTGAATATAAACACTTTTAAATGTGTTTCAGAATTAAAGTGTTTAGGACTAAAACTTAACACGATCCTAAACACAATCCTTAACACATGTCAACCCAAACATGAACTAGAACTGAGACATGTTTTAACCTAAACGTGTAAATAAAGTACAAAAAAATGTGTTGAGAATTGTGTTTAGGATCTAAACGCCGTTTCACAGTGTTGTACTGTCTTGTCAAATGCATTTTACAAACCAATCTAATTAAAACATAGATCTCTGCCGTAAGGTGAGCTCCAAATTGTTGACATTTCCGTCGATCCCTGGCGGATAGTTGTCTCATTTTCAATCATACCTTAACCCTTATTTCTATAAGGAACCAGTTATTAAAAGGACAGAAATAGATAAGTTGTGGAACACTTACTAGAAACCGAAGTGAAACGATATTTGACGGATGCTTTGTGTAGTTTATGTAGGTTAGACTACACAATAAGGATCTTTATATGTTCAGAGGAGGATTAAGCAGAGATGTGAGAACTGTTTTTCAATATCGTTTTTCAACTAACTAAAGTAACGAATTCCATCAATCTTTGAGTTTATTTTGAATTATAATACATGCTTGTCTATATTAGCACGGTCACGATAGTAGATTGAGAAGAACCGTGTTATAATTGTTTGAAGGGTATGTTGCAATGAAAAATGTCTGTCCTCCAACCCTTCCCTCCCTCCAGACAAGTTCTCTTTGTCCGGTTGCAGTTAATAATTCGCTCTTAATTTTCGCAAATGGACCTTAATCAATAAACAATACCAATCTAGACCAATTCATTGCTACGTCCTTGATCCACTAACTTCATATGCCGTCGCTCCTCGTGTTCGTGAACCTCCTTGGTGGTCTCATTAATGCTCGCCGTGGTGCCTTATATAAAACAAGAAATTTGCTTCTCAGAAGAAATACAGAATAGAAATTAGTCACAGTTAGTTTCAAGGGTAGTAACGTTGTCATATTGAGGAGCGTTTAGTCCAGTGATTTTGTCATGACTCGGAAATAAACACATTTATTCTAAAACCAGTTGTTGGCATTATACGGGTTATGTTCTTCTCATATATTTTATGATGGTATGATACTAAACCCCTAACGGGAGGGATTGTACTTGATTTTCATATGATGAAGACATAATCTTTCAAACAGTTTAATTGAGGTCTGGAGCTGGCATGTCAGTAACTGCTAGTATAGTCCTTTGTTCATTTATGTATCATTGTCATTTTGCTTAGTTTCTTTTGTTACCTATTCTGACATCGGACTCGGACTTCTTTTAAACTGAGTTTTACTGTGCGTATTGCTATGTGTTTCTTTATTCTACATTGGCTAGAGGTATAGGGGAGGGTTGAGATCTCACAAAACATGTTTAACCCCGCCGCATTTTTGCGCCTGTCCAAGTCAGGAGCCTCTGGCCTTTGTTAGTCTAGTATGTTATTTTAACTTTAGTTTATTTATATGTTTTGGAGTTTAGTGTGACGTCCATTTTCGCTGAACTAGCACACAATTTTAGTTAGGGGTCAGCTGAGGACCACCTCCGGGTGCGGGATTTTCTCGCTGCATTGAAGACCCATTGGTGGCCTTCGGCTGTTGTCTGCTCTTTGGTTGGGTTGTTGTCTCTTTGACATATTCCCCATTTCCATTCTCAATTTTATTGGTTTAGTTTGGGTATGATTGTGTTGAATCCCTTCTAGGTTTCTGTGTCCGGAACGATTTTCTGATTTGGCCGCACTCGAGGAAATCTCTCCGGACACATAATCCAAAAAGGGATAAGCCTGTGTTAAGTGTTTTGAATGACAAATAATGACACAACATAAACATTCTGTTTTTTTTTTTTTTGCTAATGAAATTTCTGAAGATAAGTTCAAGCTGGTAATTATCTTTGTTTATATAGCTAGTATGTTAGCCAGTTCGAATTTGTATCATATGGTTACAAGTTTTACACAGAATAATGCTTGCGTATGTCAATTCTGAAAGTTGCCTACTATAAAACAACTCTCAACGGTGGCACCAGAGACCAAACGAAATAGAAGTGAACAATTATAGGTCACCGCCCGGCCTTCAACAATGAGCAAAACCCATACCACATAGTAAGCTATAAAAGGCCCCGAAATGACAATTGTAAAACCATCCAAACCAGACAACTAAGTACAAAACAATAAACGAAAAACAAATGTAATATACAGCAACAAACGACAACCACTGAATAACAGGCTCCTGACTTGGGACAAGCAAATACAGAATGTGTTGGGGTTAAACATGTGTCCCCTAACCTGGGACAGTACAACATACGAACAAGTCATACAAATCCGTTGAAATGAGTTTTCACTCACCAGATCGATACAAAGCACTTGAAAACCCTTACCAAAACACGAAAGACACAAAGTACAGATCTGAGTTTCTCAGGCATAAAAAAAAAACAAGATTATTTTACTGTCGGTTACATTATATATTTCGTTATTTTTGCATGTGATTTAAGGTTACTGAAAATTCAGTGTCATGGTTTGGTTCAATAGTGTCATAGTTTGGTTCATGTTCGACATGGTTTAGTGTTGTGATTCTTGTCGTTTCTAAATGAACAGTTGTGGTGAAAATAAACATACCTTATATAGCCACTGAAATACTATAAACAAACATATATTCGAGGCTCCTTTTTCGCGTTCAATTAAAAACGTTTACACCATTTTGTTTTGTTCCTATAAGAGTAAATCTAAATTTCACATATTTGCATTGATTTATTACGGTCGAGAATAAATCGCTCGCGAAAATAAGTTGTTTAGATACAAGTGTGGACACAGATTAGTGTGGATAGTATTTTGGATGTTTGACAGTGTTTTCTGACAAAAGAGTTCTCTGGTTTTCCCATAGGGTTCTATGTTGAACTGTTGTGCCCAGTGACAGTCAACATGTACCAAACACTGAAAATAGCAGTCTTATATTCAATATTGCGTTTTACTGTTCAATATATATAAGAAGATGTGTTACGAGAGCCAATGAGACAACTCTCCATCCAAGTCACACTTTGTAAAAGTAAACCATTATCGGGTCATTCAAGACTGTCATGTAGGAGACACTACTTTAAATCAGTGCTGACCGTTCATAGATTTTATTTAGCTAGACATTGCTTTTAATATCAAATCTACATATTGGCAAACGTGCTATGATTGCTTCCTGTATATAATATGTACATTCCAGGATTATCAATTTAGTCAAAACTATCTATGCCTTTTAATGGTTTAACATTTTATTTTTATGTAATGCCTCACTACTGAAATAAAGTTTTCAGGTGTACATGCTGTACATAAACATTACAAAAGGATAACATGTGGACATTTTCATTCTGTATTAAATATCTAGTATTTGTTCAATTATCTTAAATCCCTAATTAGCAATAAACAACCATTAACAGAGGTGATAAAACTGCCAAAGGCAAGGTATTTTACTGTATCCTATTGTCAGTTAATTACAGTGTTACACAATCAAGTAACAATTTTACCGGAAACGATAGGCATGAAATTTGGAAATTTTATTTTTGAAAAGGCAGAGGGTGCATTTTTTGCTTTGGAGGGCAGAAGGGCGGGGTAAGGGAGCTACCATTTGATTTTTAGGGGGCGGGGGCTAGGATGAAATTTGAAAAAATAGGCAGGACAGGAGTTTTGAGTAAAAAAAAGGCAGGATGAGATTATTTGCCAAAAAAAGGCAGGATGACAATTTATGTAAAAAAAAGTCAGGATAAACTAAAAAAATAAAAAGGCAGGACCGAATAGAGGGAAAAATAAAAGGCAGGACCGAATAGAGGAAAAATAAAAGGCAGGACAAAATTTCTCATCCTAGCCCCCATAAAAATCAAATGGGAGCTCCCTAAGGGCACCAAGGGCGGGCCGCCCTTCTATTTAGGGCAGGCAGGAACACTGATATTAATAGGTCTTATTGTTATTTTCTGAGGTTTGGCCTTTTAATTTTAAGCTGTAACATGCCAATAGACCATGAAAACCATGACTAAGGTGGTTGACCAACTAATCCCCATTGATGAGGTTTTATTATTCTGATATATGTACAACACACCAAATATTATTGACTTACCAGTACTGGTTCCCTACAAACTGAACTAATCAGATTTAGCATAAAATAGAGCTCCACATAAGAATTCACAAATTGGGGTTTTTACCCATTATTTTCAATGTAATGAGTGAAAGTTATTTTCAATTGCATTAACTCCAATTCACCATTCAAGCAAATATCAAATTGGGTTGTTCACCACCAAACTCTTTAATGTATTGATTTTGTCATCATCAATATATTGAATTTAGGCATGTTAATCAATCCATGATTCAAATATGTTTCTTTCTATATATGTGACGGCTGTTTTATTTGGTTTATACCTTGATGAGCAATTGATCTTTAATTTGAGTCTCGTTTGTTTTAACTGTTCAGCCAGTTTTGTATTTTCTCTCAAAAGTTTTTAGATTTTTAAGTAGTACTTGAGAACATTAGATCCTGTAAGACAGTTTTCCCAGTCCTTTCAACTTTTCGGCAGACTTACTTTAAATAAACTGCTTTGCTGAGAGCAGCTGGATACGCCCACAGAGGTCCAACCCTGAAAAGTTGGGGCAAAACGGACACAATATTCAAGCTTGATACAGGTCTGAATTTGGATTGTAATTAAATATTTCACATATTATAGGTTTCTGAATAAATGTAGTCAGAGAAATTGAAATTGGTTATATATTCAATTAAAGATTTCTTGCTGTTGTGCAATAAATAATAAATTTTAATAATACATTTATTTATTAAAGTGTCACATATTGATTGCAATACACTGTGCTGTTGCGCAATACTTAGTAAATCTGTTGTCCGACTATAAACAAATAAAGTTCAATTAATTCTCAATGTCATATTAGAAATTTATGAAAATCAAAAGGAGCTTACATCAATAGATATAAACAATTCACCAAAGATTCATGAGAATTGCTATCTGCATTTTTGAGTTAATATCCGAAAACTGGAAAATCACCCTTTTTAATGAATAAAACCCTGAACTCAGAAATTTAAAATGTTAAATTTATAAAATTCTAAAGGAGCTTACATCAATAGATATAAACAATTCACCGAAGTTTCATAAGAACTGCTGAAAGCATTTTAGATTTTTGTCTGAAAACTGAAAATCCCCTTTTATAAATAAAACCCTGTAACTCACAAACGTAAAATCGAAAAGTTATAAAAATCAAAAGGAGCTCATGTCAATAGATATAAACAATTCACCACAATTTCTTGCAAGTTGGTGAAAGCATTCTTGAGTTATTGTCTGAAAAACTGGAAAATCCCCTTTTTAATGAATAAAACCTCATAACTTGGAAACGTAAAATCTAAAATTTATAAAAACGAAAGGGAGCTCACGTCAATAAATATAAACAATTCACTAAAGTTTTATGCAAATTGGTGAAAGCATTTTGAGTTAATGTCCGATATGTTGATGAGAGACGGACAATGGTATACCATAGTACGTTCCGTAAACGGGCGTATAAAAATAACGGAGTATGTGTCCCCATGGACACAGATAAGGAGCTACCATTTGATTTTTAGGGGGCTGGATGAAATTTGAAAAAATAGGCAGGACAGGAGTTTTGAGTTAAAAAAGGCAGGATGAGATTATTTGCAACAAAAAAAAAGGCAGGATGACAATTTATGTAAAAAAGTCGGGATAAACTAAAAAAAAAGGCAGGACCGAATAGAGGGAAAATAAAATGCAGGACAAAATTTTTCATCCTAGCCCCCATAAAAATCAAATGGAGCTCCCTAATGCCCCTGCTGCATACAACATTATAAAGGAACAGAACTCCAGAACGATAAAAGTGACGCTACCCAAATCTGTACATGTCAGATCTAAGTTTTGTGGTGATACGCATTGTGTAAAGGTTTCATGATGTTTGGTTGGGGCAATCTTAAGTTACAGAACTGAAATTAACAATTTTGCATTTTCTTTCCATTTAAAAGGGCATAGCTCGAGAATGGTTAAAGTGACCCCACCAAAATTCCAACATGATCTGTATTTTGTGGAAATACGCATTGTCAGTCAAATTGTGTATAAGTTTGATAACATTTGGTTGAGGCTAACTTAAGTTAGAGCAAGAACATGTTTGTTGAAATTATATTTTCAATGTGTTGCTTCGTGCAGACTATAGTATAGCTATTTTACATACATGTATGTATATATGGATGATGATAATGTATTGTCTATTGAATAAGTTTCATGGGCATAATTAGTTCAAGACAAAAATTTGGTTAGACAAATAGGTGAAATGAAGTATATTTTGCAAAATCTGTTAAAATAATCCAAAATTTAGAATGATATTGGATTTTCCGACACGTGTTTGTTTCGACTTTTGTTTACAAATAATAATGTCTTGTGATAGATTATTCCATGATGTCAAGATTCATCAATGGAATTTCTGAAAACAAAAAGATTATATTCTCTGTTTTCAAAGGCAAAGAAGTTTCATATAAAAAAAATTCACAACTACGTGTACATGTATTTAACTACTGAACAGGGTTGCGTTCAATATAGTAGCATGCAGCTGCTACATAGATTTTTACTACTAAACATGTAGCTAGCCTATAAGCTGCTATCTTGACTATCTATTTAGCAGCTAGGCTAGCTGCATGTTCAGTAGTCAAAAATCTACATAGCCCTATGAAGCTGCTAAGATATCAGTGGCGGATCCAGAAAATTTCAGAAGTGGGGCCTGCTCCAGTCATGCTTCAGTGATTCCCTATATAATCAACCCCTGCCCCCTTAAATCCGCCTCTGGATATAGAACACAACCCTAGAACACTAACACTAGTATGGTACTATGAATCTATGACTTCTGATCTGAAACACTTACTAACACACACAGAAATATCATCAAATAGTGAAATTATATAAGATTGATTGCACCTTGTTTAGATATAAGCATTATCAGTTCCAGTTGGAGTGAAATAAAATAGTCTATTTTTTCTGATTTTTTTCTGGACTCATATTTTTCTGTTTGATTAAAATTTTATGCTAAATTGAAACATCTATTTAGATTTTTTAAAGATGTTTCATATTTTTTGGGACATCAAACCAGGAAATTGGACGGATATTATGTTTACTGGATGTAATGCGAACTAGTAAAAACAGCAAAAAGAAAATAGAAACTAGAGGCTCTAAAGAGCCTGTGTCGCTCACCTTTGTCTATGTGCATACACAACAAAGGACATCCTCCAACATTGTAGATGAATTCATGACAAAAATCTGTGTTTTGTTGATCTTGTATTGCTGATCATTTAGTTTGTTTAGTTTATCTCTATCTTCTTTACTTTTTTGCTCAAAGCACAAAAGATGGTAAAACAAATCCTCATTTTAGGGCAATCACTCCTATTAAGAGTGACAGTCTAC
Source organism: Mytilus coruscus (assembly GCA_017311375.1). NCBI lineage: Eukaryota > Metazoa > Mollusca > Bivalvia > Mytilida > Mytilidae > Mytilus > Mytilus coruscus. The sequence goes on along the minus strand of CM029596.1, from coordinate 118,808,094 downwards.
TAACTATATCGACAAAATTTGACTTGTTAGTAGATCTTGATTTGCTGATCATTGTGATTTAAAGTGTTTATTTATCTATTATAATTTTTATCATATGAGGAAAAACGCAACAAAATGCTGAAAATCGTCATTAAAGGGCAATAACTCCAATATGGAGTCGTCGGACGATTTCCTCAATATTGTCTTAGTTGTAGATTTTGTCTTGCTGATCATCTTTTCTTATTTAAGTTTCTATCTATCGATTATAAGATTAAAGATATAAGGCAAAAAACGCAAAAAATAGGTAAACATAGTCATTAACGGGCAATAAATCTAATAAGGAGTCGACCGACGATTTCGACCGTTACATAGTTAGTTGTAGCTCATTTTTGCAATTTAAAGTTTCTCTCTATTTCTTATAGTTTTCAAGATAATAAGCAAAAATGAAAAAAAAGTAAAATTTGTCATTTAAGGGCAATAACTCCTATAAGAAGTCGTCTGACAGTTTTGACATATATGAACAATTGGTAGAGCTCAACATTCTGAACATTTCTTCTCCCGTCAGATTTTCTCTTTATAACGGTTTTCAAAATAATAGACAAAACTTGTATTTCAGCCATATCGGTCATCTTGGTTGGCAGGCGGGGTCATCGGACACATTTTTTAAACTAGATTCTCCAATGATGATTGTGGTCGAGTTTGGTTAAATTTGGCCGAGTAGTTTAATTCAGAGAAGATTTTTGCAAAAGTTAACAGAGACGACGGATGCTAAGTGATGAGAAAAGCTCACTTGGCCCTTTGGACCAGGTGAGCTAAAAAGTAGTGTTGACTTCAGGGTTTCATAACTTTTCATTCCTTGTGGCATGAGGCACCTTTTCCCCATTAAATCACAATTTCACATAACTTCATTCATGATATGTACATGAAAAAAAATCTATGTAGCATTTTATTCTTTAAAAAAAAATCAAATATCAGCTGTTTTGCATGTAAGCCTGTGGAGCAGTCAATCCCTGAAGATCTACACGCGGGCGATTATGTGAAAAATCTGAAATGAGTTGTCTTCCGTTGACTATTGATCAATTAGTTAAGTTAGGCGGTTAGTAGTCAGTTGTAAATGTTTAGTTCGGCAATATTAATGTTTCATAGTTTTCACAGTTCAATGTTTCTTTGATTAGTTCGTGTGCTCTTTCAGTCACCATGAGAAACAGTATATTGACCCTTCGTGTATCATTGTGTTTTTTTGTTCTTGCCAACTGAGTGCCAACAAATATAGGTCAGTGCTCCATTGAACCGACAGAAAAAGTTCAATGACCACGAGTAGACTCATTTTCTAAAACTATTCTCTCAAGCCGGTGCTTTTGCTTGTATGACTTCATAATGAATTTTGTTCCTAATCTTTTTTTCTAATCTTGTGTATATCAGTCATATAAAACTAAAATGATATTATCAAAAAAAGAGATCTGGGCATCATGTATACTCCTCGGACAATATTTTGCAGAAGTTTTCCAACTGTCAAGAATTTGGGATGTAGGTAAATACATACCGTACCAATTAAAGCCTAAAAGGTCAAGTGTTTTTTAAAATTTAATTCTGTTTTTTCTAATTTTTTGGATATGTGCAACAGATAATATTTATTAGTGTTTTCATTTTCACTCACTAGTATATTTGTCTCAAAACTAGTAAATCTGTTAAACATATCATTAGTGGTAGCAGCAGGTGTTGAAATAAAACACCTGCCACTTCTGCTGCAAGATGCTAACTGCAGATTATTAGAAAAAAACATCTTATTTTCTCAAAACGCTATTCTAATTTTAGAACCCCTTCCAACTTCCAATGGTCTTTTGACCACGTGGCCAAACTGTATATTTGGTCAAGATTTGGGATTTTGAAGTGATTTTCCCCAAAACTAGATAGTCTATCTCAGTGACCCTCTTCTCAGCACTGACCATGGATTTGTCCACATTCCTTTGAATTAAAAACATTTGTTTTTTTCCTATTTTATATCTTTCCTTTATATATAACATCAGCCAGCCTGTGTCTATATGGTATATATTCCTAAAACCTATTACTGCAATGTATGTTATTTGATGTGAGTAACATTAAACTATTTTTACCTTTATATGAAATAAGGGGCCATGATGTGGTATAATTGTCAATGAGACAACTACCCAACAGTCCAAATGATGTGGATTAACCGGTAAACGACTATGGGTCACCGTACGGCATTCAACGATGAGCAAAACCCATACCGTATAAAGAGCCTCGGTATGACAAATTATGAAACGATTCAAACGGAAAAAATACCCTAATGTATGAAAGAAAAATAAACGAAAAACAAATATAACAGACAGCAATCAAAGACAACCACAAAATAACAGGTTCGTGACTTGGGAGATACACATTAGAAAAAACTGTAAAAATCAGAAATAGTTTGACTCATCAGATTTGCACGGAGCACCAACAAAGACAACTTGCATAGCAACAACAAAAAACCACAATGTACCAACCTAAGATTATTCGTAGTTAATGAAAGCTAGTTCAAACCCATAATAACTAATAAATAAATCATGTTTTCCAAGATTTGTTTATTTCTCTGCATCATTTACGAGGATGTTTCTGAGAGCTTTTAAATCCACAATCATAGTACATTTTCCCTTGGTGCCGGTTGCGGTTTAACAAACACATTTTCAAACAAAGATAAATAATGTAAAAGAACATATCTGGTGTATCACAGCTTAGTTACATATATGCTTTCTGCCCTTGAATTTTAACTAGATAATATTTGTGTTCGCTATGGAGATTCCGTATATCGTCAAGTTATCGGAATTCCACTTATTGCGGACCTGTTTCTGTATTGTTATGAGTTACAATTTATGACTAAAATCAGCAAAGACCCATCGAAACAACATCTGATACAAAAATTTAATAACACTTTTAGATATTATGATGATATATTGGCTCTCCATAATGACGACTTCAGTATGTACACTAAAGAGATTTATCCTGCTGAACTGACTTTAAATAAAGCTAATACTAACAGTGAACACTGCCCTTTCCTGGGTCTTGATATTTATATCTTCAACGGGAAGCTTAATACTAAAATTTTTCATTTCCTATTGTTAATTATCCATTTTTAGATGGTGACGTTCCCTTGTCACCATCTTATGGTGTTTATATATTTCAACTTGTTCGATTGGCTCGTGTATGCAACAACGTATTTGATTTTAACGAAAGAAACCTCTGTATTACTGACTAATTATTACACCAGGGTTTTCGATATCACAAACTAGTTAAAGCATTTACTAAATTTTTATCATCGGTACAAGGACATCATTCATAAATATAAATCAACATGCAGACATCTTATGCGTTCAGGTATTTCACATCCAATTTTTTTTGGTAATATTCTATACAAAGCACAAAAATGTCGACATTCACCTCAAAAGCTAACCAAACCCTTAGTCTTATTCAGAAGGGATATAGTTACTTTACTGTTGTCAGGTCATTAAAGATGGCATATTTTGGTATTAATATTGATTCACTCATAGGGTCTTTTTTTTGCATGGGAAATAAACACATTTATTCTAAAACCAGTTGTTGGCATGATACGGGTTATGTTCTTCTCATATATTTTATGATGGTATGATACTAAACCCCTAACGGGAGGGAGTGTGCTTTATTTTCATATGATGAAGACATAATCTTTCAACCAGTTTAACTGAGGTCTGGAGCTGGCATGTCAGTAACTGCTAATAGTCCTTCGTTAGTTTATGTATCATTGTCATTTTGCTTAGTTTCTTTTGTTACCTATTCTGACATCGGACTCGGACTTCTTTTAAACTGAGTTTTACTGTGCGTATTGCTGTGTGTTTTTTTTTATTCTACATTGGCTAGAGGTATAGGGGGAGTGTTGACATCTCACATAACATGTTAAACACCGCCGCATTTTTGCGTCTGTCCCAAGTCAGGAGCCTCTGGCCTTTGTTAGTCTTGTATGTTTTTTTAACTTTAGTTCATTTATATGTTTTGGAGTTTAGTGTGACGTCCATTTTCATCGAACTAATACACATTTTTGTTTAGGGGCCACCTGGAGCCCGCTGTTTTCATCTTCTTTACGGATATTTATATCGTCTTAACGGATGAATCAAAGGATTAAAAAACTTTCTACGGTATCTTTTAAGTATTCGCACTGTCCAAAGAAAAAGCTCAAATGAAACTGAAAACACCCAATCAGTTTTGCATAATATACAGATCAGTGAAATAACGAAAAGCTAAAATTTTGCACCGGCGCTATAATTATAACTGCTACGAGGAAGTCAAGCAACAGCAAAGAGCGGATATTTGTAATGAAGGTAACGTGCTGCCTCCTGTACTTCATTCTACCATTGTATGCATTCGTCAGAGCTGACTTTCTTCTTTCTGCTGACATAGAAAACTTGGGCGGAACGCATAAAGGCATCACGCTTAATAATTTTTATGACATCGCGGATCAGTCAGCATCGGAAAATACAAACTATCACGTTTTTCTAATTTAATGCAAAATGTCTTGAATAACTTCATAAATTTCATAACATGTAACCACAAAATAGCATGCATCATAACAACAAAAGCAGACACCATGCATGTCTTGAAATCAATCTCCCCGTCGTGCAGCGGCATAATTAATCATAAACAAGACGGTTGTGAAAAAGACAGTTCTTTCAAAAATTGCTGATGTGTGCATTTCTGAAATAAGATTTACCGACACTATGCACTTTTCCTTTTGGTCCTCAAAACTGACCAGATAAAATTTGACAACTGTTTAATAACTGGCAGATACGCATTAGAAAAACAAAAACAAACTAATAGTGGAAAGAATAAAGCAAAATAAAATAAAAACAATTAGATAAAAATACAATTGAATGTTAATTTGGCTTGATTTTTATTGAAACATTTCGATCATATTGTATGCAGTTGTCAGCACGGGAATTAGGTGTTGGTGACAGATCTAAGATATATTCTGTAAACTTTTATTCACTTCTTTTTAGACTGGACGATTTTGTCTAGATAGAGCTTGATTTTTTATGTTGACACCAAGTAAGTTTCTATTGTTGAAGACCGAATATTCACCTCTACTAAGTTTGATGTGTTTTTTATGTCACAGTTTGGTATTGAATGCATTGAGGTGGAGTGGAGTGTTTGTTTCTTTGCTTGTTTTTGCTATTTGTCGTTAAGTTGTTGTCTCGGTGACATATGCCCATGTCTCCTTTTGTTCAAAACCACAATAAACATTGAACCTGTCCCGATGATACCCTTGTGCTTCACATCTTAGAGCCAAACAAGGATCGATTCCTTTTATATTCAAAAGTACAATTTTGCACATATAATATTTAGACAGTTCTTCTAATGAATAAAAGGAGATGTGGAGACAGCAACCCAAAGATAAAAACAAAGCTAAAGCCTAATTTTAAGCCAATCTTCAAACCAATGATTAACTTTTCGTTCATTATCAGAATAAAAATGCACCCTTATCATTCCATATAAACACCTAATCATAAAATCACAGTTTTTTTTTGTCTCAAGAAGATAAACATATATCATTCAGAATTAACGTTTATGTTTATCAGACACTTTTAAGAACATTAATACATTCACATACTTGGGTGAATTTGTTACCAAATTTTCTATAATTTTATTCTTCATAGAATATTTGATTAATTTACTTGTATTACAGCGTTATTATGAAGTAAGTAGAGACATCATGAAAACTATTTGCTTGGCCTTTTGCCTCAATGCTCGTGCAGCACACGCAATTACACACTACAGTACAACATACACAAAGTCGCAAGTAAACGATAACATTTTCCCTTTGTATAAAAGGGGGTTATATTTGAAGCTACAAATGACAATAGAAGAAATGCATGAAAAAAAAAAAAGAGAAAAAGAAAACAATTCAAAACCATATAGAAATACATTTAATTGACCGTCAGCCACTTTTTGCTTCATGTAACAAAATAGGATGTGATTTTTGTTATTGCCAATAAGACAACTACCCCCGACACCAAAGCATAGGATGTGAACAATAACATGGATTTGAGTATGCATTTGCGATTACGGCTCCAAAGTGAATTAATCCAATAATTTTAATGGTGAAAATTATAGCTGGAACGCTTAGGCTTTAAATGACCTTTCTCTGTTTTCGAGTTTTGTGCCATTATTATAGCTAGGAAATGATTCCTACTAAGGCTTTAAACGTTCACCATGACTGTAGATTAAATTACCCTCCCCCCCCAAAAAAAAAAACAAACTTTTTTTTAAAATATTTTAGAAATGAAAAAATTAAAAAATATATAAATTATAGACATTATATGAAAAAAAACCTCTTTCTTAATACTAAAATTCTCTCTGTTTATTAAATAAAATAGATTTGATTTAAAATTACTTAGGTGTAATTTTCGCCCTTCTGCTACCTCATGGCACAGAAAGTGAAGAGATTTTTTTTAATTTACACACATAAGCAGTTTTTAAACAGACACTTGTGTAAGATTGCAATCTGGTAATTGATTTTTGGTAGACAAAGGTTATCTCGTAGGTCACGTATAAATTTTTTTATGATGCTGGTGTATGTTTTATTCGTGTCAGCAAGATAGAATTTCGCTCAGCTCATTTCGTAATAAATCTTCTTGGTTCCCATCAGTTTGTTACTCTCCGGCAGTATCATGGGTTCCAGATGACGCTTGAAATTGACTGACAGCGTTTTTCTTTCTCGGGCGTTTACCTCATCTCAGCAATCCATAAAATATTCATTTATGATTGGCTCTTGCAGCAACCGATGTTTGTGTACAAATTTTAGATTGCCCTGGATAGAACAGTTGGCGACTGGCCGCTGCCGTTAAGTTTTCAAAATTGACGCTAGGAATCCGCTGTTGCTTTTGCAAAAAGGCAGCACGGCCCTTCCTAGATAAACGGCTTGTCAACTCAGGCCCAATTTAGTCTTTCCAACAGGACTCTGTTGAAATTTTATTCCATAAACTGTTTTGTTGTTTTTCAATGTTCTGATAGACAATAGACCTAAATTAAAATAATGAAGCTGTGCCATGTGCGGTGGGGCCTTTTAGGCCTGTTAGTTGTGATATTGACTGTGGATGCTCAATCTGAAGGTAAGTTACATGGCCTTAACTGTTTTTTTTTTTTTTTAGCTTTTGTGTGTATAGACATAATGCATTGTTAATTTTTTTGTGTTTTTTCATACATATTTTTGAATGCGCGTTTACTTCTCGCACTTTATTGAAAAATATAAACGGGAGAATAATTAAAACACTAAAGTTGTGTTATATAAAACACGCTTCTATCATTATAATTGAGAAGTGTCTTTTGGCCGCCAAAACGGAGGGGGTTCGAGACATAGCGCTTTGCAAACTTTAAAATTCATAATATCTTGGCAATGTCAATGTGTGTTTTAGTTCTAAACACTCAAATTAAAAAAAAAAGTAGTTAATTTCGGAACAGATAAGCCAAAAAATGTATGCGCAGTCAGTATTGACCGGCGCTCTTGAAGTTAGGGTTTTAAGCACTTGGGTTTAAGGTACTAATCGGATTTTTTTCTCTTTTTATTGTAATACAATGTACCATTGAGATTTTTTGACTCACATCGTTGAAAAAACTTACTTTGAAACCTATAAATCATGCAGTAGAGATAAAACTTTGCAAGATTCGATTTGCTACGCGGATGTCGTCTTCATTCCAATAATCTGTCGAAAATAAGAAATTCTGTTGTCATTTTAAAATACTTTCGTTGCTTTAATTTGTCTGCCATTTTATTGTGCTAAGAATCTCACTATAGTGTGTTTTATTATTGGGATTTCTGGGCAATATTTTTTCGATGAAAGATAGTGCCTGTGAGGCTATGTCATAGTTGCAGCTATTGAAGACTAAATGTAGTTAAATTAGTTCTTTAATATTATCATGGATGCATTTCATCATTAAAGCAATATGCACACATACGTATAAATAGGAAACTAAAAAAAGTTAGAAAAAGTCATGAAATAATATTTTTGGAAGTATTTTAACTAATTTGGGCAGCTTCATAGATGGTTAACTTTCAAACTCATACCGGATTTTACCAGATATTTAATATGGCCGCCATATGAAACAGTTTGCAACATGCAGGATACACATTTCAAATATGAGGCGACAATAGTTTACCGATGATAAAATTTCGTACGGAAACCGGCCATTTTGCCAGCAGTTATTTAAACTTAGTGAAAAACTGAACGAATTCAAGTTGAAATAGTCCCGCTGGGTATTTAGTTTTAATAGTTAAATCTTACATGTGGTCATCGAGTACAGTGACAGTAATCAGATTGCTCAGGTGGCATATGAGTAGTACAAGCAGTCTGTTAATTTCGAAGCTACCTAGACCACTCGCGTTTCTACAAACGCAAGTGCCGGGATAGTGAGGGCTGGCTTAGTCAGACTGCCTATACGATTTCGCGTAATGTGCTGTTAAGTTATACGGAAAGTCATGATAGAAGATGATAAATATTAAAGGGAAAAAAGTCATCCATCATGCTGTTCAGATTACTGACTGTCGAACATAGATGTTGTTTTGCGTCGTTGAAGGTATCCACTATTTCATTCTGCCATGAGGTTTGCGTCGTAGCCGAGGGTTGCGGCGTTTTGTCATATTCATACCGTGAAAACGAGTTGTAATCCATATACCAAAAACGTTTTATATACATCCGGCATGGTTTTATAGATCTAGATGATTCTTTGCCCATAGATTTTTATTTCATCAAAGTCTTGAAAGATTAGATACCATGCAGTGTACTGTAGTTCTCCCGGTTCGATTTGATAAAACTAATAAAATGACCCGAAATGCATATGTAACAGATTGTAAAATATTTTTAATATGAGAAAAGGTCTGTCCAGGTTCCTTTCTTTTGGAAATAGATACCGTGGTGTTTAAACCAGTTTAACTGAATCATACAAATACAGGTAAAAAGTGCCAACGAGAAATTGTACAAATAAACACCAGATGCGGATTTATGGGAGGGGACAAGGCACGGGACAAGGTGGCCCTCTGACCATTATGTAACTACATATAAGGTTAATGTATAGACTGTTCACAAGTCCCACTCCCTTTAAAAGTTGACTATTTGGTCCCCCTCCCTTCTTTCAAAATCCTGGATCCACATCTGAACACGATATGAGATTACTATAACACAGCGTTTGTAAATTTGTGTTAAAGTAATTTTAGACATAGTGGACAAAAAATTTTAAAAAAGAGCGTCAATTACAGGTTCTTTCCACTGTATAAAAAGCGGTATGGCCGTTAACCAGCGAGTTTGAGGATTAGGATTAAGAAAATGTAGTTTCTTTCCCCTTTCTACATAAGCACATAAGGGTTTGGTTGCATGTTTCTGTCCCCTCTCCACAGGCTCCTCAAAGAGTCTAACCCAGTTTCTCGGTTCATGGAGTATCCCTGTGTCATAGTTCAAATAATTATGACGTCTTGGAAGGCTAATTTAAATTTTTGCTTTGACGCCTTCCTGCGAGGGTGGGTCTTTTCACCACCGAACACCACCGCACACCACCGAACACCCAAAAAAACCCACCAACCACTATGAAAAACTGTGATATTATACAATAAAACGCTAAAATAAATTAAATTACGTACAATTTAATCAATTTTTAGATTTTTATGTCAATATATGGGCATCGTTTTTAGATCTTTTTATGTTAAAGTCGATAATCAATATAATCAATATCAAGAAAAATGTCTGCGGATTCATCACTATTTTTCCGGATTACATTGTGTGTGTATATAAATTATATTCATAATAAGTAATCAGTTTAAGTATCCTCGATCTCTGTTCATCGGTTAGATTTTGATATATGCCTCTTTTCTTATTATTGGTAAAACTATTTTATATAAGACATAGAAGAAGAAAAAATGAAAAAAAAAACATATTTGAGGTGTCCATGGGGGTGCGGAGTTCAAAAAGTGTGGTGTTATAGACTCTCCTTTCCCGTTCTAGGTTGATATTTGGTCTCTTAATCTTATGATTTGTTGAATTGATAACATAAATATTGTATTTAGGTCACATTTATAACAATAAAGGACAAATTAAAAAATAATTTTTTGGGGTGTTCGGTGGTGTTCGGTGGTGAAAAGACCTACCGTTCCTGCGATGTAAGGAGTCAAAGAAAAAAATATAATAGCCTTTCAAGATGTCATAATTATTTGGACTACCCGGTGTCATAGATATATAGATATAGGATGGAGGTTCATTATTATTTTAAAAATACACTTCAACATAAAAACCTACTTTCGATTGTTTTTTCTCTGACCAAGGATTTGTATAGTGACTATACAAATCCTTGCTCTGATGAATAAATTTACAAATTCATGAAATTTAACCTAACTTTTGAAATAAGTAAGTGTAATGATGAAAAATCATATGCTGAAGAAGATTCTTGTTGGACTCTTTTTTTTTATTTAAATAGTGTTTAGTTCATGTTGCCTAGGGCCAGGTTGAGGTTTTACTTGGTCCAAGTTATTTGGACCATGTTTTACTATGGTATGGTGTCTGTCAAGCATACTTTTTCAAAGATCTTAATTCTCCTCTGAAACCACCAAACCAATTTTAAACAGGTCAGGAATAACCACCAATTGGTGGATTATACCTCTATTGACGTAATCCACCAATTGACATATATTGGTATAGACCAATTGACGTATAATGCAAGTTTTTTTGTTATAAAATGCTAGTGTGAGATAGGAGCATCATTTTGCAACTTACAACCTATTTTATGACCATTATTGAGTCCTCCGAAAGTTTTAGTTTTGTCAAAGCCTGCTGCATCTCTTGAGAATACACGTGTACAACAATTCTTTTGTTGAAACATCTGTACTATTGACCATGATTGACTTTTAATAATGAAAGTCAAGTATTCACAAAGAGCTCCATTCACCTGTGGAGTTGTACATATGACTGCAGACAGTATTGAGGTCCATTGACAGGTGATTAGTGGTAAATTTGCCAATCAAGAATTGACAAGATAACAATAGAAGAAACTGCAAATACAATTATTGATTAAATGCAATATGTTATGTCACTATACTAAACTAGGAATGTTTGACATGTTTTCATACAATATTATGGTTTTAAGAAAACAATGCTCTATTTTGGTTGAATAATTTGCTTTGAAAAACAAAGAATTATACGCCAATTGGTCTATACCATTATATGTCAATTGGTGGATTATACGTCAATTGAGGTATAATCCACCAATTGGTGGTTATTCCTCACCTGTTAAATACAACTTGAAATTATTGACCTTAAGAGAATTAAATATTATAGTTTGTTACTTATATTCCTGTACATCAACTCACATGGCTGTCATAGCTTAAAAAAGAAACTCTGGTAAAATATTAATACAGGTAATAATCAAATTTATTGAAAACCGTAATAGTTTCAAAAAATCTGATTTGGCATAAATGTTCAAAATGTAATTAAATGAACATACCTGCATTTGCACCAAAATTATGAAGACAACATCTAGCAGTTATTGTATTGTTAAATGTTAATTTTTGACCAATTTTTGCCTAAATAGGCTATTCAATTTTTACCAGTTATTTGAATTTTATTTCAAAGATACCTCTGAAAAAGGCGAACCAATATTTTAACCCAAACCCTAATTTTTTTCTGTTTTGGAAAATTGGATTTTAATGGTGGATCTTTAATTGTGTTAAATTTATTTAAAACTTTCATAGACGGGGAAGATTTACAAAATGATTTAGAGCTTGGCTTATTGTAATAAGAAAAGGTCACTATCTCCCTTCACAGGAGAGTTCCAAATTTCAGGAAAGATAACCTAGTTATCGGAAAGGGCTATTGTTGATCATTGTTGATTTCATAGTTTTTGAAAGAAAATAGGTGTCAATGCTAAATTTTCAATTGATTATATATCAAAAATAAGGTCATAGACCTGTCATTTTTTCTTCTTTTTAATTTCCATGATTTATATTCTATCAATATATAACAGTCTTTTAAAAGCTTGTTATTTTTAAACAGAGGAGCGAACTTCTTTAAAATGGTGTGTTTAGATTTTAGTTTTTGAATAACAACCAACATTGCCATCATGAATGTAAATAGAACAGTAGTTTCATGACAATAACTTGTGTGTAAGTGTATGGATCTTTCTGAAATTGTACTACAAGGTTCCATATCACAAAGGGAAAGCTGGAATTGAGTTTGGGGGTAATTGCCTGAAACGTTTAGGAATTAGGGGCCAAAAATAAGCATTTTTCTAGTTTCCAGACAATAACTTGTGTTCAGGTGTATGGATCTCTCTGAAGTTGTACTGCAAGGTACCATACCTCAAAGGGAAGGCTGGGATTGAGTTTGGGGGTGATGAATCATAAGGGGGTTCAAAAAATTTGGGGGGGATTTTTTTTTTTCCTTTTTTTCCTTTTTATACGACCGCAAAAAAATTTTGTGGTCGTATATTGGTATGACGTTGGCGTCGTCGTCGTCCGAAGACACATTAGTTTTCGCACTCTAACTTTAGTTTAAGTGAATGGATCTCCATGAAATTTTACTATAAGGTTCAATACCACAAAAGGAAGGTTGGGATTGATTTTGGGGGTTATGGTACCAACAGTTAAGGAATTAAGAGCCAAAAAGGGGCCAAAAATAAGCATTTTTGTAACTTCCAGACATAACTTGTGTGTTAGTGTATGGATCTCTCTGACATTGTACCACAAGGTTCCATATCACAAAGGGAATGCTGGGATTGATTTTGGGGGTAATTGCCTCAAAGTTTTAGGAATTAGGGGCCAAAAAAGGGGCAAAAAACAAGCATTTTTTTATTTTCATGACAATAACTTGTGTGTAAGTGTATGGATCTTTCTGAAATTGTACTACAAGGTTCCATATTACAAAGGGAAAACTGGAATTGAGTTTGGGGGTAATTGCCCAAAACGTTTAGGAATAAGGGGCCAAAAATAAGCATTTTTCTAGTTTCCAGACAATAACTTGTGTTCAAGTGTATGGATCTCTCTGAAATTGTACTGCAAGGTACCATACCACAAAGGGATGGCTGGGATTGAGTTTGGGGGTGATGAATCATAAGGGGGTTCAAAAATTTGGGGGATTTTTTTTCCTTTTTTTTTCTTTTAAAATTTTCCATTTTAAGTTGGTTATTTCTGATTTATATTTAAAAGCAAATAATAATGATATGGTAGGAGATATACACCAAACAGGATGTGTAAATTATTATATAATAAGTATTGTGCAAAAGCAAGAAATTTTCAATTGCACAGTATTGCACAATAGCAAGAAATCTTTAATTGCACAGTATTGCGCAATAGCAAGAAATCTTCAGTTGCACAGTATTGGGCAATAACAAGAAATATCCAATAGCACAATATTGCGCAATAGGAAGAAATTGTCAATTGTACAGTATTGCGCAATAGCAAGAAATATTCAATTGCACAGTATTGTGCAAAAGAAGATACTTCGTATAAATTGCTTATTTCTTGACCAATTTCAATGGGGTTTTATTCTTGAACTCTTGGGGTTCTTTAATATACCGTGTATTAAGTTTTTGGATTTTGGGCCCCGTTTTTAAATTGGTCCACATTGAGGTCCAAAGGGTCCAAAATTAAACTTTGTTTGATTTCATCAAAAAATGAATTATTGGGGTTCTTTGATATGCCGAATCTAACCGTGTATTTAGATTCTTAATTTTTGGTTCCGTTTTCAAATTGGTCTTCATTAAGGTCCAAAGGGTCCAAAATTAAACTTACTTAGTTTGATTTTAACAAAAATTGAATTCTTAGGGTTCTTTGATATGCTGAATCTAAACATGTATTTAGATTTTTGATTATGGGCCCAGTTTTCAAGTTGGTCCAAATCGGGTCCAAAATTAAACTTTGATTTTTGATTTCAACAAAATTGAATATATGGGGTTCTTTGATATGTATTTAGATTTTGGATATTGGACCATAATAGGTGAATGTCCAATTTAAATTTTAAGTTCTTAGACCACATTCATTCTGTGTCAGAAACCTATGCTGTGTTAAATATTTAATCACAATCCAAATTCAGAGCTGTATCAAGCTTGAATGTTGTGTCCATACTTGCCCCAACTGTTCAGGGTTCGACCTCTGCGGTCGTATCAAGCTGCGCCCTGCGGAGCATTTTATTTTTTCTTTAAAATTTTCCATTTTAAGTTGGTTATTTCTGATTGATGAAAATTGCACAGTATTGCGCAATAGCAAGAAATCTTCAATTGCACAGTATTGCGCAATAGCAAGAAATATCCAAAAGCACAATATTGCGCAATAGCAAGAAATTGTCAATTGTACAGTATTGCGCAATAGCAAGAAATATTCAATTGCACAGTATTGCGCAATTGCAAGAAATATTCAATTGCACAGTATTGTGCAAAAGCAGATATTTTGTATAAATTGATTATTTCTTGACCAATTTCAGTGGGGTTTTATTCTTGAACTCTTGGGGTTCTTTAATATGCTGAATCTAACCGTGTATAAAGTTTTTGGATTTTGGGCCCCGTTTTTAAATTGGTCCACATTGAGGTCCAAAGGGTCCAAAATTAAACTTTGTTTGATTTCATCAAAAATTGAATTATTGGGGTTCTTTGATATGCCGAATCTAACCGTGTATTTAGATTCTTAATTTTTGGTCCCGTATTCAAATTGGTCTACATTAAGGTCCAAAGGGTCCAAAATTAAACTTAGTTTGATTTTAACAAAAATTGAATATATGGGGTTCTTTGATATGCTGAATCTAACCATGCATTTAGATTTTTGATTTTTGGGCCCCGTTATCAACTTTGTCCACATTGAGGTCAAAAGGGTCCAAAATTAAACTTTGTTTGATTTCATCAAAAATTGAATTCTTGGGGTTCTTTGATATGCTGAATCTAACCATGTATTTAGATTTTGGATATTGGACCATAATAGGTGAATGTCCAATTTAAGTTCTTAGACCACATTCATTCTGTGTCAGAAACCTATGCTGTGTTAAATATTTAATCACAATCCAAATTCAGAGCTGTATCAAGCTTGAATGTTGTGTCCATACTTGCCCCAACTGTTCAGGGTTCGACCTCTGTGGTCGTATCAAGCTGCGCCCTGCGGAGCATTTTATTTTTTCTTTAAAATTTTCCATTTTAAGTTGGTTATTTCTGATTGATGAAAATTGCACAGTATTGCGCAATAGCAAGAAATCTTCAATTGCACAGTATTGTGCAATAGCAAGAAATATCCAAAAGCACAATATTGCGCAATAGCAAGAAATTATCAATTGTACAGTATTGCGCAATTGCAAGAAATATTCAATTGCACAGTATTGTGCAAAAGCTGATACTTTGTATAAATTGCTTATTTCTTGACCAATTTCAGTGGGGTTTTATTCTTGAACTCTTGGGGTTCTTTAATATGCTGAATCTAACCGTGTATAAAGTTTTTGGATTTTGGTCCCCGTTTTTAAATTGGTCCACATTGAGGTCCAAAGGGTCCAAAATTAAACTTTGTTTGATTTCATCAAAAATTGAATTATTGGGGTTCTTTGATATGCCGAATCTAACCGTGTATTTAGATTCTTAATTTTTGGTCCCATATTCAAATTGGTCTACATTAAGGTCCAAAGGGTCCAAAATTAAACTTAGTTTGATTTTAACAAAAAATGAATATATGGGGTTCTTTGATATGCTGAATCTAACCATGCATTTAGATTTTTGATTTTTGGGCCCCGTTATCAACTTTGTCCACATTGAGGTCAAAAGGGTCCAAAATTAAACTTTGTTTGATTTCATCAAAAATTGAACCCTTGGGGTTCTTTGATATGCTGAATCTAACCATGTATTTAGATTTTGGATGTTGGACCATAATAGGTGAATGCCCAATTTAAAATTTCTAAGTTCTTAGACCACATTCATTCTGTGTCAGAAACCTATGCTGTGTCAAATATTTAATCACAATCCAAATTCAGAGCTGTATCAAGCTTGAATGTTGTGTCCATACTTGCCCCAACTGGTCAGGGTTCGACTTCTGCGGTCGTATCAAGCTGCGCCCTGCGGAGCATTTTATTTAAAGGCTATCTACGTCAAAAAATATCTTGTGTAGAAGGTATACTGATACTATTTTGGAGAAACCAGTTTTCCATTTACTCAATAAATTGTTGTACATAATCACATTCCCAAGGTATATGTTCAATTCATTCGAATTCAGTCTCACAAAAATACAAAAAAGGGTTTTGAACTACCGGGTAACCCTATTTTGTTTAAAAATTTATTTGTTGTCAGAATTCTATGATTTATTCTATACTGAATCCATTGTAGCTTAGTGTTTTGATGCCCCTGCCGTAGCGGATGGGGCATTAAGTTTACCCTTGTCAGTCTGTCAAATGTTATGAAATTTATACACAATGCTTACCACAAAACACAGATCAAGTTTGAATTTTGGTAGCGTCACTCTAACCATTGTAGAGTTATGCCCCTTTATAAATGGAAAAATTGCAAAATTTTTAGTTTCCGTTCTCTAATTTAGGTTTGCCTCAACCAAATGTAATGAAACTTATACACAATGCTTATTACCACAAAAGACAGATCAAGTTTGAATTTTGGTGGCGTCACTTAAACGGTTCTAGAGTTATGTCCCTTTATAATGGAAAAATTGCTAAATTTTTAGTTTCCGTTCTCTAACTAAGGTTTGCCTCAACCAAATGTTATGAAACTTATACACAATGCTTATTACCACAAAACACAGATCAAGTTTGAATTTTGGTGGCGTCACTCAAAACGTTCTAGAGTAATGCTCCTTTATAAATGCAAAATTTTTAGTTTCCGTTCTCTAACTTAAGTTTGCCTCAACCAAATGTTATGAGACTTACACACGATTCTTATTAACACAAAACTCAATCAAGTTCAAATTTGGGTAGCGTCACTTTTACCATTCTTCAGTTATGTCCCTTTATAACTATATGATATGCAAGCGGGGGCATCATCTGTGTCCACATGTGGACACAATCCACATTTATTTGTTATGACAAATGGTAATTGAAAAATCTTTTTCCAGTTCTGATCTTCATAAGCTTATGTTGCCTCCCATCTTTTTACTCCTGTAGGAACAGTGTTGGTTTTGTGAAGCACAAAATAAATTTCTCTAGATCCCTTTTGGCTTTTGAGAATGGTTTTCATAACTGATGGAATGAAAGAAGATACTAATTTATAATCTCTTAATAATTTTTTTTGAAGTATTAGAAATTATATTATTATATTAAATGATGTCTAAATCCATTTGAATACATTCCTGAAACTGATAAAAAAATCATCTACAATATCATTTACATGAAGGATACCTTTACGATGCCAGTTTTTGAAAAACACTTGTTTGTTGTCAGTTGGAAAAGATAATTTATCCAAATTGGACTGGAAAGAAAATATTCCCAGTCTTGTAAATTCATTTCTTCTTCATTTACCATTTGCCAAGCACCCAGTACATCATTCTTTATGTGCCTATCCAAAGCCAGGAGCCTGTAGGCAGCTGCCTCTATGTCACTGATTGTCATTAGTTAATGTCTGTCATATTTGTTTTTTTGTAAAATTGTTTTGTTATAGATAAGGCCTATTTCTCGTTTGAATTGTTTCACATTTTTCATTTTAGGGCCTTTTATAGCCAAATATACAGTATGGGATTTTCTCATTGTTGAAGGCCATAAAGTGACCTATAATTGCTTATATCCACTTCATTTGTATTCTGGTGGATAGTTGTCTCATTGGCAGCAACCATACCACATCTCCTTATTTTTATATTAATCATATATGTACATGAAGTTCCATAAGGGGACCCCTAAATCTGCCTCGGTCATATATATTTATATTATATAAATCATGTTTACCAATCAGTGTTTTGGTTAATGCTAATAAAATACTTCCCAGAGTACTTTAGATTGGAAATTACTGTAATTATTTATTTTGCAGATAAACCAACGAAATGTAGGTATAGAGGTGAAGAATATGATGTCGGTAAACCATTCAAACCTGATCCTATAAATATACCATGTTATACCTGTGAATGTACGCCAAATCTTAATTCAAATGGACAACTGGATGTATTCTGTCGCACGGAGACATGTGTTGCTTTAAACTGTAAAGAAGGAACACAAGAGGTCCGTTTGGATGGAGACTGCTGTCCTAGTTCATGTGAATGTAAGTAAAGATATATTGTTTAAACTCAGTAATTAAGGTTACACATTTTTATAAATGAAAAGTTAAAAGGGCAATAGCAACCACTATTGGCCAAGATTATATAAGTTAGGAAAAAATAAAAAAAAATAAAATATATAATTTTGACTTTTAAATGGCAATAGTAATGCTAAATCACAACCTAACATTATTCAATAAATGAAAGTAAAAGGACATCATTTGCAATACACTGTGGATATTTACTTTAACAAATATCACACTTAGCATGTATAGAAGTAAAAAAATATTTTATGAGAAGATATATTATACATACTTTCATTAAAATAAAGTAATTTCTTATAATCCCTTTCTTGCCGACTTTAGGATGGTTTTATTTTCTCGATTTTCTAATTTTCTTGGTGTAAAAAGAGTTTGGCATTTTGGCAATAATTCATATTCTGGTTATTTTTCTACTCCTGAAAGTCTCAGAAAGATATTGCTTGTAAAAATTAGTTGGTTTCCAGTAATTGATAATTCATTATAGCCATGTCAATTTGACAATATAATCATCAGTTAAGGGACTTCCGCCAATTTTGGCTTGTTCTAGAATGATGAAACCTTGACTAATTTTTGCGTATGACAGCTGAATAATTGTTGGGAATATTATTCCTATGAGACCATGTGTTCAAAGGTTTTATGCTTAGTGAGATTCTATGCCATCTTGTGTATACCATCATTTTGATTTGGCATTTTTTATAGTAGTTATTAAACCTTTCCATTTTTGGCTTATTATAGCATAATGACATTTTGAGACCTTACATATTCTCTCTACTTCCGGAAATTTTCAGACAATTTGATCACCTCTGTATAACTATATATAATAAATATATTATTACTGGTATGTTAAAATTTTATGACAAACTCTAAATTCATGAAAAGACCACATTTTCATGGAAATGACAACAAATATGGGGTATGTGAAATTGCAAAAACTTCAACCTGGGAGTAATATGTGAAGTCTAATCTTGTGCCTATTTCAATGTATTGTAGGCTGAGGGGGACATTTTGCATCAGTGTAGCAATCTTGTCATATAATGTCCCCATATTGCCCATAATATCTTCCTTTGTCTCATAATTGACTTTGAACATTGACTTTGAACAGAGTCCTCAGTCCAGATGGTACAAATTCATGATTTGATCTTATATATGCAAAATATAATAGTTTTCACAACACACTCAATCTAGGAATGAAATTATTAGTCAGATTATAGTAAGAGATAACTAAAAATATTAACCAAAGAAGGAAAACTCTTGTACGTCCCTAATAAAGGGAGATAATCATTACTTTGTAAGTTAGCTTAAATAAATTTTAAAAATAACATTACCCTTATGTTATAAAGGTATATATCAGTTGATATAAATTATTGTCCACTGCACAACCTGTTGCGGGGGACATAGAAATACTGGGCGTCCATACGGTCTTGTTAGCGCTCTCACGTGTACAGGTCTTGCTAGATTTTTATTAAATTTATATCATAGGTTTATATCAGCAATGTCTTTGACACTCAAAAATAAGTGATCAAATATTTATAACGAGTTATGCCCTTGGAAAATTTAATTATAACGGAAATCTCATTGCATTTGCTCTGAAGCATATTTATAAATTGTCTTAAAGAACAAAAAAACAAGTGTTTTTTTTAGTTATTCCCTTTGGATAGATAAAATATGTGCAACGCAGGGGACATTGGAACTCTGTTCTTATTTTTTTTGTATTTATAGCCATCTTGAAACATCCCAAGTTTCCAGCTGCTGTTGAACCTGGAAAGGTAAGTTGTAAATATATGTATAAATATGATAAATATGATATATATGATAAATATGAGTTTCCACCAAAATCATTATGCAGTACTTGAATCCAGGTAAAAGATTTATTTGAATTTTTCCATTTTATGATTTCAAGAGACAATGTATTTACTGGTAAAAGAAATCTTGGTCAATGTTTTTGAAAGATTTTTAACAGCGTCAATGGTTAAAGACAACTTCGATCAAAATCTTGAATGGGAAAGAATATCATCCTATTTTTCTAAAAACTTGGATGAACTTCAGTAGGAATAAGCAAATGGAAGCACAGTGTTTATGAATGATGCAATTTTATGTACAAAACAAAAGCACATGGTAATAATGGCAGGAAAAGGGAAACTGAATAAAAATGTTGATGGTGAATATATATGTCTTGTTCTAAGCAACCAGTTTCTTCTCCACCTCTTCTCACTCTTGTACAATTGCTAATTGGCTTTCTTAAAAAAATAATACTTGAAAACATAACAAAATTGTTTTAAAAATAGTAGTTCTGTATGAAGTCTATTGATGCCATATTGACCTTTGTCAGATGCCATATTGACCTTTGTCAGATGCCATATTGACCTTTGTCCCATGCTCTTTGTAACCATGTCATTCCTGTTATTTCTTTGATAACATAAACAGTACCAATTTGACTGCACCAGATGTGCATTTCGATAATTAATGTCTTTTTAGTGATGCTCAAGTCCAAAATATTTGAAAATCCAAAACTTATTCAAAAATTTAAGAGCTGATAAAACAAAAACAAAAACAAAAAGTATAGCCAAAGCCGGGCAATGAATCAGAGCTTTGTATGAGGGAGATATTAAATTTCAAATAATTTCCAAATTTTGTAACAACAAATTTCAATAACATAATATCCTACCAATAACCCGAAAAATACCTAATAGTGTCAACAGACACAAATCTTCTGGTTTAAAGTCATTTTTATAATGGAAAACTTTGAACATGTCATTGGTAGGACTCAATATAACTTTCAGACTGAGCTGCTGATTTTGATTTATCATTTTATAGAGAAGGATCTGCTTACCCTTCCGGAGCACACCCCCGGTTTTGTTGTGGTTTGTGTTACTCAGTCTTTAGTTTCCTATGTTCTGTTTTGTATACTGTTGTTTGTCTTCTGACTGTTTACCCTTCCGGAGCACCTGAGATCACCCCCGGTTTTGTTGTGGTTTGTGTTGCTCAGTCTTAAGTTGTCTTTGTTGTGTTTTGTATACTGTTGTTTGTCTTCTGATTGCTTACCCTTCCGGAGCACCTGAGATCTCCCCCGGTTTTTGTTGGGGTTCGTGTTGCTCAGTGTTTAGTTTTCTATGTTCTGTTTTGTATACTGTTGTTTACCCTTCCGGAGCACCTGAGATCACCCCCGGTTTTTGTTGGGGTTCGTGTTGCTCAGTGTTTAGTTTTCTATGTTCTGTTTTGTATACTGTTGTGTACCCTTCGGGAGCACCTGAGATCACCCCCGGTTTTTGTTGAGGTTCGTGTTGCTCAGTGTTTAGTTTTCTATGTTCTGTTTTGTATACTGTTGTTTACCCTTCCGGAGCACCTGAGATCTCCCCCGGTTTTTGTTGGGGTTCGTGTTGCTCAGTGTTTAGTTTTCTATGTTCTGTTTTGTATACTGTTGTTTACCCTTCTGGAGCACCTGAGATCTCCCCCGGTTTTTGTTGGGGTTCGTGTTGCTCAGTGTTTAGTTTTCTATGTTCTGTTTTGTATACTGTTGTTTACCCTTCCGGAGCACCTGAGATCACACCCGGTTTTTTGTGGGGTTCGTGTTGTTTAGTCTTTAGTTTTCGATGTTGTGTTTTGTATACTGTTGTTTGTCTTCTGATTGTTTACCCTTCCGGAGCACCTGAGATCACCCCAGTTTTTTGGTTGGGTTTGATTTGCTCAGTCTTAAGTTTTCTATGTTCTGTTTTGTATACTGTTGTTTGTCTTCTGATTGTTTACCCTTCCAGAGCACCTGAGATCACCCCTGGTTTTGTTGTGGTTTGTGTTGCTCAGTCTTAAGTTGTCTTTGTTGTGTTTTGTATACTGTTGTTTGTCTTCTGATTGTTTTTTTGTTTTTTGCCATGGCATTCTCAGTTTTTTGCCATGGCATTCTTAGTTTTTTGCCCTAGCATTCTCAGTTTTTTGCTATGGCATTCTCAGTTTTTTGCCATGGCATTCTCAGTTTTTTGCCATGGCATTCTCAGTTTTTTTATTTAACTTGTGAGTTTGAATGTCCCTTTGGTATCTTTTGCCTCTCTTCTATTGAAATTATAACTCTGAAAATGTAATGTAATTTTAGTATTTTTGTTTGTTTTAAAGGTTATAATGGGGGATGAAAAATCGGGAGGAGGAGGAGGTAGGGTATATCCTGGACCCAGCGGCACTGCTGTAATGGTAAGTAAACTGTTGTAGGTTTCATTATTTAAATTGCATATTCCTTCAAAAACACAAAATGAACAACAGGAGTTGTCAAACAACATTTAAGATTACAAAGTACCAACAACCAACTTTTGAATGAAAGAAAACACAAAATAACAAATAATGAAATATCAACATTGAGATAAGATACTTGACTTGTTTTAAGGCTATGTATAAACCCTGCCAAACACCTATTTACATAAATGGGTTGGGTTATGACATGTTTCGTTGCAATAAGCTTTTTTAAAGTAAACAGATGATGTGTGATAACTGACTCAACTTTAAACTTTTTATTTTTTCAGGGACCCCCTGGACCAAGAGGACCAGCCGGACCACCTGGACCACCTGTAAGTTTATATTGATGCGAAAATATTGAAACACATTCTTTTAATTGATAAAAAAGAAGGAAAAGAAAGATAATAAATTCTTTGTAATCATATGTAGTTAAATAGACTCTACCGAAAGGATTCACACAGGCGTTGGTCAACCAGACGGAGTTTGATATGTAGGTTAAGTACACTAAAATGTTTGGAACAAGAAGTCTTATTTCGGGGGTGGGGGGGTTGAATAATAACTTCATAGGGCTTTCATGGTAACTAATTAATAGAGAATTTTCACCTGCAAAATATGACACAGACTGTGGACAACTTTTTATGAAACTTGCAAATAATAAGTAACCCTCTATACAAAGATTTAGTATAGAAAAGTGGCATTACTGTTGTTTTTTTTTTAATTTAAGTATGTTTTGAAGTTTTTGTTTTGAAAAAGGACTGTTTTTTTTTGTATTATTTAATTCATTTTTCAATTTTAAGTGTAGAAGAATGGAAAAGATGTTTTTTATGATTTTTACACTAGTAATTTTTGGGGCCCTTTATAGCTTGCTGTTTGGTGTGAGCCAATGCTCCGTGTTGAAGGCCGTACCTTGACCTATAATGGTTTACTTTTATAAATTGTTACTTGGATGGAGAGTTGTCTCATTGGCACTCATACCACATCTTCCTATATCTATTGTTATATATTTACTGTGGAGTTGAGTGAAAAAATAAGAATAATTGATAATTATTTATTGTTGTATAAATTTTTAGGGACCAGCAGGTTACCAAGGAGCAAGAGGGGAACCAGGAGACCCTGGACAACCTGTAAGTTTGTTTATTTTTACAATTTGCAAAAATGTTACGAAAATTTAATGCAAATAAAACAAGAATAATACATACACAATCTGCCAGGTATTTCTTGACAGTTAATCAACATTACAATCAATGAAACATGTTTAATCATAAAGTATTCATCCAATAAACTTATCGTAGATAGCAGGATTAAAATTTAGTACACCAGATGTGCGTTACGTCTACAAAAGACTCATTAGTGATGCTCCAATCAAAAAAGTTAAGAAGACCAAATAAATTACAAAGTTGAAGAGCATTGAGGACCCAAAATTCTGAAAGGTTTTACAGCTAAAGTAATCTATTTCTGGGGTAGAAAATCCTAAGTATTTTGAAAATGCAAAGTTTTTTATTAAACAGTTAATTTATAATTTGACCATATCAGTGATAATTCATGTCAACACAGAAGTGTTGACTACCAAATTTATATTCAATTCAAAGTAATATTTAAAGTCAATATTCAATAAACTACATGAATAACAAAATATATACACACATACATAAGTTATGAAAAGAACACAATTTTAAACATACAGTGCATGGTAAGATAATATAGATGACATATAAAAGTTTAAAGCATAGTTTCAGTCCTATTTTTGGAAATATGCATGTAAAATAAAGTATATCTTAAGACACAGCATAAGTAAGAGTATTAGGCACAGCAGAAATAGCAACAACAAAAAACTTTACAAATATTTGTCTTGGAGCAATGTTCTTACTGGTACTCTGTACAAATATTTTTGTCTTGGAGCAATGTTCTTACTGGTACTCTGTACAAATATTTGTCTTGGAGCAATGTTCTTACGGGCACTCAATGTTTTCTTGCAATACTATGGATTCATTTATTTTTCGTGGATTTAGAAAAAAATTGTATTTTTGTTGACATTTAAAGATGTTCGCTTGTCATGTTTTGGAATTTTTGTCAGATTTTCGGAATCCTCTGGTTTTATCCATGTGAATGCCTTAAAAAATTTTGCCCATTGACCCCCATTTTTCTTTTTATAAATCTTTTACATGTATAATTATAAGCCATCTGTAAAAGTCTTATAAAATCTTTTTTATTTTTTGATAGTTTTTGAGAACTTGAACTTTTCAATGATAAGGCCATGAAAAATCAAGAGAGAACAATTTCCAACCAAAATTTCAATGGCTAATATCTCGAAAACAAGCAAATTGACCTATATTTTTTTGTTGCTCTTTTGGTTCCTTTAATAATCCCCTATCAATTTATACTTGTGTTATGAAAAGCTTGTTATTTTGAAACTGAGTAGCGAACCTCCTTAAGTTCAAGCCTACTAAAGAAAATATGTGCATTTATATTTGGGGTACACCGTTACACACGCAAATTGGTATCCCACAAACAATATTAAATCAACGGTTTTGAATGACAGAATTACTAATTTATTTTGAAACTCTAGCTTCATGTCAGTTTAAATCATTTCAAGTAATGTTTTAGCCTCACTATAGCATTGTAATTATATTTTATGACAACATTTTTATACTATACAGGGATCACCAGGAGAAAGGGGATTCCCTGGCCCTTCAGGACTCCAAGGACCATCTGTAAGTTATTGTTCAATACATATTTGCTTATTGATAATGCATCAAATTGGTGTTTATTGGTTCATGCAGTGAATCACAGATTAAGGAAAGAATTGCTATATTTGTTTTAATTTGATTTAAAAATTTGGAAGAACAAAGAGCTTGTCAGTATAATATTAATAGAAAATGATTAAAAATTATATACAGAACATTATGTTCAATAGATATTAATAGATTGTTTATTTTTTTTAAGTAATATATAATATTGGGAAATAATTTCAAGAAGGAAAGTTATATGTCCATATAGTGCTGTAATAGGCCCTAATGTTAATAGTTTTACTGGCCTTTTTTTGAATTTCCCACACTAACCCTCTCAAAATTTTAAGATGTTAAAGGTTTATTTTTGTCCCCTGCTTAACTCGTTGCGGGGGACATAGAAATACTGGGCATACCTCCGTCTGTGTGTCCAGTCTTGTTAGCGCTCTCACATGTACAATTCTTGCCAGATTTTTATGAAACTTATATCATAGGTTTATATCAGCAATGTGTTGGACGAGTTCGAAAATTAGTGCAGATCAATTATTTTTGAAACAGTTATGCCCCTTGGACACTTTAATTTTATGGAAAATTGCATCGTTAGCGCTCTCATGTGTACAGTTCTTGCCAGAATTTTATGAAACTTATATCATAGGTTATATTAGCAATGTCTTGGACGAGTTCTTTATCAGCAATGTCTTGGACCTGTTTGGAAATCAGTGCCGATCAATTATTTTTAAAAGAGTTATGCCCCTTGGACACATTAATTTTATGGAAAATTGCATTGTTAGTGCTCTTATGTGTACAATTCTTGCCTGAATTTTATGAAACTTATATCATAGGTTTATATTAGCAATGTCTTAAACAAGTTTTAAAATCAGTGCCGATCAGTTATATTTAAAAGAGTCATGCCCCTTGGAAATATTAATTATATTGAAAATTGCATTGTTAGCGCTCTCATTTGTACAATTCTTGCCAGATTTTTATGAAACTTATATTAACAATATCTTGGACAAGTTCAAAAATCAGTGCCATTCAATATGCATTGTTAGCGCTCTCATTTGTACAATTCTTGCCAGATTTTTATGAAACTTATATTAACAATATCTTGGACAAGTTAAAAAATCAGTGCCATTCAATATGCATTGTTAGCGCTCTCATTTGTACAATTCTTGCCAGATTTTTATGAAACTTATATTAACAATATCTTGGACAAGTTCAAAAATCAGTGCCAATCAATTATTTTTAAAAGAGTTATGCCCCTTGGAAACATTAATTTTATGGAAAATTGCATCGTTAAGGCTCTCATGTGTTCAATTCTTGCCAGATTTTTATGAAACTTGCATCGTAGGTTTATATCAGCAATGTCTTGGACGAGTTCGAAAAATCAGTGCCGATCAATAAGTTTTAAAAGAATTGTGCTCCTTGGAAATATTATTTAATTATATGGAAAATTGCCTTATGAGTGCTCTAATGTGTACAATTCTTGCCAGATTTTTATGAAATTTATCTTATAAGTTTATATCATCAATGAACTTGAAGAGTTCAAAAATCAGTGCCGATCAATTATTTTTTAAAGAGTTATGCCCCTTGAAAATATTGATTATATGGAAAATTGCAATATCATCGCTCTCATGTGTTAAATTCTTGCCAGAATTTTTATGAAGCTTATATCATAGGTTTATATCAGCAATGTCTTTGACACTTTCAAAAATAAGTTCTGATCAAATATTTAGAAAGAGTTATGCCCCTTAGATATATAAATTATAATGGAACACATTGCATTTGCTTTGAAGCCTTCATTTCTCTAAGATATAAATAAAAAGTTTGAAAGAACAAAAAAAAAGTGCTTTTTTTAGTTATTGCCGTTGTACCTTGGATAGATAAAATATGTGCAGCATGAGGGACATTGGAACTCTGTTCATTTATTTTTATTCATTTAAGTGGTTTTGTTTCTGAGAGTGATGTTTAATTTCATGGCTGCATATTATAGAATTCAAGTACTATAAG
This sequence comes from Mytilus coruscus, assembly GCA_017311375.1. NCBI lineage: Eukaryota > Metazoa > Mollusca > Bivalvia > Mytilida > Mytilidae > Mytilus > Mytilus coruscus. The sequence goes on along the minus strand of CM029596.1, from coordinate 118,780,903 downwards.
CAAATAAAAATATTTGACATTCATAGAATGTTAGTAGTATGCTATACTTGATCCTCAGTTCTAAAACAATAAAATATATTTTTTGCAGGGTGAAGAAGGTTTGCCAGGAGAACAAGGACCCACTGGACCAGTTGGATCATCAGTAAGATGGCATTTCATTACTCTGAAAACGAAAAAATATTGTGTTTTTAAATCTAATTTAAAAAAAAATTTAATCTATAACAATGGTATGAAATATTTGTAATTTCTTAATTAGTCAAACTGATCTAAAGACACAGCACATATTTAATGGAAAAGTAGTGTGAAAAAAGTTATGAACTTGAACATAATATCAGTCACAAATGCAAGACATCATTTGTGTACAAGCTGACAGTACATGGCTCTTATGCTCTCAATAGTCAGGTGTTTACTGTCCCATGTCCTGTTGCTATAATGCTCTTCCTGTCAGGAGCTGGATAATGAATTATATTGCAGAATTTTCCAATTTTATTTATTAATTGTAGGGAAATGCAGGACAACCAGGAATGTCCGGCATGCCAGGACCCAAAGGACACAGGGTAAGTTTAGCCCAGTCATATGTTTAAGATTCAAAAGGATAAATTATATAAACGATTGTTAATTTGCTATGGTTAGATAACCACATCAGAAATACCCTGGTATGTCATACATGTGAACCTCCCAACGGGAGTACAATAATCCCGTTTTCAGGGGTCTCCTCCCGACCTCCCGTTGAAGAGAAAAAAAATCCCGTTTTCAGGGGTCTCCTCCCGACCTCCCGTTGAAGAGAAAAAAATCCCGTGCATGAAATATTTCATGAATAAAAAATTTCAGCCCCAACATATCTGGTGTAACTGACATTACCTGTAAATCAATTAACATGCATAATTATATGGCTTCACTTGTCAGCTTAGGTGTCAAACACACTGGTAATAAACGATTTTTACCTCAGGCTAACTACGGCCGTTTTGTAATAAAAAATGAATTTTGGGTTACTTCTCTTGATTTATCCTGTTTTAAGTTGCTTTCCTTTAATTAATGTAAATTTTTAAAAGGATATAAATAAAACATAAAATGAACAAATAATCATAAAAGGATGGTAATTAAAGGATTTCAAATGTTCTCGGACAAATAAAAAAATAATAATTTGAAAATTATTTGAGGGTTCTATACTTCCTTTTAAGGCTTAAATTGAAATTTATATAATAACTATGACCCTTGTTGTTTGAATGTGTTTCTAAATCTGCAAAATGAAAAAAAAAAAAAAAAGATCTTATGCAGCTAGTTAAGCAAATGTTCTGATTGAAGTGATTGTTATAAAGAATAATGATAAAAAAGATGTAAAATAAAGAATTTACAGAACAAACTAAAAATAAAAGGAATGTTAGATTGAACATGTTGAATAAAGATAGAGAAAATCTATAAGTACAACATGTACAAGGGCACTATAAACATAATACATTCGGATGGAAAGTTGAAGAAAACACACTTTAAAAGACAATTTCTACAGCACACGGTTACATTTACGACAAAATTTATGTCGATTAAAATCCTCCTGATCTGAGTCCTAATCTCCTGACCCAAATTTCCCAATCTCCTGATCTGAGTCCTAATCTCCTGACCAAAATTTCCCAATCTCCTGATCTGAGTTTCACAGTCCATCACATGTATGTATGTTAAGTTTTATCCTGTTATATGTAAAGAATGGATTTATATGTTTTTGGGTCCCTTTCATTTTTGAAATTTTCTAGTTTGTCATTCCAGAGTAATTGGGCTTTTTACAGTCATATTTTACAGAATACTTATAAGCCTAAGGGTATCCTTATGCAAGTTTTGTCTACAGAGCCATTATGTTTGATTCTGATTAAATGCCTTCTAAATTTCCCATTTTATTTTAGCAACAATTTAAATATGCATGAAAAGGGTGTATCGTTGCGCTTTTTGTGCAGCTGCTTATTATGATATTTATAAATATTTCAGGGAATGATGGGAATGGTAGGAAAAACTGGTGAAGAAGGACGTCCAGGAGAAAAGGTAAGATTTCTTGTTATCTTGTGATTGCATTGAAATCTTTCTCGTTATAGAGGTAGAGGGACTGGGCTATCCACAGTATAATTCAACAATTATTGGTGTAATAATTTTTTTTTTTAAACTCTTCTATTTGAGAATTTTATTTCAAAAATGTGCTTAGCTGTTATTAGTTCCAGCACACGGTCCATATTACCAGATGAAAATGTGTTCAAGATTTCATTTGTTATTTTAAAATGTTACTATAGAACGGTTTATCTTTGTTGTCAATTACTGCAAAATTGTCCAGACATTAATTTTGTCTGACCAAAAAACTTCATTTATCATTTAACAATTGAAAAAAAGTCATGATTACCAAAATATGAAAGTAAAAATTGATTATTAGTTAATTAGAGTTTCTTCGTCTAGTCAAATAGATATGGTTAGTCTTAAAACTAGCCAGTTGATTTTCTGGAAAAATAGCGAAAGTTATTGATAAATTGTGAATACACATTAACAAAGTTCCATAAACTGACTTTTTGTGCTACTTCAAATCATAAAAGAATATATTGTCCATAAGATAGATCAGACTAGAGAAATATAAAGTACAATTACAGTTCATGTGAAGAATTTGATACTGCAATATGTGAATTAATTAAAAAGGTCAGCGTACTGGTAAAAGAGGATTTAATTCTTATCTACAGACACAGGAATTTTGATGGAATTGACCTATAGCATGGTTCAGACATACTTAGGGATCATTATAGTAAATTAACCATGTAAAGTTTAAAGACATGCATATCTAAAGATTTCATTCCTGGATAAGAAAGATCAGTAGATTCTTTTTATAAGTGTCTGAAAAGTATAACTTCAATCTCTTCAGAAAAAATATTTGGAAGACAATTCTGTTAAAAAGTTGACACTTTTTTCCTCTCATCAAAACTACATGTTTACATTTTACTGATTTATGTTTTAAAAAAAGCGTAAAAGAAAGCAAATCATTAAAAAAAATGTAAAGCCCATTTCATACTTTTACTTATTTAATGTTATTCCTTTTTTGATCATTTGAAAAGAAATTTACTACAAAATATGAGTAGGGTACAAAGAAAGGCTTTTAGAGTTGGAAATCCAAAATCTAGAAATTTTGCAATTGACCTAAATGACTTAAAGTTCTTAAGAATTCTGTAGGAAAGGAGATCCCAAATTAAAGTAAAAGATCAAATTCATTTGAAAAAAAAAGAAAGAAATAGACTCCACAAAGGATATGAATAGTAAAGTGCCAAACTGGGTAGAAAGAAAATGTTTCATGGTCAATAGAGAAGAAAATTCCTACTTATTTTATCACTGCTTAATTTTATCAGGGACCACCAGGACCTAACGGACCTCCAGGAAATCCAGGACCAATGGGACCAAGAGGAGCACCAGGAGAAAGAGGAAGAGATGGATCCCCAGGAGCACAGGTATACTCTGGGACATTCCTAGTTTAATATTACCCTATTCTCTAAGCAGGTACTATTTCTCCAATGCTATTGAAATTTTATACCACAATACAAGTCTATTTGTTGTTTGATGATTTTTTTAAAATCACAATTTTAAAAAATGTTTGATTTGGAAAAATTGTATGCATGTAAAAATTAACATGCCAGATGTTGTTTATGTAGATGAAAGCTGTGGTAAATTATTTAATTGGTACCTGCTTGTTCAAAAACCCTTAAAAATTGACTGAAATCTATGTATTTTCTCAAAATATGTGACAAAGCTTTTTGTGATGTCATTAATGCATTCATTTTGACATGATACTAAGCTATTTGTTTTCAGCTTTTTATTACAGCAGTTTTAAAATACTAGTACACATAAATCCTTTTCATTTATTAATCTTCAATTAAAAGTTCAAATTTCAGTGGCAGCAAAGTAAGGCAACTATCACCGTAATCACGCTGTGTCCAAAAGCTTTGCAGGAAATGGCAATTATTTAACACAAATAATATATCAATGTTTAGGCAGGGTTAAGCCCTTATCTCACTTTCTCCACAAAAAATGACTGTAAACCAACTATTTTTTGCGACTTTGGCAAGTACAAAAAATAACGCGAATATAAATCGTCGCGAATATGTAAAACTTGGATCTTTCCTTATTATACTACATCAAGTTAATTAGAAAATCGCGAAATTACATAGCTGGAAGTGGACTAGAAAGTGTTAAACGCGAAATAAAGTATTTGCCAAAATAAGTTGGTTTACAGAAAAAGGCAAATATGCTAGATATACTTACTGGAGGTGTGATGAGATGATTGAAGCTGTTAATTTTCTCCTTGATAATATTTATGTACGTTTCGGCAACAAAGTTTATCGACAGGTTGTAGGTATCCCTATGGGCACTAATTGTGCCCCTTTAATAGCAGACTTGTTTTTGTACTGTTACGAATCACAGTTAATGACTAAACTCAGTAAAGACCCGTCGAAATTACATTTAATTGATAAATTCAACAACACTTACCGTTATCTTGATGATATTTTTTCGTTAAATAATCAAGAATTTTCTCAATATACTGCTGAAATTTACCCCAAGGAACTTACTTTAAATAAATCAAATTTAAACGGCAATAACTGTCCTTTCCTAGATTTAGATATTTCGGTTTTAAACGGAAACTCCACACTAAAATTTACGACAAAGGGACGATTTTTCGTTCCCTATTGTTAATTTTCCATTTTAGATGGTGATGTTCCTTTGGCACCCTCTTACGGTGTTTATATTTCACAGCTCGTTCGCTATTCCCGTGTCTGTTGTGACGTTTTGATTTTAACGAACGTAATCTATGTATTACTGGTAAATTATTAAACCAGGGATATCGTTACCATAAATTACTTAAAACCTTTACTAAATTTTTCCATAGATATAAAGATTTGGTTTTGAAGTTTGGTTGTACCTGTAGAAAACTTATTTCAAACGGGATAGCACATCCTCATTTTTACGGAAATGTTGTTAACCGTGCCCGGAAATTTAGAAATGATCCTTGTAAACTTATCGCTCCTTTAAATAAACTTATTCTAAAAGGTTACCAATTCAACACTGAATATTGTTTTTATTGGTATAAATATTGATTTTGTTATCAAAAAATTAAAAGCAAACTAATTATATTACTAGTATGTTTTATACATATACACATTCATGGATCTACAATCTGTCGATACCCGTATCTTGGCATTGCACAAGGTCATGTTTTTCTCTGACTTTTTATGACGTCTTTATACTAAATCCATTGGATGTTGGATGTGTACGGATTGATAATTTAGTCTTAGATGCATGATTTTTTTATTAGTTGTTAGTGGCTTTGAACTAGCTGTCAGATAACTGCGAGTACTCTCAGATCTGTTCCTACTGTCTTTTTGTTGTTTGGATGTACAAGTACCCTGCCACGTCCACTTGTATTTTTGTCCATCTGATGAGTTAAGCCTTTTTCAACTGATTTTTATAGTTCGTTCTTATGTTGTACTGTTATATCACTGTCCCAGGTTAGGGGAGGTTGGGATCCCGCTAACATGTTTAACCCCGCCACATTATGTATGTATGTGCCTGTCCCAAGTCAGGAGCCTGTAGTTCAGTGGTTGTCGTTTGTTTATGTGTTACATATTTGTTTTTCGTTCATTTTTTGTACATAAATGAGGCCGTTAGTTTTCTCGTTTGAATTGTTTTACATTGTCATTTCGGGGCCTTTTATAGCTGACTATGCGGTATGGGCTTTGCTCATTGTTGAAGGCCGTACGGTGACCTATATAATTTCTGTGTCATTTTGGTCTCTTGTGGACAGTTGTCTCATTGGCAATCATACCACATCTTCTTTTTTATATTTACAGTATACAAAATTACAATGAACAAATGCATGTATTCAGATTGAAAAAAGTTATTTAGAATAACGTGATAAGAGATTGCATTTTTACCAGTTTTGTAGACTTATTTGTATATACATGTATGCTTTATTTAGGGAATGAGAGGACAGGATGGTAATACTGGAGAAGCTGGACCACCTGGATCAATTGGATCCCCTGGAGCACCAGGTTTTCCTGGAAGTGGAGGACCAAAGGTATGTTTATAATTATTTAAAAAAGTAAAAAAAAATATGTATAAAGTACTTAATAACTATGCTTTGATCAAAATAAATGAAAAGATAATTAGTATGTACATGTGACGGAATTAATTCCCTTAGTACATGTGGTAGATACTTAGCCAGAAGTAAGAGGTTGAGCTAGAGAAGTACTTCTTTAGCTAAGTCGGTTAGAGCACTGTCTTGTAACACAGAGGTCTCGGGCTTGAGTCGTGGAGGTGACAAAGTGATTTTATACGAAGAAGCATGCTCTCCGGAAACATACATATGTAAAGTTTTACTAAGACCTATCTCTATAATTACTTACCCGGTATACATAATGTATAACTGAGTATTATCTCTTTAATTGCTTAAAATATGAAATATCACTTAAATAGTCCATTCTCTATAAATTACTTATATGTAAAGTATCAGTGAGTCCATTCTGTATAATTACTTATATATAAAGTATCACGGAGTTTTTATACGACCGCAAAAATTTTTGTGGTCGATATTGGTATGACGTTGGCGCCGCTGCCGCCGTCGTCGCCGTCGCCGTCGTCGTCGTCGCCGCCGCCGTCGTCGTCCGCCGTCGTCGTCGTCGTCCGAAGACACATTGGTTTTCGCACTCTAACTTTAGTTTAAGTAAATGGATCTCTATGAAATTTTACCATAAGGTTCAATACCACAAAAGGAAGGTTGGGATTGATTTTGGGGTTATGGTACCAACAGTTAAGGAATTAGGGGCCAAAAGGGGCCAAAATAAGCATTTTGTAACTTCCAGACAATAACTTGTGTGTAAGTGTATGGATCTCTCTGACATTGTACCACAGGTTCCATATCACAAAGGGAATGCTGGGATTGATTTTGGGGTAATTGCCTCAAAATTTTAGGAATTAGGGGCCAAAAAAGGGGCAAAAAATAAGCATTTTTCTAGTTTCAGGACAATAACTTGTGTGTAAGTGTATGGATCTTTCTGAAATTGTACTACAAGGTTCCATATCACAAAGGGAAAGCTGGAATTGAGTTTGGGGTAATTGCCCTAAACGTTTAGGAATTAGGGGCCAAAAGGGGCCAAAATAAGCATTTTCTAGTTTCCAGACAATAACTTGTGTTTAAGTGTATGGATCTCTCTGAAATTGTACTGCAAGGTACCATACCTCATTGAAGGCTGGGATTGAGTTTGGGGGTGATGAATCATAAGGGGGTTCAAAAAATTGGGGGGGGATTTTTTTCCCCTTTTTCTTCCTTGTTTTTCCTTTTTTTTTTCCTTTAAAATTTTCCATTTTAAGTTGGTTATTTCTGATTTATATTTAAAAGCAAATAATAATGATATGGCAGGAGATACACACCAAACAGGATGTGTAAATTATTATATAATAAGTATTGTGCAATAGCAAGAAATTTTCAATTGCACAGTATTGTGCAATAGCAAGAAATCTTCAATTGCACAGTATTGCGCAATAGCAAGAAATATCCAATAGCACAGTATTGCACAATAGGAAGAAATTGTCAATTGTACAGTATTGCACAATAGCAAGAAATATTCAATTGCACAGTATTGCGCAATTGCAAGAAATATTTAATTGCACAGTATTGTGCAAAAGAAGATACTTTGTATAAATTGCTTATTTCTTGACCAATTTCAATGGGGTTTTATTCTTGAATTCTTGGGGTTCTTTAATATGCTGAATCTAACCGTGTATTAAGTTTTGAATTTTGGGCCCGTTTTAAATTGGTCCACATTGAGGTCCAAAGGGTCCAAAATTAAACTTTGTTTGATTTCATCAAAATTGAATTATTGGGGTTCTTTGATATGCCGAATCTAACCGTGTATTTAGATTCTTAATTTTGGTCCCATTTTCAAATTGGTCTACATTAAGGTCCAAAGGGTCCAAAATTAAACTTAGTTTGATTTTAACAAAATTGAATTCTTAGGGTTCTTTGATATGCTGAATCTAATCATGTATTTAGATTTTGATTATGGGCCCAGTTTTCAAGTTGGTCCAAATTGGGGTCCAAAATTAAACTTTGTTTGATTTCAACAAAATTGAATATATGGGGTTCTTTGATATGCTGAATCTAACCATGTATTTAGATTCTTAATTTTTGGTCCCGTTTTCAAATTGGTCTACATTAAGGTCCAAAGGGTCCAAAATTAAACTTAATTTGATTTTAACAAAATTGAATTCTTAGGGTTCTTTGATATGCTGAATCTAAACATGTCTTTAAATATTTGATTATGGGCCCAGTTTTCAAGTTGGTCCAAATCGGGTCCAAAATTAAACTTTGTTTGATTTCAACAAAATTGAATATATTGGGTTCTTTGGTATGCTGAATCTAACCATGTATTTAGATTTTTGATTTTTGGGCCCCATTTTCAACTTTGTCCACATTGAGGTCAAAAGGGTCCAAAATTAAACTTTGTTTGATTTCAACAAAATTGAATATATGGGGTTCTTTGATATGCTGAATCTAACCGTGTATTAAGATTTTTAATTTTGGTCCTGTTTTCAAATTGGTATACATTAAGGTCCAAAGGGTCCAAAATTAAACTTAGTTTGATTTTAACAAAATTGAATTCTTAGGGTTCTTTGATATGCTGAATCTAATCATGTATTTTGATTTTGATTATGGGCCCAGTTTTCAAGTTGGTCCAAATTGGGGTCCAAAATTAAACTTTGTTTGATTTCAACAAAATTGAATATATGGGGTTCTTTGATATGCTGAATCTAACCATGTATTTAGATTCTTAATTTTTGGTCCTGTTTTCAAATTGGTCTACATTAAGGTCCAAAGGGTCCAAAATTAAACTTAATTTGATTTTAACAAAATTGAATTCTTAGGGTTCTTTGATATGCTGAGTCTAAACATGTCTTTAAATTTTTGATTATGGGCCCAGTTTTCAAGTTGGTCCAAATCGGGTCCAGAATTAAACTTTGTTTGATTTCAACAAAATTGAATATATGGGGTTCTTTGATATGCTGAATCTAACCATGTATTTAGATTTTTGATTTTGGACCCGTTATCAACTTTGTCCACATTGAGGTCAAAAGGGTCCAAAATTAAACTTTGTTTGATTTCATCACAAATTGAACTCTTAGGGTTCTTTGATATGCTGAATCTAACCATGTATTTAGATTTTGGATATTGGACCATAATAGGTGAATGTCCAATTTAAAATTTTTAAGTTCTTAGACCACATTCATTCTGTGTCAGAAACCTATGCTGTGTCAAATAGTCAATCACAATCCAAATTCAGAGCTGTATCAAGCTTGAATGTTGTGTCCATACTTGCCCCAACTGTTCAGGGTTCGACCTCTGCGGTCGTATCAAGCTGCGCCTCATGGAGCATTTTATTCTCTATAACTACATTTATATTGAGTGATTTATCTTTCAAAGGGAGATTCTGGACAAGCTGGACAAAGAGGAGACCAAGGATTACAAGGACCTCCAGGAGTAGGAGGCTTACCCGGACAACCAGGAGAATCTGGACGACCAGGATCCCCAGGCCGTGACGGAGAACCAGGAGGAAAGGGGGATGTAGTAAGTTTCACAATTCCCCGTATCAGAATCTGTAGCACTATTGATAATTCTGTTGCTCAGAAAGCTTTTAGCCAATACATGTAAATGTTTAAAAATATAAATTTGAATGCATAAGATTCTGAAAAAAAAATTAGAAATAGCCTTTTATAGTTTAACGCTTCAGGATAGTCTATAAAATAAAAGTTAAACATAAGTTGGTATCTTTCTTATTAAAACAGGATGGATACTAAGAGATACTGTTTCAGTAGATTAATATGGATACTAAGAGATACTGTTTCAGCAGATTAATATAGTCGAGCCGAGTACAAATATAACTGATTTGTTAAGACACCAACCACATCTGTCTTTATCCTTAAATTGTTTTTGGTAAAATTTATGCTTTAACATTTTGTACTGTCAGAACAATAAATGGCAATTTGCATAGAGACAAAAAATAGAGAAGTCCATAAAATATGATACATAAGAATTGATTTATTTTGTTACATCTCACTTACATTTTAATGCATACAACAGGTAGTGTAACTAAAGATTACTTTATTTTTGTAGGGTCAGGCCGGAGCCCCTGGAAATTCTGGATTCCCTGGACCACAAGGACCCCCTGGTCAGCCTGGAGAACCTGGAACCCCTGGAGCTGCTGGAGAACAAGTAAGATACAATAAGTCACAAAAATTTATTCTCTTCATTTTATGTTGAAAAATTGATAATAAAGTCAATTATCTTTTATTGAGCCCTGGTCAATAATAATATTTTATTTCTTTAAAATCTTTTCATGATAAAGTGTTATTGACATCATTCTGATACATAAATGTTTTGATTACTTCTTAGGGGTTAGTTGGACAAGATGGACGTAATGGAGATCCCGGAGAAAGAGGCTACCCTGGTGCCCCAGGTGAACCTGGTCTTACAGGGCTAGCTGGAGCAGAGGGAAAGAGGGTATGTTAAAAAAAATAACGTTCATGTAGTTCATATGAACTGTTGGAATATCCTTGATCAATTTTTTTCAGAAAATTCTTTAAATTATTTTACAAAGTTTTAATCTCTGCTAAAAATATATCCAGACCAACTTATAAATTTGTCATACATTTTGGTAAATTTTAATGCAGTTACAAAATTTGTTGTTTAAAAAACATGTATATAGCCTACTAACTTTAAGTTGTGGCAATTTTTATTGTTAACACAAACACTGTAGAAACAAACACCAGAACTTTTTTTGTATGAAACAATCACATCTTCATTTGAAATAAATCAAAAACTAAAATACATATTGTTTTGTTTAGGGTGCCCCAGGAATCCCAGGACCGACAGGACCTGCTGGTGTATCAGGAGAAAGAGTGAGTATAATACAATAGGTTTTCACCAAAAAAAATCACAAATAAATGAACCAGAACTTTTAAAGGATTTTTAACCCTTTTCAGTAAAAAAATATGCCGGATGGAGTATTTTAGCATGCTGATTAGTTTTTGTTTTTAGTGGGGTTCACATTGCATTTGCATCCACTTGTCCTGCTCTTCACTGGGGTTCACATTGCATTTGCATCCACCTGTCCTGCTCTTCACTGGGGTTCACATTGCATTTGCATCCACTTGTCCTGCTCTTCACTGGGGTTCACATTGCATTTGCATCCACTTGTCCTGCTCTTCACTGGGGTTCACATTGCATTTGCATCCACTTGTCCTGCTCTTCACTGGGGTTCAGATTGCATTTGCATCCGCTTGTCCTGCTCTTCACAAGATTTGTGACCAGGACTTATCATGGAAGTCAAGTTACTAGTTTTCACCAAGTTGACTTTCAGAAAGCTAGTAAATGAACAAACTTTTGTTTTGATCCTGAAATGAGGCCATGACAATCAGACAAATCTAATCTGATTACTATAGTTTGAATATATCTGAAAATTAGTTGTTGGCACAATTTGAGGCTTTTTTTTTAGCTTCTTCATTCAACACATTTGCCAAAATAGATACAAGAAGATGTGGTATGAGTGCCAATGAGACAACTCTCCATCCAAGTCATAAATTGTAAAAGTAAACCATTATAGGTCAAAGTACGGCCTTCAACATGGAGCCTTGGCTCACACCGAATAGCAAGCTATAAAGGGCCCTAAAAATGACTAGTGTAAAACCATTCAGACAGAAAAACCAACTGTCTAATCTATATAAAAATGAGAAACGAGAAACACTTATGAACCACATCAACAAACAACAACCACTGAACATCAGGCCACATATTAAGACTCTGAGCTGATAATGACCAAATTATTATTCAGAAAAATGTGATAACTGGTACATATCATGTAGTGTGTGAACCATGGTGACTAAAAATTAATGTAAAGTTAGAGAGTATACTGCATTGAAATTAAATTATTTTCCTTGCAAGCTCATACTGTACTGGTCCAGTACCAGTTACAATCAGTTTTTCTGAAATATTGATTAACAGAAACTCATTTTTGAAATTTTCTTGTAACATGTAAAGGGTTACCAAAAGTCAGGTTTAGCACCTTAGACTTGGACTTAAAATCCTCTGAAAGAAAAGATAACAATTACAAAGTTTTTGTAGGTGACACTTATAATATTGTTAATGTATTTTGTAGGGATCACCTGGACCATCTGGTGGCCCTGGACCACAAGGACCCCCAGGTTCAAGAGGACGTGATGGAGAACGTGGACAAGAGGGAGAGAAGGGAGTACCTGGAGAACAGGTAAGATTCTTATTCATTTATTGATTTTCATGAAGCTGTGATTTCTTTAGTTTTAATTTTAGCAGACTCTCTGTCTATATGTTACTTTTTCCATCTTGAATATTCAGCCCTGCAATGTTAGAACTGCATTATTGCACTAGCAAATTTATCTCACACCAATATTTCATGAACCATGTCCCACAACATTTTCTGTGTACTTGCAGTTTTTTATCAACAGAAATGCAACAGTTATATAAATGGAAAAAAATCACAGGCAAATTTTGGAAATTTCCTATTTTATATTCTATAATATGACAAAACATGGAACATAATAGAAAGTAAGGGCTATTCCATTAAAAATGTATGTGGAAGGGACTTTCAAAATATCCCTACAACCAAGAACCATTTTTTAGATAATTTTGCATAATGGTAATAGATGCATACTGAAAAAAGACCAATGACCCACATCCAATAAATAAACTTCCCTTCTTACCCTCCCACATACGTTTTAATGGAATAGCCCTTAGTAGGACATCATATATTATGAACCCAACTTTTCTCAATCAAGATTCAATTTTGTCTCACCTGCAAAACATAGTGATCCTTCATTCTGGCATGGGTGTGGGCAACATTTAGTTATTTTCTGTAAAGGCACATCTGGAAACAGTATATCTAACGGGAAATGAATCTGATAGGCTTTTCAGTACAAAATTGATAAAATCTCGGACTCCACGAGGCTTCACGAGATTTATGGATTTTGGTGGCATCTGACTGAAAAACGATCGGAACTGCTCAATAAATTAACCACATAATTCTAATCGTAAATAAATACAAGTTTTATCATAAAGTAGATATATTTTGTCATATAAAATGACCAAAATAAGTGATTTATTTGATGTGAAGTGTTATATAATGTTTTTGAATTTGGGAATGCAATCGGCGCCATTTTTTATTACCCTGTTTGCATTCTGTACCATTCTGTGATAAAATGAATGCGATTATAACAAATTTGAAGTGACAGAATACAAGTTTGATACACTGGCATCACTGTAAAACTAGTTTGGATGACATTTTATTGATATTATCAGAAATTATTAGGATAATAGCGAGTACGTTTTTAACACATGTCCGTTTCCGTATCGTATCTTTATTACCTATGACCCGACGATAAAATCGGCTACAATTAGGTAATGTCAAGTCCCGTCAATATATATGTTCCTGGGCACATAGACCAAAATGTTGTATTGATATAGACAGGGCAACATCATTAGTATTACATTTGCTGATTTATTTGTATGATGACTAATTTGATCATATCGTTTAATAGATACATACTGTAAACCAACTAATTTTCGCTAGCGATTTATTTCCGCTACTTTCGCGAGTAGAAAAATAACGCGAATATAAATCGTCGCGAATATGTGAAACTTGGATCTTTCCTTATTTAACTACATCAAGTAAATTAGAAAATCGCAAAATTAAATCACTGCGAAGTGGACTAGAAAGGGCTAAACGTGAAATAAAGTATCGGCGAAAATAAGTTGGTTTACAGTATCTAAAATGTTGGACAACCATTGAAAAGTGAAGATTATATATTAACAAAGTTGAATATTTTTTTTCTATTTTTAGGGTACATTTGGAACACCTGGACCACCTGGACCAGGAGGCCCAAGGGTAAGTCCTCTTATATTTGACCTTATCTTCAAACAAAATCTTTTTCAATTTCATGCAGAATAATTGCTAATATTTTGCAAATGGTCCCTGATATATAAGGCATAAAGTAATTTTTGTTACTTCAACTTAAACAGTTAAATATTTATAGCTAAATATGCATTATAAACAACTTTACTTTTGAAGAAACAAATTATATATACCATTTAAATTCAATGTTTTTAAATGGAATTTTATGCCAGATTGTATTTTTCTTACAGGGACCAATGGGACAAACTGGAAATGAAGGAAAGCCTGGAGCTCAAGGACCAGCAGTAAGTTATGTTTATTTCTTGTCAATAATTACTTGGCTCATAAGCTTATAGCCTACAGTTTTAAAACATCTCACCCAGTCCTAAGCACTACTAAGCCTCACAATAGAGACATAGATACTGGTTTTTATCGTATATTGGTATGACGTTTGCGTCGTCATCGTCGTCCGAAGACACATTGGTTTTCGCACTCTAACTTTAGTTTAAGTAAATGGATCTCTATGAAATTTTACCATAAGGTTCAATACCACAAAAGAAAGGTTATGATTGATTTTGGGGGTTATGGTACCAACAGTTAAGGAATTGAGGGCCAAAAAGGGGCCAAAAATAAGCATTTTTGTAACTTCCAGACATAACTTGTGTGTTAGTGTATGAATCTCTCTGACATTGTACCACAAGGTTTCATATCACAAAGGGAATGCAGGGATTGATTTTGGGGGTAATTGCCTCAAAATTTAAGGAATTGGGGGCAAAAAAAGGGGCAAAAAAAGAAGCATTTTTCTAGTTTCATGACAAAAACTTGTGTGTAAGTGTATGGATCTTTCTGAAATTGTACTACAAGGTTCCATATCACAAAGGGAAAGCTGGAATTGAGTTTGGGGGTAATTGCCTTAAACGTTTAGGAATTTTGGGCCAAAAATAAGCATTTTTCTAGTTTCAGGACAATAACTTGTGTGTAAGTGTATGGATCTTTATGAAATTGTACTACAAGGTTCCATATCACAAAGGGAAAGCTGGGTTTGAGTTTGGGGGTAATTGCCCTAAACATTTAGGAATTTGGGGCCAAAAAGGGACCTAAAAACAAGCATTTTTTCTAGTTTCCAGACAATAACTTGTGTTCAAGTGTATGGATCTCTCTGAAATTGTACTGCAAGGTACAATACCACAAAGGGAAGGCTGGGATTGAGTTTGGGGGTAATGAATCATAAGGGGGTTCAAAAAATTTGGGGGAGGGTTTTTTTTTTCCTTTTTTTCCTTTTTTTTTCTTTAAAATATTCCATTTTAAATTGGTTATTTCTGATTTTTATATAAAAGCAAATAATAATGATATGGTTTGAATAAAAAAAATTTAAGTTCTTAGATCACATTCATTCTGTGTCAGAAACCTATGCTGTGTCAAATATTTAATCACAATCCAAATTCAGTGCTGTATCAAGCTTGAATGTTGTGTCCATACTTGCCCCAACTGTTCAGGGTTCGACCTCTGCGGTCGTATCAAGCTGCGCCCAGAGGAGCATTTTATTCAAATTACTTTCCTGCATAAATCTACTAATATAATATTCAGGTCACAATTCATCAAAAGGTTGGAGTTCAAGTAAGAAAGGATGGACAAAACTACAACATAAATAAATAAGGTTGTATAGATTTTACTTTGAAATTTAATATAGGTCTATTTGATATTTAAATTTAAAGCACTTTTTGCAAAAATTTAAGATTAAATGATATTATACACTTGATATTTGATAAGAAATTCATTCATTTTGGCAAGTTTTTAAATTGTTTGTTTTTATTTGTGATGCAAGCAGAGCTGTTCTCCACTTCAATGAAGCCTTAATAATTTGCCAAATTAAAGAATAACTTCTTACTCATATACTTTTGATATTCTAGGGTCTAAATGGAAAAGATGGACGACCTGGAGAGCAAGGAAATGCAGGGCCTCCTGGACCGCCTGGCTTGAATGGACAAAGTGGTTTGCCAGGTGAAGCGGTAAGAAAATTTGTTACAGTACAAGTGGAAATGTTTCATTCTAATATGACGTTCTTCTTTGGCTTTGGAAACAAAAGCCATGTTCTAATTCCAATAAAACATGGGCTGCACGTGGTAAACGTCACAATTGAAAATGCAACGTCAGTTGAATTTTGAACAATGGCGGAGATCAAAATGGACATTTGTGTTGGTGTTGCTCGCTAGGAAATTAAATAAAATCATTCTAAAAGTAACTTTAAATGTATCTGTTCCTTTTTTATCGTTAAATTGTTGATTTTCTATAACTTTCGAGTGTGTATTATAAGTCCGCTTTGAAGTGCTAAAGTTGAAAATTTTCCTATCAGAAACGAACTTATTCTATCATGCCATGCTCTATGCTCATTTTAACATGGGTAGGCATTATATGAGGGGCCTGATGGGGGGTCTCATCACGATTCACGAGTTGATTTTTTTGTCAATCACGATTCACAGAAAATAAATTTCCATGATCACGGATCACGAAAATATAAAAAGAGTATAAATCTGTAGAAAAACGGATCACGATAGCGAAAATGCGCCGATCACGAAGAACGAAAATAACCCATCAGGCCCCTCTTATATTTGTCAATATCTTTATACCGAGCGTTAGGGTGGTGTAAAATGAGCATAGAGCATGGCATGAAAGAATTATTTTTTAAATATGATACTTTCACTTATTTCATAATTGCTAGAAAAACATAACCATTGCCTCCTATCACATAGTATTTGCTATATATAAAGGGGGGGTATCTGTACGGAAGAATGCGAAATAAAATTGCCATTTCACGATGAACGAACAATTAAAAATTTCTTGAACGTTGATCTTTTTACCGATTTCACGAAACATGGTGAATAACGAACCCTTTTCACGGCTGCAGGTGAAATAAAAATGGCAAAAGACGTTGCACGAAAATAACCCTTTACCACCCTCCCTCTATAAATGTCATGAAAAAAATCAATGACTTTGATGAAAATTGACTCGTATGACCTGTGCAAATCATTAAAAAGCATAAATAACATTCACTGAAAGTATCTAGGTCACCAAACATCAGATATTGTTTCTCTGAAATCAGTGGTTATAACTTCTTTAATGCTGCCAGCATTATTGCCACATAAGGTCATTTATTTCAATCCATTTCCTAACGTGTTACATTTGTAACTTTAGACATTCAAGTCTGGAAATATGATGACTGAGGTTTGATTCTGTGTGAATTGTTGGCAGTAACTGTTTTGACTGTTTTCATTCAGCTGTTTCATCAAGAAAAATAATCAAATATAAATAGAATACCTTATGGAATATATCTAATATTAATTTGCAGGGGCCAGGTGGACGAGATGGTAAAACAGTTTTCATTCAGCTGTTTCATCAAGAAAAATAATCAAATATAGATAGAATACCTTATGGAATATATCTAATATTTATTTGCAGGGGCCAGGTGGACGAGATGGTGAGACTGGACCACCAGGACAAGCGGGACCAAGAGGACTACGAGGTCCACAAGGAGATGGAGGACCAATCGGACCTCCTGGAAACGCTGTAAGCATACATTTTGATGGTCAACTCTGATTTGACTCAAATGACCAATTCAGCATTTGTTGCTTGTTTAGACATTCTTGACAAAGAGAATTGCAAATCAAAACTACTGCTTACTAGTAAAATGAAATAAAAATATTGTGGAATGATCCTATTTGCTAACATATCCTCATAACTTTAAATTCCAGCCATTGATTTGATAAAAGCTGCTTTCTAAATTGTAAAATATTAATGATATTACCAATTAATTAATATAAAAAATTCAAAAAATATCAGTAATTTTGAAGTCTTGGAAATTAGACTCTGTACTAGGCAATTAAAATATAATTTATAGAAAGATAGAATAGTTTGTTATTAAAACCATTTGAAAATGTTTATCATCAATAAGATATGTACTCAAAGTAAGGTTTTTAAATTGTAGGGACCACAAGGTGAAAGAGGAGCTCCAGGAATTCAAGGAGAACCAGGTGGTGCCGTAAGTATATTATTAAAAGATGTTTGTTACAGACCTTCGGTTCAAAATAAGGATGACCTCTGGAAAATTAGCTCACCTGGGCCAGTGGACCCTGTGATCTATTGCCACCACTTGTAGTCCTTCAAAGGGTCAGTTGAGAGGCAGAAAATAGACTTGTTTTTTTTTTTGGCCTGACATGCTTTTTTTTTTCTATTTATTTAATTTGTCAGCAACTCTATATCAGATGCTGAGATCTTACTTTATTACAGTTTTTTTGTCGGCCATGATGACCATTTCATAAGATGCTGAGATCTGCTTTTATTATGTTTTACTTTATTACAGATTTTTTGTCGTCTATGATGACCATTTCATCAGATGCTGAGATCTGTTTTCATAACAGTTTATTTTTGTCAGCCATAATGACCATTTCATGACAGAATACATAAATGAAGTTGTTATCAATTCTGATTTATAAATTGAATTTTGAAGACAAATCTTTGATAAGGAAAAGGAGTGATTAACATGGATATTCATATCTTTTGGTCATTAGGGTTTGGCTGGATTATCTGGTGCCCCAGGAGAGCCTGGTAGACAAGGAGATGCTGGTACACCTGGACCACCAGGAGAGGCAGGAACCCAAGGAGAAAGAGTAAGTTTCATGGAACCTTAGACCTTTGTTTCATGTAATAAAAATACCTACAATGTTAGTAGTACATTTTTTATCATTGTGTACAGGAACCCAAAGAGAAAGAATAAGTTTTATGGAACCTGAGACCTTTGTTTAATGTATTATAAACATCTACAGTTTTAGCAGTACATTTTTTAATCATTATGCCAAGTGGATAATATTGCATACTGTAAATTCAGAAGTTAATACGTACATTTATTATTGTAAATCACTAATTACAGATAATTACAGATAAAAATGTGGAATCTAATTTAAATGCAATTGCAAAAATTTTGTGCAGGAAAATCACTACTGGAATTATGAAAGCGTTGTTATTATTGCGAACCTTTACCACATTTTTTGCAATAATAAAAAATCTCTATAACTTCCTATAACTTTATTTGACAATATATTATAGGGTGAACAAGGATTCCCAGGAAACGCTGGACCAATTGGTAAACGGGGACCAGCTGGAGAGAGAGGACCTCCTGGACCTGCTGGAGAACCAGGAGGACTTGTAAGTGTATCTGTAATAACATGGTTGTATGTATTATCTAAAAAATACAGACTGTCCTTAAAAACTTAGCAGTGTTCCCTTATTTTCACTTCAAAAATTCTATAACAAATTCTGATATGGAATCTATACAACTCTGGTTGGACATAAGATTTCTTCAAAGCAAGCAAAGTGAAAAAGATGGCATATGAAGCAATTCCCATTAGAACATAAAAAGGAAAATTTAATGATGTTCCTGGTAATTAATCAACTTAAAAGTTGTTTATAGGATAAGGTTATTATTATTAGATGTGCAAATGATGCTAATAGAATACTTTAAATTAAATTACTATAATAATTGCAATTTTGGAAATCATATGCTACATCAGGGCTTCCAAAACGGTTATATTTTCCGGACAAGTCCGATAAATTATATAAATGACCTGTTGTGCCAAGGCTGAAACGGTCATTTAAATATAGTTTAGAAAAAAAACGGACATTTTTATATAGTTAAGAAAAAAATTGAAGTTTATGCGATCTTTTTGACCTGACCTTTTGCCTTAAACAGCGAAACATTTCCGGTCATATTAGTGACATGAATAATAATTACTATCAAAACAAACCCTACTATAATACCTTCTCATTACAATCAGGATTAATTAGTTCTCTGATAGCTGATTTTACCTATTCAGGCAACAGGTAAACTATTTTGTACCGGACATTGATCGGTCTAGTATTAAAAGTTATTTTCTTAAATTTCAGAGGTTTGTATCTAATTAATTTAGATAACAAGATTCAGATTACCAAAAACGTGATTTGATGAAAATTTAAAAAAGTAGTAATAAAGATTTTGAACAGATATATCATGTTAAGGAGGGGTATTTGCGAAAAATACCAGTCGAGAGAATGTTAAATTTCGCGAGCCGTAAGGCGAGGGAAATTCATTCTCAAGACTGGTTTTTTGGGGAAAGACGGCTTCAAGCCGTCAATCCCCTATGTGGTTGACCAGACTGACATCCCCTCACGTCATTCATTTTGTTTTTATAGTGTGGAAAACACCCCCAAAAAATCTTACTGAGATTGATGAGAAGGAGACACACAAATGAATAGATTGACTTTAAACACTTAAACACATTTCCCTTCTGTTTCTCGCGAAATTATCGTATCTTCAGCTCTCCCTTACACTATTTACGTTTCTTTTACAATCCGGAAAAATCAGAATGACGAGATATTCTAAATATATCCAACCTACATTATAGTGACGTCATTGTTGGAATGCCACACTAGTCACTACGTAGAAGCAGGGATATCCTTTACTGATTATTTAAATCATTCTCAGAGTTCGTGTACTAATTTAAAATTGGTATTTGTTCAATTTGAACATAATTATGTTTGCTGTTAATGTTTCAAATTTGTAGGTCAACTTGTAACTTTCACAGTAGGAAGTACACCACTAATTCATGGCCCCATTGCTTTCTATGTTAAATTCCTCAATTTCAAGCAGACACTGCTCTTTTGTTTTAAGTTCAAATAAAGTGACAATCATTGCATGTCAAAGCAACACTTTATGGTGTCTTGTACTGAAAAAATCAACATACCTTTAATGGCATATAAGAAAGAACTGGTTCCCGGAACTTAGGATGTACCAAAACAGGTACTTCAGATCTGACAAACAGGCAAAATGTACCCTCTTTATAAAATTTGATGCAGTTTTTTTAATATTCAAAATTATAAGTCAAAAAGTATTCTACAATGATCACTAGTCATTCAGCTTTCATTTGATACCAACAATACCTAAATATTCTACATATTTTAAAAGTAAAACTCATGCGTAGGAACTATTTTGTGTTAAATATGACTACTTTCTATTTTGTGTTACACCAGTAATGGCCGTGGGGATATGATTACGACTTTCTCTGTAAAATTCTGTTTTGAATCTTCCTCCAATACAGGAGCACCTCAATTGATGGTAATAATCCACTAAAATTCAGAACACTTAAAATGTGACATTTAGTATATGATTAATAGTCTTCCATTAAAACTAAATTTTGTTTACCAACATAATCATTGTAATGGTAAAAAAAAAAATAATTAAAAATGTTGCATTTTGTAGTTTAAACCTATTTATTCATGAAATTTACAAATATATCAAAATGTAGGATCTGGAAACAAGCTTCACACAGTTTACATCAATCATATTGGTTTTTATTAGTACCTGTATCCCTGTGATGAGAGTTGTAACTGGGAACTTTATCAATGGAAATTTAAAACTGAATAGATTTTTCAGTCCTCACTTTCTTGAGAAAAAAAATTAAAATCTTAGAGTACTGTCACAAAAAAAGGAAAATGGCCCAAGCCTGCAGTTTAGTGGTACACAATTAAAATTTCAAAAAATATTGTTGTAGTTGTTAAATGATAGAATTCAGCTGAATTTTCGATAATTAACTTTCAACTTTAATCGAATGTTTTGATTTAGAAGATGCAGATCTCTTCCATTGGTCCAAATTGAATCCTTAACTAAGGAAACGAAATTACATTACACAACAATTGATTTCAATATAGTCAACCTTTCTACATATTCTAGGTGTTCTTTTTTCATTCTTTATATGAAGACTATCAAAAGATACCCAACCCGTTGTTTGAACTAGTACACTTGTGCGCAGCTGCGAGATTAAATTATGCATCCGAATTTTCAAAAATGCTAAAACAGATAATGGATACCTATATCTAACGTTCTTGTCGAGTCTTTTCCTGTAGAAAAAACGTGGAAAGATCTACTTAAACTCAATAGTGCTATGTAAACGTACACGGATTTTACGTATCTGTCTCTGGTCCGTGTTTTACCATTGTCAAGTCAACATCCGGTAATAGGAAAAGTACTTTTAAGAAAGGAAGTGAAGTTATTGACAGCGTAATTTTGCACAAATAAAAAGTCTTAGACAGATATTAATACTCTGATGTTGCACACTGCGAATGGTGCACTATCAATTTTACAGTTAGCGCCAGAACATCAAATTTTTATTAAAATTCAAGTCAAATACCGTTTTTGTGTCAATCATAATGGATATGATGCCATACTGATTACTATGGTTGCCTTTTGTTACTAATTATATATAAGTCTAAAGGGATTAAAATCGGGATAAGACAAAAATGTCCAGCTGGCTCAAATATTTTTTGGAAGCCCTGTGCTATATACAAATATTTGTGAATTTACAGTGAACTAATTTAATTTCTTTGTAGGGTGCAATTGCATTCACTTATCCTGTCTCTCCTTCTTACAAGCATTATGTCTGTAATTGAAGATTATAATTTTTTTTATTGATGATGGATAAAATATGCATTGCATTGATATTGGGCAGTATTGAAAGTTTCAAAGATATTGTATTTGTTTGAGAGTTGATAAATTTTGAAATCATCAATATTTGCAATACATGTAATATCTATTAGTTATTTCTGAATTATTATTTATTTTTAGAGTGAATTTTCTTTTGAACTACTTTTAGGGACCACCTGGACCAATAGGAGAGCGTGGTAATCCTGGATCGCCAGGTTTGACCGTAAGAATTTTCATACATAACAATGGATCACTCAGATCTTTAAATGCAGAAAATTGTTTGGGACAGTTTAAAAAATTACTTTTGAAACGATCTCACATTATAGTTTTAATTACTTTAAGAATTTGTTGTCATCTTGAATAATAATTTCATTATTAAACTTTGCTAAAATAAAACTGCATGACTTCTTTTGTAGAAACTCCATGGCCTAAATAAACAATATTACCAAAGGATATGTATATAAGTGTTGTAAGTGGAAATTAAGCACACATTAGGTATTTTGCTCACACAGGAATTAAAATTTGACAAAAATACCAAAAATACAGATCATGATAATACATCACAAAATTAACACATCACAAAAATAACACATTCAGCTGGTGTAATCATATGTAATTATATTTTTTAGGGTTTAAATGGTGACCCAGGATCTACAGGTCCCCCTGGATCAAAAGGAGGAATGGTAAGTTTTTATTCATCTAGGATCAAATTAATTATCAACAGTTCATTTTTAACAGATTCTGCTTTTATTATGAAATGGTAAATTCTTTTATGAAATAGCTTATGACAGTAAGCTTTGTTATAGATCTTTTCATATTTGGGAAAGACATGCCCTGTTCATTATTTTTAGGTTAAAGCATTACATATAGTATAGAAATATTGTCTTTCAGTGTCCTGTTTTTATTATGAACAAAGAGTATACAAAATATTTTCTTCCGATATCCTGCAAACAATATACAAATATTTTCTCCCTGTATTTTGTTTTGGTTATAAACAAATGGTAATACTTTATCATGTTTCTGTAATAAGGCGGTATTCAAATTTTTGTGTACATCATATTTCATCTTCTTAGTCCACCTCTTCTTTGAAAAGAAGGAGAACTGCAAGGAGTGTAAACAAAGAAATATGCCATCTTTATCAAAAACAAAATATGAATGTAAAAATGTAAATGACTTTGACTCACTGAAAAATAGGTTAAAAGGTTGGTGATATTTTATTTCTTCACTCTTTCTTCATCTGGTTATATTTTCCAAAAAATTTATACCTTTTAAAGATGTGTGAATAAGAGGTCACTATCCAGTGTAGGAACTGTTCATTAATTGATTATGATGGTATGGTGACCTGTGATAGGTCATGTTTGCTGACTTTTTGTTTCCATGGATAATTGTTTAATACCTCATATATATTACTTTATTGTCCCCCACGAAAAAATTAAATGGCAAATTGCAATGTTATCGCTCTCATGTGTTCAATTTTTGCCAGAATTTTATGAAACTTATATCATAGGTTTATATCAGCAATGTCTTTGACACTTTCGAAAATATGTCAGATCAAATATTTTTAATGAGTTATGGAAATAGAAATTATAATGGAAATCACATTGCATTTGCTCTGAAGTCTTCATTTCTCTTAAGATATTAATAAAAATTTTGAAAGAACAAAAAAAGTGCTTTTTTTATACGACCGCAAAAAAAATTTTTGTGGTCGATATTGGTATGACGTTGGCGTCGCTGCCGTCGTCGTCGCCGTCGTCGTCGTCGCCGCCGTCCGAAGACGCATTGGTTTTCGCACTCTAACTTTAGTTTAAGTGAATGGATCTCTATGAAATTTTACCATTAGGTTCAATATCACAAAAGGAAGGTTGGGATTGATTTTGGGGTTATGGTACCAACAGTTAAGGAATTAGGGGCAAAAGGGGCCAAAATAAGCATTTTGTAACTTTCAGACATAACTTGTGTGTTAGTGTATGGATCTCTCTGACATTGTACCACAAGGTTCCATATCACAAAGGGAATGCTGGGATTGATTTTTGGGGGTAATTGCCTCAAAATTTTAGGAATTAGGGGCCAAAAAGGGCAAAAACAAGCATTTTCTAGTTTCATGACAATAACTTGTGTGTAAGTGTATGGATCTTTCTGAAATTGTACTACAAGGTTCCATATCACAAAGGAAAGCTGGAATTGAGTTTGGGGTAATTGCCTGAAACATTTAGGAATTAGGGGCCAAAAAGGGGCCCAAAATAAGCATTTTTCTAGTTTCCAGACAATAACTTGTGTTCAAGTGTATGGATCTCTCTGAAATTGTACTGCAAGGTACCATACCTCAAAGGGAAGGCTGGGATTGAGTTTGGGGGTGATGAATCATAAGGGGGTTCAAAAATTTGGGGGATTTTTTTTAATTTTTTTCATTTTTTCTTTAAAATTTTCCATTTTAAGTTGGTTATTTCTGATTTATATTTAAAAGCAAATAATAATGATATGGCAGGAGATACACACCAAACAGGATGTGTAAATTATTATATAATAAGTATTGTGCAATAGCAAGAAATTTTCAATAGCACAGTATTGCGCAATAGCAAGAAATCTTCAATTGCACAGTATTGCGCAATAGCAAGAAATATCCAATAGCACAATATTGCGCAATAGCAAGAAATTGTCAATTGTACAGTATTGAGCAATAGCAAGAAATATTCAATTGCACAGTATTGCAATTGCAAGAAATATTCAATTGCACAGTATTGTGCAAAAGAAGATACTTTGTATAAATTGCTTATTTCTTGACCAATTTCAATGGGGTTTTATTCTTGAACTCTTGGGGTTCTTTAATATGCTGAATCTAATCGTATTAAGTTTTTGGATTTTGGGCCCCGTTTTAAATTGGTCCACATTGAGGTCCAAATCGGGTCCAAAATTAAACTTTGTTTGAATTCATCACAAATTGAATTATTGAGGTTCTTTGATATGCCGAATCTAACCATGTATTTAGATTCTTAATTTTGGTCCTGTTTTCAAATTGGTCTACATTAAGGTCCAAAGGGTCCAAAATTAAACTTAGTTTGATTTTAACAAAAATTGAATTCTTAGGGTTCTTTGATATGCTGAATCTAAACATGTATTTAGATTTTTGATTATGGGCCCAGTTTTCAAGTTGGTCCAAATCGGGGTCCATAATTAAACTTTGTTTGATTTCAACAAAATTGAATATATGGGGTTCTTTGATATGCTGAATCTAACCATGTATTTAGATTTTTGATTTTTGGGCCCCGTTATCAACTTTGTCCACATTGAGGTCAAAAGGGTCCAAAATGAAACTTTGTTTGATTTCATCAAAAATTGAATTATTGGGGTTCTTTGATATGCCGAATCTAACGTGTATTTAGATTCTTAATTTTTGGTCCTTTTCAAATTGGTCTACATTAAGGTCCAAAGGGTCCAAAATTAAACTTAGTTTGATTTTAACAAAATTGAACTCTTGGGGTTCTTTGATATGCTGAATCTAAACATGTAACAATCCAAATTCAGAGCTGTATCAAGCTTGAATGTTGTGTCCATACTTGCCCCAATTATTCAGGGTTCGACCTCTGCGGTCGTATCAAGCTGCGCCATGGAGCATTTTATAGTTATTGCCCATGTACCTTTGATGGATAAAATATGTGCATCGCAGGGTACATTGGAACTCTGTTCTTTTATTTATATTAACTAGAAAGTATAAAACATTAAATTTGTTATTTTATGTTTAAGGGAAGGCCAGGAGAAAGGGGAGCCGATGGACAAGTGGGTGCACCTGGTGAGGCAGGAAACCCAGGAATACCAGGACCACCAGGACCAGCTAATAATCTACAACCTCCAAAAGGAGAGCCCGGTCCACCAGGAGAAAATGGAGTTGAAGGAGCAAATGGTGAAGCTGGTCCAAGAGGATACCCAGGCAACCCAGGACCAACTGGTCAACAAGGCTCACCAGTAATTTTTGTCATGACTGCAACAAAAACACAATAATTATATTTCTGGTTATTTAATGTTAGCTATTTGTTTCATAGTTTAATTTTTTTTGTAAAAAGTCAACAATAATTTATTATCAATTTGAATCTGTAAACTCATTTCTATACAGATCGCTGTACCTCAATATTCAGTCATTGATTAATGCATTGGTAGTAGCAGATATCAGGGAGCTCCTGCATAAGTATCAGTAGGTATCAGGGAGCCTTGGGTCACCATCCCTCTTGCATGTACTCCTGCATAAGTATCAGTAGGTATCAGGGAACCTTGGGTCACCATCCTCTTGCATGTACTCCTGCATAAGTATCAGTAGGTATCAGGGAGCCTTGGGTCACCATCCCTCTTGCATGTACTCCTGCATAAGTATCAGTAGGTATCAGGGAGCCTTGGGTCACCATTCCTCTTGCATGTACTCCTGCATAGGTATCAGTAGGTATCAGGGAGCCTTGGGTCACCATCCCTCTTGTATTTACTCCTGCATAAGTATCAGTAGGTATCAGGGAGCCTTGGGTCACCATCCCTCTTGCATATACTCCTACATAAGTATCAGTAGATAACAGGGAGCCTTGGGTTATCATCTTTCCTTTATGCACTAGTGCATTAGTATAAGTAGGTATCACGGAGCTTTGAGTCATCATCCCTTCTTTATGCACTAGTACATTAGTATCAGTAGGTATCAGGGAGCTTTTAGTCATCAACTCTCCTTTATGCACTAAATCATTAGTATCAGTAGGTATCAGGAAGCCTTGGGTCTTTATTCTTTGTCTTGTATTAAAGCATCAGTATCAGTAGGTATCAGGGAATCTTGGATATTTATCTCTTCCTCATGTATTAAAGCATCAGTATCAGTAGGCATCAGGGAGTCTTAGGTCTTCATCTCTTCTTCATGTATTAAAGCATCAGTATCAGTAGGTATCAGGAAGCCTTGGGTCTTTATTCTTCATCATGTATTAAAGCATCAGTATCAGTAGACATCAGGGAGTCTTGGATATTTATCTCTTCCTCATGTATTAAAGCATCAGTATCAGTAGGCATCAGGGAGTCTTAGGTCTTCATCTCTTCTTCATGTATTAAAGCATCAGTATCAGTAGGTATCAGGGAGCCTTGGATATTTATTCTTCATCATGTATTAAAGCATCAGTATCAGTAGACATCAGGGAGTCTTGGATATTTATCTCTTCCTCATGTATTAAAGCATCAGTATCAGTAGGCATCAGGGAGTCTTAGGTCTTCATCTCTTCTTCATGTATTAAAGCATCAGTATCAGAAGGTATCAGGGAGCCTTGGATATTTATCTCTTCCTCATGTATTAAAGCATCAGTATCAGTAGGCATCAGGGAGCCTTAGGTCTTCATCTCTTCTTCATGTATTAAAGCTTCAGTATCAGTAGGCATCAGGGAGCCTTAGGTCTTCATCTCTTCTTCATGTATTAAAGCATCAGTATCAGAAGGTATCAGGGAGTCTTGGATATTTATCTCTTCCTCATGTATTAAAGCATCAGTATCAGTAGGCATCAGGGAGTCTTAGGTCTTCATCTCTTCTTCATGTATTAAAGCATCAGTATCAGTAGGCATCAGGGAGTCTTAGGTCTTCATCTCTTCTTCATGTATTAAAGCATCAGTATCAGAAGGTATCAGGGAGCCTTGGATATTTATCTCTTCCTCATGTATTAAAGCATCAGTATCAGTAGGCATCAGGGAGCCTTAGGTCTTCATCTCTTCTTCATGTATTAAAGCATCAGTATCAGTAGGCATCAGGGAGCCTTAGGTCTTCATCTCTTCTTCATGTATTAAAGCATCAGTATCAGAAGGTATCAGGGAGTCTTGGATATTTATCTCTTCTTCATGTATTAAAGCATCAGTATCAGTAGGTATCAGGGAGTCTTAGGTCTTCATCTCTTTTTCATGTATTAAAGCATCAGTATCAGAAGGTATCAGGGAGTCTTGGATATTTATCTCTTCCTCATGTATTAAAGCATCAGTATCAGTAGGCATCAGGGAGTCTTAGGTCTTCATCTCTCCTTCATGTACTAGTGCATTAGTCTCAGTAGGTATCAGGAACCCTTGTGTATTCATCCATCAATCAGCACATTTCAGTGTTATGCCACAGGCTGGAACTTTAAAGTTAACTAGTTAAAACATCAATGGTAAGAGGCTTTATCTCATATAATCAATCCCCTTTAAAGGAGACATGACACGATTTTCAATTTGTGTTTCAAAAGGTTTATTTATACTTAACTTTCCCCAAAAATACACCGATAGCAATATAAGTGTCAAATATTTGGTAAAATATGTATTTTAATGCGATTTTAATGCAACGATTTATCGACCTGTCAAATATGCATATTTCCATCCCGGAAGTCACTCAGAACGAGGCTACTACGTCAGTGGTTACATTCATTCATATTGACATATGGGTACAGCACAAATTTAGTTTGATTATTATCCAACAAAAGCATGACAGTGATAAACAATGATTATGTGTGATGCCGATGGATTCAACAATATGATTAAAAAGAATATTGACATGATATTTTCTGTTTTTCGAATGACACGCAGACTTAGAAGATGTAAAGATGGGACTTTTTAACAAGCCCAAACTACACTTCTTTCCGCCCACTTTCATAAAGAATCCAGAGTTGGGGTCTTGGGTGCCATGCCATGAGTTCATCATAGGTCACAGGTGTACGGTACAGGTGATTGAGTTTCGCAATTTCAGGTCTCGTTTGAAGTTGCAAGCCTCACTGAGGTGTCACGCCACATGGGGGATTGATAGGACATAGTTATTACGTAATATTACTTCGTAGTTTTCATAAACTCTTTGTGTACATCCTGGATGTTGGTTTTGCCGAGGGCACAGGTGAGATTGGAATATATTATTGTTACAGTAATACAGGTACAACTACCTGATCATATGTTCAATGAATACCTATAGTACGACCATACAATACCCTATGCACCACCAATTAAATACCCTAACCAGTGTTGATAACTAATAGACAACCTGTATATAGATCTTATTTTTATTGCTTTAAAGAATATGCAGATATAAAAAAGGTTTATAACAGATGCATTTTTTTTAATTGACTTCTTGAGATGGAAAAGTAATATTCCTGTATGCTTGCAAGTCTATAACTTCATAAGAAATTGTTAGGCAAAAAGCACAAAAAGCAAACAAGGAAATGATACGAGAATGTGAATCATAAGTCTTTTACATTCTTATACTGAACATCGAATATAGTCATTGACAACTATTTAGTTGGTAAAGATTCAGATGATGAAAAATATTTCTTCTTAAAATGGAAACCTTATAATAACAGAAGAAAGTGTCGTTAACCGTACGGCCTCCAACAATTAGAAAACCCCATACCGTATATTCGGCTATAAAAGTTCTCAACATGAAAATGTGAAACAATTTTAACGAGAAAACTAACTTATTTATAACAAAATAATTTCATGGAAAAAATTGACAGACATGAACCAACGACAACCACTTATCTATATGCTCCTGATTTAAGACAGGCACCTTCAAAATGTGTCGGTGGTATATGTTTGTGAGTGCCTACCCTCCCCCAAACGTGTGACATTGACAGTGGTCCTACAGCAGTACATGTAAGACCTATAAAAACAGTCTAACTCAAAAGATCGGTACGAAGTAGAGAAACCACTAACGTTAAAACAATAGAGACAACGCACAAATACTGTTAGCTAGATCAAAGCCAAGTACAGCTAATACACAACTCATGTTCTCGAAGACTGAGGTATGTTACATGTAAACATTTTCCTGCTCAGTCCGATTGAAAATCCAACATTTATTCAAATGACCCCGGCTTTTAGAAGAAAAATTTTGAAAAAAAAACATTATGTGTTGCGAATATTTTCCTGGACTCAAGCGTTTTGCTGGTAGCAATAAACAAATTGATTGCTAAAAAGATATTTGGAAGAGAGGGATAGAAATTAGTGAATTTGAATTTACTTTGTGTAATTCCTTAAATTTGAAGTTAGATTTATAAGGGTCTGGATGGAATAGCATACTTTAGAAGTGTAGTATAACTATATTAATTATTTCAACATAAGATAGTTTTTCTTAAAAATGTATGGTTTTAAAAGTTAAATAACATAACACGTGACTAAATCACACTACAGGTGCCTTCTTACCTTTCACCTGGTCAGGTATGCTATAGGTGTCAAAATTTAATTACTAAAACAACAGCCTCCAATAAATGTTTTGTATTGTGTAATTTTATACATAAGGTGAGACGTAAACAAAATATTGAATTGAATTGTTTACATAAAAAGGGGGGGAGGGGGTAATACAATTGTTAATTGAATATCCTAATGCAGAAATAGTGTGATAAAGGATTTTTCACTCGTCTACAAATCCTTTAAATTGTGTGATGTATGGTTTCCAACCAAAAAAATTATAAGCATAACTTTTGGTGATAATTTATACCTATTAAAAGTTCTACGTAACAAAAAAAAACAAAAAACGTACCCTTTGCGAACGCCTAATTTGACTTTTACTATCGTTTTTTTTTCTGCTTCTGGCGCACACATAATTATAACATTACCGTAACAGAGAGAAAAAAAGAACAATTTGATCATCAATAATTAGAAATTTATATTTTCAATCATGATTAAAAGTAGTTTTATTTAAATAAAAAAAATATGCAGAACATCGGTTTATTAAATTTATTCATCAGACAAACCAAATATGTACGGTAACAATCCGATCGGTATTGTCTGAAAAATCGTCGTTGTTGGACTCTTCGCATGAAGAATTAATATCCTTTTCTTGGTTATTTTCCACACACAATTGCTCAAATTGATGAGGTCAATTGTCTTTATAGTTTGTCAGCAGAGACATATATATATATGTCTCTGTTGTCAGTAATCGGGAAAATTTCTGTCAATACCGTCCATAGTGTATCGACATCATCCAGTTAGAGACATATTCCCAGCTTGTAACCACTGACGTAAGCACGATCACGTGATCGTTATCTAATTAAAAATCATTCATTATGACAAGCGCTGGATTCTTTGACCAGAAAAATGCCGATAGAGCAGGTTTTGACCATCAAAATTGTACAAAACATGTTTTCAGACTAATATTTATTAATTTAATAAAAAAAAAAAATCAAAAAAATATCGTGTCACGTCTCCTTTAAATAGTACAGCACAGTCTAAATTGCTTTACTATAAGGAAAGTTTGTGTTTTATTTATACAATTCATAAGAGGATAAAAGGAATTTTGGTGTGTTAGATTAATCATTTCTTTAATTGTAGGGCCCACCAGGACCAGCTGGAGAAATAGGAGGTGAGGGAAGACCTGGACCAGCAGTAAGTATAGAAATGTTTACATTCCCATGTTTATATATTCAATATATATATATATAAAGTGCCTAGAAATTCAACCTAACAATGTAAGAGTAGAATTAATTCATTATTTCATCTCTGACTGGGGCTGGAACCTGTACTTATCTCACTTAGTCTCACTTTTACGGCAACACTGCCTAGCATTGCATAGACACCTTATCCCCTCCTCTAACTATAGCTGATAAAAATCATTCGTAGGTATTAAAGAAGGACGACTAATCACAATACACGAAGTATTTTTAAGTGTACAGGAATGATCATCTACTCATATCTTCTGTATAATTACAGGATGCTATTATATTTTTAGAAGCATACCATCACTATGAGTTTTTAATTAGATCTATCTGCCTATGTGTAGTGACAACTGCAAATTATACCTTATCCATCGGATATCTTATGATTAAGAAATACCAGGCATTACATATATATATATATCACTTCGCTTTGCCCGACCGTCAAAAGCGATAACTAGTCGCCCTGGAGTTCACAATAATCGCTTTCAGTCGCTTTCGCCATTGGCAATTTTCAATTTTTACCAAGTTAATGAAACAGGAATTTTTCATTTACAAGTTAAGAAATCCAAAGACATAAACGATTTATTTCTTTACAAAAGAGGAGAAATTTTTGACTTTACAGATTGATTGTATGTTATTTCATACAGACAACTTTTTAATACTTCTGATACTTGTTACTCGAGAGCGTAGGATAAATCAAAACATTCTGATTTTCGGCAAAATAAATTTGTTACTTCATAAGAACATGTTGAAAATTGCCTTTAGTTAATGTTCAATCCATTTATTGCATTAAAACGTCATATTCCTTAATTTCCAAATAGCTTGTCAAACATCATTTATTTTGTAAATTTTCTTCGTCTGCCATTGAAATAATTGTGTGAACTAAGGATCGGAGGCGGGATTGATCGGAACCAGATCAGATATGATCGAAATCCGCATTCTTACAATAATAACTACGGATGCACGAATAGCACTGCTGACAGAAGAATAATGATCCCAAAAGGGAAAATTACGCATTCCACACGCATTTACAGACTTTTGGTTAGATCTCCTTGCTTAATGAATATAATTCCATTTATAAGCATTGTTTCATTTTATTGATTTAAGTTGCTTAACTTTGTTAAATTTATATATCTTTTTAATGAGAAACAATAAATTTCATAAACATGATAAACAGAATAGTTTTTTAATTGAATTTTAATTGATATATTATACTTTCTTTTCCTTTTTGATACAAAAAAAAGTTCTTTTTAGTACTAGATATTTAGTTTGTGGTTTCTGACAAAAGGACCTATATAATTGCGCAACTAGAAATGATAAACTAAAACAACTGTTACTTTAATTGTTTACTTAGGTATAAATTGAACAATATAGAAAATAATGCTACACAAAGACAACAACATCTTAGATTACTGCAAGGAAATTCTTTATTATAGTCTACATGTTTTGCCACTTACGGTGGCGTCTTCAGGACAATTTAAACATAGAAAACAAATAATGAAGTACATAAAATGCGGTGCATATGGGGTTACAAAGGTTAACAAGACGTTACGTCACAATAATAGATTTGACGACATTAAAATAAAAGTAAAAGTAAAAGTTAATAATTAATTGCCAGTGTCTTTTCCAAAATGGACAACACCTCACTGGACATTCCGTACCATTCCAAAAGGCTTCACTCGGAAAGAGGTACTACTTCCAATTGCGTCTGGAATATTGTAAGATGTATGGTAGTCGCACATATAGAAAACAGATAAATAGGATACATATGGCCCTTTTTATTATCCGGATTTTCGAAGGAAATATAGGTTATTAAAATGGTGATGTATGGCGGCTGGGTGGGCCAAACAGTGTCAGCACAATAACATGAAAACGCTTCAACAAATTTTTTTCAAATTTAAATATGTTGTTTCCTGGGACTTAATGAAGGTCTAGTTAAATTTTCAAGATATTGGTGTATCTCCTTTGTGAGTTATTGCCATTTTTAATATCCAAAAGTGTAATTTTTAAATATTTTACTCTTGTTATCTTTTTTATGACTAAGCATAATGTCTTATCTCACAATAAAAATTGGAGTGACAGATTTATACGAAAATTATCTATTTTCTAAGTGGTAATGATTATAAGCTATATTATTAGACATTTTGAAGTTAATTACATTATTAATTATTAATTAGATATGGGTTATATCTTAGCATATAATATCATTGGAGTGACAGATTTATTTGAAAATTTTCTGTTTCCTGATAAGATCTGTAGGACTGTATATATAAAGTTTGAAATTTACTAATAGGACTGTATAAATGAAATTTGAAAGTTAATGTTCATTATTAGACATTTTGTAAATAATTAAGTCTCCCTAAACCATATATATTCTTACCCCCATCCCTTTTCAATTTGATAATGTGCTTTTATCTTGTAAACGGTTGAGATCCCCACCCCTAAACCATATATATTCTTGTATGGGACAATAAAACAAATCAAATAAAATTGAGGGGGAGTTCCCTGGGGTCACCCCCACCCCCCTTTTTTTGAAAACTTGTAAATGGTCAAAATCTCCACCCCGAAACCATATATATTCTTGTATGGGACAATAAAACAAATCAAATGAAATATAAGGTGAGTCCCCTGGGGTCACCCCCACCCCCTCCTGTTTGAGAACTTGTAAACGGTTGAGATCCCCACCCCTAAACCATATACATTCTTGTATGGGACAATAACACAAATCAAATGAAATATAGGGAAAGTCCATGGGGGTCACCCCCACCCCCTTTCTTTTTGAAAACTTGTAAACGGTCAAGATCCACACCCTGAAACTATATATATTCTTGTATGAGACAATGAAACAAATCAAATAAAAATAAAAGGCGAGTCCTCTGGGGTCACCCCCACCCCCTCCTGTTTGAGAACTTGTAAACAGTCAAGATCCCTACCCCTAAACCATATATATTCTTGTACAGGACAAAAAAACAAATCACATGAAATAAAGGGAGAGTAGACTGGCGATCACCCCTCCTTTTGAGAACTTGTAAACGG
This sequence comes from Mytilus coruscus, assembly GCA_017311375.1. Lineage (NCBI taxonomy): Eukaryota > Metazoa > Mollusca > Bivalvia > Mytilida > Mytilidae > Mytilus > Mytilus coruscus. Next base: position 118,745,988 of record CM029596.1, on the reverse strand, counting down.
TCGAGATCTCCACCCCTAAACCATATAAATTCCTGTTCGTAATTTCAAGAAGATTTGAATGACATACAGGGTCAATCCATAGGCATCACTTATGCATATCATAAACCAATTTGTACTGGACATTGCCCAATGTCAATCGACAATGGGAATGACGAATTATTGGAGTGTTGTTTGGGAGACTTCGTAACAGCATTCTGTTACAATTATTTCTTGTTACTGATAAGTTTTATAGATTTTGAAATGACATTGTATTAACGATAAATAAAATTTTGGATTTTTTTCTTCTTTTCTTTGGTAAATTGTTTGTAGACAGTAGAATTTTATGGCAAGTTTGTTTGTTATTTTGTAAAAACTAATTTTTCTGAATGCTATATATATTTTTTTTGTGATGAAGTAAACTCCTTTAAAAACTAAGCTTATATTGTCTATTAATAAACATATATTTAGATTTTTGGTTTTGGGCCCAGTTTTCAAGTTGCTCCAAATTGGGGTCCAAAATTAAACTGTGTTTGATTTCAACATAAATTGAATATATATAGGTTTCTTTGAAATGCTTAATCTAAACCTGTATTTCTTTTCATTATTAATAAGATAATACCACATTGAGATCCAAAGGTCCTAAATTACACTTTTGATTAATTTCATAAAAAAATTGAATTCTTTGGTTCTTTGATATGCTGATTCTAGCAATGTTTGAGTGTTAAATCATATCTAATTTTAGAGAACTTAGTCATCACTGGTTGTTGTTATTATATTATTGATTATAATTTGAAAAATTGCATCATATCTTATTTTAGAGAACTATTTATCCAGTTTGAGTTATTTCCCTTTGCACAGAAAATATTATGGATAAAATTAACCTGTGTTTCATTTCAACATAAATTAAATATATATAGGGTTCTTTCAAATGCTGAATCTAAACCTGTATTTAAATATTAGATTTTTGGGCCCAGTTTTCAAGTTGGTCCAAATCAGGGTCCAAAATTAAACACTGTTTGATTCAACAAAAAAATTATTTATGGGGTTCTTTGAAATGCTGAATCTAACCATGTATTGAGAGATTTTGGATTGAGGGCTCCTTTATCAAATTGGTCCACATTGAGGTCCAAAGGGTCTTTAATTAAACTTTTGTCTGATTTCATCAAAAATTGAATTCTTGGGGTTCTTTGATATGCTGATTCTAATATGTACTTAGATTTTTGATATTGGACCATAATAGGTATTTAAATGTCCAATTTCAAGTATTTCAGTTCTTAAACCACATTCATTTTGTGTCACAAACCTATGCTGTGTCAAATATTCAATCACAATCCAAATTCAGAGCTGTTTTAAGCTTAAATGTAGTGTCCATACTTGCTCAACTGTTCAGGATTCAACCTCTGCAGGAAAATCCGGTTTGCTGTCACTCTGACAGCCACTTGTTATAGTAAAAATCAAAAATCATTATAGCGCTGTGAGCCACTGAACAAGCACTTCTCTTTCAAATCTCACCACTTCTCCCTATTAGTTTCAAAAAGAGAAGTCACTTCTCCCTATGATTCTGAAGTAGTGTGAGCCCTGTGTATGACTGAGCTATTTTTAAACATAACGACTATTATTGTATTACATTTGATAAAAGAATTGACACTGGCAAATGCTATTTGTTTAGCTGAAATTTTTGTCTGCACAATTTTATAACATCCTCTTCCTTTATATTACCTCCTTATTTTAGGGAGCAACCATTTAACTTCAAAAGGGGGGTTATGGTTTTTTGTCTGAATACAAAATTTTTTTTTCTTTGAACATTTTTTTTTTAGTTTTTCGACACTATCAATCAAATTATTTTTTCAAAATTTAACACTATAAGGTATGGGGAAAATCTAGATTCAGAACTTTTTTTTTGTCATCTGCTTGACCACAATATTTTTTTTCATCAAATTGGGGATCAGAATATTTTTTTAGGAAAAAACCATAACCCCCCTTGAAGTTAAATGGTCTTTCCCTTAGTAGTGTTGTGCAAAGACTTTTATGTAGAAATATAAATAAATCTGATTCACTTTTTTTGAAAGCTTTTTGTCAAATAAAACTGTAACATTGTAAACCAAATGTTTTTAATGATTCATTTTAACGATGATTTGAAGAAAAAAAAATTCTTGAAGAAAATGACCCATAAGTCTTTACTTGGGACTTTGGGTACAGTTGTGCAGCTGGGATTTAAAAAAACTCCCCCCATTCATATATTGAATAATTGTGAAATCCCTACCTATACATATATTTCACAGCGAAATCATAACCCATTCATATATTTATCAGCTCAAATAGTAATAAGCTAAAAAAATTATGACCCATTGATATATCACAATTGGTCAATTACTACCTATTGATATATTTCCTTGGTAAAATTGCACCCCATTGATATATTTGACATATCAAAAAAGGGACCCATTCCAGCGGCACATATGTATATACCTTTATATAGGAAGAGACCCCCGTGGTAAAGAAGCATACATATTCAAGCTTTATGACTAATTGTGTGAATTACAATTATCATACAGGTCATGGTCTGATATAAACAATGCTATGTAATGGTTAGTTATATAACAAATAAACTTTTATTATTCTAGGGAGATACCGGACCCAGAGGATACCCAGGTGAGCCAGGAGGTCTTGGTGAACCGGTAAGTTTAAATAAAAAATGTGTGATGTAATATTATGATGAAAGCATCTAATGCAAAAATAATGTCAAATTTTTTCCCAATTTATAACTAATACATATTTAGAAAATTAAACACATAATTGAAACTTTGTTAAGTATGAAGTCTTCATTTAAAAAGTATCAATGCTATTGTATACTGTGGTTTCATTTATTTTTGTGGGTACAAATTTTCTCTGATGAAAGAAAAATTGTGTTTCGAGGATATTTGATTTCGTGGTTTTAAAAATGGCTGCATACAAGCCAATAGAAAATTGGTACTTCGATGAACATTTTTAAATTTGTGGTTCATCTGTTACCATAAAATCCATGAAAATTGGTATCCACGAATAATAATGAATCCACAGTATATAAACCTAGTTATTCATTCGGCTTCAATGCATTCTTGTTTAATTAAAGAACTGGATTCATAATTATTCGTCGGATACCAATTTTCATTGATTTTGTGGGAACAGGTAAACCACGAATTTGAATGTTCAAGGAATTACAAATTTTCTATAGGCTTGTATGCCAACGTTGGCAAAACTACGAAATTAAATATCCATGAAAATGTAAGTTTACCTCAATCCCTGAAAATTGGTACCGGTACCCACGAAAATAAATTAATCCACTGTATAACAATTTAATAAAATTAGATGATGATTATTTTTACATTACTGTCTTTCAGTAAAATTAGATTTTAAAGTAATTATATTTTGTATTCATAACAAGTAAAAAAAGAGCAAATGAGTTTCTTTTTTGTGGTCACTAGATAGTGTTTTCAGTAAGTCTATTTAATATTTATTTTTTATTAAAATGTCTGCATGTAAATATACATGGCAGGGATGGGGGGTGGGGGCTGCATACTTATTTGAAAGATTTCTATACTGTCAATTCAGAAGTTTTTGCAAGGTTTTTATTATTGCGAATAATGGGACTGGGTGATAATTGCAATAATAAGAACTCACATTCCGATGTCTGATACATATATCTGTATGCAGATTTTCCAAAATCACAATAATAAATCTCGCATTTTTGTCCTTTCTTAAAAAATGGCAATGATAAATGCATGCAATAATTTCTGAATTTACGGTATTTTGACTTTATAAAAAATTAACAATCAAAAGTATTAAAATAATTAATAATAACAATTTGAAGAAAGAATTGAACTGTTTTGTTGAGGAGAAAATATTTTTTATTAACGTAGGGACGTGATGGTTCTGATGGTGAACAAGGAGGTCCTGGAGAACCAGGACAACAGGGACCCGCAGGTGCCCCAGGATCCCCTGGCAGACCTGGTCAACCTGGACCACAAGGCCCACAAGGAAATACTGGATTTATGGGACCAGCTGGAAAGGTTGGAGCAAGGGTAAGTAACTGGTTTAATATCTAGTAATTTTGATAACATTTTTTTTTTAACCAAACAATGAGCTCTCAACTGTACTCAAGTATTATGCCCCTTTGTTATTGTAGAAATTGGGATTTTTTGGTTTTTGAAAAATAGTTAAAGTACCAATTAACAAAATCTCTTAAGATTTGAACATTTAATATATCATGATCCATAAAATACAGGTCAAGGTCAGTTTTGTAAAAAATGATGTCTTATTTTAAGAATAATCAAAGTTTAACACTGAGGTGTTGTTGTTTTAGGGAGACCGTGGAGAGACTGGACCACCCGGACCTGGAGGAAGAGATGGGGAATCTGGACCACCAGGTCAGAATGGACAAACTGGTGATCGAGGAAATCCTGGTCCAATAGTAAGTTTGATATTGTATTTGGAAGGTTGTGGCAGTAGAGACTAAATACTTTACAGTAATTAAAGAAAGTTATATGATTTATACACTTTAAATTATCTTTGCTATCTAACTTAAATACCAGAAATTGACAGGAACGTTGAATATATTGCAATATCACTTAAGATAAAGTTTACTTTGATATGAGAAGACATGAACATTTGAAAATGCCTTTCGGATATAAAAATTATCAACTCATGTTATTGTTTGTTTTACAGGGACCACAAGGTATTCAAGGACCTTCTGGACCACAGGGTGAGAGAGGTAACCCAGGATACCCTGGAGCCCAAGGTGAACCTGGACCAGGTGGTGAACAGGGACCCCAGGTAATTTTTATGTTTATGCACAGTCCAATTTTATTGGTTTACCTTTATCTTTGATGGTAAGATATTTTTCTCATGTTTCATTTGGACGGCAGTTATTGATTCGGTCACAATATGCACTTTGATAAAGTTTGTCAGGGCCCTTTGTGTCTTAGGATGTGGAAGACCCATGGAAGAGATCAGGGTTGTGTTCAATATCATAGCAGCTTGCTAACTGCTATATCCTAGATATCTATCTATGTTGAACGATATGCTAAATAGCTAGGCTATCCAAATGACGTCATTAATAATAATCTATCGGACGCCATTTTGGATTCTCTAGATAGCATGAATTTTTTAGGCTATCTAGATCTTTTAAGCAGCTAGGCTAGCTATATGTTCATAAGTCAAAATCTACATAGACCTAGGTAGCTGCTATGATATTGAATGAACCCCAGTTATCCTTTGTTTTTAGACTGTAATATTTACTTCTCCAGAACAAACAAAAAAAATGATTGAAATAGCAAAGTCATTTATTTTTTTATTAAATTTGGGTTACAGTTACCGGTAAATGGTTTCCCTGTAAAGGTGAAATTATATTCAGTAGAAAATATTTCTGCTTGAAAAGCAAAGAGAAAATTCAGGTGAATTGGTCATCTGACCTAAAAACTATAAAGGAATGTTTCAAGTTGTTAAACATGTTCTCTTTCAGAGGTGAGACTATCCTGACCAGACACATTGTTGTGGAGTTTATGGCATTCTTTGACTGTTTATGGTGTTGTAAATTTTTGAGATTTTGTAGGTCTTTACTTTAAAAGAATTTTTGATATGAACACTTTTCTGCTGAAGAGAAAGCCTGCCTTTAACTCCTGGATGTAACTTTCAAAATACAATTATCAGAAGTTATATTCATAATGAAGCCCAAATACAGTCGAACCTCATTGTGTAGAACTCGGTTGTGTCAAAAACTCAGATGAGTCGAAGTAATTTCTCGATCCCGGTTAAATTCCCATTTGATCATTGCATAATTACCTCTCATGAGTCGATCTCGGTTGATTCGAATACTTGGTTAAACCGAGTAAATTTTATAGTCCTGTCAATGTAAAATTAATGTAAATTGACCCCACTGACTGGTTCAAAAGTAAGAATTTTTGAAAGATGCAGATCTAATGATAAAAATTCAAATCAGATGTACTTCTTATGTAACCTAATCATTTTAAAAAGAGATTAAAGCTGAGTAAACATATTTTGTTTGTATAATAGTTAAAATGACATGTTTATGGTGACCGGTAATTAACACCTGTGTTGATCGTCCAAGCGGAATGTTTAGTGTGTGGAACATATTTCACCTGACATAAAATCCAAACCAATTTAAATGACCCAAGCCAAGATTGAATGAATCATTAGAATTAAAATTCATTAATACAATAAATAAAAGGATTAAGACACCCATGATAAATTCATAATAATTTAATGTTAAGCAGACTACCTCATCAGAGACTGTTCAGAACTTGTTTTGTTCCGCAAGTGATTTCATAATTTATAGCGACTGACCTTTGTAAATATTTGTGTATACTATTAATTTTATTTGTGAATGACTTGTATCAGTACTTGTGTGTTTAATTATTATGAAGGACCAAAACATATGGAAATTTGAATACACAATCAAAGTGTCATATCGAAAAAAGGCACACGTTTCAACGTATCTTGTTTACACAAATCTCACACCGTAATTCATGTATTCCAAATTTAAGACGACACACTCGACCTCGGATGAGTTGAACCTCAGATAAGTCGAATACTTTGGTCCAGTCCCTTTGACTTCAACATAACGAGGTTCGACTGTAATTTTATTCTTTTAAAGAAGCAAGATCAGAATATTCTAACATTTTACAGTAAATATGTTTTTGTAATTATATATTATAGGGTCCCCCAGGCCTTGCAGGAGATGATGGCAAAGATGGATACAGTGGACCACCTGGACCCCCAGGACCAATGGGACAAAATGGAATGACAGGACCCCCTGGTGAACCTGTAAGTTAGCAGGTTGCAGTTATTCTAATTTCTAAATACATGTATTAATCTGAAAATAGGGGATTTATTCTTTTCTTAAATGAATTAAAAAATAATGCAAATTGGACAGTTAAATATCTGGTTGTCAGAATATTTTTTTTAATTGATTCTGATTTCTTATATTTTCTATATCTACAGCACAAACATTAGCTTTGCTATTTCATTTCAAAGCAGAATTTATAAAGTGCAAATAAATTTACTAAAAGAGTTGAACTTCAAAAAATAACCAAGGAGAAGTAAGAATCAAAGATGTTGTTAAACCTTGTAAGTTTAGACTAGTTTTACTAACTGTGACTTTGAGATGAAGAGCAGTAATAAAAGCATTATTCCTTAGCTATTTGTGTGTTTTCTGCTGTGCATGTACTGATTTTGTGTCATGGATGGATACCAATATCCTTTGTTTTTCTATTACTCAAGTTTGTCTTTTATGCTGAATTTTATTTTTTCTGATAGGGAACTCCTGGATTAAATGGCATGTCTGGAGCTCCTGGACGCCAAGGAGACAAGGGAGGAAGAGGAATATCGGGATCTCCTGGATTACAGGGACCCCCCGGACCTCAGGTAATTTGATGGGGTTACAAGCCCCTTATTACATACTACCAAATTGATTGGATAAAAAACCATACAAACACTTAATATTTTATTTACATTTTTACATATGGAGAATTGCAATAATAAATGTGCAAAATTTGTTTAATATCCTTCATGTAAAAAAATCTCATTGCTGTCAATCTAGTGTTGAAATGAAATGTTTCATCATCTAAAAGATTAGGACATTTAATCAAGTGTATATTTGTTGATATTTTTAGGGCCCATCAGGACCATTGGGAAATGATGGACCACAGGGAGAACGTGGTGAGAGGGTAAGTTGTTTCTTAGTTTAATCTAATTATTACTTTTATGTATATGACTTTTGACGATTTATTTCATAATGGCCTCTATGTGACCCCTGTGATTTCAATGTTTTTTTCTGTGTGTTTTGTCACAGTAACAAGATCCACATCAACTTTTAATATTTCATATCTTTAATTTCACTGCAACTCCAAACATGAATTGAATAAAACTTGTAGACATTTCATAATCTTAATACATGTATAGTGTATCTTTTTAAATGTATTCAATTATATTACAATGTAGTTTGTTCATTTGTATTTTGGTTTCATTTTCAGTGAAAAATGTTATTTTATTTTTAAGGGACAACCAGGTGAATCAGGAATTCCTGGAGCCCCAGGACAACAAGGTTCAACGGTAAGTTCTCTAAAATGATTATTAACAAAGTCCCATGACATTTAAAAAAGGTTCAATGGAAGGTTCTCTAAAAATATTAGATGTGTATAACCAGTCAACCAATAAATGAACAAATTTGAAACCATTGTACAAATTTATAGCCTGGGATCTGATCAAAATGAACTAAGGGAGCTACCATTTGATTTTTATGGGGGGGGGGCTAGGATGAAAATTTTTGTCGTGCATTTTTTTTTAGTTGTAATCTCTGTCCTGCCTTTCTATTTTTCACTCTATTCGGTCCTGCCTTTTTTTTTTAAAGTTTATCCTAACTTTTTTTTACTTAAATTGTCATCCTGACTTTTTTTTTTTGCAAGTGTCTCATCCTGCCTTTTTTTTTACTCAAAACTCCTGTCCTACCTATTTTTTTCAAATTTCATCCTAGCCCCCCATATAAATCAAATGGTAGCTCCCTAAATTCTAATCTGGCCAAAAGAATATAAAGGGGACATTTTACAAGTACTCTGATATTGGTAAGCTCTAAAATGTGACTCACTGCATCACCAATCTATATCTATATGTTGGAATATGTGTTTTCATTTACTCGAAATCAAGTGTTGGGGTATGAATAGGTGAGCTGTAACTAGGACTTCATCCTTTTTCAAATGAGAGGGTTAGCTAGCTATTAAACTATGTTTAACCCACCATTTTCTAAATAGGAAATGTCTGAATCAAGATAGGAATATGACAGGTTTTTCCATTCGTTTGATGTGTTTGAGCTTTTGATTTTGCTTTTAAAAGGACTTTCCGTTTTGAATTTTGGAGTTTGGTAATTTTATTATTTTACTCTTTTCATATCGTACCACATTAGAAATCTGCCTTTGCGATTTCAAAATAATTTGATTTTGTAAAAGTTCAGATGCTAATTAATTTTCTTTATGGATATAATATTTCATTAAAATAATTGCCATTGATATTATATTTGTTATGTAGGGACCATCTGGACCAGCTGGTGCCACTGGAGAGACTGGGCGAGCAGGATCAAAGGTAAATTTTGTAATTTTTATCTGACGAGTCTAGACTCTTTCGTTGTTAAATGCTAGTATACAGTCAGACCTTGTTGCGTTGAAAACTTGGATAACTTTAGGTATTTTGTCAGACGTGTTAAAATTTCTGATTGTTTAATACAATTCTAACTGATGAGTGAAACTCGGTTGATATGAAATCTCAGTTTACATGGCAATGATGATGAAAAAATAAAAGAAATTATCCCTGATGTCTGGACGTTTAAAGATCTAGCTTATTCATTTTAGCATAGTTAAAAAAAGAACTAATCTATTCATTCTATCTTAATACCAAAAAAGATCAAATCTATTCATTTTATAATATCACTATACAAAAATAATCAAGTCTCTTCATTTTATCATAATAGAAAATGTGTTTTTGTGGATGTTGAAAATGGGATATATAAATTTCAATTTAAAACCATTGAAAATGGAACTATGATAATACTTTAATAATGTATATTTTAGGGAGACAAAGGATGGCCAGGTATGCCAGGAGGACAAGGACTTCCTGGACCTCAGGTGAGTTGCAGATAAGGGTCTTTATGATAAAACATTTGGTACAAAAATGATAGTATATAGGCCAAGGGGAAATTTTATCAAAGAAACATTGAAGAAATAAATGTTTAAGTTACTTAAATTGAGCGAATAACTTTTTAACCTCTTCAAAGAATTATTTTTCTAGTTCAATTTAACTAGACTATTCACTGACCAACAGACTGATATCATCAAAATCTTGATTAACTTTTGAGATAGATTTCAAGTTTAAATGTTTGTTGATGAAAAATATTTAAATTTTTTTTGTGAATTTAGGGACCTGGAGGAGAAATTGGTACAAGTGGACCACCCGGACCCCCCGGACCATCTGTAAGTTTTGTTAAAACATGGTTAAAGCATCTAAAGATGCATATTTCAACTTTCTTATACCATAAAGTAAATTTGGGTTTTATAAATAGTGTGAATTGGATATATTGTTTTATATGAACTCAAGTTATTTAATTTCAATACAATAATTAATGACTAATTCATAGACTTTTTACAAAAAAAAACTAAATTTTGTAATATTAAATCAGTCTGATGTATATAGATACAATTTGTTTTAGGGAAGCCCAGGATCTCGTGGAAACCCAGGAAGAGATGGAGAACCTGGACCAGCTGGTCAACCAGGACCACCTGTAAGTAGTTTTGGATTCAATATGACTAGTTACTTTTGTATATGAAACTTAAAAGAATCAAATTTTACTAGATCAATTCTAATATTGTTTATATGTTTATAACATTAAGATGTTATCATCTTTGTATAGTTAGAATGCATGAATGATGTTAAAAAGTTTCCCCATGGAATAATTTCCTTTTTTTTTAGAGATGCAAGAAATATATTATTTAGTATTTATTGTTTAAGCCACAATTGTTAAACAAATTAACTCGATAATTGTAATGTATCTGTAATGTATTTGTTTATGGTTGTTGGTTGTTTAAAATCCAGTGGCAAATATTTCATGCATGTTCAGGATGAGGTAATGTGTCAGATCTTAAATAAATCTGTAATTTATTAGAGATTTGATTATCAATCAGCTTCGTTTGAAATTTTCAGGGAGGCAGAGGACCACAGGGAGATGATGGATTGACTGTGAGTACCATTTAAAGGAATATTTTTTGCATGCATTCATTATTGTGATTATTTATGGAGATTTCAGAAAAATTCAAATTGCAACCTATTTTGGGGCTATTATTGCAATAATAAAATCAATGCAAAAAGATCTGAATATTTGTATATAAATTTAAGCTTTAGTACTTTGGACATTTGTTATGAATTAACAGTGCTGAGATGGATTATTCTCCTACATGTTGCAGTTATTGTTGTTGGAATTATATATTACATATAGAAAATAATTACCAATGAGAAACTATCGACCACAGACCAAATGACAAAGATTGAAGCAACTATAGAATAATGTACAGCCTTCAACAATTAAAGCCATATTTCTAAGACTTAATAATCTTATTTCATGCCTATTATTTTTCTAACATAGGATATTATCACCTCAAATATAGGTTGCTGTAACCTTATTTTCTTAGCAATTGTAACTTTTTGAACTGACAGTTGCCTAGCAGTGGCTCTAGAACCAGCCATTTTCTTAGCAGTTGTTCCTTTTTGAAATGACAGTTGCCTAGCAGTGGCACTAGAACCAGCCATTTTCTTAGCAATTGTAACATTTTGAAATGATAGTTGTCTAGCAGTGGCACTAGAACTAGCCATTTTCTTAGCAGTTGTACCTTTTTGAAATGACAGTTGTCTAGCTGTGGCACAAGAACTAGCCATTTTCTTAGCAGTTGTATCTTTTTGAAATGACAGTTGTCTAGCAGTGGCACTAGAAACCAGCCATTTTCTTAGTAATTGTAACTTTTTGAACTGACAGCTGCCTAGCAGTGGCACTAGAACCAGCCATTTTCTTAGCAATTGTACCTTTTTGAACTGACAGTTGCCTGGCAGTGTCACAAGAACCAGCAATTTTCTTAGCAGTTGTACCTTTTTGAACCAACAGTTGCCTAGCAGTGGCATTGACTCAATGGCAAAATTGTGTATGTGACAGAAGTTTCTTGGAAAACCTACGTCAAGTGTGCCTGATATTTTAAGGTTTAGAATGTCAAATACAGGAGAAATTTTGGAGCAGTAAAACCAAAAAAGGTTTAAAAAGAACAGCCAGATATTGTAAAAATAGAAAACTTTAAAGACTAAAAATTGAAATACTAAATGAAGTTCCCTGTTTCACTGTTCTGATGATAGTGTTGTTATTGTCTTTTGATATGGCTCTTTTTTTTTATTTCAGGGACCAGCTGGACCCCCAGGACCAGCAGGACCTCCCGGACCACCTGTAAGTTTTATATATTATTATAATATTATAATTGTGGCTGTACGTTTTGGAAAATTTTCAAATATGAGGTAAAAAATATATAATTTTAGTATGGTAAATACGATCATTGAATGTTGGAAAAAAAGATACCAGGCTTGTAATTTTGTTCACCAGATGCATGTTTTGTCTACAAAAGACCTGTCAGTGATGCTAGAATTCAAAAAGTGGTAACAAAGAAAGAAGTTGGAAGCTATCTTGAACAGGATAATGTTATTCATTTCATGCAATCTTTATAATTGACAGGGTTATGCACCTGTTTGGCCATCACAACCAAACTATGGAGGAGGAGGTAACAACAAGGGACCAGATCCAATGTATGTAAGTAAACATATTTTTTTTTTTTCTTTTTATCCTGATGACAGTGTCCTAGGCACTGAAACATGTCGATCTCATTAAATTACTACAGCAATCCCTAAAGTGCTTTTGTTATAACAGTCATCAAACTTTAAAATAATTAAAAAAATTATAGAAATGAATTGAATTTGTAGTAGAAAATATATAGTTTTTATAGATTATTACCTTTAACATCATTTAAGAAATTATAATTCTAATACAATTCGTTTGTAACGATCATTTTCATTGGACGTTAACAAATATTTTGAAGGGTTAGATTCCACGTTCTACCGGTCCGTAACTAAGAAAGCCACCATTTTGAATTCCGATTTTTTTTTTTATGTAATTTCTCAAAAAATAAACAAGAAAGTCACATTTTGTGCCTCAACATTTTCTTTTTGTCAAAATTGAATCCATTCAGAAGCGTACGAAAAGTATATGTTTGACACCGGGAGTATACATATGACATCACATTGTTTAGATACCAAAGACCATGCAACAGTTTCGCGGACTTTTTCATTTAAGGCATTTTTAAGCCAAAGTATTTATCAAATGGAATTTATTTTAATATGTGGCATTAGAATGGAGATAGCTGTATTGTATTTTAAGCTTGGCCTTCGTAAAACTTGCTTTTACCGTCGCTAGGTAAACTCAATTTGCGACAGTAAAATCTACGTTTTACGAAGGCCAAGCTTAAAATACAATACAGTTATCTCCTAAGTTGACAACAGTAAATATAAGTTTTCAAATAATAATAAAGGGTTTTACTTTTTTTTTTTATTAAGAGAAGGGAAATATATTGATGATTGATCATTTTATAGATTTGTTTGTACTCGCAAAAGATAACGAATTTACATTTTAAAAGATTGATAGATGAAAGAAGTAAAGTGATATCAAACTATCTAACAATGTTGAAATTCTTGTTTTTAAATTCAGTACGGTGACGATCCAAAGACCACTCCAGAAGTAAACGAGGATTTGTCTAGAATTCAAGAGGCCCTCCTGCGTACCAAAAAACCAAATGGCAAGAAACATAATCCAGGTGTAACCTGCAAAGATATTCTTCTCCAGAATCCAGACTCTGAAGATGGTAGGTTAACTACTGTATATTCATAAAATTGCATACATTTGGCAGAGTTGTCAAGTCAAAACTGGAGATTTGAAAATTTTCAACTGGAGTTTGGGTTTCATTACTAGAGATTTTTAATGTTTTTGACCATGAGTGTTTTTTTATCAAGTAGGAATTCCTTATGAAAAACTTTTTATGGTTCCTAATTAAGTTCTCAATTCATGAGATTATATTTACTATCATTAATTTTACAATGAAAAGATGTACAAAAAATTACATGACACAAGATTCTACAATGACTAAATATAATTTAAATATTACATAAAAAGCATAAATAATCTTTTTTTGTAGTACTTTATAAGGAAAATTGCCTTTATTGTGGAAAATGCATGCCGGGAATCTGCAACATATATTTGTGCTGATATACATGTGGGATTTGTAAATGATGAAAATTAAGATGTTTATTGTGTAGAAGGAATAAATTTTTTACACTTTTCATATTTTTTATTTTATTAAGGATGGTATTATATTGATCCAAATGGTGGAACTTTCATTGATGCTGTTGAAGTTTACTGTAGGATGAAATTAGATGGAGAAACATGTATTCCAGCTGCGCCTAAAACAGTTAGTTCTTTTTCAACCTTCACAACACTGGTTATATGGCAAAGAATCTTTAGATACAAAAACACATGAATGATAACAGTTGGATGGGGTCAGAAAGAGTTGATATATAACATCTTAAAATAATACATGAATATATCATAAAAAAATGTGGTATGATTACCAATGAGTCAAGTATCCAACAGAGGCCAAATGATGTGAATTTAACAATTATAGGTCACTGTACGGTCTTCAACAATGAGCAAATCCCGCATAGTCAGCTTTAAAAGGCCCCGACATGAAAAACCAGAAACAATTAAAAAAAAAAAAAAAACAACAGTCTGATTTATGACAAAACAACGAATATATAAATGACAGCAACCACTGAACACCACTGAATTTTAGGTTTCTGACTAGAGACAGGCACATAAAGAATGTGGCAAGGTTTAATATGTTTGTAAGTGCTCATCCCCCTTCTATTTCCTGGGACAGTGGTGTAACAGCACAACATAAGGACAGAATAAAATCAGTTGGAAATGGCTTGACTCATCAGATTGGCACAAAGCACAAAAAACAACTAACATACAAACAAAAGGAACAAAGTATCAATCTAAGATTACTAGCGGTTACTAGAAGCTATTTCAAATTCAGTAACAACTGATAAATTATTCATGGTCTCCCAGACTAAAGTATTGTAGTTCCTATTTGAAATCAAAATAATCCAGAAAAAATGTCCACTTAAAAAATAAGATAAATCACCTAATAGTATGATATTAGAGAGGAAAACAATTATTTTGACAAATTGATATACTAATATCTTTACTAAAATCTGCTGGCTTATGGAAAATTTTACAAATGTTTGGGACTGTCATATATGATATACATTTGTAGTGCAGCTTTCATTGTGTTTTCCCTGGTAATTTAAAAATTGCTTTTATTTTTAGTTCGAAGAACAAAGGTGGACCAAAGAGACAAGAGCTCAATGGTTTGGAGGTGATATTCTAGGAAGTTCAGAGGTCAGTATTACAGATTATCAAATTTCTGAAATACTATAACAGGCCTCTCTTGTAAAATTTAAAAGAATCATGAATATTTAGAATAAATTTTAAAATCTTATACAAAAACAATCCTATTGACTCATAGCATTCTTCTGTGTGTAATTGTGTGTGTGTGTGTGTGAGGGGGAGGGGGGCATCAGAATTGTTTTTGCTCTAAACAACAATATTTTCAATAACATACAGAGGAACCAAAAATAGTTTTTCTGAAACACATTTTCTCCCAAGAAATTTGGAAATTTGAATCATAATTTGAGTTTTAAAAAACATCCACCAACAATATCAATTGTCAGTGGTTACCAGATACATCATGTCTAATGATATTTACAGTAATTATTTTTTACTGATATTTTTTTTAGTATATTGATAAAATCACAAACATGATATTCTGTTTATATTTGACAGTTTACCTATAAAATAGAAGCTATACAAATGAAGATGCTTCAGATGCACAGCTCAAGTGCACAACAGAGAATAACATACAAATGTTTGAACTCAGATCCTAAAGGTGCTGTTCTTATGTCCAGTGATTTTGATAAATTAGAAACAACAGATAAAAAGCAGGATAGAACTTTATCAGCAAGAGTAGATACCTTTGGTAATTGCCAGGTAAGTTCTCAAAATGTTTTTTAAATACTCTAAATTCAGAAATTATTGGGAGGTTTTTATTAATGCGAATAATGTGAATCTGTGAGTGTCACAATAACAAGAAATTGCATTCTTATATATGTTTCATATATCTTGATGCAGCTTTTCCTGAAATCGCAATAATTAATCTTGCAAATTTGTCCATTCTTCAAAAATCGCAAAAATAAATGCATGCAATAATTTCTAAATTTACAATACATACTTCTAGTTTTATTTTATTTTGCAATTATTCATAAAATATATAAAAATAAGGAGTTGTAGTACGATTGCCAACGAGACAACTTTTGTCAGAGTTCAAATGACGTGGATATAAGCAATTAAGTATACTTGCTGTAGACGTATTGCGATATGAGTCCTTATCTCTTTTGGGTTGAAATATAAACTTAATGATATTTGCTGTTATAATGGGAAGTCTTTCATTCGTACTCATAATGTTGTGTTTAATTTAAATTAGTATACCTTCTACTTATAAGATAGATCATATCATTTCTCTTTATAATTTCAGAAAAATAACCAATGGGGAGAGATGGTCTTTGATATAAAATCTGAAAGATCAGAAGTGCTACCTATTTTGGACATAAAACTCAAAGATGTTGGACTAGAAAATCAAGAATTTGCTTTAAGCATAGGAGAAGTGTGTTTTAACACATAATAAATGACAAAATACAATTTTATAGTTTAATGAATTGGCTTGAAGTCATGGCAGTAATATTTATATGGCAACTTGAAATCATGGCAATGTATAAAGCAAAAGAAAGAAATCATGGCAGAAGTGAAATGTGCACTGGTCCCTTGATCTTGGTTAAGGTTAGGAGACCAGTAAGAATATACATAAAGATCATTTATGAATGGGACCATAACATAATCATTGAAGTGTTTTCCCGAAGCTCTTTCATTACTTGTATAAATCATGGCACAGATAAAAAGTAATGGAAGATTTTCTGAGACACCATTAATGTATAATTTGTAAAAATCATGGCAAATATTTATTTTTGTTCAAATTCCATCATGGCAACTTGATAATGTGGATTACATTGCAGATATTGTGATGTGATGATTGTATGTTGGCTTCCCTTTCAATTCCGTCCAAATGTGTATGTGAGGGAGAGAGAAAAAGATTTTTTAAGTAAATGTGTGCAATATCTTATTTTATAAAATTAAATTGTATTTTAGATTGTTTGTATGTATAAGTCTTTCTCATTATGTAATATTGTTTTTACATATAGGAAACTGGACACAACTTAAAAGCTCATATTTTATGATGAAAAATCAGTTATGCATTAGAACTATAACAGTCTGGATTCTGAAAATTTCATAAATACATAAGAACTGTGAGTTAAATGTGAATTTTTTTATATGATTATATATTGTTTTATATTATATAAAACAGGAACGTTCTCTCAAGGAACTAATTTTTTTATATGTTTACAGCATCATTTTATTGCTTCATTGATAATACAGTCTATGGAATAAAATTTCATAAAATTATTTGTATATTTCTTTCATATAACAGAAGTTAAAAATTTACTGCTATTATTAAAATAAGATGTGGTATGATTGTTAATGAGACAACTCTCCACCAGAGACCAAATGACATAGAAGAAAACATCTATAGGTCACTATCTGGCCTTCAACACATAGCAAGCTATAAAAGGCCCCAAAATGACAAATGTAAAACAATTCAAACGAGAAAAATTAGAGCTTGATTTATGTACAAAGCAGTAAAAGATAAAAAAAAAATAGTTTATTACAGTGACAGAAAATCTTAAATTTGCAGACTTTCTGAGTGGATTACTTATACCCACCATTTTAGATATAATCACTATCACTTATAGATTGATACCACTGCTGGTAGACTAAATCTATACTTATAGATTGATACCACTGCTGGTAGACTAAATCTATACTTATAGATTGATACCACTGCTGGTAGACTAAATCTATACTTATAGATTGATACCACTGCTGGTAGACTAAATCTATACCACTGCTGGTTGACTTTTCTTTCAGGGGGGGGTGTCATCTAGCCCACAGTAATTGCTTTTAAACCTATCAGATTTAACATACCGGTACTAATACATTTTGTAAATGGAAATTCAATAATAATAAGAGTCCATCTCCCACTGTCATGTTGGCCTTTGGGACAAATAGCTTTAATATTTCAAGGCTTTTATGCCGTGCCCAAAAAAGTAGCAGGGCAATATGTTGTTGTGTTCGTTCATCTGTAAGTCAATCAGTTCATCTGCCTGTACTGTATCAGTTCAAAGTTAGGATAAAAGAAGGGAAGTTTTGGTTTAAGGTCATTTTCCATGAAATTGTGGTCACATCAAGTTGAAACATAGAATCTAATACACATATATAAAATTAAGGAGATGTGGTATCATTGCCAATGAGACAACTTTCCACCAGAGTTCAAATGAAATGGATGTAAGCAACTATAGGCAACCGTATGGCTTTCAAAAATGAGAAAAACCAATACTGTATAGTCTGTTATAATGTGAGCTTTTCAAAATGTAAGCCAAACAAGGTTTTGACCCAGATAATTGGTTTTTTTGGCTTTTTTGTTGGTCATGAGCATAGCTTTTTCAGAACTCAATTTTGAATGAGGTATACAGTAAACTCAATTTCGTCTTTCCTCAGATTGTATCATTAACACACAAGTTTATTAGAAAAAAAAAGTGTATTGGTTTAGAAGATCGTGAAAAAACAGTCTGGAATTGTTTAAAAGAAATAAGTAAAAATATGGATTGGTTTTGAAGAAATGAGGATTTAAAAATGTTTCCTCTTACAATATTTCTTTTATGTTTGGTCACATCAACTTGAATCTTGGTACACATGTTCATTCTTATGTGAATTTTAAAATATTCACCAAATAAGGGTTTAGACTCAGCCATACGGCTTATTGAACACGAAATTCAGATAGTGTGACTGGGGAATGATGTTCTATAGACACATATTCTTGTTTTCCATGAAAAAGAGCATGTTCTGTATATCTCTATGCAGTAACAGACAAAAACCAAAAGACATGCAAGTTTGTTCAATTTTTATGCTTTTAGTTTAAGTTCAAAATACCTGAATTTTGTACAAAATCTTTCTACAATTTTTAACATTGCACATAATAGTGTATCAAACCTTAATACAGTAAAGTATTTTTTTCACAATAGGGTTAAAAATGTGGGATTGGCTGTGTAATATAAACATGACTACATGACCAAAGGGCTAGTTTGAGCATGTATCATTAAATGTGTCCTATGTAGATCTGTCAATAATTTATCATGGACTTTTAAAACAATCACATGATTCTTGCCAACCAATTATGAAGCCGCTTTGTCACTATAGCTATTGTTTAGCTGAAATCAGGGTAAAATTTATTTTCTTTGTTATTTCTTTTAAGCAAATGTCAAGCTTTTACAAGAGACATATATACATATATATATGTCTCTGCTTTTACCAAACGTAGCTTGAGAATGTCCGTTTAACAGAAAAAAAAATCCTAGTGATTTGTATGCCTGAACGTCAAAAGTCAGAGTTACAATACCTATAAATATACTGTAATTTTGTGAACAATTTTATTCCAGACCATGTCTTAGGGAGCTACCATTTGATTTTTATGGGGGGGCTAGGATGAAATTTGAAAAAAAATAGGCAGGACAGGAGTTTTGAGTAAAAAAAAAGGCAGGATAAGACACTTGCAAAAAAAAAAAGTCAGGATGACAATTTAGGTAAGAAAGTCGGGATAAACTTTAAAAAAAAAAGGCAGGACCGAATAGAGGACAGAGATTACAACTAAAAAAAAATGCAGGACAAAATTTTTCATCCTAGCCCCCCCATAAAAATCAAATGGTAGCTCCCTTATGACCTTTGATATTTACCAATCTTTGGTGGATAATGTACCTTGGAGTGAAAAAGATCCCTATCGATTTTGAGGACATAAGGTCTAAGGTCAAGTCACAGCCGCAATTGATAGACTGGGCAATTTTTTGTTTCCAGGTTTGGGCAATTATTTTGTTTCCAGGTGATATAAAAAAATAATTTGATAAAATCTATTCCTTTGAGAGTGCAGAAAATGTTAAAAATAATGCGACATTAAAGAGAAGGAACAAAGACTGGTCTGCTTGAACTTGAAGTTCAGCGGACTGTTTCCTTGTGAACTATCACGTTAAAAATCCGACTCAGCGTGTTTGTGTAGTTCAACGCATGGTTATCGGGATCGGAACAACTTCAAGCAGATTTATGGCGTACGGAAAGGGTCAAAAGTAAATTATTTTGCGTATGCTACATTTAATACAGCATATGCTATATAAACTACAGCTTAAGCTATAATTTATGTACCCTATGCTGCAATTAATGCCGCTTAGGCTATAATATATAGCATATGCTATAATTTATACAGCATATGCTATAATTTATACAGCCTATGCTATATTAAATGCAGCCTATGCGGTAATAAATAGCATATGCTGCTTAAGCGCCCAGTTGACGTACCATAAGGTTCAAAAGTAAATATAGATTACGCTATAATTGTTGAAACATGTACATTATTTACATTTAAGTTCTAACTGTCCCGAAAGGGTCAAAGTAAATGCTGCATAAGCTGTATTGTACCATATGGTTATAAGGTGGGGTTACTGTCAATCACAAACCATGCTATTATATATTTACTGTCAATCACTCTTCATCTTTGAAGGCTTCACAAATTACACCAATCAGAACCTTATTTTGTTTAGGGTGTGTGAAAATTCAGAGATTAAAGTTATTGATAGTCGAGTTCAGAGAGTTAATGAAATATTCGGAATATTTACACATCTTAGAATTATATTTAAGAAAGAAAGAATAGGTTTGACTTTGCTACTAAATCCCTCAACATACAAGGCAAACAACCAATGTTACTATGTCTGGGTTTTTTATAGCACAGTTTAGCGAAATGTGTGTTCGTTATAAGTTTTACAATAGTTCGCAATATTCAAGTATTTATAAGAAACGATGAAATATTAAACTTGCCGAAGTCATGCATTAATTTATAAATATAAATAAAAGTATTTAAAAAAAAAAAGTTTTATGAACACATCCTCTTCGTATCCTTACAAATTTAAATAAAAATAGTAGAAAGGAACACGAAGCAATTTCCGTAAAGTGACCTACTTGTTTTCCTATTTCGCTAAAATGGGATGTACAACCGATTTGCTAAAATGTCCCAAAATCTTTTGTACATGAGGTATCCCATGGAACCATAACTCCCAAAATCAATCCCAGCCTTCCTTTTGTGGTTATATACCTTGTGCTCTATTAACTTATACTAAAGTTATTGTCCGGAAACCATATACGACACTGACGATGACGACGTGATACCAATATACGACCGCAAAATAAAATTTGTCTACATGAATTAAATACTTTGCTTAAAGCGGAGCGAAAGATACCAGAGGGACATTCAAACTCGAAAATCTGAAATAAAGTGACAACGCCATGGCTAAGTCGAGCGATAGGTTTTACAACAACAAGTCTCAGATATGATCAAAACATTAGTAAACTAATGAGACGCCAATTGTGGAAATATGTATATGATAACTAGTAATTTTATTTCTATATATCTGGTTTTTTTATTGCTTTTGCAATTTACAAAATTATTTTTTCGTCAGATATTTTAGATTTAACAAAATTCCACTGGGAACACCCAGGAGTGTTCTGATACCAATACTTTATCAATAGAACCACACACTTTGTCTCTTTGATGCTCTAATGCTGTAAATTTTGCATTATGTGTGGCACTGTGCAACACTAACTTGGCATTTGGCTGAGTTTGACGTCACAGATTTGACCAATATCTGTGATGTAGTAATTAAATATAGACAAAGCTCCGCCTCTGTCCAGACAGTCTAAGATAAGAGAATAACAGGATTGACCAGCTGCATATAATCAATATTTAACATCATTATTCTCACTATAAAGAATAATTTTCATTTGTATTTTAAAAGAAATATACTATTACTGAAATTAGCTAGAACATTAAAATTGTGAATCAAAAGACATGTTCATAAAGATCCAAGACCATCCACTTCTTTAAAAGACACTCCACATGATTTTGAGTTTTATGGAATTGAAAATTTCACATAAACTTAAAATTGGTTAAAATGCCTAAAACTGTATTTAAATGTAGAAGACCAAAATAGAAGAAATTTATACAGGCAGTTAGAGGCTTTCAAAGATACTTTCACTCTTTTCCATATTTTTTTCATTTTGTAGATTTCTTCCTTTAGATTTTTTCTTTTCTTTTCTCTGTTTATTAACATGTTATATAAATTACTTTTGTTGCAATACAATGAGATAAGACCACAATATTTATCTTGTGGTCAGGGATTAACAGCTGGACACTGGTATCAACAGATGATTGACATATTAGCCTCCCAAATGCCTATATATTAAGATTAATTACCATGTGCTTTTATTTACATAAGTTCATTATCAATTTACTCCCTGTTGTGATATGATAATGACTTTGGATTTTACAAACTGTGCAGAATAATACTTAATTCAAAATTATGTGATAAAAATATCTTCAAAAATCATTGTCAGACTGTAGTGCTACCTTAATTTCTAAATCCATGCCCAACAGCCCCATCCTATGTTAATGTATAACGATGTATAGAGTGTAATCTGTATGAAATATAAGAGATGGAAGGAGCCTTTAAACAATTTAAATCCTGACTTACTATTCACTTAAAATTTCAAGGAATAAGAAAAAGCAAATGATAATTTGTCTATATTTAATTTTATCAAACAAAGGATCGTTGAATTATTGTTATTCCCTAAAATCATAGAATAATTATTAAAATGTTCAGTGATTATATAAAATCACTGGTCATTTTCAGGGATTATATATAATTACGAATGATTTTAGTGATTCTACATAATCCCTGAAAAATCAGGGATTCTTCATAATCCCTAATTATACAAATTCACTGTAACATATATATATATATGTCTGCCACTGTAAATTATACATTGTCCATCGGATTTTATGATTCTAGTAAGAAATACCAGCCTTTAGAATATTAAAAAGTGCCGAGGATGAAACCTGTATATATTATAGTCTGAAATAAAGTTTATGGTATCTTATCTTTGGTTTGAATTTAATTTATTTATTGATGCACACAGTTGTATCCCCAAAAGGTTTGATAGCATACAGTACATTTATCAATACAACAAATATAAAACAACACAAAATACAATTATACATAACAGTTTTGACATTTCAATATTATACCCAAAAAAACGCTATAATGAATGTCAAATTGTATCAAAGAATATGGCATTGCAGATGAACAATACGTCTTATAAAAATATGTACAATTTTTTTTTTTTTTTTATATTTAAATGTAATAGAGACATATATTTTGTAATAGTCAAAGAATTCGTGATCGATATTCAAAGTTTGTATTTGTCAGCATTGACGGTGACCAGTTTCATCTGTAACGAATAGACATTATATCTTCCGATGTTCAGACAGTTTTAAATCGATACAAATTGACCATGATAATTGGTAAACTGATTTTCAACATTCCTCGGTTCTCTCTTGGCTGTTGTAAAGAGGAAAGCAATGTGAAATAGAACAACAAGATGGTAACACAGTGGTAACATCGATTCATCAAACTGGATGTAGTTATATTGTCACTGCCATAAAATGTTGTGCCATTGTAAGACAAAGAACATGATTGATTAGCAACAGAAAAGCAGGCAGAAAAGATGCAAATTACCGACATCTGACTACTATATTACATGTATGTTTCCGCTGTTTCGTTTGTACGGAAGCGCATTAGGAACATATTAAACATAAAATTGATAGTGAATTTTTTCAAAGTCGAAATTTTGACATTTCAAATCTTAAAATTTCGACTTTAACTCGAAATTTTAAAACTTTTCAAATCTCGAAATTTTGACTTTCTAAAATCTTTGAATTTCGACTTTTAAACACATTTTGGCAATTTATTTTCAGAAACTGGTTTTGTTCTTAAAATATGATATGGATAAGCATTTAATGTTGAAGAGTTTCATTCGGAAAGTACATGCATGTTGACAGAAAAAATTGTTTCCCATATTCCATGGTTTAGTTTTCACGACACTGTCATAGGATCGTCAGATCTGAGGACATTTAGCATTCCATGTTTTATGGTTGGTTTAAAAGGCCTGTTTGGTTTCCCAAAAGCAAGTCACTGACTTTGCCATGTTTAAACAATGGTAAATCAAGTGGCATATATACCATGTATATTCAGGACGACTCATGAGCTGCTCAGTTTTCTATTTTAAGAATTTTTAAATGTTGTTTCTTTTTTCTTTCACATTGATTAAACTCTACAAGTTGGCATGCTTATGCCATAACTCTTAACCCATGTCTTTATATATTAGACTGTTGCATTAAAAAATGGCGTGATATAGGTGTGTGGGAATAACGGGGTTGTCTTGATACACATGAAGTCCAGACTCGAAGTAGATATTTGTACGTGAAACATATTCAAACTTATTTGATTCATTAGTCAGTAGATAGATATAAGAAGATGTGGTATGAGCGCCAATTAGCCAACTCTGCATCCAAGTCACAATTTGTAAAAGTATCATCATTGGTACAGTCTTCAACACAGAGCTTTGGCTCACACCGAATTAATTTCTAAATCCATGCCCAACAGCCCCATCCTATGTTAATGTATAACGATGTATAGAGTGTAATCTGTATGAAATATAAGAGATGGAAGGAGCCTTTAAACAATTTAAATCCTGACTTACTATTCACTTAAAATTTCAAGGAATAAGAAAAAGCAAATGATAATTTGTCTATATTTAATTTTATCAAACAAAGGATCGTTGAATTATTGTTATTCCCTAAAATCATAGAATAATTATTAAAATGTTCAGTGATTATATAAAATCACTGGTCATTTTCAGGGATTATATATAATTACGAATGATTTTAGTGATTCTACATAATCCCTGAAAATCAGGGATTCTTCATAATCCCTAATTATACAAATTCACTGTAACATATATATATATGTCTGCCACTGTAAATTATACATTGTCCATCGGATTTTATGATTCTAGTAAGAAATACCAGCCTTTAGAATATTAAAAAGTGCCGAGGATGAAACCTGTATATATTATAGTCTGAAATAAAGTTTATGGTATCTTATCTTTGGTTTGAATTTAATTTATTTATTGATGCACACAGTTGTATCCCCAAAAGGTTTGATAGCATACAGTACATTTATCAATACAACAAATATAAAACAACACAAAATACAATTATACATAACAGTTTTTGACATTTCAATATTATACCCAAAAAAAACGCTATAATGAATGTCAAATTGTATCAAAGAATATGGCATTGCAGATGAACAATACGTCTTATAAAAATATGTACAATTTTTTTTTTTTTTTTTTTTTTATATTTAAATGTAATAGAGACATATATTTTTGTAATAGTCAAAGAATTCGTGATCGATATTCAAAGTTTGTATTTGTCAGCATTGACGGTGACCAGTTTCATCTGTAACGAATAGACATTATCTTCCGATGTTCAGACAGTTTTAAATCGATACAAATTGACCATGATAATTGGTAAACTGATTTTCAGCATTCCTCGGTTCTCTCTTGGCTGTTGTAAAAGAGGAAAGCAATGTGAAATAGAACAACAAGATGGTAACACAGTGGTAACATCGATTCATCAAACTGGATGTAGTTATATTGTCACTGCCATAAAATGTTGTGCCATTGTAAGACAAAGAACATGATTGATTAGCAACAGAAAAGCAGGCAGAAAAGATGCAAATTACCGACATCTGACTACTATATTACATGTATGTTTCCGCTGTTTCGTTTGTACGGAAGCGCATTAGGAACATATTAAACATAAAATTGATAGTGAATTTTTTTTCAAAGTCGAAATTTTGACATTTCAAATCTTAAAATTTCGACTTTAACTCGAAATTTTAAAACTTTTCAAATCTCGAAATTTTGACTTTCTAAAATCTTTGAATTTCGACTTTTTAAACACATTTTGGCAATTTATTTTCAGAAACTGGTTTTGTTCTTAAAATATGATATGGATAAGCATTTAATGTTGAAGAGTTTCATTCGGAAAGTACATGCATGTTGACAGAAAAAATTGTTTCCCATATTCCATGGTTTAGTTTTCACGACACTGTCATAGGATCGTCAGATCTGAGGACATTTAGCATTCCATGTTTTATGGTTGGTTTAAAAGGCCTGTTTGGTTTCCCAAAAGCAAGTCACTGACTTTGCCATGTTTAAACAATGGTAAATCAAGTGGCATATATACCATGTATATTCAGGACGACTCATGAGCTGCTCAGTTTTCTATTTTAAGAATTTTTAAATGTTGTTTCTTTTTTCTTTCACATTGATTAAACTCTACAAGTTGGCATGCTTATGCCATAACTCTTAACCCATGTCTTTATATATTAGACTGTTGCATTAAAAATGGCGTGATATAGGTGTGTGGAATAACGGGGTTGTCTTGATACACATGAAGTCCAGACTCGAAGTAGATATTTGTACGTGAAACATATTCAAACTTATTTGATTCATTAGTCAGTAGATAGATATAAGAAGATGTGGTATGAGCGCCAATTAGCCAACTCTGCATCCAAGTCACAATTTGTAAAAGTATCATCATTGGTACAGTCTTCAACACAGAGCTTTGGCTCACACCGAACAGCAAGCTATATACAGATGGGTCACAAATTAACAATCGTTACTGCCGTCATTGTTAGGTGCATTCCCGATAATAATTTGTCAGAAGTCTAATAAGATCTTGTGAATCGTGGGCTGGAAATTCAAAATTTGTAAAAACATTTATTTATTTAAAGGTGGTATGGGAGTCTAAATTAAAAATGATAGAATTTGTTCATATTTTGCCAAAACGTAGAATATATGGATATATGTTCAAAAATGTAATAAAAATTACAGGTCACCGTGCATTTTCTCAAGCTACAGGTTGTGACAAAATGACACATTTGGTATGGATTATACAGAAAAAAAACATCATTATGTGATTACAAGCTAAACTAAATGATAGAATTGTAAAATAAAATACGAGAAGATAGTTTTGAGAATATTAAAAGAAAAGATAGGTTCACCGTGCGTTTTTCGGCTAAAATACAATATAGCAAAATTCCATGTAGATTCCTTCAGAAAATGCACTATTTCAGAGTTACCTCCCCTTAAAATGCCAATTTTAAAACGTTAAAAATCAAGTAAAAAAATAATCTACAATGTCAAAATATTAGTATTTATAAGTTATAATCTTATTAATTTGTTCTTTTAAATGCAAATTCACATTAGTTATCTGCATTCCTGCATCAAATTTTTCTAATTTGATTGAAAATCTGAACCTTAGAGTGTGTTTTTTACAATCAAAGATGGCGAAAGACACCCATACTACCTTAATCACGACAACAATCAGATATTTATAAAGCTAGGTTCACACTGCTGATCAGATCAACTCGATTAACCGATGGTCCAAATTTCCACGATCAAGCGTAACCAAATTCTTGTTCGGGCCTGTTTACGACTTATACCCGATCGCTATCCGACAGTACACGACTTTAACTCGACCATTCACTACTTCTAAATTACTCAGGGCGTGAGGCCATACCGACTCCAACGTGACCACTGATTGAATTCATATACGATTATTCCGACCAATCTAAGATCTTTACTCGACTAGCTAGACCAAATCAACTATACTCGATGTCAGCCCGATCTCGACCAGACCAGATCGACCTGATCGTATAGGGGTCGTAGGGATAGCCGGGAATTGGTCGTGTTGTAATATTTCAGTATAAAGCTAGGTTCACACTGCCAACCAGATCAACTCGATGATCCCGATTGTCAAATTTTTCACGACCAAGCGTAAATTAATTCGTGATCGGCCGCATGTTTACTACCTCTTCCCGATCGCTATCTGACTGTACACGACTCCTTAATGTCTCCATCAAGTCTCCAACCCGACCACATATTCGAATATTCCGACCAATTCACAATCTCTAGACGATCTTTACTCAACTAGCTAGACCAACTCAGCTATACTCGATCTCATCCCGATCTCGGCCAGACCAAGTCGACCTGGTGGTAGGGATAGTCGGCAATTTATCGGGTATGAAAAACGTCTGAATTTGTTAAGCCACGCAGCGGAGTGGGCATTAAGTGTTAACCTTGTCCATCCGTACGTACGTCTAATCAGTTAGTTTCCCTTCTTTCTAAATTTTGCCCCAACCAAATGTTATCACACGTAGACTCTTCAATGTAGTGCTGTCTTCAGGTCAATATCCTACACAGTGGTCATCCGCATATTTGTCACCAATTTTAAAAAGCAATAACCCAAGCAAACCAGAAAATTACCGTTGTATTGTAATTAATTCCTGCCTTGGTAAATTATTCAATTCTATTTTGAATAAAAGGTTAGATAAATTTTTAGAAGAAAAAAATATAATAAGTAAATCACAAATTAGGTTTTGTAAAAAATCAAGAACTTCTGACCATATGTTTGTTTCAAAAACCCTAATCGACAAATACATTAACAAAAAAGAAAGGTGGAAAACTATTCGCTTGCTTTGTCGACCTTAAAAAAGCATTTGATACTGTTATACATGCAGGCATAGAATATAAATTTTAAAACTAAATATAACAGGCAATTTTATTCTATTATCAAATATATGTATAGTAAAATAAACTATGTGTAAAATTAAAATGAATTAACCCCTATCTTTAGATCTTTTATAGGAGTTAGACAGGGCGATGTATTAAGCCCAAATATTTTCAAATTGTTTATAAATGATATGCCAGAAACTTTTTCATCATGTACTGACCCTATTGATCTAAATGACAACAGAATTGATTGTATTATGTATGCAGATGACATTGTTATTTTTTCTGAAACACAACATGGTTTACAAGAGAGAATGGATAAGTTACAATTATATTGCTGAAAATGTTGTTTAAATGTAAACCTTAATAAAACAAAAGTTTGATTTTAAACAAACCTGGAAAACATGTTGATTGCCCAGTGTATTTGAATGGGCAACAGCTTGAAAGTGTAAAATGTTATAAGTACCTAGGAATTACTTTTGTATCTAGTGGCAAATTTACACAGTGTAAAGATGAGCTATACAAGAAATCTATAAAAGCTTGTTTTGGATTACAACAATGCCTAGCATCATCAAATCCTAGTGTCACAACTTTAATGCACCTTTATGACCATACAATTAAACCTATTTTAATGTATGGCAGTGAAATATGGGAATCTTTTCAACCACTTCAGTGGCATGTAAGAAGAATAACTATTATATTTTAGAAAAGGGTTTATTCAAAAGACATATCTGAAAAGACGCACACAAAATTCATGAAGTATATTCTTGGGGTTAACAGAAAAGCAAGTAATTTTGCTGTTATGTCTGAATTAGGAAGATTCCCTGTATATTTTTCAATTTTATTGGCAATGTTAAAATATGCTCATAGGTTAATGAACACAAAGGATGGTTTATTATATGATGCATATATTTGTAATAAAAAGTTACACGCAAACAATATCACTACATGGTTTCCTAGTATTGACTATTTAATGACAGAACTAGACTTACCAAACTTAAATGTAAGTGTTGGCCGTTTATGTACTACAGTTAAGAATAAATTATGTACAAGTTTTCATTATCATTGGAAAGAATTTAGAGAAAATACTGTTAAATCAGGTAGAGGTAAACTCTAGACCTATTTTTCAATTAAACATTTGTTGGTACAGAAAAATATCTGCAATTAAAAGAATTTAAAGATAGACAAGCACTGTGTAAGATCAGAATAAGTGCACACCCCCTAAAAGTAGAGACAGATAGATATGCTAAAACCTATATAGATAAATCACAAAGATTATGTAAAAAATGCACCTTAGATAAAGTTGAAGACGAAGAACATTTTATATGTCAGTGTCCCTTTATAACTTTTAAGAAAAGAATTTTATGATTATATTTTAAAAGGTTGTAAAATTTTGAAAAGTTAAGCACAAGTGCCAAATTTAATTGGCTTTTTATTCAAGAAAACCTAGAGGTTATGAAAAAATTTGAAATTTATATTAATAAATGTTTGTATCAATATAGTATAGATATTGTTATATTTAAGACGTTGAGAATATTTGCCTGTTAATAATAGATATATTGTTATGCCTTTTTTATGTATATGGCTCTGATCTGGCTGTGGTTTAACATCTAAGAATTGAAATAGTTAAAGTCATATTTATGATTTATGTCAACATTATTGTAACAATTATAAAAATCATTGTAATAAATTACTTTGCTCTTCATGGGCCCTTTAATTGGAATAAAATATCTTATCTTATATATCTTATCTTATACACAATGCTTTTTATCATAATACACAGATCATGTGCGAATTTGGATGGCGTCACTTTTACCGTTTTTGAGTAATGACCCTTTATAACGCTATATGCAAGCGGGGCATTATTTGTATCCCATGGACAAATTCTCTATTTAATTAATTTGGTTAGATTCAGTAGTTTACAGAAGATCTGAGTAAAATCAGACCTTTAAGATATCTTCGTCGAAATAAAGCAGTTGGATTTGTAGGCAGGGTGGTAAGTCCTCCAAATGACAGGTTAACAGCTGTGAAGGACCTTGAAAAACGAAAAAGACGAACAAGAAGTTGTCGACAGCAACGTGCGCCAAGGCGTCTAGGTGTATGACGACAGCTGTATGGGCAAAATGAAAGACTCGCAGGAGTTCAACAAAGAAGACCCCCAATGTTTATAAAAACGTTCTCAAAGTAGAGTAGGAAGCTGATGTGTTATGGTAGTTTTCGTGGCTCTTTTCCTGAAAATGACATCACCAAATGAGATTTGTCCCAAGATTGGTACTTGTGTTAGATAGCAATATACATAAATTTTACCATCCCTTTTCTTTCCTTTCTTGCAAATTAAGCTTACTGTTTGTGTCATATATGTGTATATGTATGTAATCAGTATTTTCTATAGATTTGATATCCAGAAGTTGAAAGGTTAAAGCTTAAATGTATTTTGACGTATCCATGGTACCAACATGTTTTTGCTAAAAGTGGTGTAAAGATGTCACACATTTCCTCAAAATTTGGTCTAAAGTAGAATTTCAATCGCTTCTCAAACTGTTTACATATATCCATCAAGAGATCAAATAAAATCATTTGACTTTCGTTTCGTTTTTTTTTTTTGGTAAAATTGCGTCAAAAAATCGTGTGAAAAAGTTTTATAAACATTTGGCCCCGCCGCATGTTTGTGCATCTACAACGTCAGGGCCTCTTCAATGAATTAGTACACATTTTCTTTTAGGGGCCACGTGTAGCCCGTCACCGGGTGCGAGATTTTCTCCTGTGTTGAAATATATACTACAATAATTTCTGGACCTAAGGAAAATACGAACAGTCAAAAGAAAATAACCCATAAAACGGGTGAAAAATAATCTTGATGTTCATATAAACAAACTTTGAAGGCTTTCTAAAATGATTGTTATTGCACAATTACTTTCATGTTTGAAAAAATCCTCCGTGGCAAAAATGCAGGATACATGTATAATTTCCTTCCGGTGCACCTGAGATCATCCCAGTTTTAAATGGGTTTCGTGTTGCTATTTTCTTTTCTATGCTGTGATATGTTGGCTGCTGTTTGTCTTCTCGTCGGTTTTCGTTTTTCGCCATGGCTATGTCGGTTTGTTTTCGACCTTTGAATTTGTTTGTTCCTTTGGTATCGTTTGCCTCTCTTTTTATATATTAACCCTCCCTGTAGAAGTACAGACAAGTATTGTACATGAAGTAATTTTGGCGGAGTTAATCTTCAATTAAAATTAATGTACAATGACAAAATATTTTTGCAAGTGCAAAGTTGTAAAAGTTAATCAGATCTGCACACTCCTTAGAGAATCGCTTAGCAGTCATGTGTACTATTGTATGACCGAATAGAGATCGAAGAATAGTCGAATGTGGTCACGTAGAGACCTGGTATTTGTCGAATTGGTCTGGGATAAAAAAATAATAAAAGTCGCAGTGATCTGGAAGCGATCGGGCATTGGTCGAGTTAATCTGGACCACATATCAAATAGGTTGGCGTTGATCGGGAAATGATCGTGTATTAGTCGAGCAAAGATAGAAACGATCGAATACTGAAACTGATCGGTAAATTATTTGTAATCCGACCAAATTCGATCTCTACACGATCCTTTCCCGATCAGTTCGATCGCTACTCGACGAATTCCTGATCTCTTCTCGAGTGACTCGCTTCTCGATTCTTACTTGAATGTTTTTGACATGTCGTCAAAAAATCTCGGGTAGAGAGTCAGACCGATTACGAGAAAGGTAGACTACCACGAACATTTTTGTCGACTGAGTCAGAACAGTCTCCCGATCAATTATTCTGTCTGTCAAGTTGATCTGATCGGCAGTGTGAACCTATCTTAAGAAAACGTCTCATTTTTTTATGCCCCATCGCAACGGAGGCAGCACTAAGTGTTACCCTTGTCCGTTCGTAGATACGTTCGTCCCAGTAATGTGTTTCCGTTCTCTAACTTTATTTTGACTCAACCAAAATGTACCATACAACATAGATCAAGTCCGAGTGTGGGTGGTGTATATTTAAGTATTTTAACGTTCTTGAGTAATGACCCTTTATAACGTTATACATTCAAGCCGGAGATCTTTGTAAGAACCAGACAGAGTGCGATATATGAGGGTTTCATATAAAAATGAAGATGTGGTATGATTGCCAATGAGACAACTCTCCACAAGAGACCAAAATGACACAGAAATTAACAACTATAGATAACCGTACGGCCTTCAACAATGAGCAAAGCTCATACCGCATAGTCAGCTATTAAAGGCCCTGAAATGACTATGTAAAACTATTCAAACGAGAAAACTAACGACCGTATTTATATAAAAATGAACGAAAACAAATATGTAAC
Source organism: Mytilus coruscus (assembly GCA_017311375.1). Taxonomy (NCBI): domain Eukaryota; kingdom Metazoa; phylum Mollusca; class Bivalvia; order Mytilida; family Mytilidae; genus Mytilus; species Mytilus coruscus. The sequence continues at coordinate 118,713,231 of CM029596.1, read as the reverse complement.
ACATAAACAAACGACAACCACTGAATTCAGATTGTTTCTATAAATTGCCTAGTAGAAGCATAACTTGAATACTGCTCAAAAAATTAATTTGAGTGGGAAAATATGATTGGTTGCCACGGTAACAGACACTCTATGTTTTGGTTGTTAAGCGTGGTAAAAACTTTCAAAAATCCGCTAAATCCCTAAAATTCAGAGCATGATTATGAATAGAATCAAGCATATTTCATTAACTTTCATATGTAACATTGATACAACTTGCTTTAAGCTTCATTTTAGTTAAGATTGCATGTGAACCTAATTTGAAAAATTTTGCCAAAAATGCATATCTTCAACTTTTCTGAATTTGAGATTTTATGAAATTATCAAATTTTCTCTGGTGTTTTTCAGTGAAGTTTGGATACTACTTTACCAAATTAAATAGAAAATGCGTGGGACTTTCTTTAGTTTTATCACCATAGCTACCGATTTTAAATGTCCTGAATTGTTTCATAACCGATAAGAAAATACATAAAGCTAACGCAAACTTTAAATTGCTATCGTCAAGTGTTGTTGACTTCAATTGTTACCATTGAAACAAAGATTATCCATAGCAACATCCATTTAAAACTTCATAAATGGAAAGTTACGTAAAAAATACATAAATAGAGGGTGTTTATTTTCAAATTGGAATATGACTTCATTCTTAATTTGCTTCACTCACAGTCTTGTCTTTTTTCAGACGGTTCAATAAATGTAATTTATTGCATAGCAATATAATATTTCCCACAGAAAGTAACCAAAAGTTAGCGTGCAATAAATTATAATATTGCACTAGTGCAATAAATCTTCAAAATTTATGACGTCATCAACGATAAAATATGGCCCTTAACAATTGTAAAAAATTCTTAATTTCTTAGGGCACACACAAGTCTGAGATGTTATCCCACCAGCTTAAATCACAAACTTGACCTGTAACATAATAATAAGCGTAAACACCAAAAATAGAATCATTTGGTCAAAGCATTTCTAACTTTCTAAACTGAAACTGAAGTGTGATAGACGGATGAATAGACGGACGGGCAAATTAAACAAATATTAAGTCGGTGGGGACTTAAAAAATAATAATAGTCAATTGGTGATCGTTGATATTAGAAGTCCAGTATAATGGAATCCTCTTAATATATAGCTATTAACATATCATTAATAACTCCTTTGTTGTACTACTATTCCGCAATTGGAATTCAGGATCTCCGAGATAGACGAATAGATACATCTGCTAAGTTGGAATTGTGCTAACCCCGGTCATTGAAAATAATTATGCTATTACCGGCAAAATTATCAAAACAAAATTATTGTACAAAATAATTGTATTAATTATGAATAATTCCTTACTATGCACCGTACTACATACATGTATATCTCATAAGTTCATGCTTCCGATAACATTAGATCTTAATTATTGTTTTGTGTGTGTGTGTTGCAGGGGTCAGCTGATGCACACTTGTAATCCTTCTGAAATCCCCCTCCTCTCCTTTAAGATAGTAAAAAATGTATCATTTTTTCAGGTTGAATCTTAAAAAAAATCGTTTTGCTACTCTCATCGTATTGGTTTTTTTACCTTTTCATGAATTACGCCCCTTATTTTCTGTATCTGTCTCTGTAACCTTTATACAAGACTGTGCATTAATCCTGAGATTTGGAATGAAACCATTAAGCTGAGAATGTTTGCATAGATAAGATTAAAAAATATATATACTGACTGACCTTAAAACGCAACACTCATTTTGTAGATTTTTTTACCAAATCACGTTTGATCCTCATACAACTATACTATTCATGCTTATCATACTTCTTTCTCTTTCGAAAAAATCAACATCTAACTTACCTGTGGTTATTGATCTTACTAGATAATTGAAATCGCAAAATTTCAGAAAGCGAAATTTCTTAGTAAAAAGGTTTTTCTAACCGAAATAATATATATATATTTAAATGTACCTTATATACCATTCTGAAACTGTCTACCAGATCTTAAAAGTATCTGCAAAAATATTGATCTGTCTGTCTGTCTGTCTGTCTGTCTGCAATTCAGTTTTCCAGACTTTTTTTCTTCATGCTTGAAGATATTGATTTGATATTTGAGGTATTGTTTTATTATGACAAGTTACAGGTCAAGTTGATTTTCACGATTCTAGCTTATTTCCTTATTCACTCAAATCCTAGAATTAAATTTTGATGATATACTTATTAAATACTAGATTTCTGTTCTGTTTCTGTTTTTTTTTATGAGAAATAACCCTTTTTAACTTTCTAAAGTCAGAAAAGCATAAAGCCATTCTGGTATTATATCTATACAAAGATATCAAAGTTCATAAGAAAGTGAATACAATTAAATGGACTTCCAGTTATCTGAAAAGACAAAACACGAGGCTTAAGTTGGAGGAAAAAGTCAGTTTTAAGAAAAACAAGTGTACAACATAACATTAGGCGACACAGATTTTCCAAATTACTTTTACTGATTTTGAAAAATAAGCAAATTGGGCTTACAATTATTTTGACAAAGCATCATTAAAAATCTTCTCTGAAACTCATAGAAATTAGAACTAAATGGCTTTCAAAGATTGTGTTAGTTCCCCTGAAACATTCTGATCACAGTTAATTCAGGTTAGCGATTATAGGCTCATTAGTTATATTATGATGGTCACATGAGCTGTAGCCACTTCTTTGTAAATTTTGTATCATTTGTTTGTATAGTATTGATGTGTTGGAAAACATAGTTTGGATTTTCTTTTGTATTTTTATGATGTGTTTTGTTCTTAAAATGTATATATTCATAAATAAAAAATTATTTTAATAAATGAAATTTGATTCACTCTTCACCAAGATATAGATTAGGAAAATGGGAACAATCCATGATTACACCTAATTTTAAGACATATAAGCTTTGCAATGAGGTTTCCCATCATTTGGTAAATTGTCTGATAAATTGTAAATTTTTCACGTTTTAATCTTCTTACTAGAAACCACTTAATAGGTTATTTGAGATATTCATCAATTTCAGCGGAATTAAGGACTGCAGAGTGTCGCATAAACTCAGTTTATTACATCCTAAACTCCAATCGCGATAATAACCCATTTATTCACCCAATGGACCCTAAAAGTAATACCACTTGCAAAACTGTGTCATTTTGGTCTTTTGTGGACAGTTGTCTCATTGGCAATCATACCACATCTTCTTGTTTATAAGAATGTACATAAGAAACCTGATCCAAGTTCTGTTTAAATGCATCAGGTATTTTAAAGGGGGATGCAAAGTTGCACCGTTGAAAAATGGTTTTGTAACATTATTTGAGAGAGGTAAAACCTCGCTTGAATAAAACATTTACACATATAACTATGTCAACCTTTCTAAAAAAAAAATGGAGTTCAAATGATTCGTTGCAATGTTGGAATCAGTTGTTGCAAGTTAAGATTTTGTACAATCTTGATTATAAATTTATTCACTGTACAGTTCTTTTGAAACCATTACAGGTGAAAGTCAAAGTACGGTCTTCAACACCGAGCCTTGGCTCACACCGAACAACAAGCTATAAAGGGCCCCAAAATATTACTAGTGTAAAACCAACGGTCTAATCTAGAACATGAGAAACGAGAAAGTCTAAAATGATTTATACAATGTATCATTTCAAACTTGCGACATGCAAGAAATCAATTTTGCCATTCAATGAAAAATTTAATGTGCCAAACAAGTCATTAAAACGCTGAACGAATCGTTTCAACATTCATTTAAAAAACGGATGTAATTACTTTGTATTGTATTTGGGTTTCTGTAGATTTACCATTCCTACACTTTCCAGAAGACACCCACCATAAAAGAGTGGCTAATGAAACCAGAGTGACATTCAAAGTCGTAAAACCGCACCGTGCAGTTACAATATAAAGTGCAGAACTTAATGATAAAATTTCTGTGGAAATCAATTTGGTAGTTTCAGAGGAGTTGTAGATTGTAGAGTGTAACAGCATCCAGAAGTACTCAGACACAGCTCACTCAAGGAGTAGGAATTTGAAAGATTTATTAAAATTTCTATAATGAAAATTTTTGGAATTTCGAAATTGCACAATACATTTTATTTCTCTACTCTTTATACAACCATTCCATACAACAAGATTAACAGTAATGCCTTTCTGAATTAATCAGAAAATGTCTTTGGAAAGAAGAGAGATAAAGCCTACCATACCTCTGTATTTTTAACCATTTTTTAGTTTCCATATCTCCATAAAGCTTTGTTTGCAACAACAAAAACTGGTAGTCACAGTGACTGTTATATAGCCGAAAAAAATGCTATTGGTTATTTTACATGTAGACAACATAAAAAAAAATAGAGACCACACATGAATTAAAAGAATAACAAGAAAACAGCATATCACAACGAAAAATATGAAAGAAACACAAAAGCAAACCAAAACACACAGTAAAATTTCATACAATTAAGGGTGAGAATAACACCAGAAACACAAGAACAAGAAAACATTGAGCGGAAAAAAAAACAGAAACAGCGAAGAATACCCCAAAACTGTATACTTTCTGTAATTGCCAGTAACAGCAATTTTTCTGCCACAAATAATGTGTTTGTTCGCTAGTATTCTTATTTCGGATGATTACAACTTCAACTACCAGTAACAAGATTGAGCCGCTAATTTTGCAATTTAAGATTGCCAAAAAAAAAATGCTTTTTAAAAGAGGGTCGAAAGATACTAGAGCTAGGGACAGTCAAACTCATAGATTGGAAATAAACTGACAACGCCACGACTAAAAACAAAAGACAAACAGACAAATAATAGTACAGAAGACAACATACAAAACTAAAGACTTAAGCAACACGAACCCCACCAAAAACTGGGGGTTATCTCAGGTGCTTCGGAAGAGTACGCAGATTCTGCTCCACATGTGGCAGCCGCCGTGTTGGCTTATGTTATTACAATTCCGGTAAATAGTCTAATTCGGTGGGTCACATACGTGAAAAGGGAATGGTATTGTTGTTACATGTCTACATAAGGAACATATACGATATTATCTGAGAAACAGTTATTCCATAACGGCCAAACAAACTCGTGTTGGTGTCCGTAAAATTTACGAAGGGATGACTTCAACTTCACCATTTGCAAAATGTCCGTAATTTGCGATCGTCTGGTGCTAGAAAATGATATCACACGCACGCACAAGAAGTGACATACGCATTGATTGACCAGACACGGAGTCCTGGTAATATTTGTCCGGCTAGCCGGACAAATATCAACTGCCTTACTATATTCAATTGTTTTAATTTACAATGATCTCAGATAGTCATTATTAGCCTGAAATAAATCTGGGTGTAATTATTGCCAGGATAAATATATAAAATTTGATAATTAATTGCAAAATTGAGAATGGAATTGGGAATGTTTCAACAACCCGACGAAAATAGAAGAAAACAGCAGAGGGCCACCAATGGGTCTTCAATTCAGCGAGAAAATCCTGCACCCAGAGGCTTGCTTCAGCTGGCCCCTAAACAAAAATGTGTACTAGTTCAGTGGAAATGGACGTCATACTAAACTCCAAAATATATCATGAAATAAACTAAATTGAGCTTATAAACAAATTACACTTAATTTCCTTCAACATACACAAAACTACGTTCATAGTTAAAAGTTAACATACACGAACTTTTCACTTATGAGATATATTATTTTTCCCCATGTTTCTGGATTCTGTCCGGCTAAAACTTCAAAACTGTGTAATATAGAATTATGACCGCTTGTTCTCGATTTAAAGCTGAAACTCTGTTTTATTGCTTGTGCCGATGTTCAAGGAAATAGTTCATTCTGTTCTGGGGTTTTTTGTGTTCTTTATTTGTTTATGGATGTTACAGAGGACTCTGAATATTTCCAAAAACTATAGAATTATGTATGACAGAACTTAGATTTTGGTGCCATTTCAAAATAGGGAGTAAGTTTCCCTGGATGCAGTTTTTCTAGAATTAAGGAATAGCCCGTTTCAACACTTTTCTATATTTCTTGTTCAAATTAAGAGCTTGGCGTCGACAGCAGTGAAGACAAGTCCCCAAAATGTTCCTGTTAATGTCTTATATATAAGACCAGTACTATGGCCAGTGAATATTTTAAAAGACTTTGAAATAATGTATTATCAAATTATGAACTTAGCCCCACTTTGAAGCTGAAATCAAATTTTCCTGCTGCATGTACTTTTTTGTCTCTGGCATATCTGTTCGTGTTTCGGCCTTAGCCAAAAGTTCAAAGATTATTTGGATAATGTCTTGATATTTTTATTATCAGGTTTTGAAACTTTTGTATGAAGCGCGCTCAGCGCTAATACAACCATATGAAATTAATTAAAGAAGCATTCAATGTATTATACTTAGACCTATTGGTTTAATTATCAAGATCTGAACATTTACTAAATGACACTGCAGGTGCTTAGTTGCCACTTTCAGAAGTTTGTAGTCCGACAAATTATTTAGTTTAAAATCATTTATCGTTGAGAAATTTGTTTATGTCAAATAAAGCGTGATTAATTTCATATTAATGACATAGTTTCGTATAGCAAGTGCAGCGTATTATACAACTTTATAATAGAAATGGCAGTACATTGGTTAGCGAGAAGGCTCTGCGGGGTACATAATTAATACATCACCCGAGACAGAGAAGATATAAGAAAATTATTGTTCATGTGTGCCGCGTTTCGATTCCTCTTGTTTTAAAACTACCCGATGCCAGTGAGATAAAATCCACTAATATACCAGGCAAAAACATATGAATATATAAATGTAATAATATTAAAAATGATTTTTTTCAATAAACTCGGACTATCATTAAAAAAGTTTTGTTTTTGTTTTCAAATGATCGTATTATACATTTCATTTCTAGAAGTATTGATAAAAAAGGGCGGAGACTTTAGTGATGACAATTTACTAGATTCGTTAAACACGCCCTCCAACAGTGAGATATACAGTCCAATCAAAATAAATTATACAGCCTATGCTACTTTCGAGTTTTGACCCTTTATTGATGTGTTTGAAATAGTACAGCATATGCTACAATTTGAAAATATAGCATAGTCAGTGTTTGTAATATAGCATATGCGATTAAAATGCAGCATAACCAGACAAATATATATTGACCCTTTTGGTACGTCAAATATAGCTTATGCTACAAAGCAGCATAAGCTATAAAATATAGCTTATGCTGCTCTTTTTACTTTTGACCCTTTCCGTACGCCATACAGATTTGAATAACCTTCAAAGGCGGGAAGCCAACTGTTAATGAGCTTAAATCTTGATAAGTGCGAACCAACAAAATGTAATGCAAGCCATTAAGATCTCCCTACGAACATCAGCTAAATACCTCCGAGAATGAAAATACACAACAACTTACCTTGCATCTTCGCTAGCCAGTTACGATCCAATCCCTCATCTCTAGCGAAGATACTTATCTTTAAGCAAGCATAGAGATTTTTTAACAACAAAAAAAAAGGGGAATTTCACCTGTGCTTCCTGACTGAGACTACTACAGTAGTCTCAGTTCCTGAATAGAAACCTGCGTGGTTGTCCTAGAAACACCAACGCGAAAATCTATAAAGCACTTGTCCGTCCTTTTTTTTTACATCGGATGTTACCTTGAGAGGTCATACCGGTGTTATGTTGCGCAGAAATTTCTGCACACGTCCCTTGCGCTTTCGACTGATAACCGAACGTATTTCGTATAAATACGCGGATATTATTGAGTGCAAAATAACATTCCTTATCGCTTGTTATAAATTTATTTCTTCAATGAATACTCGTGAAAATATTTTTTAAGAACATAAAGAAAAACGAATTATTACAGAAGAGTGTCCACCATGCACTTGCACTGCACTATCATTAGAATAGTAGAATAGAATGATGGTATAAATGGATGAAAATTTGCCGGTAGAGTTATTAAGAACAGAGGACTCTGAATATTTCCAAAACTATAGAATTATGTATGACAGAACTTAGATTTTGGTGCCATTTCAAAATAGGGAGTAAGTTTCCTGGATGCAGTTTTTCTAGAATTAAGGAATAGCCTGTTTCAACACTTTTCTATATTTCTTGTTCAAATTAAGAGCTTGGCGTCGACAGCAGTGAAGACAAGTCCCCAAAATGTTCCTGTTAATGTCTTATATATAAGACCAGTACTATGGCCAGTGAATATTTTAAAAGACTTTGAAATAATGTATTATCAAATTATGAACTTAACCCCACTTTGAAGCTGAAATCAAATTTTCCTGCTGCATGTACTTTTTTGTCTCTGGCATATCTGTTCGTGTTTCGGCCTTAGCCAAAAGTTCAAAGATTATTTGGATAATGTCTTGATATTTTTATTATCAGGTTTTGAAACTTTTGTATGAAGCGCGCTCAGCGCTAATACAACCATATGAAATTAATTAAAGAAGCATTCAATGTATTATACTTAGACCTATTGATTTAATTATCAAGATCTGAACATTTACTAAATGACACTGCAGGTGCTTAGTTGCCACTTTCAGAAGTTTGTAGTCCGACAAATTATTTAGTTTAAAATCATTTATCGTTGAGAAATTTGTTTATGTCAAATAAAGCGTGATTAATTTCATATTAATGACATAGTTTCGTATAGCAAGTGCAGCGTATTATACAACTTTATAATAGAAATGGCAGTACATTGGTTAGCGAGAAGGCTCTGCGGGGTACATAATTAATACATCACCCGAGACAGAGAAGATATAAGAAAATTATTGTTCATGTGTGCCGCGTTTCGATTCCTCTTGTTTTAAAACTACCCGATGCCAGTGAGATAAAATCCACTAATATACCAGGCAAAAACATATGAATATATAAAATGTAATAATATTAAAAAATGATTTTTTTTTTCAATAAACTCGGACTATCATTAAAAAAGTTTTGTTTTTGTTTTCAAATGATCGTATTATACATTTCATTTCTAGAAGTATTGATTAAAAAGGGCGGAGACTTTAGTGATGACAATTTACTAGATTCGTTAAACACGCCCTCCAACAGTGAGATATACAGTCCAATCAAAATAAATTATACAGCCTATGCTACTTTCGAGTTTTGACCCTTTATTGATGTGTTTGAAATAGTACAGCATATGCTACAATTTGAAAATATAGCATAGTCAGTGTTTGTAATATAGCATATGCGATTAAAATGCAGCATAACCAGACAAATATATATTGACCCTTTGGTACGTCAAATATAGTATGTAAGCAGCAAATATAAATATAGCTTATGCTGCTCTTTTACTTTTGACCCTTTCCGTACGCCATACAGATTTGAATAACCTTCAAAGGCGGGAAGCCAACTGTTAATGAGCTTAAATCTTGATAAGTGCGAACCAACAAAATGTAATGCAAGCCATTAAGATCTCCCTACGAACATCAGCTAAATACCTCCGAGAATGAAAATACACAACAACTTACCTTGCATCTTCGCTAGCCAGTTACGATCCAATCCCTCATCTCTAGCGAAGATACTTATCTTTAAGCAAGCATAGAGATTTTTAACAACAAAAAAGGGAATTTCACCTGAAGCTTCTGACTGAGACTACTACAGTAGTCTCAGTTCCTGAATAGAAACCTGCGTGGTTGTCCTAGAAACACCAACGCGAAAATCTATAAAGCACTTGTCCGTTCTTTTTTTACATCGGATGTTACCTTGAGAGGTCATACCGGTGTTATGTTGCCGCAGAAATTTCTGCACACGTCCTTGCGCTTTCGACTGATAACCGAACGTATTTCGTATAAATACGCGGATATTATTGAGTGCAAAATAACATTCCTTATCGCTTGTTATAAATTTATTTCTTCAATGAATACTCGTGAAAATATTTTTTAAGAACATAAAGAAAAACGAATTATTACAGAAGAGTGTCCACCATGCACTTGCACTGCACTATCATTAGAATAGTAGAATAGAATGATGGTATAAATGGATGAAAATTTGCCGGTAGAGTTATTAAGATGATCTGTTATATATGAGGGTAGTAATGGGGGTACCTTCATGACGAATAACGGTAAAAAATCTTGCCAAATGACGTTAACGATAATTTTTGGTGCATGACGATAAAATGTACATTTTCTTTATAACGATAAAAAAATCGACCGATTTTGACGAATCGCGTTAAACTCTTTCCAAAAATAATGTTAACGGTAATTATTTGAGACCTCTAACGAATCACGAGTAGGATACTTTGACGAATCACGATAACATTGTAACCAATTTGACGCTAACGGTAGCCAAAAATGACCGTTTGACGCCTGACGGTAAAGGGCATTCCTACCCTCATATATATAACTGTTATACAAATATCAATATAAAATATAACAACAAACCAGATTATACTGATAACAAATGATTATCCCATGATTATATCACTACAATATAATAATTATTAGGGTGAGGTTGAATCCCTGTCATTTATACATCATCCACACAGGAACTTGACTCAGTCAGACAAAAAATATATCAATGTACCTTAACCTAACTTTCAGGTATAGAGATATGATTTTTTTTCTGAGACAAGTGCTCAGCCCTGTGACTATCCATAAGAACTTGTAGTCATCCGATCTTCTGTACTTCAGTACTTTGATAAGTATGTCCACAAGATCATGGCAACGTCTAGCTGTTGATATTTCAGCAGCAGCTTATCTTGTAAAATTCACTTGATAGACTTTGGGTCATGACACACGCCTCCTAAAACCACATACCAAAATACGCATTCTTTCAAACAGCAATTCTCGACTCTGGAACACATCGCCAGGAATGGTTGTAATAAGTCTCTGTAACAGTTAAGTTGAACCTTGCACCATAAGTCCGTTCCAGATTTTATTTAACTTGATTCCGTTTCTGTTTTGGCACCTGTACATATCACAACTTTTGTAGTCTAGGATGCTGCTTTTCCCGACTTTAGGACAAGTGTGAACGTATTTTAATTTAAAGCCTTCACTGTACTTGAAAGAATTAGATGTTATTATTTCAGCTCGACGCACGAAAATATATATGACCAAAAAACCGATCTGTCTACTTTAAAACACCAACGGACAATTTTTGATTGTTTAAAAATTTGATTTGCCTACCTTACAAAATCTAGTTCTCTTACATTTTCTATTGTTACTGCAACCAAGTCGTTGTCAAGATTTTCTTTTCAGTAACTTTTATGCTGGAGATGTTTTTTCCTGCATGGGTTCATCACACCAGAAGAAGACGCATGCATGATGAATTAGATGTATACCTTGGCTAGGACGTTGTCGACGGGGTTGATATTTGACAATTGTTATCTTTACGGCGTATATACTTGGGTGTTTACAAGAACAATTTATAAAGACTTTGTTTTCTAACTGGACTATTTAATCAAGAATACCCTTGTTTACCACCTACTGAGAGATTGAAAGATTGATTGATTGATTGATTGATTGTTACTGTTTAACGCAAACACACTGGACTATTTGATGGTGATCAGTGGTTATTGGTGGAGGAATTAAGCCGTAGTACTCGGATAGAACCACCGACCGTTGGAAGGCAGACAGACATGATGCTAGTCTATGGCAAGCCGTTCTCGTCAAAACTATGTTTAAACCATTTTTCGAAAAATTTCACGCACTGAGAATTAAAAAAAAAAAAACACACTGACCCCCATGATTAAAAAACCTAAAAGCACCCACTGAGAATTAAAAATTACACATTGGGATTTCATAAAAACGCACTGAGATTACAAAAAATGAAAACACACACACTGAGAATTGAAAATTACACAATGATACTTCAAAAAGACACACTGAGAATTTGAAGTTACACACTGATAATTTAAAATTACACACTGAGATTTGTGCGCACTTTTTATGCACAGATATCTAATTAGCATACTTAATCTGAATCTATTACAAGCTTCAAACAACTAGGGGACAGAACTCGTTAGTCCTTCCATTTGGCGCTAAATGTTTTATAAAAAAACATTAAAAATACAACGTATAGAAAAACTACATTTTTAAAGACCAATAGAACAAGAAAAATACCCACTTACTCTCATTACAAAATATAACCAAATGGTGAAAAACTTTATTAAAATTATAAGAAAACATTGGAACAATCTGCAAAATTACAAACAATGCAGTGAATTTTTTTCACAAGTGCCTATTATAGCATATAAACAACAAAAATATACAAGATTACCTTGCAAAATCAGGGTAACAGTTGAAAGACTTTTGAAAACGGACCATGCTTAAACAGTTTTAAGCAAACAATCCCGATATACTGTTAGTAATAATCTGAATTATACTATAGGCAACAAACTTATGAATATGAGATAGCAAAAAAGTTGTTAAGTCTTGAAATTTATTACGAATAATGGTTGTAGGAACCGCATTTCATTATCGTGACAAGAGTCCGGGGACCAAGATATTAATCTGCTGAATTATTCATCTCATGAATATTCATTAGTAATTTGCATATCGGTAATTTTTGTTTATTTTTGAAATCTCATTGTGTAATTAACAATTCTCAGTGTGTGATTTTCAATTTATTTCATCTCAGTGTATCTTTTTAAAATCTCAGTGTGTAATTTTAAATTCTCAGTGTGTGTTTTTCATTTTTTTAAATCTCAGTGTGTAATTTCGATTTCTCAGTGTGTTATTTAAGGTTCTTAAATCTCAGACTGAGTGTGATTTTTTTTAATTCTCAGTGTGTAATTTTTCCGAAAAAAAATGTTTAAACATAGTTTTGACGAGATCGGCTTGCCATACTAGTCTATTTAGATCAGAGTCGAACGCACCTGCAACTAGCGGGGTTAGAACTGCAACCTAAGAGTCGACAGTCTAGTGATCATTGTAGATCAACTTCTTAGACCATTCGGCCTCCGACGGGCCTCTTACTGAAAGAGTGACTGTTGTATTAACTATTCAATCAAATCATGGGACGAGTACACCGGCCGATGACTTGTCTCTGAAATTGTGTTACTGTATCAAGGTATATAGGGGAAAAATTCAAAGACAAGTGCCTGTGGACGAGTAACTTTTTTATCAGTATGTTTCACTGCCCACGCATTCTTAGTCCATCTATCAAAAAGAGAACTTTTAATACACAAAGTACAGTCACGCTCAAACAAGTTCATTTTCATATTTTTCAAAGTTTCACTATATTTCAATTTTCTACTTTATAAAGGGAAATATTGAAGATTAGGAATCAACACTGTGCCGAACTAAAATATCAAAACTATTCCATTTATAGATAATTTTATAATATGACATATAGTTTACGTTTTGCAAAGCACTGCATTTATATCTGCATCTGCCTATAACTTATGTACGACTAAATCTCTTGGAACTTGAAAAAATCATACATATTCTCCAAGTCTCGCGATTTCTTCTACAATAAAATCCATGTCTGATTTTTCACAGAGAGGATTACCCACTATAACTCTGAAGAAATTAACCAATCCTTTTGTTGACATCGGCTGATAACCAATCATCATGGATCCCTTAAGCATCATTCGAGCTTTTATATTTGGTGCTATCTGTGAAATACATATAGATATAATAATATTAAAATGGTATAAAATGCTTAGTTGCAAATATAGAAAAAATGTTTCAACACGAAAAAGAAATATAATATGAGAACCCACACTGTTAATCAAGTCGTAACGAATACAGAATCTTTATGACCTGATATGTCTACAATCTAGTTTCTTACACACTTTACCTGTTTACTACAATTGTGTTCCAATTTTCATGTTCCGAATTCAAACACAGTGATCGTCCTTTTAGATCTTTCTTTTAGTTTACTGATATAAGATACTGGTGTAGTAAATTCATTAGAGTTCATTTTCGAAATAATCGCATTTAGTGTTTGTTAAAGATATCCGTGTGTTTGGTGTTTTATATACAGTGGGATATCCAGTGAACGAAAACAAAAGAAAATTCACTCTTCTTATGATAGAGTCGAGAACGTCAATAATAAAACAATACATTTTTAAGAAATTATTTGTTAAACTGTGTTATTACAAATATACATGCAAATACGCAATTTTTTATGTTCAGTATTTATTGAGATAGAAGCTATAGAAGCTTGTGAAACTGAAATTTAAAAACTGCCAATCTTTGCTGCATATTGATAAAAAAAAATTGGAAAAAATCATGTACATACAAAATCGAAAGATCTTTCGGGTCACCAATTTTCTGAGTGTTCCAAAAGTCCTTAGCATGTTACAATTTCCCAAAGTATGCTTATTTTTATCACACCTAAGTTATCGAGCACACCGGTCTGCTCTTGTCACATATACATTCAATAGAGAATTGTTGTCTTTTCGTGAATATAAACAATTAAAAGTCTGTCTGTGCAAGTTAAAAAATTGAAGATAAATATTTTTATAAAGAAGGTATCTTTCTACTATTTTGTATACAATTTTAAGAAAAGGTCGTCTCGAGTTTTTTTACAAGAATTTGCAGTCTTCTCGATTTATTCACGTTCAATGGTTACATGAAATAAGGTCTGTTTGATATTGCTTAGTAACTTAATTTAAAAAATGCCAATCTTTGCTGCATATCAATCGATTCCTTTGGAATTTTTTCCCTGACCTTCTCTGATCTAGCTGTATGTATACGAAAAATTAGCATGTACCAGAGAGGTATACAGACAGTAAAAAAATAAATTGAAGTTCGTACTCCAGGGATTTATTCGCACAGCAACATTTTAAACCAATTTTACTCTAAACATCTATAGCCTGCTGTACTCGTCGTTTGCTACTTAAGGAGGAAATGATAACATTGAGTGGAAGTTTTGTTTTTATTTCAATTTATTTCTATTTTTACTATTGACCAGACCGTCTTCCCGTGAATCCATAATTGATAACGTCCTTGCTAAAATGGAACAAACATTGAGACGATCTAGTTTTCAGTGTTTACAGGGGAGGTAATTTTTTGTCACTTGATTTCCCAATTTGTAGATTACAGGAAATAAGACGAAAAGACTATAAAAGATTTCGTATCCGATACCGGAAATTGAAGATAATTTGGATGCTATGTGTGGATCTCGGATCATAGTGGTTCTCATCAATGGACTTGGATATGGCTTATAATCAAATGCCAGCAGTTAGCGGACTTCAATTGTATATTACTGTGTTATATCTTGATATTATTGTTTATCGGAAATCATTTGATGACCATCTTTTAATCCTTTGTGTAGTTACTTTTATTTGTATGTGACATGTCCTGATTTCGAATTAACTAATTTCGGATTTCCGTCTGTTGATCAATACTTTTTGAATTGTTATCAAGGAGTTTACCTTTGCTACTTCTTTCCACCACTCTTGTGTTTCTTCTTTACCTCGTAGCCGTGGTGGAATGTACCAAAATGAAATGTTTGTGCACTGATACTGAAATTTTTAAAATTCAAACAACTGTAGACAAGCTCATAAAATGAATGAAAAGCTTTTACTATATTGGCACAATGTCTCTCTTAAAAAAACTCAAATGTTTCAAAATCCTTTTTTTTTTCCCCAAACGTTTCTAATTAATTTAAATGGACTTCATATCATTTAATTTAAAATATTAAACCCGTATAAAAATAAAATTAATTTTTAAATCGGTAAAATCGATGACTCCTACTTTTATTTCATACTAAACTTTATAATTGGTAGGCACGTGTAGGGGGATGCCACGCTATCTGCATTTCAAAGAACATTTGCAACAACTCTCTGGCCATCCGTATGTGGCCTGTTGCAAAGCAAATTTTCCGTCCTGCCCAACACTATTGTTTTCAATTGGCAGTCAAAATTTTCTGCCCTTCGCCCAGCTCGTCCTACCTTACAGAACTTACCTATTGTATTAATTGTTAATTTACTCTCGTCCTAAAATGCTTGGAAAATTTGCCACTGGACGTTAGGCTAGCAACAATCAATTAATCAATTATAATTGGTAGTAGGTATTCAGTCAAAGTTATATTGTATCAATACTTTTGAGTTGGTTGTAATATAAAGAATTCTGTTACAAGTAAAGAGTTGAGATGAAGTGTATGTGCCCTTAACCTACATTTATTTAAAGTTTTACGAGTTCACACACTTTTGATAGTCAAAGATGTAACAAGAAAAAATAATTTTATAATACTTTTGATAAAACATTATAAACTTTACTTAAATTTACTTGATATACCTCAGGCAAAACTAAACGAAATCCTTCTGTTGATCTAACCTTTTCTGTCAAATATCTACAAGTAAATTGGTTTATTTGTATTCTTAATTTTATATTATCGCAATCTCTTAATACAATCAACAGTCGCATACTGAGCCGTTAAGGTCTCAAAAATAGCAAAATGTGAAACATTTCATACGAAAAAACAAACGGCTTGATTTATATATACAACAGTTTACCTTAAAAATATTTCAGACAACAACCAACGACAACCACTGAATTACAGGCTCCTGACTTGGAAAAGGCGCATTGGCGAGGTTAAGATATATCTGTGAGCGCTCAACCACCCCTTTCCCTTTTCCTGAGACAGTAGTGAAACAACACAACACTGAACAAACAGAAAACATCAGTTGGAAATGGCGTACTCATAAGATTGGCACGAAGCACACAAAAAAACTAACATAAAACAAAATACACAAAGAACTGTAAAAGTACTCGAAGTTTATAAACGTTCGGATCTTGAATGATGTTGATTGGTCCTATGGGATCCCTGTGATAGCATGACCCTAGGGACCATATCAAAACTTCCTTGTATCACCTAGAGGACCCCTGTGATAGCATGACCCTAGGGACCATATTTAAACTTCCATGTATCACCTAGAGGACCCCTGTGATAGCATGACCCTAGGGACCATATCTAAACTTCCACGTATCAGTCTCATGCTATTTCGCTTGGGGCCCATGTGATAGGATGATCCTTGGATCATATCTAAACTTCCATGTTTCACATTTTCGTAATGAAGAAGAGTTGTTTTCTGTACTGTTATTCAAACTAACCTGAACACGTGCTAGTTTCGGTAAACCAAATGACCAGTGTTAATGTAACTTATTTGACCACAAAAAATTACAGCTTACTTAGCATTTTCAAATGCCTTTTCTACTCTGTCAGCCATTGCTTTGTCACCACGACCCTTCCACATCAACCATACTTTTAAGACATCATTTTTACGGCCACATTGGACCGTCCTGTCTCCTGAAAAATACCTGCTATGGAATATCCATTGACATAGTTGAAGTATCTACTAAAATCAATTTGCACCAAAATACAATGACCGGTCGAGAAGCAGCAAATACCAATTTAAAGAATTTGGCTTGACCCGTAACCTGTCGCACTTGTGGCGATTAGGTTTCTATAAAACCATCAAAGAATTAACATATCCAAATAGTATTGTTACCTGAATACTCGTGGGTTATTTACATTATAAAAAATTTCAGTTTTATTATTCTGGTATTTCTTGAATAAACAAATTTAAATACACTATAGCCTGTGTTTTTTTTTTTTTTTTTTTTGACGTTCATTTGCAGGCATTGTTTAGCAATGTACCGCGATATTTATAAAGTATAAAACTTACCTATATCATATTCCGTGTCATAGAGTTTATCTGGTTGAAACAGATACTCTGCTCTGTACGCATTGCATTTTTCTAGAAACCCCTACTCAAAAGACAATATTATTATTAATATCATTCTCGTATTTCATGACTGATAAAAGAAATTATTGCACATGAAGCCTGTTAAACGTGTTGTCTTTCTTTGAAAAATTGACATACACAAATGTGATAAGGTATGGATAACCTTGTGGTACTATATTGGACAATGAATCTAAGAAAAGTTAAAGAGCAAACTCAAGAAGAGATAAAAATCTAGATAACCCATACAAAGCTTAATGTGAATGTCCCAAGTTATTTATTTCTTAATGTTTGTTTTTATTAAGAGAATTTAGTCGCTAAAATTATTCCAAATTGCCTATATTCTTGAGGATGTACAGCTTGATACTTGTTTATTGTCAAAGACCGTAAGCTGATCTATTGATGTCTTCTCAGATTTATCTAAATGCATTAACTATCAAGTCTGTTAAAAGTTCTTTAGATGGGTACGAAGACGTCATGAATCTTGCAACCATTACCAAGGCTACAATCCAGATGCATCTTTTCACATTTGGATAAACACAAGAACACTAGAGGGATATGGGGGTTTATAGAACATCCCTTTTCTGTATTGCAATGTCTACAATAAACCCAACTCAGACAATTGAAAACTGTTCTCTGATCTATGCTTTGTTTGTTATGGTCATGATATTATTGTAAAGCTTTTCCACATCTCTAAATGAGGTAAATTTTGGCAGTGTTTGCCCTTTTTTCCTAAATGCAAAAAGTGTGAAGGTCTACGGTGATTATGTAAGATAAAATCAGATAAAAGAGGATTGTGTCTGAGGACACGAATGCCCCCGCTCAAGCTTTGCAATTTTTCTTGTTAGAAGGAGGCATAACTCTAGAACCGTAAGTGACTTATTGCCCAAATTCGAAATTGTCTGCGAGAATTATTTCTTAGCATTGTGTATGAGTTTCATAAATTTGGATGAGGAAACCTTAAGTTAGAGTCTGGAAACGAAAATGGGACGGACGGATGGATGGACGGTCAAGAGTACGTAACACTTAATGCCCCCTTTGCCTACGGCGGAGACATACACATATAATTACTATAAATGATGTTACTATCTGACAGACTAATTACATGTATAATGTATTTATAATTTTTAAAAAAATCAATGGACAAAAAAAGTGGCTATATCATATTTTCTTCCTTTTTAAAATAATGTTCTATATGAAAGTACCTTTTCTTTTACAACTAATGCAGAACACTGAATACCAGCCCCAGACATTTTATGTATATTCCATGCTACAGAATCCGATCTATAAATCGAAAGAAAGTTATTACATTTTAAAATCTAAATAAAAAAAAAAAAAGAAAAAACTATACGGAAATGTTAAAACTATTTAAGTACATGTACATATGTATAAGTAGTTGCTTTAACAAAGATGACAAATACCAAAATTAAAATCAAAGCCTTAAAGGCTGTTAAAGCAATTGCTGCCTAGTTAATGTTTTGTGACTTTCATTTTTCCTTCACATGTAAAAGAATTAAACATGAAAAGAGTCTTGTCTAGTGAGAAGTAAGGATGTTTTAACTTTATATCAATAAAAGACTTATCTAGCAAAATTCTTTTTACAATGACACGTTTACCCGGCTTAAGGTGGAGGCAAATATATGTGCGGAAACGTATAACTCCCGACGAAATCATAATAGATTATCCCCGTGTAGAGTGTTTGTTACTGGGCAATAATTTACATGACAATCCATGCACCTGGCTTCTTTATCTCATTTCAAAAAGAAACACGAATTTAACAACATTAAACCGTATAAAAGATAATTCAGTCAAATTTTCAATATTAAATCAACAACTGACATGATTCGATGTTTTGTTGAAACATCTCAAGAACAAAATCGCAGTTATAAAAATGGACTTTTTCACTCGGACTTCTATGTTCTTTGATAGTCAAACGGTTGTCCCCTTAAATACAAAAATACATCTACAAGAACATATGTTAAAACTTCTCAAACCCACTAATGTTTTTCAGCTGTTTCAATTAATGTATTTCATTAGAAAACATACATAGGAGTTTTATAATGACAGACCAGGGATCTGCTCAAAAAACTTTGGCTTGATTTGGGTCACAAAGATGGCTGGCTATGCGCTTTAGCATGAAAACAAATGCTTTAAAAAAATATATGACTTAAAATGAATTATGCTTTCATTTTTACTATTCATTCAAATCGGAAGGAGTCTTTAAAGTTCGTATCCTACAGAAAATCTAAAGAGGTCGTAGGCGTCTAGAGTGTTGTTTTCAGAAGCCGTTAGTGTTAAGACAACTCTCATTTGACAACGTCACACATTACTTTTATCTTATATACGTTTTAGAATGTTAATTTAAACTTAATGTATTAAGTTGAATGTGTGGAACTTCGTCTTATGTCTGGATGTCCTTACTTACACTAGATCTAGATGTCAAGATTTTCTTATTAGTTTTGTCAGAGACATATAATACAATACTGGTTTTGTTTAATACTACATGTAGTTTTAATTTAAAATTATTTATTACCTCTCGACTCCTTTTGTTAGATATTTCAACTTATCCGACAGCATAACACCACCTCCCCAAGCTGCCTACAGAAATAAGATTTAACAAACCAGCATCATCTTGTATATAAAAAAATATTCTAACTGCCGATAACTTCCGAACCATGTGCCAGTTGTAAAAGTAACATGAAAGAAAGCTGACTGGCATAATGTGAAACATCCAATTTCAGCAGTTATATAGCACAATGAAGCTTAAAAACTGTAGAAAAAAAATCATATTAAAAAAGAGATACAAATAACGAATTTGAACTTTACACTACAGTAAAACTAGCGTAAATATTTTGCATGAACTTTTTTTTCTTTATGTGTGTTTTGTCATAAGACAACATATTTTTAAAACTGTACTTACATCTACGTGCATCCATACATTATGACGCTTACAGACATCTGCTACAGCCTCCAAATCGTCATAAGCACCAAGAACTGTAGTTCCACATGTCGCCATAAACATGACGGGTGTAGATTTCTTAGTAAGTAAACAGTTTGATATTAGGATAAGTAAACTATACACTGCTTAAGGTACGTGCAATCCTTTAGTTTTTTTTATTTTTATTTTTATGGTCAATAAATGTGTTTACAAAAAGTATTTTCGGGTAGGTATTTTATAGATACTTATAGAAAAAGGTCTTCTCTTGATGAAATCTGGTAATAATCACGATCAGTTCCGAAGACTTTATACGAAAAGGAAAAATGGACAAAAGTTATAGTCATTGTAATTATTGTGATTACATGCATGGGTATACTTCATAAACTTACATTTTGTTTGCATTGTTGAATTTTGTTTTCTAAATCATCTGGAATAACTCTGCCTTTGTCGTCAGTTTTTACTTTAACAATACTATCTGTTCCAAATCCGAGAAAGTTGGCGCCTTTTGCTATAGAGTAGTGTGCATCCTCAGATGTCAGAAGGGCCATTGGTTGAATACCAAACACTCCTTTTTGTTTAAGTGTTGGGTCATATTTGAGTTTAGCTAAATGTATAGCCATTATATTGCAAAAGGAACCACCTGAAACATAAATTAGTTCAGGATTCTTAGGTATGAATAGAAAGAGATGTAACATATACGTCAATGAGACAGTACCTCAATGGTAAGTAAAACCAAAAACAATGGAGTTCAACATGCGGGCTGCTGACTGTCAGGGAAACGCCTAGATTCCAAACCGTGATTATAATTTCTACACTTTTTTGAAGATTTTACTAATTATACTTTAACATATTAGTATTGAGATTGTTTGTTTTAATATAATTCTAATTTGTATTTAAAAGTAAAATTGTATAAAATTATGCGTTAGTACTGAATTATCAACAAATAAACGATGCAGTTACATGTATATAACCATGTCTAAGACCTTTAATTGATTGTTGGTTGCTTAAAGTCCAGTGTCAAATATTTCATGTATGTTCAGGACGAGAACAAATTAACAATAAATACAAAAGGTAGGTCCTGTAGTAGAGGCCGTCTGGGATGATGGTTGGGAAATTTAGACTGCCACTGAAAATGGAGGGTATACTGGATAGGGACAGAAATTTTGCCTTGCTACAGGCCACCTACGGACCCCTCAAAGAGTTGTTATAAAGGTTCTTAACGTGCAGAGAGCGTGGCACTCTCTCTACACGAGACATCGGATTTAACGTCCCCATTCTGACCAGACGTGGCTGCGTACTTGTACATCCCGCACAGCCTAACGGACGCCCCACTTTGGCAAGGGTTTTAATGCCAGTCGGAAGAAGACCTGTAGTGACCATATTTCTATTCCCCAGTCACCCTTGGGGTACCTTTAATTGAAAGCATTATCTGTGTCACTGTGTTGATTTGTTACAGTAATTACAGAGAAGGCGTTGTAGCCAAGACGAAGTACACAAAATAAAAATAATAATAAAGTGATACCTGGACAAAAGACGCCTTCACCATCTTGGTACCCAATGATTGATGATAACTTTTTAAAAATATAGTTTTCTAACGTCACCATTACCGGTGCAACTTCATACGTGTGCCTGTAAATGAATATATCAGTAAGTTATTGGAATTAAGAAAACGGGAAGAAGATAAGAGTCAATTTTAAATCATTAACCGAGGATGAACAGAAAACATCATGGCCCAAAAGAAAAGACTAAAATATAAACTATTGACAATAATCCAGCACACAAAAAGTAGACCAAAAGTAACGCTTCATAAAATCCGAGTGTAAAGTTGGATGTATTTGTTCTAAAGCGTCCACATTTCACATTAAAGAATTGACAAAACAAAAACTTGTTTAAAAAGGGAAGGGGTATGTAAAATCGAAAAAGAAGGTTCTACTGTCCGTTAAGTGAAAAGTAAATACTTATACATCTTTTCAGCAATTTCATTTCTGCTTTAAACAAGAATTCTGCTGCATATCAAAAGGATAGAATATGATTCACAGTGAAACTTGAAAATTAAAACAAACCATGAATTACAACAATTCGATTGAACACCCATACACTGTACACTCACACATTGCAATTGAGAACCTCAGCTAGCCATGCTCCAAAAAGACTGTATGGATCAATTCCACTGTAAAGCTGGTTAAAGAAACGAGGATGACCTATAAAATACATAATAATATCATCATAATTATATGTATAAATGTATTATTTTACCAGAAATTTACAAAGCAGTGAGAAAAGGAGAAAATTTAATAAAATTAAAACAAAAATCACCAGAAACGCTATTTTAAGAATTAAAAAAAAAGTTAGCCATCCTCCAATATAGCTAACAATAATTTAGAACAACCCTTCCCCCTCCCAAATAAAACAACAAAAACATCCAACAAAACAACAACAAACAAAAACGACACAAACAAACAAACAAACGACGATTCTACCCAAATTGCTGGTATTGTGTGTCTGTTTTATATAGCTTTTTTCAATCCAAAACAGATTAATTTCTTTGAAAGTCTTATTACTGATAAGAGGAAATACTTATAACCTATTGCAAAACCTAATGGTTGTGATTATAACGGTTATCAGCTAGTTATACTAGTTATGGAACAGAACGCAGGCAAATTTAATAAAAGTATTTGTCAAACGTCTAATTTCAGCTGATAAAATTTCTACCAAAAGTTTAACCAAATTACTCAAAGAGACGGCTATTACCCTTACTTCAGAAAGAGCATCAATTTCCATCATTCAGTAACATGTAGCTAAAGCTAAAGTGAAGTAATACTTAAAGAAACAGCATCAAGACACAAAGTCTATTCAGTTTTAATAGAAGGAAATAAAAAAACAGATCCTTGCTAAAATCACGACCAACAGGTAGATGAGGGACGTCGGAATTGGGCCTTTTTTTTTTTTTTTTTCGGGTCGGGAATTACTGATTAATTTTTCGGGTTAAGGCAAAGTAAGGCTTTTTTTTCGGAAATTCGGGATCAGCGTTTATTTGGGATGACACATCAATATTCATGTATCAGAAGGGCATTGCATCAATCATATCGTTCAAGCCTTCCATTCCATCAATCAATAGATTGAAAATAGGACAATAGGATGAGTAGGTTTACTCGTTTACCAATTACTATAACAGAAAAACTTCCATCAAATAGTTTAAGGTATAAAGTTTCTATTGATTCTAAAGGTTCCAGAGGTTAACCAATCAAAAGGTTCAACTTCTTTTATAACTTAAACGAAGATGAAGCAGACGTCCGGACAGAAGAGAATTAGACATTTGACAAACTTGATGCCAAATCACTGCATACTAGCATAGGAAAACTGCATAGAACAATAATACTTGATATTTCTCAACAAATTTCAGGCATGCACTAGTGGTACCTTATGCAAAAAAGTAGTCTGTCAGGCAAAGGAACTATAATACGTAAACAAATTAAAATCCCGACTGCATGCAGATCTGTTTGCCCTATTAATGTAGCACCGGTAATTGTGTAAACAAAGTGAGTGAGTATAATAACTATAATTCGGAAGCATATTTATCAGACATATTGTATACAAAAAGAACAATAAACTGCTTTTTACTCAGCTTACCTCGTGCATCTCAAATATTACTAGTATAGTAAATTAGAAAGAATAAGCAGATTTTTTATGTCGTATACGTTGGTTTGTCAAACATCTTCTTGACCCTTCTTATATCTATTTATCATACGGTACCTGAAACAACACTGCCATCTATAACTTTCCTTCCTAATTCTAACAACTTCTCACGTGACACAGGTTCTTCTTCAATTTCTACGTCTAAAAATTTCTTTCAAAAAAAACAAGCGTAATAAATAAAACAAAACAAACAAAAAACGGAAGTCTTTTACACGAGAACTCTTCCGTCTCGAATTTATATGCGCTATCAAGTTATATAGTATATATTTTTAGTACAATTACACAATCATTACAGTCCAAATCACTAAATACTGGTCAATACTGCGCAATAGTGCTATATTTTCTTAACACAAATGAAAATAATAAAACAGAGTAATGTAAAGATTTATCAATTTGAAACACAATATACAAAAAACGGAATTTGAAAGTATACGATCGAAAGGGATCAAATGTGCCATTAATATGTATTATGACAATTATAAAGAAAATCTACGACTGAGTCGTTCCTTCTTACTTGAGAATGCTTAAAGTTTACAGTATTATTCACTTATTTATATAGCTTGTACAATGAACATTTGAACTGCCAATAGGTCATCTATATGTTCCACATTCCAGGTGTACATTCTTAAAAATGTTCTTTTACATCTAATGCGAATACAGATCTGGAGCAATGGTAGCCAATCTGATTAAAATTCAGATCTATTACAACTCGTGTACCCGTATATATAAGCTCATATGAGGATAACGAAATCAAAGATCTATATTTTAATTAGATTGTATGGTAGCATATCTGCTTTATGTCAAATTTAGGGCTGTTCAATGTCTTGTCGTCTTTTAAAGTTGACCGTAGCTCAATTTGACGGTTCTTTATATGTCCATTTTGGAGATATATATAGCTCATAAATTTTCTACGTATTTATATATCTCTGGCTTTCAAATGTTTCTGTTCGGGTGGTCTTAAAAGTTTACTCAGTACTAGGAGTACAAAATTTGTGCTCGAAACATCAAATCCATCATTTTGATTGGTTGAATTTTGAGTCTGAATACGATCATCGTATAATTCAGATCGCATTCACTAGAAAAGGTAAAAAAAAAAAAAAGCGCTTCGAATGCACAAAATGTATAAATAGTTATTTTCTTTTTAAACCCTCAGGAATGTTGTCACCTAAGTTATTGATTAACAGTAGCAACATATTTCACTTACTTGCAAGTCTAAAGGTTGTCTAAAATTGATCACTTTAGTGTTTGGATCTGTTTGTGGTGTGAGAGCTTCATCTTGTATAAGTTTACTAAAATCCTTTACAAATTGTTGAATTTCTGGTTCTGCGTAACTATAATCTATAATGCGTATACTATGTATATTAACACATTGGTTTTATTCTTTAATTAAAGCAATAGAACCGCTGACTGTTAGAGATTTTAGGTAAGCGCAAAAGCAATGTACTCAGAAGCTTTGAAAGGTGAATTAAACCGCCGTAAAAATACTTTGCCCAAATAGAAATGATTCATTGGTGGAACTTTTTAGGATTGCAATTTATTATTTAAACAATTGTTTGTTCAACAATAATAAGTAATTCCATTTACCATTTACGTAAATAGATAGTTTTTTTTCCCATTCTTTTAGTCACTCACCTTTTCGATTATACATCATTCATCTATTGCTTGAGCAATCGTTTATGTAAGTTACATAAAAATCGAATGAAATCGACACATCCTGTTGTCATGAATTACGTTATTTTGAAATATATGCACTTTATGGCCATTTAATAATGCAAGGTCAACTATAAAATGCGATAAAATATTACAGAGCATGACTGCATCAAATCGACGAATGGCGAGGGTAAAATATCAAACCAAACAGAGTTCCATTTTAGTTTACAAAAAATTATTCATTTACCTACATTCGTATCAAATGCCGATTGCGCCACATATATATACTTTAAAATAAATCCTTCGTCAAAAAAATTGACCTATTTTGTGAATTTTATGAAGAACTGAAAGATTAAACATTCGTCCTAGAGAGAGATAAAAACAAATGCTCTTATTTGAGCAAATTCATTTGTATTCTGTCATTAAAAAATAATAAATAAATCACCTAGATATATCTTAACCGCCCATACAAAATGAATATTCCATTAAAAAAAAATTTGTAGTTTGAAAAGTTATTTATTAGTCCACCTAGAAACGGGAAATCGAACCAATTGTTTATCCAAGCTGTCTGGTGATCTTTTCTAGTTAGAATATGATGATGTCTGGTCTTGCTCCCTCAAAGAATTATTAATTGTATTTTTTCTTTACAGATCGGCGAGACCCTGTTACCGACTATCATTACGGCAGATTCAACACAAAACAATTGATTTTGCTATAATGTACAGTAGATGTTTGTTTGCATTGCAATAACGATGGATTTTGCAATCGAGAACAACATATTTTGTTCTGTGTTACCTGTTTCATCTGCTGTAACGATAGCCGATAACAGGGTGTGCTTTATCAAGTCTCACAAGCGAAGATTTGCTCAGTTATTTTTCATCTTCTCTTGCTTTCTTGCACCTAAACATATCCACAACAGCTCTCATAAATCCGCAGAAGGAAAACTGTTCCAGAACAAAGGCTAAACTGTGTGGGATGTAAATTGCATTATTTAATACGTTTATATTTCGGCAGCATAACAGGGCAGATACCTCAATATAAGTCAGGTAAAGGTAAGTCACGGAATCCTATCCAATTATTCTATTAATTAAACATCTTTGGTCCGTGTTATTCACTATATTACTTGTTATACATAAATACCTTGTGCTATTGACTTGGAGTAGGTCTGGCTCGCCATGGTTCTGTTTCTGAACAAACAAGAACAGCGCTTGCTATATAACAGTCTGGTTAAATTTGGTATAAGCTTATTCATAACCCATCTGACTGTAAACGAGTGCTTGTCTGTAATACAAACAAACGTTAAAAGAGGGACGAAAGATACCAGAGGGACAGTCAAACTCATAGATCGAAAACAAACCGACAACGCCATGGCCAAAAATAAAAAGACAAACAGACAAACAATAGTACAGATGACACAACATAGAAAACCAAAGACTAAGCAACAAGAACCCCACCAAAAACTGGGGGTGATCTCAGGTGCTCCGGAAGGGTAAGCAGATCCTGTTCCACATGTGGCACCCGTCGTGTTGCTTATGTTATTACAAATCCGGTAAATAGTCTAATTCGGTAAGTCACATTCGTGAAAAGGGAGGGTATTGTAGTTACGACATAAGGAACATATCCGATATCATCTGTGAAACGGTTATTCCATAACGGTCAACCAACTCGTGGTGGCGTCCGTAAAATTTACGAAGGGATGACTTCAACTTCACCATTTTGAACTCTTGGTTTAATAGCTTCCTTGTGAGCAGCAATCCTCTATCAAGGAAATCATGATAGGAAACACAAGCCCGGGAATATCGTATCAATTGGGAGATATATACTCCATATGCAGGCGCTGCTGGAATGTTGCTACATAGAAATGGAAAGTTCACAATTGGGAGGCTGAAATCATCTCTTTTGTCATAAAGTTTTGTTTTCAACCGACCCTCATTGTCAATTTCTAGATGTAAGTCAAGATATGAGACAGACTTAACTGTATCTGTAGTATCCTTTATCTCTAGTTCGATGGGATAGATTCGTTCAACATAGTCACCAAATTTTGTATTATTTAGTGAGAGAAAATCATCTATATAGCGGAACGTAGAGTTAAAGGATATTGCTAACTTCTTATCTTTCTTCCTAAGAAGTTCCTGTATGAAGTCAGCCTCATAATAATAAAGAAACAAGTCGGCAAGAAGAGGGGCACAATTGGTTCCCAATATACATATAATATATATATGTAAAATATACATACAATTATATTGTACTCGCCGACATTCAATTAGAAAAAAAACCAGTTAGTTTCTTCTAATATACTGAACAACATATACAGCATGTGTGCGTGTAGCTAATATAAAGTATAATTTATAACTTTATAACTGTTCATACGAAGCTAAAATGTTTTAAATACCACAGGCAAATTAATTCGTGATCTTGCAATAATTTTGATATTTGGTTGAGATCATTCATTTTCATTAAAATATTTTTCGTTTTTTAAGTGTATATGATATTCCTCTTATCAAAGGTGTCAGCATATATAAGTAAGGTTGCAGTACATTTCTATAAAATCAACAACTTACATAAATTTAGTCACTTGCCAACTGAAGGAGAGCAAGACTCAAGTGACAACAGAAAATAGCAAAAATGAAAATAAGCCACTGAGGCCAGGGCTGGACAAGACTGACACCTAGCACTGATATCATCACATTAGTTCTTAACGAATTTATTTCACAAAGGCGTGACATAAACTACCAAGCGTAATAAAATTGAAAACTTCGTTCACAATTTAGGACACCTACCTTAAGTTTGTTTCAATTGAGGTCACAAATTTTATCTACATTATTGACTTAGGTAAAGACTGAACTAGATGAAGCGCGGGTAATTCGAACGATACATCGAGTATAAAGTTTCATATATATACATAAATGTATTGTAAGTAAGCGGTTTACACGATAGATTTTGCGATAAATGAGATAGGGTCAATTTCCCCTGCAATTATTTCACGGTTGTGCAGTTTTCACAAAGAGTCTTTTAAAATTTACGTTTTAGGTCCCTGAAACTTCACAGGAAAATTGTACATATGTTGAAATTGTGTACTTGCTATTATGGAATTGTTTGACGATTTTTTTCTCCCTTTTTCAGACTTGGGAACTTAGTCACCTTGCAGCAAAATTTATAACTCCTCTTACAGTTTGCAACACCCAGTACCCTTAAACTTCACAGGTATATTGCATATATATATACATTGAAGTTGTAGAACTGCTATTATGGAATTGACTGAGGATTTTTTCCCTCATTTTTCCAGACATGGGACTTAGCCATTGTTTTTAGTTGTTCTTGTGATTTATGCTAATCTGATCTGACGAATCAAGCCATTTTCGACTGATTTTTACGTTTTGTTCTTATGTAGTATTGTTACACCATTGTCCAGGTTATGGGGAGGGTTGAGCGTTCACAGACATTTTAGCCCAGCTACATTCTATGTGTTCTTTTCCCAAATCAGGAGTTTGTGATTCAGTGATTGTCGTAGGTTGCTGTCTGTACGTTATATTTGTTTTTAGTTTGTTGTTTTGTCGAAAAGCAACCCGTTGTTTTTTTAGTTTGAATTGTTTCATATTTTGTCATGTCGGATTCCTTTACAGCTGACTATACGGTATGGGTTTTGCTCATTGTTGAACATTATTTGAACTCTGTTGGGTGGTTGATTCATTGGAAATCATACCACATCTCCTTGTACATATCAAACTCTCTAATCTGATTAGTAACATTTTAACAACATTTCATGGGCGGTATTTATAAAATTGGACCCCAAAATAACCTCCGAAGATTGCATTTGACCCTGGTGTAAAAAAGTCATGGTTTCAAATCGATTAGGGACGTAAATCATGGCGGTCAACAAATTAAACTGTTTATAATAGGATGCAGCGCTAGACGTATGTTTTAGATATTACAATAGCTGCAAAATTATACATTTGTTTAAGGAATTTGTGATATTATTGTATAAGAAGACGAAAGCAGAAGAGAAGGAAACGAAGAATAATATTTACAATTGACCAATGACGTAATTTCATCTACATTTAGACTGTCAGGGTCAACATGTTAAGAGAGATTTATGTTCGAAGACCAAGGAAAGAGCTGCAAAAGTTAGAAAACGGGTCGGGTTAACGGAAAAATTAAAATTTATTGAAAGGCCAATGCAATTTTTATGAGACAAATTTACTAAAGATGGCGGATTGCTACGTCATCGAAGTCACGTGATGTCTTACTTAGTTGGATTTGGATTAGCCCGAATAATTCAGTCCCTCCCCGTGATCGACTCTCCCACTCGCGAGGAGTTAATGTAGCCATCGTAGATCAGTGGAATATAACGACTGAATTATTCGGGTTAGATTTGGATAAAAAATTTATAAAAACATGTAAAATTTGAAATTCTTTTTATCAAAACGCCTTCAAAAGCAACATGTAATATGGAACAACATTTTGAAATGGGAAAATGGAAAAAAAAATTAAAACTGATGTTTAATGTATATGATATAAACTCGTTAAAATTCAATTTCTAGTATGATTAGACATTTTTAGACTTTTACCCTGTGAGTGAAACAACTACAGGAAAAATGACCCTATAACTCTGTAGACATACCGCTGAGTCAACGGCGACAAAATTGGTGTCAATCGTACTCATATTTTTGGACATATATCTTTTTTGTGGAAAATCAGCGCTTAGGCACAACGATTATGGAGGGTGGTAAAGTGGACCATCATGTATTAGACAGATTTTGATATAAATTCATAGTTACTTTACAAGTATTTTGAATTTACTTAATCTAGTTTTCAGTCTACAAAACTACAAATAAAATCAATCTAATTAAAATATAGAACTCGGATTTCGTTATACTACATAACGAAATCCGAGTTCTATATTTTAATTAGATTGAAATAAAATTAAAGCCAAAGCAACTCTAATCCCCTTTTTCTGAGAGACAGTCACTGAATCCACCACACACGTCCCGTTAAAGCTGCTTAAATGCAATCCACTCCATTTTTCATTAATGCAAAAAGCTAATAAATATATTTCATACAAGGTAAATTTTCAAAACGTTTTGCCTTTTTGTTACTTCCAGATACCTTATGAAATATTAGTCGATTATCTACCTGTCATCGTACAATATAATTTGTATGTTAATACAAGGAACTGTCCCAAATAATGTCCCTTCCAAATACTTTAAATTTTGGACATTTAAGGAAGTAATGTAAGGTTAATTGTTTATGACCACAGGAACCTAGCGCACTTTTGATAAGATTATATTAAATAGAAAGTTTGTTAAAACACTACTATGGATTTTGAGGCTTGCAAATTGGGTGCGTTCTTTTCTAGAGCCTGGGTAAAAATAAACAAGGATTTTATTGGTATTTTGGAAGTGATATTCGTAAAACTTGATTTAGATTCATTACAACGAATGTCGTCTGGAATATAATTCCCAAGGTTTATACCTGTTTATTTGAAATGATTTAAACCCAAGAAGACAACAAGTTGTAATAGGTGGAGAAAGGTCAAACAAAAAGCATATATCAGCTTGGATACCTCAAAGGTCTATCTTGGGTCCCATTTTATTTTTGACGTATATAAATGACATAGTAAATGATATAGAATGCGATATTAAACTTTTCGCCGAAGACCTGTCAATATATATAATAGTTGGTAATGAATATGAATTAAGTGACAGAAAAGTTAGACAAGTGAAACTGCGAGCTACTGCTCACTGATGATACCCCCTCCCAAATATTTCGGTAAACAGGAAGCTGTTGAGTAATGAATCTGAAAACGCATCACACAGTATAGCTGACTTATATAAGCCTTGAAACCAAATTTCAGAAATCCTTGTATTGCAGTTCCTGAGAAAAATGTGACGAAAATTTTCAACTTGGCTATCATGTGTAAAATGATACAAGTGTTCGGTAAACAGGAAGTTGTTGAGTGATGAATCTGAAAACGCATCACACGGTATAGCTGACTTAAATAAACCCTGAAACCAAATTTCAGAAATCCTCGTATAGTAGTGAAAGATGCGACGAAAAATATTCATGGGACGGAAGGACGGACTGACGGATGGATTGACTGACGGATGGACTGACGGACGAATGGACAGACAGAGGTAAAACAGTATAACCTCACTTTTTTAAAGCGGGGGTATGATAAAGATATTGAGAACATACATATTTGGTCAAATCAATGGCTTGTCAATTTCATCCCCAACAATACAGAAATAGTGACCATCTAAAAAAGGCAACGTAAACCTAATCACCCAACAGTTTATATGTATGTTGGTATTATAAGAGAAGTAGCATTGCATAAACAGTTAGGGATTATTATTAATGAAAACGGAAGCTGGAAGACTCGTGTAAAATTTATTATAGAAATGTCTCTCCCACGATTAGCCTTATTACGAAAACTGAAGTTTAAATTAAAAAAGGAAAGATTTAGAAAACATTTACTTATCATGTGTACGCCCAGTCTTAGAATATGCTGATATTGTCTGTAACGACAAATTTGATTAATCACCAACTCAGGTCAACTCAATCACTAAAAAAATCGAAAGACTAGATCTTAATGATATATTCGATTGATCAAGACTGAACAGCATCTGTTAACACAATAAACCCAATAAGATTGATTACAATTACAAAGATTGTAACTGTAGATTTTATTGAGCATGATTTATAAAACACCAACTACAAACTCAATGAAAAGTTATCAAGACTCGATCGTGACGATAGATGAAATTGATAACGATCGATTGAACAACACCTGTTGAACTAATCAACTCAATATAACATTGCAAAGACGTGATCGTTACGATAGGTTTAATTGATCACTTTCAATTCAATCAATTAAAAAAAAACAATTAGGTTGGTATTAATTGCAAAGACTCGATCGTAACGATAGATTAAATTGATAACCATTGAACACCAACTGTCAACATAATCAACTCAACAAAAAACTGCAAAGACTCCATCGTGACGGTTGATCACGATTGATTATCGACTGGCAAGTAAATCATCTGAATCGAACCTTGCAAAGACTTCATAGTAACGGTAGATTCGATTGATCACAATTGAACATCTAGTATTAACTCAATCAACACAATAAAAAAAAAATGCAAAGTCTTGCTCGTAACGATAGATTCAGTCGATCACGATTGAACATCAACTGGCAACTCAATCAACACAATGAAACATGGTAAAGTCTCAATCGTTAAGATAGTCTTCGAGTCCACACATTGGCCAATTTTGTCATATATTTTTAAAAACTGGATACATTGTACTAGTCTATAATATATTGTCAACACCTAAAAGTTAAGGATAGCATTCGATTTGTCGCATTAATTCAAACTGACTTTGTTGAACAAGATGATTTCACAAGTAAAAAAAAAATATGTATATAACGTATATAACGTCTACCGTTTGAATGGTTTTACACTAGTACTTTTGGGGCCCTTTATAGCTTGTTATTCGGTGTGAGCCAAGGCTCCGTGTTGAAGGCCGTACATTGACCTATAATGGTTTACTTTTATAAATTGTTATTTGGATGGAGAGTTGTCTCATTGGCACTCACACCACATCTTCCTATATCTATCTAGTTCTCAACGAATCCATAAATATTTCATATTGTGTCATATCAGATTCATTATTAGCTCTTGGTAATATGATATTAAACAGTCCACCTACAATTATATAATGTTCTGAATTTATATGAAACTTTCGTGCTTATCATATCTGTCTACATACTCCAGGGTCACATGCAATCTTCGGAGGTTATTTTTGTAATCAATTAAATTGAGTTCATTCTCAAAATACGCACAAATGTTGATACCTGATAACGATTTCATGCCGCGTGATTTTTTATTGATTATTATGAAAATTATGTAATTCTGACATACGTGTTAAAATGTTATTAATCAGATAGGAGAGTTTGATATAAAATGAGGAGATGTGGTATGATTTCCAATGAACCAACCATCCAACTTCAAACGATGTGGATTCAAGCAACTACACCGTACGGCCTTAATTAACAATGAAACGAAACCCCAAAAAGTGAAACAATTCAAACTAAAAAAAAAAAACAATGGATTGATTTTTGATAAAACAACAAGCGAAAAACAAATATAACAGACAGCAACCAATGACAACCAATGAATCACAGGCCCCGGACTTGGGACAGGCACACATAGAATATAACTGGGTTGACATATATCTGTGAACGTTCTGCTCTCTCCATAACCTTTTGACAATGATACAACAACACAACATAAGAACAAACCGTAAAAGTCAGTCAGAAATGGCTTAATTCATCGGATTGGCACGAAGCGCAAAAACATATATCAAAGAAAAGACACTAAGTACTTATCTAAGAGTACTCGCAGTAACTGAAAGTTAGTTGAAAGCCAATAACAACTAATAGATAAACTATGTTATCCTATACTAAGATATTAATCAGTATACAACCAAAGGATTCAGGTTATAGACGTCATAAAAGGTCTGAAAAAAAAACATGACCGTGTGCAATGCAAAAATGCAAGTAAATAGTATCGACTAATTCGGTTGTTATGAATTTGTAGGTAATGCAGGTTAAACATTATAAAAAAAACAACAACACTAAATCATATTAATTAGTCGTTTGAAACGAAAGCAAGGGAACCAATCGATTGAATACGATCGATATTTCGGGAGCCTTGAAAACAAAATAATCAGTTGAATGAATACGATCGATGGTATCATGTCTTTTAAAAGCTAGAGAACCAGTTTGAATCAATCAAATCTTAACCGATTAAATAAGATAGATTTGATCGCAAGTTCCAATAACAAGAGAGCCGTTTCATAATCCATTGTTACGATTGGATATGATTAGTTTGATCGATTTCTATAATATCTTAAGGGCCAATAGATCGAAATTATCAACTCGAAGGTCCATCTTAAAGATTGAATACAACCTAAACGAGTGTGGTCCTTAAACACAAATTGATTATATTGTTTCATAACGGTTGGATACGATTGACACAACCGTGCGTTTTAAAGTGATTGGATTGATTCACTTTTAATCGATCATAACGATTGGAAAGATTTATACGAGCGCGCGTTTTAAAATGAGAAAGCCAGTCGATTGGATTGACCAACTCAACTAGTAGAGCCAGTGGATTGACTAGATAAACTCGTAATCGATCGTAACGATTGAATACGACCGATACGATCGTGTCACTTGGAATTCAGTACAGTAAACTGCTTAAATTGATAAACTCTTATTCTTAATTAATATTGTCTTGAAAGCAAGATAACCAGTTGATTGAATCAAAGATATAATAGCGCTTACATATGTGATTGAATTAATTACACTCTTAATCGATCGGTTTAATACAGTCGATACGATCATGATCCATGAAACCCAGTAGAGCCAGTTGATTTAATAAATCACTCTGAATCGATCGTACGGTATTACGTTGAATATATCAATAGATCGTGAGTTTGACAACACGTTAGCTAGTTCTGGGACATAATATATGTTAGTATAATAGACCCAGGCTAGTCATATTCGATAGTATCGACTAAAAGCAATCGATACGATCAAAAGTCATGAAACCAAGATGAGCCAGTTGCTTGAATTGCTCGATACTTATTCGATTGTGAGCCCTTAAAAAGAAGATACTAGATTGATTTA
The DNA here is from genome assembly GCA_017311375.1 of Mytilus coruscus. Lineage (NCBI taxonomy): Eukaryota > Metazoa > Mollusca > Bivalvia > Mytilida > Mytilidae > Mytilus > Mytilus coruscus. Next base: position 118,677,616 of record CM029596.1, on the reverse strand, counting down.
ACTGATTAATTCAGTATTTTTAAGAATTAAGTAGATCATCTGAAGTGAGTACATTCTATTGAAAACCTTAAAACAATCGATTGATCCTACCTGAGATATATATACATATAAAAATTATGTCTCTAATATCCTACATCGGAGTTCAGTTTGAAATACATTGACTAAATAATAGATAAAATTTTCTCAATAATTTCTATTCAATCAAGTACTGTACCTGTGCTTGGACTATTATACCATAGATATAATAGCCATAGATATGTATATTATATCTATGATTATACTAACAGTTAGTATAATAGTCCCATACCTGTGTTGACGTGACAAACTGCATAAATCGATCAAATGTCACGAAATATTTCACAGAGATTGTCAAATTCTTATTATCTTCATTATTTCCAAAACAGAGGCTATATCTGCAGCACTATAGGAGTAAGGAGGTCTAGATAAAATGTGCTTACCTACTGTATTGTTATATTTCAATCCCAAAATGGATAACTATTCTCCGGATCTTTGTTGGATCAATTCCGATTCAAACGGGATTTTAGAATTCTGCAATATCATGATGATCTCCCTTGAAAGCAGAAGAGAAAGTTGCATAAGTTGATATTGCTTTAATTCTGAGGGATATGCAGTTTATTTTTGATGTTTAAACGAATATTTTCTAATTCTATAATCACAAGAAACGGTGATTCATTCCCACTACAAACTTCGATAGCTAATACACGAACAAGTAACTTTTTGAAATGCGGTTGTCTTGTTATTTGGCGATGTTTTGCATTCCTTCATAGGAAAACTACAGGCATGACAACTCTAGAAACGTTGAATTTTGATAACTCAGCATTACGATCTCTCCCTATCGATCCAGTAACTGACAATTATGTAAGATCTGTAGCTGGGGCTTGTTTTTCAAAAGTAAAACCAACTCCAGTAGACAAACCGTCACTAGTTGCAGTTTCCCAGCCAGCATTAGACTTGCTAGGTATTCCACCACCAGAAACAAACAGGGATGATTTTGTACAATTTTTCAGTGGAAATAAACTGTTACCTGGAAGTGATCCAGCAGCACACTGTTACTGTGGGCACCAGTTTGGTTATTTCTCAGGACAGCTGGGAGATGGGGCTACAATGTAAGAATTTTATTTATGAACATCTTACATTCTCTCGTAAAAAGTGTCAAGGCCCTTTTTTATATTTCGATAGTTAGGCTGACATGCCAGCTAGTTCAATGTATTTAGCTTGATGGCCGAGTGGTCCATGTAGTCCAACTACTGTATCACTAGCCTACACTCCAATCTTAATTGACTACATGTAGGATTGTCAGTTTTTTGCAGATGGTCTGTGGTTCTCTCAGTGGACTCTGGTTTTCTCAACCAATTAAAACTGACTTATGTGAAAAAGGCATTAAACACCAATCAATCAATTCAATGTATTTCAAATATAATTTACTATGGGATTTAATAATACAAATGTAGATACAATGTAGGTTTCAAATGACGTAATTTGATTTATTTCCCTGCCATTTTGGAGGGATAAATGGTTGATTTTCTTATTTGTCTAACCAAATTGAAACATATGCATGCTATACACACAAATCTGATAAGAGATCCTTCCTACACAAATGAAGCTGATAGCTGGGACTATTTATACTGACCAATATGTTATGTCCAAATGATAGTGATGAATTAAGCCGAGCTTCAAGAAATATAAATTGTTCAGAGAAAAACTTTTTCTATGTAATGTCTAGAGGTCAGTATAACAAGTTGATTTGGCTGATTTATGAAGGAATTCGTGCACTTAGACCTCCAACAAAGAGCAGTGTATGAAACCTCAGCTCGCCAACTTGCTGAGTAAGAAACGAATATGGCGAGCACTGATACTTTGTTACTCGCCAATATGGCCATTGATTTCAAATACTTCGACTGGCCAGAAAAAAATTCTCTGGCCAGTTGAAGTAATTTTGACAGTTGTCAGACCTTAAACATTGTAAAATGTCCATGAGTTTTAAGTCTGTTGAACTAATTTCCATGTGCAGTGTTACTAAAAAAATGATATTCCTAGCTCCTTGGCCGTTTATTTATCGTGATTGGCAAACTAAAACATTATTATAATGACCTTGACACTTCACTGAATCATCATGCTTAAACCTATCATAGGATCCCCACCTCACGGATTTTAATTTCTTGACATGACTGGAATAAACGTATTATGCATACAGTTGGGTATCTGTGAGTTACAAATAAAACATTTAATTAAGAGATAACTGTATTGTATTTAAAGCTTTTGCGGATGTCCATCGGTAGTTTTACTGTCGCAAACTGAGTTTACCTGGCGATGCGTAGCGGAGACAGGTAAACGGGTATTTGCGACAGTAAAACTACCGATGGACGTCCGCAAAGCTTCAACTACAATACAGTTATCTCTATTCTAATGCAAAATAAATACATAATTCAATTTCAATCATTATTTCAGTGTAAAATTGTCATGAAAGAAAAATCCGCGAAATGATGTTATCTTCTATGGCCCCTAAACTAGGTGACGTCATAGGTATGCTTCCGCGTCAAACGTAAACATCGGGCGTTTCTGGCTTCTTGGCGCTACAAAATGTTATAAAGTTTGATAAAAAGAACATTTCTAGATGCAAAATGTGAGTTTTTTTGTTTATTATTGTAGAAAGTACATATCAATACATTCCAGAATTCATTACTTTTCTGAAGGTTCAACAAGTTCAATCTAGAGGCAAATTATGAAATAGTAATTTCAAAATGGAATAGTTTTTAAGGCTAAATAATTTAAACAAACAAAAGGAACTAAAAAAAAAGCAAAACAAGAAACAAACATAGAAAGGCCTTTGGTGCAGAACAGTAATTATTCATGTATTTTTAAATAAAAAATGTGATAATTTTTTAATGTAGAAGAGGCTGCTCAATAACTCCAGCATTTGTACTAAGACTTATCCATAATCATTGGAATAAGGAAGTCTGGTTAGGCCAAAAAAAAATAATACATGTGTTTCCGCTTACGTGCTGAAAAAAATTAGGGTAGGTAGGTAGACAATATCATTTAATTTTAAAACATTTTTTAGCTGGTTACTACTGGGGAATCAGTCTGACTTTAACAGTGCTTGTTCCAAAATGGCATAAAAAGCGTTAGGGTAGGCACTAAAAATTAGGGTAGGTAGGGTTAGTGGAAACACATGTATTATTTTTTTTGGCCTTATGACAAAAAAAACTTTTGACTTGTCAGTTGTGGTAAAAATGTATTTGAAACCCCTCTCCTAAGGTAATCACAAGATAAGTTGACTGCTCCCTTATATAACTGAGACTACTATATGTAAATAGTAATTTAAATTGTCAAGTTACATGTACCAGTTATATATAGATTAAAATGATGAACATAAGTACAATGTACATGCATTTAATAAGTGAAATGGAATAATATGCTTGAATAATTATGTAAGTAAAATATGGCGAGTTCCAAAAGTAAATCACTCCCCAAACTGGCAAGTGAAATTTCAATTTGGCGAGTTGAAATGAAAAGCTGCTCCCAATTTGGCGAGTAAGGAAAAATAAAAGGTTTCACACACTGTAGAGACAATAGGGTAGTAACTCTTGCTCAAATCTTGTCAATCAAAACCTTTCTTTATGCATGTTATTGTAACAGTTGTTTTCTAAAATATCTCATTTCTTTCAGTTCAAGAAAAATCTGCCCCTTTAGCAGAAGTTTATAAGGCCTGATAAATCAGTGGATCAGCTATTACCTTTTAAAGGAGGCAGCTATCACTGTTTTTGCATTTTTTTACTTATAGCTCCCTGTACCTTTTGAGGTTGCATTTGCAGTTTATTTTTTTTGGAAAAATTTGAACTTTTTACCAAATTCTTTACTAACGCACCTGTTTCACTATCCAGGTTAGCCATTTAACTTTTCACACTAGAATATAATTCCAATTACTTCTCATGTATACCTACAATTATTTGGTCATATCTTTAAAGCTGTTTATCATGTATGTTCAAGTACATGTATGAATGTCATTAGTTTTGTCAATTCCTTGTAGCATGTGTAGTGGTGCCCTTATGATCAATTATAATCAAAGTCAGTCGATTGTTTTTATGTGCAGTTTAAGGAACATATGCCAACTTTCCATTTGTTTATTTTGCCCTCAGATTGGCTACCTGACAGAGCTGAATATACTTTGATTACATGTAGTAACTGTCAAAATGAAGGACTTAACAAAATCACTGTTCCTTTGAAATTTTGTCATGGTTTTTATACCCTGCTTTAAAAAAGTAGGGGTATACTGTTTTACCTCTGTCCATCCGTCCGTCAGTCCGTCCGTCCGTCCCATGAATATTTTTTGTTGCATCTTTCTCAGGAACTACATCATAAGGATTTCTGAAATTTGGTTTCAGGGTTTATATAAGTCAGCTATACCGTGTGATGCGTTTTCATATTCATCACCCAACAACAAATGCATATTTGGGCTGGGGGTATCATCAGTGAGCAGTAGCTCGCAGTTTCACTTGTTTTTCCTTTTATTTCATGAGATTGTAGTGTTTTCCCTGTAGGAGATTGACTGTAAGGATGGTTTTCCCTGTAGGGGATTGACTGTAAGGATGGTTTTCACGATCAGTGAATTTTGAAGGATTGGGACATATAAAGAGTAAAAGTTTTTTCAACTTTTTGGGGCTTATATGCATACACCCTCTAGGCAAAACACTGGTCTTTTGTTTATCCATCCATTGGCATATCATTTCTATTCAATATGTTACAGGTATTTAGGGGAAGTAATAAACAAAAATGGTGAAAGATGGGAGATCCAGTTCAAAGGAGCAGGGAAGACACCCTATTCCAGAACGGCTGATGGTAGAAAAGTTTTAAGGAGTACAATCAGAGAATTTCTATGCAGTGAAGTAATTAATAAACAAAAGTCATAATTCAGTAGCAAAGAAATTTCTATAGGGTGAACAAAATTTGCATATTTGATCAATTTGAAGAGTTTGTCATTTTTATACGACTGCAAAAAATGTATATTGGTATGTCGTTGTCATCGTCCGAAGACACATTGGTTTTCGCACAATAACTTAAGTTTAAGTGAATGGATCTCTATGAAATTTTACCATAAGGTTCAATACCACAAAAGGAAGGTTGTGATAGATTTTGGGGGTTATGGTCCTAACGGTTTAGGAATTAGGGGCCAAAAAGAGGCCCAAAAAGGCATTTTTCTAGTTTCCAGACTATAACTTGTGTTTAAGTGTATGGATCTCTCTGAAATTATACCACAAGTTTCCATACCACAAAGGGATGGTTAGGATTGGCTTTGGGGAGTAATGGCTCAAACCGTTTAGGAATTAGGGGCAAAAAAGGGGGAAAAACAAGGGTTTCCTGGTTAATAGACAATTTAAAAGCAGTGTAAGGGAGGTAATCCAAAAACAAAATTATACAATGTTGGATTACCTCCCTTACACTGCTTTTATATTATCTATTTAAGACTTTTATGATGTATTTAAATGGGTAATTATGGTTGCAAACTTCATTGGTAATTTGAATTGAGATTATGACCATATCTTGAGGGAAAGAATTTTTTTTTTTTTGGATTTCAGAAATTAAACAAAATTTCTTTACATATTTTTTTTTTTTTTTTTTGCAAGAAAAGGGGGTCAACGCAACAGCATAGTGTATTGCACAAAAGCCAAAAAAAATGGGTTAATTTTTTTTTTGGGCGGGGGGGGGGCTGTGCAATTCGCACAGGCACAGTGTATTGCACTAAAGCAAAAAATTGAATATAAATTCAAATCATATAACCAATTCTAAGTTCTTCGACTACAGTTATTCTGTGTCAGAAACCTATTATGTGTCAAATATTTAATTACAATCCAAATTCAGACCTGTATCAAGTGCGAATATTGTGTAAATTTTGCCCCAACTGTTCAGGGTTGGACCTGTGTGGTCGTATCCAGCTGCGACCGGCGAAGCAATTTATTATTATATATTATAATTAAAGAGGGTGTTAGGACAAAAAAATTGATGGATATTCTGCATTAGTCTCACAATTTGTTGTTTCATGTACAGCTGCTTCTTTAGGAATATACCATTTTGTTATTATGCATGATGACTACAAAATGAACAATATAAATATATAACCAAAACAGCAGATGGGGATGGAGATATATATTTTTTTCATTCATTTTAACATTTTATTTGCTTTTACAAATAACAAAAAAAAAACCCAGACACAAGTTATCACAACTTAGATAGTCCCCCTCCCAAATATAATGAGTTATAATCTTTAAATATAAAAACATACAACAGCAAAATTTAATGATAATTATCAATTTATACAATAGTTATAGAGGGATATAAATACAAAACACAATGAATGATAGAGCCCTTTCCAAAGTGTAATACATGTACCACAAGAAGTGCTTGTGAAATGTATGAAAAAGCAGGTGAACCAGTCAGATTGTGGATATTGATTTGAAATCTTAAACCATCACATACAGGTTCCTCAAATTCTCTTCTATGCTTGATGAATATGCTTGCACCGAAACTTTTTCGTGTCCATATGTTGCCAGTCATAAAACTAGCATAAGTCTTTTACCCAGAATGCTCTTTGGCTTTGTTCATAGTAACAATAATCCACATGTATCCTTGAATACTAACTTTTTTAACCTGTTTCAATTGACTTTTTGCATATTATTTTTTTATTTATATGTTCTACAATTGCAGGCCATTCATCATCTTGGAATTCCTACAACTCGAGCAGGAACATGTGTAACCTCAGAAAGTACAGTTGTCAGAGATATATTTTACAGTGGTGATCCAATAGAGGAAAAATGTACTGTTGTATTACGAATTGCTCCAACATTTCTTAGGTAGTTACAATTAGTTCTGTTTTAGTTTTTAAATTGAAGATAACTAATGACAGCTTTATAAATGATATACAGTATATGTCAAAGTTCACAAAGATCCTTGAAATCTATTGAATTTGAAACCTATGAAAAGTGAAATTGTAAAGAGAATGAAATTAGCTCTCCCGGCCTAAAAGGTGCATAATGATTTGGAATTTTCCATCAGTCGTCCAATGTTTGTAAACTTTTCACAATTTCATCTTCTCCTCTGAATCAAGTTGGTCAGGATTGATGTTTGGTTGGTTCTTTACAAACTCCTCATTTGAATCGAATTGTACAAAAAGGACCAAAAGCAATCTTTGATTTTAATGGGCCAGTTTAAAAAATATTTTCTCTGAAGCTTCAATGTCAAATATTTTGAACCTGAATAAGATTACTGATTAGGAGAACCTCTACAAATGATCCCTAAATATTGTTGATCAGGTTGCAAACATAGCATTGGTGACACATAGTTCCCATTGAAACTCTATGAAAAATGTAAGTTTTCTTCTTCTTGAAAACCACTATTGTATGTTAAATAAACTTGGCAGGAATGATATATGGAAGATTCTCTACATCACATCTTCATTTGGTTCCAATTTAACAAAAAACGTAACCTGATTCTGATTGGCTGATTTTCAAAAATCTTCTCAGTAACAACACAGTGAATTTTTAGAAATTTTATATGATTGATGATTGGGACACCCTCTTCAAACTTTCCTCATTTAATATTGATCATATTTCAATCAAAGACAACTTTATTGACCTCTAACACTTCAATGTGTACAAGAGAATAGCATAAACATTATACATGATATATGCAATCAATGAAACATGGTGGTATCGTTGGCAATTAATTCCCAATGAAACTGTATGGAAAATTTTCATCGTCTCCTCATGAAACCAAAAGGTAAATGTGCAATAAATTTTGCAGGAATGATACATGTATATAGTAGCTATCTTCCAACTATCATCATTTGTGTTTGATTGTTAAAATAATAATAAAGTTGTACTTATTAACGATATACTGTAAATACTGTTTTGCAACTTATACTATCATGGAACAATGTAAATAATAAATGAATTATAATATTTGATTTCAAAAATTTTAGGTTTGGATCTTTTGAGATTTTTAAAACCCTAGATCCACAAACAGGAAGGGCTGGACCCAGTGTTGGCAGAAATGATATTCTGATACAGATGTTGGAATATACAGTTCAAACTTTTTATCCTGAGGTATGAATAGAAATTATAAATGACATAAGCCTAAATTCAATGGCAAAAAAAAAATAATCCCCAAAGCATGAAATCCCAAACATAAATTGACCACATTGTCACTTAAAAAAACAGGATTTAAATACAAATTTGTACTATGACTCTGTTAAACTTCTGATTTCATTCAGAAATTGCATGTAATGAGAATATTTAAGTAGAATGATTATGTGACTTGTCATTCTATTATAGTAATGTTCAACAGATATTCTCTTTTATCATCACTTTTTAAATATGGTATGTCTATGTGATCTATTGCACATCAATTATTTATTATATGATTGCCCTTTAAATCATATTGTGGGTTATAATAAACCATTAACAATGATTAAGTCTAAAATAACGAAAGTATTCCATTTTAGAATCAGTAATAAACAATTGGAGAACAAATTCACTTTATAACATTTGTCACTACAGTATATCTGTTAACATAGTGTCATCTTTACTGTGTAGATTTGGGAAAATTATAAAGCTGATAAACAGACAATGTATGTAGAGATGTATAAAGAAGTGATCAGAAGGACAGCCAGACTGGTAGCAGAATGGCAGTGTGTTGGATGGTGTCATGGGTAATTGTAATATATTCTTGTAGACTCAAATTTGTAGAAAACTGTTTTAAGGCAGATCAGGTGCCTTTTTTTCTGAGCATCCCTTCTGGACATGTTGCAAAAATACTTTTTATGCCCCTTCAACTAAAAGTTGGGGGGCATATTGTTTTACCCCTGTCTGTCCGTCCCATTATGGGTATATAGTTATTCCACATAACTCCTCCTACAGTTTGAATGCTAGGAAGTTTTCACTTTGCTGGCTGTTTGTACATATATTGAAGGTTTGCATGTGGTCAGGATTTTTATTTTTATTAATATTTTTTGTTTTGGGAGATAGTTAAACTTTATCATTTTTTGGAGTATTTACATGCATAAGAGGTGCATAGTGTTTCCAAATAACTCCTCCTACAGTTTGAATGCTAGGAAGTTTTCACTTTGCTTGCTGTTTGTACATATATTGAATGTGTGCATGTGGGCAATGTTTTGATTTTTATTAATATTTGCTCTTTTGGGAGATAGTTGAACTTTGTCATTTTGGAGTATATACTCCCATAAGAGGTGCACAGAGTTTCCGGATAACTCCTCCTAGTGAACCATAGACCTATGTGCTCCCATGCTCAACTTTGTGTATTTTGAAATAACACTTTGCATCTGCGGGGCATCATTTGTGTCTCCCAGACACAATAATATCTCAAAGAAAGTCCTACATTGACCTTGTTATAATACAGATACTTCAGAGTGGAGTGCGGGGGGCATCACTTTGTCTAGTTTGATTTTAAAATAATATACCAAGTACCATTCAGTATACAACAGAAACATCTAAAACTTGAAATTTAAAGATTGAACTATCAAAAAATTCAGTGCCATTAAGTGTATTTTAAAATCTTCAGAAAAAATCCTTTTAAAATCAAGGGTAGATAATTATATTGAATTTGATAGGACAATTTGTGTTTTTTGATTTTTTCCAGTGATTTTCCTACCTTTTAAGCTCACCTGGCCCGAAGGGCCAAGTGAGCTTTTCTCATCACTTGGCATCCGTCATCCATCGTCGTCCGTCGTCGTTAACTTTTACAAAAATCTTCTCCTCTGAAACTACTGGGCCAAATTTAACCAAACTTGGCCACAATCATCATTAGGGTATCTAGTTTAAAAATTGTGTCCGGTGACCTGCCAAACCAACCAAGATGGCCGCCATGGCTAAAAATAGAACATAGGGGTAAAATGTATATTTTGGCTTATAACTCTGAAACCAAAGCATTTAGAGCAAATCTGACATGGGGTAAAATTGTTTATCAAGTAAATATCTATCTGCCCTCAAATTTTCAGATGAATTGGACAACTGGTTGTCGGGTTGCTGCCCCTGAATTGGTAATTTTTAAGGAAATTTTGCCGTTTTTATACGACCGCAAAATAATTTTTGTGGTCGTATATTGGTATGACGTTGGCGTCGTCGGCGTCGTCGTCCGAAGACGCATTGGTTTTCGCACTCTAACTTTAGTTTAAGTGAATGGATCTCTCATAAGGTTCAATATCACAAAAGGAAGGTTGGGATTGATTTTGGGGGTTATGGTACCAACAGTTAAGGAATTAGGGGCCAAAATAAGCATTTTGTAACTTCCAGACATAACTTGTGTGTTAGTGTATGGATCTCTCTGACATTGTACCACAAGGTTCCATATCACAAAGGGAATGCTGGGATTGATTTTTGGGGGTAATTGCCTCAAAATTTCAGGAATTAGGGGCCAAAAAAGGGGCAAAAAACAAGCATTTTTCTAGTTTCATGACAATAACTTGTGTGTAAGTCTATGGATCTTTCTGAAATTGTGGTACAAGGTTCCATATCACAAAGGAAAGCTGGAATTGAGTTTGGGGTAATTGCCTGAAACGTTTAGGAATTAGGGGCCAAAATAAGCATTTTCTAGTTTCCAGACAATAACTTGTGTTCAAGTGTATGGATCTCTCTGAAATTGTACTGCAAGGTACCATACCTCAAAGGGAAGGCTGGGATTGAGTTTGGGGGTGATGAATCATAAGGGGGTTCAAAAATTTGGGGGGGGGTTTCTTTTTTTTCCTTTTTTTTCTTTAAAATTTTCCATTTTAAGTTGGTTATTTCTGATTTATATTTAAAAGCAAATAATAATGATATGGCAGGAGATACACACCAAACAGGATGTGTAAATTATTATATAATAAGTATTGTGCAATAGCAAGAAATTTTCAATTGCACAGTATTGCTAATAGCAAGAAATCTTCAATTGCACAGTATTGCGCAATAGCAAGAAATATCCAATAGCACAATATTGCACAATAGCAAGAAATTGTCAATTGTACAGTATTGCGCAATAGCAAGAAATATTCAATTGCACAGTATTGTGCAATTGCAAGAAATATTCAATTGCACAGTATTGTGCAAAAGAAGATACTTTGTATAAATTGCTTATTTCTTGACCAATTTCAATGGGGTTTTATTCTTGAATTCTTGGGGTTCTTTAATATGCTGAATCTAACCATGTATTAAGTTTTTGGATTTTGGGCCCCGTTTTTAAATTGGTCCACATTGAGGTCCAAAGGGTCCAAAATTAAATTTTGTTTGATTTCATCAAAAATTGAATTATTGGGGTTCTTTGATATGCCGAATCTAACCGTGTATTTAGATTCTTAATTTTTGGTCCCGTTTTCAAATTGGTCGACATTAAGGTCCAAAGGGTCCAAAATTAAACTTAGTTTGAGTTTAACAAAAATTGAATTCTTAGGGTTCTTTGATATGCTGAATCTAAACATGTATTTAGATTTTTGATTATGGGCCCAGTTTTCAAGTTGGTCCAAATCGGGGTCCAAAATTAAACTTTGTTTGATTTCAACAAAAATTGAATTATTGGGGTTCTTTGATATGCCGAATCTAACCGTGTATTTAGATTCTTAATTTTTGGTCCCGTTTTCAAATTGGTCGACATTAAGGTCCAAAGGGTCCAAAATTAAACTTAGTTTGATTTTAACAAAAATTGAATTCTTAGGGTTCTTTGATATGCTGAATCTAAACATGTATTTAGATTTTTGATTATGGGCCCAGTTTTCAAGTTGGTCCAAATCGGGGTCCAAAATTAAACTTTGTTTGATTTCAACAAAAATTGAATATATGGGGTTCTTTGATATGCTGAATCTAACCATGTATTTAGATTTTTTATTTTTGGGCCCCGTTATCAACTTTGTCCACATTGAGGTCAAAAGGGTCCAAAATTAAACTTAGTTTGATTTCATCAAAAATTGAACACTTGGGGTTCTTTGATATGCTGAATCTAACCATGTATTTAGATTTTGGATATTGGACCATAATAGGTGAATGTCCAATTTAAAATTTTTAAGTTCTTAGACCACATTCATTCTGTGTCAGAAACCTATGCTGTGTCAAATATTTAATCACAATCCAAATTCAGAGCTGTATCAAGCTTGAATGTTGTGTCCATTCTTGCCCCAACTGTTCAGGGTTCGACCTCTGCGGTCGTATCAAGCTGCGCCTCATGGAGCATTTTATTGGTTATTATCTTGAAAATTATTACAGATAGAGATAAACTGTAAACAGCAATAATGTTCAGCAAAGTAAGATCTTCAAATAAGTCAACATGATCAAAATGGTCAGTTGACCCCTTAAGGAGTTATTTCCTTTAAAGTAATTTTTACCAATTTTTGTAAATTTTTGTAATCTTTACAAAATCTTCTCCTCTGAAACTACTGGACCAAATTCAACCAAACTTAGCCACAATCATTATTAGGGTATTTAGTTTAAAAATGTGTGCGGTGACCCAGCCAACCAACGAAGATGGCTGCCATGGCTAAAAATAGAACATAGGGGTAAAATGTAGATTTTGGCTTGTAACTCTGAAACCATTTAAAGCAAATCTTACAGGGATTAACTTGTTTATCAAGTAAATATCTATCTGCCCTCAAATTTTCAGATGAATTGGACAACTGGTTGTTGGGTTGCTGCCCTGAATTGGTAATTTTAAGGAAATTTTGCCGTTTTGGTTATTATCTTGAAAATTATTACAGATAGAGATAAACTGTAAACAGCAATAATGTTCAGCAAAGTAAGATCTTCAAATAAGTCAACATGACCAAAATGGTCAGTTGACCCTTAAGGAGTTATTGCCCTTTATAGTCAATTTTAACAATTTTCATTAATTTGGTAAATTTTGGTAAGTTTTACAAAATGTTTTCCTTTTGTAATCTTCTTTTCTGAAACTGCAGTAGAAAATCAATATAGAAAACAATCTACTAACGAACTGGCAATAAAAATAATTGATAATTCTATAACATGAAAAAAAACCACATTAATACCTGATGATGGTGTTTCCTTCTTTACATTGAAAATGATGTCACAACTATAATCCCGAACAATAGGTCAAATGTCAGATATGTTTCAGTACTTTGGCTTCATTTTCTACAGATTCAAGTGCAAATGATGCTTGAATTCCTACACTAATTTATACAGACTTCATCCCTTTCACTGGTAATGCCTGCCTCATATTATATTTAAAACTTTAATAGAATATCAGAAATTTTGAGAGAAAATTAATCAACCATGCAAGATCTAAAACTTAATTAATATTGTTCAAATTATCAATTAACTATTAAAAAAAAATTCTCATTAAAAAATATAGTTCTTCATTTTATATTTTATCAGAAGTTTAGGAAAAAATTGAATTTAATTGTGTCCCTTGTTCTCATTTCCTGGGATAAATCCAATACAAATTAAAGTATTGGTATTGAATTAATATTTAAGAAATATTTCAAACCTTACCATTTTCTTCACAAGAATGAAGACCATATTTTCAGTGTCATGAGTATCTGTCATCATATTTGTTGTACTTTGTTGTTTAAAAGTTGAATACAAAAAAAGATCAACAAAGCAATTCAAAAACCACTTGAACACTTGAACAAATGAGAGTTTTTAACGACCTCAGCTGGCTATACAACCCTTGCACAATCAACTGAATTTTGCAGAAATCATTAATAGGAAAGATTGCCCTTAAATGATATTTTTATTACCTTTTGTTTTGGGGGTGTGCAACAACAAAACTTCACAACAAACTTTCTCATCACTTGCATTTCTCGTTAGATATATTTTACAAAATTCTCCCTGAAACTACTGTCAAATTAAACCAAACTTGGTTTAAATCACCACTAGGATATCCAGGGACCACTGTGTATGATGACCCTGCCTGCCAACATGGCATACATGGCTGAAATAAAACATAGGTTTCAAACACACTTTTTAGTCTTATATCTCTGAAACTAAACGACAGTACAACAGTTGCATTTATCATGCATCAATTGTAAATAAAAATATCAGGTGAGCGACACAGGGTCCTTGGAGCCTCTAGTTTCAAATGGGGCCTGGGCCTTAGGCAATTGGGAAAAATGTGTCGTAAAACGTATGAATTGGGAAAAAATGAATCATTGTGTTTCAACATATTTTAATTTAAGGATGTAGATATAAGAAGATGTGGTATGAGTGCCAATGAGACAACTCTCCATCCAAATCACAATTTGTACATGTTATTTATTATTTCAAAATTCCAATTTTCAAACATATCAACCCAGTCAAACAACCCTGAGATTTATTACAAGTTTTCTTGTCAGTAAAATTTCTCTAACCGACACTTATATGGCATGGTAAAATGTTTTCAGTGCTTAGTTCTGAGCTAGAGTCGACAACTGTCACCGGCTGATTATGGTCGCACTCAAGAGTGGGATTGACGGTCAGTCTCTTTTTGCGCATGAGCAGAGTTCATTTTAAGTGAATTATGCTCAGATGTTTGGGTAGAAACAATTTGTTTAGTGTTAGTACTTGGGTTTGTGGTGATTGCCTATGTGCCTTTATCCGCCACAACCATGGCTTTATCCTGTTCTACATCCGTAAAAGTAGAAACATTTTCGTTCAAAATATATCAGTCCCTGAAGTATCTTCAGTACTAATTTTGGATTTTTTAAAGCTCAACAAGATTTTTACAATCAGTGGGATCTTTGCCTTTCTTTTATTTGCGAACATAATACTTTGAATAATGAGAGGACATGTTGTCTGTTTGGGCAGGCTCAATTCACAGCAAAAAAATAAACCAAACTGGCAAATCTTTGCTCAGTGTGACATTGCCTGTCAAAAAACATTTATGTGTGAGAAAATAATGAAAACCTTTTAGTTTTTCATGTAGGCATGTATTTAAAATGTTATTCAGATAATAACACATCATCAATTTCATCACTTCATATCATTCCATATTCTTACCATTAACAACCACACGTCATCCAAATGCTGAACTAAGCTTACCCATTGTTAAAACTGGTTTACGGTCGAAATATGATAGTTACCTGTCTATATTCAACATGATTACACCGAGAACAGTACAACAACCTATATTTTGAACCAAATCATACAAACAATAAAATTATCAATTACCTTTCCGCTACAACTTGATTGAATTGGGAATTTTACAGGTTCAATTGGGAAAAATTTTAGGTATTTTCTGATTGGGAACGGGGCTGATATTCGGACCTAAAATAAAGGGGAGGGTTGGGGTCAATTCGCAACAGCATTGTGTATTGCACAAAAAGCAAAAAATTGAATATAAATTCAAATCATATTACCAATTCTAAGTTCTTTGACTATAGTTATTCTGTGTCAGAAACCTATTATGTGTCAAATATTTAAAATACAATCCAAATTCAGACCTGTATCAAGTGCGAATATTGTGTCCATTTTTGCCCCAACTGTTCGGGGTTGGACCTCTGCGGTGGTATCCAGCACTCGGCGAAGCAATTTTTTTTCTTTCTTAAAAATCGATGCAGGAGAGGTAGGTGCAAATGAAAGAGTTAAAGAGTTATTACAATACTGGGTTTTCTTTACTTATTAATTTTACAAAAATGATATGGAATTTCTAGTAGATATATCTTAGATATCTTATTAGGTCACTTTGACACATATATTTATAACAGGCAAAATTTTTAATGGCACTACATGAATAAAACCAGAGGATTCCGAATATCTGGCAAAAAAACAAAAACAAGAGGAGCGAACATCCTTAATTAAAGAATTATTTTAAAATTTCAGCGTATTAAACACAGACAACATGAGTATAGTAGGACTAACTATAGATTATGGACCTTTTGGTTTTATGGATAAATACAACCCAAACTACATATGTAATGGTTCAGGTAAGTTTATAGTCCTAAAACCTATTTTGGGAATCATGAATTCAATTTTTGGAAAGTTTGCTATAGCTTGCTACAGCAATATACTTTCCTAAGGCATCGGCCTCAAACGGGAAGTTGGACAGACTATCTTACTATAGGATGTGTGTTCTACTCCTAGATAATGTAGTACTAGTGTTTGAATACTAATTCTAGGAAGATGCTTTTGAAATTTTGAGTTACTTCTATTTTGATTAGCTTACAGCTTGAATTAAAATGTATTGAATGTTCATTGATAATTCAAATGAATTCAACTTCATTTTGAAAATGGCTATCACAAACACTACTTCACGGATCTGCGTTGCACAGAAAATAAAATCTATACACATCTATACGAGACAACAGTTTCTACGTTATGCTTTTATTGGTATTCCCCAGACATGCTTGACATCCATATATGTGTGCCTCCCCACGGGAGTACAATAATTCCGGTTTCAGGGGTTTCCTCACGTCCTCTGGATGAAGAGAAAATAAATACCGTGTTTAAAATAATTCATGAATGAACATTTTTCGACGCTATTTTTACTACGATTTTTAAAAATGTTTATTAAAGACGTAAAAGCCTGAGTGTATCGAAAGTATCCTGGTATCTTATCTCGGCCCATAAAAGACTCAGACTATAACAAATTCGGCCTATTACATAATCGGCCTCACAAAATCAGACTATAACAAATTTCGTATATACTATTTGTTATTAAGTCTCCCAAACAAAGTTTGGAGACTTATTGTTTTTGCTCAGTTCTTATTATTTTACTTCTTGGGGTCTATTTAGGGGGATTTTGAGGGGCCTACAGAAGGGAGGGATTTACTATAGAACCCTATGGGATTTATTTTTTTAAATTTTCAGTTGACTAATCACTATTACTTGAAAACAGTAAGTGATAGACACACATGGTCTTCAGTAATGCTACATAGGTGAGTCCCTGGGGTCACCCCATCCCCCTTCAATTCGAGAATGTGCTTTTATCTTGTAAACGGTCGAGATCCCCACCCCTAAACCATACATATTCTTGTATGGACAATAAAACATATCAAATGAAATATTGGGGGAGTCTCCGGGTTACCCCACCCCCTTCTGTTTGAGAACTTGTAAACGGTTGCGATCCCCACCCCTAAACCATATAGATTAATGTAGGACAACAAAACAAGTCAAATGAAATATAGCGGGAGTCCCTCTGGGTCACCCCCACCCCCTCCTGTTTGAGAACTTGTGAACAGTCGAGATCCCCACCCCTAAACCATATATATTCTTGTATTGGACAATAAAACAAATCAAATGAAATATGGGGGAGTCCCTGGGGTCACCCCACCCCCTCCTGATTGAGAACTTGTAAACGGTCGAGATCCCCACCCCTAAACTATATATATTCTTGTAGGGTACAATAAAACAAATCAAATGAAATATAGGGGAAGTCCAGGGGGTGACCCCCATTCCCTTCTTTTTGAAAACTTGTAAACGGTCAAGATCCCCACCTGAAACCATATTTATTCTTGAACGGGACAGTAAACAAATCAAATGGAATAAAAGGCGAGTCCCATTGTGTCACTCCCAACCCTTCCTGTTTGAAAACTTGTAAACAGTCGAGATCCCCACCCCTAAACCATATATATTCTTGTATGGGACAATAAAACAAATCAAATGAAATAAAGGGCGAGTCCCCTGAGAATCACCCCCCCTCCCCCTCCTTTTTTGAGAACTTGTAAACGATCGAGATCCCCACCTCTAAACCATATATATTCCTGTTCATGATTTCAAGAAGATTTGAATGACATACAGGGTTAATCCCTAGGCGTCACTTATGCATATCACTTTACTAGACCAAACCAATTTGTACTGGACTTTGCCCAATGTCAGGTGACCATGGGAATGACTAATTATGGGAGCTTTGTTTGGGAGACTTCGTAACAGCATCCTGTTGCAATTATTTCTTGTATTAAGTAAAAATTTTAAAAGTCAGAAAAAACTGTTAACCACATGGCACACAATCTACTAATCGTAGTCCGAGTTTGTTCAATATATTTCTGCATATAAATAATGGTAGGCAGAGTAAGTTTGTTATAGTCCCAGCCGAGTTTCTGATAGTCCGATTTTGTTTTAATCGAGTTATCCAGAAGCATAATTGACATTACTGAATAAGCAACATGTTTATATTTTGACTAGGCCGGCGTTGACATGTTGTATCTCAAAGTCAGATCAATTCGACCTTGACTTTATCCTTTGATACCTATAGTAAAATCTTTTACAATTGGTGTCTGGGTCATATCTTTTGTACTTTAAAATGCTGTTGCATTTTGGGCTTGGGGTGTATCATATACCACTGACCTTTCTCATCTGACCTCTATGATAGTTAAACAGTATCTGGTTTGTGTTTGGTGCATACGTTTTGAACTGTAGCACTTTAATTGACAAAACTTTGTATGCAGAAGCATCATACTGACCTTGACATTCAATTTCAGAATTTACAGTATGAACCTCACACTTTGTTTCTGTATCAGTATGATTCTTTAAACCTATAATTAACAATATGTCAACTCAACAAAGAGGCAAAGATTATATCAAATGAATGGCTGAAAACCAAAAATCTCGAAATGTCATTGCCTCAATGCAGAATTTCACAGCAGCAACGTTAACTAAAATGTATTATATGGTTATAAAATTAAGTACCTCTACGAATCTAGTGTATATTATCTTTTTATTCCTGTCTACATTTTGCCATTGTTGATTAAAGCCTTTCATATAAATTCACTTTCATTACAGTTGTATTGATGTAAGTTTGCTGTAATATTTAAATTAAGAGATTTTTTTTTTTTTGCGAATGAACCAGCTATCCAAAAGAGTTCAAAGGAGGATGATATATAAACAATTATAGGTCACCATACGGTCATCAACAATGAGAAAACTCATACCATATAGTAAGCTAAAAAAGGCCCTGATATAAAAATGTGGAACAATTCAAACAAGAAAACTAACTGCTTAATTAGTAATAATACAATTTACTAAAAACAAATATGAAGGACCTTAATCAATAAAAAATACTTAATCACAGGCCCTTTACACATGTTACATGGGATAGGCACAGAAAGAAATTAACAGAGCTTTTTGTATATTTGATTATTTGAAATCTACAGTTTAAGGTTGCAATAGAACATATCAAAATTTTACATGACATACATATGAAAAAAGTGATTTTTGATAATTGCTGATGAGACAATAGTTTAGGGAAAAGCTCCAAAGCTGTGATTAAATACACATTTGAAATAATACACATCTACAACCTATTAGAAATAATACACATCTACAACCTATTTGAAGTAATACACATCTACAACCTATTTGAAATAATACACATCTACCGTTGCAAACTTTCCACAGGTGCTATCCAGCACTTTGATTGATACAGGTATATAATATTTGAACTTTATTACTTTGGAGTTTTACTTGTTTGTGAGTAAGAAAAATCTAGGATTAGCAAGTTTTACTTGTTTGTGGGTAAGTAAAATCTAGGATTAGCAAGTTTTACTTGTTTGTGGCTAAGTAAAATCTAGGATTAGCAATTGTTAATACATGTACCTCATTAAAATTTGAGTTCAAGGATAGTGGCCATCTTGCCCAGTGTCCACTTTAATCTTTGATTAACATGATTAAATAACTACATTTGTGTGTAAAAAGAAAGCAAATTAACTTGTTTTCATATAAGTTTTTAATATACGGGATAGAATTGTATTTTTATGGCAAAATTATTAAAATTAAGAACTTTCAACAATGTTTGATAGACCATTTCCGAGTTATGTCCTTCCCTGGAAAAGTTTGTCAATTATGGGCGTCTTTATGACGTCATTTACCAGATAGAGGGAACCGCCTTTATCCCAGCACATCAAGCGTCTTCGTGATCATCATTATGAAGGATAAACTAGAAATAAATTTTGTTCCATAGGTACTTTATCATAATTCCCTTATGACAGCAGTGCTGATTATCAATTATAAGAATTTAATTTAGCCGAATAAATTTGGCAAAATAGCATCATATTTTTTCAACCGCTCGCTCAACTTGAGAAGGAAGTGATGATGCCCCTAAATGCTTAAATGATGTTCACGAAAACCAAAGTTTTTGACAGAAATGCAATGAACTCGAAAGTTGTCTATTATGACTTGTAAAAGTACAAAAACATTGTTTTATCATTTTGATATTATTAATATGTCATAAATATTGTTCTTAACTTCTTATACCTAATATATAGTAGATCAATGAGTTACTATTATTGTTAATCCACAAACAAATGCTAGAATTTCAAAAACTTATAATTAGGTCTGTATTGGAATAGTTTTTGATCTCCCATTTGGGAAATTAAAGCAATAGAACAATTTGGCTTCAAAATCAACAAAATTATTGACTATACAGAAAATTTGCATCATTAAAGCATTAATTTATTAACACATAATACACAGATACATAGGAAAATCATTTCTTCAAATACTGCAAAAATTTCATTCTGATTAATTCCATGGTATTGTTATAAACTGCATTTGAGTTAACTGTGGTATAGCAAACAGCAAATTCCCTCCCAAAATCTTATCCCATACCATAGTTGATAAATAA
Source organism: Mytilus coruscus (assembly GCA_017311375.1). NCBI lineage: Eukaryota > Metazoa > Mollusca > Bivalvia > Mytilida > Mytilidae > Mytilus > Mytilus coruscus. The sequence goes on along the minus strand of CM029596.1, from coordinate 118,657,069 downwards.
GAACTTTATTTTAAATACTTGGGAGGTACTTTGTTATTTATTTATGAATAAAATATTGGTATATTAAATCTTGAATTTTGGATTCAAAATTTGGAAAAAAGCAAAATATATATTTCAGGTTCATGAAACAATGAAATTGACAACAATTTGTTACTTATGAAAAACAATATGTTTTCTTCAAATGACAGCTAGTTATTCAAAAGTACTGCTTTTATTTTTATTTGTAATATGACTATTTTTGACAGATGATGGTGGAAGATACTCCTTTACAAACCAGCCAGATATATGTAAATGGAATTGCATGAAATTAGGAGAGGCAATTCAGGGTGCAGTTCCTCTGACAGAAACGAAACCCCATTTAGACATTTTTGACAAGGTGTACAGTGACTATATGAAGCAAAAAATCAGGAAAAAGGTATAAAAAGTCTTTAAGTACACAATTCATAATTTGTAGCCAAAATTATACTTTTCAATTGATAGCTTTCCCATATCAAAGCATGGAATTACTATTTCAACATGTAAATACCAACATTCTGATCTTTACTTTCATCAATTGATTGATTTGATATGAACTTTGTCTTTACAAATACAGCAAACTTCTTCATAACATGAAATAACTAATTTGTGAACTGGTTTCCTGATCATTATCAGGGTTGAAGTCAGAACCAGATACAGAATAATTTTAAACTAAATGATTTCAGAATTACCATTTTCTAGGCATAGATATAGATGTTACAAGAACCAATCATGATTATTAAAGCAGGCAAGACATTTCAGCGTGTACACTCTTGTTCATTTTTTTTCATTTTGCAGTTTGGTTTAGTAAATAAAGAATTAGAAACAGATAAGTAAGTACATTGTATAAATTAATTTAAAGAATTTTTTATAGCAGTTTGTTTAAAAATTGCAGTTAAATTTAAAGAATTTTTAGTTTTATACAAGTACAAATATATAACTTCACAGATACTATTGCTCAAGTCAAACTTCACATATACTTAGTTTATGTAAGAGTTATCTCCCATTTTTCCAGGTTTGCTTTAAAAGTTGGCAGTGTCTGCGCGTACCCGCATGCGGGTACGAATAGTCAAATTGTCATTCGTAGGCTACGCGTACCCACATCCGGTTTTATAATAAAATGCCATCGGATCGGGAATGAAACGTGAAATATAAACGAAAATTATCGATAATATGGGGATTTTGTGTAGAACGAGTGAAGAGTATGAAAAATCTTATTTTCAAATTGTATTTAATAGATAATAATACATAATAAACATTGCAAATTAAATGCACACTGATGGAACATGAAAGGGGGTCTCATTGGGGGTTCTGTTCCCGAATCCCGCTTACTGTTTTGTCATATTCCCGTATCCCGCTTACACTATGTAACGTAAGCTATTCTAATTGTTTTTTTGTAGTTTCCCCTGTCCCGCTAGACTTCATTTCCCGTTTTCACGACACAATAATTTGACTTTCACGTGTCACGCTTACAAAAAATCGGCAATCCCGCGTCACGCTTAGACCCCAATGAGACCCACATGAAACTGAACAGTCCATGTAAAAGAAAACATGATAAAATTAATACTATTATAAAATGTAAATGCAAATTTAAAGAATTAAATTTTACTGAATTTGAAAAATACCCATATGGAAATCCATATGAGATTTAAAATAATCTTTTAGTAAAATGTAAAACAAAACTGAAATTTTAAAATATCTTAAACTACTAAAATTAAAGCTTGATGTCTATATAAAATTAAAGAAGCAAGTAATAATGTCAAATTAAACCAATTTTAAAAGATTCGTGTAACTAATTAAGATTTGGAACAAATTTTACATATCCAATAGGATTGTTTTGGAACATATATTACAACTTATTCTGTTAAACTTTTTTCCTCTTTAATTTTTGTGTTTCGAGTTCTTCTTTTCTCTGCAGCTGCAATTGACTCGAGTTTCTTTTATACAATTGTATAAAATTAATCGACTGATAGTTTTGACTGACAAATTGTTCCAATTCATGATAAATCTTAAATGTCTTCCCCACATGTACATCACTCTCTTCCATTTTAAGAATATTTATTAACTGAGAAAAACTATTCACTTACCTATATATAATTATTTATAAAACTTCGGAGTAGTTTTAATCAATTTATTCATTAATTGCGACAAATTCCGTATATATTTCACGTTTCATTCCCGATACGATGGCATTTCATTTAGAAACCGGATGTGGGTACGCGTAGCCTACGAACGGCAATTTGACTATTCGTACCGCATGCGGGTATGCGCAGACACTGCCTTAAAAGTTTTTATGGCAAATTTTCACTTTGAAAAGTCAAAGTCATAGGGACACAACCTATCTATTAAATAATTTGCTTTATCCCAGGTTGTGAGATTCATCATTCCACCTGTGTTTCAATATTGTAACTTGCTTGTTAACATTGTTTGTAAATGTTGAAATTGTTTTTGACCCAGCCAGGGATTGAACTCGTGACCTCCCTAAATCATGCTACAACAAGACCACATAGGTGTTTTCACACTGGGGAGAAGAACATGTCAAAATGTTCCTTAGCAAATATAATATGCCTAGACATAAATAACTACCAAATATGCCCTATTGCAATCTAAATAACTTCTTCATATCATGCCTTATGCTCATTTTAACATGGTGAAATCTTCATTTTTCAACATTTTACCCATGCATACTCTGTAAAAATATAGGAAAATATAATGTCTACCCATGATTGAATAAAGCATATACACATGTATCTTGACATGAAAAAGTTACTTAATCAAACATGAGGGCATCAATAAACATTAAAAAATGCCATTCTGATTGTTAATTCAAATAAATTGTTGGACATAGTTACAGTAAAGGAAACTCATTACACTTCTTTTTGTACGGATTCTGTAACATAATAACAAGCCTATGTTTTTCGTCTTTTTTTTTTTTTTCTGAGGTGGGTTTCATAACGATGCCATTTTATTTTGATGACATAAAAGAATACATGTATTACACTACATTTTGATAGAAATTCATTGTTTTTTTGCAGGGATATTTATGATTCTTTCTTGGAAACAATGCAAAGAACTGGAGCAGACTTCACAAATTGTTTTAGATGTCTGAGTAAGCTCCCTTTACCAGGCTCTCCTGATTTTCAAGCCAAATTAAAGGATGTGAAAGAGTTTATACTTTCTCAATGTTCTACATTAGAAGAATTGAAATCAATGCATAAACCTGAGATGGATCCAAGGTAAAGGTTCATGTGTATTAATATTGATCATAACAAGAATGTCAAAAAAGTTTTTATTATGCACTGGTCAGTGGATCCATCCCTTAGTTTGTCCTTTCACCAGTTTGTGTGTTCTGTTTCAGGTAAAGTTTTGGTATATGTATTTTCATGGCTAGGAGTTTAATTATTTTGTACAGCCAAATTAATCTATGAATAATTGGTTTTTCAAATGAGAAATTTGGAGTTCCGATTGAATTAACTCAACAGAGAACAATAGCTAATGTATTTACTGTAAATTCAGAATTTATTGCTTGCATTTATTATTGAGTTTTTTGAAGAAAAGACAATAATGCGAGATTAATTATTTGATTTAATAAAAATGTTCATACTGTTATATGTATCAAATATCAAAATGCAAGTTCTTATTATTGTGATACTCACCCAGTCATATTACTTGCATTAATAAAAACCTTTCAATAATTTCTGAAATTACAGTATTCAATGGGACAGTTCCTTTTGAAAAAATTTAAATGGCCAGATAAACACCAACTGATTCTTGGGAGAGTCTTTAAATAAATATATCCATGTCCCTTCTTTTTGAAAGAAATTTGCATTCTGATGAAAGTTCAGATATTGCATTTCTGAAATAGTTAACTTTTCTAAGTCATTGACATCATAAAGCATGTTCTCCACAGCCAACACTTCTCCCAAAGCTTTCAAAACACAGAAAACTCTTCATTTTCCTGCCTTAATAAATTCAAAGAAAATTGTTCATGAATAAAATCAACTTATTTGTTGAAATAAGCAGCAATAGTCCTATCCTTGCTGTACTCCAGTTATTGCATAAAGTGCAAGGTGACAGTAACTGTTCCCTGATAGTAGTTGATTTTTTACCTGTATAGTTCTGATATTTTGTCACTCTTTTCTTGGAAAGAGCAGTAATTTCAAAGATGCAAGAAATACGATACAGGCTTCTATGGAGTCTCTATGTTAATATGTTCTGAGTGAAGCTTCACCTCATTCTAAAGTAGAAAAGTAGAAAAATGAAAGTGTGCAACCAATAAAGGAGTCTTCTGCTGGACAAAGCAAGTTAGAATGCAGCAAAGGAGTTTTCTGCTGGACAAAGCAAGTTAGAATGCAGCAAAGAAGTCCTCTGCTGGACAAAGCATGTTAGAATGCAGCAAAGGAGTCTTCTGCTGGACAAAGCATGTTAGAATGCAGCAAAGGAGTCTGCTGGACAAAGCAAGTTAGAATGCAGCAAAGAAGTCCTCTGCTGGACAAAGCAAGTTAGAATGCAGCAAAGGAGTTTTCTGCTGGACAAAGCATGTAAGAATGCAGCAAAGGAGTTTTCTGCTGGACAAAGCAAGTTAGAATGCAGCAAAGGAGTTTTCTGCTGGACAAAGCAAGTTAGAATGCAGCAAAGAAGTCCTCTGCTGGACAAAACATGTTAGATTGAAACAAAGGAGTCTTCTGCTGGACAAAGCATGTTAGAATGCAGCAAAGGAGTCTGCTGGACAAAGCATGTTAGAATGCAGCAAAGGAGTCTGCTGGACAAAGCATGTTAGAATGCAGCAAAGGAGTCTTCTGGACAAAGCATGTTAGAATGCAGCAAAGGAGTCTTCTGGACAAAGCATGTTAGAATGCAGCAAAGGAGTCTTCTGCTGGACAAAGCATGTTAGAATGCAGCAAAGGAGTTTTCTGCTGGACAAAGCAAGTTAGAATGCAGCAAAGAAGTCCTCTGCTGGACAAAGCATGTTAGAATGCAGCAAAGGAGTCTTCTGCTGGACAAAGCATGTAAGAATGCAGCAAAGGAGTCTTCTGGACAAAGCATGTTAGAATGCAGCAAAGGAGTCTTCTGGACAAAGCATGTTAGAATGCAGCAAAGGAGTCTTCTGCTGGAAAAAGCATATTAGAATGCAGCAAAGGAGTCTTCTGGACAAAGCATGTTAGAATGCAGCAAAGGAGTCTGCTGGACAAAGCATGTTAGAATGCAGCAAAGGAGTCTTCTGCTGGACAAAGCATGTTAGAATGCAGCAAAGGAGTCTGCTGGACAAAGCATGTTAGAATATAGCAGTCTTCTGCTGGACAAAGCATGTTAGAATGCAGCAAAGGAGTCTTCTGTACAAAGCATGTTAGAATACAGCAAAGGAGTCTTCTGCTGGACAAAGCATGTTAGAATACAGCAAAGGAGTCTTCTGCTGGACAAAGCATGTTAGAATACAGCAAAGGAATCTTCTGCTGGACAAAGCATGTTAGAATACAGCAAAGGAGTCTTCTGCTGGACAAAGCATGTTAGAATGCAGCAAAGGAGTCTGCTGGACAAAGCAAGTTAGAATGCAGCAAAGAAGTCCTCTTCTGGACAAAGCAAGTTGGAATGCAGCAAAGGAGTCTTCTGCTGGACAAAGCATGTAAGAATGCAGCAAAGGAGTCTTCTGCTGGACAAAGCATGTTAGAATGCAACAAAGGAGTCTTCTACTGGACAAAGCAAGTTAGAATGCAGCAAAGGAGTCCTCTGCTGGACAAAGCATGTTAGAATGCAGCAAAGGAGTCTTCTGGACAAAGCATGTTAGAATACAGCAAAGGAGTCTTCTGCTGGACAAAGCATGTTAGAATGCAGCAAAGGAGTCTTCTGCTGGACAAAGCATGTTAGAATACAGCAAAGGAGTCTTCTGCTGGACAAAGCATGTTAGAATGCAGCAAAGGAGTCTGCTGGACAAAGCATGTTAGAATGCAGCAAAGGAGTCTTCTGGACAAAGCATGTTAGAATGCAGCAAAGGAGTCTTCTGCTGGACAAAGCATGTTAGAATGCAGCAAAGGAGTCTTCTGGACAAAGCATGTTAGAATGCAGCAAAGGAGTCTGCTGGACAAAGCATGTTAGAATGCAGCAAAGGAGTCTTCTGCTGGACAAAGCATGTTAGAATGCAGCAAAGGAGTCTTCTGCTGGACAAAGCAAGTTAGAATGCAGCAAAGGAGTCTTCTGCTGGACAAAACATGTTAGATTGAAACAAAGGAGTCTTCTGCTGGACAAAGCATGTTAGAATGCAGCAAAGGAGTCTTCTGGACAAAGCATGTTAGAATGCAGCAAAGGAGTCTTCTGGACAAAGCATGTTAGAATGCAGCAAAGGAGTCTGCTGGACAAAGCATGTTAGAATACAGCAAAGGAGTCTGCTGGACAAAGCATGTAAGAATGCAGCAAAGGAGTCTTCTGCTGGACAAAGTATGTTAGAATGCAGCAAATGAGTACTCTGCTGGACAAAGCATGTTAGAATGCAGCAAAGGAGTCTTCTGCTGGACAAAGTATGTTAGAATGCAGCAAATGAGTACTCTGCTGGACAAAGCATGTTAGAATGCAGCAAAGGAGTCTGCTGGACAAAGCATGTTAGAATACAGCAAAGGAGTCTGCTGGACAAAGCATGTAAGAATGCAGCAAAGGAGTCTTCTGCTGGACAAAGTATGTTAGAATGCAGCAAATGAGTACTCTGCTGGACAAAGCATGTTAGAATGCAGCAAAGGAGTCTTCTGCTGGACAAAGCATGTTAGAATGCAGCAAAGGAGTCTTCTGCTGGACAAAGCATGTTAGAATGCAGCAAAGGAGTCTTCTGTTGGACAAAGCATGTTAGAATGCAGCAAATTGATATGGGGATGTTTTTGTAGGTTCTATATACTATGTATTCATTTATTTTTATTGGTACCAATTTTTAGTGGATTTAGAAAAATTTTGATTTTGTGGTTTAAAAAAAGTCTGCATACAAGACTTTACAAAATTTGTACTTCATGAAACATTTAAATTCCTTGTTCACCTGTACCCATGAAATCCACAACAGTTGGTATCCAATGACTAATAAGGAATCCACATTAAGCATGCAAAGATTATTGTTGTCTCTCTTTCTATAATTAATAACTTCATTTTAAAGAAAGTATTTTAAGATAGACACGATTTTAAATGATTGATCCCTTATGCTTTAATATGATTTTACTTGATAGATTCTTAAGTCTAATATATTTATAATTGTAGGCAATTACAAGCCTTCCTTGCTATGCTACAGTCAAATCCAGCATTAGTGAATGCCTTAGGCAGGAATTTTGCTTCCATTACTAGAGATTTGGAAAAATTGGAAAAAATCAAAGAAATGGAGGTAGTAAAGTTAAAAGGACATAACAAAATGAAGGAAAACATAGAAAAAAGGACATAACAGAATTGTATAGAGAGCTAGTCATTTGATTTTTGTCATCTTTCTAGTTGTTCAAACTTAACCCATCTGTTTTCATTTTTTTTTTCAAATAAGTTTTACATCATAAACTTTTTAGGACTTTCTGATTGAAAGATGTAGGGCTTTAAGGGACATAATTTACCCTAAAATATTATTTCTCTCTTATATGAAAAAAACATGTTTGTGTTTAAACCTTTGCTATGTTAGCTTGATTTGTTCTTACATTAGTTTTATGAATTATAACATATCTGATATCACAAAAATTAGTTATTTAAAAAAAAAAACATAAAATTTTTGTGCAATTGAATCTATAAAGCCACTGACTGGTTATATTTATTTGAGTCATCTTCTCTTCCTGAGTTTGTGGAGTACACGTGCAAAGAACATAGGGCATTGAGATGAACATTCTTTAGATCCTTTTCATATCCATGTCAAGAAATTATTTAATAAAATATACTTAGAAATTTAGTGTATAAAATGATGTGTATTACCATGCTTGTCAAGAAAACATGTTCTACTAAAATTTACACAAAAGTTGAAGAAAGTAGTACATGAAGTAAGAACTTATGTGTTCAACCTACAATTATGGACAAAGGGAGATAACTAAATCCATAATGTTGCTTCTTTGCATTATTTAATGTTTGATTTAGAATTAACAATACTTAACCTCCTCTGTGCTCACAAATAATCCAAATATGATTCTTACATTACAGGAATTAGGTTTGATTTTAAGGATGTTCGCTACTCTGTTTCAAAATAATAAGCTTTCTAAAAGAGTGGTATAAATTGATAGTATATAAATAAAGGAACTCAAAAAAAGCAGATAAAAATGAAGGGTCAGTGTGCTTGTTTTCAAGATATAAGCCATTGAAAATTTGGCAGGAAATGATTCTCTCTAGATTTTTCATACATGTAACATTGGCACCTTTTTTCTGTCTAGAAGTATGAAAAAATAACAAGGATCTAATAAGATTTTCAAAGATGGCATTTTAAACTATATTTAATCAAATTATTAAAAGAAAAGTTAGGGGTTAGTGGGCAAAAATTTTTAATGGCACTACATGGATAAAACCAGAAGATTCTGAAAATCTGACAAAAATTCCAAAACATGATGAGCGAACATCCTTAAGTGTTCAAATCAAGTACCAAAATGTATTTTATTTATCCTTAATGAAAATTGATTATACAGTTGTAGCCTTGATTATAAGGATCTTTGCCTTTTGTTGAAAGCCGTATATTGACCTGTAGATGGTAAGACATTGATTTTCTAATCTCTATGATGTTTTGGGTCTTGTTGATTTAGTCACCTTTGAAATCATACATTATCCATATTTAATATTAGCCCACAACAATTTGATTTCTTGAATAAAATCAATTGTAAGTTATGTAGACAAAGACGTTTGGTTTTTATTGCCTGTTATTAATTCTTTTGACTGGTTTTTTTTTACCTAAGGGCAAGACTGAGGAATATCAAAGAAAAATAAACCAGGAAGCCTGGGATACATGGTTAAAGAAATATGAAGAAAGATTGAATAAAGAGGTGGAAGGAAAGACAGATTTAATTGAAACAAATGCACATAGAGTGAGAATCATGAATTCTAATAACCCAAGGTATGATTGTGGAGTAAATTATTACTCTTTTATTTTTCAGTTCTTTATACTTGGTTCCTGGTTTTAACCTAATATTCACTAATGTTTTTAGATAATTCTTGTAGATTTGGTAATAATTCTCAAATATTAGAATTTAGTAGACAGATGACTTGTATAAACTGAATAAGTCTTATTTCAGATTCATCTTGAGAAACTACATTGCTCAGAATGCCATCAAGGCCGCAGAAAAGGGAGATTACTCTGAAGTTAGAAGGGTTCTGAAGTTACTGGAAAATCCTTACAGTGATCAGGTTGACCTGGGTGACCTTGCTTTGCCACAGCAAGTTGGAACTGCCTCAAAGTCAACAGACGATAAATGTAAGTGAAAAATGATAGCATAAGGCATATATTATATAATTGAAATTTTCATGCACACATTTTAGCAAGAAAAGAAAATTGAAAGTGGACTTTATAATTTTTGTAAATTATTACAAGAGAAGTGAAACTATATAAATATCTATAAGCCCTGACACTTAACTACCATTTCTTATTGTTAATGATAGCAAGTAATTATCTCGCTCTATGGTACACAGGCTTACCTTAAAAGTAATGTCAAAATCAAAGTCAGGTTGAATGGCAATATACTCTGAATTGAAAATTTTCTCTCAAAAGCACATTATGAAGGAAGTTTCCATTTTCTTTCCAGAAGTTAATGTCAATATCCTCAAATTTCGTGATAATTTTGCATTCTTAATGCTAGCATATTTTACGGACTAATTCTTTAAATATTTTTTTGAAAAATCTGTGCTAGGACAGTTTTTAAATCTTACAAATTCTGATATAAATTTTTTCATTGAATGCAGGATCATGACGCTATTGTTCATCCAATCAGAATCAACGTATTATGGAAATGTTGGTAGATATCTAAAATATTTGAATAAAAAATGCATAGGTTAACTTTCTAATCACTCGCAACATAGGTTTCACCTATTTGCGTGTTAATTTTATTGTTCTTACACTAAAAAAAGAAGAGTGCTACACCATTTGTTAAGAGATGTTTTCATCCAATCAATGTTTTAGTGTACTCTTTTGAAAATATTACCCAGAATGCATTAGTTTCTGAAACAGTGAATTTAAATGGTACAGTTTTTAATATATATTTACAGCATCTGATGGAGAAGCAACTGGTTCAAAGTCAAAAGGAACAGGTGAAGTGAGAAGTTACACAGGAATGTTGTATGAGAGCAAACCTCCTGATTGGTCTTTAGATCTAAAGGTCACATGATCATCATAAACACCACTGTTACTATTCCATAAACAGACAATTTAAATCAACTAACTTATGTACAGTTTTGAGCCATGATATAATGCTATAAACTATAAGTAGTTATATTTAGAACTTTTTGTCTGTTGTGTGAGCAGTGGTCATATTTTTGCACAGGATAACAGTTTAGATTTTTCTGTTAGAATGACGATACCTGTTTAAATTTGAATATTCAAATGGCAGGTATCTGATAGTGATTCCTGTGTACCGATCATATAGTTAGAAATATTAAACTTTTTTTTATGAATACCAATATATTCTTAGAAATTGATGAAACAACAGACCTTTACTAGTGATATGTAATTAATTTTATGAAATTATGTTTAGAAATTTAAAATAATTAAGTGCCAGTCTTAAAATTTGTAAGAATCAGGCAATTTAGAAGAATTTCAAAACATGGCAGAAAAAACCCGCAGACCTAACCATCTTATTTTGATGTTAGCCTCGTCCTGAGATAGAAATGGTATGTCTTTCTTTCTGCATGTCTGGTAATTTGAGAAATTTCTAGATAACTTTTGGTTAGAGTGATAGCAAATTACAGAGTTTAGCTCCCCTTAATTTGTAATTTACAGTATATTTCAACCAAATGATATCTTGAAATACCAGAACAGGAAAAGGAAACATGCACCATTATACATTTTGAATGTAAACTTGAGTGGGTTTTTGTTTGTCATGTTTTCACCACTGCCTGATTCTTAGACAGATTGGCACTTAAGGTCAGTGGAAATGATATTAATCTGGTTAAGTCCATTTTCCCCCCAAAAATGTATCATATGGCTTTTATTTATATATATGTTGTTAGTTGAAATCAAATGTATTCATACCTGCCAAAACACAAGTTCTAGGAGAACCTCCCTCTTTTTCCTTAAAACAATTTATATCTCCAGTGATTTTCCTTTTTGGACGGTTAAATGCAAAGGAGGTCATGATCTTTTTCTTTGACCAAAAAAAATCACCCCCTTTGTTTTAATGGTATTTTCTGTGATTGATTTTTCACTGAATTGCAAAAATTCATTTCTTATTTGCATAGTAAAAAGACATCCCATCTTATCTAGAATGTTGTTTTATTTAATTTATTAAATCCATGTAGAGATAATTAAATTTTATCCTTATGTGCTTATTTAAAAAATTGTATCTTTGAACAAAACTTAGTATGAAAAAAGTTGTCTGGCATAATCCCCTCTTAGCAGAGCTGGAAAAGGCAGAGATATTCCCCTTTGTAGCTCCAAAAGGTTGATTGATATGAATATTCATGATTTGTTTCAGATGACTCTGGGAAAATGGAACAAATTGTATACTGTGCAAGTACTTTTATTTGTGGGTATCAATTTTCGTGGTTTGAGCAAAAGTTGCATGTTCGTGGGTTCTTAAATTCATGGATTTTAGTCTACTAAAAAAAGTTGAGTGAAATGAAGATTTTTGGAAATAATCATATCTTGTTTTATAATGATTTTTAGGACATTGCAAAATAAGGTGTTCATTTGCACTCACTTGTTTGTCTTTTATTACTGACAACATTCATCACATATTAATAAAAATAATTGCTTTTTTGATTAATGTTGGGTTTTATCGTCCGGCTATCTTGATAGATATTGTGGACTACAATAACCTTTTCTTGCAGTGTTGGATCTGCTGTTCTTTTCCCTTTCATCTTACTCCGACCTGGTGGTTGAGGTTGGTATGGAGTGTCTGGTCGTTCTTGTAAGGCAAAGGCAGTTTGAATGGCCTCTGGATCTGGCATGGATATTGGCGAGGTATGTGATGTAGTGCAAAGTAGGTCGGGGCCATCGATGTCAAAACCCTCTGTGAAGTCTATCCTACTACGCTTACTTCTAGGTTTGGATGGAGTATAGAAGTAATGGCCATGGCATGCCTTCTGGGAGTTGTACGGACTAGTGACAATGTCCGTCTTGATGTTGATTCCCTCTGGTTCTCCACGATATTTTGTTGGTATAAGTGGTATACCAATAACTGTATCCCTGGCTTGCGTCTGACAGGTGTTATCTACACTTGTACTGGTGGTAGTTACAGGGGTAGCAGCAGAAGCAACAGCTTTTTTGGAGTCCATCCACTGGGTGAAACGCTCTGCATTTCGTCTCCTGGTAGATGGAGGCTTGTGTTTTTTTTGCAGGCCCGGCTTAGGGTTCCTGGATGTGGTGTCTGTTTCCTTGGCCTTGATCCAGGTGAGTTGGACTGTTACCTGGTTAGAACTAGCAGTAAATTTCCGCTCAGGTTCTTTTCCTTCTAACTTCATGGTGGCAAAAAGCGCTTTCAAATCAATCGGTAATTCCATAATAATTGTTCACGAGGTTGATGGTTCAGAATACAGCTCACACTGTATAAAATAATTGCTTTTGGAAATAAGCTTATTTATATATGCTTACAGATTGTCTAGATTAAAGGAAATTGCAAAGTAAACATTTTAATTGTTGCACATGTGTAATCAGAAGTGATGACACTAATTAACCCGAGATCAAATGATCAACAGATTAACGATCAGCAAAGGTGTTAATTGGGCCATTAATATGTCACTTAAAGAAAACGGTTAAATAAAAAAAATGCTACAAATGTACTTTGAATTGTAGAATTAATTCTTATGAAATAAAAAAGCAAACCTAATATGAAATTTTATTTTTTTTCGTCTGAGAATTATGAGGAGATACAATAAACACTTCATCATTACATATCATCATCGGAAGTCTGACATTCATCAATGAAAACTTATTTTTCATAAGATTTTAAAGGGTAAAAGTCTTTCCATTTCTTACTTTTGGCAAAAGTTGTTTTATTTCATTGGACACTTAAATTCGTGGATAAAATCATCCACGAAAACCACGAAAATTGGTACCCAATGAATAAAAGTACTTTCACAGTAATATAGTTTGAATGTCAAAATGAAAAGAAAAAAATAAATGTTAAAACCAATATGATTGTATGTATTTAATTTATTGTATTTGTTAATTGCATTGATTTCATTTTGATTATTTTGATTGTTGTACTGTTTTTTTTAAATAAATAAGATCATGTTTTTAAGCTTTTAAGTTTATATTTGTTTTGTTTCCAGTTTGTGAAAGTGTGGAACCATTGTGGAACCATTGCAGAACAATATAAATAAGGAGTTGTGGTATGATTGACAATGAGGCAACTATCCACCAGATGGTTGCACACTTTCACAGACAACTATCCACCAGATGGTTGCACACTTTCACAGACAACTATCCACAAGATGGTTGCACACTTTCACAGACAACTATCCACAAGATGGTTGCACACTTTCACAGACAACTATCCACAAGATGGTTGCACACTTTCACAGACAACTACAATCTAGTGTGAATGCTTTCTCTATTTGCAAGAACCAAAGATAACATGATATTTTATTTGTAAATACCAATAAATAAATGGATACAAGTCATTTTGTTTTTCTCTTTCAAGACATAGGGATGTTAATCCAGGGACTTTTAACTATTTGTATAAAGCCTTAATATTTCAGAAGGTAGAAGACCTGGATACCTCATAACTTGTATGCATATGCCTAATGTTGCGAAGTTCCATCTGGCATGTGTCTGTTGTTTGATATGCATCATTTTCATGGTTCAGCTAATGCTAAAAAAAAACAGTGTTTTCTCTGGACCTTTTATAGCTTACTATGCGTTATGGGTTTTGCTTATTGTTGAAGGCCATACGGTGACCTAGTTGTTAACTATTTCATTTGATCTCTAATAGAGAGTTGTCTCATTGGCAATAATACCACTTCTTATCTTCTTACTTTTATATCTATATAGTTTTTTATCACCTGATTTTTGTCTCGCCTGCAATCAAGTCGCAGTATGGGACATAGGGATTAATATCCAGCTGTGGGGGCGGCAGCGATGTAAATCATTTATTTCAGAAGGTAAAAGGTCTGGATGCTTCATACCTTCATTGCAGATAGGTACTCAAAGTTTCCGTCTGTCATTTGTCCATTGTCCTTGACCTCATTTTCATGGTTCAGTGACTGCTTGAAAAAAATAATAGTTATTTTGTCATGAGAATTTCTCACTTATTACAAGTAATAGGATAACTATATTTGGTATATGGGTTCCTTGCAAGGTCAGACAGAGTTCACCTGACCTTACCTCATTATATGGATGTGATCAAAGCTAAAGTAACATGATTAGGTCTGTTTCTCAGATACTATAAGCAGTAGGTCAACTATGTGGTGTATGGATACATGTCAGTCTGGCAGGTTTCATCTGACCTTGACCTCATTTTCATTGTTCATTGGTCAATGTTAAGTGTTTGTGTTTTGGTCTGCTTTTCAATTACCATAAGCAATAGGTCAACTATATTTGGTGTATGGATATTTGTAAGGTGGACATGTCTGTCTGACAGGATTTGTCTGACCTTGACCTCATTTTCATGGATCTTTAAAAATGTTAAGTTAATGTGATCCTTGTAGAAAAACCTTTTTATACCCCTGCTTAAAAAAAGTTGGAATATACTGTTTTACCTCTGTCTGTCCGTCCTTCTGTCCATCCATCCATCCGTCAGTCCGTCCATCTGTCCCATGAATATTTTTCGTCTCATCTTTCTCAGGAATTACATTACAAGGATTTCTGGAATTTGGTTTTTTAGGGTTTATATAAGTCAGCTACACTGTGAGATGCGTTTTCAGATTCATCACTCAACAACTTCCTGTTTACCGAACACTTGCAGCATTTTACACATGACATCCAAGTTGAGAATTTTCATCACATTTTTCTCAGGAGCTACATTACAAGGATTTCTGAAATTTGGTTTAAGGGTTTATATAAGTCAGCTACATGGTGTGATGCATTTTCAGATTCATCACTCAACAACTTCCGGTTTACCGTCAAGTTTTTGGGCTGGGGATATCATCAGTGAGCAGTAGCTCGCAGTTTCACTTGTTCTTTAAGATTTTCAACATAAAATCAATGGTTAGTAAAACAGTCCAGACATTTCAGAGTGGGCACTCTTGTATTATTTGTTATAGTGATAGGACAGATATATTTTGTTTAAAGAATCATTGCAAGGTCAGTCTACTCGTCAGTCTGGCAGAGATCGTATGACTTTGACCTCATTTTGTGGATCAGTGATCAAGGTCAAGTTTTTTGTGGTCAAGTCCTAAACCATTTTCAATTGCTATTGTGTAAATATTATGCTGACATTAGTTGTTGTGGTATTTTTTTTATTAGTTTGACCTGCTTATTGCCTCAGTAGTCCTTAGTGGTATTTTTTTATTAGTTTGACCTGCTTATTACCTCAGTAGTCCTTAGTGGTATTTTTTTTATTAATTTGACCTGCTTATTACCTCAGTAGTCCTTAGACTTCAATTTTTTTATGAAATAACCATTTTTCAACAGATTGACTAATATTGATATTATTATTAGTTGTCAGTCAAAAATGAATTTAGATGGATATGGGTATTATTTCTAAGGTCACTTTAGGACGTAATATCATGTATTTGGTTTTCCCGTTTGAATGGTTTTACACTAGTAATTTTTGGGGCCCTTTATAGTTTACTGTTCGGTGTGAGCCAAGGCTCCGTGTTGAAGACCGTACTTTGACCTATAATGGTTTACTTTTATAAAATTTGACTTGGATGGAGAGTTGTCTCATTGGCACTCATACCACATCTTCTTATATCTATTCAAATAATTATACATCCTTGGCTTTCAAAATTTTTGGCTTGGAGCATGCCCGATGAAGGTTTAATACCAAATATTGTAGAAACAACAACAGGTCACCATACAGCCCTCAACAATGAGCAAAACCTATACCATATAATAAGCTTTAATTGGCCAAAACCTAAAATAATTCATATGAGAAAACCAACAGCTTGATTTTTCTAAGAGAACTATAAACAAACACAGTTATGGCAGACAACGAATGGATAGTTGGCTCAAAGACTTTGGTGTTTGCTTATTGTAGATGCAACAAGTACCTGATTTAAATTCTTTGGTTCTACTGTAAGAGACTGTACTCCAGGTAAGTCTGTTATATAGGACCACATGGTTGATTGGTAGCATAAACATAAATTAAACTATGAAACTAGATCCCAAGATTATGGGTAAGCTTGGTTCCACTGACTTAGTTTCAAATCAAATTTATAACATAAAAATAAGGAGATGTGGTATGATTGCCAAGACTTGAAGAGACCACAAAGAACTACAGACCACCATATAGCCTTCAACAATGAGCAAACCTGTACCGTATAGTAAACTATAAAAGGCCCTGGATATCAACTTGTGTAACAATACAACATAGAAAACAAAAAAGCCTGATATAAGCTAAAAATATCCAACCTTCAAAATGACAAAAGGACAAGGATTTAAACAATTGCAGGTCACTGTATGGCCTTCAATAATGAACAGATATATCATGTTAAGGAGGGGTATTTGCGAAAAATACCAGTCGAGAGAATGTTAAATTTCGCGAGCCGTAAGGCAAGAATTCAAGAATTCATTCTCAAGACTGATATTTTTCGCAAATATCCCTCAAGAACATGCTACACATGTATATCTGTTTAATTACACCGAATGTTAACGTTCAAAAACGCATTGATGATCATGACGTTTCAAGCGTCCAGTCGGATAGAGTATTTTTCGGCAAATACCACAGCAGAGAGGGTAAAAAAGGCATATCTTTTTCGCATATACCCCGGTGGCGTTAAAAAATGAACGATATTCATTTGATAACAGTAAATTGGTGAAAAATACACTGGCTATCAACCAATCAAAACCTAGGATTCTTACATAAGGTGTAATTATGATCAATATCCATAGGTATAGGACGCTTTAAATGTTGGTTTTTGTGTACTGTTGTTTGTCTTTTGGTTGTTTTCCATTTCGTTGTCGGGTTGTTTTTGAGTTTGAATATCCCTTTGGTATTGTTTGCCTCTCTATATGAGTTTGAATATCCCTTTGGTATCTTTTGCCTCTCTATATGAGTGAATATCCCTTTGGTAACTTTTGCCTCTCTATATGAGTTTGAATATCCCTTTGGTATCTTTTACCTCTCTATATGAGTTTGAATATCCCTTTGGTATCTTTTGCCTCTCTATATGAGTTTGAATATCCCTTTGTTATCTTTTGCCTCTCTATATGAATTTGAATATCCCTTTGGTATCGTTTGCCTCTCTATATGAGTTTGAATATTCCTTTGGTATCGTTTGCCTCTCTATATGAGTTTGAATATCCCTTTGGTATCTTTTGCCTCTCTATATGAGTTTGAATATCCCTTTGGTATCTTTTGCCTTTCTTTTTTAAAAGGTCCTGGATGACAAAATGAAACAGTTCAACAAAGAAAACAAATGGCCTGATGTAGGCTATATTTATTAAATAAAGACAAATATGATGGGCAATGGCAAACCACTGGACTATAAGCTCTTGGCAGGACTAACATGTTTGTGAGCACTCAACCGTACCCTAACCTAACCTAGGACAGTAGTCAAACAACCACCAAAGCTAAGTGTTGTTAAAAGCTAAAGAAAAAAATTTAAAACGTTTTAACTTTTAGTTTTTTATTTTATCTGAAAGCTGAAATTACAATAAACCTTCTGAACAAGATCTGTATATAAAATGCTATTGATGAGAAAAGCAGATATCAAATCATATTGCATAGAAAAAATTCAATGTTATACAAATAAAACAAAATATGTTAACAGTCTTGAAATCATGGCAGTGTCTGGCAAATGATATCACAGATAAGGTGTATTATACCAGAAATTTCTTGTCGTTAGTACAGTGGTATCATGGCAGACCACAGATGTTGAGATTCTCTAACGGCAATAAATTTCACAGCTAAAAATTATAAAACTAACACAAATATATACATGGCAACTCTCATAGGATAGTTAAATCTATCTTCATACAAACATTACATTCTCCCTGATGTGTAAATTATAAAAGGAATGGTCCCTTCCATAGGACGAATACCAAAAAACAAATCATTATACAAAATATATTGCACAAATAAAAATCATCGTTAATTGATAAAAATATCCACACTATTCCGTCCTAAATGTGTTTAAATAGTCTCTAAAATATTTATAGTTTTACAGCACCATAACATTGCACAACATGATAAATGCTATTATAAAAAAATGCTTATGAAAATATGAAGCTTAAATGTTAAATGATTTTAGTTAAAGAAGCAAACTTCTCCAAGTTTAATTTTAAAGTCTTGGTCAGGTGCCCCTACATCATATACACCTATATCCATTACTGGTAGGGATTTTGTTCTCTTTGTGTTAATCTCTAGAACTGTCCTTCCCCATTGGCCATTCTTAACCTGTAGGTAAAAATAGAACACAGTTAATAACAACTTTATAATAACTTTCATATCAGTTTTACGTTTCATTAACTATGAATTTTCCAACCTTTTTTTTTACTGAAAAGTAAGAAGACTATTGAATGTTAAACTATTATCGCACAGATTAAACAAATCTTCTTATGACATGCTTTATCCTTTTGTTGTTTGTCACTGAAGAAAGATTTGTATGATCCATGTCATTTGAGCTCTGGTGGATAGTTCTCTCACTAGCAATCATACCAAATCTCCTTATTTTTATATCAAAATACATGTATAATCAATCATATAAAATATGTGAACATTATTTATCTAGATGTCTTATATTTTATTTTGTTGGGTTGCTGTCTCATTTGAGTATAACACACATCTTTGTATTCATATACAAATTTTGAAATAACAAAAATAAAATTATCTCTTACCTTGCATGAATCTTCTTCCACCTTGTATCGGATGCTCCTCTTGCCTTTAACGGTCATTGTAGTATCATCAAATCCAGAAAGTTGAATAGATTTATCCTCATCCTTACCAATGGCAATGGAGTTTTTACATTCATATGTAATTTTCTGGTTAACCTTTTGATGAAGATACTGGAGGAATTTGATCTGTGGTTTGATGAAGGCACTTGGATCATAGGTAAACTGTAAAGGGAATCGTGATTATTTTACTCATTTTGATCTAGACGTAATAATATCTTCTACCACAATGAGGTACTGTGGATTCATTATTAATCGTGGATTCATAAACCGTGGATTCATTTTTAATCGTGGGATACCAATTTTCCTGGATTTCCTGGATATAGGTAACCACAAATTTAAATGTTCAAGGAAGTTCATTTTTTCTGTAGGCTTGAATGCAGACTTTGTTGAAACCACGAAATCAAATATCGACGAAAATGCAAAATTTCCCCAATACATGAAAATTAGTACTAACGAAAATAAATGAATCCATAGTAGCTCAACAACTTTGACGTAACCAATGAAGGTCTTGTACAATTGGAAAAAATTTAACTACTATACCATAGAAATTATTCTTATCAAGAGTAATATGAAACTGTAAATTTGAATGGGGTTGTCTGTGAATTATGCAAGTTTTTGATTACAGGCAGTTAAGGTCAGTACAGTCATCTCACGATCAGGGTCAAGATTAATTACCAGTATGATTGTTTAATGATATCTAATTGACCAATGAGGATGAGGTGCAATGACCTTTATCGCAAATCTTGTGTTAGATATTCTGAAAATGAACTCGATTCCTTGGAGTATTTCCTTCTCATGTCATAAGTTAAAAAGAAAAATTTGGCTGACAAAAAAGAAGGGATATTCTGCAAATGAACTTGATTCCTTGGAGTATTTCCTTCTCACGTCATAAGTTAAAAAGAAAAATTTGGCTGACAAAAAAGAAGAATGTCTCTGAGGATACAAATGCCCCCGCTCAAGCTTGCTTTTCAAACGAAAATGGGACAGATGGAAAGATGGAAGGACAGAAGGTCAAGGGTAACACTTAATGCCCCTATCATCTTGCAGTGGGGGCATAAAAAATTCAGTGACATTCTGGCATTTTTTTCAGTTTAACAGTTATCTCCCCCTACTACTTAGTATGTGCATGACTTAAAGGAAACTTTTTGTTTGTCAATTTTAAGCTTACAAATAAAGTAATTGTGCTATAACTAATGTTACAACTTCCTCGAGCAAAGCTGACCTAGAATGTAGACCTGTTCAACTAAACATTTTGGTTTTTATTTGTTACTATATTTTATATTTTTAGTCATCCTGATGAAGGTTATACAAGTAAAGAGTTGTGTACAAGAAAATCATATCTGTTTTTATCTACCACTGGATTGGTACCTCTACTGGTGGACTATCCATGAAGTATCAGGTAGTTCAGTATTGGCATTCTTTAATAATATTTTTGGTTTGTTTTGGCTTTCTACCTTAGAAATCA
The DNA here is from genome assembly GCA_017311375.1 of Mytilus coruscus. Taxonomy (NCBI): domain Eukaryota; kingdom Metazoa; phylum Mollusca; class Bivalvia; order Mytilida; family Mytilidae; genus Mytilus; species Mytilus coruscus. The sequence goes on along the minus strand of CM029596.1, from coordinate 118,636,457 downwards.
TGTATTTATGCTCAAAATAAGATGGCAACCCTTTCTGGCAAAGTTGATCTAGGAACCTTTTGGCTGTTCTAATTAGGTATTTTTGTTTTTTTATGTTCTGAAATATTTTAGGTTTTCATCTTTTCAAACTTTTGTAAGGGTATATGATAAACATAGTAGGTAAGTAAGTAAATACTTCAGTTTAAGAGGGTAATACAGTTAGCACCAATAAAGCTTATCTTCCCTGAGGCCCTTGAACAATATATCATACATTGTACAATGATTTTCTTGCTTATACAATATATATATATGCTGTATACTTTTCTTTAAATAGTTTCCACACTTTTTAAACTAAGTGGTAAAGAATTCCATAATATGGTGTCTATATTATTCCACATGGTTGAAAGCAAGAAAATCTCAATTTCTGTTTTGACAAATTATGACTCCAATGGTCATTTCTAAAATGATGCGGTGAAATAGTTTCTAATTTTGAGAATAACAGGTTGCATATAGGTAAGACCATCACTTTCTGGGGCATACATGTAGATATCTGTACAGTAAATTCAGAATTTGTTTCGAGGTTTTTATTAATGTGAGGATCCCAATTTTAAGAACTTGCATTTTGATATCTGATATCTGGTACATATATCTGTATACAATTTTTTCTTCAAAAATCGTAATAATAAATGCATGCAATAATTTCTGAGTTTACAGTAACTACTCCCACTGCAGAAACACTGATATTTTACCTTGTATCCTAGTACATCAGAAAGCCAGGTGTGGGAAGTTGTTGGTACTACTTTAACATTCTCAATCTGAAAAAAAATATTCAAATAATAAATTTAAAAATAAATGTATTAAATTAACATAAGAGTTATTATCAATTGATAAAAAACAGTTCACTTTTCTCAATTTGTTGTTATATTTGATGTATAAGTACAGGCACTTTATTCTTTTTTTCACAGTTTTCTAAGGTTATGGGTGGCTGTTAAAAAAAATAAATTTCATAAACAGTTTCTGTAAAATGTACTCTTTTTGTTCATAGTAGAAGAAACTATGTTAAATTCATTATTTTTTTCAATCAGTATGTGAATACTAACCACTTTAATTTCTGGTTGTACACATGTGAATGTTCTCTTCCTCTTGAATTCACATCTTACTTTTATTACATCATATATTGGTCCAAGGTTAGGGTTAATCCAATATTCACCTGTAAAAAAAAGCTTTCATGTTAAAAAGGATTCAAATATATAGCCTCTTAGCATATCAAATCCAGACTTTGTCTGAACATTTACCTTGGAATTTTCACCTTTTTTTTTTGAATGAAAATGCTGTCTCATCAAAAATGATTCAAATATATCCTCTTTGCATATCAAATCCAGACTTTGTCTGAAAATTAACATTGAACTTGTCACCTTTTTCTTTAATTTCATTATCTCAATCATAATGCATTTAATATTCAAAACTATTTTTAATGTATTAAATTATTAAGAATACATTTACAGACAAGATAAAATGTCTTCTGTTTCACATATGGAGGATGATATGACAAGTTTTTTAAGCACATGTTATAACTCCCAGGTTTGTATGTTTTACAATGAGATTATGAGTTTGGTTAGCATATAAATTTGTATTCATTTTGAATTGTAAAGTGTGTTTTGGTTAAATATGATATTTCACTAAGGTTTGTTTTATGGTATTCCTTCCACCACTAATGGCGGATTCAGAAAGAGGGAATAGAGGGCATGCCCCCTTTTGATTGGGGAATATATAATTTTTAGCATATAAATGTCAAAAATTTGTTTGCCTCAATCTGCTCAGAGGTATCTATTCAGTTTTCAGAAATTACACCCATCCCCTGCCCCTGAACAAAAGCTCTTCTGCAATCATCATAACATCTCCCATGTATAAGATCTGTTTCAGTGAAGAAGGGAAATATTTCCAATAAAGTGGATTCATTATTATTCGTGGGATACCAATTTTTGTTGGATTTCTTGGGTATAGATAGTGGTAAACCACAAAATAAATGTTTATCAAAGTACAAATATTCTATGCAGACTTTAATAGGCAAGACAACAATATCAATGAAATGCTCCGCAGGGCGCAGCTTGATACGACCGCAGAGGTCGAACCCTGAATAGTTGGGGCAAGTATGGACACAACATTCAAGCTTGATACAGCTCTGAATTTGGATTGTGATTAAATATTTGACACAGCATAGGTTTCTGACACAGAATGAATGTGGTCTAAGAACTTAAAATTTTAAATTGGACATTCACCTATTATGGTCCAATATCCAAAATCTAAATACATGGTTAGATTCAGCATATCAAAGAACCCCAAGAGTTCAATTTTGATGAAATCAAACAAAGTTTAATTTTGGACCCTTTTGACCTCAATGTGGAAAAATTGATAACGGGGCCCAAAAATCAAAATCTAAATACATGGTTAGATTCAGCATATCAAAGAACCCCATATATTCAATTTTGTTGAAATCAAACAAAGTTTAATTTTGGACCCGATTTGGACCAACTTGAAAACTGGGCCCATAATCAAAAATCTAAATACATGTTTAGATTCAGCATATCAAAGAACCCTAAGAATTCAATTTTGTTAAAATCAAACTAAGTTTAATTTTGGACCCTTTGGACCTTAATGTAGACCAATTTGAAAACGGGACCAAAATTAAGAATCTAAATACGGTTAGATTCGCATATCAAAGAACCCCAATAATTCAGTTTTGATGAAATCAAACAAAGTTTAATTTTGGACCCTTTGGACCTCAATGTGGACCAATTTAAAACGGGCCCAAAATCCAAAAACTAATACACGATTAGATTCAGCATATTAAAGAACCCCAAGAGTTCAAGAATAAAACCCCATTGAAATTGGTCAAGAAATAAGCAATTTATACAAAGTATCTTCTTTTGCACAATACTGTGCAATTGAATATTCTTGCAATTGCGCAATACTGTGCAATTGAATATTTCTTGCTATTATGCAATACTGTACAATTGACAATTTCTTGCTATTGCGCAATATTGTGCTATTGGACATTTCTTGCTATTGCAAAACTGTGCAATTGAAGATTTCTTGCTATTGTGCAATACTGTGCAATTGAAAATTTCTTGCTATTGCACAATACTTATTATATAATAATTTACACATCCTGTTAGGTGTGTATCTCCTGCCATATCATTATTATTCGCTTTTAAATATAAATCAGAAATAACCAACTTAAATGGAAAATTTTAAAGAAAAAAAGGAAAAAAGAAACCCCCACCCCAAATTTTTGAACCCCTTATGATTCATCACCCCAAACTCAATCCCAGCCTTCCTTTGAGGTATGGTACCTTGCAGTACAATTTCAGAGAGATCCATACACTTGAACACAAGTTATTGTCTGAAACTAGAAAATGCTTATTTTGGCCCCTTTTGGCCCCTAATTCCTAAACGTTTCAGGCAATTACCCCAAACTCAATTCCAGCTTTCCTTTGTGATATGGAACCTTGTAGTACAATTTCAGAAAGATCCATACACTTACACACAAGTTATTGTCATGAAACTAGAAAATGCTTATTTTTGCCCTTTTTGGCCCCTAATTCCTGAACGTTTCAGGCAATTACCCCAAACTCAATTCCAGCTTTCCTTTGTGATATAGAACCTTGTAGTACAATTTCAGAAAGATCCATACACTTACACACAAGTTATTGTCATGAAACTAGAAAATGCTTGTTTTTGCCCTTTTTGGCCCCTAATTCCTGAACGTTTCAGGCAATTACCCCAAACTCAATTCCAGCTTTCCTTTGTGATATAGAACCTTGTAGTACAATTTCAGAAAGATCCATACACTTACACACAAGTTATTGTCATGAAACTAGAAAATGCTTGTTTTTGCCCCTTTTGGCCCTAATTCCTAAAATTTTGAGGCAATTACCCCAAAATCAATCCCAGCATTCCTTTGTGATATGGAACCTTGTGGTACAATGTCAGAGAGATCCATACACTAACACACAAGTTATGTCTGGAAGTTACAAAATGCTTATTTTGGCCCTTTTGGCCCCTAATTCCTTAACTGTTGGTACCATAACCCCAAAATCAATCCCAACCTTCCTTTTGTGATATTGAACCTTATGGTAAAATTTCCTAGAGATCCATTCACTTAAACTAAAGTTAGAGTGCGAAAACCAATGCGTCTTCAGACGACGACGACGACGACGCCAACGTCATACCAATATACGACCACAAAAATTTTTTTGCGGTCGTATAAAAATCCATGAAAAAACAACTTTTCCTCAATTCACAACAATTGGTATCCATGTTACCGGTTAAAGATGATCGATTTCAATGGTTATTCATTAATAACAACTTTGTCTAGTTTTGACCAAAATGACCTTGCACATACTAAAGTCCTATAAAACAAATTCATACACCATTTCAAGGATTAAACTAAAGGATGATAAATCAGCTGTCAAATATCTATTATCATAGATCATGAAAGATACTGAATTATAAATAACCACTTACCATCCTCAATATCTGGATTATGAAGTTTGAGATCTTCACAGGTGCGAGCTGGAGAATCTTGTTCACCAGTAGGATTCCTAATCTTTTCTATTTGAAGAGTAACTTCTTCCAATGCTTTAAACACATCAGCATCAATCTGCAAATAAAATGGGTTTTTTTTTTTCAAAAAAATATTTTTCTAGCCTTTATCAAGAATGATAATTTTTTGGTAAAAAATGTTTTGCCAATACACCATTACATAATAAGGTGACACAAAGAAATTTTAATGTGGGAATGTGTTCAAAGTTGATAATCAACAGAAAACTAATGACCATATGTTGTGTATGCTTAAAGGAAAAATTGCAAATTTTAAAGTATAGCACATCAAAAGCATACAATACTATAAACCAACTTATTTTTTAGTGGATACTTTATTTTACGTTTAGCTGTTTCCAGCTGACTTCGCAGTGATGTAGAATCACAATTTTCACATTTTTCTGATGTATTTATATAAGGTTAGATCAAAGTTTTGATATATTCACGACAATTCATATTCGTGTTATTTTATATAAATCTCTCACAAAAGTAAGTTGGTTTAAAGAAGGCCACACCTCTAAAGTAACAGATCTGTTGCATTTAATATCTGTTTTTAATAAAAACTATTAATATACCTCTTCTTCAGGAATCGGGTCATCTCCTTGCCAACCTTTGTTTCCTTGTGATGGGTTTTGGAACCACTGTCTCATTGCTCCACCATAAATGTTTCGTCCTGGTTGACCCTACATTAAAATATGCACTATTATAGCAATCATAAATAACAGTTATGTTACACAACTGATCTTTTAAAAAGATTTCAAACTTTGTATTTAATTTGTTTATACTTCAGTGTTTTTCTCATTTTTTAAAACAATATTTATAAAATAAAATAAAACATATATTGTCATAATCAGTATCTAAAAATGATTATTTAAGAGTTAAATTAATTACTGCATTGATCAATTAAAAAGTATGGGAGAATTTAGTCCAAAAAGACAAAAAAATCAGCAAATGATTAAAAATTACTTGCTTCCTCATAGTATTGCAAGATACCTTGCTACAGTAGTGGAACATATTGCTGCACTATTTACGGCAGTAATTTTTTCAGTGAAATTTCATATTTATGAAAGCCTCGAAAATTTGCTGAAATTTGGAAACATGATGTTAATGTTATGTGTACATTTTACTGTCAAAGAAAAAGGGAGATAAGTTAAGTGTTCATTTGACTGTCAAGGAAAAAGGGGGATAAATCATACTTACAGGTGGTCCTGGATTTCCGGCTTCTCCCATTGATCCCTGAAAAAATAAAATAAAAGGGTTAAATGATGCACAGATTTGTTTTTACAAAAGAAAATGAATCTATAATGAACAACTTAATGTATGCAAATATAAAAGTTAACAGGTAAAAAGGAGGAAACAATCTTTTCTGTTTCAATGATCTGTATTTGGATGAAAATTAAGAGGAGTTGATTAGACAATTTTGGTATCGTTTTTTGAACAATTTTCTGACAAATATCTAAATTCCAAAGTCTGAAAAAACACTCACAAAAATTTTTTTTTTTATCTGCAAACTAAAGGAAGACACATTTTTCCTGATCAAAATATCACCTTAGTTTTTGAATATATTTGATTTAAATTGAGCCTTTCTTGTCAATTATTATGAGAGAAAAGTATAATGCCATACCCTGCGTCCGTCTTCTCCTGATGGTCCTCTTCTACCCTAAAATTAAAAAATTGTGTTGTATTATTACTTCACATGATGCAACATACGAATAACATTTTAAAATAAACAATCATCTGTAAAACAAGCCTTCTTAAAAAGATGAGAGGATACTTTGTAGGACACGAAAGCACAAACACACGATCCTAAAACTAAACAAGACTGTTTTTTTATAATTCATTATGTTTTAAATTTCTTGATGCACAAATGTTCTTACCTTTAATGTTAACAGCTATTGTTATATGATCTTATATACATGTACTTTGATTTCTATGCTTATTAATTGATTTTCTAAAATAAAGACTTCTTGAAGGAAACCTTGTTGAAAATAAAGCAAAATTATTTGGACGACATTTTCAGTCTCAAAATATAGGTTTCCATTTCTTTTCTCATCTTATGAATTTTTAAGTGATATCCTTGCTTAGCTATCTCTACTCTAAAAGATATGTCTCAATATAGTTGAGGAAAGCTTTCTTAGTTCATTTAAGGTCATTGGTAAATATATCCTAATCAAGTGAATGCTATGAGTAGATTTTTATGTATGCAGATTTTTAGGGAAATAAACAAGCTTGAGGACAATAAAAAGTTACATACTGGTGGTCCGGGAGGTCCAGAAGGTCCTGGGTGTCCATCAGTTCCGGGATCTCCACGTCTTCCATCAGGACCCTGAAAAAAGTTAAGGTATAAAATCAATCAATAAATTACAAGATTGTGAAACATGATCATTTTGAGTATCAATATTTCCTGTCTAAATTCACAATATAATAACATATTATTTTTCAGAAATAAAAAGAAAAGATGTGAAAACCCGTTGTCATTTTCCCTACAAATGTTAGGAAAATCATATATTTTTCACATTTCATATATCTAAGGGACTGACCAAGCTCAGTCCCTTTTCTAATTAATCCAATTTTGGATCCATTGACTGAGTAGTAAGTTTAATGCCATTTTCCATATGAATTAAAGAATTAAGTAAGACATTTACAATAAACTGCTTCGCTGAGGGCAGCTGAATATGCCCGCAGAGGTCCAACCCTGAACAGTTGGGGCAAAAATGGACACAATATTCAAGCTTGATACAGGTCTGAATTTGGATTGTAATTAAATATTTGACATATTATAGGTTTCTGAATAAATGTAGTCAAAGAACTTGAAATTGGTTATATGAATTGAATTTATATTCAATTAAAGATTTCTTGCTGTTGTGCAATACTTAGTAAATCTGTTGTCAGACTATAAACAAATAAAGTTCAATTTCTTCTCAATGTCATATTTGAAATTTATGAAAATCAATAGCAGTGGCGGATCAGAGGAGGGTTCGGGGTTGGAACCCCATTTTTAGACGATCAATGCATTTGAATGGGGACATATAGTTGTAACCCCTTTATCCTGGGTTGGGAACCCCCTTTTAAAATGTCTGGATCCGCCCTGAATAGGAGATTACATCAATAGCTATAAATAATTCACCAAAGTTTCAATGGAACTGCTGAAAGCATTTTGAGTTATTGTCCAAAACTGGAACCCCCTTTTTAATGAATGAAACCCCATAACTCAGAAATGTAAAATCTGAAATTTATAAAATTCTAAAGGAGCTTACATCAACAGCAAAGTTTTATGAGAACTGCTGAAAGCATTTTTAGTTATTGTCCAAAACTGGAAAATCCCCTTTTTATGAATAAAACCCTGTAACTCGGAAACGTAAAATCTAAAATTTATAAAAATCGAAATGGAGCTCATGTCAATAGATATAAACAATTCACCAAAATTCCTTGCAAGTTGGTGAAAACATTCTTGAGTTATTGTCAGAAAACTGGAAAATCCCCCTTTTTTTAATGAATAAAACCCCAAAACTTGGAAACGGTAAATCTGAAATTTATAAAAAGAAAGGGAGCTCATGTCAATAGATATAAACAATTCACCAAAGTTTCATGCATATTGGTTAAAGCTTTTTTGAGTTAATGTCCGACATGTTGACGACAGACAGACGGACAGATGGACGGACGGTCAAAGGTATACCATAATACGTCCTGTAAACGGGCGTATAATTAAAATGATAGGCTGAACTACTTACTCTTTGTCCTGGGGCTCCTTGTGGTCCCATGGATCCTGGTTCTCCTACTGGTCCCTAAAAAAGTACAAAAATCACTAATTAGTTTTCTTTCATAGTCTGTATTTGGCATTACAAAAATGATATTATAAGTGCAAGACCAATTACTGTCATCTAACAATTCATGCATTAACAGACTTGTTTCATAAATACAACATACTTCATTTCTCTTTAGACAAATCTTTTTAGTCCTTTGTAGAAACTCTGTTTTTGCTTGTTTGATTAAAAAAAGGAAATGCCTAGTTTTCTGTTTTTTGTTGTTGTTGACAATATGTGTTAAAGAACACAAGGTTATCACTTTATGAAATCCTCAATTTTGGACAACTTTATAAATTTAGACAGAGCAATTATATTCCAGATTACAAATTTAGTTCAACAGATTTAACAGAAGTAAGAAGATCATATATAAACTCTATGCTCCTCTTCAATGCAGTGTAGGTTTTTATAATTTATGTTCACCTTGGAAATGACTAAAGATAATTCAGATTTAGAGAAAAACTTAAGAGCTTCTAATTTACAGCCAGAATTTCCATTCTATTCTTACTATACAATTGCAAAATATGTTATTAATGTTCAGATCAAGTGGAAATTTCTATTACTTAGTGGATAGGTTCATTCAGTAACTGATCTAATATAACCATAAAATATGGTCAAAAAATTGTTATTTTTGAAATCTCAAGTAGTACTGTTAAAAATCCTTGTCGACAAGAAACATGAGTTCACTTGAATGCAGAACTGAAGTTACTGTATGTACACAGGTAAATTATGACATAGGCGAGTACATCTCATGGATGTATTTTTAATCACCTAGTTAATTGCGATGAGAACATGTCATGGAGGCAAACATATTCTATATATATAAATGTAAATTCATGGTAAGTATATTTAACCAAATTCATATAAAATAAGAATACTTGTAACCCACTTTTCTCTGCTAAGGCGATGATGTAAAGTTCTGAGTCTAACCCAACCCAACTTTCATTAACAGTTCATATGTTACAAGAATATTTTCAAATACAATTTCTGCTAGATAAAACTGTTAATTCAGAAACTATTGCAAGGTTTTTATTAATGCGAATAATGGGACTGGGTTAGTATTGCAATAATTATAACTCACATTCTGATATCTAAAAATACATCTGTACACAGATTTTCCTGAATTCGTTTCTCATTTTTGTCCATTCTTCATAAACCCCAATCATAAATGCACACAATAATTCTGAATTTACAGTAACTAATGCAATTACTTAAGGTAAATTTAATATTTGAACTATGTGATACAACTGAAAGAGTTTACAGGAATGGAAATCAATATTATGGAGAAAACTAACCTCTGGTCCAGGTAATCCGTTCATGCCTTGTAGTCCTGGATCTCCCTTGTCCCCCTAGATAATAGAAAATGTAAGAATATACAAAACAATAATATGAATAAATATGTTTAATCATGTCAAAAAAGGCTCTGTTATTCATTCACAAATAAAATGAACTCAAAAAGTTAAAAAATAACTTTTTCTTAGTAATATGATCTAGTCAATCTAAAACTGTTAATATTCCATGAAAATAAATTGTTATTTGTCAAAGTTTACACTAGTAGTCTAAACTAGTTTGTACTGTATATGAAACTAACATAAGTAAGAGACAGATTAACATAAGAACTTGTTGCTTGTTTCTGAATCCTTCTTGCCACAATGTGAATGTTTATTGTATAAGATGTATTTAATTTCATAATAAAATATTGCTTACACTAAACTTTCATAAGAATGTATAGAAATACATTTTAATAGAAAAATTCAAAAATTCAAACATGTCTAAAAATTGCGTAACAACTTACATCTTCTCCATTTCCACCTCTTTCTCCAGTGACTCCTTGTGGACCTTGTGGTCCCTAAAATTAAAACAACGTTTAAATAATAAACACCAAGTTAGTTGACATTTTTTATTTCCTTCCTTAACTTTTTTTAGGTTCTTTTCTGTAAATCTTTTTTGGTGAATAACAAAGGTTGATAGAAAATGTAAATAAACTGGCTGAGTAATAGACCACTTTCGAGTTTGTCCGTCACGGAAAAACTCGTCAATTATCTTGCGCCTTTATGACGTCATTTACCAGATAGAGGATCGCCTGTATCCCTGCACTATTAATGTTCATCAAGCGTCTTAGTGATCGTCATTGTGCAGGATAAACTAGAAATAAAAGTTGTTCTGTAGGTACTTAATCACAATTCCCTAATGACAGCAGTGCTGATTATCAATTATGAGAATTCAATTTGCCAAAAATTCGTACAATATAGCATTATAGTTTTCCAACCACTCGCTCAACATTGAACGGAAGTGACGACGCCCTAAAGCATACGAATGACATTCACTAAAACCAAAGTTTTTGACGGAAATGCATCGAACTCGAAAGTTGTCTATTGATACTTTGTTTGGTGTATCATCAAAATGATAGGAAATCTACCTCACTTTTTCTTTTGTTGAAATATATAAAGATCTAAATGAAAGTTTGCACATGACTAGACTCTAAATAGATATAAATTTCTAAGATTACAGAACACAATAGTTTTATATATAGCTGCACAATAGTGTATGTGCTAAAAAGTTTTGACTACTTAATTGAAAATGACTGAATAAGATGTTGGCAGCCTTTGAGATAAAAGTCTTAAACAACCTCAACAGAAAGTATCTACACATTTAAAAAATAACAGAATATGTTGTCAAATCTTACAGTACACCAACTTTTTTTTTGCGGATACTTTATTTCGTGTTAAGCCCTTTCTAGACTGCAACACGACAATTAAGTTTTTGCAATTTTGTAATTTTATTATGTATTTATAAAAGGAGAGATCTAAAGTATTACATCTTTGCAGCGATTTATATTCAAGTTATCTACTCACAAAATTCACAAAAATAAATCGCTTGTGAAAATAAGTTGGTTTTACAGTATTACTTTACAGATGTATCATAATTCATTTTAATTTGTTTGATTACAGTATAAACTATTACTCAAAATTACTTACAGGTGTACCTCTGGCACCGGTTTGACCAGGTGCTCCATTTGGTCCGGGCTCACCCTAAAAAACATCAGAAAATATTACAGAAAAATCAAATAAAAACCAAAATCAGATTAATGATGACAGAAAATCAGAGTTTGATACAAATAAGTGATACGAAAAATGAGATAATTTTATTTGCCTTTTCTGCAATGTGAAACCTAATTTCCACATTTCCATTGGCTATATGTTAGGTTATTCATGACTTTCAAAGGATGAATGATGTACATTTCCTCCACGGCAATTGATATATGCGATTTTTTAATAAAATACAAAATACTTTCACTTTTCACCTGAAAATACTGTTTTTGTCATATTTGATAACATTCTAAAGCATACAAAATTTTTATGATGCCATAATGGTATGTGCCAAAGACAAGATCAACAAGTCACGAAATTTTCTATTTAACACAAAGAGAGTATGTACCAAAAGAAATAGGTTTAACAGCTTGTGAAAATCTGATATTTCTTGATTTCAACTCTGGTTATTTAAATTAAATAGTAATAATAATAAACTGGCTAAAGGTTCCTTTGTAATTAAACAACATGAAATATTTTATTCCCTCTCCTTAATAAACCTATAAATATGGTACAACAGAGGTTATCATCTATAAAAACTTAATAAAAACATTTTAACATACCCTTTCTCCACGTTGTCCTGCAGGTCCAGCGGGTCCTGGGCCTCCTGGAGGTCCCTTCAAATAAAAATCCCCAGGTACAATTAGACTTGTATACATTAGTGTTAATAATGAATAATATATATTATTATGGATATAGAAGATCAACAAAACAAAAAAAAACACTTTCCTTTATATGCTTTCTTTCAGAATTTGACGAAACCACAAAATCAAGTTCAACAAAACAAAAAACACTTTCTCTTTATATGCTTTCTTTCAGAATTTGACGAAACCACAAAATCAAGTTCAACAAAACAAAAACTAAAATTTCTCTTATGCTTTCATGCAGAATTTGACAAAACCACTTAATCAAGTTCAACAAAATACATTTTTTTTCCACTGATTTATCAAATTCTAGTCATCTAAATATTATTTAAATATATGTTAAAATAAGAATATTTACAGAAAATCCCATTAATCCAACTGCTCCTGGTGGTCCTATATCTCCATCAATTCCTTTTTCACCTGCTTGTCCTTGAAGTCCAGGTGCACCATCTGGTCCAGGGGGTCCCTTGAAAGAAAAGGAATGTTCAGTATCAAATTTACTCACAAATGCAAGTAGCATACTTATGTATAAAACATGATTTGACTAGAATTTGAAACTGTACAAATGATGATTTACATCAAGCTAATGATCTATACCCCCTTTGCTGCCAAGCAATTACTGTGAATGCTAGAATATGGAATATCAAATGAAAGTTTTTTAGTATAAATAACTTCAATCTTCTTCCTTACTTCTATAGTCATTCTAAAAACCAGTCTACTTACTGGATGTCCAACATCTCCTATGGGTCCAGGGCTACCAGTTACACCTTGTGGTCCTGCTTTACCAGGGCTACCATCTTGTCCAGGTCTTCCAGCGTCTCCTTGCATTCCCTATAAAGACAAAAATAAGTTTAGGATAATACAACATTGTTCTTGACATGGAAGCATATACATACCTATTTGATAGTTTAAACACTTATGTATCCAATTAATCATACTCAATTCCACTTTTTCCTGCATTAGAAAACTTCTCTAAATAGAAGGAAATGGTCTTCAAATTTGCTAATAGTCAAATCATCAGAATCCTGGAACATGCACTTGCCTTTTATAACTCTTCAGTTTAAAAGGTTAAATCCCCACATCTTCAAGTTCCTCCTTCACAATTAAATTTATTGTCTTCTTTTATGACTATAATATCTTAATTCAATTATAGGATTGACTCACCGCTGGTCCTGGTGGACCAGCAGGCCCTCTTTCTCCTGGTTGTCCTGATTCTCCTGGCTGTCCACTTTCACCTGGTGGTCCAGGTGCTCCAACAGGTCCAGTTTGTCCCTAAAAATACAATGTAAATGTAAAAAAATTAATGATTACGACCCTGATATATATATATATATATATATATTACTCCACACAAAACTCAGAAAAAATCAAACATAATGCAATAGCTGTTATGATAAAATAAAATCTATTTAGTGTAGATGACTTTATGCCATTAAAACTATTTTGTTAATTAGAACAAATTTAATTGAGTGATAATAGCAGGGTTTATAGCAGGCTCAGTATATCATAATCATTTTTTAAGGATATTTTTTTTTTTTGCTTTTATTTTAACTTATAACTAGTTTAACAGTTTTCAAATTGAATACAAAGAATTCAGTACTGTGGACTCATTATTAATTGTATGGGACCAAATTTTTCATGATTTCGTGAATATAGGTTAATCGTATGGGACCAATTTTTCATAATTTAATCCTGTGTGACAAATTTTTCATGATTTCGTGGATATAAGTTAATGGTATGGACCAATTTTTCATGATTTTATCGTATGGGACCAATTTTTCATGATTTCGAGGATATAGGTTAATCGTATGGGACCAATTTTTCATGAATTTCGTGGATAAAGGTAAATTACAACTAACACATTTTCTATAACCTAAGTTATCTGTTGACTTTTTTTTTTGGCAAAACCATGAAATCAAATATCCATAAAAATAAAATTTTTCCTCTATCCATGAAAATTGGTACCCTTAAAAATAAATGTATTCACAGTATCCAAAGTGTTGCATAATATCAAAACAATGTGTTCATATCAAGACTTAAAATAAATCTTAAATATTTGCAAAATCCAAGTTTTCAAAATGACAGGTAAGTTTACCTGTAAATGGAATGTTACTTACTTGTTCTCCATCGTCTCCCCTAGCTCCCTTTAATCCAGGTTCTCCTGCAAAGCCAGGTGCTCCAGATTCTCCAGGACGACCCATGTGACCAGTCTCTCCACGTGATCCCTGAAATAAGATGATTATTACACTGCAGGTAGTTTTATACGTACAAATAAATATAAATGTATTTAAAAGAACAAATTACAGTGATGATCACTTTTCATGTGTTTTTGTTTAAGGATGTTTGATACATAAGAAATCTAACATTGAATTTTGCTTTCACATTTTTAAAAACAATAATATATATAAGTGTATTTTCTGAAAATTTTGATGCCTATCGTGACCAATGATGTGAAAACAATGCATATATTTTGGATGCATTATCAATCGCTGTTTCATATACCTTTTTTTAAGGTATTTAGTTGAAGAAAGTAGCGATCTAGAAAATAAAAATTGTAGAAATTATGATGTTATTAAAAAAATTGTAGTTTCAAATGTGAAATCTAATATTTCTTACTTTGATGCCATCAGGTCCGGATGGGCCAGGAGGTCCATCATCACCAGATGATCCAGACTGTCCTGGAGGTCCAACACCTCCTGGTGCTCCAGGCTGTCCAGGAAGACCTTGGGCTCCTCTGTCTCCACGGACTCCTTTCCTTCCATTCATACCGTTCCGTCCCTTTAATTACAGATTCATCTCATAATTAATTATAAATAAGAAATATCATAGCAAGAAAAAACCTAACAAAAACTGCAGTTATGGGTCAAAATTATCATATTTTAAAATCAAAAAACCATCAATGTTGTGAGCCATCCAAGGAAAATCAGGATTACTTGTCTTTTCTACTGCACTGTATGCACCCCCCTTATAAGAATTTGAATATCAAAACAAAAAAGGCAGACAACTCATATCAATACAATAACACAGTCAATAGAAGAGAAAGATTTTTGTCTGGACAGTTTCTTATTTTCATCAATTGTCAACAAGACAGCAAACCAAAGATAAAAAAAACCAATAAAATGCTCCAGGGCGTTTTTAGTATAAATAACTTCAATCTTCTTCCTTACTTCTATAGTCATTCTAAAACCAGTCTACTTACTGGATGTCCAACATCTCCTATGGGTCCAGGGCTACCAGTTACACCTTGTGGTCCTGCTTTACCAGGGCTACCATCTTGTCCAGGTCTTCCAGCTCCTTGCATTCCCTATAAAGACAAAAATAAGTTTAGGATAATACAACATTGTTGTTGACATGGAAGCATATACATACCTATTTGATAGTTTAAACACTTATGTATCCAATTAATCATACTCAATTCCACTTTTTCCTGCATTAGAAAACTTCTCTAAATAGAAGGAAATGGTCTTCAAATTTGCTAATAGTCAAATCATCAGAATCCTGGAACATGCACTTGCCTTTTATAACTCTTCAGTTTAAAAGGTTAAATCCCCACATCTTCAAGTTCCTCCTTCACAATTAAATTTATTGTCTTCTTTTATGACTATAATATCTTAATTCAATTATAGGATTGACTCACCGCTGGTCCTGGTGGACCAGCAGGCCCTCTTTCTCCTGGTTGTCCTGATTCTCCTGGCTGTCCACTTTCACCTGGTGGTCCAGGTGCTCCAACAGGTCCAGTTTGTCCCTAAAAATACAATGTAAATGTAAAAAAATTAATGATTACGACCCTGATATATATATATATATATTACTCCACACAAAACTCAGAAAAATCAAACATAATGCAATAGCTGTTATGATAAAATAAAATCTATTTAGTGTAGATGACTTTATGCCATTAAAACTATTTTGTTAATTAGAACAAATTTAATTGAGTGATAATAGCAGGGTTTATAGCAGGCTCAGTATATCATAATCATTTTTAAGGATATTTTTTTTTGCTTTTATTTTAACTTATAACTAGTTTAACAGTTTTCAAATTGAATACAAAGAATTCAGTACTGTGGACTCATTATTAATTGTATGGGACCAAATTTTCATGATTTCGTGAATATAGGTTAATCGTATGGGACCAATTTTTCATAATTTAATCCTGTGTGACAAATTTTTCATGATTTCGTGGATATAAGTTAATGGTATGGACCAATTTTTCATGATTTTATCGTATGGGACCAATTTTTCATGATTTCGAAGATATAGGTTAATCGTATGGGACCAATTTTTCATGAATTTCGTGGATAAAGGTAAATTACAACTAACACATTTTCTATAACCTAAGTTATCTGTTGACTTTTTTTTTTGGCAAAACCATGAAATCAAATAATAAAATTTTTCCTCTATCCATGAAAATTGGTACCCTTAAAAATAAATGTATTCACAGTATCCAAAGTGTTGCATAATATCAAAACAATGTGTTCATATCAAGACTTAAAATAAATCTTAAATATTTGCAAAATCCAAGTTTTCAAAATGACAGGTAAGTTTACCTGTAAATGGAATGTTACTTACTTGTTCTCCATCGTCTCCCCTAGCTCCCTTTAATCCAGGTTCTCCTGCAAAGCCAGGTGCTCCAGATTCTCCAGGACGACCCATGTGACCAGTCTCTCCACGTGATCCCTGAAATAAGATGATTATTACACTGCAGGTAGTTTTATACGTACAAATAAATATAAATGTATTTAAAAGAACAAATTACAGTGATGATCACTTTTCATGTGTTTTGTTTAAGGATGTTTGATACAGTAAGAAATCTAACATTGAATTTTGCTTTCACATTTTAAAACAATAATATATATAAGTGTATTTTCTGAAAATTTTGATGCCTATCGTGACCAATGATGTGAAAACAATGCATATATTTTGGATGCATTATCAATCGCTGTTTCATATACCTTTTTTTAAGGTATTTAGTTGAAGAAAGTAGCGATCTAGAAAATAAAAATTGTAGAAATTATGATGTTATTAAAAAAAATTGTAGTTTCAAATGTGAAATCTAATATTTCTTACTTTGATGCCATCAGGTCCGGATGGGCCAGGAGGTCCATCATCACCAGATGATCCAGACTGTCCTGGAGGTCCAACACCTCCTGGTGCTCCAGGCTGTCCAGGAAGACCTTGGGCTCCTCTGTCTCCACGGACTCCTTTCCTTCCATTCATACCGTTCCGTCCCTTTAATTACAGATTCATCTCATAATTAATTATAAATAAGAAATATCATAGCAAGAGAAAACCTAACAAAAACTGCAGTTATGGGTCAAAATTATCATATTTTAAAATCAAAAAACCATCAATGTTGTGAGCCATCCTAGGAAAATCAGGATTACTTGTCTTTTCTACTGCACTGTATGCACCCCTTATAAGAATTTGAATATCAAAACAAAAAGGCAGACAACTCATATCAATACAATAACACAGTCAATAGAAGAGAAAGATTTTTGTCTGGACAGTTTCTTATTTTCATCAATTGTCAACAAGACAGCAAACCAAAGATAAAAAAAACCAATAAAATGCTCCGCAGGGCCCAGCTTGATACGACCGCAGAGGTCGAACCCTGAACAGTTGGGGCAAGTATGGACACAACATTCAAGCTTGATACAGCTCTGAATTTGGATTGTGATTAAATATTTGACACAGCATAGGTTTCTGACACAGAATGAATGTGGTCTAAGAACTTAAAAATTTTAAATTGGACATTCACCTATTATGGTCTAATATCCAAAATCTAAATACATGGTTAGATTCAGCATATCAAAGAACCCCAAGAGTTTAATTTTGATGAAATCAAACAAAGTTTAATTTTGGACCCTTTTGACCTCAATGTGGACAAAGTTGATAACGGGCCCAAAATCAAAAATCTAAATACATAGTTAGATTCAGCATATCAAAGAACCCCATATATTCAATTTTTTTTGAAACCAAACAAAGTTTAATTTGGACCCGATTTGGACCAACTTGAAAACTGGGCCCATAATCAAAATCTAAATACATGGTTAGATTCAGCATATCAAAGAACCCTAAGAATTCAACTTTGTTAAAATCAAACTAAATTTAATTTTGGACCCTTTGGACCTTAATATAGACCAATTTGAAAACAGGACCAAAATTAAGAATCTAAATACATGGTTAGATTCAGCATATCAAAGAACCCCATATATTCAATTTTGTTGAAATCAAACAAAGTTTAATTTTGGACCCGATTTGGACCAACTTGAAAACTGGGCCCATATTCAAAATCTAAATACATGTTTAGATTCAGCATATCAAAGAACCCTAAGAATTCAATTTTGTTAAAATCAAACTAAGTTTAATTTTGGACCCTTTGGACCTTAATGTAGACCAATTTGAAAACGGGACCAAAATTAAGAATCTAAATACTGCAGTTAGATTCGGCATATCAAAGAACCCCAATAATTCAATTTTGATGAAATCAAACAAAGTTTAATTTTGGACCCTTTGGACCTCAATGTGGACCAATTTAAAAGCAGGCCCAAAATCCAAAAACTTAATACACGGTTAGATTCAGCATATTAAAGAACCCCAAGAATTCAAGAATAAAACCCCATTGAAATTGGTCAAGAAATAAGCAATATATACAAAGTATCTTCTTTTGCACAATACTGTGCAATTGAATATTTCTTGCAATTGCTGTGCAATACTGTGCGATTGAATATTTCTTGCTATTGCACAATATTGTACAATTGACAATTTCTTGCTATTGTGCAATATTGTGCTATTGGTTGTTTCTTGCTATTGCATAATACTGTGCAATTGAAGATTTCTTGCTATTAGCTAATACTGTGCAATTGAAAATTTCTTGCTATTGCACAATACTTATTATATAATAATTTACATCCTGTTTGGTGTGTATCTCCTGCCATATCATTATTATTTGCTTTTAAATATAAATCAGAAATAACCAACTTAAAATGGAAAATTTTAAAGGAAAAAAAAGGAAAAAATGAAAAAATGAAAAAAAAATCCCCCCAAATTTTTGAACCCCTTATGATTCATCACCCAAACTCAATCCAAGCCTTCCCTTTGAGATATGGTACCTTGCAGTACAATTTCAGAGAGATCCATACACTTGAACACAAGTTATTGTCTGGAAACTAGAAAAATGCTTATTTTTGGCCCCTAATTCCTAAACGTTTAGGGCAATTACCCCCAAACTTAATTCCAGCTTTCCCTTTGTGATATGGAACCTTGTAGTACAATTTCAGAAAATCCATACACTTACACACAAGTTATTGTCCTGAAACTAGAAAAATGCTTATTTTTTGCCCCTTTTTTGGCCCCTAATTCCGAAAATTCTGAGGCAATTACCCCCAAAATCAATCCTAGCATTCCCTTTGTGATATGGAATGTTGTGGTATAATGTCAGATAGATCCATACACTTACACACAAGTTATTGTCTTGAAGTTACAAAAATGCTTATTTTTGGCCCCTAACTCCTTAACTGTTGGTACCATAACCCCAAAAATCAATCCCAACCTTCCTTTTGTGGTATAGAACCTAATGGTAAAATTTCTTGAGATCCATTCACTTAAACTAAAGTTAAATCTTTAAATAAAAAACAATAATGTGTCGGACATTCCTTTAAGGCAGCTTGATACGACCGCAGAGGTCGAACCCTGAACAGTTGGGGCAAGTATGGACACAACATTCAAGCTTGATACAGCTCTGAATTTGGATTGTGATTAAATATTTGACACAGCATAGGTTTCTGACACAGAATGAATGTGGTCTAAGAACTTAAAAATTTTAAATTGGACATTCACCTATTATGGTCTAATATCCAAAATCTAAATACATGGTTAGATTCAGCATATCAAAGAACCCCAAGAGTTTAAATTTTGATGAAATCAAACAAAGTTTAATTTTGGACCCTTTTGACCTCAATGTGGATAAAGTTGATAACGGGGCCCAAAAATCAAAAATCTAAATACATGGTTAGATTCAACATATCAAAGAACCCCATATATTCAATTTTTGTTGAAATCAAACAAAGTTTAATTTTGGACCCCGATTTGGACCAACTTGAAAACTGGGCCCATAATCAAAAATCTAAATACATGGTTAGATTCAGCATATCAAAGAACCCTAAGAATTCAATTTTTGTTAAAATCAAACTTAGTTTAATTTTGGACCCTTTGGACCTTAATGTAGACCAATTTGAAAACGGGACCAAAAATTAAGAATCTAAATACATGGTTAGATTCAGCATATCAAAGAACCCCATATATTCAATTTTTGTTGAAATCAAACAAAGTTTAATTTTGGACCCTGATTTTGACCAACTTGAAAACTGGGCCCATAATCAAAAATCTAAATACATGTTTAGATTCAGCATATCAAAGAACCCTAAGAATTCAATTTTTGTTAAAATCAAACTTAGTTTAATTTTGGACCCTTTGGACCTTAATGTAGACCAATTTGAAAACGGGACCAAAAATTAAGAATCTAAATACACTGTTAGATTCGGCATATCAAAGAACCCCAATAATTCAATTTTTGATGAAATCAAACAAAGTTTAATTTTGGACCCTGATTTGGACCTCAATGTGGACCAATTTAAAAACGGGGCCCAAAATCCAAAAACTTAATACACGGTTAGATTCAGCATATTAAAGAACCCCAAGAATTCAATAATAAAACCCCATTGAAATTGGTCAAGAAATAAGCAATTTATACAAAGTATCTTCTTTTGCACAATACTGTGCAATTGAATATTTCTTGCAATTGCGCAATACTGTGCAATTGAATATTTCTTGCTATTGCGCAATATTGTACAATTGACAATTTCTTGCTATTGTGCAATATTGTGCTATTGGATGTTTCTTGCTATTGCGCAATACTGTGCAATTGAAGATTTCTTGCTATTGCGCAATACTCTGCAATTGAAAATTTCTTGCTATTGCACAATACTTATTATATGATAATTTACACATCCTGTTTGGTGTGTATCTCCTGCCATATCATTTTATTTGCTTTTAAATATAAATCAGAAATAACCAACTTAAAATGGAAAATTTTAAAGGAAAAAAAGGAAAAAAAAATCCCCCAAATTTTTTAACCCCTTATGATTCATCACCCCAAACTCAATCCCAGCCTTCCCTTTGAGGTATGGTACCTTGCAGTACAATTTCAGAGAGATCCATACACTTGAACACAAGTTATTGTCTGGAAACTAGAAAATGCTTATTTTGGCCCCTTTTGGCCCCTAATTCCTAAACGTTTAGGGCAATTACCCCAAACTCAATTCCAGCTTTCCTTTGTGATATGGAACCTTGTAGTACAATTTCAGAAAGATCCATACACTTACACACAAGTTATTGTCCTGAAACTAGAAAATGCTTATTTTTGCCCTTTTTGGCCCCTAATTCCTAAAATTTTGAGGCAATTACCCCAAAATCAATCCCAGCATTCCTTTGTGATATGGAACCTTGTGGTATAATGTCAGATAGATCCATACACTTACACACAAGTTATTGTCTGGAAGTTACAAAATGCTTATTTTGGCCCCTTTTGGCCCCTAATTCCTTAACTGTTGGTACCATAACCCCAACCTTCCTTTTGTGGTATTGAACCTTATGGTAAAATTTCTTAGAGATCCATTCACTTAAACTAAAGTTAAATTCTATTAAATAAAAAAAAATAATGTGTCAATTCCTTTAATGAAGAAAAGATATAGTACATGTTTTACTATCGGAAATGAGTATTTTAAATTTAATAAGCATCTTTGTAAATTGTGTTAAAGTGTAAGGTTTTTTTTAATGTAGTGATAGCAATAACAACAAACGGATAACCCATATTTGTGTCTACAAAGGGGTCAACAAAAAAGTTACACATATATTTCCATCCAATATTTATGCTTAAATGTTCAGACAGTCTTATCAGTATGACTTTCTATTATTATGTCTTAATTACATTTGGTCCTGGTGGTCCAACTTGTCCTGCAATTCCGGTTGACCCTTGTTCTCCTTTAGGTCCAGGGAACCCTCTCGCTCCTTTGGCCCCTGGTAATCCAGGTATACCCTAAAATATACAATTATTTTAAATTATATTGAGTTTGGTGACATTCTGTTCGATAAAATTACCCTTACAAATCTTTTTTTCTTCTGACCATATACCATAGTAAGGTACTGTAAGATGCAGATTTACCAAATAGAAAAATTGTAAAAAAAATACACATCAAGAACAAAATCAACTTTATAGCTAGGACAGTTAGTACCATACTAATTTTCATGCAAATTCAATAGAATATGATGAACTTTAATTGGATAAAAATATTTATTGAATAATTTTTCTGAAACTTTAATACAAATGAAAAACGGTTTGGAAATGAAGACAACTATGATTTATGTTGACATCTACCCTGCAGTCCTGAAAAGTCATTTTAATGAATCCTTACCCCTGGTCCTGGCAAGCCTGCTTCTCCCACTATTCCTTGTTGACCTCTCTCTCCTGGGGAACCACGAGCTCCAGTCTCTCCAGGTGAACCAGCATCACCTACTTCTCCTTTTGGAGCAGGCTCTCCCATTATACCAGAAGGACCAGGTGTACCAGGTGGTCCTCGAGGTCCTTGTTTTCCTTCATTTCCATCTGATCCTGGGATTCCAGATTCTCCCTTAAAAGTTTCACGAGACAAAAATCACATACCAGTAAGCAAAAAATTCCATTAATATTACCAAAGCTTCAAAATAGTTTTCAGGTGAAAACATTTGTTTTTTAATCAGGATAAAAAAAAATACTCACACATTACAACTCATCACTGCAAAAACTAACCAAATATGAAGTCATTCTATTTATAGTAGTTCAACAAATGTTTGACAAATGGCATGTTGTTTGACGGATAGACAAGGTGATTGCAATATGGCCCCCACTCTAGAGTGGAGGTATTGTGGTATGCAAATTTAGAAGATTTATTTATGAGAGATTATCTCTTTTTCCATTCAAATCATTCTTTCATTACAGGTAATCCTTTAAGAATTTACAAAACTGTGAACTCATTTATATTTCGTGGTTAACAATTTTTGTGGATTGAGTAAAAATTGCATTTTCATGTAATTTGATTTTATTGTTTTAATTTGCCCAAGTCTGCACACAATCCTATATAAAACAAGAATGTGTCCATAGTACACGAATGCCCCACTTGCACTATCATTTTCTATGTTCAGTGGACCGTGAAATTGGGGTCAAAACTCTAATTTGACATTAAAATTAGAAAGATCATACCATAGGGAACATGTGTACTAAGTTTCAAGTTGATTGGACTTCAACTTCATCAAAAACTACCTAGACCAAAAACTTTCACCTGAAGCAGAACAGATGGACGGACGGAAGAACAAACGCACAGACCAGAAAACATAATGCCCTTTCTACTATCGTAGGTGGGGCATAAATATTGTACTCTGTTGAAGTTTAAATTTGTGGTTTGCCTTTACCTTCAAAATCCACGAATTATCAAGAATCCACAGTATCATAATGATAAACCATATGTCCTCTGAAGGAGATTTAAAAGGTCTAAACAAGGCATGTTCTAAATTAATTAAAACTATTTTTATATCAAATTTATCAAATGCATTGCCCCTTTTTTTTAGAATACTTACGATATCCCCTTTAGGTCCCCTTTGTCCTCTTATTCCTCTCATTCCTTGTGGACCCTATTGAAGCATACATCATAACATTAAAAATATTAATATTTTAGCACATTTGATAAAATACTTGGCATTGAATAACATAAAATAGAAGAGAGAAGATCCATGAGATAACAATCTATTAAAAAATATCTAGAAAAAATGTGTGTCTATTTCTTCCTTATATTTGTATGAGAAATATGAAGAATATTTTCCACTGCAAAATTTCTGTCTTCATTTGAAGTTGCTTTTCATCATTTTTGACTACAACATACACTTGTATAACTTGTTTAACAATCATCAAAAGATTTTCACTTCTGTTAACATTTTGATATTTTTCAAACATTCAAGTTTACTTGAAGTCTAAACTACCTACAAACAGATGTAAAACTGGAGTTTTCTGAAGTAGTAATGTTTAATTTGTTTGAAATACATATTCACAAAGTATGTGTTGATCATTCTGTTTACAAAAAATGCTCTATGGTTCTCATGACGACATATATTAACTTACCGGTGCACCCTCAGGGCCATCATCACCTTTCTCCCCACGATCACCTGGTTGTCCCTTAAAAAGATAATCAAATACAGTGTCAATAGTTGTCAGCAAATAATGAACGTGGAAACTAAAATTCTCAGCATTCTAATGAAAAATATACTTTTCATTCCTCATGAGAGCATGTTTATCAGTAACAATGACTTAAATAAACACTGAAGTGACTCTGACAAACATTTTCAACTGTTCAAAACTACTCTTATAAATAATACCTGTACAATTCTTTGAACAAACAAAAAACAGTGTCTCAAGAATCTGAAAACAGCAGAACTCATTTATTTGACCTAATTTATTCTTAAAATGTTTGGACTTTATTCTTTTTTTCGATGTCATGTTTTTTTGGAAAAATTGCTATATTAACAGCAGAGGTGTGCCTCTGGTATATGTTAAATAGACAGACAGCAGCCCCATTATAATCAAAAGAGGTGTGAGGTACTCAAGGTGAGGTACATGTTATAAGGAGAGAAGCCCAAAATCACCATAAGCAAGAATGTATTCATAGTACACAGATGACACTCGCATTATCATTTTCTATGTTCAGTGGACTGTGAAATTGGGGTCAAAACTCTAATTTGGCATTAAAATTAGAAAGATCGTATCATAGGGAACATGTGTACTAAGTTTCAAGTTGATTGGACTTCAACTTCATCAAAAACTTAACCTAGACCAAAAACTTTAACCTGAAGTGGGACAGACGGTAGAACGGACGGACGGACAAACAAACGAACGAACGGACTAACAGACCGAAAAACATAATGCCCCTAGGTGAGGCATAAAAAAAACACCAAAAAATCCAGAAGATAACAAAACCAAGCTATGAATGACAATTATAACTTACTCGTTCTCCATCCCTTCCAGCTCCACCAGTTGGTCCTGGGGCTCCAGGCTCTCCAGGGGTACCAGGTTCTCCAGTCACACCAGGAATTCCTCGCTCTCCCTAAATTAAAAAATTAAAATGCATTAATTCTCTTACAACAAATTCGGAAAAAAACAACTTTCTATGAAATATTTTAGTTCACCATTATGGACCTTTTAAGAACAAAAATCATTACTACACATACATTACTGAATTGGTTAAGCAGGTCATTTAACATTCATAACATTCAACCAGGATCATACAAGAAATGACATTTTAATTAATTCAATTTAAATTCCTCATTTTCCAAACCAGAACAAAGAAAATTATTCCTGAATTTGTTACAAAATTGTAAGAGGTTTATGGTCAGCAATTTTTTTTTAAAGATTATTTTTCTGAACATTCCAGTTTGTTAATGATATATAGCTTATTAAAATTCATTTCAAAATCAGGGTGAATGAAAAAAATTTGCATTATGTAATTATAAACAAAGTATACTTACATTTGCTCCTGTGCGTCCAGTTTTGCCGGCTTCTCCAGGGGGTCCAGGCTCTCCTGGTTTACCGGGTTCCCCTCTCCCTCCTGGTATTCCTGGAGGTCCCTACAGTATAAGAAAGTATGTGATTTTACCTCAATCCGAAAAAATCAGGTCTGGTACAAGTTAAAAAGAAGAAACAAGAGAAAGAAAAACTCAAATTTGTCTTCAAGCAAATTTATAATTCTTATCAACCTCAATAATTGATATAAATAAGGTACAGTATGTTTATTATAATAGGAGAGTTGTTTCAATTTGGTGGTTGAAAAAGATCTTTCAAGTCACATTTTCTATTCATCCACCTAGTTTTTCACACGGGTGAGTTAAACAAATGGCATGATTTAAATAGATTTCTGCATAAAAAATTCAACAAAACTCTTCTAGTTTGACCTCCTCACCCTGTTTTAAACACCTCTCTTAGGTGACAAAACTCATAAGTTGATCAGTTTTCATGCAGACGATTTTATATTGATCCCAACATACATGT
This sequence comes from Mytilus coruscus, assembly GCA_017311375.1. Classification (NCBI taxonomy): domain Eukaryota; kingdom Metazoa; phylum Mollusca; class Bivalvia; order Mytilida; family Mytilidae; genus Mytilus; species Mytilus coruscus. The sequence continues at coordinate 118,610,212 of CM029596.1, read as the reverse complement.
GACTTTTGTAAATAAAAAAATGAAATCAGACATGGAAAAACAGACTATCTCAGAAATCAAGTATAAAATGACAACAATAAATATAGGACTTACAATAAATCCTGTTGCACCAGCATTTCCATCAGGTCCTCTGCCACCTGCCTCTCCCTGAAATAAATAAAAAATAACTCAAGTCACAACAATAATATAAAACTGTCATACATCTTAATGTATTTGCAATTTACTATTTCATCTGTCAAAACCATATCTAAATGTTTGAAGAATATGCAATTTCTAATAGTTGAAATGATAGAACAAAATTACAGAATTACAAAAAATGTATCAAAACCATATCTAAATGTTTGAAGAATATGCAATTTCTAATAGTTGAAATGATAGAACAAAATTACAGAATTACAAAATGTATCAAACCATATCTAAATGTTTGAAGAATATGCAATTTCTAATAGTTGAAATGATAGAACAAAATTACAGAATTACAAAAAATGTAGTCTATTTCGAATGCAGGTAAAATCAATGTTAGTATTTTGAACAGAACCATTCTAATGTTTATCACTTATATTTTAGAATTATTTACAGGATGAACATTATTACTAACACACACTAAAATAAAGATTAAAATATTTTCTTTATAAAAAGCTGCTTCCATATTAAATGTTTTGAAAATCAAAACTCAATTATAAATTTCTTAGAAAGATTTAAAATATGTAACATACAGTTGCTCCTGGTGGTCCAGTATTTCCTCTTTCTCCAGCAGGTCCATTGTCTCCAGTTGGACCACGTGGACCTTGGCCTCCTGGATTTCCATCTTTTCCTGGAGGTCCCTATATAATGAAATACATATTTATACCTGAGACTGACAAATACAAAATTTTTTAAAATGTAACAGATCTTTTGGTTCGAAAATGTATGGTATTCAGGTGTATTTACAAGAAAGAGAAAGATCTGATTTGAAAATGTGGAGAAAACAATATGCTGTAATACCTGGCCTTGCCATCATAAAACTTTTGAGTATGATTATTGTATTCAGACTCGGAATTCAACCAAACAAAATGATGGATTTTGTGTTTCGAGCACAAGTATTGTACTTCGAGTACTGAGTAAAGTTTAATGACCATAGGCCCTGATGTACCCTATCTTTTTGACGATTATTAAGGAAAATACTAACAAAACGGGAAAATGCATATTTAATCTGTGTATCATTATTACAGCAGAGTTAACATAAAAAAAGATTTGTTATTTCTTTGTGGAAATCTCGAATACTGTGTATTGTACATACCCTTGAGCCTTGGTTTCCTTGTGGACCTTGAGTTCCAGCAGGTCCAGGGATGCCAGGGGCTCCCATCTCTCCTGGTCTTCCATCATTGCCAGTGACTCCCTAAAATTAATTTACAACCAAGTGAAATATCACTTCTATAAATAAATTTTTCATTTACAGGATGAACATACTAACACCCACTAAAACCATCAGTTTTTATTAAACCATATGAAGACCTTATTAACTATATCATTAAATTATTTATTGCCTTCTTCATTCCTTTAAATCACTTTTTCTTATTTTATATAAATTGTGAAACCATAGTTAGCAGTATCAACATTTAATTTCATTTTCCAGTACAATGTATTATATATACGTCTAACATAAGGATTGTGTAACGCTTTATTTCAATGTTACCTCATTTGTTGTGAAGTGTGATTGTAACGTGACGTTACCACTAACAATATTTATTTTGTGAGATTGTATATATGTTTACCGTAAATGAGGAGTGAAACCAGCAGGAACCATGTGAGCTATGTGGACAATGTTAACGATTTTAATACAACAATATATATGCATTTTCTTCTTTTTATTTTCATATATATATTATTAGTTACATAGTGTGCTAGTGGCCTAATACCATATATATAAGGTCAGTAAATTCCATATGGAATCCATATGGAAGTAACTGACCCCATATTTATTGTATTAGGTCACTAGTACACTGTGTAACGAATTTATCTTACCGACTATCTTAACATGTGGTAATTAGACTAGTGGCCTATCAAAGTGATCAAGTCTTCAATACTTAGTATTAAGAACCTACTTCAATTGGTCTATACAAAAACAAATGCCAACAATAACAACTTGTTAGCTTTAAATGTGTTTATGAATTTATTTCAATCATTCATCATCAATTTCTTCGTCTGTTGAAACCTTTCAGATTTTTCACCAACACCGTGTTGTTTTTATAAAGGGACGTAACACCACTACTAACCTTGTATTGAAATAAGCCCCGCCTACTAACCCCATATGAAATATACACGATCTCCACACGGTTGCTTTAAACCAATCATATTCCTAGAAATGTATAGGAGGTAAGATAAATATATATATATAAGAAAATAAAGTACCTAGAAAATCAACCTAACAATGATATAATAAATATCTTTATATATAATATGAAACTCACTGCAGGTCCAGGTCTGCCAGCCATACCATCTAACCCTGGTCCTCCACTACCTCCTTTATAAATAAATTAATATCATTATTACTCTAAATTAAATTGAAATAGTCATTTGCATATATTATTACTCAAAACCTTTTTAAAATTTTTTTGTCAATTTCTTGATGCTGACTGATTACGTGAATATAAACATTTTAATACATTTGAACTAACAAGTTATGCTACTTATAAAATATCTCATCCATTATATTACCTATACTCTTGCTAGTTCAATATATAAAAAAAAACTTGAAAAATATCCAATGAAAATAACTTGATTATGATACAAAACCTAAGTCTATTTCGAATGCAGGTAAAAATCAATGTTAGTATTTTGAACAGAACCATTCTAATGTTTATCACTTATATTTTAGAATTATTTACAGGATGAACATTATTACTAACACACACTAAAATAAAGATTAAAATATTTTCTTTATAAAAAAAGCTGCTTCCATATTAAATGTTTTGAAAATCAAAACTCAATTATAAATTTCTTAGAAAGATTTAAAAATATGTAACATACAGTTGCTCCTGGTGGTCCAGTATTTCCTCTTTCTCCAGCAGGTCCATTGTCTCCAGTTGGACCACGTGGACCTTGGCCTCCTGGATTTCCATCTTTTCCTGGAGGTCCCTATATAATGAAATACATATTTATACCTGAGACTGACAAATACAAAATTTTTTAAAATGTAACAGATCTTTTGGTTCGAAAATGTATGGTATTCAGGTGTATTTACAAGAAAGAGAAAGATCTGATTTGAAAATGTGGAGAAAACAATATGCTGTAATACCTGGCCTTGCCATCATAAAACTTTTGAGTATGATTATTGTATTCAGACTCGGAATTCAACCAAACAAAATGATGGATTTTGTGTTTCGAGCACAAGTATTGTACTTCGAGTACTGAGTAAAGTTTAATGACCATAGGCCCTGATGTACCCTATCTTTTGACGATTATTAAGGAAAATACTAACAAAACGGAAAATGCATATTTAATCTGTGTATCATTATTACAGCAGAGTTAACATAAAAAGATTTGTTATTTCTTTGTGGAAATCTCGAATACTGTGTATTGTACATACCCTTGAGCCTTGGTTTCCTTGTGGACCTTGAGTTCCAGCAGGTCCAGGGATGCCAGGGCTCCCATCTCCTGGTCTTCCATCATTGCCAGTGACTCCTAAAATTAATTTACAACCAAGTGAAATATCACTTCTATAAATAAATTTTTCATTTACAGGATGAACATACTAACACCCACTAAAACCATCAGTTTTATTAAACCATATGAAGACCTTATTAACTATATCATTAAATTATTTATTGCCTTCTTCATTCCTTTAAATCACTTTTTCTTATTTTATATAAATTGTGAAACCATAGTTAGCAGTATCAACATTTAATTTCATTTTCCAGTACAATGTATTATATATACGTCTAACATAAGGATTGTGTAACGCTTTATTTCAATGTTACCTCATTTGTTGTGAAGTGTGATTGTAACGTGACGTTACCACTAACAATATTTATTTTGTGAGATTGTATATATGTTTACCGTAAATGAGGAGTGAAACCAGTAGGAACCATGTGAGCTATGTGGACAATGTTAACGATTTTTAATACAACAATATATATGCATTTTCTTCTTTTTTATTTTCATATATATATTATTAGTTACATAGTGTGCTAGTGGCCTAATACCATATATATAAGGTCAGTAAATTCCATATGGAATCCATATGGAAGTAACTGACCCCATATTTATTGTATTAGGTCACTAGTACACTGTGTAACGAATTTATCTTACCGACTATCTTAACATGTGGTAATTAGACTAGTGGCCTATCAAAGTGATCAAGTCTTCAATACTTAGTATTAAGAACCTACTTCAATTGGTCTATACAAAAACAAATGCCAACAATAACAACTTGTTAGCTTTAAATGTGTTTATGAATTTATTTCAATCATTCATCATCAATTTCTTCGTCTGTTGAAACCTTTCAGATTTTTCACCAACACCGTGTTGTTTTTATAAAGGGACGTAACACCACTACTAACCTTGTATTGAAATAAGCCCCGCCTACTAACCCCATATGAAATATACACGATCTCCACACGGTTGCTTTAAACCAATCATATTCCTAGAAATGTATAGGAGGTAAGATAAATATATATATATAAGAAAATAAAGTACCTAGAAAATCAACCTAACAATGATATAGTAAATATCTTTATATATAATATGAAACTCACTGCAGGTCCAGGTCTGCCAGCCATACCATCTAACCCTGGTCCTCCACTACCTCCCTTTATAAATAAATTAATATCATTATTACTCTAAATTAAATTGAAATAGTCATTTGCATATATTATTACTCAAAACCTTTTTAAAATTTTTTTGTCAATTTCTTGATGCTGACTGATTACGTGAATATAAACATTTTAATACATTTGAACTAACAAGTTATGCTACTTATAAAATATCTCATCCATTATATTACCTATACTCTTGCTAGTTCAATATATAAAAAAAAACTTGAAAAATATCCAATGAAAATAACTTGATTATGATACAAAACCTAATATTTAACATCTGCCAAAATAATAGTAAAGTTACTTTCTGCATTAATTCAAATCAAATAATAAGGAATCAAAAATCAAATCAAAGAATAAGGAATCAAATCTCTTATTGCAGGTAAATCAAATAAGAATAAGGAATCAAATCTCTTATTGCAGGTAAATCAAATAAGAATAAGGAATCAAATCTCTTATTGCAGGTAAATCAAATAAGAATAAGGAATCAAATCTCTTATTGCAGGTAAATTTTTTGAAATGAAATGTTGAACTTACTCTTGCTCCTCTAGCTCCTGGACTTCCCTGTCTTCCTGGTTCTCCCTGAAATTGAAAAAAAAACTATTGGTCCCAGGTTAACCTTTACAAAAAGATGAAAAATAAAATACAGTATATCTTATATAAGCTGATGTGTTTTAATAACATATACAAAGACCCAAAGTACAACATAGTACTGAAAATATAAAACCATATCAGCACAGTTTGTTACACTTCGACCTTAGCACTTTTGTTGATAATGAGTTCACTGGGGTCCACTCTACATACAGACTACAGTCCAATATATCTATCAGCATCCCTGTCTTCTAGGTCAAGAAAAAGGACGAAAAAATTGACACTTTTCACACCAGATGACTTCCTGTTGCTGGTTTTATTAAGTCTCCTTGTTTCAACATTTTCCTGATTTCCTAAATAATTTATTTTCTTAAGTTGTCTTACTTCTAATATCTGTCTCTGTCCCTCTTTTTAATATTTTTACTTACTAATGGTCCAGGTTCTCCTCGTCTTCCTCTGGGTCCAGTCTCTCCTTCTTCTCCTGGGGTACCAGGTTCCCCAATAGCACCAGGATATCCTCTCTGTCCAGTTGATCCCTATACAAATATTTTGATCAGATCAGTTACATAACAAGAGGCTGTCAGAGTAACAGCAAACCGGATTTTCCTGCAGAGGTCGAACCCTGAACAGTTGAGCAAGTATGGACACTACATTTAAGCTTAAAACAGCTCTGAATTTGGATTGTGATTGACACAGTATAGGTTTGTGACACAAAATGAATGAGGTTTAAGAACTGAAATACTTGAAATTGGACATTTAAATACCTATTATGGTCCAATATCAAAAATCTAAGTACATATTAAAATCAGCATATCAAAGAACCCCAAGAATTCAATTTTCGATGAAATCAGACAAAATTTATTCGTTCATAGTGTGTTAATTTACGTTTTTGATTGAGTTAAGCCTTCCAATTGATGTTTTATCGTGTGTTTTCTATGTTGTGATGTTATACTATTGTTTCAGAAAAGGGAGAAGGTTTGGTACCATTAAACGTTTAATCCGCTGCAAATGTTTGCACCTGTCCTAAGTCAGGAATCTGATGTACAGTAGTTGTCGTTTGTTTATGTAATTTATCGTGTTTCTCGTTTCGTTTTTATATATACTAGACCGTTGGTTTTACCGTTTGAATGGTTTTACACTAGTACTTTTGGGGCCCTTTGTAGCTTGTTGTTCGGTGTGAGCCAAGGCTCCGTGTTGAAGGCCGTACATTGACCTATAATGGTTTACTTTTATAAATTGTTATTTGGATGGAGAGTTGTCTCATTGGCACTCACACCACATCTTCCTATATCTATATAAAAGTTTAATTTAAGACCCTTTGGACCTAAATGTGGACCAATTTGATAAAGGAGCCCACAATCCAAAATCTCTCAATACATGGTTAGATTCAGCATTTCAAAGAACCCCATAAATAATTTTTTTGTTGAATCAAACAAAGTTTAATTTTGGACCCTGATTTGGACCACCTTGAAAACTGGGCCCAAAAATCTAATATTTAAATACAGGTTTAGATTCAGCATTTGAAAGAACCCTATATATATTTAGTTTATGTTGAAATGAAACACAGGTTAATTTTATCCATAATATTTTCTGGGCAAAGGGAAATAACTCAAACTGGATAAATAGTTCTCTAAAATAAGATATAATGCAATTTTTCAAATTATAATCAATAATATAATAACAACAACCAGTGATTACTAAGTTCTCTAAAATTAGATATGATTTAACACTCAAACATTGCTAGAATCAGCATATCAAAGAACCAAAGAAATCAATTTTTGATGAAATTAATCAAAAGTGTAATTTAGGACCCTTTGGACCTCAATGTGGTATTATCTTATTAATAATGAAAAGAAATACAGGTTTAGATTAAGCATTTCAAAGAACCCTATATATATTCAATTTATGTTGAAATCAAACACAGTTTAATTTTGGACCCCAATTTGGACCAACTTGAAAACTGGGCCCAAAATCACTGAAATCTAAATATATGTTTATTAATAGACAATATAAGCTATTCAGAAAATTAGTTTTTACAGAATAACAAACAAACTTGCCACAAAATTCTACAAACAATTTACTAAAGAAAAGAAGAAAAAAATCCAAAATTTTATTTATCATTAATACAATGTCATTTCAAAATCTATAAAACTTATCAGTAACAAGAAATAATTGTAACAGAATGCTGTTACGAAGTCTCCCAAACAAAGCTCCAATAATTCGTCATTCCCATTGTCGCTTGACATTGGGCAATGTCCAATACAAATTGGTTTATGATATGCATTAGTGATGCCTATGGATTGACCCTGTATGTCATTCAGATCTTCTTAAAATTACGAATAGGAATTTATATGGTTTAGAGGTGGAGATCTTGATCGTTTACAAGTTCTCAAAAGGGGGGGTGATCCCAAGGGGACTCTCCCTTTATTTCATATTATTTGTTTTTTTGTCCTGTACAAGAATATATATGGTTTAGGGGTAGGAATCTTGACCTTTACAAGTTCTTAAACAGGAGGGGGTGGGGGTGACCCCAGGGGACTCACCTTATATTTCATTTGATTTGTTTTATGGTCCTATACAAGAATATATATGGTTTCCGCATGGGGATCTTGACCGTTTGCAAGTTTTCAAAAAGAAGGGGGGTGGGGGTTACCCCAGGGGATTTCCCCTTAATTTCATTTGATTTGTTTTATTGTCCCATTCAAGAATATATATGGTTTAGGGGTGGGGATCTAGACCATTTACAAGTTATTAAAAAGGAGGAGGTGGGGGTGACCCCCATGGACTTCCCATATATTTTATTTGATTTGTTTTATTGCATACAAGAATATATATGGTTTAGGGGTGGGGATCTCGACCGTTTACAAGTTCTCAAACAGGAGGGGATTGGGATAACCCCAGGGGACTCGCCTTTTATTTTTTATTTGATTTGTTTTATTGTCCCATACAAGAATATATATAGTTTCAGGGTGTGGATCTTGACCGTTTACAAGTTTTCAAAAAGAAAGGGGTAGGGGGTGACCCCTGGACTTCTCCTATATTTCATTTGATTTGTGTTATTGTCCCATACAAGAATATATATAGTTTAGGGGTGGGGATCTCAACAGTTTACAAGTTCTTAAACAGGAGGGGGTGGGGGTGACCCCAGGGGACTCGCATTGTATTTCATTTGATTTGTTTTATTGTCCCATACAAGAATATATATGGTTTCGGGGTGGAGATTTTGACCGTTTACAAGTTTTAAAAAAAAAAGGGGGATGGGGGTGACCCCAGGGGACTCCCCCTCAATTTCATTTGATTTGTTTTATTGTCCCATTCAAGAATATATATGGTTTAGGGGTGGGGATTTCGACTGTTTACAAGTTATCAAAAAGAAGGAGGGTGGGGGTGACCCCCCATTGACTTCCCCTATATATCACTTGATTTGTTTTATTGTCCCATTCAAGAATATATATGGTTTAGGGTGGGGATCTCTACAGGTTTACAAGTTCTTAAACAGGATGGGGTGGGATGACCCCAGGGGACTCGCCTTTTATTTCATGAGATTTTATTTATTGTCCCATACAACAATATATATGGTTTCGGGTCGGGGATCTTGACCGTTTACAAGTTTTCAAAAAGAAGGGGTGGGGTTGACCCCCATGGACTTCCCCTATATATCATTTGATTTGTTTTATTGCATACAAGAATATATATGGTTTAGGGGTTGGGATCTCGGCCGTTTACAAGTTCTCAAACAGGAGGGGATTGGGGTGACCCCAGGGGACTCGCCTTTTATTTTTTATTTGATTTGTTTTATTGTCCCATACAAGAATATATATAGTTTCAGGGTGTGGATCTTGACCGTTTACAAGTTTTCAAAAAAGAAAGGGGTAGGGGTTGACCCCCATGGACTTCCCCTGTATTTCATTTGATTTCTGTTATTGTCCCGTACAAGAATATATATGGTTTAGGAGTGGGGATCTCGACCGTTTACAAGTTCTCAAACAGGAGGGATTGGGGTGACCCCAGGGGACTCACCTTTTATTTCATTTGATTTGTTTTGTTGTCACATACAAGAATATATATGGTTTCAGGGTTGGGATCTTGACCGTTTACAAGTTTTCAAAAAGTAGGGGGGTGGGGGTGAACCCTGGGACTCCCCAAATATTTCATTTCATTTGTTTTATTGTCCCATACAAGAATATATATGGTTTAGGGGTGGGAGTCTCAACCGTTTACAAGATAAAAGCACATTCTCAAATTGAAAGGGGGTGGGGGTAAGAATATAGATGGTTTAGGGAGACTTATTTATCTACAAAATGTCTAATAATGAACAGTAAATTTCAAATTTCATTTATACAGTCCTACTAGTAAATTTCAAACTTTATATATACAGTCCTACAGATCTTATCAGGAAACAGAAAATTTTCAAATAAATCTGTCACTCCAATGATATTATATGCTAAGATATAACCCAGATCTAATTAATAATTAATAATGTAATTAACTTCGAAATGTCTAATAATATAGCTTATAACCATTACCACTTAGGAAATAGATAATTTTCAAATAAATCTGTCACTCCAATTTTTATTGTGAGATAAGACATTATGCTTAGTCATAAAAAAGATAACAAGAGTAAAATATTTAAAAATTCCACTTTTGGATATTAAAAATGGCGATAACTTACAAAGGAGATATACTAATATCTTGAAAATTTAACTAGACCTTCATTAAGTCCCAGGAAACAACATATTTAAATTTGAAAAAAATTTGTTAAAGCATTTTCATGTTATTGTGCTGAGACTGTTTGGCAGCCGCCCGCCGTACATCACCATTTTAATAACTGATATTTCCTTCGAAAATCTGGTTAAAAACCTACTTATCTGTTCAACTTTCTTTAAATCTTCAACATAACCTTAACAAACAGTAGTGGGTCACTCTCAAACTTGTATTTTTACAAGGGACAAACAAATTACAAAACAAAACTAAAATCACAAAATATTCATTGAATTATTTGGTAGAATTTTATAAAGTAACAAATTATAATTATAACTAAGCTTTTTTAAGTTCATGAAACCTGCATGTTTGCATGATATTCTACTCATCTATGGATTTTTTAAAAAGCTGAATCAAATTCTTCCAGAACTTTACAGTGTTTAAATGACAATTCCTAAAAACTATGTTATAAAGCAGTCATAGAAAGTAAACACATATACCAACCCTTTCTCCAGGTGGGCCTAATGGTCCAGACTCTCCTATTGTTCCTCTTTGTCCTCGTTTTCCTTCCTTTCCAGGAGGTCCAGGTGGTCCACGGTTTCCTCCGGATCCAGGAAGTCCTTTTGGTCCACGTTCTCCTTTGAATCCTGACTCTCCAGGTTGACCCTATTTTGATAAAAAAATCTTATCTTATAACCATTCTTTAAGATAACTAGACATTATAAGGAAGCTATATTGCTTAACCAGTACCTTATGATATTGCCTCAATCAGTCCAATAGCTGTGATCATAAATTTTTCTATGAAGGTTATGTATAAGACTTTTGGTCTTATTTTACTTTTTTACCCTTTTTGAAAGGAAAACTACCATGTTGATGGACTCTATCACTAACCATAAAATTCTTGAGGGGATTTCTAAATTTAAATTTAATTGTCCAGAGGTTTCTTAGAATTAAACATTACAGACGTTTGGTAGCACTAAAATTTACAAGATTTTTCAGAATTTTTGTCAAATTTCCTACTTTTCTTAATGATAGTTGTCATTAAATTCATAAAGCGACTCTACAAGATTTTTAAGAATTTTTTGCAAAATTTCTTACTTTTATTAATGATAGTTTACTCACACTAAACTCATAAAGGAAGTCATAAATGTATTGGTTTTTTCTTCAAAATTCTGGAAGCAAGTGGTCTATTATTTGATTTGAATTATTTCTTTTAAAAAGATGATATTAATGTTTGATTTGCTGCATTGCATTGGAATTGAAGCTTAATTCCAAATAGGAATCATGAAGGTATTATATCTACAAAGTATGGACCTTTATCAATTTTTCCATAAGGTGAACATATATCTATGTAAATAAACAGAAAGATAATATATGAAGAAGCAAAACGACTACGACTTGAAAACAAGATAATTAATACCAAATTTACATTTTAGTTCATGATTTCAAATTTTGAATACTCAGTACTGAAGCTAGAAACTTTCAAGGCTTGAGACATAACTGAACATTTTAAAACACCAGATATTTTTCTTGCTAGTACTTTTGTACTTACAGGGGCACCCTTGGCTCCTAGTGAACCTGGACTTCCGTTTAAGCCAGATGGTCCTCTTGGTCCAGGATATCCGGGGGATCCTGCTGGTCCTGGGTCTCCCTAGAACATAAAACTCAGTCAATAAATACAAAATATAATTTCTATTAAATTTTTTTCTGTAATATTTAGCTGTTTATATATCATATTTTCAATCAAATGCACTTCAAAATATAAATATTGAATTCTAATTTGCTGGAGATTTAAAGTATGTTTTACATAATCTATACAACAAGATATCATTTTTTTGTGTGTATTTCTTTTCAAAAATTACCGTAACAGAAAATGGTATTAATTCTGACTCAAATTTATGCAATGGACAAAGTTCGTTCATTCTAACCGAGTAGTTTACTTACAGAAGCACCTTTTTCTCCATTCATTCCAGTTAAACCATCAGTCCCAGCTAATCCCTCTGCACCTGGCGGTCCAGATATACCAGGGTCTCCCCTGGCACCTTGCAGTCCTTGTGTTCCTTTTGGTCCTCCTGCACCAGCATCACCCTTGAATTGAAATAATTCCAATTAAAATTGAACACTTTCAATCTGCAATCTTAAGATTAAAAAGTTATCAGAAATTATCAAAGATGTATTCCATGGAGCACACTTTCTGTATGCTATATCTTTTTTCCCTGTTTGTTTCAAAAGTTTCTCAAAATTTGTTTTCAAATTTGTTGTACCGGTAATTTCATTTTTTACCAGAATGTAAAAATTAAAATGTTTACCTTAGAACCTGGCATGCCAGGCATTCCAGGTGGTCCAGGTCGTCCAACTGGTCCAGACTCTCCTGGGGCACCAGCAAGGCCATCAACTCCTGGTAATCCCTAAAATTTAAAAGAGAAATAATCATCACTATTTACAATGAATTAATTATATTAGGATGTATCAATTAGTGTTTTAATTCCTTTTTTCTTTTCTAGTTTTTTTTTCTATTGTGATCATGTTCTGATCTACTGGATAAATATGCAAAGCTTAGTACAATCTGACTTGTCTAATTTTGTTTGTTGTATAAAAAAAAACTTCCCTGAAAATACTTACTGGCGATCCAGAACCTCCATCAGTTCCACGTTCACCTTGCAATCCACGTGGTCCTTGGGGACCATTAGGACCATGAGCTCCTGGGGATCCAGAACTTCCCTAAAGCATAACAAGATAAAAAGTTACCATACTATATAATCATTTTATTCTTAACTGAGCATTATTTTCTTTATTTATCGTGTATACAGTCTTTAAACTCCAAGTAATATTTGGGTAATTATGTCTAGTGGCTAATGACCAAAACTGATTAATGACCATTTGAAAATTTTGAGAAGTCTTTAAACCCGCTGCATTTGTTTGCACCTGTCCTAAGTCAGGAACCTGATGTTCAGTGGTTGTCGTTTGTTGATGTGGTTCATAAGTGTTTCTCGTTTTTTATATAGATTAGACCGTTGGTTTTCCTGTTTGAATGGTTTTACACTAGCCATTTTTGGGGCCCTTTATAGCTTGCTGTTCGGTGTGAGCCAAGGCTCTGTGTTGAAGGCCGTACTTTGACCTATAATGGTTTACTTTTACAAATTGTGACTTGGATGGAGAGTTGTCTCATTGGCACTCATACCACATCTTCTTATATCTATTGTAATTTGTTGTTACAATTTGTTTATAACTGACTGAAAATTCATTCAAATACTTCTGAAAAATTACCATATAGCAAAGATATCTTATTCTAAACTTATATATATACTTATACTTGTATTTCATACATGTTTGAAGTTTGAACCATATATCTAGACTTTTAAACTTCTTTGTAAATTTGGGTCATTTTAATTCACCCTGTCAAGAAGCTGTGGACCAAATTGATTTTTGATCATCAATGCATTGTTAAGAATCATGCAATTAGTTTTTATGAAGTCTGTCTTTAGCATTCATGCCCAACCATTCTAAACTTGTCAATAATGCATTTAAAATATCTCGTATTCTAATAATATTTACTCAATTTAAGAATTTTGTGACAGATCATTCATTTCTCTACTTTTTATATTTGAAAAAAAATGTTTCATGCAGTTGCTTCAAAGTTCTTATGTAAAAGAACAAAGCTGACACAAGTTTCTAGGAAAAGAGTTATTTTTTTCTCTATTCTTTATTCATTTTGTGTATAATTCTCTTTTCTTTATATTACACCACCCCATTATTCTCTATTCTTTATTTTTTGGGCTTGTTTTTCTCTTTTCTATTTTTTTTTTAGCCATTATTCTCTATTCTTTATTTTTTTAGCCCATTTTTCTCTCTTCTTTTATTTTTAGCCATTATTCTCTATTCTATAAACCCCATATAGACCCTTTATTATAGTTACTTAATTACCTTGTCACCAGGTCGTCCTTGTTCACCAGTTGGACCTTGTGGACCATTGTAACCCTATAATTAAAAACAAATACAAAAATAAACAAAATATAAAATATATAAAAAGATACAAGCATACAAAAACACAAATAAGACCAACTTAAATTCATTCTATCAGGAAATATGTCTTCATTAAAATTTGTTTACTACATTTTGTGTTTAAACTTTTTCGTTTTTTTTATGTATCAAACTATTTCACTGTTAAAAGAAAATAAATCCTGTATGCATCAATTTTCACTCAAAGTTAATTTTACAAACAGAATACAGTTTACAATTTCCCTTTTAATCTCTATGATCTTTCTAATTTTTCTTTCCATCACTAATCACTAATTAAGATTTCGTTTTGGCTCTTAACTTTTTATAAATGAGTGTTCCATGAGAAGGTTATTCCAGGGAAAAAATTTAATGCAATGTATCTGTGTTTTCATTTACCACCACTGGGTGAATTCAGACACAGGGTTTGGTCTGTTAGTCTTACAGGTTACCATTACCTTTCCTCCCTTTTCAAAACAAAAGGAGAGTTATATAATATTCCCTAAGTGTATTATTCATCACTTTACATCTTTGTGTTCCCAGGTACCGTAATTTAATCATAACATTTACTTATCATTAAACTTATTTCTACAAAAAAAACATTACAAAAATACTCCAATGGCTTCCTTAGGTAAAATCTTCATGATGTCAATTCTTTGTCTATCTTCATTAATGACTATGGTTATAATTCATAGTTTTGGGAATATAATAACATTTTTAGGAGTTGAAGTTAGTGTGGGTCCGGGGTCAGAGACCTGTTTTTTTGTAAGGAGTGGACTTTTCATTTTTGAATTACAAAAGTCTAGGACCTCACATTCTTTAAACTGATGCTTAATACAGGACACTTGACTTTCTTATGGAGGATCTTTCACTTTAAAATTCAATTGGTTCTGGACCTTTCATTATCTTTAGTTAATTTATACCCCTGAATTTTCCTTCCTTTTTGATTACAAATAATCAAATAAAATTAAAATATCTATTCACTTACTCGATGTCCCTTCCTTCCTGGCATACCTGGCATACCTGCAGGTCCTGATGGCCCCTGAAAATAATACACTGAACATGTACGTAATACTTGTTTCTATTAATCTGAAAATGGCATCCCCAAAACAATGTGCGAAGTTAATTTGATTTTGATTTTTTTTCCTTTGTACAATTCTAAAAGGTAAATGAATGGCAAAATGTGATATTGAATTTATGTATTTATGAAAAAAAGAATTTCTATTGAAATACAAATTTTTAACTTAATCACAGGAGCAGATTTGAAATTTGAAATTCTCTTCAAAAATAAAAATGAAACAATACAATTAAACCAAGTGTTACAAATTTAAGGCAAGGTCCAATCTGTACATTCATTTATTTGTTATGTGCCAAGTTTGAAATGAGAATACAAATGTATATTCCTAACATCTGATATTATAGATATAACAAACCTTTGGTCCAGGTAAGCCACGTGGTCCAGTCTCTCCATTTCTTCCTGAATCTCCCTGAAATAATATGAAATTCAATAAAATATTACAGAACATTGCAGAGTACACCCATGGATATAAAACTTATATGTAGTCTATTTCATATTATTGTTTGCGTAGAAATGTAACTGGTCTAAACCATTATTAAGCAGTATATATATTTCTTTTCCTGAGGATCCATTCTTTTCAGTGATAAGATACATCACACCAACTATCTAAAATATAACAGTCTCTTGAATTCTCCCATCATTATTCCACAAAGATCCATTAGAAACCACAAAAATCTGAAACGATTTTACATATATTTTTTATCATCACTTGTGTATTGAACAAACAGCTGACTTGTAACAAGTTTATGTACAAACAGATATTAGAAATTTTTTTACAGAAAGTCAAAAAAATTATTTTACTGTAAATTTATTAAAATTCAATCTGAGTTGGAAAAATATTATGCAGTGGAATACATAACAATTTTGGGGCTGTTCTATAAAGAGGTTAAACAATTGTTCAATAAAAAATAATATTACTTCAAAATTAATACAAGTACATTCATGCATCTATACCAACATTGGTATAAAATAAGTTTCTATCCAGACTGTATCGGGGATATTTTTTCTTAATTTTTGCTAGACCAACTTTATTAATCTCTTTACTTACTAAATTTTTTCTAACCATTTTCATTTTGCCTTTTACATAAAGTTGTGCCTCTTTGTAATATTTAACACTTTACATAATACCAACACTGTTGATGTTATACTTCTATCTGTCAGAATTGAAGAGTAAAGAGGAGCATTGTCTCACTCAATGGGGTAGTTGACCAGAATAAGTCCACATTAGACTATCTTCCGCGAGGGACGTTTGCGCTTTTTCATAGGACATTTGAGCCTTTTTTTAATGGACATTTGCGCTTCAATTTATAGGACATTTGCGCTTTTTAAAAAAGGACATTTGCGCTTTTTATATAAGACATTTGCGCTTTTTAAAAAAGGACATTTGCGCTTTTTATATAAGACATTTGCGCTTTTATAAATTTTGCTTCTTAGGGACTTCCCTGATCTTTTATCCTGGCTTAGGACCGGCAGGTTTGACCTAGCAGGGTCAAAGTCATACTTTTCTTTATCGTTAAAAGTTTAATAGTCATTTCATAGCACTTTGATATAGTTATATACGACTAAGTAAACATTCTAAAGACATAAAAGACAAGTATAGTCTTCACAGGTCAGTTTTCGCTGAAGGCCAAAGAATGAACAAATTTAGCTCTTGTTATCTGTCTCGCCCACATTTATAATAAATATTCTAGTTATTCTTTCTCAGTTCTTGCATGTGGTTCCTATTAATCAATATAACAAATGTTAATATAAATAACCAACTGTTGTTCTATGATAAAAATCTATCGTGACAAAAGTCAAATACATTTTTGCCCCTTACTAGTCTCTTATAACTTTCAACTCTATGTTTAAGACTGTGTCAATGTGAATTAACTAACGACAAATATTGGTTGAATTTATTTACGTAATGATTACAACTCATTAAATTACCGTAACAGGTAGACGACTATATGTAAAAAGCGCAAATGTCCGGTGAATTTAATACAGGTGTATCAAAATTCAATGTGAAATGTCCATAGTGTTTGGAGCACAAATGTCCAATCGTGTTACAAGTAAAAAAGCGCAAATGTCCTGTGCCCATTATCTCATAGTGCAAACTGCCAAATCTCATCTGATTCCCTGAAAAAAGTATCATACTCTGCAAGTTGATTTTTTAGAATACAATACTGTAAATTGAGAAATTATTGCGAGGTTTTTATTAATGAGTATAATGCGACTCCTTGAGTATTGCAAAAATAAGAACTCACATTCTGATACCTGGTTCATATATCTGTGTGCAGCTTTTCCTAAAATTTCATTTAAACTAGAATTTTTGTTCATTCTTCAAAAATTGCAATAATAAATGAATGCAATAATTTCTGAATTTACAGTATTAATCTTATATACTGTACAAACCTCTGGGCCTGGAATTCCATTTGGGCCTGGGGCTCCACGTTGTCCTGGTGATCCCTGAGAAAAGAAAAGACCATATTATATGTAAACTGTCATGTATACCATTGTTCTAATGTAAAACTTTACAATGAATGATTTTTTTCAATGTTCATTTAGCTGATTTTTTTCCCATATCAAAGTATATTGCTAAAGGTTGCAATTCTGTAAATATAGACAATGCAATTACCCATAGGAACTCCCTTTGCGGCTAAAACTTTTCCTTTTTTACTAGAAAGTTTCGTGAAAAACTATATCCCAGAACGGAAAGTTGATATGCACTACTATTTTATTCAAAGGTCAAAATATAGGGCTGTGCGGCATATTTTCAACATTTATATGCCCTGAACTTCTAAGAGTTTAAACTTGTACTAAAATTCTATACTACCCCTACCTCCACTTTTGGACCTCCTATGTATTAAATTTTAGGCGCTACCATTTTTTTCTATACTGGTAACATTCTCAAGTTATGTCTCTATGAGATGAAACACAGAGATCATATCTGGGAACCAGTACTTTAACAAATTAACATATCTATGAATATTATATATCTCCCAAAAGAGGCTTGGCTTGTGAAACAGCTGTATTTACAAAGTGCAACCTATAGAAAGTTTTGGAAAAGTTGTCATTTCCTATCCTTTTATCAGACAAAAGTTTGAAATAAATGTTATTTTATAATTTATGTGGACACTTTGTTCTTAAATGTACTTACAGGTGGTCCAGAGTCTCCAGGTTCTCCTCTCATACCCTGCATGCCCTGAGGTCCCTATTTGAAAAAAAATACAAGAATTAATTCCTCTTACAAGGAAAAGGAAAATAATTTCACAATTAATTTTTGTTTTCAACTGATTAAATATTTGCCCCTATAGTTTGCTATTACAGACTACAAAATTTGTTCTCATATTAAAAACGAATGCAAATAAAATAAATATATTTATAACCCTTTTTTCAAATAATTCTAATTGCATGTCTTTTAATTCATTTCAAACTTAAAATCATTTTTACTTACTGGTGATCCAGGGGGTCCTGGTGATCCTCTAGGGCCACTTGGTCCCTGAAATTAAACAAAAACAAGCACTATAAGTCCTGAAAAACATAGCAAAATTTAAACTTAACCTTCAAATAATTAAATGCCTATGAATAAAATAGTTAAACTCTTATGATGTAGATCAAAATAATGTAAATTTCATTTTAAAAGAGTCATGAGGCTAATTTAGTTGATGAGGAACAAGTTTTCAATATATGAGAACTAAAAAAAAACCAAATCAATAAATTCAATCTGTCCAATGTAAAATCACCATCCATTTTAAGAGTTTTATCTATTGTAAAATTGAAAGACTATTAGCTTCCTTTCAATCTTTCCTTCTCTTTTTCTTTAGTATATAAGTTTAATAAATTCTGTAACTTTTATAAATATAAGGACAAATAAGATTTCATTTTTTTTTTTTTTTTTTATTAAGGTCAGCACAGAAACAGGGTTAGACCTAAAGTAAATTTTCCCTGGTTTACTTTCAGGTTATAAATTACCAGTTTTAAGGAAAAATATTTCAATTGTACCAGTTTAAGGAAAAATATTTCAATTGAACTAAGTATCAATACTCACAACATGTGCCTGCAGATATGGTGCATTTTGAGCTCCTCCTCCTGCCTTAAAAGCCTGATTATAAGTCTGTTGGAAATATCTAGCATAGGCCTGGTCTGCTGACTACAATGTCAAATATTTATTTTATAAAGACAATTTTTTTTGCTATGTACTAAATTCTATTTATCATTTGGGAAGCACAAACTTACTGAAAATATAACGACTGTAATACCGGTGAAAAGATTTAAATTTTAATTGCTTGAAGTTTCAAAATCAATATATATATCCTAAATGTCTTTCATTTTTATTTTTTTTGTCAAATCATACGAAAATGTATTTGACAGAATATACTTACCATTGGAGGGATTCCTGGAGGACCTGGTGGTCCGGGAATACCATGATTACCATCTGGTCCAGGGTCTCCCTAGATAATCAAAAATATTAATGTATATGTAATAATAATATGGATGTACATAGAAGCATCATTTTTTTCCTCCAAAAAGACCAATTTTTCTCCCCATGATGTCTTTTTTTTTTTATACAGAACACATTATTTTTACATCAAATCATTAATTTGTATTGTGGATCAGCAGTGGAATATAACAACCCATACCATAATACAAAACAAGTAAAGATATAGTAACCATGGTAACGGTAAAAAACCTACATTATTTCATTATAAATACAAAAGTGTATTTACATCTATTTTTGACTGAACTTGAAATTGTATTCATGCAGAGAATATATAAATTGTATTGATTGGGCTTTAAAAATGTTATAAAGGGACGTAATTCAGCAGCTACCAATACATCAGTGCTTCATACAGCATATAAAATAGCATTAAAACTAGTTGTTTTTTTCTGAACAGATAAAGGTGTACATATAAACCTTAGCTTTATACAGTCTATTTGTTTCTAAGCTGCAGGCTTAATACTATTAAGGATAACACTATAATTGGTTGGCCTTAGCCCTAAATTGTATTGTTTGAGTTTTGTGTTAAGCTCCAGTGGTCCTTTTCACAAAAATTTATGACTAAAATTGGTAGTAAGTTATACTGAAATGTTCATGACTCACAAGTGTTTTTCTTGTAAGATTTTTGTAAAATGATTGCAGTTCCAAACAAGTACAAACTAAAGAGGTTTGATCATTTGTCTGATGATGAATCCTGTTTAGTGAAGAAGGTCCACCTGCAAATAGGTGATCGTGACCCTCATTAACACTTTAAATAAACAAATACGAAATATAAAGGGTTACGAAGTTGATCATTCCTCTGGGATCCGTATTTGCATAGATCTTGACCTTATCACACAATCTACCAAGACAGACTAACAAATGAACACTATATCCCCTTCCAAACTACGTTTTAGGGGAATAAAAAGTAATTGTAAATCTGCCCAATTCCTGACTCTAAATGTTTGTCAATAAATTCTAACCTGTCTTTTATAAAACACTTTTCTACTTACAATTGGTCCCGCTTGTCCCATAATTCCAGTACGTCCAGGCATACCAGTGGATCCCTGAAATCAATAAATTATATTTATCTACACCAACTTTTTTCATGGAACTAAAATGAAAGTTTTCTTTGATACAAAATGTAGGTAAAAGGAAGATTATAGCTTTGCAAAAAATGTTATTCTACAGTCAGTCACAATAAGTGGAAATTCATTGATTGTATGATTGATTTTAACGCCACTTTCAACACTACTGGCTATTTTTGTGGCAATCAGCTTTTATTGATGGGGGAAGCCTGAGTGCAGGGAGAGAACCACCGATCTTCAGAAGGAAAACTGACAATCCTAGTCAATTAAGATTGGAGTGAACGCACCTGCCATGTGCAGGATTCAAACTAACAGGCTAGTGATGTATCCATTATTGCTATGATTGTTAATTGTATCAACCTCTTTTTGTAATGTAATCAATAGTAAAGGATGTAATAATTTACAGCTCTGTGCTTTTGATTTCTTTTATATCTTACTTTGATCCCCCAAAATAAGTCAGGTATATTACATGTGTTCATGTGTTTTTTTTTTCTGCTCCAATCCAATAGAATATATCAAAAGACTTATAAGTCCTTTTAATAAGCTAATGTTCATGTTTTAGTGCCTATTCAAAACCAGACGAAATTCTCTGTGTTTATTTTTATGTACATGTTGAACTAGAAATATTGGGAAATTATGAAAACTTAACTCTTTTAAAAGTATAAAGGGGATATACACCCCTAAAGTTTTGGATCTTTCCATTAAAGACAGGGTAGTGCACATTTAATCTGACACTCTGACACATATGTTGACATAATAACAGTCATTTGCAAAACATTTTACATTTACATGATTTTAAAAGCGTTCTACGTGATTCATGCAGTTTCATTAGCAGCATCTTATACTAATACGTTTTATATTATTTGTTTTGAAAACAAGAGTACGAATAAATGTTGTAGCCATTCTAAATAGATAATAGTCAAGAATATTTCTATTTAATTGTATCATAAATAACATTAGACCTCTTATTTTTTAAATATTGAGTTGACATATACTAACCTCTGCTTCGCGTTCAAATGCTTCATGGGATTGAATTGGTTTCACTTCTTTTTCTTCTAGCTATAAAGTAAAAAATTCGGTGAATTATTACTGATGTTAAGCACAAGGAAACATTTTTTTAAATTGAAATGTTAGTTATATTTGTTCACCTTTCACAATCATGATTAACCAAAATAATTGCAAATTTATAGTCATTTATTAGCCAATGATACAAAATAAAATCATATTCCCATTGAACCAAATCTCAAGAACATTACCTATTAATAATAATATGGTTGTTCAATACAATCTCACAAATAACATTGTTGCAAATGATAATTTACAAATAATACAATACTTACAACGCCAGCATTTGTTAATCCTGCAAAAAATAATTAATGCAGATTTACTCATACAATCTTAATAAATTCTTGACTTACTGTGAAATCATTTTTTGTGGGTACCAATTTTTGTGTATTGAGGAAAATTGTATTTCAGTGGTGATTTGATTTAGTGGTTTTGCTAAAGTCTGCATAGAAGCGTAAAGAAAATGTGTACTTTGTTGAACCTTTAAATTTGTGGTACTGCTTTACCTATGAAATCTACGAAATTTGGTATCCCATGAATAATAATGAATCCTCAGTACTTAGCTTTGTAAAATAGGTTAATAATTACAATTACAAATACAGGACTTATATACATGTAACTACAGATTAAACAATTGAATTATGACAAACCCTCTGCAAAATAATATTCCTTCCTATGTGTATTATCTAAGAATAAAAGTATAAATAAATACAAAGGCATTGGCCAGCTGTGATTGTCAACATATACATGTATATTTGAAACTTGACACAATTATGACAATTTAAGTATTTTTAATTATACACTTATTCAAAATTAAAGAAATTATGCATTTTGAGTAATTTTGTCATTTCTAGAAATCTTTGATACATAGAAGCATCATTTTTTCCTCCAAAAGACCAATTTTTCTCCCCATGATGTCTTTTTTTTATACAGAACACATTACTTTTACATCAAATCATTAATTTGTATTGTGGATCTATATAAAATCTAAGCAGTGGAATATAACAATCCATACCATAATGCAAAACAAGTAAAGATATAGTAACCATGGTAACGGTAAAAACCTACATTATTTCATTATAAATACAAAAGTGTATTTACATCTATTTTTGACTGAACTTGAAATTGTATTCATGCAGAGAATATATAAATTGTATTGATTGGGCTTTAAAAATGTTATAAAGGGATGTAATTCAGCAGCTACCAATACATCAGTGCTTCATACAGCATATAAAATAGCATTATAACTAGTTGTTTATTTCTGAACAGATAAAGGTGTACATATAAACCTTAGCTTTATACAGTCTATTTGTTTCTAAGCCGCAGGCTTAATACTATTTAAGGATAACACTATAATTGGTTGGCCTTAGCCCTAAATTGTATTGTTTGAGTTTTGTGTTAAGCTCCAGTGGTCCTTTTCACAAAAAATTTATGACTAAAATTGGTAGTAAGTTATACTGAAATGTTCATGACTCACAAGTGTTTTTTCTTGTAAGATTTTTTTGTAAAAATGATTGCAGTTCCAAACAAGTACAAACTAAAGAGGTTTGATCATTTGTCTGATGATGAATCCTGTTTAGTGAAGAAGGTCCACCTGCAAATAGGTGATCGTGACCCTCATTAACACTTTAAATAAACAAATACGAAATATATAAAGGGTAAGTTGATCATTCCTCTGGGATCCTTATTTGCATAGATCTTGACCTTATCACACAATCTACCAACTGAAGACAGACTAACAAATGAACACTATATCCCCTTCCAAACTACGTTTAAGGGGAATAAAAAGTAAATGTAAATCTGCCCAATTCCTGACTCTAAATGTTTGTCAATAAATTCTAACCTGTCTTTTATAAAAACACTTTTTCTACTTACAATTGGTCCCGCTTGTCCCATAATTCCAGTACGTCCAGGCATACCAGTGGATCCCTGAAATCAATAAATTATATTTATCTACACCAACTTTTTTCATGGAACTAAAATGAAAGTTTTCTTTGATACAAAATGTAGGTAAAAGGAAGATTATAGCTTTGCAAAAAATGTTATTCTACAGTCAGTCACAATAAGTGGAAATTCATTGATTGTATGATTGATTTTAACGCCACTTT
This sequence comes from Mytilus coruscus, assembly GCA_017311375.1. Taxonomy (NCBI): domain Eukaryota; kingdom Metazoa; phylum Mollusca; class Bivalvia; order Mytilida; family Mytilidae; genus Mytilus; species Mytilus coruscus. Next base: position 118,586,330 of record CM029596.1, on the reverse strand, counting down.
CAACACTACTGGCTATTTTTGTGGCAATCAGCTTTTATTGATGGGGAAAGCCTGAGTGCAGGGAGAGAACCACCGATCTTCAGAAGGAAAAAACTGACAATCCTAGTCAATTAAGATTGGAGTGAACGCACCTGCCATGTGCAGGATTCAAACTAACAGGCTAGTGATGTATCCATTATTGCTATGATTGTTAATTGTATCAACCTCTTTTTGTAATGCAATCAATAGTAAAGGATGTAATAATTTACAGCTCCGTGCTTTTGATTTCTTTTATATCTTACTTTGATCCCCCAAAATAAGTCAGGTATATTACATGTGTTCATGTGTTTTTTTTTTCTGCTCCAATCCAATAGAATATATCAAAAGACTTATAAGTCCTTTTAATAAGCTAATGTTCATGTTTTAGTGCCTATTCAAAACCAGATGAAATTCTCTGTGTTTATTTTTATGTACATGTTGAACTAGAAATATTGGGAAATTATGAAAACTTAACTCTTTTAAAGTATAAAGGGATATACACCCCTAAAGTTTTGGATCTTTCCATTAAAGACAGGGTAGTGCACATTTAATCTGACACTCTGACACATATGTTGACATAATAACAGTCATTTGCAAAACATTTTACATTTACATGATTTTAAAAGCGTTCTACGTGATTCATGCAGTTTCATTAGCAGCATCTTATACTAATACGTTTTTATATTATTTGTTTTTGAAAACAAGAGTACGAATAAATGTTGTAGCCATTCTAAATAGATAATAGTCAAGAATATTTCTATTTAATTGTATCATAAATAACATTAGACCTCTTATTTTTTAAATATTGAGTTGACATATACTAACCTCTGCTTCGCGTTCAAATGCTTCATGGGATTGAATTGGTTTCACTTCTTTTTCTTCTAGCTATAAAGTAAAAAATTCGGTGAATTATTACTGATGTTAAGCACAAGGAAACATTTTTTTTTAAATTGAAATGTTAGTTATATTTGTTCACCTTTCACAATCATGATTAACCAAAATAATTGCAAATTTATAGTCATTTATTAGCCAATGATACAAAATAAAATCATATTCCCCATTGAACCAAATCTCAAGAACATTACCTATTAATAATAATATGGTTGTTCAATACAATCTCACAAATAACATTGTTGCAAATGATAATTTACAAATAATACAATACTTACAACGCCAGCATTTGTTAATCCTGCAAAAAAAATAATTAATGCAGATTTACTCATACAATCTTAATAAATTCTTGACTTACTGTGAAATCATTTTTTTTGTGGGTACCAATTTTTTTGTGTATTGAGGAAAAATTGTATTTCAGTGGTGATTTGATTTAGTGGTTTTGCTAAAGTCTGCATAGAAGCGTAAAGAAAATGTGTACTTTGTTGAACCTTTAAATTTGTGGTACTGCTTTACCTATGAAATCTACGAAATTTGGTATCCCATGAATAATAATGAATCCTCAGTACTTAGCTTTGTAAAAATAGGTTAATAATTACAATTACAAATACAGGACTTATATACATGTAACTACAGATTAAACAATTGAATTATGACAAACCCTCTGCAAAAATAATATTCCTTCCTATGTGTATTATCTAAGAATAAAAGTATAAATAAATACAAAGGCATTGGCCAGCTGTGATTGTCAACATATACATGTATATTTGAAACTTGACACAATTATGACAATTTAAGTATTTTTAATTATACACTTATTCAAAATTAAAGAAATTATGCATTTTGAGTAATTTTGTCATTTCTAGAAATCTTTGAATTATTTCTCTATTTCATAAAAAGTAAGAAAAAATATGTACCAGTTTTTAGCATAATCAACTGACTGAATTCACACACTAATTTATACCCTTTTATAATTTATTATTTATGTATTTTACACAGCATACATGGACCAAAAACAACCAACATTACAATGATTAAAATTATGAAATTCTTACCTTCATATTGATCACAATCAATTAATTCAGAACAATCAATTTTGCCATCCTTACAGGAACACCATTTGCATGGTACCTGTATCCATTCATCTCCGGACTGATAGGTCTGTCCATCTTTTGATATACATGGTTTTTCTTTGGAAAAAAGAAATGACATAAGTCGATTGAAATCAAATGTATGGTTGTTTGTGTTTACATGTTCTATGGTAACAGATTATGTAAGATAATTGAATAGAAAAACTAAGGATATGGGGTATCCATCCATGACACAAAATCATACATACATGGAAAAAAAACGCAAATAAACTGCTTCGCTGAGCGCAGCTGGATACGCCCACAGAGGTCCAACCCTGAACAGTTGGGGCAAAAATGGACACAATATTCAAGCTTGATACAGGTCTGAATTTGGATTGTAATTAAATATTTGACATATTATAGGTTTCTGAATAAATGTAGTCAAAGAACTTGAAATTGGTTATATGAATTGAATTTATATTCAATTAAAGATTTCTTGCTGTTGTGCAATACACTGTGCTGTTGCGCAATACTTAGTAAATCTGCTGTCAGACTATAAACAAACAATAACTTCTCAATGTTACATCAGAAATTTATAAAAAACTAAAGGGAGGTTATCTTAATAGATATAAATCAGTCATCAAAGTTTAATGAAAACTGCTCTAAGCACTTTAAGGATATTGTCCAAAAACTTGAAAATCAATCCTTTTTTTATGAATAAAATCTTATAACTCGGAAACGTAAAATCTTAAATTTATAAAAATCAAAAGGGAGCTTACAACAATAGATATAAACAATTTACCAAAGTTTCATAAAAAATGCTGAAAGCATTTTTGAGTTATTGTCTGAAATCTGGAAAATCCCCCTTTTTGTAATGAATAAAACCCCATAAATTGGAAACATATAATCTAAAATTTAAAAAAATCAAAAGGGAGCTCATGTCGATAGAAATAAACAATTCACCAAAGTTTCTTGCAAATTGGTGAAAATGTTTTTGAGTTATTGTCCAAAAACTGGAAAATCGCCCCTATTTTAAGAATAAAACCCCAGAACTCGAAATGTAATATCTAAAATTTATAAAATTCTTAAGGGAGCTTACATCAAATCTAAATAGATATAAACAATTCACCAAAGTTTCATAAAAAGTGCTGAAAGCATTTTTGAGTTATTGTCTGAAAACTGAAAACCCTTTTTGTAATGAATAAAACCCCATAAATTGTACATCAAATCTAAATAGATATAAACAATTCACCAAAGTTTCATAAAAAGTGCTGAAAGCATTTTTGAGTTATTGTCTGAAAACTGGAAAACCCCTTTTTTTGTAATGAATAAAACCCCATAAATCGGAAACGTATAGTCTAAAATTTATAAAAATCAAAAGGGAGCTCATGTCGATAGAAATAAACAATTCACCGAAGTTTTTTGCAAATTGGTGAAATTGTTTTTGAGTTATTGTCCACAAACTGGAAAATCCTCCCTTTTTTAATGAATAAAACCCCAAAACTCGGAAACGGTAAATCCGAAATTTATAAAAAACGAAAGGGAGCTCACATCAATAAATATAAACAATTCAACAAAGTTTCATGCATATTGGTTAAAGCGTTTTTGAGTTAATGTCCGACATGTTGACGACGGACGGACGGACAGACGGTCAATGGTATACCATAATATGTCTCGTAAACGGGCGTATAAAAACAAAGGAACAGCACAATTTTGGGTCAGCATCTGAAGAATGTTGAACTCAGATGTTTTACTATGAGGGTACTCCATTTAGGGCAATCAAAAGCTAATTATTTTGAAAGTCCACAGAAAAGTCATACTTTTACTTTTAAACTTCTACAATTATATTTCGCTATTCATACATGGCATCTGTTTAAACAATTTCACTTTTTGAACTTTATCATATAATTGTCTACCATGCACATTTATTTCCCATTTGTTCTGCCACAGTTTCACAAGGATATCATCTTCATATTATGCTTTGATGTAGGATTTCATAATAAAATGATTCTTAATGCTCATGCTAGTTTTATGTATTTCTTGGCTGTTTTTATATTAGGTGGAAAGCTTACAGAGGTTACGTTTAATTTTTTTTTTGTCAATATGTTGATCAAAATAAAGTCTATTATAAATTTCTGTATTCTTTAAAATTTTTGGGCATCTTTTTTTATCTTTAAGAATAACCCTTATTCTGTAAAATTGTCATGAAAATTATTCTACTATTATATTTTTTCTGTAATGAGATGATTTCTTTATTCTGTACATTGTTCATTTCTGTTTATAACAACATTATATTACCTTATTCTTTTATTTTCCACAATTTTCTTAATTTGTTTGCACCACAGGCACATGTGCATCTTTTTACCTATATATACATGTACCTTAGTATAACAAATTAAGGTACAGCGGACACTGATAATGTTTACATACATTGTAGATAGCTATATATGTTATTAGTGACCACTGTGGATAATAAACTATGAATTGATAGTCAATATTGATTATTTCTAGTAGGTTTTATACGTGAAATAATAATTATATCTAAAAGAAAACAAAAAATTACGGATTTTGTAAAAAAAAAGGGGGGCTAAACAAATTATCCTACTTATCTCCAATTACCTATGCATCTTTACCTATTCAATCTTTAGACAATTTTTCAAAGTTTTCATGGCTATTTACACAAGAAAATTTAAATGTGTATAAATGTTTAGGAAAGTATTTATCTAAAAATCTAGAGATAAGGAGAAGTTCAAATATAATAAATGCAAATTAGCCACAAATATACATATTTTGAGTGGTATATGATTTTAAATGGTATATTTTAAAGATGTAAATTGTATTGTCTGGTTCTGTCCTGGCCTTTTATAGCATTTTTAATAGTATTGAACGATGTTGTTTTCTTATATGTCTCTAATTTATGTCTAATCTTATGTACTTGTATGTAATGTCATGAAAGCTCTTTATAGGGCCCTTTAATTGGAAAATATTCTTATTCTTCTTATTCTTATGCATTATTCTTTATTCTTATTTTGTGTACATTTTGATCTTTCATTATTTGTTCGGGACATTATTCTCAGTTCTCTAAACCCCATCCTAACCCCTTACAGATCCTTACAGCTCTTCTGTCACTGTTCGGGAAACCCGACGGTATAAAATGTAATCTATCACCAGCTGCCTATTGTTCATTTAGGATGGCAGGGTGCCATGTGTATTGTTCACCAGATATTTATTACAGCCATACAATTTTAGAAATCATTGTAAAGTTCAGGCTTTCAACCCCTACAAGACAGCGTGGAGAAACATGCAACCTAAACATCAAACTATTAAAATATTTTTGTAGCTCCCTATTCAAATATTTAAAATATCTTTGTAGTTCACTATTCAAATATTTTTGCACCTCTTAAAATATCTGTCTATTACTATAAAAATATTTTGTAGCTCTCTATTAAAATTCATTTATCTTTGTAGCTCACTATTAAAATATTTTTGTAGCTCCCTATTAAAATTAAATATCTTTGTAGCTCACTATTAATTTATTTTTGTAGCTCCCTATTAAAATAAAATATCTTTGTAGCTCACTATTAAAATATTTTTGTAGCTCACTATAAAAATATATTTGTAGACCAGATACTATTAAAATATCTTTGCAGCTCACTATACGGTATATCAGTATTGATCAAATATTTTGAACCAAATAATAAATTATTAATATTTATTTTGAAAGCACAAATTTCCAAAACAGATAGAATTGACAAATATTGCCGTGTTTAAAACGGGCAAAATTCCTCAGTTTATTTATCAAGTTCCTGCCGTCTAGTCCAATAATTATGACGTCTTGTAAAGGCTATTTTTATTTTTTTCTTGTCACAGCAAAACACAACAATAGCCATACAATCGCCAGGTCTAAATTAGGGGTTCTTAATTTCTGTTTTCTTTGAAGTTTTGGGGCATTTTTCTTTTTTCTGTAAAATTCTCATGAAATTGATTTTACAATTAATTTTTTCTGCAATTATATGATTTCTTTTTTTTCTGTATAAATAGTTCATTTCTGTAATCAGTTATTTTATTACGTAATCATTTATGTTTCACAATTGTTCTTTAAACTTTTGCAACCCATTATTCTCTATTCTTTATTTTTTTGTCATTTTTCTCTATTGATTTTATTATTTGTGCATTATTCTCTATTCTGTAAACCCCATTCAGGCCCTCATAGTCATTTGGACTAGTTCTTCAAGGAGCACAGCTGTACATCGGAGTTTGTTTTTGAGTGATCATTAAAAAACGGCCATATATATGATCATTTATGAATTCATTTTGATGAACCTTAAAAATCTGAAGATTTACATGAGATAACTGTGTCTAAACTACTCCTGCAAAAAAATGTTTTTATTCTATATTTGTCTAATTTCCAGAACAATGACGTAAAATTTTGCATCGTTACTAAAATTGAATAATTTTTTTTGTATACACAACGACACTGAAAACTATTCTTGATTTTGAATATCCTTATTCACGTCAAAATTTGTTGAAATTTGTGCAAAATTATAGTTTTAGCCATATTATAATTTAGACACATGTTCGGAAATATTACCAGAATTAAGTTATAGAAAATTGGTCAATATTTTAAAAATAACTAGGGCCAAATCAAAATTGGCCTCAACTCGTTGGTTACATTTTCTGTATCGGGGTCAAATTCGAAAGTGCTCTGTGCATCAACATATAGATTTCAAAAGGAACAAATCGACAGGGTGAACTTGCAATTATAATGCTTTGTAAATCCGAATCTCAGCTTAAAGTACTGAGATGTTAAAATGATTTGTATTCTTTATATTACAAATTTCAGTTTCGTGTTAGAGGTTATATTTGTCAATATTGGCATAAGTTAAAAATACCAAACACGGAATGTGTTTTAACAACTCATGTAACGGAAACGGTTTTATAGAAGTTAAAAAAACATGTTATAAATATTCTATGAATATTTGCGTTATTAATTTGTTAACCAAAGTGAACTCTCAAGTTTGTCGTTTTTATTAAGTTTCTTCCGTTTAGTATGTGACCATCAGTTTGGACATACAAACGTGTCATAAACTACATCTTAAAATGTGATAACACCATATATACGGCTATTGGTACGACAAATGCAATAGATTAGCACAGATAAAAATCTGCTGTACACGATTGGAAAATCTATTGCAATGGCAATCAGAAACACAGACAAAAATCTGCTGAACACGATAGCATGATATCAATCGGGAACGCAAATCCAATTGTTTCTACCGTGCCGATAGAAAAATCGATAGTTTTAATTGCGAACACAGATCCTTTTGTATCTATCGTATCGATAGCAAAATCATTTGTTTTCATAGCAATCGAGAACACAGCTCCCATTTCTGTCGTACCGTAGCAAAAATCGGGCACACAGATAGCCCAATGTATCTGCCGTACCAATTACCGGTAATGGCGTGTGTTGATTCTTGCAGAAAGAACGTCTCGTAGGCTACAACACAGACATGTTTACGTGGCAACTGTCGCATATTAAAAACTTTGGAAAGAGGATCGATATTTTTTTAAGTCAAGCGCATTAAGCATTACTGTAGATGCATTTGAACGTATAATGTGAAATGCACGATCAAAGGGCGTGCGAAATGCTTTAGCGTTTTGATACTGAAATTCAATTATTCTTTTTTTGTTTAAGTAATTTTTCAATAAATTATTATGTATTGACGAGAAGACACTTTTAGGGATGATAGTAATCGGGATAGAGAAAACAGTGGCGGATCCATAAAAAAATATAGAAAACAGTATTGAGTCTTCGGGCGATTATAACCGGAAGGGAACACAAACCTATTGATGCACTTTTGACATATAGACATGCATTAAAAGTATACATGAACACTTTTGAAATAACAAACAATAATGTGATCAAACCATGGTCTAAAGCAAACGTATACAATCTTCAATAGAAAATAGAATGATTGAATTCAATACATTACATGCAAAGTATATTAAGTATAAAAATGCACTGTACCTTCCTGAGATTGAACTAGCACAATAAACAACAATAACGGTGCTAGACAGTTCTTCCACCGAACTGATCCAAACTTCATTTTAACGTCTATAGCCTCTATTCTACCTCATTCAGGTTGGAATAGGAAAAATTGAGATCTATAGGAATGTTTGAGCCAGGAACCCCGGCTCCAAAGTAACTAGGAAGAGCCGTGCTCCAATAAGAGATATTGGAACACAGGATTCCTAGGCCGTTGTAAAATGGTAGCCGAGTTGAGCAGCCTCTTTGCCGCGTTGACTACTGTGGTATCATACTAAACTTTAATTATGCTACACTGCTCCAGAAACAACCAATCATTGAGGTTGTTTGCAGTGAAGTTGCTGACCTCAGATGTTGAATTTTTCATAGAAGCAGACGATTTATTCTTGCACGAAAAAAAAACGTAAAGGCGTAATTTGATATACAAATTTATCAGACATTCTCTTGCAACTTTAATGCCTGCTTATTGACCCATATATACAAAGGTCGCTGAATTTTGAAGACGTGTGTGAAAGTAAATTTGCTACTACATAGGAAAGAAGAATGCTGTAAAACACAATGATTTATCATAAAGTTAATTGATCACTAGTACTTAATGAATAAAACATATTTTCCGGCATTTTGGCGCAAATTTAAGAATATGAATAAAAAATGACGAAGGATACACGTCGACATGACAGCAACCCAACGCAACAAACAAAAAGAACTTATATATTAATCTTCCAAAGATTTATTGCTTTACAACTTAAATTTCCAACGCTCTTAGCAAAAAATAAAAAGTATTTACACTAAGATTTATAATCTGTTATTTGATTTAAAAAAAGTTCTTTATGACCAACTAAACAAAGCTATCCCCGAGTCCTTCTGAGATTTACTGCATCAGAATCTTTTATAAAGGAGGTGTCATATTGAAAATACAATAGTAGCCCTGTTTATATCAATATCAAGAGAAAAAAAAAACCACCTCAATTATATATAAAGAAAAACTCAACGAAACTGCACAACTATTAGTTTCATGTTTTTTTTTTTAATATACACTATTTAACTTGATTTACATTCAAATAACAGGAGAGCAATTATTTAGATATGAGTGTTATCATTTACTTTTCTCTCTTCGCGTGCGTAACGTGCAATTAATCCTGCATTGAACCCCTTTGTTAAATTTAGACTATACACAGCACTATTTTACGAGCAGAGTGTTTGTACATAAAATGTTGAGATTGCCACTTAAAAAATAGTAAGAAATTAATTTATGTCTCTTTGTGAAGCTGGTATCGTGTAGGTTTTTTGAATGATTACTCCCACATGTATATATCGCCTTTTGTCTGTGAGAAAATACACTTAGGCCAAGCAAGTTGGTGTGTGTTTCGAGACAACGATTATGATTTTCTTGATTTAAGCTTTCACCGCGACTTTTAACGTTTGAAACTATTCTAATATGAATAGGTTTAATATTATGTATTTATATGCATATACTATTTATATTTCTGTGTATTTGCTTGAGTGTCCTTTAGGCACCTGTCCTTGGTGACTCATGCATATGGACAACAATACTATTTGTTCATAGTCATCAGCCACGGGAAAGGACTTAACTCATGAAATCTATTTTTGTAATGAATATGATGCTGCTTCTGGTGTATGGTCAATAGACACTTAACATAAAGGTTTATATGGCTAAATATATTATTAACTCAATTTATATTTCATGTTTGTGTATTGTCTATATTGCAATTGTTAGATATAAAAAAATCACTGTACTGCCAAAATTTGCATAAGCGATAGGGTTCTTAAAATTGAACAAGGTCGACACACAAAAACCCCTTTAGAAGAAAGAATTGGTCCCTTGTGTCTTTAAGAAGTAGAAGATGAATTTCATTTCACTATAAAATGTACAAAACTAAATACAATTAGAGAACAGTTATTTTCTAAAACTAGTGACATAGTTCCCTCTTCTTTAAATATGACTAAAGAAGAAAGATTTAAATTTTTGTATAGATATAATTAGAATCCTTGTAAAATTCATTAGTGACATGTACAATTCTAGAAATGCTTTAATAAATAACTTTGTGGTACCATGTCCTCAGCAGAGATTATATACATATATATTATTGTAACAATATTTTCTTTTAATAATGGAGGGATATACAAATTTATATATACAATGTTTATAAATGGGGACAGATATATGTTTGTATGTTTATGTATAGCCAATGTTCATTGTCTTGGTAACAATCCTATAATTTTGGATTTTAAACCAATATAATATCTTTATCTTTATCTTTATCTGTACTGATTATGCCCATAATGGGTCCTCTATTGGAAATTCGAAATAAATTTATCTATCTATCTATACTACATTAAAACTTTATCATACTTTATTGGTTACTGTATTCTGGTTTCACGTTTCAGGTACTGTTTAATATGTCCGAACTGTTATATGCAGAGGTGGATTTAGGAGGGGGGCAGAGGGTCCGCCCCCTTATGGACTACATATACTTTTTACAAGCATCAGTCCAAACGTTGGCTAACAAGGGGGTCTCCTTTTTCAAAATCCTGGATCCGCACCTGATATGTATTGTTGCTTCATCTCCATATAATCAATGTTGTACCCCATTTATAAGTGGACGTACTACTTAATTACCAGTTTTACACAACCGAATCAGAGGCATTTGAATTCCAAAAAAGAACATATATAAACATCATCTCCTTATGTGCAGACATTTTTGTATTGCGCATATGGAGCTGTTAGCCCCACATTCGCTGAATTGGTCGTTGTCGTATATGGTACTACAACTCTGTATCCTATGTATATATTTGTTTACAAAAGTGCACCTTTGGAATATCGGATACCATACTGCGTACCCTGCATCCGCAACAGTGTACCTTAAATTTGGGATACTGCAAAATTTATCTTGTGAAAGATTCGTTCTCGCATCATATAAATCTAAAGTATTTTTTAAAAAACTTATGCAATCAGTCTGGGTTTACTGTTTTATATCAGGGTATCCCTTTCCAACCTTTTTAGCAGAGCTTTGTATTTATTTAAGTACTGATTTAAATAGACCCCAAAAACCATGCACCTGTTGTAACGTAGGGTTTGTGGTCATCTGAGCGTAATAAGTGTTCATCTATAATTAAAAGCATCAAGGAAAAGGTAGACCAATGAATACAACAAACTTAGTCATAATTGACTTTGCAAAAGCTTTTTCACCTTTCAGATGATAACTATACTTTAATTAGAACTTTCCCTTTTAAAAAAAATTGCATTAAAACATCTCTTTAGAACTTTGCTATTTTTGTGACTTTTCAGTATACACGTGAATATATAAATATATTTGCTCTTATTATAAAATTTTATTCAATATTTTGATATCTTACGTCTCTTTCTCATAAGACTAACACGTTATCGGTTAGATATGCTGATTCAGCAGTTTCAAGTTGAAACAGCTGATAAAAATTCCACACACGCGTCTTCGTCTAGACGACTTACGTTTTATTTTATTTTATATTTTGCAAAACTGCATTTTATATTATATGTTCTAGATGATATAAGAATCAAATGTGTTTGACGGCTCAGACATAAACAATCTGAACATGCTAAAGAAATGTAGGTAACCTTGGGTCTATATATTATGTGTAGCATTTCACACAGGTCTCTCCCACTCCAGACAATTACACTAACTAATCAAAGTACTTTAATATACCACAAACTTATCCCGTGTTAAACTTTGACAAAAACATAAACATACAAATCTTTATTGATAATAGTTCCTTAAGCTTACCAGACACAGCTGCCTAATAGATACCAAAATAGGCTTGGAGGAGTATGAGAGTAGAGTTGAAACTTTGTGATGTAGAAAAAAGACGCGTAGTTGTTCGTGCTTAAAGAGAGGCAAGCTACATGTACCAGTTTGTAAACAAAACTTCTCGAAAAAGGGTAAATTTCTCTTCCTACCTTCCCTACTTTACATGTTTTGTCTGAAACGAAATTTATGGTTACGTGCAAATATAAGTTACATTTAAAAGGAAAGAAAAGGTATTCAATATAAAGACAGAAAATGTTAATTATCTAGAAAAAAATGCATACGAGACTGATTTTCATATTCACGTCGGCTGTTGTCGCCAAGAAGATTTTTTCCAGTTAGCTGACATAGACGGATCAAGGAATTTTTAAAGGGGGCCTTAATTCCCTAAAACAAGAAAATAGCCAAGCGTAGTGAGGCAAAAAATTTTGGGGACGATTTATTGCTGAAAAAAGAAATACTTTTCAATCAAAGAGGGGGAGGCGTACTTGATGATATTTTTTTGTGGTCATCAAAGTCTGTCAAATCCCAAAACTGCTGTCTCCTCCTTTCAACGAAACAACAGAACACTTAATAATTATAATAAAATAAAATGCAAAACCGAATGTTTTTATATAAGACAATTTCAAAATTAAGTGTTGTAATAGGAAAGGTTTATACAATTTGCATCGAATATATTACATTCACGTGAAAATCTGCCGCTGAACTCAAAAAACTATATTAGATTTTCTGGACAAACTAGAGTAAAAAGAAGTTTCAGCTTTCTAAAATGCTTTGGAGTGCTTCGCTGTATCATAATTTAAAGTAAGATGTGGTTTGTGTGGCTGTTTAAGTACGAGAAAGGTGTTATTTATCCCCTTTGTGAATATACTCATAAGCGTGGTATTATAATCCCGTCTTAGATGGGTGTATTGTGGTATACTGTAGTTTGTCCTTGAATACTTCCTACAAAAGCTTAAATTTGCTTTAAACAGTTCCTAAAAAACTAAAACGAAATAATTTTCTTGACTGAGATCACTAGAGTTATATGTAATTAAAGTGTTTGTGTATATGCATATATAGGTGAGCACTCATAAACTTGTTTATCTTTGTCCCTCTTCTTATTTATCAACACGAATTGACTAGACATTATAAAGTAAGGATAAACCATTAAAGGCAAAATTATTCCTTAATCGGGTATCGGATCGGATCTTGAATACCCATACTGTAACTATGTCCGTATTCAATATCTTCTCCTGTCCGGGACATGTTCCCAATTCTATATCTCATTCTAGCCAAAAAAAATCTTTCCCACATCAACAGGCAACCAATGAGAACCGATATTTGTTACGTAATAATTTCAAGATGGCGTGAATATCGTATGAAGTTAATAGCTTCACACTGTGATGCGAAGCAATCATCATTAAACAAGACCAATACCGGGTCTCGCTGCATGCAATTGGTTGAGGTTACATGTATACGAGAGCATAACTGATCATTCCCAGCTCCCAAATATTCAAATAATTCTTTTCAATAGGAGCCAAGAAAAGTTTGACGAAAATTGTCCTTGTACAATAAGTGTTGTAAAATTTCAAAATATCGGCAAACAGGAAGCGGCTTCACGGCAGATGTAAAAATTATTAGCTCGCTACAACTCAACATTATCAAGCTGCAGACCAAATATTAAATCATTCCCTCTCATAGAAACCAAGAAAACTTTGACGTAAATTTTCCTTGCACAATGAATATTGTAAAATTTCAAACTATCGGCAAACAGGAAGTGGATACACGGCAGAGGTAAAAATTGCTTAGTTGCTACAACTCAACATTATCAACCTGCAGACCAAATATTAAATCATTCCCTTCCATTGAAAGCTAAGAAAACTTGGACGAACGTTTTCTTTCTTTCGGACGAACGGACGGAGTCGAACGGTTACTAGACCTGCTTCGCCTTCGGTGACGCAGGTAAAAAGGTGAGAAATTAGGTAGGAGCAAACACAATATACAAGGAAATTAGACGAAAAACGAAAACAAACAAACAAATAAGAATCCAGAAAATACTACACTGAAAACTAAAGATCCAGGAGGACGATGACGCCTTTTCCCTCATTGTTTTGTTCATTTAATAACTTGTAATAAATTTGCAACCAAATGTCCAGTCTCACTGTTTTGTGATGACGAAAAATCGGCGAGAGTGTTGTGTGGTCTTCGCTACTGAAGACCCAGAAGCTTTGTTCCGTTAAAAAACAAGCATTAACCACCTTATCTTATTTGCTCTGTAATGTGTATGAAATGTATCTAATATTGAACCTGGTATGAAGTATCCCTTCAACAGACTGATTTGCCAGATAATATTTTGTCCCTTCAACTGACTGCTTTGTAAGATAATATTTCTTAATAGTGCTTTGTCTATAGAGTGTCTATATGCCATTTTCTTTTTCTTTGTTGACATAGTTGTTTGTTTTTATAGTGATTAAGATTATAACACAATGTTGACTGCTGTACCCCAATTTTTGGACTTCCAGTAGAAAATGGAGGTGTATTGGATATGGACAAATTTTGCCTTGCAACAGACCACTACTACATATACAGGCCCTGCTAGAATGTAACTTCAGACACATGGAAAGTTCATAATAGAGAAATTGAAGTCTTCTCTTTTGTTGAAAAAAATAAGTTCTCAACCAACACTATTGTCAAGTTCTATATATGAAACAGACTTGACTATGTTTTTGGTATTGTTTACCTCAAGTTCAATGGGATAGATGCGATCAATGAATTCACTTTGAATTAATAAGTGAGAGGAAATCAATTATATTAATCAGTGAGAGGACATCATTTATATTAATTAGTGAGAGGACACCATCTATATATAGCGTAACGGGAAGTTTAGGGATAATATCAGCTTCTTTTCATTTTTCGTGAGCTTAAGGAACAAGTCTTGCACGAGGAGAGAGACTTGTCCATAGTTGATTGTATGTACTAAAGAAAATCTTTGTTTTTTAGTGTTAACATCTGATTCACAACGTCCTAGAGTAAGCAGTTTCACAGTAGCTCTTACAATATGAATTGATCATAAAAATGCTAGACACATGATTGAACTTCATGAGCATATCTATATATCATTAAGTATATTAAGCCAAAATGGTAGATTTAACGTCCATTTTCTTTACTTGCTTTTTTCACAAATGATAATTCCGTAAAACGCTGGATGTGAAATAGCAGAGTTCAGATTGTAGTATTTTTCATTCAAGTAAAAAGTAATTATAAAGTTTAATAATTGGGTCTTTTTGTCGGTTAGGTAGATTTTATAAACAAATAATTAAAACGTTAACGCTAGTATATACAGTCATAATTTGCGTCCATGTTTTGATTGACTGATCGTTTTGTAGAATGACTGACAAAGCCGTACTTCAGTATACAAAGAGGAATAACTTAAATTCATTTTAAAGTCTGCCGAACTCAAGACATCTGTTATTGCAATGTATTTGTTTAATGGATCGTTACTTGTTTTCGTCCATTGGTTTGTTCAAGGGCCTGTATGCATAAAACATATCAACTTAAGTATTCAATAAACTTAGATTTCATTAAGAATTTCCTTATTCAATTGAAATTCTGAAGTCGTATGCTTAAATCTTCACTTTAGTATGGAAATCTTTAAAAATCGGAACCTTTCTCTTATTACTGTTTTATATGTGTAAATAGTCTCGACTAATGTGTAAGCTTATCGCATGTGCTCATCCGTGCAAAACTTTGTTTTGATTACTTGCATTGATTGAACAATGCTTACTTTTATAACGAACTTGGATCAAATAACAATAGTTGTGTGGAATTGAATTTAAAAAATACGTATCAAACTAAAATATCAAAACGAATGTCAAATTGGTGAATAAGAGAAAAGGTTCATTTGATGGACGTGCATGGGAGAAAAGGTATTTTAAAAGCAAAATTTCCCCTACTGTTATACAAAGAGAAGAAAGGGTATGGAGCAAACTGATAATAAATATATATTACACCGGTTTATTCCTTGAATGCACGACTGACATATCACTCAGTACACATCCAACATCCAATGGATTGACAAAATGATCGAAAATATAAGAACACTAAATGTACATTTAGTTGATTCATTGTTAACAAAATCAATATTTGTACCGATAAAAACAATATTCAAAGATCTATAAAATATTTTCCCTGCCGATTCACATAATTAATATGGCTTCCAATAACAAAAAGTTCTATTTGGAGCTACGGTATTTAGATGCCTCTTATGTCGGTATATCATTACTATATTTCTCATCTGATCTTTTCCACTGCATGACATAAGCTTGAGCCTGGTCATAAGAATCCTTAGCAAAAGTCTAGCGATAACATGAACTTAATAAGTATACGTAATACCTGCATTACAAACCAAAACTGTTTGAAGTTTTTAACACTGATGATTAATATACTATTACCCTTAATTTTTAAAAGGGAGTATTGAAGGCACGAACACTGCTTCATTAGTTATAACCCCCAACTTTTGTTTGGGGTATATAGTTTAGGCTTGATATTCTGGCAAATCACAAGCTGAAACATAAAGACTGCATGACTACCATGTAACATTATTATTAGACTTAATATTTCGGCAAATCATAAGCCAACGATCAAGACGGCATGACTACCATGTAATGTAAAACCATTTTTAGACTTGATATTTCAGCAGATCATAAGCCAACGATCAAGACGGCATGGCTGCCATGTAATGTAAAACCATTTTAGACTTGATATTTCAGCAGATCATAAGCCAACGATCAAGACGGCATGGCTGCCATGTAATGTAAAACCATTTTAGACTTGATATTTCAGCAGATCATAAGCCAACGATCAAGACGGCATGGCTGCCATGTAATGTAAAACCATTTTTAGACTTGATATTTCAGCAGATCATAAGCCAACGATCAAGACGGCATGACTACCATGTAATGTAAAACCATTTTTAGACTTGATATTTCAGCAGATCATAAGCCAACGATCAAGACGGCATGGCTACCATGTAATGTAAAACCATTTTTAGACTTGATATTTCAGCAGATCATAAGCCAACGATCAAGACGGCATGGCTACCATGTAATGTAAAACCATTTTTAGACTTGATATTTCAGCAGATCATAAGCCAACGATCAAGACGGCATGACTACCATGTAATGTAAAACCATTTTTAGACTTGATATTTCAGCAGATCATAAGCCAACGATCAAGACGGCATGGCTGCCATGTAATGTAAAACCATTTTAGACTTGATATTTCAGCAGATCATAAGCCAACGATCAAGACGGCATGACTGCCATGTAATGTAAAACCATTTTTAGACTTGATATTTCAGCAGATCATAAGCCAACGATCAAGACGGCATGACTGCCATGTAATGTAAAACCATTTTAGACTTGATATTTCAGCAGATCATAAGCCAACGATCAAGACGGCATGA
The DNA here is from genome assembly GCA_017311375.1 of Mytilus coruscus. NCBI lineage: Eukaryota > Metazoa > Mollusca > Bivalvia > Mytilida > Mytilidae > Mytilus > Mytilus coruscus. The sequence goes on along the minus strand of CM029596.1, from coordinate 118,569,056 downwards.
CTGCCATGTAATGTAAAACCATTTTAGACTTGATATTTCAGCAGATCATAAGCCAACGATCAAGACGGCATGGCTGCCATGTAATGTAAAACCATTTTAGACTTGATATTTCAGCAGATCATAAGCCAACGATCAAGACGGCATGACTGCCATGTAATGTAAAACCATTTTTAGACTTGATATTTCAGCAGATCATAAGCCAACGATCAAGACGGCATGACTGCCATGTAATGTAAAACCATTTTTAGACTTGATATTTCAGCAGATCATAAGCCAACGATCAAGACGGCATGGCTGCCATGTAATGTAAAACCATTTTAGACTTGATATTTCAGCAGATCATAAGCCAACGATCAAGACGGCATGACTGCCATGTAATGTAAAACCATTTTAGACTTGATATTTCAGCAGATCATAAGCCAACGATCAAGACGGCATGACTGCCATGTAATGTAAAACCATTTTAGACTTGATATTTCAGCAGATCATAAGCCAACGATCAAGACGGCATGACTGCCATGTAATGTAAAACCATTTTTAGACTTGATATTTCAGCAGATCATAAGCCAACGATCAAGACGGCATGGCTGCCATGTACTTTAATTTCAATAAAGACACCCTATACCACAATGTAGAAGCCCAAATTCGGGTTATTTCATTAGGTTAAATGTTTACCGTGACATATAAACCAGTTGAATAAATTTATTGTTACTAAGGAAAATTCCACTGAAAGAAGAAATGATCCTGTAAAGATATCCGCCGGATACAGAATATATCAACCGCCGGATAGCGGATCTATATAAATAGGGCGCAACTATTTATCAACCATTCTGCCTCTGAAGGAGGTCCGTAAAGGACCAAAACCGGTCAGGCTATAAATCATCACCAGGCGCTGTTAATTATGTGTTTTGGCATATCCTATAGTTTATATGCTACATATTTTTCCGCTGATTCACATAATTAAAAAAAGTTCCATTTGGAGCTACTGTGTTTAGAGACCTATTATGTTGGTTTATCATTACAACATCGCTCAATATTCAAAGATCTAATAACATTGTTTAATGTGTGTTAGAATAAGTTAATTTAAGTTCGATAAGTTTTCCAGGATCGTATCTAAATTTACGGGCTCGGTAAACAACATCATCGTAAAACACAGAACGTGCTATACAGTTTTAATAAGTTTTCTACAGGTACAGCCAAACTTCCAAACCAAATCTTTGTATCTATGAAGAAATTTAGTAAGGTTTTAAGAAATCTGTGGTAACGAAAACCTTGACTTAGTAATGTAACGGTAATAACAGTAATACATAGATTACGTTTATAGAAATCCAACACGTCACTACACACACGGGCGTCGCGAATGAGCAGGGATATATAAACACAGTAAAATGAGTCCAAAGGAACATTGAGTTCAAAACACAGGAAAATTAACAATATAGGGAACGAAAAATCATCCCTTTTGTCGTAAATTTTCCCGTGTAAAACTGACCTTTCGAAATCTATGAAAAGACAGTTATTGCTGTTTATATTTGCTTTTTGGCTTTGGTTCAAGTTTGTTTATTTCCCGCAAGAATTCTTTAGGGTTTGATGTATTCGTTGTTTTTATTCTGTTCAGACGTTCCGCCAAGTATTTTCGTTCTTCTTTTCTTAAACGCTTATCGAATTGTTTCCTTTTCAGTTTATATTTGTTTTCCAATTTTTTCCTTATTCTACTATCGCCTTTGAAATCTAAAAAATATTTTCAGCTTTATTTGTTCCGAACAGAAATTGCTGTACACTGGCATTCCAATTATACGTTTGCTTCTTTTAGTATTTTCATGGACATCTTTGTATTCCAAATGTTCGTCCATTCATCGTGTGAAGTTTTGTTCTTGTCAGTCGTCCATATATGGTGTTTAATTCTAGTTTCTATATTATTCCTATGTAACGTCGAGTGGATTATACATTGGACTGATTGTACACAAGTTAATATATCACGAGGAAGCATTGATATATCATACTTGCCCTTATTTGGATTTCTCGGAATCGAATTAGAATGAGGTTGACTTATTGTATTAATTCCTCATTTTCTGAAAAAAATATAGCACATGTAAGAATCTAGTGATCTGGTAGTCGCACGTTTGGCGGTAATTAAATATTGGAATCAACCACATCGGGTATAAGTTTTACTTAAAAATTTAACACTTTGGAAAGTTCCCCATAAAGTACTATCATATAGTCCACTACAGACCTTCCTTGCGGCAATACATATGTAAAGTTATCTTAAGTCTCTGTTCTCTACCATTTAATACACTTGGAGTCTTTCATCGAATATATATAGTCTCTAAATGCATTTTATACAACACTTGGAGTCTTTCATCGAATATATAGTCTCTAAATGCATTTTATACAACACTTGGAGTCTTTCATCGAATATATATAGTCTCTAAATGCATTTTATACAACACTTGGAGTCTTTTATCGAATATATAGTCTCTAAATGCATTTTATACAACACTTGGAGTCTTTCATCGAATATATAGTCTCTAAATGCATTTTATACAACACTTGGAGTCGTCTTTCATCGACTATATAGTCTCTAAATGATCTAATATAGTCTACGCATCTTCTTATATCTATCTAAATACATTTTTGGTTTTATCAATAGGTTATCTAGGTGGTACCACGTCTATAATTTTATATTATTTTTATGCCCCATTTACGGGCATTATGTTTTTCGGTCTGTGCGTCCGTTCGTTCGTCCGTCTGTATTTCAGTAATACTCGAGACAAGAGGTACACGTGCCTGTATCGCTCACCTTGTCAAAAAATAAATCGCCACTTTGCTTATTAAGACTTTTATATGCAAATACCATAGTTACTCTTGTGTTGCTGATCATTTTTTCAATTTACATGTTTAATATAGCTCCTTCAATTTTAGATAACAACCAAAACTGCAAAATAACAGTAAAAATTAACACTTCAGGGGCAATACCTCTAGAGGAGTTGTGAAACTTTTAGAGCAGATACATCTTGTTACTAGCATACATTTTTTAACCTAGCACATATAATTTTAACGATAACAGCCAAAAAAATGCTAACATTTGTTAGTCTTGTATTATTTGTAATTTTAGTTTCTTTTGTACAATTTGGAGTTTAGTATGGCGTTCATTATCACTGATTTACATGAATATTTCAGTGGCAATAACTCAATCAAAGTGCTGGATAGCACCTCTGGGAAGTTTGCAACTGTAGATGTGTATTTTTTCAAATAGATTATAGATGTGTATTATTTTAAATATGTATTCAATCACAGCTTTGATATTTTTAACTAAACCATTTTCTTTTTTTCATAAAAGTTTTTCATATAAAATTTTGATATTTTCTATTGCAACCTTGAACTGTTGTTCTAAAATAATCAAATATACAATAAGCTCTGTTAATTTCTTTATGTGCCCATGCCATATCTAGGGCCTGTGATTTTATAGTATTTTTTTCCATTCGTAACTGGGCATAACCCTAACAACAACAGTAAAATGACGGCACCGAAATTCAAACTTGATCTTGGTGTTGTGGTTAAAAGTATTTTGTATAAGTTTCGTAACAATTGGTTGAGGCACACTAAAGTTAGAGCACGGAATTGAAAAAATCGTAAGTGTTCCGCGGAACCCGGTGTTTCGCCTACTTTTGCTGTTAATCGCAGGCTCAACAAAATGAGGAAAAATTAATAAAATATTCCTCTCTATACTATCTTTTGATTGTAAGAAGCTTCTGTCCAAGTTTGGTAAAAATCCAGGATAGTTTATGAATCTAATAAATGTTTTAAAAATAACTGCAGACTGTATGTAATGTTAACTGGAAGAAAAGCTAAGTCCATTAAGTAAAATACGGAAAAACAAGAACAAAATTTTAACTAAATTTCCTTCTAGATACTAGCTTTTGATCATAAACAAGCTTCTGTCCAAGTTTGATACAAATCCAGGATAGTTTAAGAAAGTTATTAAAATTTTAAAACTTTAGCCACAGAGTGAATGTAATGTTTCCTGGCAGAAAAATCAAGTCCATTTATAAGTAATATACTGAAAAAATGGATTTTTTTTTAACAAAATTTACTTCTGGGTACTATTGTATGATCATAAACAAGCTTCTGTCCAAGTTTGGTAGAAATCCAGGATAGTTTAAGAGAGTTATTAAAATTTCAAAACTTTAACCACAGAGTGAATATTTGTGGATGCCTCCGCCGCCGCCGCTGAAATGTAGGATCGCTATGTCTCGCTTTTTCGACAAAAGTCAAAGGCTCGACAACAATCAGTTTTAATAAATTTGTAAAGGGCATAACTGTAAAGGGCATAACTCTAGAACAGTAAAACTGACGCCACTAAAACTCAAATTTAATCAGTGTTTTGTGATAATGAGCATTGTGTATAAGTTTCATAACATTTGGTTGAGACAAACTAAAATTAGAGATCGTAAACAAAAATTCAAGCAACTTTTCATTTGTTAAGGAGCATAACTCTAGAATTGTAAAATCGACGCCACCAAAATTCAACTTGACCTGTGTTTTGTGGGAATAAGCATTGCGTATAAGTTTCATACAATTTGGTTTAGGAAAACTAAAGTTAGAGAACAGATGGGATGTACGGACGTACATACAAGTAAGGGACGGATAAATTCTTACAGAAGAAAAAGGGTAAAACTTAATACGGTGGAGACATAACAATAGCAGTATGACGACATGAATAAAAGTTTATATACACTAGATTCATAGAGGTGCTAATAACCCCGGCTGTAACACATTTTATAGTTGATGCTGTGAAATTTAGCATTGAGACAATAACATTTGAGATTTTGGTTTGTCATAATTATTTGGACTAGCACTTAGAAAAGAAAGTCATTTTCCTATTACATGGACAGATTTTATTTAATCATGTAAATAATTGCTACAGCACTTGTCTTGATACACTGAGTTATTCTAAGTAGAAGCTGACTTGTCTGCCTTATATCCTTGTAACGATTTGTGTACAAATGTAATTGCATGTTAATCGTAACGCTGAGGAGGCTGCGATATGTACGAACTGTCGTTCAGTCAGTGTTTTCAGCTGTCAGTTTGACCCACGTGACTGAGCATGCTGGACGAGTGAAGGTCCTTAAATCCACATTGGAATGTGAAATAGCTAGTATTTAAATAGCGGAATTTAAAGTTTTCAAATGTTTTGGCATCAAAACATTCTGATCGATGTTTTAACAAAAACATGCACCTTTCTATCATAGCCGGTATTTACCTTTACTCATCGATGGCGTGTGAAATAAGCCATATGATTATCGAGTATTTCTGTCACCTGTGTATAATTGTTCAATCAAACTTTTATCACTTGTCAATTATCCGAAGGCTTGGTCAAAACATATCAGTAATGTCAGCCATACGGGATTCTTTCGATACACTCGGACTTTTACTTAATTAATAATAAACATTTGTAAATATCGTACATAGTAAAAAAAAGCGGGAAAATGTTCATTCATGAAATAATGAATCATTCATGAAATATTCATGAATGAATTAAACGCTGTCTCGCGTAGATTTCTTTGATTTTCTCTTCAGCGCATGGCAGATCCGCGAAGTAGTGTTTGTGATAGTTATTTTCAAAATGAAGTTAAATTCATCTGAACTGTCGGTGAACATTCATTCCTTTTTTATTCAAGCTGTAATCTTTTCAAAAGGACTCAAAATTTCAAAAGAATCTTCTTACAATCAGTATTCAAACACTAGTACTACATTATCTTGGAGCAGAACATTTGCGATAGTCTGTCACCGGAAGTTTGAGGCCGACGCCTAAGGAAAGTATTGCTATAGCAAACTTCCCAAAAACAGGTCGACAGATTTTTTTTCAATTTTCAGGGTAGATACATTTTGTCTGGCTGATCATTTTTGCATTATACCCCTTTAACCTATTCTTACTCCTATATTTTCAGGATGCCAGCCAACAACTGCTATAAAATTCAAAAATTGAAGGACAACAAAATCGATATTTCAGTGGCAATTATTCAAAAACAAGTAAAAGTAGTTAGATATTTATCCAATTTTCAGGGTGGACAAGGAAATGCCCCAAAATGTTAAAAATCAACATTTAAGGGACAATAACTCCAAACCAGGTAAACAAATTTTTCCAAAATAAAAAATAACTGTATTTGACATCCTAAAGTTGCAGCAGACAAACTTTGGTTTCAATCCATTGAGCAGTTTCAGAGGAGAATATTTCTAAAGAAAAGTTTACGGACGAGGCAAAGTAATGACGAAAGCTAACATTGCCCTTCGGGCGAGGGTGAGCTAAACAAATGTGACGAAAATTTTTAAGTTCATTAAGCATGTTTAAAATTTAAAGTATCGGAAATCGGTAGGTAGGTGTCTGCATGATCAGACAAGTGCTGAAATGGTACAACTCATCACTGTTAAGCTGCTGATCAAAAGTAAAAATCATTCTGTTCAGTAGTACATGAGAAAAATGTGACGGAAATACTTATTATATATGTATTGGACGAACGGACGGACAATGTGAATGCAATATAGTCCTTAGTACTATAGTTGGGTATTATATTCACCAAAAGTGAGTCTCCCTTTATGGGGAAAATCTAGACAAACTGATTGATTTGTTTGTTTAACGTCCAGCGGCAAACATTTCATGAATATTCTAGATTAGAACAAATTATCGATAAATCTTACCAGGATAAAGGACGAAGGAATTTAGATTGCCACTGAAAAAGGGTAGAATAGATATTTGTAGAAATTTCGCATTACAAAGGGTTTTAACATCCACTTGCACGACGCATCGGATTGTTCCTCCCGACCGGACGTGACTGCGTAATAAACATTCGGCACAAGCAAATGAACGCCTATGAGCAGTTTTATTATCGGAGTAGAGAAATGAATGTTGATTTTATTTCTATACCCTTGTTTATCCTTTGTGTATCTAGACATGACATAAACATCGCATTCACGTTCATATGCAGACCTTGAAAGGCGATTATGCTGATAGAACTTTATATAGCTGAAATTTGAAAAAAAACCCAAAGCTTTACTAAAAAAAAAATAACTTTACGTTTACAAACTTTAATTATTACAGTTTTACTGGGAAAAACAATAAATTAAAAACCATCTTTTACTAAAATCAATAATCTGTCCATGAAAAAATGTTCCCGTTTCCAGCATAAATACACTTATTTTCATTGGAAATAAGTATGGTACATAAACTGTTTGTTCACTCTCCCCCTCTGACACGAATGAATAGGCTTTGGCTTGATGCTCGATTTAGGCGTGATAAGATCCATTCTATATGGGTTTACACTAACGTCCATCCTGTACATTTTATTATAACACATTGGATTGTCTTGCCTCCCGGTTAGAAGTATGATGCACCCTTTATAATGTGAAACAGCTGCTATTGGCAGATACGTCGATTTAATCTGTTTCATTAATTTGAATTTCAGCTCATCTGAATCAAAATCGTACATGTCCCCTTTAGCCGTAAAGATAACAATCCGTCCTCCAAAGTGGATGACTTTAAAAGGTTGAGTCATATTTTTGTCAATGTCACAAGCATTTTCAGTTTCACGCTGACGGACATTAAAAACTTGCACACGATTATGGAAAGATCCGTCTTCTAGTACTCCACCAAAAACAAAAACCTTTTCACCAACAATAGCCGTGTTTGCGGAATGCACTGCTGTCTTCAATTCCCCGATTACTCGCCATCTTTTCCCATGAACTGGTAGCTCTTCAATAGTCGCAACAACTTGATGCGTGCCATCCTTTCTTGCCTTTTCGAGTTTACCACCCATGACAAATAAAGATTCTCGGACCGCAACCATCATATGGCTGAATCGACCCTTTTTCAACACTGCCTCTGTGATTGCTGTAAACTCGTTCTTTTCGGAATCGTATCTTATAATGTTCTTTGAGGTTTTAGTTTCATTACCGCCTGTAATGAATACATCTGTTCTGTACGATACCATACCAACATGCAATCCCGGGTTTAGTGGGTGCGGAACGGGTGACAATGTGAACCATCGACTCTGTTGTAAGCTAAAAGCCCACAAACATTTTCCATCTTGATAAAATGACCCTGAACGTTCCATGTCGAATTCTGTTAAAACTAAAATCACCTCCTCATAATCATCACTGTCTCGAAGGTGGAATCTTCCGGTTGAATACTCGTGCTGTCTTGCCGGAAGCAAATGAAAATCTCGAGCCTCATCCAGATATCTTTTGCAGTCAGGGTCTTTCGTCAAAAGGTCTTCGCTATATAACTCTGTAATTAAATACTCTGGACTTATATTGATAAAACGAACATGTTTAAACAATCGACCAATAAATTTCTTTCTTTCCCCTGGGTTTTTTTTTACCCACATAATGATAGCTTCACAAATTTGCTCCTCATCAACTGGGACTAACTCGTCATCGCGGACAATGCTTTCAAGATCCTCTATATGAAGGGTAGTAAATTCCTCAGCTTTCCATAAGCCATTAAACCCTTCCATAATAAACGGTCTACACTTGTCAAATAATAACTTACAATTGTACATTCGTGACATTTTAAATAAAGGCAAACAATTATCATTGCCGATTTCTTTTCCAAGAACACGTTCACACTCTTCTTGCATAGTCTGTAATTCATAAAGTGCAGATGCCTGAAGAAGGTCAACGATATTGTCCTCTGTGATTTTTTCCACTTCAACATTTCCAGTATAAATAAATGTTCGAATGATCTCAAAAACTTCCTTTGTAATATCAGGTAATTCTAATCGACCATTCTGTGACTCGACCATTCCTGAATTGAACATTGCCCGAAAATGTGGAGAAACTGCTGATAGAATTAACCTGTGACACGGAAAAGATTTACCTTCGACAATCACTTGAAGATCAGCCATTTCGCCACTTAAGCCCATGTCGGCCAAATTTCGAAGAGTAGACGAAAAACTGGATTTCTTTTTGTCTGACTTGTCATCCTTCCCAGCCATTGTGGTAAAGCTATTTGTATATGATTCAAACTAACCTAAAACCATTCTGTAAAATAAAAGTAGACGATTTTTTTTTTATAAATGATAGAGTACGTAGCCCCAAAAAGGTGTAAAGGATGGACCAATAGCACATTATTTTGCAAATGATTATAGGCAGTATATATTATGCATAGGATCCTTTTCAAAAAAATTATCCTATTATAACAAACACCTTAAATATCTACTTGTTAATTAAAACACAAAAACACGTAACAACTGTATCTCCAAAGATGTTCTCATGTTTGAAGCACTTGATTCTACATGAAATATTAAGATTGGCTATATTTATACTACCATAGTATTTGTTTCTTTCGGGCGTGCAAACCATATAACGGGGTATTTCCATTTACGGATATGAATCAAAGTTTATCGCTAAACTTTAGAAAGACCATACGAAACAAAACTTGACAGATATTTCAAAAATGTCAGGAGATTTTTGTACGGCATTCTATCTCTAGTTAATCAAGACTTTTACTGAATATAGCAATGACACCCCCCTTTTCGAACGTATGTTTGACGATAATTGTGATCGTCTTCCGGTTAGAGCAGGATAAATAAAATTCCCACGGCAAGCTCCATACTAATGTTAACTTTATAAAAAAAGGGTTTTGGCGTCTTTTCTCTTCTTATTGTTCATTCTCCTTTCAAAAATCTTCATTTATCTTTTCTGTATTGAGATTCTGTACATAACCTTAAACAAAATCGTGTCGTCATGACCTTTCTGTTCACGAAGTTGTGTACTACTATTTGAAATCATGAAATCTTGTCGGATGGACAGCGGCCGATATTTATAGGTTTTATAACGAGTGACAATTGGATATCGCTTAAAAAAGTAATCATTCAAAGCTCTGATTCCTTGCCCTGCTTTGGCTATACATTTTGTCCTTTTAGGTTTAAAAGCTACTAATTTTTTTAGTTTAAATTTCAAATATGTTGGCCTCGAACATCACTGACGAGACATCCATTGTTGAAATGCGTATCTGGTGCAGACATATTGGTACCGTTTATGTTATACTACCACTGGGTCGATTGCTCTGCTGGTGGACTGTTAGTCCGTTAGTCCTAAAGGGTATCATCAGCCCATTAGCCAGTATTTCGGTTTGGTACTTGCATCAAAATACGGACATTGTGTAATAAAAATTTGCTGTTACAAAATTTTGAAATTAATTCAAATTAAGGAATATATCCCACTCATGCAAAGTTCTGATTCATTGCCCGGCTATGGCTATAATTTTTGTCTTTTTAGGTTTATAAGCTCTTCATTTCTTGAATAAGTTTTGGATTTTCAAATTTTTTGGCCTCGGTCATTACTGAAGAGACATTTATTGTCGAAATGCGCATCTGGTGCAGAAAAAATGGTACCGTTAATGTTATTACTACCACTGGGTAGATACCTCTACTGGTGGACTGTAAGTCCCCGAGGGTATCACCAGCCCAAGAGCGTTCTTCGGTAATGGCATAAAAATACGGACATTGTGTTATAAAATCTTGCTGTAAAAAAAATTGGAGATCATTTTAAATCAAGGGATATATCTCCTTCGTAGCGCTATTAAAATTTCTAGCTGTTTAAAAAACCGACATTGCTTAGAGGACTGCAAAGAAAACACCAAAAAACTGTAATTTCAATGCATGTGTTTGAATATAACTGTTTGCTAGCAAAAATGCAGGATACCAGGATACGGTATAATATATGTATTGCTTCGGTTTATACGTTCACTTGTATTTGTATAGTAACTGGTCGATTGCATGAATAATTGGTAGGATGGAATAGAGAATGGAGACGGGGAATGTGTCAAAAGAAAACAACCCGACCAAAGAGCAGAAAACAGCACAAGGCCACAAATGGGTCTTCAACACAGCGAGAAAATCCTGCACCCAGAGGCGGGCTCTAGCTGGCCCCTAAACATTATGTACACTAGTTTAGCGAAATGGACCCCACACTTAACTCTGAAACATACAAATAAACCAAAATTAAAAAAATACACAAGATTAACTAAGGCTAGAGGTTCATGACTTGTGAGATCTCAACCCCCTTTACCTCTAGACAATGTGGAGTAAACAAACACAAAGCAATACCACAGTAAAACTCAGTTTAAAAGAAGTCCTGGACTCCAACTCCTATGTTAGAAAAGGTTACAGAGGAAACTAAGCAAAATGACAATGATTAACATAAACTAACAAAGGACTATTAGTAGTTACTGACATGCCAGCTCCAGACCTCAATTAAACTGGAAAAAAATGGCTTGAAGATGAAAGATCATGACTTTGTCTTTCATCATAAGAAATCGGTTTAGTATCATGCAATCATAAATTATACGAAAAGAACATAACCCGTATCATGCCAACAACTGGTTTTAGAATAAATGTGGTTTTTTTTCAATGTAAAGACTCTATGAGTGAATCAATTTTGATTCCAAAAACTGCCATTTTTAATGACTTAAATATGGTATTTAAACTATACCCTTGTGAATAAGACTGTGTGAAGGTTTGGTTAGCTTTTAAGGTGAATTATGACATTTTTGTGCTTTGTATAGAACATTACCATAAAAGATGGGATGTGAAATACCTGAAAAAAATTAAAACACGGTATAAATTTCATGCGTCCGAAGCGTTGCGTATAAGATGTCTGCACGTTGATTTATATTTACGAATGATTTTCTTGTATACTGATGATAAAATTTAGTAAAAGTTTTGACAAGTGATTGATTGATTGGTGTTTAACGCCACTTTCAGCACTGTTGTGCTATTTCATGGCAATCAGATTTTATTGGTGGAGGAAGCTGGAGTGCCCGGAGCGAAACACCGACCTTTGGTAGAAAAACTGATAATCCTAGTTAATCAAGGTTGGAGTCGAATGCACCTGCCACGTACCGGATTCACTCACAACCTTATAGTGTTGACAGGCTAGTGATACAGATGTTCGACTTCTTAGACCACTCGGCCACCGAGGCCCCGACGAGCGAATCGAACAAGTTGAGATATATAAACACCATACGATGGTATATAAATATCAAGATACAGGAAAGGGCAGTGTTCATTGTTAGTATTAAGTTTATTCAAAATAAGTTCAACAGGATAAATCTCTTTAGTGTACATACTGAACACGTCATTCCCGAGAGCCAAAATACCATACAAATATCTAAAAGAGTTATTAAATTTTTGTATCAGATGTTTTGTTCGATGAGTCTTTGCTGATTTGCGACATACATTGTGATTCGTAACAATAAAGGAACAGGCCCACAATAAGGGTGCACAGTTAGTGCCCATTGGAATTTCGATCACTTGCCGATATACGGAGTACTTTAAGAATAAGGGGTAAAAATTAGATCCTAAAAATTATAGACCGACCGATAACTTTATTGCCGTGCTTGGGGAAAATATGTACATCTATTCTTAATGACAGGCTGGGTTTTTTCGTTGATCAATTGAATATATTAAATGAAAATCAATCCGGCTTCCGACATGGTTACTCTACTACTTATCATATTTTTTCTTTATATGCACTTTTTGAACTTCTCTGTGTTAAAAAGAAAAAGCTTTTTTGCGCTTTTGTAGATTTTGAAAGGCTTTTGATTTTGTACACCGGAATTCTCTATTATATAAACTCCTTTTGAATAATGTAAAAGGAAAGTTTCTTAGAGTTAATAAAAATTTTATGATGATGTTAAATCACGTATTGTACATAATAATTTATCTGACATGTTTGCTAGTGAAATTGGTGTTGGGCAAGGGAAAACCTTTCTCCTCTGTTATTCTCTTTATAATTGAACGATTTGCAGCAGTATTTAGAAAATGTTAAAATTAAAGATGTACAACTTTAACACTGGATATTGAGAATAAGCTGAATATATACATTAAACTGTTTGTTTTTTCTATATGCCGATGATACTATTTTACTTGCCGAATCATGTTCAGATTTACAGTTACTTTTAAATAATTTTTCACAGTATTGTAATAATTGGAAATTAAGAATCAATGTTAGCAAAACCAAAGTGATGGTTTTTACGAGAGGAAGATAATCAAATAATTTGAAGATTTATATTGAAACTGAAATAAATAGAGATAGTTAAAATAATAAATACCTTGGTGTTATTTTCCCTAGAAATGCATCATTTTTCAAACGAGTAAAATATTTACGAGACCAAGCTACTAAAGCTATGAACAGTGTTATTAAGAAGAGCAGATTAAATCACTTATCGATTGAATGCCAACTAGAAATGTTTGATAAAGCCGTTGTCCCAATTCTTTTATACGGGGCTGAAATTTGGGGATACGAAAATTTTGATATACTCGAGCGAGTACATTTGAAATTCTGTAAGCACATTTTAAAACTAAAAAACTCGACTCTAAATTTTATGATTTATGGAAGATGATTTTAGTCTTAAATTTCTGTAAATTATTTTCATATACTTTCAATTTCCTAAATTTGTGGAAATCGGAAATGTAAATCTAAATAAATGGTCAAAATCTAGCTTTCAATTAAAACAGGAAGTTAATCAAATAACCCTGTTTATACTCATTATAGTTTTGATCTGTTCAATACCGATAGTCCCCTTTCGAATCCACGAATAAAATAAAAAATGTTAATCTGGAATGGGAAATTTATCTATGAAAAATAAAATTAACATTTCTGTACTGTATTTAACATATTGTAGCTATAATAAGGGCGTGGTTGAAATGATTGAGACACTAGAGTAAGTCCCTTCTAACCCTTGTAACGAAGGCTAAGATCGGCTTGTAGGTTTGAGAATTTCGATAAATTATTGACGACTTTTCTCAATATTTTCCTGGATTTGCTTGTAATATTGGTGACTGGGAGTTGAACAACAGAATTTCACAGCTCCACACTTACAAATAACAATTTCACGTGATTGAATCCTTGATGACACCAAGACACAATATTGAAAACTGAAATAAAAGCAGTAAAATCAGAAAAAGTAAATGGCGAAGATAATGATAAAAAAAAACCCGGAAAATAGCCAACAATTTTTTCAAGAGCAATACAGAACATTTTGTTTTTTTTTAACATAAATATTCTTAACCATAATGCCATGAATAAAAACCACAAGGTTTAGGTACAAAATTTCGATATTGTATTTTTTATTGTTTACACTGAATATTCAATTTTTCTGTTATTAAACCGCAAACATAACACTACTAAACTTGTCTTGCTAATAGTTTTTGGTGAATTTATCAACTCTGATACAAATCTATTATTTTACTATCCTACCTAAAGTAGTCAATAAATGATGTACTGAAGCGCTTGTGGTAAAAAACGTATACTTCGAACTAAACCTAATGAGTACAGGACTGAACAGATTGATGCTCTAAGAAAAAGAAAAAGGAGCCATTCACGTTACGAGGTACTTCCTTTATTAACCCAAATATGATATAATTACAAACGATAAAAAAAAAACTTTTCCGTAAAAAAAATACCAACAACAATTGAGACTTCCAATTCATGCATGGTAGAAGATTTTACCAGAGAAAAAATGAAAAAAAAAATATGTTGTGACGGTATTTTTTTATCGGCTTGTCCTACAGATTACGTTTTAAATGTGAACAATGCATCAAGAGCCAGCCCCTTATATAATAGTCTAATCAAATAGGCCACTTTGACTGTAATAGCTTATCTTTCTTGAGTTAAAAAAAAAACGTTTATACAGAAATGAACTGATTTTTTCAGAGATCTAACTATGTGCCGAACCTTTCTTTCTAGATCTCTTCTCTTGAAAATTTCGCAATACAGTTGTTTAAATTAAAAGTTATAAGAATTTGAAAAATAATATTGATTAAAATTGAATATTACTACCATTGAGCAACCATTCTGTCAAACCTTTCCAGCTGGGCATCAATATGGATTTGCAAAATAAATGCAAATTCCTTAATCCAAACCTTCTAATTCCTTTTGAAAAGAAAACACGGACAGCTCTTCAATAGCCTCTTTAAAATGTATTCACAAATCGTAGTACTAGTAATCTAGAGCTTCACTCATTGTATGGACACGCGTATATCATACACACAAGACCGTATTATGTTGGCCATTAAATGTCTCGGTTAATTTGGGTTATTCGGTCGTTTGGTTCAGGTTGCTTTTGTCTCGTCCTGAACATAAGTGTAACATTTGCCACTTGACATAAAGCAAACATCAATCAATCAATCGAGTTGCTATCTCATTGACGTATAAATCAATCAATCAATCAATCAATCAATCAATCAAATATTTTATTCCAATCAAGGTCCCACAGGGGGCATTTACAATTAACAATTATGATAGTATAAGCAACAAACATGAGACATTGTACAGTATATAACGTGACATATATTATAATAGACAAATGAAAATAGAATTAATAACAAAAATACATTAAAAGTACTCTTGAGTATTTTTTTTTCTTCCTTCCTTATTACATGTAGTACCATTATTATTTCTATGTCCAGCAGTGCAAAAATAAAAAAAATAAAAAATATTAATATTAAAGTTTGAACAAACTTAAATTATTATCTATAAAGATGGAAATTTGTTCATCTGCAGGAGACACCAAGGGACGGTGCTCTAGGATATACAGTTGATTGTGATAGGCAATAACAGCAATCCTCCTCGTGTCAGAAGCAGATGAACAAAATAAATAGAGAAACTGAACCGTATATAACTTCGGTGGTCTCGAAGTAGCGTGTTCACCTCGAGTGCGGGAGGTCGTAGGTTCCAACCCCGGCCGGGTCAAACCAAAGATTTGAAAATTGGTATTTGCTGCTTCTCCGCCAAGCACGCATCATTTAATAGTAAGAGTAGAGACTGGTCGGCTGGGAGTCAATGATAGGTTGACATATCTTCTTGCGGACCTTGTGAAATAACCCATAAAAATCCGTCTCGGCGTGTTGGTCTAGTATAAAGTAGGGTTTAAACTCATATATCCATTATCATATTATCGTTATGAATATGCATTAAATTTGTCACTGGACGTTTAACAGCCATCCACCTATTCATCATTGACGTATACCGTGCATCTCCTGAGATATCTCATATCTTTTTATTCATAGCCTTTTCTGTTCGAGGATGTTCGAGTGATATAGTTTTAATGCTAGAAAATGAACATATGTTAGAAAAAGTAACACAAACTGGTCTAAAAATAACTAAATTTTCTTCACGGTAACCGTGTTATTTTTTATTTGTTATCTATACGCGTTCTTGGAAATGTCATGTCAGACTTATTTCCCCTGAGTTTAACACATAATTTTGTAAATTTGCAGAAAAAAATATAGGTCAATATAGTGCCGTAAAACAGAGAGCTCATGCAAAATCTTTAAAATTAAAACACGATAATATCATCTTGCACAATTTATCTTCGATCATTGATCCATTCATATTCAAGTTGAAACAAATATAATTGTTATTTACCTGTGGTTGATAAATACACAAAAAGGTGCATTCTTAATAAAATAACGCTCGCAGTGCAGTGAAGTTATTTGAATTCTCACTTCACAAGACTGTAACATGCTCGTTAAGCTTGTAACAACGTTGACTTTCAAAGTGAAAAGTGAATAATTTATAAAATTAATATTACCATAATTTCCGTGACAAGGAAGTATTAAAGATGATTGCGATGAAAGGCAGACAACTCGAAACAACATTTTATGAAACTTATACAGATTGGGTGTGTTTGGATATACGCCTAATGCGTCCTATGGTTACCTATATGTAACTCAGGGTACCTATGGTTAGTTATTGAAAAATAAATCTAGCCATGGATGGCCTTTTGTACCTAGGGTTCACCAACGGTTTTTGTTCATTTACTAACCATAGGTTACCATTACTACCCATATTTAAGAGCATGGTTAAATGAATATAACGTCACAAACATGGCAGACAAATAGAAAACTATAAAAAAAAAAATACATGTCACCCCTTTCCCTCCTCCACCCTCTCTGATTTTTACTGTAAACTCCCAAGTTCAGACAAACATTAAACCTGTGTATCTTGAAAGATTTTTGCGTAGGACAGGACAGAACATTGAACACTATTCTGGATTATTGCGTGCGTTTTTTTTTTCAAGTCTGTGGAGAAAGTTTAATTCACTACATATGCACATGAATATCACTTATTACCGTCCAATTAGCTGCAAGGTTTAAATTCCCATTTGTCAAGTTGTGTAGATATCTATTGTCACTATTTTGTCAATAACAACGATACAAAGAATAAGTCTACTACAAATATTACACGCAGATCGATCGTTTTTGGTTTGATTTTCAATGAGAGAATCACCCACCAGAGTTAAAATTAAGTGATAGTAAGCAATTAGAGGCTTCATTACGGCCTTCAACAATGATAAAGTGTGAAACAGTTCAAACGGGAAAGTAACTGCCTTATTTACAACAAAACTATTTACGAAAAACAAATTTGACAAACATGAAGCAACGAAACCAGTGTATTACTTTGGCGTGTTTTTTTTTTAAATGACATTAATAAATTTATGAATGCAGATATAATAGAATGTAAGATGTTTGATAAACGTTTGTATGATATGGTTGCCTTAGTAGGACATCTCTGTAGCGACAATAAGCTGGATAAATATAACAATATATTTAATATTCTAAGGAGCGGTAGGGGACAGGAGGATTTTTGTGGTTTTCAATTCATTCTAATTTTCCGCTTAAAATCAAATGGTTTCACTTATTTAACACAGTCAAATTTAAATTGATTGACTGATGATTGCTCATATTAAACGTCCGGCATTGTTGAAGATTGTATATAATGATATGTAGATGCTTGTTGGATATACACTAGACATTTTGGCGCCTTATCGATAATATTCATCAACAAAGTTATATCAGGAACCTATATACTGACAGATATACTGTTCCCAAGTTTTTAAAACCCATGTATTCGACAAAATATTATATTTACATACCCATGTACCATAAAAAAAAACACCAGTAACCTCTTTTCTATGTCAATCTGACGACCAGGCTGCCATACACTCGTAGTGGCCTCGTGTACTTTCATCAGTAATACCTCCATAGGCAGATCCAGGGGGCTGGGTGCCCGGCCCCCCTTTCTTGGGAAAAATTTGGTTGATTATATAGGGAATCACTCAAGCATGACTTGAGCGGTCCCCTTAGGTCATTCAGCGCCACCCTCCCACCTCCCCCTTTATGAAAAGTTCTGGATCCGCCACTGTGAATGATACCATGGATACTGTGACAAAAACTACAAGTAATACAGTTCTCGTATTTCGATTCATACGTCAGTGTGTTTGACAGTGATAAAAATACTGCATGATATAAGGCAGTTGGAAGGTTACTAACTAGGGGTACGGCGTCGTCAGCTCTATATCTGGCTTGTCTTATATTTCAATAAAACAATTATCGCTTTTGTATGAATGATACTGTTTCAAAATCACAAGTACTAGTAATACAATTGTCGCATTTCGATTCATATGTCAGTATGTTTGGCCGTAATAAAAATACTGCATGGTATACGGCAGTTGTAAAGTCTCTACATGATGTACTTTAATGTTTTGTATTAGACAAGTGCAGTCTCATGGACCCTTATCCAGTATCAGTATTATAGTCACGTATATCAACATTTTACTATAATGAATTGGGCGAGAAATCACGAAAAACCGTTTCAGCAACCTATTATATCTTAAGTTGACATTTCTTAAATGAGATATGGGACAACAGAGCAACATTCACAGTCCTCAACAATTAACAGTTATCTGTAGGATATGAAAAGCCCTAAATTGATCCTATGCTTGATCGAAGATCCTCCATAGAAACGTAAGAAAATTTAGATGTATCTAAAATTCACCGACGAGGTATGGGTTCTAAAACATGCGACGTTGTATGTATATAAAATTATGTAAACTTAAATTTCATCACCAAATACATAAGTACACAGAAGACATGCTATATTACATCACATACATATTGTATTATATTTGCCTTCGGGTTTATATGATCCGTTCATCCTATTTCGACTCTTCAAAATTCAAGAGTCTATCCTAAATTGAGGTAAATTATATGGCCTTCAAATACCGTTTCGATTCCTAACATCATTGAAGAGACATTAATTGTCGAAATCCGGATATGGTGTACTAATTTTTGCACCTTTTGTTTGCGGTATACCATCTTTTCCGCAAGTTTATTGTTTTCTGTTTGGTATTAAATTAATAGTTAAGATCCATTTTGTTACATCTGGTGATCCGTTTATTTGGCAATCGCCAATGGCAGTCAGCAGGGTTTAAGAACATCAGTTGTTCGACCTGCTAGTCAAATGCGTTTTGTTAAAATATACTTTTTCACTCTTTTGGTCTTTTGGAAAATGTTGTTTGTGCTGTATTTAGACCCCTCTACCAAGAAATTTGTTTTGCATGCACACGTATAAAAATTGCGGTTTTATCCAACGCAATCATAGGTTTGAACGTTGTTTTCAATTTAGACTTGTTTACATCACATACATATACATTATTATATACAACCTTCACAATCAATTTAAACTTATTCAAGACTCTCTAGCTTACTTATTTAGATTTTTTCATAAATTGCATTTCTCTCGTATAAATAGTTTCCTCCCCTTTTGATCATTTGCCTTTTCTGTTGTTCACATAGCAACGTGAGCAATGACGACCGCAATTAACTTTCCAAGACTCTAGAATTATTTTAGCTTGATTTTCTAAAACTGAAACAGTAAACAGTTATAATATCTCCTGCATGTGCCTCGCCGACTCTTAAGCTATTAGACACTTGTTAAGGTGTTGTTTTCGATGGAAAAATTTTGTTGATTAAATAGGGAATCACTGAAGCCTGACTGGATGCCCCCCCCCCCTTTAAGGTCAGTCAGCGCATCCCCACCCCACCCCCTTTTTCCCTTTATGAAAAGTTCTGGATCCGCCACTGACCTCACAAGATGTCTTGCTTAATCGAACATGATTCTTGGTATCGTCTCTGAATAGTAATTAGTTACTTTTGGAACAAGTCTACTTTTTTTGTTGTCCAAGAAAAACAATATCTGCTGTGCATTTTTCATATGAATGGTAGTGAGTAATGCCATGACATTGAGTTACATCTGAGTCACATTCATCATTAAAATTTATTTTAATAGCCTTCGTTGTCGTTGATTGGGTGCCATTTTAATAGCCACAGGTGATAAAAATTCGTTAGGAATTGCTTTGCAAACCATAGGTACCAACATGTTCTAAAGCTAAACCTATAGGTAGCCCGTGGATTGTCTACGTTTTAACCAAGGTTTACTTATTTTCTGTCTATATGTTACCTATAGGTAGATATCCAAACACACCCATTGATGCAAGAGGTTCAAAGGTGTGTAAAATTGATTATTAGTATTATCGGAACAATCTATTTTATTCCAATCGTTCTTTTTAAAGTTATACAAGCTGTAAATACGGATAATAATTATTAACTCGCCAGTTGTTGATGAATTGGAAGCATATCGATGATCGCGGCACGTCAATAGTTGTTTTATGCATGTAACATAAATTAAGAAAACCGTGAATTAAAAAATATTTATTATTGCAATTATTTTATGCCATGATTGAACTAATTACTCATGTCTTAAGCGGAAGCGTCAATTCGATACATGTATATGAATTTAAAACTCAGACTGTTTAAAAAGCGAAATAGTTTCAACCAGACATACATAATTGGTTTGACTGCAGAAGACTTTAATGGACGGTATGACAAGTTATCAGTCCCAGCTGTCTTTTTGGACTCCTTCCTTTAGCAAAGTTTGATGACAGTTCCAACCTGGAAAAGATGGCTACATACCAAATACCGGTTTATGTTTTTCTCTGACTGTTTATGACGTCTTTACACTAAATCCATTGGATGTTGGATGTGTACGGATTGATAATTTAGTCTTAGATGCATGATTTTTTTATCAGTTGTTAGTGGCTTTGAACTAGCTGTCAGATAACTGCTAGTACTCTCAGATCTGTTCCTAGTGTCTTTTTGTTGTTTGGATGTACAAGTACCCTGCCACGTCCACTTGTATTTTTGTCCATCTGATGAGTTAAGCCTTTTTCAACTGATTTTTATAGTTCGTTCTTATGTTGTACTGTTATATCACTGTCCCAGGTTAGGGGGAGGGTTGGGATCCCGCTAACATGTTTAACCCCGCCACATTATATATGTATGTGCCTGTCCCAAGTCAGGAGCCTGTAGTTCAGTGGTTGTCGTTTGTTTATGTGTTACATATTTGTTCTTCGTTCATTTTTTGTACATAAATAAGGCCGTTAGTTTTCTCGTTTGAATTGTTTTACATTGTCATTTCGGGGCCTTTTATAGCTGACTATGCGGTATGGGCTTTGCTCATTGTTGAAGGCCGTACGGTGACCTATAGTTGTTAATTTCTATGTCATTTTGGTCTCTTGTGGACAGTTGTCTCATTGGCAATCATACCACATCTTCTTTTTTATAATTAGTAGTAGGTTATGCCCAATTCTCAACTTCGTTCTACCATTGACGTCAATTTGCGTGCGACTTATTGGCATATTGGTCCGTTAGTAAAGTAAAATGGTATTCGGAAAGAGAAAATTTTCGATATATAATAGATTAAACTTTATCATAACATGTACAAATGTATGTCCAGCAAAACATGTTTAATCGCAATTCTAAAGGGCATGAATAAAATCAAAACAAAAATTCAGTTTGTATGAAAATAAGAAAATGCCTACTCACATTTGGAGTGCAAATAATATTCGTTGATTAAACAGAGCTAGTCATAAGAATATACAAAAAAATAATCTTAGACTTCATGTGATCTTACTAAAATTTGTAATCTGTAGTACAACAATGCACATAATTTTTACGAACTTACGTTTAATAGTATGTTATTTATATAAAAATAGTTAGATGTGGTATGATTGCCAATGAGATAACTATCCACCAAAGTATAAAAGAAGTGGATGTTAGCAATTATAGGCAACCGTGCCGCCTTCAACAATGAGAAAAACCCATACCGTATAGTCGGCTATAAAAAGCCCCGACATGTAAAATGTGAAACAATTCAAACGAGAAAACTAACAACCTGCATGATTTATGTACAAAACAATGAACAAAAAAACAAATATGATATACAGCAACAAACGACAACCACTGAATTACAGGCTCCTGACTTGGGACAGGCACATACAGAATGTGGCGGGGATAAACTAGTTTGTTGGCGCCAAACCCTCCCCCTAACCTGGGACAATGGTGTGTGTAACTGTACAACATAAGAACAAACTATAAAAATCAGTTGAAAAGGGCTTAACTCATCAAATCGATACAAAGCAGAAAAACATCTGACAACAACACAGACCAGACGTGGCGAGGTATTTATACATCCCCACAACAAAAAAGACACGTAGTTTAGATCTGAGAGTACTCATATATATTCGCATTTTCTGTTTGTTATTTTAATTTTATGCTTAATATTAATATAGTTTATTTTACTGTCTTTTTAAAATTGCAAAGTTAAATCGGATATAGCATTTTCAAAAAGCACTTTTAGTCCAGATAGGCCGGTGACCAAAGTCGGAATTATGAAATTTTAATCGTCAAAAATACTACACGGCTATATCATATATCATTCGATTCGAAAATATGTGTACTTTGAGATTATATTGGTCGTCAAAAGAAAATATGATGCAGTTTTTCAGATATCAAGATCAAAGCGCTTAAGGTCACATGTCGTTTTCAAGGAAAAACAAAATTGAATATCTAATTCCAATTTAAATACCCATTTTAAAAGTAGAATGATTGAAAACTTGGGTGTGTTTGGATATCTACCTATAGGTAACATATAGACAAAAAATAAGTAAACCTTGGTTAAAACGTAGACAACCCACGGGCTACCTATAGGTTTAGCTTTAGAACATGTTGGTACCTATGGTTTGCAAAGCAATTCCAAACGAATTTTTATCACCTGTGGCTATTAAAATGGCACCCAATCAACGACAACGAAGGCTATTAAAATAAATTTTAATGATGAATGTGACTTAGATGGAACGCAATGTCATGGCATTACTCACTACCATTCATATGAAAAATGCACAGCAGATATTGTTTTTCTTGGACAACAAAAAAAGTAGACTTGTTCCAAAAGTAACTAATTACTATTCAGAGACGATACCAAGATTCATTTTCGATTCAGCAAGACATCTTGTGAGGTCAGTGGCGGATCCAGAACTTTTCATAAAGGGAGGGGGGTGGTGTGGCGCTGACTGACCTAAAGGGGGCATCCAGTCATGCTTCAGTGATTCCCTATGTAATCAACAAAATTTTCCATCGAAAGGGCGGCGGGCCCCAGCCCCCTGGATCCGCCTTTGTCGATATGGTTTCTGCATATTGACCTTAACAAGTGTCTAATAGCTTAAGAGTCGGCGAGGCACATGCAGGAGATATTATAACTGTTTACTGTTTCAGTTTTAGAAAATCAAGCTAAAATAATTCTAGAGTCTTGGAAAGTTAATTGCGGTCGTCATTGCTCACGTTGCTATGTGAACAACAGGAAAGGCAAATGATCAAAAGGGAGGAAACTATTTATACGAGAGAAATGCAATTTATGAAAAAATCTAAATAAGTAAGCTAGAGAGTCTTGAATAAGTTTAAATTGATTGTGAAGGTTGTATATAATAATGTATATGTATGTGATGTAAACAAGTCTAAATTGAAAACAACGTTCAAACCTATGATTGCGTTGGATAAAACCGCAATTTTTATACGTGTGCATGCAAAACAAATTTCTTGGTAGAGGGGTCTAAATACAGCACAAACAACATTTTCCAAAAGACCAAAAAGAGTGAAAAAAGTATATACTAACAAAACGCATTTGACTAGCAGGTCGAACAACTGATGTTCTTAAACCCTGCTGACTGCCATTGGCGATTGCCAAATAAACGGATCACCAGATGTAACAAAATGGATCTTAACTATTAATTTAATACCAAACAGAAAACAATAAACTTGCGGAAAAGATGGTATACCGCAAACAAAAGGTGCAAAAATTAGTACACCATATCCGGATTTCGACAATTAATGTCTCTTCAGTGATGTTAGGAATCGAAACGGTATTTGGAAGACCATATAATTTACCTCAATTTAGGATAGACTCTTGAATTTTGAAGAGTCGAAATAGGATGAACGGATCATATAAACCCGAAGGCAAATATAATACAATATGTATGTGATGTAATATAGCATGTCTTCTGTGTACTTATGTATTTGGTGATGAAATTTAAGTTTACCTTTGATCTTGATATCTGAAAAACTGCATCATATTTTCTTTTGACGACCAATATAATCTCAAAGTACACATATTTTCGAATCGAATGATATATGATATAGCCGTGTAGTATTTTTGACGATTAAAATTTCATAATTCCGACTTTGGTCACCGGCCTATCTGGACTAAAAGTGCTTTTTGAAAATGCTATATCCGATTTAACTTTGCAATTTTAAAAAGACAGTAAAATAAACTATATTAATATTAAGCATAAAATTAAAATAACAAACAGAAAATGCGAATATATATGAGTACTCTCAGATCTAAACTACGTGTCTTTTTGTTGTGGGGATGTATAAATACCTCGCCACGTCTGGTCTGTGTTGTTGTCAGATGTTTTTCTGCTTTGTATCGATTTGATGAGTTAAGCCCTTTTCAACTGATTTTTATAGTTTGTTCTTATGTTGTACAGTTACACACACCATTGTCCCAGGTTAGGGGGAGGGTTTGGCGCCAACAAACTAGTTTATCCCCGCCACATTCTGTATGTGCCTGTCCCAAGTCAGGAGCCTGTAATTCAGTGGTTGTCGTTTGTTGCTGTATATCATATTTGTTTTTTTGTTCATTGTTTTGTACATAAATCATGCAGGTTGTTAGTTTTCTCGTTTGAATTGTTTCACATTTTACATGTCGGGGCTTTTTATAGCCGACTATACGGTATGGGTTTTTCTCATTGTTGAAGGCGGCACGGTTGCCTATAATTGCTAACATCCACTTCTTTTGTACTTTGGTGGATAGTTATCTCATTGGCAATCATACCACATCTAACTATTTTTATATAAATAACATACTATTAAACGTAAGTTCGTAAAAATTATGTGCATTGTTGTACTACAGATTACAAATTTTAGTAAGATCACATGAAGTCTAAGATTATTTTTTTGTATATTCTTATGACTAGCTCTGTTTAATCAACGAATATTATTTGCACTCCAAATGTGAGTAGGCTAGCATTTTCTTATTTTCATACAAACTGAATTTTTGTTTTGATTTTATTCATGCCCTTTAGAATTGCGATTAAACATGTTTTTGCTGGACATACATTTGTACATGTTATGATAAAGTTTAATCTATTATATATCGAAAATTTTTCTCTTTCCGAATACCATTTTTACTTTACTAACGGACCAATATGCCAATAAGTCGCACGCAAATTGACGTCAATGGTAGAACGAAGTTGAGAATTGGGCATAACCTACTACTAATTATAAAAAAGAAGATGTGGTATGATTGCCAATGAGACAACTGTCCACAAGAGACCAAAATGACATAGAAATTAACAACTATAGGTCACCGTACGGCCTTCAACAATGAGCAAAGCCCATACCGCATAGTCAGCTATAAAAGGCCCCGAAATGACAATGTAAAACAATTCAAACGAGAAAACTAACGGCCTTATTTATGTACAAAAAATGAACGAAGAACAAATATGTAACACATAAACAAACGACAACCACTGAACTACAGGCTCCTGACTTGGGACAGGCACATACATATATAATGTGGCGGGGTTAAACATGTTAGCGGGATCCCAACCTCCCCTAACCTGGGACAGTGATATAACAGTACAACATAAGAACGAACTATAAAATCAGTTGAAAAAGGCTTAACTCATCAGATGGACAAAATACAAGTGGACATGGCAGGGTACTTATACATCCAAACAACAAAAGACACTAGGAACAGATCTGAGAGTACTAGCAGTTATCTGACAGCTAGTTCAAAGCCACTAACAACTGATAAAAAAATCATGCATCTAAGACTAAATTATCAATCCGTACACATCCAACATCCAATGGATTTAGTGTAAAGACGTCATAAACAGTCAGAGAAAAACATAAACCGGTATTTGGTATGTAGCCATCTTTTCCAGGTTGGAACTGTCATCAAACTTTGCTAAAGGAAGGAGTCCAAAAAGACAGCTGGGACTGATAACTTGTCATACCGTCCATTAAAGTCTTCTGCAGTCAAACCAATTATGTATGTCTGGTTGAAACTATTTCGCTTTTTAAACAGTCTGAGTTTTAAATTCATATACATGTATCGAATTGACGCTTCCGCTTAAGACATGAGTAATTAGTTCAATCATGGCATAAAATAATTGCAATAATAAATATTTTTTAATTCACGGTTTTCTTAATTTATGTTACATGCATAAAACAACTATTGACGTGCCGCGATCATCGATATGCTTCCAATTCATCAACAACTGGCGAGTTAATAATTATTATCCGTATTTACAGCTAGCATAACTTTAAAAAGAACGATTGGAATAAAATAAATTGTTCCGATAATACTAATAATCAATTTTACACACCTTTGAACCTCTTGCATCAATGGGTGTGTTTGGATATCTACCTATAGGTAACATATAGGCAGAAAATAAGTAAACCTTGGTTAAAACGTAGACAATCCACGGGCTACCTATAGGTTTAGCTTTAGAACATGTTGGTACCTATGGTTTGCAAAGCAATTCCTAACGAATTTTTATCACCTGTGGCTATTAAAATGGCACCCAATCAACGACAACGAAGGCTATTAAAATAAATTTTAATGATGAATGTGACTCAGATGTAACTCAATGTCATGGCATTACTCACTACCATTCATATGAAAAATGCACAGCAGATATTGTTTTTCTTGGACAACAAAAAAAGTAGACTTGTTCCAAAAGTAACTAATTACTATTCAGAGACGATACCAAGAATCATTTTCGATTAAGCAAGACATCTTGTGAGGTCAGTGGCGGATCCAGAACTTTTCATAAAGGGAAAAGGGGGGTGGGGTGGCGCTGACTGACCTAAAAGGGGGGGGCATCCAGTCATGCTTCAGTGATTCCCTATTTAATCAACAAAATTTTTCCATCGAAAACAACACCTTAACAAGTGTCTAATAGCTTAAGAGTCGGCGAGGCACATGCAGGAGATATTATAACTGTTTACTGTTTCAGTTTTAGAAAATCAAGCTAAAATAATTCTAGAGTCTTGGAAAGTTAATTGCGGTCGTCATTGCTCACGTTGCTATTTGAACAACAGAAAAGGCAAATGATCAAAAGGGGAGGAAACTATTTATACGAGAGAAATGCAATTTATGAAAAAATCTAAATAAGTAAGCTAGAGAGTCTTGAATAAGTTTAAATTGATTGTGAAGGTTGTATATAATAATGTATATGTATGTGATGTAAACAAGTCTAAATTGAAAACAACGTTCAAACATATGATTACGTTGGATAAAACCGCAATTTTATACGTGTGCATGCAAAACAAATTTCTTGGTAGAGGGTCTAAATACAGCACAAACAACATTTTCCAAAAGACCAAAAGAGTGAAAAGTATATTTTAACAAAACGCATTTGACTAGCAGGTCGAACAACTGATGTTCTTAAACCCTGCTGACTGCCATTGGCGATTGCCAAATAAACGGATCACCAGATGTAACAAAATGGATCTTAACTATTAATTTAATACCAAACAGAAAACAATAAACTTGCGGAAAAGATGGTATACCGCAAACAAAAGGTGCAAAATTAGTACACCATATCCGGATTTCGACAATTAATGTCTCTTCAATGATGTTAGGAATCGAAACGGTATTTGAAGACCATATAATTTACCTCAATTTAGGATAGACTCTTGAATTTTGAAGAGTCGAAATAGGATGAACGGATCATATAAACCCGAAGGCAAATATAATACAATATGTATGTGATGTAATATAGCATGTCTTCTGTGTACTTATGTATTTGGTGATGAAATTTAAGTTTACATAATTTTATATACATACAACGTCGCATGTTTTAGAACCCATACCTTGTCGGTGAATTTTAGATACATCTAAACTTTCTTACGTTTCTATGGAGGATCTTCGATCAAGCATAGGATCAATTTAGGGCTTTTCATATCCTACAGATAACTGTTAATTGTTGAGGACTGTGAATGTTGCTCTGTTGTCCCATATCTCATTTAAGAAATGTCAACTTAAGATATAATAGGTTGCTGAAACGGTTTTTCGTGATTTCTCGCCCAATTCATTATAGTAAAATGTTGATATACGTGACTATAATACTGATACTGGATAAGGGTCCATGAGACTGCACTTGTCTAATACAAAACATTAAAGTACATCATGTAGAGACTTTACAACTGCCTTATACCATGCAGTATTTTTTATTACGGCCAAACATACTGACATATGAATCGAAATGCGACAATTGTATTACTAGTACTTATGATTTTGAAACAGTATCATTCACACAAAAGTGATAATTGTTTTAGTGAAATATAAGACAAGCCAGATATAGAGCTGACGACGCCGTACCCCTAGTTAGTAACCTTCCAACTGCCTTATATCATGCAGTATTTTTATCACTGTCAAACACACTGACATATGAATCGATAGTTTTTGTCACAGTATCCAAGGTATCATTCATAGTGGCGGATCCAGAACTTTTCATAAAGGGGGCGCTGAATGACCTAAGGGGGGCCGCTCAAGTCATGCTTGAGTGATTCCCTATATAATCAACCAAATTTTTCCCAAGAAAGGGGGGGGCGGGCCCCCAGCCCCTGGATCTGCCTATGGAGGTATTACTGATGAAAGTACACGAGGCCACTACGAGTGTATGGCAGCCTGGTCGTCAGATTGACATAGAAAAGAGGTTACTGATGTTTTTTTATGGTACATGGGTATGTAAATATAATATTTTGTCGAATACATGGGTTTTAAAAACTTGGGAACAGTATATCTGTCAGTATATAGGTTCCTGATATAACTTTGTTGATGAATATTATCGATAAGGCGACAAAATGTCTAGTGTATATCCAACAAGCATCTACATATCATTATATACAATCTTCAACAATGCTGGACGTTTAATATGAGCAATCATCAGTCAATCAATTTAAATTTGACTGTGTTAAATAAGTGAAACCATTTGATTTTAAGCGGAAAATTAGAATGAATTGAAAACCACAAAAATCCTCCTGTCCCCTACCGCTCCTTAGTATTAAATATATTGTTATATTTATCCAGCTTATTGTCTCTACAGAGATGTCCTACTAAGGCAACCATACCATACAAACGTTTATCAAACATCTTACATTCTATTATATCTGCATTCATAAATTTATTAATGTCATTTAAACTAAACGCCACCATGTATGTTATACATGTGCCTCATCGTCTAAACTACCTATCTAAAAGGAAGAGGTAGAAGAGAGCCCGAAGATCTTTCAAATGCCAATACAAAAGACGGAAATGGACCTCTTCTGGCTCACTACCGAAAAAAAAAAAAAAAACACGCCACAGTAGTACACTGGTTTCGTTGCTTCATGTTTGTCAAATTTGTTTTTCGTAAATAGTTTTGTTGTAA
Source organism: Mytilus coruscus (assembly GCA_017311375.1). NCBI lineage: Eukaryota > Metazoa > Mollusca > Bivalvia > Mytilida > Mytilidae > Mytilus > Mytilus coruscus. The sequence goes on along the minus strand of CM029596.1, from coordinate 118,539,373 downwards.
ATAAGGCAGTTAGTTTCCCGTTTGAACTGTTTCACACTTTATAATTGTTGAAGGCCGAAATGCAGCCTTTAATTGCTTACTACCACTTCATTTTAACTCTGGTGGGTGATTCTCTCATTGAAAATCAAACCAAATCTTGTTTATATTTTGGAAACGATCGATCTGCGTGTAATATTTGTAGTAGACTTATTCTTTGTATCATTGTTATTGACAAAATAGGGACATTAGATATCTACACAACTTGACAAATGGGAATTTAAACCTTGCAGCTAATTGGACGGTAATAAGTGATATTCATGTGCATGTGTAGTGAATTAAACTTTCTCCACAGACTTGAAAAAAAAAAACGCACGCAATAATCCAGAATAGTGTTCAATGTTCTGTCCTGTCCTACGCAAAAATCTTTCAAGATACACAGGTTTAATGTTTGTCTGAACTTGGGAGTTTACAGTAAAAATCAGAGAGGGTGGAGGAGGGAAAGGGGTGACGTATTTTTTTTTATAGTTTTCTATTTGTCTGCCATGTTTGTGACGTTATATTCATTTAACCATGCTCTTAAATATGGGTAGTAATGGTAACCTATGGTTAGTAAATGAACAAAAACCGTTGGTGAACCCTAGGTACAAAAGGCCATCCATGGCTAGATTTATTTTTCAATATAACTAACCATAGGTACCCTGAGTTACATATAGGTAACCATAGGACGCATATCCAAACACACCCTTTGAATCTATTTTCTTCCTTATTCAATTTTTTCATCAATAAAGTGGAAACCCATCATTAATTGAGTTTTCCGAGAACACGTATGCGACTTTACAAAAAGGGGGATAGTTTTCAGTTTAAAAAGATGTATTTTTTTCAAGTAATAAGAACAACGGTCATCAAAACTTTACAAAATTTATAGAAAATTATGAACAAATATGTATTTAATAATATAACCATCTATTATACCTCAATGAAGTGGAAACTTGAGTTTTGGACATTATGTTGAATTCAGTACATGCAAAACTGGCAACAAAAATTATTTCAAAACAGACTTATAATTGAGTTTTTACAATGTCATGACGATTTCTATGAAATAAAATGTATTAATAGGAATATAAATCATTGTTAAATAGACTAACAACTTTAAAAAGTCATGTTTAATGATATAAACGCCTTTTATTCGTTTAAAAATGGAGAAAGTTAAGTGACACAAGATAAGAATTTTTTTCTATGCAGGAAAGTTTAACATAGCACGTAACATACGTAACTTTAATCAGTAATTCAGACCTCAAATGACTTTTGTACTGTGGGAACGTTATTACAAGCTTCTGCGGCTCTTTTCACAACAAATCATAAGAGTAAAAATACTCGTAAGTCATACACATTTCAGTATAACTTACGATCAATTTTAATCGTAAGAGTTTTTTGTGAAAAGAGTCACTGACCCTTGCATGGCTGGAATACATATGTTCGTACATGGAAGGTTTGGCAAATCTCGAATATCAACATTGGTCCAAAGTGGTTAAAGAGCACGAAAAATTTCTCAAGGCACGAATCCTATAACAATATTGCGAATATGAATGTTCAGCTTCGGACATTTAACATGTTGTGCATTGTGGTGAGTGGTGGTCAAATGTTTGTATACCACATGTAGCGTGCTTTTATCCAGCATCATTGGACATTAATTTCAAAACATTTCGTCATTGCGAAATACACTTTGGCCATATCAATCTATAAATGGGGGACATAAAACAACTGTAACATCGGGGCACCTCCAGGACAAATGTCCAATGAACCCTTCCAGAAAGGAATGGCTTATCCTGCTGCTTGCAACTCTAAATATCTTTAAACAAAAGTCAAGAAAAAAGCCATTTCTGATCAACAGTATACACTTGCCATGTTCACATGACTGTAGTCTGTAGAATGTTTCCGATTGTCTTGATCGTTCTGCCATACAGTCTGGTCTGTACAATTGATTTGATATCTGAACTAGGGTTAGCATTTATATCGCACTGCTGATGTTAAAAATCTTGCTCCTGTAAATGTCTTTGTAATTCAATAATTTAATAAAGTTTGAATCCCAGTAAAGGTTTACAGCGGCTGTATGACAAGTTAGCCTTAAACAGCCTTTACTTGAATATATTGTTTAAGAGAGTGTAATCCCTTGTCTTGGTTGTAGTTTTTTATTATTAAAATATATGCAAGCATATGAAAGAGAGACGAAACATACCAGAGGGACATTTAAAATCATAAGTCGAAATAAACTGACAACGCCATGGCCAAAAAAGAAAAACACCTACACCACAGACAAACAATAGTACACAAAACACAACCTTTGATACCCGTGACTTCGATTTCTTGACTTGAGCCGGCTGCTATTTTATCTGTATGTCTCTAAAAAACATTAGAGGCAACAGTAGTTTACACAACCTTTGATACCCGTGACTTCGATTTCTTGACTTGAGCCGGCTGTTATTTTATCTGTATGTCTCTAAGAAACAATAGAGCCAACAGTAGTTTACACAACCTTTGATACCCGTGACTTCGATTTCTTGACTTGAGCCGGCTGCTATTTTATCTGTATGTCTCTAAAAAACATTAGAGGCAACAGTAGTTTACACAACCTTTGATACCCGTGACTTCGATTTCTTGACTTGAGCCGGCTGTTATTTTATCTGTATGTCTCTAAAAAACATTAGAGGCATTAGTAGTTTACACAACCTTTGATACCCGTGACTTCGATTTCTTAACTTGAGCCGGCTGTTATTTTATCTGTATGTCCCTAAGAAACATTAGAGGCTACAGTAGTTTACACAACCTTTGATACCCGTGACTACGATTTCTTGACATGAGCCGTCTGCTATTTTATCTGTTTGTCTCTAAGAAACATTAGAGGCTACAGTAGTTTACCGATGTTCATTTATTTCAAACAAAATCTGGGGGAATTCCAAGAACTTCAAAAAGAGTTCAGATCGGTTGCGTCAACAACATGTATCACGTACAATGCGAATCAATATTATCAATATGTTACAAACAGCCATGGGACACAAATGGCAAATTTTCAGATCTGATCTGATACTTAGTACATGTAGTATTTAAAGATCTTAAACCGCGAAAAGATGCTGCTAGTGAGTTGAGACACGACAGAGCTTAAAGGTAACATTATTCGTGATGGTGATCTAAAAACTTATTTTGTGTCTATTTCAGTCGACGGTTCTTCCTCATAATTCAGTACATGTTACCAAAACTGAATTTCCACGTTTGACACTCAGGTGTCACATATGGAACAGAATCTGCTAAACATTCCTTGGGCACACGAGATAACCCCCGGTTTTCAGTAAGGTTCGTGTTGATCTTTAGTTTTCTATGTAGTATTTTGAAGAATTTTGTTTGTCATTACGTCGTTCTTCGACATTTGCCATGACATTGTGATATTGTCGTCGACTAATAAGTTTGAATATCCCTTTGAAATCTGCGGCCTGTTTTAAGTAGTCAGGAGTACACCCCTGTTCATGAAGTCTGTACTGACTCAACATGCACGAGCGTAAGGTATCAATTGAGATATGTACACACCATACGATGGCGCAGAGGATATAGTATATTGAGATATGGGAATTTTGACAATTGGAAAGTTAGAATCGACCTCCAAAGTTTGTCATAGATTTTTGTTTGAAGTCGTCAATATCAAAGAAAGGGTCAAATATGAAGCAGACATTCTAGTTTCTGTATTATCCTTTATCTCAAGCTCACTGTGGTATATGAAATGTAAGTAATGACTGACATGTGGGTTATGGAGAGACAGGAAATCTTCAATATATCTGAATTTGACTCTGAAATCAAAGAACTAAGCAAAATGGTTTTCTTTAGGTCTTTGAAAAAGGTTCTGCATTTCCAATTGCAGTGCGAACTGTAAACACCGTTATGTTATGTAGACTTATGCATCATTCGTGTCCACTTTTATAATAAACAATTTCCAAACGAATAGAATGGACTAAAGTCACAATCATCCGCGCACTTTCGGGTAAATTTCATTATTACACCTATCAACTGTGTCAAAATACCGTTGTTTACTGTAAGTGGTAAATAAAACAATTATTCCACTTCCGCTTTTAAGAAAATAACACTACTAGTATTTAAGGGATTAAACTGAATGTTTTCTTCTTTGAAATGTTAAAGCCAAGCCAGTTTCGACGGACTTTCCAGTTTTGTCATCTTTTAGAGATTTTGTCGGATCCCCATTTCTTAAATAAATATTTATTGCAAAACATGAAACCCTGGCGGGTTAAAATGCAAACATAGTACATTGTATACACAAGTGACAAGAAACATAATACATGATAAATGTTTTAAACAAGTCAAGTTGATATTAATTATATATATATATATATATATATAATAATAATAATAATTGACCAATGTGGACCTTATTTTCGCAATTCCATAGATTGCTTTTATAGTCTACAACACTAGACAAAATATCTTTATTGGGATCTAGAATGGTTTAAAGTTTAGAGTTTGAGTCAAGCTGGTTAAAGTAGGATAATGGGTTTTAATTGCATTTATAAGGGAATGTCTTACATTACTGTTAATTTGGCAATGAAGGAAAAAGTGTTCCTCATCATCTAAAATTTAACAAACTTTGCACAGTCTGTGTTCTCTTTGAATTTTTTTATAACGTCCTAATTCAATTCCCAAATTATGATCACTTACACGTAATTTTGTTAAAAGTTGACGACTATTAAAATTGTTTAGATTGTGCAAGTAGTCCTCCAATTTAATTTCATTTTTAAGTTTACTATAAAGATAAAGTTTTGAACTGTTATCAATATTTGAAAGTTTTTCAAGAGTGATGTTATTATACTTTTCCTTCACAATATGTTTAAAAGTTTTTTTGAGTGAATTTTTTATAAGTTTAAAAGGTTTATCAAAATCAACATATTCTTCTTCATCAATATTAAATTCTTTAAAAATATGCTTGGCAAAAGTATACCAAGTATATATTCCATCTTCAGACATAGACTTATTTACTGCAAAAGCTTCTTTAACAAGAGGGTTTATTTCATGGCAGTTTATTCTACAAAAATATAATAAAACTTGAGTTTTAATAAAGGAGTCAAGCGGAAATCGTCCGAACTCAGACTTTGCAGCTATATTACATGAGTTTTTTTTTTAATTCCAAGAACAGTTTTACAAAATTTATGATGCACTTTCTCAAAGCTGAATCTATCTGTCAATGATAAAATATCACAGTTAGTTCCATGCAAAGTGGCTCTATTTATGGCTCTAAAAATTGAGTAATAATCTTCCATAAACCAGATCTCGCTATTATATAAAATTATGGGTTTAATTAGTGAATCAAATAATGTACATGATAAATCAACAGGGACATGATGAAAATTAGACATATATTTTTTTAATGAAAATAACGCTTTAAGCGCTTTCTTAGATAGTTCATGTGTAGATCTCTTAAATTTTCCTTTATTATCAATAATGTTCCCAAGAAAATTATACTCTTTAACTTCAGTTAACTGATTTTGTTTATAAAAAAATTTTGACTCAAAAGAATTTCTAGAATGAAAAATCATAATTTTTGTTTTATTTGTATTTAGAGTCAGTTGCCATTTGTAGCAATATTTTTCCAGTTTATTCAAAGCAGATTGTAAACCGTTTTGTGATTCTGATAATATGAAAAGATCATCAGCAAAACTAAGACTACTTATTGATGTTTTATCTAAGGACACAGGATCACATGTCCCATCAAAAATTGAATGGAGATCATTAATAAAATATTTAAACAATGTGGGGCGCAAACTGTCCCCTTGTTTGACCCCTTTATTTATTTCAAAAAATTCAGATGGTTTATTATCTATTTTAACTGAAGATTCACAACACTTATATATATTTTTAATTACTTCGAATATTTTCTTTCCAACACCATCCTTCTTTAATTTGTATAAGAGACCAGCATGCCAAACGGTGTCAAATGCACGACGCAAATCAACAAAGCAAGAGTAAAATTTACTCTTCTTCTTTGTCAAATATTTTATTATTAAAGTTTTTAGAATAAAAATACTATCTGCTGTCCTATGCTTATTTCTAAATCCAAATTGATGAACTGAAAACTTTTCTTCATAGTAAGTTACAACTCTAGAATTAATAACAGCACTAAAAAGTTTAGCAATACAATTTTGAAGGGAAATTCCCCTATAGGTATTAATATCTAGCTTGTCTCCAGCTTTATGAATAAGTATGGTAAAAGATTTTCTCCAGTTTGATGGATATTTACCAGAATCAAGAATTAAATTAAAAAGCTTAGTAATAACTTTACAAGTAACAACACCACTATATTTAATAATTTCATTAGAAATTTGATCTGGACCTGAGCTTTTCCCAGTTTTTAATTTTTGTATACAATTATTTACTTCATTGATAGTAAAAGGTTTATCAGTTACCTCATTGAATAAAAGTGCATCAGTTTCATTTAATATATCGGTTTCAATTTTAGTTTTAAATTCTTTATCATAGTTTACAGTCTCTCCTTGATGCTTAAAATGATCAATAATTTCTGGAAAACCAGCTTGAAGCTCAATTTTATTATTAGTGTTCTCATATTTTAATGATTTTAATAATTTCCAATATTGTTGAGGGTCTGTATCTCTCAGGGCTGAAAGCTTACTAAATATTTCCTTTTTAAATTGATTTTTCTTTCTTTTTATTAATTTTTTACATAGTTTACAGTGACCAAGAAATAAACAACTGAAAAACTTATTTTGCCTCTTATATAAATAAAACTATATCAAAACAACCTCCAAAAAGAATTACGGACACCAAAATAATTCAACAAAACAATAAAACATCAAAAAAACAAGAATTATCAAGTCCAAAATATTTGAGGAAAACTATGTATTCAGCCCAATCAGGGACGGGACACAACTTTCCGGATTTTTTAAAAGTTAATGATTGAATAGCAGAGATTTTTGAAAGTTAAAAAAATATCGTTTTAAATAATCTTACCTGATAAAAACTTGTGTATATGAAAAGAAAAATTGCAGTTTTATTACTTTATAGTAGTTACGATATAATCCATTCAGCAGCACTTTATTGTAAGATGTTGGAAATCGATGAAACACAAAATGTCCCCGTTTACAGTAATTTTTACCTTCATAATTTGTCATCAAAAGGCTTTTAGGATTATCTTTCTCGCTTAATGAATAGAGCATTATTTGGATGTTTGAATAAAACAAGAAAGAAAGATATTTGAGGGCAGCCTTTGAATAACAAGCCAAACTGCATACCACTAATGATCTGCATTTGAAGTCAAATTTGCTGGCTAAACGCTAAAATAAAAAAAACTGCACCATACAACTTTTTGACGACCAATCTTAAATTCAAGTAAAATTATTTTTCTAGGACTGTGCAAAATTTTAGCCGTGTATTATGAAGTGAAATTAAACTCTTTTAATATTCGACTTTTTCCTTTTCCGTCACTGCACTAAGATTTTAGAGGGGAACTGAAATATCTAAAATATCATCCACAAGCATGCTTGCTAATACGAAAAATTAAATAGTCCGTTGAGTTCGAAAAAAAAACTATTTTAAAAACTCATTTTGTAGTTTCATTTTTTTAAAGTTATAATCTTGAAATCTATACAATATAAACTATCCTCGTACTTCATCTTAAAGTTTCTCGTAAAATTAATACTAAATCAAAATCAAATGTAAATTCGCATAGAAGAAAAAAACAAAAACAATAAACGAGTATTTTTTTCTAGCTTCTGACTTCCGATAAGACCTCAAGGTTCAGCAATCAATACAAAAAACGTAAACGAAAAAGTCAGAATACAAAAAGAAATTACCCGGTCTCATTTAAATTTCATAAAATACAAAAATTAATGACATAAACTTTTTAATACTCATTTTGCGAAATATAAGGAATCAAACCTGCTTTACCCAACACGAGCATCTACATAAAGTGTGATAGAGCAAACCCTCCTGAGATAGAACATGTTTATTAGGCTAATTTTACATTGTACAACTCCGATGATATGCTCAAAACTAAAGACAACAGGTGTACTGTTTGGGGTCACTATAATTTAAATGATAAATGAGACTTGCTGTTCATCGCTCTTATTTTTCTATAAGGGTGTTCAAATGATATTGATTTATCCAATCAGGTGACTGTTTCAACACTTAAACACTATTTCCCACCTTTTCTATTGCACTAATATATCTCTGTAACAGTTATCTGATGTTCTGACGCTGTGTAATATCTGATTTCTTAGAAAGCTTTGTGAATTTTTGCTTTTGAGGGTTTTTTTTACGTGTAGATGGCCCAGAAATTTACGTTCTATATCTTAGATTTAATTATAATTATCGCAGAATACTTAATAAGCGTGTTATCACAATCGCCTGATAAGACATTTTTGTATAGAATGCACTGTTAGCGATAGATGACTCCAACCACAATAATGCAAAAATGCAATTTGAAATATATTTGTACCTTTTCAATAAGAAGTATAGATTTAATATCATAAAAAAACACACAGAAAAGATTCGCCTGCTTACAGCAATATGAAATGAAATAATTCGTCAAAATTCTTTTATTATGTGAAATTTTAGTTAATGTCCGCTTACTTGGCATTTTTGTGGGGAACAAAATACTAAGAAAATCAGAAAATTCAGGAACGGGCTTTTTGTTTTGTTTATAATGATTTCGAAACATCTTATTAAAAATTATGGGAACAATCAAAATTACCGTCACTTAAAGTTGACTGGACTAGTATTGACTCCTAGCTAACCAAAGATACTACCTTTACCTACACACTCAAGTTCATGTGCTGTAAGTGCTGTGAATAATTTTAGACATCAATTTATTACCAAGGCAAACACACATAATGCCCAAGTTCATTTATTGCAGCAAACATATATATTACAAGCATATTCGATTTAAGAGTTGATGCCTTTACGCTTCGTAAATATTAATAACATAATAACCTGCATGATGACATATTTCATTTATACTTAATCAATGAAATTTCAGAAGCTGTTCAAATTTAATGTGGCTTCCAACAAAAAAATCAAAAGACGAATCTATTGATATTGAAATGTTCAAAAACTGAAAGTAAACATTTATACAAGTGCAGATATTCAAGAAAGTGTAAAAAAATAATTACCATAAAACTGTATTTTTTCTCCAATATTATCTTGAGGAAATGATCTTATAATGCACACTTTAAACTATATACATTATAAATGTAAAAGTGGTTTCGTTCTGTGTACGAAGGAAATGAAACAAAGAAGGAGGAACAATTAGATGATAACACATAGTGATTCCTTGAATAAAAATTTCCCTAAGTTCATTTCCTCATTTTCTAGCTCGAAGTATATTTTTTCAAATTTTGGTTGATATTTTTTTTATTACAATTTATTTCCAGATTGTTTTTATTATCTTGTTCTGAAGTACCGACAATTGTTATAGTTTTGCATCCTTCCCGCGGAACAACGTGACAAGATAAAAAGAAGAAAACACTCATATCCAAGTTCAAGAGATGTTTTGATGCTTTTTATCTACAATCCAACAATGTATAATTGGTTATTCTAACAAAGTTAAAATATTACAGGCATTAGCGGAAAAACGAAAATTGTGGATTCATCCGTTTCTGCACGTACTAGGATGGCCATTTAGTATCCTTAGGAGGTATCGGTTGACAAAAAATGTTTTTTTCATCAATACAGAGCATTTATCAATCAAATATGGTAGTACTATGGTACAATTAATGTAATACCTAACAATTAGACAATTGAAGCAAGAAAAATTACGTGTATCGGTTTAAGTTTACTCGAAATAACCATCTATGAGCTTATAAAAATAAGGAGATGAGGTATGATTTCCAATGCGATAAAAATGAGATGGGGTATGATTTCCAATGCGATAAAAATGAGATGAGGTATGATTTCCAATGCGATAAAAATAAGGAGATGAGGTATGATTTCCAATGCGATAAAAATAAGGAGATGAGGTATGATTTCCAATGCGATAAAAATAAGGGGATGAGGTATGATTTCCAATGAAAAAGTGTTCCATTAAAGACCAAAGGACAAAGATATGAACAAAATATACTTTGGAATACAAAAGTCCTAACGATCAAGTCTATTGTAATGGATGCAGTTAAAACAAATCACTTTTTTTCTTTTATCTCATATAGACCACCATTTTTGTAATTCAGCTAGATTGTCGACTTTCCATCGACCAATTTATACAAACTTTGGAAACTTTGAATTGGGAGTACATTTCTATATTGTGAATAAACGAAGCTAATTTTGACAAACATACTTTGATCCAGACACATATCTGATGATTCGAGTGGGACTTGTCATGTTACAGATTTTATGAAAAGTGTGACCATAATCTTTTAACAAGCCGGCAACAACAAACGAATCAATTAGAATTTGTGTGACCAAAGCTTGTCTGAAAAGTTTTGATTATAAGCTTTCCAGACTAGTGTTAGGAATTAAGTGGTCAGCTATTGATTTTTGACAATAATATTTGTTCAGGAAAACGCGAACATTAAAATTTTGAATCCAAAAGAAGAATTCCACTTCTGTGGTGGGAAAACATGAAACGAGACTGACAAAAACAAGGGGAAAAAAGTCCGCCTGTCAAGTCGGGCTCTGGCAGAAACCTTAGAGAGATATAACTATGATATAGTTTCTAGATTTTTCATGATTTTTGCATCAATTGAAAATGATAGATTTAGCAAAATCAAAAGAGACTAACGGAAATTTTTACATTAAAAAACTTTGATTTCTCACGAAAAATCTCGGACGAGTTCAATTTGAGAAACGCAATTTATCTCACACTATGAAACGAGTTTTAAATCGTTTATATTCATCGAAAACGAAATTTGAGAACCAATTAAGTACTCTAATCTTCGCTAGCAAAGGGTTACGATCCAGTCCGGACCGGATCATAACGCGAATGTAGACGAGACCTAAAAGAGTATAAATATATACTCTTTTTTTAACAACAACAATGTATATAAATCCAAGAAATCATCAACATTTTATCCCACTTCATAATGCATCTAGTTGTATTTATTTCTTAAATATAGTAACAAAGCTATATTTTGTGGAACACTTTTTCCACACTCAGGGGTTTATTTAGGGATGAACATAAGTTTGAAATTAGTATTACAATTTGATAAGCTATCAAAGTATGAATTTAAGTTGCAGTATAAAAACAATATTAGGTCAATATCAGAAAAATAAAAATAATATTGTATATTTATTTGTTGCTGATAAAGACAACTTTTATTGAAACATTGTTAGATTGTTGATGACCAATGTTATCATCAGATCATGTTATTTATATGACGAAAATAATAAATACATGTATTAGATAGGAAGGACAATCCAGTTATTCTATAAGAGAATGCGATATAATATTGTAAATTTTGCATTTATGGACATCCCCAACACAAATGAATTATTTTCATTTGAAAAAAAAAATATTCATACCGGTAGATTTACTTTCGTTAAAGGTTTTCCATGTTTGGAATATCCTTTCCATTTAATGCCATTATAATTGGATTCATTCTGTCGTCCAAACATCAAAGTATATCACGTGATACTGCGATACCGTGAATTTTAATTTTCAATAACGAATAAAAGGCCTGATTATTTTTATTTATATCCTATTCTGATGAAATAAATACTGGATATATAAACTCTATCCTTTTTATTGCCAGAATCAATCATAATATAAAACTGTTTAAAGAAGTAATTCAAACAACAGAAAGTATACGTCCAATTCATTTTTCTTTATCTTTTCTAGTATACCAATAAAATGATTTTCTTATTTTCATGCCTTTTATTATTTTAATTTAGAATTTGTTTTCAACTTATAATAGCATCCCTTTATTAAAAAAAATCTCCATTGGACCTACTGAATAATATTTTAAATAAAATTATAAAGAAATATTATTAAGATGTTATCGTAAAATATTTTTCTGAGTAGAAAAAGAGTATTTTAAAAACATTTCCCAACCTTTCACGAAACACAACATTTGGTTAAAATGTATAAAGTAGATCATCAATTTTTAACAATTATTAATTATGTTATGAATTCTAATTGACTAAATCATAGGCACACGAGTCGGTAGTGAAAAGTACTTGAATTAAAAAAAAAAAAAAACGCACAAAAAACACCATGCGGCATGCATCTTTAATGTATAAATGTATGTCCATGCTAGGCAACAAATACTCCAAAAATATGTGTTATAACAGAAAGTTGACCAATTAAGCTGATCCGCAATGAGGGATAATCCTTTTTATAAAAACGAACACAAACCATAGAAGTCGAAGGATTAAGCCGTCATCTGTTATTTGCTCAAATATTAAATACATTAAGTAGTTTATTTGTCAATAATCATGTAATACAGTAAAATTATTGCATAAAAATATTTAAAAATGAATAAACGCTAATTATCTGTCAATACCTCTAAGAGCTCAGATTAAAAAATATCCAGTAGACACATCCCTCTTCATAGTTTCCACAAAGATTAACCAATCACCATTCGCTCTTCGAGTCATCTTCTGCCCGAGCAGCACGTGACAAGTCACAACCGATTGTCTCCACACACACTCACACCTGAACTCCAAAAATAATAGTGTGACACCAACGCTTCTAATGACACTGTTTCCTCAACTGCTCCATGGTGTCCGGAAGAGAGGATAAATTTTATTTGTTTCCACAATATGAGCGCCACTTTGCCGCCTCCACCGGAACTTCATAGCTATAATTCAAGTGAGTAAAATGATATTTCTTATATATATATTTTCGAGAGATAAATATCTATCAATGAAATAAATTTTGTAGCTCAACATTTTAAATATTAAATACCATGACAGTATTTTTTGCTTTATAATTTATTAGTTGTAACACTTATTCATCAATCATACTGTTTCAGAAAAATATACAACTTTCTTCAGACTTGTATTTGTTGGAGAATTTTAAACCAAAAATTGTTACTTTTAGGAAGGTCTGTTTTCTTGATATATTTTCCGAAAGCATGACTCTTTTGCGACAGTACCATAATAATATTTCCCTTTTGTATTTTTTTTTTTTTTTTACTCTTACATTTTTAAGCTACATTTTTGTTTGCAACTTCACATGCAGCAAATTCGCAAAAGTTGTTCAGTATCTTAACTTCTTTATCATACATTATACTAACTCGTAGACCTTGTTTATGATACACCACCATAACTCTTGAACCTCTTTATAAACAGTATCATAACGTGTGGACGTCTTTATTATACAGTATCTAAACTCATGGACCTCTTTATTAAATAGTATCATCTCATGGATCTTTTTATTAAAAAGTATCATAACTCATGGACCTTTTTATTATACAGTATCATAACTCGTTGACCTCTTTGTTATACAGAATCATAACTTGGGGACCTCTTTATTAAATAGAAACATGAGTTATGGACCTCTTTATATTTTCTTTGATATCACAGGTTTTCCCTCAAGTTACAAACAAAATTGTTTTTTTGAATTTATTTGTCTTGTAACCTTTTTTCAAGATTAAAATGTAACTCAACGTCTAGTAAAAGAAATTATTTTCACCCCAAAATTATTTAACTCATTACAAATAATTAATTATCAAATGATTGTTTCGCTTATATGTGAGAACATTGGACCAGGATTGATATACAAAGACTGTAAATCATCCAAGCATGTAATTGCGGTCAACGGTCGAATGAAATGGACAACTCTATTGTGGTGTCAATTTCTAGTAATCTATTGAGACAAACTCAGTTAGCTGCACGGGGGAAAATCCCGCCAGTGAAATTCTCCTTATTCTTTATTTATTAATTGTTATAATCATAAAAAAAAATTGATGGTTGGCTACTTTTGGGATTATGTCCATTTAGAAGATTTTTTTTAGGAAATGGAAGTCCAATATTTTTTTAACCAACATCCAACGTCCTTGACTTTCATTTGGGGAATTGATTTTAAAATCCATTTTAGACGATTTTGAAGCGTATCCCTTTTTACCATTCTTCGTTCGTCCCGTACTTTCCGCCAAAATCCTAAAAGGAACCAGTTTAGTTCCCAATTATGAAAGATGTCGAAGAAGGCCGAATTTTCAAACTGAGACTTAAACGGAATTGCGAAGCATGTGTAGAGACGTTTCTGGGATAATTCATATAATATAACATGCAATAAATGTTCCCAAGTTGGTTAATATAAAACACTGGTAAGATTTTTATAATTAAAAAGTTTGCTAATCACTTACCATATTGTGCTTTCAAAAAATAGGGCATACAGTAAAACTTGGTTATAACGAATTTCTGGGTACCAGTGGTATTACTTCTCTATAGACGTAATTCGTTATATTGATATAAAAAATTTCTTTATACAATATAGCGAATTCGTTGTAAGAGGAACATTGGGAACTAGACAAGGCAGTTTGGCCAATGGATCAGTAAATGTATTGCTATATATACAAATAAATTATGTTTTATTTACAACCTCGGAAAAAAGGTGATCGATGTCAGATTGTTTTTGCTTTCTCGAAAATAATTTTTTCAATTTCCGCGAGTGCCGAAAATAAGTTTTGCACCAATGTTGTCATGTGTTTTGGCGAACTGTCTCTAACCCGAGTAGTCCTTCACGTTTTGTTGATATTTCCTTCGTTGATTTGTCTATTTCCGAATCATCGGTGTCGGAATCTAAGTTGGTAAATCTAAAACACTGGTACAATTTGGATAATTGGAAAGTTTGTTCATCAATTATCTTATTATGTTTTCTAAAAAAAATAGTGCATACTTGTAAGACAAATGGGACGACTTTCATTTCCCTATAATTTTTATGTATATATACCGTTGTCTCCTTATGAGTCAATACTTTTCATTTGGTTCAATATACTCGTGTTTTTAGAATTGGACCTCTCCGATTCTATGCACGTAATATTTAGCCCATAAGTGTTTAAAACAAGGATTAGGAGATCGTTAATTGTTGAAATCTAAATTTCTACTAAATTTGATTTTAAAGTTAAGGTCCTGTTTTGAAATCATAAATTCAATACAGCAATTTTTAATAAAATGGTATTTTACACCCAGCCTTTTAAGACAACAAACACTCATTTGAATTTTCTATCTTTCTTTTGTAATGATGGACTATGAAAAAAGGTTTTTCCAAACTATACTGTTGTTTAATGTTAAATCCTTGTGTAAAGTTGATATCAATTTACTTACTAGGCCAAGAATAACATTAGAATTGTTTAATGTTAAATCGTTGTGTAAAGTTGATATCAATTTACTTACTAGGCCAAGAATAACATTAGAATTGTTTGATGTTGCCTACCTACCCACCTAAAAGCAGCCTACCCGAAAAATTTTATGACACAAATCCTTTCAAATTTTTTATAAAAAGTTTTGTTCCTGCTCTACTGTAACGTCGTTTTCTTGTCTAAAACATGTAACTTATGTTGTTGACAAAAATAAAATCCCTACCCACCTACCCAACCCTACAAGGCATGGGTAGGCAACATCAAACTTAGAATTTGTTAAGGGTGGCCTTACTAGTTATTATAACTCTGTTTCAGTTAGTACGGTATACAATGATCGTTGTGTGTGATAGTTCTTGAGCCCGTGCTTTGTTTGCATAACTGCTAAAACAGTGACTATAAATAATTTTCTCTAATTCTTCGTGAATTTATCCCTTTCTGCACCCATTGTATAAAAAAAATTTAATCATCGTGTGGTTCGTTTGATCTCAGTTCATCATTGGTTAAAATCCGATTATGACGTCGAATTTTCTTACTTTCCTCTGAATTTCCTATTGTGACGGCATGAAAAAAGGCGACCATGCCTGATGACGTCATATAGAAAGAACACATTTTTTTGCAGATCATTCGAAAAAGAAGGAATGTTTGCCTGCGTATTGTTTGAAAATCATTAGAGAAACAGATTCCACCACCAAATGTCGTGTAATACGATATTTATCCATTCTCGACAGTTAAATTTTAAATATTTAAAACGCTCGGCGAGCCTCGCGTTTTAAATTTGAAAATTTAACTGTCTCGAGTGGGTAAATATCGTATCACACTCGATGCTGTGGTAGAATCTATATTTCTCTAATTCTTCGTGAATTTATCCCTTTCTGCACCCATTGTATAAAAAAAATTTAATCAACGTGTGGTTCGTTTGATCTCAGTTCATCATTGGTTAAAATCCGATTATGACGTCGAATTTTCTTACTTTCCTCTGAATTTCCTATTGTGACGGCATGAAAAAAGGCGACCATGCCTGATGACGTCACATAGAAAGAACACATCTTTTTGCAGATCATCATAAGTTTTCGAAAAGAAGGAATAAGTTTGCCTCGCGTTTTAAATTTGAAAATTTAACTGTCTCGAGTGGATAAATATCGTATCACACTCGATGCAGAGGTAGAATCTATGTTTCTAATTCTTCGTGAATTTATCCCTTTCTGCACCCATTGTATAAAAAAAAATTAATCAACGTGTGGTTCGTTTGATCTCAGTTCATCATTGGTTAAAATCCGATTATGACGTCGAATTTTCTTACTTTCCTCTGAATTTCCTATTGTGACGGCATGAAAAAAGGCGACCATGCCTGATGACGTCACATAGAAAGAACACATCTTTTACAGATCATTCGAAAAGAAGGAATAAGTTTGCCTGCATATTGTTTGAAAATCATTAGAAACAGATTCACCATCAAATCTCGTGTAATACGATATTTATCCACTCAAGACAGTTAAATTTTCAAATTTAAAACGCGAGGCAAGCCTCGATCGTTTTAAATATTAAAATTTAACTGTCGAGAGTGGATAAATATCGTATTACACGAGATTTGGTGGTGGAATCTGTTTCTCTAATGATTTTCAAACAATATGCAGGCAAACTTATTCCTTCTTTTCGAATGATCTGCAAAAGATGTGTTCTTTCTATGTGACGTCATCAGGCATGGTCGCCTTGAATATCTACTAGGTATATTCAAAATTAAAAAGAAATGTTCCACACCATATACATTAAACCTTGGATAAAATAGCACCATTACGAAAATATTCCATATCAAGATCTTTAAACTTATTTTTCACTCTAAAATGTCAACATTTTAATCTTCTTCATGTGTTAATACCCCATATATACACTTTTTTTATTTCCTCTATCATTCATTTTTTTTTTATTTAATCTTGTCCAGTTTCTAAAAACATGGCATATCTAATCTTTTCACACCTTTGGTATGATCCTAGATCATAGGTAATCTCATTTTATACCATACAATATTTTGTAATGGAATGAGACGATATAAATCGGATTACATTAAAGTGTATAGAATGTACAAAAAAAAACCAGTAGTATAAATAGTTGTTTCAAGAACAAGTTATAGCATGAAAAATATTATGCAGAAAGTTTTTGTTGCCTTTTGATCAGTCTCATTTTCTGCAAAAAAAAAATCGTTGCAGAGGATTCTCGCTAAAAAAGCAATTCTCTCGAATCCACTTTAAAAGTCCGTATGTGGCCAGAAGACTGTTTATGACATCGTTACCCTAAATCCATGCATCGGATATTGGTTTATTTATAAGTTGGGATTGATTTTGAACTAGCTAACAGTGCTGCAAGTACTTAAAGATCAGCCCTTTATGTTTTATGTTAATTTTTTTGTTTGTGATAAGTGTCGACCTGACGAGACCATTTTTTCAACTGATTTTAATGGTGTGTTCTTATGTTGTGCTGTTACACCACTGTCGCAGGTGAGGAAATGGGGTGGAGGTTGAGCGCTCACAGACATGTTACTGTGAAAGTATTTTTATTCGTGGGTATCAAATTTCGTGGTTTCAGCAAAAGTTACATGTTCGTGGGTTCTTAAATTCGTGGATTTTCTGAAAAAACATCGAGAAACGAATTTGAAGAATTTGAAGACTTCAGAATCGATTATTCGTGATATTAATCATATGTTGCTTTATAATGATTTGTGGGGCATTGTTAAATAAGGTGTTCATTTTCACTCACTTGTTCGTCCTTCATTACTAACAAAATCATAATATTTTGAATATTATGACAGAAAAAGCAAGCCCAAAATGAAATCAGTATTTTTTTCGAGTGAGAATTATGAAAAAGGAACATTTCATTATCGCATATCATCACCGGAAATCTGACTTTCATCGATCAAAATTATTTCTCATGAGAATTAAAATGTTAACAGTCGTACATTTAAGATTTTTAAAGATTAAATGGGTAAAATCCGGTCTGAAGTTGTACAAAAAAAAATGTATACATTGTATTTAGTTCATAACTTACGTTGCTTTATATGACCGTATCCTTGTAATCAAACCTATATGGGGATCTTTCCATGTCTGGAATTGGACAACAGTTATTTTATTTCGTTGGACAGTCAAATTCGTGGATAAAGCCAACAACGAAAACCACGAAAATTGGTACCCCACGAATAAAAGTACTTTCACAGTAAATCCTGCCACATTCTTTTTGTGCGTGTCCTTTTGTCTTTAATGGATATATATAGTTGTTTAATTGGCAATCATACCACATCTCCTTTTTAAACGCTGAAACATTATATCTGGCCCAATAAAATGGTAAATGACTGATTAAAATGTATTCCCTGGATCTTGCAGTGGAGTACCCGTCATAGTTCTCATCTCTGGGTATCTGTACCAGGGGATGAAAAACTAAGATTGCACGGAGTTATATAGTATGTCCTTGACCTCATTTTCATGCTGTAGTTACAATTTAGAAGTTGATACTATACATGACTGTTCAACAAGTTAAATATAGAACTTAAAACACGCGTATTGGCAATTTGTTCTTGACATTTATCGTCCTTCATCCTTTTCATTACTTATATTTTGGCATTGCACAAGATCAAGATTTTCTCCGACTGGTATTAAATGACGCCTTCACATTAAATTCGTTGGAGGTGTACTCATATTGATATTAAAGACCTGGGGCGTGTTTTATTGGTCTCTTCCGTACATCTCCAGGTGAAGAGTCCAAAAAAATGAATCTGGACCTCTTCTGGAGATATTCTATAGAAGAAGCGATAAGACACAAATTCAATTTGCCGTCGAATACAGCAGATTATTTTTTATGTTGGATGACATAAATGAAGTTTATAGTGATTTATTTAGTTACGTCAGTTCATTTTGTAGACATGACTGTAAATCCTGTAATAGTATGCTCTGTTTTGGCATTTGGTGTAATTATCTAATAAGTGTAAAAATAAAGAAAATTGGTTTGAAGACATCTCTGTGTTCGTGACATTTTTCTTTATGCTTTCTTTATGAGTTAATTTAGCTAAACAAATATGGCTTAAAGCTCCGACTATTTGATTCTCAGGAATAATCTTAACCTGTATAATAATTTGTCAATATGTGCCTGGTATTTGATCTAAAAGGACATCTTGTATATAAATTTTAAAGTAACCAAACTGGATTATTTTTGTATATAAAAAATATCCGCAGAGTTCTCAAAATCTTTTTTCCCTGGTGGTCCTTGAAGAAAATCTGCAAGTCCTAACTATTGTTTCTACTGCAAAATACCAAAGTTGTGTCGGTCCTTGCAAAACTTTGGTGGTCAAAACCTTCGGACCACTACTTTTCGAGAACCTTAATTGTATATGTTTGCAGGGTATACAAGGTCATGCGTTTCTCAGAATGTGTATGACTAAATCCGTTGGTTGTGTACTGATTAATACTTTAGTCTCAGAGGACATGATTTATTTGTTAGTTTTAATTGGCTTTGAACAAGCTTTCAGTAACTGCAAATACTCTTATTTCGGTGCTTTGTGTCTATTGTCTTAATGTGAGTTTTTTTTTTTTTTTTTTTTGTGTACAGTGGAGATCACTTCTAACCTTTCATTAGAACTGTCAGAATAATCTGTCATAGAACTGTTCTAAACTGTCATAGAACAGTTCTAGGTAGAACTGTCAGGATCAGTTCTAGGGTAGAACTGTCTTAAACTGTTCTAGGTAGAACTGTCCAGATCAGTTCTAGTCGTAGAACTGTCAGCAGAATTGACTTAATCAGTTCTAACCGTAGAACTGTCAGCAGGAACTGTCTAAAACTGTTCTAGCTGTAGAACTGACCAAACCTGTCAGGATTGTAGAACAGTTCTAAATGACGTCACTGCAATTTTTTAATATATATTATATTCTTTTGACTTATTTATATTTAAGACAAAGAATCTTAAAACTGTTCTATGGATAGAACTGACTAAATCAATTTTAACCGTAGAACTGACCAAATCAGTTCTAATCGTAGAACTGTTCTAGCCGTAGAACTGTTCTAGTCGTAGAACTGTCTAAAACTGTTCTAGGTTAGAACTGTCAGGATCAGTTCTAGGTAGAACTATGGAACGCCATAGCTGTCTTATGTGTCTTTTTTATTATACGAAGGTGCTTTTCTATTATACGAAGATGTTTTTCTATTATACGAAAGTGCTTTTCTATTGTACGATGGTGGTTTTCTATTATACGAAGGAGGTTTTCTATTATACGATGGTGGTTTTCTATTATACGAAGGTGGTTTTCTATTATACGATGGTGGTTTTCTATTATACGAAGGTGGTTTTCTATTATACGATGGTGGTTTTCTATTATACGAAGGTGGTTTTCTATTATACGATGGTAGTTTTCTATTATACGAAGTTGGTTTTTTATTATGTGATGGTGGTTTTTGTGATTAACCGGAAGTGTGGCAAGAATATGGAAAAAATCTTAAATCAAGAAATCAATTAAGTCTTTAAAAGTTTTTATGGATTATTATGTTTGAAATAAAACAATCAATTAATCATAATTGATAAGTGAATTTATCAAAATATCGGAATTCCACCCGCTGACCCTGCATTGTTTTCGAAGATATATCCGGTTTGCACTAACGACAGGACGATTGCCCGGACTAGGACAGGATATATTGACCGGATGAGATATAAATAGTCTTTAACTTTTTGTTATATGATAGATTATTTCAATATTTAAAGACCTTAGAGATACATAACTTTATTTTATGAAAATCTAACAAAAAGTTGAAATGAACGACAAAAATATCAAAATATCATTTGTTTTACAACATTTTTAGATAAAACTAAGAAATCTGTTATGCGATATTAATCAATATATTATATATGAAAATGTAAACTTTATAGTAACAAAAAATGTTTTTTGACAAAAAAAGTTGACCCGACAGTTTTCAAAATCGCCGAAAAAACGTTTTTAATGTTTTGAACTGATCGACAAAAATTGTTACTATCTCGTTTGTTTAACAGTTAAAATTTCAAGAAAAAAAAAGAATCTGGGAGACAAATGAATAAATTATACAAAAAAATTAACTTTAAAGTAAAAAATTGTTTCTCTACAAGAAAAGTTGACCGGACGGATTTTACCTGCGCGAATTATGCGACGAATTATATTGGCATTATCGACAAAAAGTGTTCAAAATTTCTAAAATTTTCAAAACATCTTTTTTTAAATTGAGATACATTTGAAATAAACTTATAAATTGTATGAAAAAATAAGTCCTATCCGTTAAAATTTATATCTTTGATCCCAAAATGTTGACCTGATTGAGTTCACCTGCACAATTTAGAAGTACAGATATTAAATTGTAATTGTAATAAGTTTATTGCAAATCAGCATATAAAATAATGCTATAGCATCAACAACATATATAATATAGTAAGCGACATAATATAAATGAAAACAGAAAGCAAAATAATAACAAAGACACATATTAAACAAATAGTACCATATAATCTACTTTATCAATTGTGACCGTAGTTTCCAGTTTTCATTTAACAAACAACAAAGTTTTAATAACAAAGTTTGCATTTGCACCAATTTTGACAAAATCCAATCTTTCATTTGCGCCACAAGGTTATATTTCATTTGCGCCAAAAGTAAACCCTACATTTTATGCCTTTTTACAGGTAACGTATAACAAAGAAATTTGAAATATCCATTGCCACATCGTGAATAAGATGAGTTTCTTTAAGTATTCCTCCCTTGGTAACTAATTCAAAAAAGTTCATACTTATTGTTTAATATAAAACAGCGAGTAACTAAGGTTTTATATTATATAATAGTGTCCACATGTATGAGGTGTTAAGATGGTAAATTCTGGTTAAGTTTCCGTTAGTTTACTCAGAATTCGATTGTTTCATATTTTTCCTGTTAGTGTCTTTGATAGCCGACTATACGGTATTGGTTTTTGAAGGCTGTACGGTTGTCTGGTGGCTTTTGTCCACTTCTTATGAACTTTTGAGATAGTTATTTCATAGCCAATGGGCATACACCATCTCCTTAATGGCATGCCCTCCTTATTTGTAAATAAAGGAAATAAATCTGTTATTTTTATGACCACACATATAGGTTATCCAGTGTAAAAAAGTTCATCCGAGCCGTTGCTTACAAGCCTTCGTGCCAGAACAAACGTTTGGTTTTACTCCAGTGTATAGTCCATTTTTCAGTTTTTATGTTCTCGTTAATTTAGAACAGAACTGTGTTTACACATTATTAAGAAAAGTCTCTGATCAACAATGTATGAATGTATAATACTTTCATTACGGTTACGATGACTAATTTTGGTGGAATATATATATATATTTTATTATGCAATCAAAAACTATGTTTTAGAATTATTACTAAAAGTCTGTTTTGAATTAAACTATTTTTTATACTATTTACCTGTATTTTCCTGTATCATTGGCGCTAATGAAATGTTTTTTTTTTTTTGCGCAAATGAAATATAGTTTGTGGCGCAAATGAAAGATTTTTTTGGCGCAAATGAAATGCCAATTGGCGCAAAGGCAAAGCACCGCTTGAACATGTTTGAATAAGTGATAAACATTTTGACATATTAGACCAAGAACATTTAGTTAAATTATCTAATTTTGACACTTGTCGTAATCACCAATCAAGCCAAATAACATGTCATTTGAGTTTCCTCACAAGAGATCAAATACCTTTAATAATTGAATTAACTTATATAATCAGTTTTAACAATTCAGTTAATATTTTCATAAAATATCATTTTAACAATTATTCCTCATAAAGATTTATTAATTTCAAAATATTATTAGATATAAGAAATGTTTTACACTTATGTCGATCAGCTCATTATTGTTCGTGGCGAAATCCGTCCGGTCATTTTTGTTGTTGTTGAAAAACATTTTTTTTCTATAAAGTTTTAGTTTCATTAAAAAGTATTGTAAACAATAGCTATATTAACACTTTTTGTCGTTCATTTCAACTTTTTTTGCTTAAAAATATTTTTTAACTTTTTTTGTTAGATTTTCATTAAATATAGTTAGTATCTCTAAGGTCTTCAAATATTGAAACAATCTATCAAATAACAAACAAGTTCTGACTATTTATATCTCATCCGGTCAATATATCCTGTCCCAATCCGGGCAATCGTCCTGTCGTTAGTGCAACCCGGATATATCGCCGAAAACAATGCAGGGTCAGCGGGTGGAATTCCGATATTTTGATAAATTCACTTATCAATTATAATTAATTGATTGTTTTATTTCAAACACAATAGTCCATAAAAACTTTTAAAGACTTAATTGATTTCTTGATTAAAGATTTTTTCCATATTCTATTAGCAATTGATCCATCCCTGTTTTCAAATCATGTGACACGCCACACTTCCGGTTAATCACGGGAACCACCCGCATCACATAATAAAAAACCACCTTCGTATAATAGAAAACCACCATCGTATAATAAAAACCACCTTCGTATAATAGAAAACCACCATCGTATAATAGAAAACCACCATCGTATAATAGAAAACCACCATCGTATAATAGAAAACCACCATCGTATAATAGAAAACCACCATCGTATAATAGGAAACCACCCCCGTATAATAGATAACCACCATCGTATAATAGAAAACCACCTTCGTATAATAGAAAACCTCCTTCGTATAATAGAAAACCACCTTCGTATAATAGGAAACCACCTTCGTATAATAGATAACCACCATCGTATAATAGAAAACCACCATCGTATAATAGAAAACCACCTTCGTATAATAGAAAACCACCTTCGTATAATAAAAAAGCACCTTCGTATAATAGAAAAGCACCTTTTTATAATAGAAAAGCACCTTCGTATAATAAAAAAGACACATAAGACAGCTATGGCGTTCCATATAGAACTGTCTAAATCAGTTCTAGGTAGAACTGACCAAATCAGTTCTAGGTTAGAACTGTTCTAGCTAGAACTGTCTAAAAGGTGTCAGGATGACAGTTCTACATACTGTCCTAGAACAGTTCTCCTGACAGATTCTGACAGATTTGATGAGAGGTTAGAAGTGATCTCCACTGTATGTCTCGTACCGATCTTTTGATTTAATGCGCATCTGGTGCCGAAAAATTGGTACCGTTTATGTTATAAATCCAATTGCAACTAATGTTCAGTCTGTTCTTTTGGTGTACTGTTACACCAGTTTAGGGGAGCGTTTAACCTTGCCATATTCTTTATGTGCCTGTCCTAAGTCAAGAGCCTGTAGTTCAGTGGTTGTCGTTGGTTCATGTCTGTCGACTCATATTTGATTTTTTGTAAATTGTTAAGTTATATATAATTAGGCTGTTACTTTTTTCGTTTGAATTGTTTCACATTTTTCATGTCGGGACCTTTTAGAGCCGACTATACGGTATGGGGTTTTCTTATTGTTGAAGGCCACACTGTAGCCTATAATTGCTTACATCCACTTTATTTGAACTCTGGTGGATAGTTGCCTGATTGGCAATTATACCACATCTTCTTATCTTTATATTATATACCTGACTTTTATTATTTAAATTCGTGTTTTCCCTGAACATGCATGAAATATTTGTCACTGGACGTTTAAAAATAAGCAGCCAACAATCAGTCAATATACACTCGTGTTAAATAAGGTAAAACCATTTGAAATTTTTTTTGGGGATGGAGAATTTTGAATATAATTTGGTGGCCTGGTAAGAGCTGAAACTGAAATAGGCATGCTTAGCGATAGATTAAAAAGAATAATAAATCCGCAACAAAATTCTTCTTCTCCCCCCTTTCCCCAGAATATCAAATAGTCGTCCCCTTACTGTTATTGTCCGTGTAGTTCTAATATCTATCCAGCTTATCGTCCCTACAGGGATGTCCTACTAAGGCTTCCATACCATAAAAACGTTTATCACTCAGCTCACATTCTATTATATCTGCATTCATAAATTTATTTGTGTCATTTAGACTAAACGACGCCATGTTTGTTATGTTCCTCTGCCGTCTAAACTACCTATTTAAAAGTAAGAGGTAGAAGAGAAACAGAAGATCTTCCCAATGCAAAAAAAAAAAAAACAGAAATAGACTTCTTCTGGCTCACTACCGAAGAACAAAAAAACACGGTCATGGTCAATTTGGGCTTTAAACTGCGAGTACTTTTTCGTAATGCTGATATTTCATAGTAACTTCTACGTGAATAAGTACCGATTTTCTTTCAATTAAATGAATATTCAATGTTATGAAATATTACAGCTACATATCAAAAGTCATAAATTCTTTTGCGTTAATCAGATTATATTAACAAGAGATTAAGGAGTTGAATTGTTGTAATATTGTTCATTTCTGTGTAATGATAATATAAGTTCTCTCTGTCAATCCAATTACTTATGGTTATTTGTCGAAACTTGCATTTAGATAATAGAAAAAATATTTAGATTTTAGATTTTTGTTTATTATAAATTCCCAGATTATTTTCAACGTTAACCGTTTCTAAGGTTAAAAAGGTCACAGAAAATAAAATGGTTATATATATTTGGATATATAATTTTATATATCTTCCATAGGAATGGTTGAACTACTCCAACCCAAGGCATACATTTCTCTATCTTTTAGAATAACGCTTAATTGTATTACTTGTTCATTTTTCTCTATTCTGTGAACCTCATTTAGACCCTCATAGGTCTGAAACAGTGAATGTTATTTCCTTTCGATATTCTCTGTCTTTAAAATTTCAGGGACTTGGGGGAATATCGGGCATTATTCACGACTTCAGAAAGCCAATGGACTACCTTCGCAAACGAGGTAGGATCAAATGAAAGACTTTAAAACTAGTATTTGCTGCCTCTCCACTAAGCACGCGGAATTTAGGAGAGAGAAAACAAATAGGTTGCCTCCTAGTCAGAATAATGTACCCGATGAATAATGGGCCCTGAAAACTGTTCATTTGTGAGCATATAGTGAAACCGGTCCACCTTTTCGATCTTGAAAGAAGCAAAATTGATAGCAATCCTACAAATCAATGTTAAACATGCCTCTACGAAGAAAGCCAACTTAACTGAACCCCAAAAAAATTTCAATTCATCTTGCCTTTTTGAAAAATGTAATTTAAAATTATAATTTTATTTTCTAGACAAAGGACATTTGAGAAACTATAATTTTCTTTTCTAGACAATGGACATTTGAGCAGGAAACCCGAATCTCTGTGTCGTGTATGTGGCGACAAGGCTTCCGGTAAGCATTATGGCGTCTTGAGTTGTGATGGCTGTCGTGGTTTTTTCAAGAGAAGCATTCGACGAAATCTAGATTATGTTTGTAAAGAGAATGGCCAATGCATTGTAGATGTTGCCAGGAGAAACCAGTGTCAGGCTTGTCGCTTCAAAAAATGTCTAGAAGTTAAGATGAATAAGGATGGTAAGTAAAATAAATTACAAAAAAACAAAATTAAAAAGTAGTGATAAAAATATCGTATTAAGATGACTTGGAATTTGCTGAAAATGCATGCATTAACCTTTCACCATACCTTGAATTTTAGACATTTTAAATACATTTTCTATGCAGTAAAGATATCATCTGGCTGAAATTCATTTTAAGCCCATATGCAAAACAAATTTATAATACCCTTTTAACACATTCAGAGAGCAAATTACTGTCCAGTATCCAGAAAAAAACCAATGCTTTATATAATGTGTTATTCTCGGTGTTTAATATTAACATCGTTGCGCATTACCATTGCATTTGCGCACAGTTATTTAATACGTTTGCGCGCATAAATTTAATAGTCCAGGTAAACCCACGTATAATTCATTTATTTATATAAACATTATCTTAAAATGACAAAATATTTTATAAGTCATCAACGAGGGGATGGTATTTCGGTTTTATTATATACAAATAAAACGAACACAAAGCCATGAAAACATAAGGATTCTCATATAAAACCAAAAATGTCAAAAACAAACATATTATACATCAAGGATTGTACATGTACGTACGTGCTAATTTTTTGAACCCAATAGCTTATACATTCAATTACATCATGATATTTTCGTAAGCTATTTTCTCTTTCCAACTTCTTTTAACTGCAATTTTAAAGGAATTGTGTATCAGCAAACTAATATAAGCAGAAATGAGGAACTCCTTACTATAAGTAGATAAAAAATCAAAATAGCTAGTGTGCAGAAGAATTAAAAGAGGTGTTGCAAAACTCCCGCCATAAGATACAAGTTTGATTGAATTCTGTGTAGCCGTTTCCAGGAAGTTGCGGATTAACAAAGTGTGAGGCGGACTACAACACATTTGCAAAATTGTAGAAAAAGAAAGCAGAACAATATAGGACAGTGATTTTGAAATTAAATAGTTTCCTGAAAACTCTCCGAACGGTTTTATAATTTTTCAACTATAGATCTTAAATCTTAAAATTGGTGAGTTTGAACGAGACCAGTCCTAGAGCACACATTTTAAGACATGTCCTATAAAACCAATCTGACCATGCAACCAACAGGACCACCATAACCTTGACTTGATTAATTTGTCATTGTTTGCTTAACGTCCAGTGGCAAATATTTTATGCATATTCAGGATTAGAACAAAATAACAACACATTCAATAGGTAGTGTCTACAAAGTGGGGCGACCAAGAGGAAGGACA
This sequence comes from Mytilus coruscus, assembly GCA_017311375.1. NCBI lineage: Eukaryota > Metazoa > Mollusca > Bivalvia > Mytilida > Mytilidae > Mytilus > Mytilus coruscus. The sequence goes on along the minus strand of CM029596.1, from coordinate 118,511,427 downwards.
GTAATTTGAAATGACAATGGAAATGATATTGGATGTAGAATCAGAAATCCTGCAACGAGTTGTTGCAAGGGTTCTTTAAAGTGCGTAGAGCTTGATACTCGTGAGAATGACTGATGTTGTTTATATATAAGTGTTGTTGTCCTTTAAAAAATGGTGTTATTCACGGATCTTGTGTATCCTCAGTGTAATTTTAAATTAGAAAAATATCTTGAAGATTTTCAGCTTATCAACATATGATATGGACTATTTATCTACATATATTTAAGGCCTTTTGTTGACCTTTAATGTTTTTTTCTGATTTTGTGTTCATGGATTTCTGTCTAATTGACTTGTACTACACATCTTGTGTCATATAAAGACTTGGGATAGCGAAGTATGAAACATTGACAAAAGATACCTAATTTGTCTTCATTCAGCGGGATTGCATGGGCACCTTAAGTTAAAATATCTTGTAAATAGTACCATTGTATACGTCAATTAAAATTGAAGATTCTTTCTACATTTTCTGATGAGTGGTGTTTCAAATCTTACCAATCTCGGGAGACATGCGATCATATTTTTATTAAGTAAACATGTTTTGATCTGGTACTAGATCACATTACAAAAACGTTCAATAAACCAGGCACCTTCCCAATCTTGTCCTATTACAATGCAAACAGGTTGTGAGAAAATTGCAGGTGAACAGATTTCCAAACTATTCATTTAAGTAATTAGTTAAATAGTTCTTTAGATATTTAGTGCATTCGTGATCAAATGAAGAGTTTACTTTGCTCTTATAGTCGGAAACTCAAATGAACATTCAGTTCTTGTGGAGGTAACTGATCTAAAATCGAAGCGTTGAGCTTTTTGTGACATTACTGTAAACTAAAAGGGTCACCTTGATTGATATACAAATATAATTTAACACTGACCCGTACCAAAATTTTCCTTCTCTGATAAGAATTAAAACTATGTCACTTAAGACATGCATAGAAAATGGTTGTAAAAGAAAATGTGATTTCTCGCCTACCTGGATTTGTGAAATAAGTATGTAAGTATCTGAAAAGTTTATGACAGTGTCACATAATCTTATATCATACAAAACGCTTTATATCATATAAAAGCATAATATTAATGTATTAGATTCCTGTCTTAAAAACATACAATACTCTTGAACTTCATGAATATAGAATGCAAATTGTCAAATAAAAAAAAATCTTTCATAAAAAAAAAAATAAGTTACCATATTAAAATGGCACCGGGATAAACATGAGGGTCTGGATAGGGTTTACAGAATAGAGAATAATGGACAAAATGTGCAAAATAAAGGGCAAAAAATATAAAGAAAAGAGAAAAATAGACAAAATTAATAAAAAAATAACGAATATTGGGTGCTTAGATATAAAGAATAGAGAGTAATGGGCAAAATAAATAGAGAATAGAGAACCATGGTCTAATAAATTAAAGAATAAAGAAATAAAGGACCCCCATCAAGACCCTCGTACATATTAGTAATATGTTTGTTATAATTGGTAAACAAACTAATAAGAAATATCTATTCATAAAAGCAATATTTCCAGGACAATTAAAAAATCAGATACAATGACTCTTTTCACCAAATACTATTACAAAAGATGATCCTTTGTTTTACTGAACCGTCATAACTTTCAACTGTTGTTTTTCTCTCTTAAGATATTTTGTTGGTGAAAATGGCAAAATATACAGGACGAACGATATTCCACCGTTATTGTAACATTACGAATTACTTTGATTTACACCCCCCTTTTACAACCTGATACATGCTAGTGGTTTTTACTTTTCGTTTACCCTCCCCAACCTGATACATGCAAGTGGCTTCTATTTTTTTTTTTTTTTGGTCGTGTTTAATTGGAATTCCTGATCTAGATTACATGTTTTTCGATCAGATTGACAATGCATTTTTATTACAATAATTGAAAACCGGTACTTGTCCACTAATCCTCTTGATGATTTTAAATAACGATCATTTGTCGGACAAGATGACCCCTTCATCATGTATAACGGATTAACAACATATACAAAGATTGTCAATGATATTTTCAAGTAGCCTCTTTTGACAGAAAAAGCTTGCTAATTGGTGATCCGTCATGCTCTATGCAAACACTTGTAACGACAAAGCTGAAACCACACGTCTGTCATTATGTAAGTCGCGTGCCGGTTGAATATTGAAACAAGTTAAAACGTTTCTCGGACTTATGTACTTGAAAGTAATACACATCTACTTCAAAATTGATAAAATCAAATCTTCAAATTTAAATATTTTAATTTGTTTTCATCAACATTAGAATTTTGTTAGTTTTCACTTCGACTGATTGAGGTAAAGGTTTTGAATATCTATGGGAACAATAATTTACATTCTTGAAAGCACTGATGGACACAGAATGAATCAAATAAGATTTTTACGTGATTTCACGAGGTTTTAATTTGTATGTTTTGAAATATAGACCTTGGATAATATTCGCCCTCTCACGGTAAACATATTAAAATTGTTTTGAATCAAACTAGAAACCTACCGCGAACCACATACAAGGATCCTGACATATAACAGACGCCGTTAGTTTTCTCAATTGAATTGTTTAATATTTTTCATGTCGGGGCCTTTTATAGCCGACAGTATACGGTATGGGTTTTACTCATTGTTGAAGTCCGTACGGTTGCCTATAATTGCTTACATCCACTTCATTTGAACTTTGGTGGATAGTTGTCTCATTGGCAATCATACCTCATCTCCTTATTTTTATATCATTTATCGGCGGCGTTTAACAAATGAGTAACAAAATATACACTGAAGAACGAGCATTAAATAATACATAAAAAGGACACAAATTGTTCAACTAGTACAACAGACCACACCAACACACCACACCTCCGAAAAATGGACGCACAAACAAAGACACACCACAACGAACATCACATGGTCGTGACAGCCTAACTTGGTTCAGGAACAAAATAGGGCGGGGTTAGACCAGTTTAACAGGTGCACAAACCTCCCTATTAGATTCATTATCGGTTCAGATGAAGAACTTAGTCTGCTAATGTAATATATCATACCTACATTTTTTAACAAAGAGTAACATGTCATGAAAGATAATTCAGACAAAACGCTTGTATATTCTCATTGGAATGGTTCCACATTTTGTCGTCCTGGACCCTTTTATAGCTTATTATATGAGGTTTGATTATGGACGAACGGGTGTGCAATGACCTGATTGTTCACAATCATCCCTGTCATTTGGTCTTTGGTGAATTGTTGTCACATTGGCAACCAAACAACATCTCCTTATTTCTACATCAATTCTGTATACGCTGAGGGTCATTCATTTTTAAAAGAGAAGCACAAATATTTGTAATGACCTTATGTAAACTATCTTTTATTTTCGTTTTAGCTGTTCAGCACGAACGTTCTCCAAGATGTTTCCAGTATAAAAGGGAAAATATAGAGGAACACAGTCATAAAACTGGTTATCCATATGATTTCGATGAGTTCTTTGAAAGGTTTGTAACTGTTGAAATATTTTCTCCCAAAAATGTTTGAAATAATAGCGTTCAATACATCATTACGATGCAAGGAATTTTGACACATCAATCCCAATTCTTCTGTGAATGGTATATTTGTACTGATTTACACAGAGGAATTTAAAACGAGCATTTTATTGTTTAGAGTTATCTCCCGTATGATGTTGTCTCTAGGTAATGTATATAAAATTCATCGATATCAGCTTCATGGTTTGAAGGAAATATACATATTATAAAACTATCACACCATTTATACACAGTATACCATTAATTGAAATGTGAACTTGGTTTATAAGCTGGCGGGCGATTAATTTTAAGTATCATTTAACACATTCAATGCTTTGATAAAAGTAACAAGTCCTTGTTCAAGTTGATGTTAACATCACTCGCATACAAAAATGTTAACCGTTTTTCTTTCTCTAATTTAATGAGTGGCTCCCCGAATTTCGTGTTTTCAGACTGTCCATTCTTTTGACAAATGGTTAATTAAGTAACGTTATATGCTTGTGCAAATACTGCCCAATTAATTGCCAAAACTGCACCTCAATAAACACTAAGTTACATCATTTTTATCGCTTATATACTTTATTGTTTGTCAATATGTTGACTTATTAATTTGATTTCTTTATAATCGTCATTTGAAAAGGCCATTTGTCAGACCTGCTTCTTATATAATTTACACGTATCAGGTGATTAGGCAAACAAATAAAATCTACAAACAGTTACATAATTTTACCGATCGAAATTTGGTTAAATATTCTATCCATTTTAAACAAGAGCATAGCATATCAAATAATAACTCAGAACTAATGAGACATATTTGATTGAATGTGGCAGCTGTATCTGTCTCCAAGCAGTTTTGTTTCTAATTTGTCACCCCTACTATTCATTCGTAACGTTATAACATGTAGGTTTTATCCATCTTTTTTTTAATGAGCTCAACTTAAGAATACACGAAGATGGGGGTGGGGGTATTTCGATCCTTTCTATAAAAAGCAATATTGTACGCACTGAAATTCGGACCGGACCGGACTGTGTGTTTGCATGACTGTTGCTTTATAGCCTTTTGAAAGGGGGGGGGGGGGTCCTTACGTTTTTGTAGACCATTCGATAGTTTGTCATTCTATTGATTATTAATTTTATATGAAAATTAATGTCAATATTTTTCAGCCGTCAATATCACCATTATCCACCATTTAATGTTAACTTGAGGGTGCCAGAGTTTCCAACGTACAGACCAAGCCCTGTTTATCCTCCCGCATTTGCCCTTCAGTATCAGCACGACCAACGTAGACACCATGCTCTGCAGTCGCACTTTTCCTCTTGCAACGTTAACATCGATGTACGTACAAAATACAGCCACTTTAACAGCGATGGTAGCAGCAATGCCTCCACAAACAGTTCTCCGACGCAGCCAACATTAGTTAACACTAGCAGATGTTCAACACCATCAGATAACGCAAATGATAAAATTGACAGGTCTGACAATAAAAGTGAAAGAATGACTCCATCTCCGGAACCGGCTTCTACTTCCTCATCAGAAAATGGTTAGTAAACACACTATGGATATTGTATACTAAATACTGAAGTTCATTACTTGGTCTTAGTCTCGTGATATAAAACAAGATAATAAAGACCTTTAGTAGCTGTAAAATACATACATGTGCTTTTGAAAATACTTTGCTACTAGAATTATTTTGTTAAAAAAGACATTCATTAAACAAAAAGGATCATCATATATCATTATATAGAGCTCAGTAAACAGTGACAGATTATCGAAAATGATGAGGAGCAAGTTCTCTGGAATAAAGGGGTTTAAAACATGCCATCATTTCTCAGATATCTTGACCTATTTTGATTAACCTTTACAGAATGTACCTCATTGTTTTTCCAAAAATATTAGGTTTTAACAACGGTATTAATTAGTAGACTATATGTAAATAAATTTCTCAATACTTTTAGGATCCCCAGCATCTGAAAAAAGTGACAGTCCAAACGTCACATCATCTACAAGTCCTAAAAGTTCATCTGATGAGTCACCAAAACTAACACCAAGGGTTCTTCCGTTCTCTCCACCGTCATCTGCCTATCAGCAATCAATTCACCAGCCAGTCCCAAAATATACACAGGTTGCAGTGACTTCAGACAATGCTCTATTGGCCAATGATAATATATACGAAACAGCTGCTAGACTTCTTTTCATGTGTGTGAAATGGGCCAGAAGTATCCCATCATTCCTACAGCTTCCATTTAGGGATCAAGCTATTCTTCTCGAGGAATCTTGGTGCGAATTATTTATTTTAAGTGCAGCACAATGGTCTCTGCCAATTGACATTGGTAAGTAAAATTGCATTTGTTTCAGTCGATAAAAGTATAATTGATGATATAAGTAGTAAATTCTACTAGACAAAACAATTCCAGAAATACTTTTTGACCTTGATTATGGCGAGCTTTCCTGTATTGGAAAGGGGTCTATATATTGCAATTATATTGTCTGTCCGTCTGTTCGTCAATCAAATATTTTCGTCACACTTTTCTCAGAAACTATTGAACAGAGTAACTTCATATTTTGTCTGCAGCTTGGGAGTGATTACTTCTCGGATCTATCAGATACCTACTTCCTGTTTGCCGATATTTTGAATTACGAGTATTGGAATGCTTATCACAATATCACGTGCGTTCTTGTTGTCCTCCGCTTGCCGCGCCGAGGGTGGTACAGTAATGGTCTCCGTTCGTCCGTCCGAAAAACATTAATACTCAAGAGACAGTTAGATTTAAGCTTTCATACTTGGTAGAATTATTCATCGTCATATTCTCTTGACCTGCTATATTGTCTGATCTGACAATTTTTACAGGAGTTATGGAACTGTGACAATGTTTTAGTATTGTAACAATGACACCTTGTGGCCTCCTCTGAGTCCGTTCTACAGAAAGCTGTCATACTTGGTAGGATTGTTTGTTATCATCATGACACGTGTAGTTGACCATATTATACCGTCATTTTAATTGACCGTATTGTAAAGAAATTTGAGTTATGGGAATTCGACATTTGATGGCATATTGTATCAACATTTGATAACCTTACACAAGGGTACCCATGATTCAAGGTTACATTTTCACGCTGGTAATTTATTTAAAGTCGTATGAAACGAGTTTCTTGAAAATAGAATGTTAAGAAAATTATTGATACAATACATATAAATAAGAAGATGTGGAATGAGTGCCAATGAGACAACTCTCCATCTAAGTCACAGTGTGTATCAGTAAACAATTATAGGTCAAAGTACGGCCTTCAACACGGAGCCTTGGCTCACACCGAACAGCACGCTATAAAGGGCCCCAAAATGACTAGTGTAAAGCAATTCAAACAGGAAAACTAACGGTCTAATCTATATAAAAAACGAGAAACACTTATGAACCACACCGACAAACGATAACCACTGAACAACAGGCTCCTGACTTAAGACAGGTGTATATAAACTAAACTAAGTCCTCTCTGCACGAATTTTTTAAATTTAATACAAAACCATGACGTATAATGGACAGGAGTTATGGAACTGTGAAAAGTGTGACGAAAATATTTGTTTGACGAACAGACGGACAGACAACATAATTGCAATATATCATTCAGTGAAAAATGTGCCTGCTGATTAACTTTCGGGTGTTATTGCCGAGGTTTACCAATCCTTACCTTAATAAAAGAGAGGCAAAAGATGCCCAAGGGACATTCAAACTCATAAGTCGAAAATAAACTGACAACGACATGGGTTAGATTTTATTTTTTTTTTTTTGGTGTTTTAACGCCACTGTTAAGCACTGCTTTTGGTCTATTTCGTGGCGGCCAGTTTTTATTGGTGGAGGAAGCCGGATTGCCCGGAGAAAAACCACCGACCTTCGATAGGAAAACTGACAATCCTAGTCAATTAAGATTGGAGTCGAGTGTACCCGTACGAGCGGGATTCGAACTCACAACCTTAGTGTTAACTGGCTAGTGATTACAGTAGTAACAACTTAGACCACTCGGCCACCGAGGCCCCGACATGGGTTAGAAAAGAAAAAGACAGACAAACAACAGTACACGGAACACAACATAGAAAACTAAAGACTGAGCAACACGAACCCTACCAAAAATTCGGGCGATCTCAGGTGCTCCGGAAGGGTAAGCAGATCCTGCTCCACATGTAGCACCCGTCGTGTTGCTCATGTAAGTACAAACCTGGTGATAAGCCTAGTTCTGCACGTCACATTCGGAGAAAATGGGACGGGATTGTAGTTACAATTGGAACATATCCGTCGTCATCTGTGAGGGATGATTTCAACTTCACCTCTTGGAAGTCCGAACTCTTGGTTTAAAAACCTCCTTGTGAGCAACAACCCTTTATCAAGGAAATCATGATAGGAAATACATGCCCTGGAATATCGTATCAACTGGGAGATAAATAATCAACGCAGAATCATGTAAGGACGTGAAATATAAGTGAGATAATAGAGCGATGTTTAGTATTTTTATATTTTCGATGCTTTTCCATTTGTTATAACGTAACGTTACAGTTGTTAATTGATTTGGTGTATTAAAATGTGAAGTATTAAATTAAATTACTATCTATGTTACCTTTTCTCTCATCACGGGTTGTCCTCGCACTTGCGCTGTGCGGTTGCCGAAGTACTAACAAGAGGTCTCATGGTTAAATAAGGTTATTGCATACGGAAAAGCTATCGGCGAATTAGAGTTCGGGAATACAATAATTCAATAGAAGTACATATCTGAAGATTTTGATAAATATAAAGGATTTTCTTTGAAAAGAAATTCCAGTTACAAGTGTTTTGTGTAAAACTTAGCCATTCAAGTATATAAAACATATTCAACTTTTTTTTTAATTTGAAGTATCATTTGACTTTTATTTGTTTCTTGTCTATTTTTTTTTGTACTACCTACATGGAATCAGGTCAACTTCGAACAATTATCATGACGTTTTATACGTTGACCACATCTTATAAGTTGTTGAAATCCTGACCTGTGGATAACTTAAGCCATCAAAATTGGTAAAAGGATTAATAGCACACACTTGAACGCACTGCTCATTTATCGATGTTCCCTGTGCCTGTATCACTCGGCTTAACTCTTCATCAATTTACATATCACGGCTTTATGAGGTCAAATATACTTGACCAATACTTAATAACTTTGACCTTTACTTTTAATCGTTGTCAGTATTTTGATCGGAATGGATAAGTTTGTCCTAAACTTATCAAGTTCTCTCCCGGTTGCTGGTAAAACAAAACTTTTTCACAAAAAACACGCAAATACAATCCGATAAATCGATTATCATGGTATTGATATTAATCAACAATAAGCTCCATATTGTGACGCAAAGCTGATAAGAAATTGCAATTCCACCGTCAAGAGAGTAATGTTATATTTATGCAAATAATTTTGTAGGGACACTTATGACAAACAATGGATATTCATTGGACGCAAATACTGGAGATAGGAGTTTCCTTATAGCAGCACAGCTGAGATTAGTCCAGGATATTATATCGAGACTAAACGCAAATCGTGTGGACACGACAGAATACGCATGCTTAAAAGCATTGGTTTTGTTCAAACCTGGTATGTACACAAATTCAGTACACAAATTCTCTAGAATTTGAAGTTCACTCGTAATCTAAATGGAAAATATTTCTGTTAGGCACTTAATTTTTGTTTCGTTTGTAGCACAAAATCCGCAAAAATCGATATCACTGCAACAAGTATTGTTTAGTTTGAACATATTATTTGTTTTTGTGTCTCACACAAAGATGTGCAAAAGGGGGTCTTGCTGCTGACACGTCAATTTTCTAGTTCTTAATGCATGTTAATGCATGTTAACTGTCCCACTAGTGAAGCAGGAATTGCATACCTTTCTAGAGTACCTTTGTTCTACTCTGGTTTTTGGTGGAATTCATGTTGCTCAGTTTTTAATTTTGTGTAGTTTTAGTGCAGTGTTTTTTCCGCCGTTTTTGTCTCGCCATTTTTTGTCTCGCCTTAACGGAGTCAAAAAGTGAGACTTAGGCGTGCTGTTTCCGTACAAAATTTATTAAAGTTTGTAATTAGGTCAGTTTAAGGAGAATCACTATTGGTAAATCAGTGATAGTAATGGGGTGCAGTTGTATTAGAATTGTCACATCTTATTTCCAAGGAGATTATTCGGATCCGCCCCCTCACTCAGTCTTTTGACTTTGACACCTTTTGCATAGTTTTAATGTAAAAGATTAAGTTTAGGTCAGTTTAAGGAGAACTGTTTATAAATCAATGATATTTGGTATGCAGTTGTATAAGCATTGGCACATCTCATTTCTATTAAGATAAGTTGACACTGCCCACTCAGGCATGGTCTATTGACTTGATTTTTTGCATAGTTTACATGTTAATGTTTGTAATTAGGTCAACTTGATGTGAACCACTTATAAGTCAATGGTATTTGGTATGCATTTCCATTAAGATTAATTAGCTATGCAATTTCTTTATAGTTGGCATGTTACTGTTTGTGATTATGTCGGTTAAATGTGAACCACACATGATAAGTGGATGATATTTGGTATGCAGTTGAATTAACATTGACAACTTTTTTCTGCGGGAATTATATGGCCTTGTACTTCAGTCATGGTTTAGTTATATATTTATCATGAATATTGCTATTTTAATTTCAACATTTACATTTAGATATAAAATTACATACAAGCGAGACATATCTCTGTGTCAACAGTTTATTCTTTTTAGACACTGTTGTCTATTTTTCTCCGACTTATTTATTTTAATCGTCGTTTTGGTATCTTATCATACCTTCAAACTTTGATATCCACTACGCATGAATATAGAATTATTACCGAAAAGATGAAAGATAATATGTGTTCATTTCAGAAGCTCGTGGTATACGGGATTATTTTCAAATAGAACTACTACAAGACCAAGCGCAGTTGATGTTGAATGACTACATTTTGACGAACCAATCCTCTAACAAGTTTAGATTTGGAAAGCTGTTGTTACTGCTTCCGGTGCTACGAACTCTGAGTCCACGTGCCGTCGAAGATGTATTTTTCCGTCGAACAATTGGAAGTATTCCGATTGAAAGACTGTTATGTGACATGTTTAAGTCAAGTTAAAAATGAACTTTACTTTACTTTGTTGATTTTGAACGTTCATGTTGTGTTTAGTGCGTGTGTTGTCATTATTTATTTTTTGTCAGATCATGAAATATGTCTGCGTTAAAAACGGTCATTAAATTTGCCAAAAAAGAGTTCTTTTTTATTTTATTATTACAGCCTTAATTATTTACTATATTGTAACCTTAAAAATCCCGCACAGACTGCTCAGTTAAATCCATGAAAGTAGTCTAGCAATAATACTTCAATGTAAATCAACCCGATTTGACATCAAAATTCCAGGGCTGTCTTTAAGTGACACATAAGCGCAAGAAATAGCACAAGGTAATGTCCACCCCTATATCATGCTCTTTTTCAGAATTTTCTATCACTTGTGTCATGAACTCAATTTAATCTGAAATTTTGCCTAATTCACTTAGGATTCTTCAAAAATTGTTAGAATTTATATACCATGATTGTATTTTCGTACATAAGTTTTATATAAGCTTTAATCTCTTTTTAACCATTGTAGATCATACATTCGTATTAATTCTGACTATTTGTTCCATGGATTTTGGTTTAAAAGAATAAAGAATATTCGATGACCCTGCTGCTAAAACAAATGCCTGACATTACTAAAATAAGAATTTCAACCTTCATAAACATGTTCTATTTGGAAAGGGATTTGAAAAGTTATTACAATAGAGACGTCCTCTCCCTATATAAATATAAACACAAAACATTTAATTTGAAAAGTTATTACAATACATTGTTGGGTTGATGAGACGTCCATGTATCACCATATACAAATATAAACACTTATATAAAACATTTAATTATGAAGAAAACATGTATGTTCTGAATCTTTGTGTTTCCTGAATTTATGAACTACAAAAACAAACCAACAGAATCTGAATTGTCAAATATTGTAATCCTGGTATCTATGATGAGTGTATTGATTTAACACATTTTTTCTGATCTTAAAAAAGAATATATCTCATTCTTCATTGCGGAAAAGGTACTCGAAAAAATAGTGATTACAATCACCAACGGGATGGGTACAGCTATATGCGGGCATGCGGGCTTATGTTTGATGTTAACCCTGTGCAGATCTGCCTTCCGTTACAGTTCTCAAATGTTCTTGTTTGCAGAATATTAAAGCTTAAGTTATCAATGCTTACTTTACTAAGGACAAAGTCGGTGGATCAAGTTTAAGAATCTTAAATGGCTTTTCAATATCTGACCCGTTTCAATCCGAGACACCAATGCATTCCCGAAAGCTCTACTCGAGGGCTTATATTGGTTGAAGTTGATACGGTGTATGAAATCGGAAAAGCTAAATCATATACAGTTTTATAATATATACGTAAAACAGATAATGATATCATCACGGATGGCTAATACAGAACAATTGCCATTGATTGTATTACACATAAAAGTTACTTGCATTTCCTACTTCGTTATAATAAAGGTATGCATTTTCTATTGCAAATCATGTTAACATAAGCCTTTTATCATGTCCTAGAAATGATTATTAATTCTTAGTGTAAAAAGCCACTGTCTGAGACGAAAATCAAAAGTTTTACTGTATTGGAAAATGGAAAAGAATATGAAACAGAATAACTAACCTTCCAATTCAAAATTGAATTAACTGACAAAAACATTGTATTTATGCCAATAATAAAGTCATCTAGTTAACAGAAGATTACCAACGCGTCAAATCTTTTCCCTTTTAACGTTTTTTTTTTTTTTTAATAAAGCATTATTATCCACGCTACATAAACTTGTATTTACACTGATCACATGATGCATATTATAAAAACCATACCAGGTAACACGTGTTCTACTTATATTGGCAATGATGTCAAAAACTTTACTTACTAGTTCTGACGCAGTCAGTAATAATTTCGGTTTGTGACCCATTTATATATAAAGGACGCTTCACTATGGTAACGGCATGCATGATGTCACAAATCTTTTCTCCGATTGGACAAAATAATGGAATTGAACAAAAACCAACAAAAAAAGATATATGCTACAATAAAAGGAAAACATTACGGACATAAAAAAAAACTTAAACATGAAATTATCCAGATAAATAAAAATAAATTTGTCAAATTATTCTAAGGTAATGTAGGTTACTCACATATTATTGCAAACCAAAGACATTTAAGGAAGGTGGACTACCTTTTATTGTATTTTTTAAAGTCCTCTGATGAGATTAACTTAAAGTGAGGTTTGAGATCTTAAAAAGAACTAGTAAAACCACGTCATATATTTATGAGATTGTCATATATTGTATAGAAACCTCGTCGTGTGAATCTTGTAATGATGTATTTCCCATTTGGTAATAGTGGTAAAAATCTAAATTAAAGTTTAAAAGCTCAATATCATAAATATATGACTGAGACATAAAAAGTTATATAGGAATCGAATATATGTACACGGAGAGTAACTCTTTGTTCGAATGTTTTTTAATAGACAAGCAACTTTGAATAAATAAAGCATCCCCTTTTTCGCAGATAAAACATTTCACTACAAACAATGTAGTTTTAGAAATTTATCCCTATATTTCCATTGGAGATAGACAATGGGTTTTTTAACTTTGTAGTATCTCCAGTTCTGTACTGATGGATTTGAATTGCTCATAGATTGAGTTCAAACCATGCAAATAAAATTGAGAATGGAAATGGGGAATATGTCAAAGAGACAACAACCCGACCAAAGAGCAGACAACAGCCAAAGGCCACCAATGGGTCTTCAATGCAGCGAGAAAATCCCGCACCCGGAGGTGGTCCTCAGCTGGCCCCTAACTAAAATTGTGTGCTAGTTCAGTGAAAATGGACGTCACACTAAACTCCAAAACATATAAATGAACTAAAATTAAAAAACATGCTAGACTAACAAAGGCCAGAGGCTCCTGACTTGGGACAGGCGCTAAAATGCGGCGGGGTTAAATTTAAACCATTTAACCATAGTACTACTAAGATGATTTTGATAACAATTATTCAACAGCAAAAATACATGAGAAATAGTGGATATAAAACACTATAAAAATATTTTTCTCTAGACTATCTAGATAAATAAGCCATTTTAATCCAATTAGAGTGTGGAGATAGAACAGTGTAGTTCTGACAAAAACTCGTAGAGTGTAGAAATCTCGTATCATAGTTGTATAGAGAGATATACCATTGCACTTGGATCTCAAATATAAAGCTATTTCCATTTTTATCAAAAGTGGAAATATCACACTAAGATTCACACGACGAAATTTACTGTCCTGTCTAATATATTGAAGAATATGTTCGCTTTCTAAATTAGACCGTTGGTTTTCTGGTTTGAATTAGTTTACATTTTGTCATGTCGGGGGTGTTGATAGTTTCTGGACTCAGGTGGATCATTGTCTTATTGGCACATACCACATGTCCTTATTTTTATATTAATCTGACTAACATTGTACAGAAGGTGCTATCAGCTTAAATGTGATGTCAGAAGCAAATTGTTCGATTGATTTTTTTTGGCAAACTTTGAAACTAAATGAATCCGTTATACAAATCCTGACATAATATCAACATATTCTTTGTTATCATTTCTTTTATGAAGAACAACTAATTCATTATACCACTAAGATGTTGCTTTTAGAAAAAAAGTTTCGAGATTGGGCATCATGAGATTGTTCATTAAGGTTCTTTAATTTTCGTTGTTAAATGCGCTGAACTAGTGGATACATTTTTAATTTACTAGCATCCATGTTGATTGGATAAGTGTGCTATATAATATATTGGAATTCCATATGAATCTCATATAAGTGAGCGGTTAAGCTAGCTAAGGACATGCCTATACCAAGTCAGGAATATGACAGTTGTTTTCCATTCGTTTGATGTGTTTGAGCTTTTCGTTTTGACTTTTCCTTGGTATTTTTGTTATTTGACTTTTTTTCTATTGGCACCTGGAAATTATTGGATGATTAAACTGTTGGGTTAATTTGTTTGGAAATTCCGTCTTTCAAATCTTCAGCTTTTTAAAAGAATTTTTTTAGAAGTAAAAAGGACGTTTCTCAGTAAAAAAATTGATATAACCAGCCTGCTCATCTCCGTTATGTTTTTTTTATCGATAAGTACTACTAAGATCACACATTTTCTCTTTTAATGATTTTTTAATAAAGCATTATTATCCACGCTACACAAAACTACATAACTGAGGTATTATACTATAAAAAAAAATACCAAGTACCACGTGTTCTACTTTTATTTGAAATGTTACATTTTGTAATTATGTCAAATACTTTACTTACTACTTCAACACTTAGAAAACAGAAAACGCCGGCATTTAATTATATTTGATATATATTTTATAAGTGTAGGTTACTCGAATATACTTGTAAACCAGAGATATTTAAGAAGATATTTATTAGGAAGGTGGACAATACCAAGTCAAAATTTATAAATGTATTTTTAAAGTCCTCTGTTCAAGATTGAAATTGGAGGATTGAGATCTTAAAAATCTAGTATAACCACGTCATATAAATATGTGGTTTTGAAATATTGTAGAGACACCTGTCTAATATGGAGGACAATGTTCGCTTCTAAATTAGATCGTTGGTCATCTGGTTGAATTGTTTAACATTTTGTTATGTGGGGGCTTTTGATAGTTTTTGGACTCTGGTGGACCGTTGTCTCATTGGCTATCATACCACGAGTCCTTTTTTTCATATCAATATGACTAACATTGTAAAGAAGGTGCTATCAGATTAAATGTGATGTCAGTAAGAAGCAAATGTTTCATTTTTTTTTTTTTTGGAAAACGTTGGAACTTAATGACTCCGTTATACAATGTTGATAATACATGAATAGACTGATTCTTTATAATCATAATTACTGTCTTTTGCTTCAACCTCGTACTTCATATGACCTTTTTAACTTTTTTTATTCGTGCTTCACTGAATAGAATTTGGTAAAAAAGGAAGTTTTTCTGTGAACAGTTTGATATAACCAGATATAACCAGTCTGCTCTTCCGCGTAATGCTTTTGTTTAATCGATAAGTACTACTAAAAATTTGGAAAAACTGGTATCCAAATTTTTTTTCGAAAAAAGGATATCAGAAAAGGGCTATACTTAAGTATTTCCTACTTGATTTCAATACATATATAAAAAGAATGACGAAAACAATTCAGATTTTCTTTACAAATGTTGATATGAATAGAATCGTTAGTATTTGTCCTGCAATAGGAAATAACTGATAGTATAGAGTCTAAAAAATCTTTAAACAACAATCCCACTTGCTGGAAATATCCCTTCAAATGATCATACTCGGAACTGTTTGTCAAGTCCTGCAAGTGAAAGTGTGAATTATATCTGGTTTTTGTGGCACAATAAACCTTTCAAGTAAGCAAAAAGATAACGAAATGTACATTATTTATTGAGAAAGGGATGTTCAAGCACCTTTTTTTCAATTCAAGTGCACGGGTTCAACGGACAAGTTTCCCCTTAAAATATTTATACTTATGCAACAAGACCTAAACGACCCTTAACAATGATTTTTTAATAAGAAGTCTTTAAGAACATTGAATGTTTAACATATTCTCAAGATCAGATAAACATCCCCATGGCTAGAAGTTGTTGTGTGGGGTGATATAGGGAGGTTTGGCTAGCTATAAAACCAGGTTTAATCCACCATTTTCTTCGGAAAATGCCTATACCATGACAGTTGTTTTCCACTCGTTCCGTTGGTTGATAACTTTTGATTTTTTCAGTTTTTATGGAATTCCCATTTTTAAATTTACCTTGGAGTTCGATATTTTTGTTATCCTCTATATATATATATTTGTGCATACTACATAGACCATGTTACTATACAAAGGCATGAATTTCGTCAGTGATAATCTTTATTTATATCTTAGTACTGTCGTCCTTTAACGAATATAGTTTTGATGATAGATATTTTGTTGCCTCTTAAATTTATTAATTCGTTTAGACTTGAAACAATGTAAAGCTGGCTTATGGTGTAGGCACTGGTCTGCTGTTGCATACCGTAATTACTATGTTAACCTCTTTATGTCTTTTGTTTTACGTTGCTGCTGCACTGAAATATATATCAACAATTCACTTCTATTTATATAAATATCTGATGGGAGAAGTATAGATAACTTCATTAGATTGGAGACGAACAATCGCATTATGAAAGATAGACTTTGTAGAAGTTTCAGTGAAATCTATTTAAGTTAAGGATTACTTGTGGATACAAGATGCACAACATTTCTTCATTTAGCAATGCCAATAGTTTGCTAAGACAGCACACATACTAATCAGATTATATTATTAAACGGACACAACGATCATAGTGTGCACATCTTCCCTTCTTGTTCTTTGTAGGTGAGTGTTGTAAACAGAGAATATTAAAATAGAGCAAGACGCCGGAAATAATTATAAAAATCTTTTCTTTAATACACCCAATAATGCAATAATGTAAATCAGTAAAATACAAAACATCAACAACATTTGGATAACAATAAACAGAAAATGAGCACAAATACCGGTATACAGTCCCCATTCGTCAATTACAACGCAGTTTAATGTTACTTTTCAACATTGTATGTGTGAGCTTCAATTCAATAAAGAACCAGTTTTTTTCTTCATCTTTTGATTAAAATCGTTCATATTTGGTAATATGTCCACTTTGAAAAATAAAGTTATATAGTCCACAACCTTTAACAAGGAAAGAAGACCTGCTAGTTGCAATTGTATTGCCACCACGAGTGATTATTTTCACTGCCGACTGGGTTTTTATCAGCCTATTGTATATCGTGTTTTTTTATATAGCTTAACTGCAAAATATACAATGTTTAATGACAAATGATACAACTGTTTGTCAATTAACTAAACAAACTTTCACAAACCAACAGATTTTTTTTTCTATGGCCAGAGTAGCTCTCCGAATAAGAATATGAAAAATTATGGGCAAAGCAATTACTTTTAAATTTTGATTCGTTTTCTATTAAAGTCTCTCGCAATCTGAAACTTCCATGATTTGGACTTTGACCATCATCATCATACTTCTAAGGAGTTGTCGAAAATGTAGATCGTAGGTTTCTGCGTTCTGGTATGCCACACCAAAACCTGTATAAAAGATCATATGGTTAAACAAATATTTGCAAAAAATCGTTACATTGGTAGGAAAATATAGATTTTTCACGAGAAGCATGGAAATATCACCTAACATATAAAATATGCATATAAAAATCGCAACAACGTTTTGGCTTTTTTCATTTTTTAAAATGCTGTTTACTTTTGTAACTCAATTTAGAATATAACAACAACAAAAAAGCAGACGCGTACCACTTTTTTTGAAAGCACATGCCTGCGAAACACAATAAAATTGCAATGTCAACACTCTCTAGCGATGTCCGTTAAAACAAAATCAAATACTAACATGTACATGTTTAACACAGCAGGTTTGTATGTCCCAGAGAATATTTACATGAATTTCTTAAGAGTTAAAAACAAATGTCTTTTGCCACAGTAAATTCAGTTTGCAATGTGTCAAAATATACCGTTCCGAATACAAAAGACCAGAAAAAATTGTGAAAAAAAACAGAAATCCGGAATGAATGGTGAACCCAGATGCCACTGGTAAAACACATCGTGTCACGTGGCTAAACATCGAGTTAGTAATCGAGTTTGAGGTCAAGTTCAAATTAAAATCGAGAAAGAGTTCGAGTTCACAATTCCGTGTATGAGTTAAATTGAAGACTTTGAATTCGAATTATTTAATTGGAGTTCGTATTATGATAATTTTCATCCGCGTATCTAGGACTTTCAAAAACGGATGTATCTGTCGGCAGTACTTGTAGGCCATTTATTACAAGCTTACTAATTTTTATTAAGTACTTTATATAATTTTAACCTCAAACACAATACAAGTGTCTATAACGGCATTGAAAGATTGATTCGAACCAAAAGTTTCTTTTTTAGATTAAAGATATTTTATCTCCGAATGTGATGCTAAAATACCTTGCTACAATTATCAGCAAGCGGTTCAATTTCTTCTACTGTACAGCATCTTTCTAAAAGTTTTGTCTCCAGCATCCCTGCATCTGCATCCGTACTAAATCTCATTGGGTTGTATGTCCATAACACTTTTGCATTCAAAGCAAATCCAGCCATGTCAATTGGAAATTTTCTTTTTTCAGAATTCCAGGCTAAAAATTTTATTACCTGAAAAGAGATAATTTACAGTGTTATACGTTTTTTCCTTATGTCAATTTTTTCAGAATATATCAAATAAAACATTTCGCCACACCTTTCAGAATTTGATTCTTGATTCCCTAATTCTAGAAATTCTCGTTAAACATCAAATATTGTATAGTTTTTTTAGCTAGAAAGGACCCTCTTGCATCAAATATATTTAGCTAGTAAATAAGAGTGGACCAAATAGTTTCGTGTAATAACACTTGCAACGAATTTAGTATTGATTTTCTTTAAAACTTTGACGTTATCGATCTCAATATACTAGTAAATTCTTTTTACATTTTTGTATTAAAACCGACCAACGTGATTTACCTTCATTTGGAACAAAGGAAATGTTTTCTAAAATATATATATTCAATAATACCTAACGAGATAAAATGTTTATAGTGTTCTTTCTGGAGTTTGTAATAACAGTGTGTGAAGGAAATCTTCATGATAAAGATAAACGGTATCGGACAATCTCACTTTTTTTACGGTGACTTGATGCGACTATTTCACGTTTCCGCCTCTTATATTCCGTAAAAGAGAAAACACAAAACCACAAAATGAAAACCATTCCGCGTTTCCAGTTTGGTGGATTTACATTTCAGCAGGCTGTCGGTGTTCCAATGGGTTCTAATTGTGCACCACTACTTGCAGACTTGTTTTTGTACTCAACTGAAGCGGAATTCATACATAACCTTCACAAAGACAAAAAGAAAAAGCATCTTGTATTTATCTTGTGTCACTCTGCCAGATTTCAATGAGTGCTTGCATTTCACATATCCATGTGCACTTGAGTTTAAGGATATTGTCGGAAGTAGAAGGTCTGCTTCATATTTTGATCATTTCCTCGATATTGACTGTGTACAAAACTTTGAATTTGTCGAAATACTAAGGATTTTCAACCACAGGCCTAATTACCTTAGCTGTATTCGACTAAACCTTTCGTAATTTTGGGTCCTCAATGATCTCCAACTTTGTACTTTATTTGGACTTTTTAACTTTTTGATTCGAGAGTCACTGATGAGTCTTTTGTAAACGAAACGCGCGTCTGATGTACACAATTTTAATCCTGGTATATGTGATGAATTTATTGACACTGATGGACGACTTCAAATTATAATCTTTGACAAACGTGATTTTTTAAACGTTACTTTCGTGCAAGTTCACACTTTTCGGACTTCATTAACAGGGAGGTGCTCCTTACATAAACACTGCTCCAACAGAATTTATTTTATGAGGTAGAACGACTGAAATCGACACTATATATGTTTTACAGTCACCACCATGAATTGGTTGACATATACGATGTGTCGGTGTCTTAACTCACTAGCGACATGTTTTCGCGTTCTTAGAATTTAAGATACCAGTATAGTCGTCTGATCTATTATTTTATCGGTTGTGTCCTATACCCGATTGTTTTAAACTGTGTGAATTCGCATGCGGATGATGCATGCACTACAAGAGACGTTAACCAGGTGTCAACGTACATGTTTCTCAGTTTTTGTTTGTTTCCTTGATTTTTCTCTTCCTAATCGATTTATAAGATTTGCACATCGGTAAACTACTGTCGCCTTGATTTAGCCTTTGCGTTATGATATACATCAAAGGTGAAAACGTGAATTGACTGCATCTGGCCATTATACCTTTCCTTTCTTAAATTGTTTCATCAACCTTTTCTTACAAACGTTTGTTTTAAATGGATCGCTATTTGCTCATACGTAGTAGCACAAATGAATTACATAATTAATACACAAAACCGAACACATTATAAGTATTTCCGTAGCATAAACTGATCCAAAAATATTTGTCACATGTGAAGCGGGATCTTCTTAGCCTTCTGGAGGACCTGAGATCACCCCCGGTTTTTGGTGCTAATCGAGTTGCTAAGTCTAGTTTTCAATGCAGTGTTTTGTGTTTTGCTATTTGTCTTTTCGTTGGTTTTCGTTTTTTGTTGCCATGGCGTTATCAGTTTGTCTTAAACTTATGGGTTTTGAATGTCCCTAGGTATCTTTCTTCTTATCTTTTCACAGGATAACAAAATAATTACCCTCAATTTTTGATACAGTTTTAACAGTATCCCGGTTTTTTGTTCTGTAATGATACTGTTAAAGTTGATTTTTTTCTATGGGTTGTATTTATGGTGCATTGTCTGGTGTACTATTTGGTCTAAAACTGATCGAGATCTCTAAAACTAATTAATGTAACATATATAAATGTTATTGTAAGTATGCGTCATTGATCCGATGCACCACATTTTTAGGTTATTTCGAATAGACAGAAATGATATTACAGTCAGTCCTTATAATTTAATTCTTAATTCCATTTTTAAGGAGTAAATCATGAAAAACCGTTGATGACGTCACGGTCACATGACAAAATTATGTCTATGAGCTGATAGACAAAAAAACTTTCAGCCAATCAGAAGAAGCGTTTCATCCAAAATTAAATTATTATCAAGTATTCGGCCTGATGTTGGTGGTACTTTCACCGTTCGTGTACTAAAAGGAAAATAGGTTTTGTCATTCGTTGTGTTGTCAATGTTTCAGACGTTGTAAAAAGATAATTTTATTGCGAACTATTTTTACAATGGTCTAGATCAACCTGTCTGTCAATATGGCGTGTGTCGTCTGCTTATAACGAATAACTAAAAAAAGTCGATGTAAAATTTGATTTGACTCTTATATAAGTCCTTACCTTTCCATCTTTAATAATAGGTGTTTCATACGTCCTTCCTCCTGATAACCCTACAGGCCACATTGATAATTTTTTGGTGTATCGCATCTGCAAAAATAACGGCCTAATTTATAACAAAGCAATTCACGAAAAACAAATATGACAGACATGAACCATCGACAACCACTGAACTACAGGCTCCTAACTTGGGACAGGCACATAAACAAAATTGCGGGGTTAAACATGTTTGTGAGAGCTGAACCTCCCCTAATCTGGGACAGTGTTGTAACAGCACAACATAAGAACAAACTATATAAAATCAGTTAAAAAGCTTACTCAATAGATCGATACAAAGCAGAAAAACATCAAACATAAACACAGACCGGACGTGGCAGGGTATCTATTCATCCCTCATCCCTAACAACAAAAAGTACAGATCTGAGAGTACTCGCAGTTACTGACAGCTAGTTCAAAGCCAATAACAACTTATAAAAAAGATCATGTATATAAGACTAAAATATCAATCAGTACGCATCCAACATCCAGAATCTTTGTATCTATGGAAGAATTTAGTAAATGTTTTAAGTAATTTGTGGTAACGAAATCCCTGACCTAATAATTTACATTATGCTCAATGAAATCCAAAACGTCACTACAGAAATGGGCATAACGAACGAGTTGGGATAAACAAACACCGTAAGATAGTGCCAGAGGAATATCACCGTCCAAAAAAGGAAAATTAACAATAGGGAAAGAAAAATCATCCCTTTTGTCGTAAATTTTAGTTTAGAGTTTCTGGTGTAAAACTGAAATATCTAAATATAGGAAAGGACACTTATTGCTGTTAATATTTGATTAATTTAAAGTAAGTAGCTTTAATAGCGATTTAATAAAATAAAATATTCTCAAGATTTTATAGCTTGACCTTTATGTTCTAAACTTTTTATGTGAACAAAATCCATAATCTTCGTTTACGTAAAAGCGTGTTTGCCAAGTCCATATTACTGTAGATCATCATCTATTACCAGATCGTTGACTGATAAATATAATTGAAATATAACTGTAGTACCATCATTACAAATAATTTTTCAATATATAAAAATCATAATGGAACAGGGCTCTCGGTCATAAAACTTTACTCAGTACTCGGAGTACAAAATTTGTGCTCGAAACATCAAATCGAGTATTTTGATTGGTTGATTTCTGAGTACAATAATCGTGCTCGAAAGTTTTATGACCGCAAGGCCTGAAGTGCTAAATTACAATTATATGTTATTCGTTTTAGATGAATAAATTAAATGAATCTTTATTGCAAAAGCATGCTATGGCAAAATTAACAACATATATTATATAATACAAATATTGATAGACAGCAGAGAATAATAGTCAAATATTATGACAAAATTAATGTAAAATTATGACACAATATGAGATCTAATATTCCATGCAGTTTTTATATCATTACACAATTTGATAATGAGAGATTTACTAGACGCTTGAAGTATATACAAAAATTCATGAATATTAGGCCAAGAACAATAATACTTTGGTAAAAATTGTGTTTGCATAGTTTTGATATTTCAACTATCTCTATATCTTTTGCAAAAACTAATACAGAGGCATGTTAGTCAACACATAGCTATACAAAATGATGATAAACAGTTGCGTACGACTGGTCAATTCACTAATGTCCATGGTTGACCTTTAAATTGAAACATGTCCTCTCTATATTTAACGCTGAAACTGCATAAGATATGAAGTTTGGATTTTTTTACAATAACACTGAGTCAGCAACAGAATGAAAAACCAGATATCCCTGCAAGGACACAATTGGAAGATTTTTGTTTTCAGAAATATCATGAAGATTAATTTGTATTCCTCCTATTCCTACATTTTAAAATCTGGTATGTTATTTGTAAAAACCAATGAAGGAATGGGAGGAATACTTAGATAAACAATGGATTAAATCGGATTAGGTTGTAAAAACATAAAGCTAATTAATTCAGGTAAATATCCATAAAACCGCTTCTTCAATGTCCAATTTGAAAATATCAATAGTACAAAATTGTTGTGTTTATTTTCTCGTGTAATGAAAAGTTTTTGCCATTGAGTGAATCCATCCAAAACAAACCAAAGTAGATTGGTACAAAGTCCCAAAAGATAGAGTATACTGACACAATGATGTAAGCTGTATTTAAGCACCATATCATACTTTTAGGACTACTAGCTGGGTAACAATAAAAAATATTATCCTTATACACGAGAGAAAAATATCAAAACCACTAGACAGTATTATATCACTGTATCTGAACTAGCCCGCCAAAAAATGTTTTAACTCAATAGTATCTAATATCCGATACGGTGACGGACAATCAACAGACAGAGAAAAGGTAGGATTTCTGTTTATTTATTTGTTATTTTATGATATCAAAGAATATAAATACACATATAACTATTTTCGATTGTGAGATGTAATATTTTCTACAACCGTTCTAGATTAATGAAGAAAAATGTAAAAAGGCACATCAAAATGATGAATTGAGTGAACCTTGCCTCGAATTTGTTTAATTTCTCGCTAAAATTGTGCACATTGTACGAAAAGAAATGTACGGAAAGAAAGATATTAACATGGAGATTGCAAGACTAGTCCTTTGAGCACCTCAATATTAGATCATGTCAAAATTAACGCACCCTGTTTTGTCAATGTTGTTTACTACATAAGGACCCGGTTTTGGCTTTGTGTCGGACCCGGTTTTGTTTCGTTTTGAAACCACAAATTTATGAAAAGCAACGTTAACACGGATCTGAACATTGTCCGTCGACAGAAATTCATTATATATATGTTATTGTAAAACAAACCTGTCGTGTTAAAATTTATTTTAAACGGGATCTTTTCGAAATAGGAAGTAAAATTGAGAATAATGGAAACAGGGAATGTGTCAAAGAGACAACAACCCGACCAAAGAGCACACAACAGCCCAAGGCCACCAATGGGTCTTCAACACAGCGAGAAAATCCTGCACGCGGAGGCGGTCTTCAGCTGACCCTAAACAAAATGTTTATGTAGAATAAACAAACACACAGCAATACGCACAGTAAAACTCAGTTTAAAAGAAGTCCGAGTCCGATGTTAGAATAGGTAACAGAAGAAACTAAGCAAAATGACAATGATACATAAATTAACAAAGGACTACTGGCAGTTACTGACATGCCAGCTCCAGACCTCAATTACACTGATTGAAAGATTATGTCTTCATCATATGAGTACACATTTTTCGAATGCTATACGTATAGCTTATTGCACTTATCTTCGAACTAAGTTTAAATGGAATATAAATACGTTTTAGTATGCACTTACATTAATTATTTAAAACATTATGATGTTTGTTTGTTTACTATATTGGTATGTAATGATGCAAAAATAAGAAGATGTGGTATGACTGTGTCACCGTATCAATTTATCAAAATAGTAAAGCTTTACTATACTATACGCTATGTTTACAACATTAACTATCATTTACTTATTCATTCATTCAAGAAGAAGACTTTAGTCTATACTATTCTTGCACGAATTAATCATGCATGCAACTCCGCCGAATTTTCTTTAGAGCTTTTAAAACCGACATTAGATTGTGGACAAGTTTGATTAAATTTGACCCAGTAATTTCAGTGAAGATTTTTGTAAAAATTAACGGACGACGGAGGCCAAGTGATGAGAAAAGATCACTTTGCCCTTCGGGTCAGGTGAGCTAAAGCCAACCAAGAATTCTAAACAAGATTGCATCGTTTTTAATTTTTCTTAAATTGTCCAGCAATTCATAATGGAGTCTTACACAAACGGGATAAACTAATCGGACATGGCAAACAAACTTTACTTGCGTCTTTCAATATAAACATATACTAGTAGTACATATAATTTACATAAGAATGCACGCACTGAAATGTCTCGCCTGCTTAAATGATCATGATTGAATTTATATTGAAGGTCTATAAGATAAAGGTTTTACTAAAAGTATCACATGAACTTAACATTGTGCAATGAACCATGAGAAAGGTCAAGGTCAAGGTCAGATGAAACTTGCCAGACGGACATATACACATTACTATCATTAACCACCCGCCTTTGATGTTAAAACAAATTATTATATGTTTTCCTGATTTATATATGATTTTTTTACCATAAAATCGTTCCAAAAAATGTCCCTACGCACGCTACGCTCTTTGTATAAATAATCCGTTTTATAGGATTACTCTCCCCCTTCAAAAATCTTTGATCCGCCCCTGTATATTGACAATTATAAACTTGACCAGCGTCACTAAAATGTGAAACATTTGTCAATGTACGATAATCATTACACAATGGAGAGATAAAAGTACAGATTATTTATAAAATTATTAATAAAATAATCATTATTGCATTTTCTGGATGGCCTGAGACTATTTCTACTAATTTATACTTAGTATAAAGTTACAAGGAGGGGTAAAAGGATTTTTGACGCATGATTATTGTGGCGCCACATGGAAATTCATTTTCTAGGGCGATTCTGCATGCATATACATTTCTCGTATTTTCTTGTTTTATAATGAATATTTAGTGTTCAGAATATTTATTTTCAAACGATCATAGGAAAGATTACACCCCCTAGGTATAGTGGAATATTTATTAAGATAACCATCCTGTTGACAAAGAAAATCACATATCAATTGTGCGTCCTTCAATTTTCAAGGCCGTACACTATCCAAGTTTGAACACTTAAATTTACATAATTCATATGAACAAACGTATGGAGAGCTTACACCTCAAATTGCGTTACAACCTTCATTTCTTTGTATTTCGCCGTTACAGTATTCGTTTTCAAAATTAAAATTATTTTTGTTCAAATAAAGCAGGAATTCAAGTGTTTACGGATTCAAATAAAGAAATCGTTTTTCAACGAGCCATCAAATTCCTGTTGAACGCCGGATTTTAATTTACGTTATGCGATTATGCATTATTTTCTATGACAAAACCGGGTCCTGCTTTGTAATATTTTATGACAAAACCGGTTCGTGCACATTGACAAAACCGGGTTCTTTAATTTTGACATGACCCATTTCTTTCCTTCCATGTACTGATATACAAATATTGGGGTGCTCAAAGTGACTAGTATTGTAGTCTCCATGTTAATATCTTTCTTTCCGTACCTTTCTTTTCGTACAATGTGCACAATTTAACGAGAAATTAAACAGATTCGAGGTATGTATGAAAGTATGAATTTTAGTTGTACCTGAAGCATGTTACATGTACAAGAGCCATTAGAAAATAAAAAAAAAAAATGCTGAATATTTTTAAATACATTTTTTAACATTTTAAAATATTTTTAAATTATCAGAATGTATCACAAACTCAGTTTATATAAAATCATTGTGATCTGGAGCTAATACATGAATTGGTCTTATCTATAGGTCTTAGGTGCAATGAATACAGCATTTGGTACGGTGGACAACTAAGTATCTTACTTTGAGTGGTATGAAGTGTAGTTTAAATTTGGCTTTACCTATTCAACCTCATACTTTTGTAGTATTTATCCCAGTATCAAACTTTTGTAGTATTTATCCCAGTATCAAGGCTATCATCTATTAAGATTACAGTTTAAATTTTAAAGTATATATGTGTAATATGTATAATCAATTTGTTAAGCCATTTCTCCCTCATTACTTTTTAAAGTTGAAATATTTGGAACTTCCTTTTATATGAACTTGAAGTATATTTCTATGTCTAATTTTCCATCTTATTTACTGCATCCATTTTTTTATCTTTACAATCATAATTCTTCATTGTTCATCCTGTTCCTTGAATTTTATCTAAATTGCTAAAACAACAAATTACCTTATAACATCATCTATTGAACTTTGATTGTAGGAATAGCAGGAACTATGTATTTTTGAAATGTGGGAACAACAGGAAGACACCGATAAAACACACTGCGAAACGGCTGGATATATGTCTTGTTAGTTTATTGTAGTGATCATACCAGAAAATTTATGGTTAAACTTTACAACCTAAACCCGGTTACTTAATATACCTTTGCAAAGCCTACTAGTATTATCTCTACTTAACATGCGTTTGCTTTTAATTCAGATAGTTAAAGGTACAAAAAAGGCGAGGATTCTATGTGAAATTTGAATATTAAAATTTGTAAATGAAATACTTTTAAGTTATTCAACAATTGAATATACATCCATTAAAGGGGCATTACCTACGAGATATAATAAAAAAATAAAATATGTGATTTTTTTTTGTTCAATCATTAATGAAAGTGAAATAGTGAAATAACAATTCGATTCTAGCAGCCAGTTTGGTTCAGATTTGTCAAAATAAGATAAGAAACATTGCTGATAAATTATTCACTTGCAAGTGATTTCATTGAATCCGTATTCATGCGACCTTCAATTTAACCCTTTCGCTGGAGATGGGTTACGCATGTCTTCAGCTATTAAAAGGAAAAGAATGTCAACATTGAAAGTGAAACAAGGATGAACTGTTTGGTTGACTGAATCGATCCACAAAACAATCATTCTTATACAGGTAAAAACGATGATAAACATACTTTTTAACCTAAAATATGAAATCAAACAGACCAAGAAAAATTCAATTACACGTGGTCGCTATTTATTTATATTTATATTTACTAGAACACACCCGCGATATCGCGGATCCGTGACTGAATTAAAGCATATAACTATGTGTAAGCCTTATTTAAGCCTGGATTTATTTATTATAACTGTTTACTGTTTCAGTTTTAGAAAATCAAGCTAAAATAATTCTAGAGTCTTGGAAAGTTAATTGCGGTCGTCATTGCTCACGTTGCTATGTGAACAACAGAAAAGGCAAATGATCAAAAGGAGGAAACTATTTATACGAGAGAAATGCAATTTATGAAAAATCTAAATAAGTAAGCTAGAGAGTCTTGAATAAGTTTAAATTGATTGTGAAGGTTGTATATAATAATGTATATGTATGTGATGTAAACAAGTCTAAATTGAAAACAACGTTCAAACCTATGATTGCGTTGGATAAAACCGCAATTTTATACGTGTGCATGCAAAACAAATTTCTTGGTAGAGGGTCTAAATACAGCACATACAACATTTTCCAAAAGACCAAAAAGAGTGAAAAGTATATTTTAACAAAACGCATTTGACTAGCAGGTCGAGCAACTGATGTTCTTAAACCCTGCTGACTGCCATTGGCGATTGCCAAATAAACGGATCACCAGATGTAACATTTAGGATAGACTCTTGAATTTTGAAGAGTCGAAATAGGATGAACGGATCATATAAACCCGAAGGCAAATATAATACAATATGTATGCTGATTATAAGATGCACAGTTTTCTCTGCTTTCAAAATCTTTCTGTTTGAACCCGTCGACCTGGAACTTATCAATTATTGGTAATATCAATTATTTGGAAATAATTGAGTAAGTTTTTAATCAACAGCATTGTCCTATATTCAAAATAAAGTTGTAAGCTAGAGAGTCTTGAATAAGTTTAAATTGATTGTGAAGGTTGTATATAAATTCAAGTCTAAATTGAAAACAACGTTCAAACCTATGATTTTGATTCGCTGTTTATACGTCATGCCAGCTAACAAATTGGAAACTGTACCTATAAGGCTTATTTTAAGTCTATATTTTTATTATTCGTATTGTCATCTTATAAAGTCATGCTAATTAAAATACTACAATAGGAAACGATGTGACAATGATTGAATTAAGTAGTGTCAAACCTGTGATTATGACACAGTATATTCATACAAAAGCGATAATTGTTTTATTGAAATATAAGACAAGCCAGATATAGATGACGACGCCGTACCCCTAGTTAGTAACCTTCCAACTGCCTTATATCATGCAGTATTTTATCACTGTCAAACACACTGACATATGAATATACTGTATTACTTGTAGTTTTGGTATCCATGGTATCATTCACAGTGGCGATCCAGAACTTTTCTCGGGAGGGTGGCGCTGAATGACCTAAGGGGGAATGCTTGAGTGATTCCCTATATAATCAACCAAATTTTTACCCAGCCCCTGGATATGGAGGTATTATATGAAAGTACACGAGGCCACAGGTGAAGCCTGGTCGTCAGATTGACATAGAAAAGAGGTTTGGTGTGGTACATGGGTATGTAAATATAATATTTTCGTACATGGGTTTTCTTGGGAACAGTATATGTCAGTATATACTGATATAACTTTGTTGATGAATATTATCGCGCCAAAAACTAGTGTATATGTTAATTATTGAGCAATCATCAGCAATATTAATTATGTAAGTGGAAACAAAAGGAATTGAAAACCACAAAATCCTCCTGTCCCTACCGCTCCTTAGAATATTAAATATATTGTTATATTTATGCTTATTGTCGCTACAGAGATGTCCTACTAAGGTTTAATTTTTAATCAACACCATTGTCCTATATTTGCTATATGTCAAAGTTGAATTCTTTGATTTGTCGTGTTTACCCCATGACGGCTGACAAATTGGACCTCGTTATTTTAGTATTATAGATGTTTATATCGGGTTAAATGACCGTCGGAAGTCTTCGGAGGTCATCTCGATGGTTAATTAGATGACATCTAGACAAAAATACACACGAAATATTATGGAGTTAATTCATTGTAATTGTTTATTTTAGACTTTTTGTAATTTGGATATACGTTTTAGTATGTTATTTATCAAATATGAGAATTTGAGTCAAATCGGTAAACATGCATTTGAAGCTAATGCCTCCTTAAATGGAATTGTCATTATCAATTATACTTTTCTGTTGGAACACATTTTTTATATATTATTGTAAATTATATACATATCTTATTGTTGATTTCCTTGAAGGACATTTTACAACACAAAACATACATATTCTTCATTTAATATGATACTTTGGAATTGAATGCAAGGGACTATGTAGTATCTAAATGTTTGTATGAATACATTTGAGACAATAATTTTTTTTACATTTATTGATAAACGATAAAGTTTTTTTTTCAGTTTCCTATAAGAGGACATTTGAAGGCACACGCAACTGGACATGCAATTTTGTCTTGGAAGTCGTATTTTTGTAAGAATCGAAAGTAATGCATTTTAGTTAATCTAGTTTATTTATACTAGTCATATCCTTGATATAATTAACAGTGTAATATAATTTTTGACATTTTAACCTATTACGTCTGTTTGTTTTGCTCACATATTGTTGTCAATATAATAGAATTCTATGCGACTGTCATACAAGTGGGATGTTTAGCTAGCTATAAAACCAGATTTAATCCACCATTTTCTACATACGAAAATGCCTGTAACAAGTCAGGAATATTACAGTTGTTTTCCATTCGTTTAATGTATTTGAGCTGTTGATTTTGCCATTTGATAAAGGACTTTCCGTTTTGAATATTCGTTGGAGTTCGTTATTTTTGTTATTTTACTTTTTATATAATTATTTCATACATACCTGTTCAAATATTTCGAGACTATACGTATTGTCATCATCAGCAAAATATATCACAGCCGGAATACTTGGATTGTGAATGGCCATTATCAAATCCAAAGCTGCATTCCTCTGATCAGCACCTCTTATGTGATTCTTTGTCGTTTTTCTTTTTGTTTGAGCAAAATAGGTAAATGATACACCAGATGATTGAAAAAGTTCTTTCGTTTTTAAATTAATAACTTCGAAATCTTCTACAATAATCCAGTGTAATTGTTTAACCAGTCGCAGAGTGTTTGCCATACGTGTAAGTTCAGCTTTTTGAACTAGTCTGTAATATGTTGGTGTGATTATGAAAATAATTGGAATATCGTGCTTGTCTGCTATGTCGAGTGAAGGCAAATGTGCCCCGTTTAGTCTTCTACCTAGTGCCCCGTTTAGTCTTCTACCTAAGAGATAAATGGATTCTTTTAACTTTTCTGGTAATACATTCAAGTTGACAAGTTGACATCCTGAAAATAAATTTGTTTATTGAAATTGATAAGGCAAATCAACAGTATTTATTAGATATATAGTATATGATTGCAGGTAAATTTCTTCGTAAAATTAAAATACAGTACGGGTTATATTGACCAATCATTCTAAGAAACACTTGTGCACACTCACTTTTTCCCGTTCCCTTTTCCCCGAATGTGACCTACCGAATTAGACTTATTACCGGGTTTGTACTAAAGTGAGAAACACGACGTGTGCCACATGTGGAGTAGGATCTGCTTACCCTTCCGGTAAATATGAGTATTGGTCTTATTTCTATGAGCATGTTTAGAAATCACATAACGAGAAATTGTATCAGAAGTTTTAAGTTGAAGAAAGATACATGGTGTTATAATTCCTTAAATAGATCGCATAGAACCGAGGAACTCAAAGTTAAATATTCTGCTTTGTCTGCGTTAAATGAGCATGACTTTATGTACCTTCATCCGAAACAATCATGGCCAAAGGTTAGAGTGGTCAAAATGGGATTAATACACTAGATGCCAAAAAAAGAGAGACATAACTAAACAAAAAGTTCACTCCAAGATAAATTTTGTCTTTTTATTTGTACCATAAAAATTGAAAAATTTCAATTTCATAAATTTCCAGAGCAAATGCATTTCTTAGATTTGTCAAATAATTGAAACATCAGTTTCTATATAACACAAGTGCAAAAATCATAAAAACTGTCCTCTTTAGAATACATACTGCACTCGAAAGCTTGTGCACTACAATATGCAACAAGGAAGAGCATTGCACAATATTAAAACAACAACCCTTTGCTATAAAGTTATATTTCCCCCGTTCAATCACAGGCGAATGTACAGTTGAAATTAAACAATAGAAATGAAACTCCGTTACCAAGGTAAACTGACGTCATTAGTATATTTGGGATTGTTTGAATCTGTTTTATGTTTTGTTTATTTAATGTTCATGGCAGTCGTATAATTTAAGATTATTTCTAGGTCATTTACTTTTTTACACAACATAGAAATAATGAGTTGTGGTAGTATATGATTGCCAATGAGACGTTCAAATGAAGTGAATGTAAGCATTTATAGGCAAGCAGACGGTCTTCGATAATGAGAAAAAAAACATACCGTATAGTCGGCTTTAAAGGGGTATTAGCTACGAGATATAAAAAAAAAAATAAAATATAATTTTTTTTTGTTCAATCATTAATGAAAGTGAAATAGTGAAATAATAATTCGCTTTTAGAAGCCAATTTGGTTCAATTTTGTCAAACTAAGCTGAGAAACATCACTGATGAATTATTCACTTGCAAGTGAATAATTCGACCTCATTGAATCCGTATTCATGTGACCTTCAATTTAAGCCTTATCTAGAGATGGGTTACGCATGAATAAGGCGTTTTCAGTTATCAAAAGGGAAAGAATGTCAACATTGAAAGTGAAACAAGTGTAAACTATTTGACTGACTGATTCGATCCACAAAAACTCATTCTTATACAGGTAAAAACGACAATTAACACATATTTTCAACCTATAAAATGAAATTAAACAGACCTAGAAAAATCCAATTGCACGAGTTCGCTATCTATTTATATCTATATTTATGCTTATATCAGGTTATATGACCGTCGGCAGTCTTCGGAGGTCACCTCAATGGTTAATAAGATGGCGTTTAAAATAAAATACACACGAAATGCTGATACATAGTATTGAGCCCATTCATTGTAAATTGTTTATTTTAGATTTTTTATAAATTGGATATACGTTTTAGTATGTCATGAATCCAATATGATAATTTGAGTCAAATCGGTAGACATGAATTTGACAGCTAATGCCCCTTTAAAAGGCCCCGATTTGAATGATGAATGTTGAACACGAATGTTGAAAACGAATGTTGAAAAACGAATGTTGAAAACGAATGTTGAACACGAATGTTATATGTTGAAAACGAATGTTGATTATTGAAAACGAGTGTTGAATGTTGAAATCGAATGTTGAACAATATAGATATAAATTTCAAGATTCAAAGTTCTACTGTGGAGGAACAAAACATCTGAAACAAAAGATTAAGTATTGGATTCAAAGAAAACACTGTGCTACGATACTTGTTAAACATTAAGTATAATTCGTATTTCTGAATTTTATTTCTTTTCAAAAACGCAATATCAAAAAAATTAAGGCATTATTATCATCTGATTTACGAAACTGTACTCCAAAAACCGTCCCTTAATCTATGCCAATCACCCTTGACGGCAGAGTAGTAATTTTTATACCGAAAGTGCGACAGTTTCAAAACGTTCTTTTTCTGTTGTAATTTGTCTGTAAATATCCACCTTGCATTTTCTCGCATCATTTTTACAGAATTGTTGTAAGAGATTTGTTGAGCTTCTGAAATTTTGCTCTGTCAAACAACCAGGCAATAATTTAATCACTAAAAGAGCATGAAAATATTAAGTGATAATAATAAGTGATGAGAAATGTTTGATTTTCCATTAGGGATCGTAATGATATAATGCAAATAAATTCAAGAGCTATTCACATGACATGGAGTCATCTTTACGTTAATTATCATTTCTTACGGGAGGGATTGTGCTTGATTTTCATATGATGAAGACATAATCTTTCAGCTAGTTTAATTGAGGTCTGGAGGTGGCATGTCAGTAACTGCTAGTAGTCCTTTGTTAATTTATGTTGATTATTGTCCTTTTGCATAGCTTTTTCTGTTACCTATTCTAACATCGGACTCGGACTTCTTTTAAACCGAATTTCACTGTACACATTGTTGTGTGTTTGTATATTCCACATTGGCTAGAGGTATAGGTGGGGTTGAGATCTCACAAAACATGTTTAACCCCACCGCATTTTTGCGCCTGTCCAAAGTCAGGAACCTCTGCCTTTGTTAGTCTTGTATGTTTTTTTTTTTTAATTTTGGTTCATTTATATGTTTCGGAGTTTAGTATGACGTCTATTTTCACTGAACTAGTATACATTATTGTTTAAGGGTCAGCTGAAGCCCGCCTCCGGGTGCGGGATTTTCTCTCTGTGTTGAAGACCCATTGGTGGCGTTAGGCTGTTTTTTGTTCTTTGGTCGGGTTTTTGTCTCTGTGACGCATTCCCCGTTTCCATTCTTAATATTAAGTTGAACTGGTAGACAGTTTTAGCAAAGTAGAAACCATTCTGATCAGAAATCTTGTTTTAACGCACAACTTATTCCCTACAAAAATGGTTTACATGTAGAAAATACGCATATCATCTCCTCCAAAGGAACAAAATACATTTCTACTTATTTTTGTTATAGAGCATAGCTTTCGACGGACAAAATCAGCTTAAATGCTAGAAATACTGTAAAAATGTCTTATAATGGCACGAACAAGAAAGCGTCTGAATTCATAAAAAGTAAAATAACAAAAATACCGAACTCCAAGGAAAATTCAAATCGGAAAGTCCCTTATCAAATGGCAAAATCAAAAGCCCAAACACATCAAACGAATGGAAAACGACTGTAATAACATAAACGGTACCAATTTTTCTGCACCAGATGCGCATTTCGACAATCAATGTCTCTTCAGTGATGCTCGAGGCCAAAATATTTGAAAATCTAAAGCTTATTAAAGATATGAAGAGCTATAAACCAGGAAGGACCAAAAATTATAGCCAAAGCTGAGCAAGGAATCAGAGCTTTGCATGAGGGAGATACATTCCTTAAATAATTTCCAAAATTTTGTAACAGCAAATTTTAATAACACAAAATTCGTATTTTCATGCCAGTACCAAAGTACTGGCTACTGGGCTGGTGATACCCTCGGGGACTATCAGTCCACCAGAAGAGGCATCGACCCAGTGGTAGTAATAACATAAACGGTACCATTTTTTCTGCACCAGATGCGCATTTCGACAATCAATGTAATATTCCTGTACAGGCATTTCCTTATGTAGAAAATGGTGGATTAAACCTAATTTTTATAGCTATCTAAACCTCTCTCTTGTATGACAGTCGCATAAAATTCCATTATATTGACAAAAATGTGTATAATGTTTCATTCCATATTTTTTTCCCATGGTAATTTTTAATTTGTATTTTTGGTATTTGTTTTGTTTGCGTTTTTATTCATGTATTCAATGATGCGCATAGTAAGATTATACAAATCCTTGAAGTTATTTTAATGGTTTTAGGGATATGGGTATATAGATACATTGAGACCATACCCTCCGTGGCCTGGCTATAATGGAGGAATGGCGACTTGTATGTATTAACCAAATAGAACTTTGGAAAATTAAGAAGAAAATAAAGGTACAGTATTTGCTGTAAGAGTGTAAGATAAAATCTTTGATTCATCAAGAAAATAGCTCTACCTTCGAGTCCCAATAGAAAATATTTCCAGTCCAATTGTTGATGCTTAACCCGGAAATAACTCCAAATTGAAAGTTATCATAATGATAATTATTTCAAAAGATGAACTTATGTAGCACTGATATGGTTTCTATTTCGAACTAGAACTGGTATTAATGTTTTTATCTATGATATTTTTGTTAACTGCGATTAAGTAGTAGGGTATACTTATATTCCTACTATTCCATTTATTTGTTATGAAAAACACGTGGGAATATAAGTAGAACATACTGCTGTCATAGGCTATTTTGAAGAAAATCTAATGTCCAAAATTTCATTATTTTATGCGATTATTTTTATGCCCCCACCGTAGGCAACGGGGGCATTAAGTGTTACCTTTTTACCGTCCTTCCGTCCGTCTGTCTGTCCTTCCGTCCGTCCCATTTTCGTTTCCGCACTCTAACTTAAGTTTGCCTCATGTAAATTTTATGAAACGCTATGCTAAGAACCAAAACTAGCAGACAGAGTTTGAATTTGGGAGATGAGTCACTTAAAGTTCTAGAGTTATGCTCATTTCTAACTTGGAAAAATTGCAAAGCTTGCACGGGGGCTTTCGTGTCCTCAGACACATTCTTCTTTTATTTTTAAAGATATTTCGTAAAATAGAATTTTATCATTTAAAAACACTGATAATATTTTACAGAGGTTTTTGTTTGTTAGAGTGTTGTCTACCGTTAGTTTTAATTATCATATTTGTTCTATTTCTATAAGTTTAGTAGCTTATAATAATTGCCCCTATTATGCTTCTTACATTTTCTGTTTTTTTGCCCTGTGTTTGGTATATGTTTGATATATTTTATTCATAATTTAATGTCGGGCAGTTTACTGCAGTTTTAATTAGAGTTCTTACAATGAACTATTGTCTGCACTTTTCGTAATTGTGATTCAATACTTTGACTTCGGCCTCCTCTACCTGTCCGTTTTTATAAAAATTGTATTATATATTTAAGAAACGGAAAAGTTACGAAACACCTCTCCAATCCTCGAATATCCATGTGCTTAAATAACTACATTCCTGACATAAATTCCACTGTTGCTAATCGA
This sequence comes from Mytilus coruscus, assembly GCA_017311375.1. Classification (NCBI taxonomy): domain Eukaryota; kingdom Metazoa; phylum Mollusca; class Bivalvia; order Mytilida; family Mytilidae; genus Mytilus; species Mytilus coruscus. The sequence continues at coordinate 118,474,455 of CM029596.1, read as the reverse complement.
ATTTTAACTTTTTTCATAATTGCGTTAAAGGTGGCAATGCCTCTGCAGCTAGATTATTCAACAAAACTCTACGTTGATATCCCTTTATTCTTGTGCAATACCAGAAAATGACAAACCTGCTATGTATATAAAAACACACATTTCACTTAGAATGCATTGATATATAAAAGATGCTGTTAGTTTTTCCTCCGTGAATGACTGATGGAAGTATATGTAAATATATGTATTGTCTTTCAATAAGTTACTTTGATAGCTATTGTAGAAAATGATGGTTAATTACACTAAAAAAATAATATAAGAATAAAATCATTCATTTACATTCTTATTCAGTAATCATAGACTCGTTTTTTTTAGCTTGACCTATATATTTGTTTCTTCTCGTGATGTAAAAAATAAAAAGCTTGCATCAAAAGCAATATGGTATTCCCATTTCTTTTGTTTCTTTTAGATATTTTAAGGACAAAGCAGTCTGACTCTATAGAAAATGAAAGGATATGGAGTAAATGTACATGGGACAAAATCGCACACAATACATAGAAAACATAGAAAATTATCAATGAACAGGGCTTTAGCATGCCTGAATGTAAAAGGTTTACCTTATTGTCTATGCGATTATTTCCTTTTTCGGGGGATTTTACTTAAATCAAAATTGCCGGGATAGAGGTTCAATTTTTGTCTTCATACATTTACATCCGAACTGACAACTTAGATTGTTGGATGAACTACGTGTTGATTAAATAACTAGAGATGCTTATTCCACAACTTTATCCGATTTATTGTAATATTCATCCACTGTCGATGATTGCAATCATCGCAATCAAATTTTGAAAATTTACCCTATATGGACTTACTTTATATTACAGTATACATTAGGTAAAATGATAAGATAATAAATGTGGATGTAAAATCACTTACTTGAGTATATTGAATATGAGAATGACCAAGTAATAACAGCAACTCCAATTAGTATACATAACATCTTCAAGGACCGATTGTTAATAAAAGTCGATGTCTTTATTTTTTTAATCATTTTGGCATTTTTGTTAGAATATTATATTTAATTTTGTGTAACTGTCATCTTGCATCTATCAGTAAGCTGTAGAGTGGCTCAACATTATAAAATAACCTGCAAGGATAAATCTGATATAAAAGATTGTATACATAAATTGAAAACTGGAATTTCATTAATTTAAGTTGATTTTACAGAGAGATGTAATTGGTTAAAGAACAGATGTCGCACCTATTTCTCGCTTTAGTAACAATCAATTATTTAAGAATTGAATGCTTCTTATTAAGGGTGTAAAAGCGTTGACCGAAGTACATTTTGTATGTGCGCACGGTCAACGCTTTTACAACCCTATAAAATTACTAAAAAAGCATTCAATACTTATAATTACATTTTTTTTGCTACGATCATGAAAACACGAATTCAATTAAGTTCTTCTTTTATTTACCTGTGCACTTTATTGTGGAAGCTCGTGTCATCATGAATGTTACATTTCATTTTGAAATGAAGGTTAATTTCAGAATGACGCGAGATTGCTGTTAGCCAATCAAAATAACGTATCATAATGAAACATACATGTAATGTAATTATTAATAGTTTAAATAAATTTTTACTTTAGTCTACAACGTCAGGAACTATCAATGTTATCTAAATGCGTGTCTTTATTCGTCCTCTCTGTTGTTATACTATTTTGTCTTTTTACTTCTCATATATTAGTAAAAGTAATCAACAAAAAAACATTATGAAGACATACTACAGTATTTTGCTAAAATGAACAAATTAAATCAATTATCAACGTTAAATGAGAGCTATTCTCTTTCTTCTACATTTCTACCAATTCTTATTCTCACGGATTATTCAAAACTAGTATAGAATATTTGCTTTTTTACATATCCAGTGGCGGATCCAGAACTTTTCATAAGGGGGGCCCGCTGACTGACCTAATTAGGGGGCGCTCCAGTCATGCTTCAATGATTCCCTATATAATCAACCAAATCCCCCCCCCCCCCCCTTTTTGGATCCGCCTATGATAACAATCTTGTTAATCGTTTCGAGTACATAGCTAGATACTATTGCAATTTATGCTGTAATTGTTCTCTTATAGCAGTCAAAATGCGTTGACTTTATAACCTTATGTGATATACAATCACTGAACGCATAAGCCTTAAGCCACGCCTACTACTGTAAATCCTACTTTGTAAAGAATCACTCTGATTCAAACAAAAAATTCTCTGAAACTGACATTTTCAAGATGCTTGATTTCTTGATTGACAACATATTTGTTACGTTTGGAGGACGTGTTTTTTAACAGACTGTCGTAATTCCAATGGGAACCAATTGTACCCCTCTTCTTGCCGACTTGTTTCTTTATTATTATGAGGCTGACTGCATATAGGAACTTCTTAGGAAGAAAGATAAGAAGTTAGCAATATCCTTTAATTTTACGTTCCGCTACATAGATGATGTTCTCACACTAAATAATACAAAATTTGGTGACTATGTTGAACGAATCTATCCCATCGAATTAGAGATAAAGGATACTACAGATACAGATAAGTCTGCCTCATATCTTTACTTACATCTAGAAATTGACAATGAGGGTCGGTTGAAAACAAAACTTTACGACAAAAGAGATGATTTCAGCTTCCCAATTGTGAACTTTCTATTTCTATGTAGCAACATTCCAGCAGCGCCTGCATACGGAGTATATATTTCCAATTGATACGATATTCCCGGTCTTGTATTTCCTATCATGATTTCCTTGATAGAGGATTGCTGCTCACAAGGAAGCTATTAAACCAAGAGTTCCAAATGGTGAAGTTGAAATCATCCCTTCGTAAATTTTACGGACGCCATCACGAGTTGGTTGACTGTTATGGAATAACCGTTTCACAGATGATATCGGATATGTTCCTTATGTCGTAACTTCTATACCCATCCCTTTTCACGAATGTGACCTACCGAACTAGACTATTTACCGGATTTGTAATAACATAAGCAACACGACGGGTGCCACATGTGGAGCAGGATCTGCTTACCCTTCCGGAGCACCTAAGATCACCCCCAGTTTTTGGTGGGGTTCGTGTTGCTTAGTCTTTAGTTTTCTATGTTGTGTCTTCTGTACTATTATTTGTCTGTTTGTCTTTTTATTTTTAGCCATGGCGTTGTCAGTTTATTTCCAATTTATGAGTTTGACTGTCCCTCTAGTATCTTTCGTCCATCTTTTGTAAAGTTCTTAATGAAGTAGACAAACTTCCGCAAATCGTTCAATAATATAAACTCATCTCTCCACATTTCGCCTACAGAAATTAGACAAACATTATTTGTTTTGTTCTTATTCAATGATAAAAGTGTATAAGTTATTAAGTTCATCGTTTATTGTTGATATTCTCTTCTGAAATCTTTCGCACTCGTTTATCCGACTGGTTTCAACAGCACACATTATGAAACCTAATAATCGTATTTCGCCAAAGTAAGCCCTTTTCTAGGGTGAACCTTTTAAATCAAATTTAAATAAACAAAATGCTTATATAAAATGAGTATACAATTGTTTAAGATTGCAGTATAGAGAGAACAATAGTGTATTGCTAGACATAATAACAAAATTTGCCTCGATTTTAAGTCTTATCCTTATATTGTCGTTATTATGTCAAATCAACTCATTGTTATTCTATATCTTATTAAAATAAAATCTATGATTTCGCTATGCTAATAACAGAGTAAGCGAGTCAATATAGATCTGAATTTAAATCAGAATATATATTATAAAAGTAACATGATAGCATCAAATCCCTCTATTTCAATCACCATAGTCTCTCCTTAGTCGAAGAATTTCAAGATCAACTTTGAGAATGTTTAGACAATAGTTTTTTTTCACACCTCTGGTTTAATTAGATCTTGTTTTTCCTATGAAAATCATGCATTGAATATTTCCCACTGTAAAAATTTAATTGGAATGTATATTTACATTTTTCAAAATACTGATTTGATATAACTTATTTGGATCAAACAACGAAGAAACAGACTTGACGACATAGGGTCTGTATAGAAATTGGCATATAGAAAGTACCGTCCTAAGGCTATCAGTTAGCTGAAAATGTAAGAGAGTTGTGGCTAAAACGAGACCTTATATTCTCATAAAAGATACAAGGCTTATAAATTTGTACGCCAGTCGCGCGTTTAGATTTACAAAAGACTCGCTCAAATAAAAAAAGTTCAAAGATCAAATAAAGCCCAAAGTTGAAGAGCTACGGAAGAGAATAAGAGAGCTTTTAACAACGTAGGGAAGAAGCATCTATTTAAATGACTGTCGAGAACTCATTGATAAAACAAGTGCCGTCAAAAGAAACAAAATATCTATTGAACCAAATACTAGGATTTAAATAACACAAGGAATCAGTTGTATGTAAAGTGTAGAAGCAGACGTAGAAATCTGTAAAACAGCCTCTAACGAAGAAACTTTAGTTTTGAAAATTGACATTGAATGATATGCATTTAGATTTTATTTTGGACTTAAACTGTACTACAGCAGAGAAACAAACAAAAAATAACTTTAATGGCGAAATATAAATTAGTTTTAATATCTGATGACATAAACCTATAACCATTCAACACAAAACCAGGTTTTACACAACCTTACCACAGGATTCCTCCAAGTCTGTTTGGAGAGGTCAAAACACATCAATATATCTTAACTAATTCCTATAACTACAGAGAACACATCGATACGCTGCATCTATTATATTGCTAAGAAGCAGGATAGTTATAACCGCCTATGCGTTGACTATCGATAAGTAAACGTTCAACTGTCCTTAATGTGTTTCCATTACCACGGATATACGAATCTATGGACGTTTTTCATGCAGCAAAATATTTTAGCACATTATATCACGCTAATGTCTTCATCAGATTACAATGCATTCAGATGAACAACATAAACTTCAGGTCACTATGCCGTTTGGCCAATTCAAATATAATGCGATGCCGTTTGGATTATTATTCCTTTTTTTTATATTTTATTTTATATACCGACACGATTTCATAATATGCTCTAAAACCGTAGATGAAACTTATAACCGACTTAAAAAGGTATTAGAAAATTGAAAGATCATTGTCATCAATTGAAAAACAAGGAAGTGAAATGTCAGTGACGAACAAGTTAAGTACTTGGGATGAATAATTTCAAAAGATGGCATTGCAACAGACCCGACCGAATAAGGTAGATTTGGTTTAGAAAAGGTCTAAACCAGTCACTTTAAAGAACTTGCATTCATTTCTTGGATTTTGGAGGTGAGCTATAAACATCGCTTTGTACCTCAATTTGCAAGCATTGCTAACCACCAGTACCACTTAGATACAACAAGATGAAAGACAAACGAAAATCAATTATCACGTAGAAGAATCATGAGATAAATCTTGTTCCACAGCATCTGGCACATTGAAAGAAAAGCTAACAACTTCACCAGTTCTTGGCTTTGCTCGCTATAATTCTGTGTTATTTAAAGAAACTGATACCGGTTGAGAATATTTAGGTCTGTTTTATTGCAAAAGCAGGATAAAGCCTTCGTGTTACCACTTATGCAAGACGTACTCTTCAACCTAGTAAAAAAATGATGTGAAATAAAGTTCTGCAAACTTGAACCTTCCATAGAATATTGCAATCGCAGTAATTAGATTTCGCATTTTTGTCAGAGGTCAAGGTTTCGAATTAGTAAACGCATGCTTAAATTTCTGAATTTACAGACCCAGAACAAGTAAAAACTACACGTTGATGAAAGATAAACACAATGTATATCCGTTTCGTAAAATACGCTTTCCATCTTCAGCATGCTAAAGAGGTTGACATACCACATGTGCCTCTTCTTGCTGAAGTAGTTCTATGGGACGGAATATGTACGGATGTGGAGCTTTTCCGCATTTCTTGATCTAGAAATGCCAACTTTCTAGATTGTTGGCAGTCTTTGATTCTTCTGTTCTGTAAAAAATCCACAAATTCCGACTGCCTTCCACCCAATACTAAGTACCAAGTTCTAATTAACGCCACAGCTGTGTACTTTGGCGCTCTTACATTACATAAAGTGGTTTTATCATTACTTGATGATTTATTGTCATTACATGACAGGGTTTATAAAGTACTTAATAAGGTTTTGATATGGTTATGTGATGACTTAATATGGGTTTGTTATTACTTAATATGATTTCAAGATTATTTAATGTGGTTGTGTCATTAGGCAATGTGGTTTTAGCATTACTTGATGTGTGTGTGGCTTTACGTAATGTAGAAAAGAGGAGAGGCTAAGGATACCAAAGGGACATTCAAACTCACAAGTCGAAAATAAAATGACAACGCAATGGCTAAAAAGAAAAAGACAAACAGAAAAACAACAGTACACAAAACAACATAGAAAACCAAAGACTGAGCAATACGAACCCCATCAAAAACTGGGGTGATCTCAGGTGCTCCGGAAGGGTAAGCAAACCCTGCTCCACAGTGGCACCCGTCGTGTTGCTCACGTAAGTACAAACCGGTGATATGTCTAATTCGGTAGGTCCCATTCGGGAGAAGGGGACAATTTGCACATATCCGTCATCTGTGAAAGTGTTTAGTTATTTCATTACATTATGTGGTTTTGTTATTTCGTGATGACGATTCGTCAAATCTAAATATAGCTAGATATTACATTAATTAATAAGACTTTACCACTTTTCAATGTTGTATAGACGTTACTCGACGTGGTTTTACATTAATATATGTGGGTTCACTCTTTTGATAGGGCTTAGATATTACTGAATGTTGATCCAAAATTTGACGATTTTACACTACGTGATGTGTTCGTTCCAGTTTTTTATGTGTTTTTTTTCATTCTTTGATGTGCTTTTCTCATTTATTGATATGGTTATCCCATTACCTGATGAGGTAAAACCACGTGATCAATTTGGAAAATTTCTATTTTTTATCCTTTTTCTATATCGTTTGTTTTTCATGTGACTTTGCTTAAAGTGCATAGACCACAGTTTTACCCGTTTTTTCTTCTCTCATTTCTTTACGTTTTCGAGATATAAAGGGTAAAAAAGGGGCCATACTTTAGTTTTCGATTTTTTAAAAAGTATTGACTCTTATATTCTATTTAAAAATAGATATATTCAGTATTTTGGGTGAAAAATATAGTTAACATGTGATTTGTGTCTTGGGATAATAATATATAAATCGAAGTATGGGTTACTTTATGAAACAAAACGGTAAATTAATAAGATACAATGCTATTTATTATACGAATGTTATGAGACAATACGAGGGAACATAAACTATATATAATTCCTATGGTCTACATGTAAGCCTGGAGCAATCATCATTCACGACTTGGATATCTTTTTTTCTATGAGGAAAATATACATTTCAATTGGCATACATGTCATATCTTTTAAAGAATCACCTTCGTTTTAATTAATTGATTAATTGCTGTTTGCTCAACGTCCAGTTGCAAGTATTTCATGTAATATTTAGGTCGAGAACAAATCAACAATAAGTCCGATGCTCAGTAAGTTCTACAAAATAAATGGACCGAAATGAAGGGTGGAAAATTAAGATTACCCCTTATATTTGATAGGATCGAATACAGATTTTTAGATTATTGCTTCCATGGAGAAACAGATACAAATTCATAGAAAATGTAATATCGCAGTTCATGTATAACGCTTAACATGCATGCACCTTTATAGAAAAACAAATACTTACGAAGTCAATCGCGGCGTTCTGAGTTCATACCGATATTTTTTAGTCAGAACTCTTAAATGAAACGTGCATGTATTGTGAATATTAATATTTCGCGTAATCAAGTATAAAATTTATTATGTCTGTAATTAGATATTAGGTAAAGCGATTATAAATGAAAATACTTTACTATGATTAAATGGTATATTAAAAAAAAGCTAAAAAATTACTCGAAAGTAAGCGACATTTTGCATGAAAATGCTGACCGACTCAATTAGTAAACAATTTAAATTAATCGGTATTATAGTACTAACAAGCTTTTCATCCTGTATTATTTGTTGACATTCGTTTTAAGTATTTAAATATGCATTTAATTCAGTTTGCTTAATTCCCGCCAAAATCGTCTTTTTGGCGCTGTCTTTTGAAGTCGTCAGTGCCCGATTATATTGTGAAGTTACAATGGACCACTGACGTTCTACACAATAAACAAGTTTTGTGTGTAGAAGCCATACATATCCCTTTAGCAGCAAGAAGGTTAAACAGTATGGTTTATATCTGACTTCTATATTACGACAGTTAATTTATTTAGCCTCGACTTTTATGGTGCCGTAACCAAAGGATTACATTGAAGATGGAGAAGTTAAAGAATATTAGGACTGGAAACAGAAATGCAGCGAATACGAGGAGGCGAAGGAAAAGGAAAACACGGACTTTGACCGAGATGAACTGCTGGCAACATACGATAATCTTACGCAAAAAAAGAAATTGTTGGAAAAATTTAATGAACAGTTATTGGAAGCAACGGATTCAGACGACTTTGAAAGTGAAGTAGATACAGATGAGTATTCCAATAATTTCGAAATTAAGCTAAGACATTTTTGCAACTTCATACAAATTGGTCAAAACCCTGCACCACGTTCCAATGTAACTCAATATTCATATCAAGTACTCAACGTAGAAAGCCCTCCTTTTCGCCCAGCATATATGAACGGTTCGGACAAACACATAGAATTATGGAAGCCTACTTACAAGCTCTTTTAGATATTGCACAACCACGATACACCTTGTCCAGCTTAAGATTATATTATGACCGATAGAAGCTACGTGAGAGGTTTAGATTCGCTCGGACAACCTGAGACGTCATATGGAACTTTACTGGTACTGATTATCATGAAAAAGTTACATAGCGAAATCAGACAACACTTAGCCAGAGAATACGGACCGTCGAGCTGGAATTTAACGCGGATCATTAGTATATATTTCCTCAGATAGAATTTTCTTATACATTGCCAGAATGTAGATTTTTCCATGCTTTTTAAAAAAAAAATACAAAAAGTATGGGTTCCCGTGCTATTTTTAAAGCTACAAGTCGTGCAAAATTTGCATAGATTGTTCATGAAAAAACACTTTTTGTGAATAAAAAGAAATCTATGAGATAAATTTTGAAATAAAATATGAGAAGATAGGTTTTAAAATATGCTGTAAGAAAATAAATATAAAAAATGTGTCACCCACTTTGTTTTCTAGCTACAAGTAAAAATTGAAAATTTCTCTATATCATTCTTTAATAAAAAAAAAAAAAAAACTATTTGAGTTATCTCCCCTCAAAATGGCTAAGTTGACAATTGATTCAAACAAACACAAATATTTGGTAGTTGATAAATCACTTATTTTTCTTTACTTCGATAAACAGTCTAACCTATTAATTGCCAATCTGTCTCAAAATTTTCAGATTTAAGCAAAGAACTTGACCTATTGTGAACTGCTATATTACAATCAAAGATGGCGGTATACAGTTAATCTACCTTGAAAGATTTTAGAAGGCGCATACTTAATGAAATCCAAATTATGGAGGCGAGACAAAATACAGGTACAAATCTTGAGTCTTTAGGTCGTCAATTCGCAATCAAATCTATATGTAAATTTCACACTGGAACAAAATTACCGTAAGAAAACAAAAAAGAGATACATGCACCCGCACACTGTATCAATGTTAGTGATCACAAAGCCCGCATGTCTATTGTAAAACGAGATAATTTATGCTTTAACTGCTTAAGAAATCATCACGCTAATGAGTGTAAATCAGAAATAACGTGTCGTCACTGTGACATGATCGAGACATCATTCATGTAGTTTAAGTAACCATGGTAACAGGGAAAGTTCAGCATTAATTCTAAGCAACACAGATAAACAGAACAACAAAAGGTTAGAATCAATCTTTATCCATCAATCTTATAAATGACACTGAAAACGAGGTAGACACGAACATATTACATATTCTTCGACACAGATGCGCACAAAGGTGCCACTAAAATCGGCTGTGCATGGCTCCTTTTACATTCGGAAAACTACTGTTAACCAGTGCAGTCATATTTTCATGTTTGGTGATAAAGCATATGAACTTACTTCGAAATATCGCTATATTGGTCTAGTCATCTGTGAACATACCGATTTTACAACTACAACGCATGTATTACTTACTGCAGGCAGCAGAGCTCTAGGATCATTAACTTTAAAATTCTATAATATGGGAAACATAGATTGTGATACTTACACCAAAATATATGACAGTACAGTGTCGCCGATACTTGAATACGCATCAGCTGTATGGGGATTAAAGAGCTACAATTCGCTAGAAAGATTAAAGTACAGAGCCATACGGACATTTTTGGGAGCTGGCAAGCACGCTCCTATCCCGGTTATCATAGGAGATACAGACTGGACTCCTATACACATGAAAACTCAATATAACATGATAAACTGTTATCACAGAGATATGTCTCGCCTTTTGTAATTTTGATAATGCAAATGTTGAAATTAAAATAGCAATACTTTAACATGTAAGTTATGCAAATATTCAAAGTCGATGAACCATGACTGAAGGTACATGGCTAGACAATCTCCATGGAATGAGATGTGCCAATGCTAATACAACTGCATACCAAATACCATTGACTTATTATAAGTCGTTCCTTTAAACAAACCTAAACACAAACATTAACTTAAACTATGTAAAAGTTTCAAAGTCAACGAACCATGATCAGGGTGGGGCTATATAATCTCCATGGAAATGATACTTGCAAATGCCGATACATTTGCATACCAAATATCATTGACTTAACATTAGCAGTTCATCTTAAACTGATCTAATCACAAACTAATACATGTAAACTAAGCAAAAGTTTCAAAGTCAATAGACCATGACTGAGGGGGCGGGGCCAAATATTCTCCATGGAAATGAGATGTGCTAATGCTTATACAACTTAACACCAATTAACATTGCCCTATCACTAATGGTTCCCTTGAACTGACCTAATCACAAACTAATACATGTTAACTTAGCAAAATTTTCAAAGTCTATAGACCATGACTAAGGGGGCGGAGCCAAATAATCTCCATGGAAATGAGATATGCCAATGCTTATACAACTGCATACCAAATATCATTGACCTACCACTAGTGGTTCCCCATAAATTGACCTAATCACAAACTAATACATGTAAACTATGGAAAGTTTCAAAGTCAATAGACCTTGACTGAGGGGGCGGGGCCAAATAATCTCCATGGTAATGAGATGTGCCAATGCTAGTACAACTGCATACCAAATATCATTGACCTACCACTAGTGGTTCACCATGAACTAGACCTAATCACAAACTAATACATTGTTGACGCCGCCGTTGCCGTCGCCGCCGCCGCCGTTGCCGTCGCCGCCGCCGCCGCCGACGCCGGAAACCGCATACCTAAGTCTCGCTTTTGACTTCGTCAAGGCGAGACAATAAAACTATGGTGTCAATTGTGTGAAATGCCCGACTATAGGCTGTGTCGCAAAGCTTTTATGTGGGATTTGAACATTTCCAACAGATATACTTAGTATAAGAACATGGAGTAATGATGTAAAAACAATCATGACTAAAGGTAATCTACTAGACTTGTATACCAACCTTAACTCAGAACGACGATCAACGACTCATATCATATCTTGTGTTAAGGACAAACTCGTCGAACTCCATCAACAGCAGTGGTTAAATGCGTTAGAAGATATGCCTAAATTACGCACTTACAAAAACATTAAAACTGACTAGAAGGTAGAGCCATACTTGAAAAATGTTTATCAAGACAACAAAGATCTGTGATAGCCCGGATGCGAAGCGGAACTTTACCTTTAGAGATTGAAAAGGGTAGATTTCGAAATGTGCCACTTGACCAACGCCTATGTAAAATGTACAAGTCTCAATCCATAGAGGACGAATCCCATCTTATGTTGTATTGTAAACGCTATGAACAATTGAGAACAACACTATTCAATGACATCTGTGACAATTACAACATGGATTTGAATACGCTACCAGTGAACAACTGATTAAAACATTTATTTGTAATTACAGCAAGCTTGTTTCTAAATTTATTTTGAACTGTTTTACTATCAGACAATCTGTGGTCAATTGATATTGTTCCTTACTATATTTTCGTCTTATAAATTTGAACTATAGATATAGGAAGATGTGGTGTGAGTGCCAATGAGACAACTCTCCATCAAATAACAATTTATAAAAGTAAACTATTATAGGTCAATGTACGGCCTTCAACACGGAACCTTGGCTCACACCGAACAACAAGCTATAAAGGGCCCCAAAAGTACTAGTGTAAAACCATTCAAACGGTAAAACCAACGGTCTAGTATATATAAAAACGAGAAACGAGAAACACGTATAAATTACATAAACAAACGACAACTACTGTACATCAGATTCCTGACTTAGGACAGGTGCAAACATTTGCAGCGGGATTAAACGTTTTAATGGTACCAAACCTTCTCCCTTTTTCTGAAACAATAGTATAACATCACAACATAGAAAAACACACGATAAAACATCAATTGGAAGGCTTAACTCAATTATTTATTTACTTTTCTTTTCAATAATGAAAACATAATGCGTATCATATCATGACAATGCATCATAAGCCTATTTGGCTGGCTGAAAATCACTGAATATATGAATATAATTGTTTGTTATAACTCAGGTTTCACTTTATATTTAAATATTCATTCATTCATTCATTCATTCATTCATTCATTCATTCGTTCATTCATTCATTCATATAGCAGTTCCACTACAGAATAACATGCAGTACGTTAACCGAAATATGGATTATCTTTAAGGATGCAGACTCGCTCATCCAGTTGACAATGACGATTCTTTTGAGATTTCGTTATTAGGGTGCTATAAACAGTTTCGTATAAAAACTAGGGTTATTCCCGACTAAAAATAACCACGGAGGAAATCCTTTTATTCATATAATTGGTACAAAAGTATCATGTTTTTTTGTATTTAATTGTAAAATTAGTTAATTAGCTTTCAATTTAAACAGGTTGAATGATTAAAATAATTTTAAAAATTAGATTAAATATATATGTTTTGAGGGAGACAACACTGTAATCATCCTGTTTTTTGGCAGTGAAAATTGAAAACTTATTTGCAGCCACTGTAGCTCTTTTCGAAGCAGGAAACCGTACCCTGAAACAAGATTTTATTAAAGGCCAGGTAAAACCTATGAATTTCATGCAGTTTTGATTATGGAAATGTGCCTGTATCATGTTTACATGGGTATGCACATGACCTGATTTCAGGTTTTTATGTTCAGATTAGGCAACTTTTCCCCTTTTCTCTGGATAGAACTTTTTACTAGATTAAAAGTACACTATATTTTTATTTCAATATAAACTGAAGAAATTTCTGATTCCAGTGATATCTAGTTTTATACAAGTATCTTTATTAACCATTCCACCACTAAGGGTCACTTAGGCATGGTCCCTTAAAATATGACGTCATAGAAAAACTGTTGATTGCACCCTTAAAGGGTCAAACATATAATATAGGGAGGTTTTAGCATAGAAATGTGTTAGTGAATGGAGTAAAATAATTCTGAAAAATATCATATGGCATGCATACTTTAATTTAAAAGCATCAGTTTGGTATATTTAATGCAAAATTACAGATTTGTACATAGCAACCAGATATAAGAAAACCAGACTGTGTGCAAATTTTGAAGTTTTTCATCTTTTGCGACGTCATAATATTTTATTCATTCTCTCATATATTTGGAACCAAAAGTTGCACATGAAAAGTGTAGATTTTTTCTACTTTGACCTTTACTACTGATCAGTGTAACATACATTTCTATTCATTATATTATATATTTGGTACTTTTATAGTCAAATAGCTACAAGTGCCGTTCTAAGAAATACACTATTTCAAAATATTTTCTCAACTCAACTACACCTAAGTTCATATAATACTAGGGACAAAATATGTTTAAAGTTACTTTATTTATGTTTATTTCATAGTTTTATTCTATTTATTCAAAAGAAACCCAATTTTATGATTTTTTTCTTTGTATAACTGATGAAAATGTGATACAGGAAATGTTTGGAATATGCCAGTTTAACTATTTGCCACTGGCCAGTATGCCAATACTATGCGACATAAAAAATGAGCTGTAGTTTCAGTATCGATGGTCGCAATCCTTCAAGTAAGACATCATTTTAATCGATATAATGTACAGATTCAGAAAAGAAGAGATTTTTTTATATATCGCATACAAACTTTTGCTTAAAGGGTCTAACATATAATATAGTGAGGTTTTAGCATAGAAGTGTGTTAGTGAATGGAGTAAAACAATTCTTTTCTAATTTTTGAAAGGAAATGTAACCCGGAATTTGTGTTTCTTTACTTTCACCTTTCCATGTTTCCAGTAATGTATTTAATCTTTTTTGTAGAAAAAAAAATCATCATTTATTTTGTCTGCAAGACCACGAACATTCCAAGCTGATATGCTAATTGTATTATATGTCCTAGGTGCATAATTTTGTGTTCGGAGTTCCCCTTTTGATGACAAGCCCACAGTAGCAACAACATCATTTTTCAAAAACTTGTCAAAAAAAAAAAACCAAACTATTACAATGTCATTGCCAGTGTTCAAGCAACATCGCACACAGGTTGCTGATTGGAGAAAAGTGACATATAGCCACGCCTACATTAAACTGATATCCAACCAACTGCCTTCAGAAACATAGATTACATAAATCAAACGGTTAGTCTGTGAAGAGGTATGTACTTTAAAATTTAGAGCGAGGGCTTGCCCGAGCATATTCATTGTATCTTGATAGTATATACATGCCTCATGTTGGGGAAAAAAGTTGAAACAAAAGCTTGTCTTCATATCAAATTGTTTTCAAGGCGAATGTCTTGCAAGAAGCAAGTTCTGTTTACCTTCTGACGTCGCCCCCGTTTTTTCGGGATCGGATCCATGTTTCTCATTTAATTTTGTTTTCAGTGTTGATTGTCTATATTTTGTCGTTATGTGTCTTATTTGTTCCCGGGTTTGTCTCTTCTTCATTGATTGCCCTTCTTTATGACTATTCTGTTAGTGTTGAATTTCATTTGTAAATTAGTAATTTTGTTTTAAACTTGAGTTTTATTATATTTAAGGATCTTTTGTCTAATTTTAAAAACTTCTTTAAATTGTTAAAATATTTGACACAAGCTCTCGCCCTTTTGTTCTGAGGCGGCGTTAAGCGAACACCAATCAATCAATCTATCTTTATGACTAACGCTTCAGTTGTCTAATATTCCTTTGATAATTGTTTATGGTAGATTATAGTGTTGATGAAATAGTTTGTTGCAATGTATGGTTAACATTTTCCATATTTACAAAGTCTATAGCCCCAAGCCTATTCACGATGTAGAAATGGCAACGATTATCGGGACTTGCGCAGGCCTTGATTATAATTTATTTCATCTCATATATATATCTTTATTCTCGTAAACCAAAGTGCAATGGTATAGAGACATATACAAATAAATTTAACATACATAGTATAAAATGTATGTACAACTGTAAAGTAGTGACTTAGTTTTAACGGTTTGAACGGTTTTAAAGCAGCCAAGATGTCATTGGAGAATTGGTTAAAGACTGGTTCTTGGTTCTTCCCGTAACATCCGTATGTTGTGAACGTTAATTCTCCGCTTTGAGTAGACTTAAGACTTGGGAAAGATCTACGATGACGGGTGAACAGTTGTGTGGTTTGGCAATACATGTCCACCGATGTCCAGATATTGTTCGAGAATTTTTTGAGAAGATACGGTGCTACCGGACATAGAAAAATTATTGTTTTTCATGGAAGATTAAACATTATATTAAAGAATACAAAACTGGCTCTCTTTTCTGTAAATAAAGCTAAAAAGTTGACATGGGTTAAATTAAAGTGAGACAACCAATCACCCGGAATCAAATCATTTAAAAAGAAAAATAATGTATTGCCATATGACCTTTCACACTGAAGGGCTCAACTTGCATTAAGCCGTGCGCAGGCCCTTGTGTAGAAAATGAAGGATATGGAGTAAATGTGCAAGGGACAAAATCGCACACAATACATAAAAAAAAAAATACAAATTATCAATGAACAGGGCTTTTATACCTGCTCTTCATCTTGACAGTTGCTGGAGGTTCTTTCAAAATGAACGAATCATTCATATCCTACAACAAGGTCAAGACGGCCCTAGTGTCGACTTAAGCGGTTCTTAAAGTATTGTACTGTGAATAAATTTCAAAAGTCACAAACAAATTACAGCAAAATGTAAATACAATACAAGACCTAAATCAGCCGGTATAATATTAAAACAGCACACAAATGTAACAATGAGGTCTAAGAACAGTTTTCCTGAGTTTCCTTAGACTGTACCTTTTATCCCAGTTAGGAACTACATGAAGTTGTAATTGAAATGTGTTTTATTTATTATTTTTCTTTTCAATAATGAAAACATAATGCGTATCATATCATGACAATGCATCATAAGCCTATTTGGCTGGCTGAAAATCACTTGTATATATGAATATAATTGTTTGTTATAACTCAGGTTGCACTTTATATTAAAATATTCATTCATTCATTCATATAGCAGTTCCACTACAGAATAACATGCAATACGTTAACCGAAATATGGATTATCTTTAAGGATGCAGACTCGCTCATACAGTTGACAATGACGATTCTTTTGAGATTTCGTTATTAGGGTGCTGTAAACAGTTTCGTATAAAAAACTAGGGGTTATTCCCCGACTAAAAATAACCATGGAGGGAAATCCCTTTTTATTCATATAATTGGTACAAAAGTATCATGTTTTTTGGTATTTAATTGTAAAAATTAGTAAATTAGCTTTCAATTTAAACAGGTTGAATGATTAAAATAATTTTAAAAATTAGATTAAATATATATGTTTTGAGGGGAGACAACACTGTAATCATCCTGTTTTTTTGGCAGTGAAAATTGAAAACTTATTTGCAGCCACTATAGCTCTTTTCGAAGCAGGAAACCATACCCTGAAACAAGATTTTTATTAAAAGGCCAGGTAAAACCTATGAATTTCATGCAGTTTTGATTATGGGAAATGTGCCTGTATCCTGTATACATGGGTATGCACATGACCTGATTTCAGGTTTTTTATGTTCAGATTAGGCAACTTTTTCCCCCTTTTCTCTGGATAGAACTTTTTTACTATATTAAAAGTACACTATATTTTTATTTCAATATAAACTAAAGAAAATTCTGATTCCAGTGATATCTAGTTTATACAAGTATCTTTATTAACCATTCCACCACTAAGGGTCACTTAGGCATGGTCCCTTAAAATATGACGTCATAGAAAAAAACTGTTGATTGCACCCTTAAAGGGTCAAACATATAATATAGTGAGGTTTTAGCATAGAAATGTGTTAGTGAATGGAGTAAAACAATTCTGAAAAATATCATATGGCATGCATACTTTAATTTAAAAGCATCAGTTTGGTATATTTAATGCAAATATTACAGATTTGTACATAGCAACCAGATATAAGAAAACCAGACTGTGCAAATTTTGAAGTTTTTTCATCTTTTATGACGTCATAATATTTTTATTCATTCTCTCATATATTTGGAACCAAAAGTTGCACATGATAAGTGTAGATTTTTCTACTTTGACCTTTACTACTGATCAGTGTAACATACATTTTATTCATTATATTATATATTTGGTACTTTTTATAGTCAAATAGCTACAAGTGCCATTCCTAAGAAATACACTATTTCAATATTTTTCTCAACTCAACTACACCTTTGTTCATATAATACTAGGGACAAAATATGTTTAAAGTAACTTTATTTATGGTTTTTTCATAGTTTTTATTCTATTTATTCAAAAGAAACCCAATTTTATGATTATTTTCTTTGTATAACTGATGAAAATGGGATACAGGAAATGTTTGGAATATGCAGTGTTTAACTATTTGCCACTGGCCAGTATACCAATACTATGCGACATAAAAAATGAGCTGTAGTTTCACTATCGATGGTCGCAATCCTTCAAGTAAGACATCATTTTAATCGATATAATGTACAGATTCAGAAAAGAAGATAATTTTTTATATTTCGCATACAAAGTTTTGCTTAAAGGGTCAAACATATAATATAGTGAGGTTTTAGCATAGAAGTGTGTTAGTGAATGTAGTATATTTAATGCAAATATTACAGATTTTTACATAGCAACCAGATACAAGAAAACCAGACTGTGTGCAAATTTTGAAGTTTATTCATCTTTTTGCGACGTCATAATATTTTTATTCATTCTCTCATATATTTGGAACCAAAAGTTGCACATGAAAAGTGTAGATTTTTTCTACTTTGACCTTTACTACTGATCAGTGTAACATACATTTTTGTTCATTATATTATATATTTGGTACTTTTTATAGTCAAATAGCTACAAGTGCCGTTCCTAGGAAATACACTATTTCAATATTTTTCTCAACTCAGCTACACCTTAGTTCATATAATACTAGGGACAACATATGTTTAAAGTAACTTTATTTATGTTTATTTCATAGTTTTTATTCTATTTATTCAAAAGAAACCCAATTTTATGATTTTTTTTTCTTTGTATAACTGATGAAAATGTGATACAGGAAATGTTTGGAATATGCCAGTTTAACTATTTGCCACTGGCCAGTATACCAATACTATGCGACATAAAAAATGAGCTGTAGTTTCAGTATCGATGGTCGCAATCCTTCAAGTAAGACATCATTTTAATCGATATAATGTACAGATTCAGAAAAGAAGAGAATTTTTTATATATCGCATACAGACTTTTGCTTAAAGGGTCAAACATATAATATAGTGAGGTTTTAGCATAGAAGTGTGTTAGTGAATGGAGTAAAACAATTCTTTTTCTAATTTTTGAAAAGGAAATGTAACCAGGAATTTGTGTTTCTTTACTTTCACCTTTCCATGTTTCCAGTAATGTATTTAATCTTTTTTTTAGAAAAAAATCATCATATATTTTGTCTGCAAGACCACGAACATTCCAAGCTGATATGCTAATAGTATTATATGTCCTAGGTGTATAATTTTGTGTTCAGAGTTCCCCTTTTGATGACAAGCCCACAGTAGCAACAACATCATTTTTCAAAAACTTGTCAAAAAAAAAAAAACCAAACTATTACAATGTCATTGCCAGTGTTCAAGCAACATTGCACACAGGTTGCTGATTGGAGAAAAGTGACATATAGTCACGCCTACATTAAACTGATATCCAACCAACTGCCTTCAGAAACATAGATTACATAAATCAAACGGTTAGTCTGTGAAGAGGTATGTACTTTAAAATTTAGAGCGAGGGGCTTGTCCCGAGCACTTAATTTCATTGTATCTTGATAGTATATACATGCCTCATGTTGGAAAAAAAGTTGAAACAAAAGCTTGTCTTCATATCAAATTGTTTTCAAGGCGAATGTCTTGCAAGAAACAAGTTCTGTTTACCTTCTGACGTCGCCCCCGTTTTTTCGGGATCGGATCCATGTTTCTCATTTAATTTTGTTTTCATTGTTGATTGTCTATATTTTGTCGTTATGTGTCTTATCTGTTCCCGGGTTTGTTTCTTCTTCATTGATTGCCCTTTATGACTATTCTGTTAGTGTTGAATTTCATTTGTAAATTAGTAATTTTGTTTTAAACTTGAGTTTTATTATATTAAAGGATCTTTTGTCTAATTTTAAAAACTTCTTTAAATTGTTAAAATATTTGACATAAGCTCTCGCCCTTTTGTTCTGAGGCGGCGTTTAGCGAACACCAATCAATCAATCTATCTTTATGACTAACGCTTCAGTTGTCTAATATTCCTTTGATAATTGTATATGGTAGATTATAGTGTTGATGAAATAGTTTGTTGCAATGTATGGTTATCATTCTCCATATTTACAAAGTCTATAGCCCCAAGCCTATTCACGATGTAGATAAGCCAACGATTATCGGGACTTGCGCAGGCCTTGATTATAATTTATTTCATCTCATATATATATCTTTATTCTCGTAAACCAAAGTGCAATGGTATAGAGACATATACAAATAAATTAACATACATAGTATAAAATGTATGTACAACTGTAAAGTAGTGACTTAGTTTTAACGGTTTGAACGGTTTTAAAGCAGCCAAGATGTCATTGGAGAATTGGTTAAAGACTGGTTCTTGGTTCTTCCCGTAACATCCGTATGTTGTGAACGTTCATTCTCCGCTTTGCGTAGACTTAAGACTTGGGAAAGATCTACGATGACGGGTGAACGGTTGTGTGGTTTGGCAATACATGTCCACCGATGTCCAGATATTGTTCGAGAATTTTTTTTTGAGAAGATACGGTGCTACCGGACATAGAAAAATTATTGTTTTTTCATGGAAAATTAAACATTATATTAAAGAATACAAAACTGGCTCTCTTTTCTGTAAATAAAGCTAAAAAGTTGACATGGGTTAAATTAAAGTGAGACAACCAATCACCCGGAATCAAATCATTTAAAAAGAAAAATAATGTATTGCCATATGACCTTTCACACTGAAGGGCTAAACTTGCATTAAGCCGTGCTCAGGCCCTTGTGTAGAAAATAAAGGGATATGGAGTAAATGTGCAAGGGACAAAATCGCACACAATACATAAAAAAAAATACAAATTATCAATGAACAGGGATTTTATTCCTGCTCTTCATCTTGACAGTTGCTGGAGGTTCATTAAAAATGAACGAATCATTCATATCCTACAACAAGGTCAAGACGGCCCCTAGAGTCGACTTAAGCGGTACTTAAAGTATTGTACTGTGAATAAATTTCAAAAAGTCACAAACAAATTACAGCAAAATGTAAATACAATACAAGACCTAAATCAGCCGGTATAATATTAAAACAGCACACAAATGTAGCAATGAGGTCTAAGAACAGTTTTCCTGAGTTTCCTCAGACTGTACCCTTTTATACCAGTTAGGAACTACATGAAGTTGTAATTGAAATGTGTTATAAAAACTAAAAAAAAAAAAAAAACAGCAGCCTCACACTTAACTATGTGAATTACGCGTTTTGCTTTATCCTTAATATCGGTTTTTTTATGTTGTTCCTAAAAACTAGAAGTCTTACACTGAAACTTTATATTGAGCTTTGAGACCAGAATATTGTCGAAAAAAAAAATCAAAACCAATCTTGCGTTTCAGATTAAGAAAGGGTCCGGAAACGCTCAGAATGCACGATTTTGCGTCATTTTTTCAAGAGCTTCAGACCCCTCGCCGACTATATTTTGCCTCCCTTTTAAAAGATTCTAGTTACGGTCCTGTTTATGTTTGGTAAATTTACTCACAAGTATCATAGTGAAATATGTGATTTCAAAAGGCCCTTGACTCCAGAATGAAAAGATGGTAGCTGCTGGTGTAAATATTGATATAAAGCGGTGTTTTACTACATGTACGTCTTTACAAGGTAAGATGACAAAATAAATTGACCATAAGTAGGCATATACCAGTAATAGCTTTTCTAAAAAGCTAGCCGTCTCATAGCTGATGAAAGTGGAAAATGTTTTCTCTTTGTAGTTTAATTCGTTCAGAAATGTATGTAAATTGTAGTGGATTACAAAAATTATAAAAGGCTTATACAATTTTTTAGATTTACCAATTTGTTTTGGGGAAAGTATTAATACTGGAAATGGAGTGGTAATGTCTTTTTATCGATTATTTTTTTCAAACAGATATTCGCAGTTGTTCGTTGCCTTTTTCCTTTGGTTGTTTGCTTATTTATTTGTGTTAGAAAAGTATGGCCGCTTCCACCTGAAAGTTTTTCGTTCATAATAGGCATCGAAAAGTGTAGAGAGTGAAACGTAGTAAAATTTAAACTTATAAGAACACAATTAATATATTTCCAACGGTATCTCACATCTTTTCAAAAATGATCCTTACGATGTAAAGCTTCACATATATGTATGGTTATTTTTGTTGTCGATGAAGATTTTGTCTATTCGTTGTAGTTGGACTGCAATGTGGAATGCCCCACGCCTCTTTTTCTATATTTGAATAATGAGTATCCTTACAATTAAATGTTTCTTTTTTCAGATTATTTGGTTTTATTGGACTTCTTGATTATATTTTTAGATGAAAAATACTCAGAGTCGTGAGACGGGTAATTTGTTATATAGGACCTATTGTAAGCGCCTGAAATTCAAAACATAGTAGTTTCGCCGCCATTCTTTTTCAAATTATAATGGACGTCGTTGGTTATAAAGAAGGTGATAAGTCTCTGCAAAGCTATTTTAAGTTCACTATGAGGCCATCAACATAAGAGAATCAACAAATTTGACCAAAAACTTTATTAAGCATACAGCTTGATACTGTATCTTTTGTTATTGTGTTACTTGTATATATCTTCATATTTATTTACTATACCATTTAATGTTGGATGACGAATAAGGCCCTTATCATACTTACCCTTAAAAGCTTGACATACTGGATTGACATAATCTTTCGTGGGAGACCGTTCGTATGTTGACATATAAATGTCTTTTTGTTTTATGATCATAATATATGAATGTTTATACTTGTTTTTCAGTTCTTGTAGAAAACATACAATTAAGAATAATCTTTTAAAATGCAAACAGTATTTTCGTCTTTTAAATTTATGATTTTCTTTTATTTCTCTTTCTCTCATATAGCATGTCTAGTATAAATAGTCAATATAAACCTCAAAACAAACATTAGAAGTTTGTTCCTGACCCTGCTCATAGCTTCAAGTAATATCTGAATTATTTTTTGCTATTAAGATTATTTTTTGTAACAAAAAAATTGTTCCGGCGTGATATTTGTTCCGCCGGAACTTATTTCATAGGAAATTTGTTCCACTGGAATTTATATCACAGAAAATTTATACCCGGAATGTATATTATAAGGAAATATGTTCCAGCACTGTAAAATTTGTTTCGGAACTAATTTTTACTAAATGTTAAATCAGTTCCGGGTGTTATAAATTAACATGATGCATTAACTTTATATCAAGCAAAACATTCTATAGTTGTACCTGACAAATTTAATACTCAACATTGAAGTCTTAAAACAACACGAAAACATTAGAAATTCAAATTAAGTCATCATATATATTGTACGTAGATAATATGATTAAAAAACAAATGCACAACTATGTTTAATAACTGTGATAAATATTTAAAACACACTATTTCATTTTTCTACAAATTCTGATATGAAGCAACATATGATGAATTGCAATATTCATAAATAAATGATTGATCTATAAAAAAGATTCTGATGGATTTTTCTTATTTTTCGCTTTTCTGCCTCATTAAATTATTGTCATTTGGGTATTTTTTTATGGATAATGTAATTAAACATTTTGCTATACTCCACAGAATTCATATTGGATGTTTACACCTTTTATTTATTACATATCAATATAATACATGTTTTTATAATGGACTTGAATTATAACTTTAAACTTACTGATAAAAAAGCTCAGGATTAAAGATAACTTGTATAACCAGTGGAACATATTTCACAGACAAGAAACTTATTTCACCACGTAAGAAACAAATCTCACAAACCCGGAACTTATTTCACTAGGTTAGGAACAAATTTCACAAACCCAGAACTTATTTCACCAGGTAAATTGTGGAACTTATTTATAGAGATGGAACAAATCATATAGGAATTATCTGTGAAAATAGTTCTCCCAGAATATATTTCCTGTGATATTTGTTCCAAAGGAACTTTTTTCACAGGAAATATTTTGGCTCACATATTCACAACTATTCTATATATTATAGTTAGACTTGGGAGGATAAAAAACTTTAAAATGTTGTAATGACATGTCCATTGAAGAAGACCGTAGATTGAACTTTAGAAGTAAATTGTCACGTTTTGTTTGTTGCTTAATTGGGTTGCTGTCTAAATTAATTATGTATACTTCACATCTCCTTTAAAATCATTCATAGAAATTAAACATTGCTTAAAATATGTTAGCTTTTATCGTCTGAAAGTAGTTTTTTGTTCTTCTTATATTCCCTTTTAGATATATTTTTAGTCTTCTGTTCTTCAACGTCTGCTATCTTGCTAGGAAGAGCTAGCTAGGTAGATCTAGACAACATCCAACTCAGCCCAACGATCTTGTGTGTGGGAGCACTTATTATGTAATGATTGGAAGGGAGGAGTCGCTGGGATAGGTCACTATTTGAAGCTTCATGATATTGCACGAGGTCGAGAAATTTAGGTGAAATATAAGATAAGGTTGATGATTGAATCTGAAACTAATCAGATGTCGATATTTTTCTACAGATGCAATTAAAATCACCAGAGATTGTGTATATATGTCTCTAAAATCACTTTCGTAAATGTTTAAGATATTTGTCAAATCTATTTACTAGTATCTCCCCATGAAATAGCGTAACAATGATAGATGTGGGCAGGTATATATACTTATTGTAAATATATGATCGCTAGGGTAACTACATGTATGTTCTTTTATCATTCAATATATATATAAAAGGTGGGGTATTGGAAGTCTCAGCTGCTCACCCCTGCCAGAGACATATAAACATATATGTGTATATATGTCTCTGCCCCTGCCAAAGGTCGAAGTGCCGCCGCCCTCGCCCCCTGAGATAAAAATCCTCGTGTAAATTAATATTAATCGAAAAGAAATTATTTGATATCTCCGTTTTAAAATGTTTGTGTTGCCTTTAGATTATCTTTATACTGAGTATAAATAAATATAACTTGAGAAAAAAGCATTTTCCTAAAAGTTTTCTTATGTTTTCACGTATAAAATGTACGTAACAGTGAGCGACTGGGATTGAAATAATCACGTGTGTGTTTACAAATCTTCAGGAGATTCGGCTATTTATAGATAAGTGTTACCTGTGTACCGATATGCATGATTGGTAACCAGGCAAATCTACTTACTAAAATAAAGAGTTCAGATCCGACACTCTACGGTTTTCAAAGACATTTACTAGGTTTGAATTGTCCCAACCAATCAACGAACTTTAATTATTACAGCGTCAGTAATATCTTCCAATCAGGTAGTAAGAAAGCCTTCAGCCCGCAGACTGTCCATCGTTCAACTCTTAATACCGTCTCCGAGGTAACGAGGTAATAACTAAATTGCACTGGCGATTTTACAAAAGAAATTTTATACATCGACATGTAATTCCTTGGATCGTTATATTTAAAGATTTGACAGAGCTGGATTATAAAATTTTCACCTACATAATCCAGAACAAACCACCAAAATCGGAACAATTTGGAATAGTTATATATCCGTACTAAAAATCACCAGCAATAATTTTAAATTAAAAAAATCCAATAGTTCTTTTACCTGTATATGCAATCGCACAAAAAAAAATCATTTAAGTCTTTCATCTAGTTGCAAAAGATGAATGATGCTCCTATAAACTATAATAAATTTTAAAAGACAACCTGAAGACAGCCTACGGGTAAAATACAAGTGTATATACATTTGTACTACCATCCAGGGAAATAAGTTTTCCATAAAGTATTTAATCCTTAATTTACATCCGTACTTGTACGTGCAAAACTCTAGATAGAATTTTGATATTCACCTGAGGGATAAAAAAGACAGATCTAGCAAGACTTTCAAAGGTGAATTGAAAATGAAAAAAGAAATATTTTTTTTTGTAGACAAGTAACAAAATTGAACTAGGAAATTTGATTTGAATGCAACAAATAAACATTTAAAAAAATCAATGAACATCTTTCTAAATAAAGTGGCGAAAGACACGCATATCGAGTTACATAGATGAAAAAGAATAATTATATCAATATTAATTATAATGTTAAGTTTCATTAATTCAAGGATTATAGCTAGAAAACAACCTTAAATACGATTCATGATTTTCCATGTACATAAATTCATACAGATTTATCAGTTTTAATATATAAATTACATTCCGAAATACACAGGCTTGGCTCTGGTCGTTGGCCGTTCAGCGAACAATATTACATTAAATGCAAGATGATATCATTCGAAAGCAAAGAGAAAAATTAATATGAAAAATCAGAGCATTCCTTGGATTCAACTTTCAAATTATTTTTTGGAAAACAGCAGCATACATGTTTTGATTTATGAATTCGTCTGATGTACTTCATAATTCCATTTCATTTTACTTCCATGATATTCCTAACAATTAGCAATGGTAGTCTCGACAGCTTGCTCTCCCCGAGTTTGGTAGGTTTTTGTTAAAAACCCAACACGCTCAATCGAGATAGATATTTTCTTCTTTTCCGCAAGCACGAAGAATTAATGAGTAAAGTCGGAACATAGGTTAATTTGGCTTGAATCACAATAATGTCTTCTGATAGACATAACCCATTCCCGACATACGCTCACCGTTTTAGTCTAGAACAAAGCAATGCACATATTCATGTCACTTTATATGTTCCTCGACACAAATGTTAAAATATTTGAATTACAGGTTACAATTGTAGCCTAACGAACTACATTTTCAGTGAATCCAAGTACAATTTTCTGTTGAATCAGTTGAATATCTTAGTGGTGATAGATATGTAATACTTGCCGATGGATGTTAAATAGTATCCAATACAATCAATGTATCTCTATCACTCATTTATTCACAGTAAAATACTTTTAAATGTACAAGTATGATATACAAATACCTTTAATTTAGTATAATTGCCTTTTTATCGAAATTATAATGTCAAAAACTTCTCCCGGTTATTAGTACACGTCAGTTCGTTACGTTACTATATAGCTCTTTTACAAATTCCGAAAAAATCATAAAGGAAAAATAAATAATCCCATGGGAAGAAAAATTAGTTCCTTGGGAAATTTATAATTTCCCATGAAACAAACAATTTAAAAATGTTCCCATTGAAATTGTAGTTCCCATGGGAACTTTAACATTCTTTGGGAATTGAATTTCGCATGGGAAATGTACTTTTAAACAGCTGTAGTGACGACAGTGACATGTTGGGACATATGGGAAAATTTATTTTTCTTAATTATCTATCGCTTGGCCAAAAAATATTTTTGTTGTCTTGTAAAACAACAAAGTCAGATTTGCCAATTCTGGAAAGGCAAATTTGTCCCGCACAGTGTTATTAACTTAGCACATAAATATGAGTAAAATACAAAAAAGTATAATAACATAGCAATTATAGAAAAAGGAGCTTACTGTGTTGAACGACGACTGGAGAGTAAAGCGCTAATGAAAAAGCCAAGTATTCTAAATCAAAATCTGACTTCCTAATTGGTCGAATTTGTTAGGCCTTATGAATATTTATGATCAGCGAAACGACAATACAATATTTCCTGTAATATTACTCGAACCGCGAGAAAATACTAACAGTCTTTGATTTTATAACGAATATGAAAATATGGGTTAAGTTTTTACAACCTTTTTTTTTCAGGTCACTACAGTTTGCATCTGGTTATTTATGGTTGCCGAGTAATTAATTGAAAGGATAGCTAATAACTGATGGATTTTATAGTTATTATGACATACGTATATGCGTTAAACTAAACTTTAAATCCACAAAATGGTTTCTGAGTTGATATTGAATAATTTTTTTTTTGAGATATGGTATGATTGCCTATGGGACAACTATCCACTAGAGACTAAATGAAGATGTAATAAACCTGGCCATCAAGAATGAGCAAAAACCCATACTGTATAGTAAGCAATAAAAGAGCCAAACATGACAAAATGTGCATGACCTGTTTTTATATTTATGCTCGCATTTATTCCGTTCTCTTAATTTCAGTTAAACTGCATACCATAGGAACACAACAATGATAATATGTATCAGTTACTGTATACACCTTTTGTTCATAGGAACATGACAATGATAATATGTATCAGTTACTGTATACACCTTTTGTTCATAGGAACATGACAATGATAATATGTATCAGTTACTGTATACACCTTTTGTTCATAGGAACATGACAACTGCAATTAATAACCACAGTTTATAGGTTCGTAAAATTAGCAGTATATAACTAGATTTCATATGCAAAACAAATCATCCAGAGGTTCCAGAACTATGTTTTTCCTGCACTAGTCAAATACTCCAAAAAAATATACAATTCAACCTTTGTCAAATCGGTTGAGATAACTGTTATACTATCTTTTCACATATTGTAAGGTGTATATATCATGTGCTATAAATAATTCATTAAAATCAAAACAATGCATTTCCTATACCGCTCAAAAATTGTCAGTAAAATTTGTTAATTCAAGATTGTTAGAAGAGTAAGAAACAAAGGGCGAAGACGTCAAAGGGGCACTCAAAAACGTGACAAAAAGGAAAAACATTGACGAACAGGCAAATAAGCTTCCATAAAACACTACTGTACCACACCAACCCAACCAAAGCCCTTAGTCGAACTCATGTAATCTGGATCGGTAATACTCAGTTCCTGCTAAGCCATGGGCACATGTCGTGAATTACATATTTATATCAAATTTAATGATATACCACAAAACAGGAGCAGTTCGAAATTGGTTATTAATTAGATTTGCTTCAAACGATTAACTTAAATTGTAGTTTACTCAAAATATCGTTACATGTACATGTACATGTAATCCCTAATTTCGATATTCAAAAAAAAAAAAAAAAAAACACAACACATTAATAATGAAATGGTGGGTACTTCTTTCTTACCTGTCATCAATGAAATTATCCTTTGTAGAAATCCGATGTTTAGATGGTTATTGAAAAAAGTATCATATTCCTGCCATTTTTTCTGGGCAAACTTTTTTGTGTCTCAACGTTTGTCATTCTTTTCAAATGGAAAGGCAATTGTTTGCAACTGTTTGCTAACTTAATTTTTTTTTTTTTTAATTTTCCTTTTCGACTTTGTCCACTTTTCTAGCTGCAGACTATCATTTTGTCCATAATAAATAATTTCTGGTGTTCAAAACTGGAATAAATTCTAATCAATTTGCTTGAAATTTCTGAAAGATTTACGTTTTGTGTTAATATATGTATAAACAACTTTTTTGTTAATCATTAAAGTTATTCCTAACATACAATAAGAAAACTAATCCTTCTTGAAGTGTAAAAAATGTTTAAGCTCCAAGTAATCACGGCAATAAATGTAGATCATATGTTACCAGTTAATACTTATTGACTACCTGCTTCTGTCAATGAATAAAGAAACAATATATAGATTTTCTAACAAGTATTCCATATCATTAAATTTATATCAATATTTATATTTAGCATTGTGCAAGGTTCTGAAGTCCACGTATATTTTACGGTGCTTTGCTTTTGCGCCAATTGGCATTTCATTTGCGCCAAAATAATCTTTCATTTGCGCCACAAACCATATTTCATTTGCGCCAAAATAATCTTTCATTTGCGCCACAGACCATATTTCATTTGCGCCAAAATAAAACATTTCTGACATTTGCGCCAATAATACAGGTAAATCGTATAAAAAATAGTTTTATTCAAAAGAGACTTTTAATGAAAACTTTAAAACACAGTTTTTGATTGCATAATAAAACATATTCCTCTGAACTCTGACATCGTCACCATAATGAAAGCACTATACACTGATACGTTCTTAATAAGTGACTTTTCATAATTATGTTAAACACAGTTCTGTTATAACTTAACGAGATCATAAAACCTAAAAAAAAAAGCCCTATACACTGGAGTAAAACCAAAAGTTTGTTCTGACACAAGACTTGTAAGCAACGGCTCGGATGTACTCATGTACATTGGATAACCTATATGTGTGGTCATAAAAATGACTTATTTCCTCTATATGAAAATAAGGAGATGTGGTATGATTGTCAATGAGACAACTATCCACCAAAGTTCAAATGAATCGGCAATTTTGGCTTCTAAAAATGGTACCAATCTCCCTCAATCGGCTAACCATGGGTGACTCCGCTTCTTTCCATCTTAGACGAAGTTGTGACGAATGAAGTCTCCCTGTAGATTCATTTACAGGTGTTGTGGTTTTATCGAAAGATCCTGAAAATTATCTTCGTGGACAACGCTTTTCAAATCGGTTTATTCACGGTTCAGTAGATGGGCTAGGTGTTTATATAGCAATTACAATGGTTGTTTTTAGGAAGGGAAGGTATAGTGAGACCTGTACATGATGTATGATATTAATATTTTCACGTATAAATTTTATAATAATAAATGTCAAATAATAAACAAATTCAGAAAAATGCAAAAATAGATGGGATTAAGTATGAACATTCTCCTAATATTGTTTATCTTCTGATTATAATCTTAAATTGAAATATATATTGGCTTGAATTGCATTTATATTTTTATAAGTCAACAACTATTTTTAACAATTTGTTGAAGAAATACTTGATTTTTTTAAAAATAATAATGAATTGCGATTACTATATTATAATTTAACGTTGCCACTACAGTCAAAGCATCAGGTGTGGATCCAGAATTTTGTCGGGGGAGGTCACCTTACGAACTATTATAAAAATTCAATTTTGTTTTATTGATATTAATGTCATGAAAATAATAACAATTACAGCAAATGGTTAAACAGGATTAATAAAATTTTATTTTTCGTGGATTGCTGTGTGCAAACGTGTCAACGATCACATCAAGTTCTTAATGTAAATTATAATGCACTTGCATCAATGCATCAATAAAAGTTTGTTTATCGACCGTCTTTTTCTCAATATTGTCTGTTCTTTGGCTTTTTCCTCAGCGTGGCTCTTTTAACAAGATTTGTCCTCTCGGCCGAAATGTTCGTTTAGTCTAGTACAAGCATGTGCACATGTGCCATATCAGTATATGGTTTGTATGCTAGGGTTCCCAAATTGTCAACCCCAAATAGAGCACAATATATACAATAAGCTCTTCATTTGAAGGGGAGTACACAAGTCCGTCATATCGAATCAGCCAATTTCTCTGAAACAGTCTGTTCATTCCTGCGTATTTCTTTACGGGAAAGTTATAGTTTGTTCCTGGTTGAAAATGATTCCTTGTCAATTTTTTTTTGATTCATTTGTTATTTTTGGCACTGACTACGATTACCCTCAAAAAGAACAATAAGAAATAATAATTGTTACTTCCGAGACTAATTGCTGCAGTGTATTTCTTGACAGAGACCCGACTTCATACGGAAGTTGCAGGTAACAATAACATATTTTTTTTTATTGTTACCTGCAGTCTGACTTATTGTTACCCGAAAAATATTTATTGTATTTTGAATTTAATAGTATTGAAGCCTATAGATTTCATAATTAAGGTCAAGGTCAAATAATGACATTTTGAAATGCTGTTCAAGACTTTTAATATATATATATGGGGCTCTTTTTGATTTATGTAGTATTGTCATTTAGGAGTTCATTATGCACAAACTAGACAGATTGGATCGAGGTTGATCCAGCCCAAACTTCCTTTTGTACATGTATTTAGGGAACAATGTGTCCCATGGAAACATTAATTAAATAATTGAATACTGTGTACAATGTATACATGTGATTCAATAAATGTTAAACCGCTGCATTTGTATGCACCTATTCTAAGTCAGTAGCCTGTTGTTCAGTGGTTGTCGTTTGTTGGTGTGGTTCATAAGTGTTTCTCGTGTCTCGTTTTTTATATAGATTAGACCGTTGGTTTTCCTATTTCAATTGTTTTACACTAGTTATTTTGGGGCCCTTTATTGCTTGCTGTTCGGTGTAAGCAAAAGCTCCGTGTTGAAGGCCGTACTTTCACCTATAGTTGTTTACTTTTTACACGTTGTGACTTGGAAGGAGAGTTGTCTCATTGGCACTCATACCACATCTTCTTATTTATATTCATTGATAAATTGAATAGTTTAGTTGTTAATGGTTGATTGTTCTTTTACTATGATTGCATATGATGTATGTTATATGGTTTATACATGTATGTATATGCATTGCAGTGGGAAATCTAGTGAACGAAAACAAAAGAGAATTCACTCTTCTAACAGTAGAGTCGAGAAAGTCAAAAATAAAGCAATGCCGGTAACGATACTAATCAAAAGTTATTTCTGAATAATAATTGTACATTTTAAAGAAATTATTTGTTAAACTGTGTTACTAGAAATATACATGCAAATATACGATGTTTTATGTTCAGTATTTATCGAGATAATTGCATTAGAAGCTTGTAAAACTGAAATTTGAAAAATGCCAATCTTTGCTGCATAATGATAAAAAAAAAAATTGGAAAAAATTATGTACATACAAAATCTACAGATCTTTCGGGTCACCAATTTGCGGAGTGTTTCACAAAGTCCTTAGCATGTTACAATTTGCCAAAGTATACTTAATTTTTCACACCTAATTAGCGAGCACACCGGTCTGCTCTTGTCACATATACACTCAATAGAGAAATATTGTCTTTTCGTGAATATAAAAATTTAAAAGTCTGTCTGTGCAGGTTAAGAAATTAAAGATAACTATTCTTTTAAAGTAGATATCTTTCTACTATTTTTTATACAATTTTTAAAAAAAGGTCGTCTCGATTTTTTTTCATGTATCTGCGGTCTTCTCGATCTATTCACATTCAATGTTTACATCGAGATAAATTCCGTTTGAATTTGCTTAGTAACTTAATTTCAAAAGTGCCAATCTTTGCTGCATATCAATCGATTCCTTTGGAATTTTTCCCTGATTTTCTCTGATCTAGTTGTATATATATGGATAATTAGCATGTTCCAGAGAGGTGTACAACCAGTAGAAAAATAAATTGAAGTTGGTACTTCAGGAATTTATTCGCATAGCAATATTTTAAACCAATTTTACATCAAGCTTCTGTAGCCTGCTGTATTCGTCGTTTGCTATTTAAGGAGAGAAATGATAACATTAAATGGAAGTTTTGTTTTTATTTCAACTTATTTCTATTTTTACTATTTACCAGAACGTTTTCCCGTGAATCCATAATTGATAGCATCCTTGCTAAAATGGGACATACATTGACAAGTTCTAGTTTTCAGTATTTACATGGGAGGTAATATTTTGTCACTAGATTTCTCACTGATTGATATTTATATGGTTATTTTGTATCCTCCTAGTACGAGTTCTGCCACCTGTAGTACAACTGATAATATTAATAACAAAAGGAAAAGGTCAGCTGATAGTGACAGCCTTGAAAATCGAATACCTTTGTTAGAAAAGACTACTAAGATTGAGAAAGTGAAAGAATTAAAAGAAAAGGTGAGAACGCTATGCATGCAACAGGACCCAAGTGAATCACTTTAGAAGAACTTGCTAAGCGTTCCAGAAGAGTGAACCATGAGGGGGCAGATGTTTTTGAGGAGTTAGCAAGACATGTTAATAGACATCAGTTGAAGTTGGATATACCTAATGTAAGTTTGTCTGTATTAGGGGATAGGCAGCAGATGCCAATATAGGTACTTGAATTAAAACCAAAAATTTTGCAGTGATATTGAGTTTAACTGGAATATATAGATAAAGTTATGATGGAAACAGCCTTATATTTAAATGAAAGTATTTAAAAGTAATTCTAGAAATTTTTCCTATTTTGAGATGTTTACTAATGGATGTGTATATAATTTCATTGATGTGTTTAAAGATGTCTCAAAAATCTGTTTGACTTGGAAAAAGATTAATTGTTGCAATGTTGCAACATTTTTTGTTTTGTTTTATTTAAAGAATATAATGTTGGCTAAAATGTTATGTATGGTTGAATTTTTTAATTTAAATTTCTTTGTCTACAGTTCGAGGAACACTGATTCCATAGTGGTTTTCAACGTGGATTGTAGGCGAAGCAATTTTCACTTTTTAAAGTGTAACTAATGCTGTCTAGGTACAAATAAACAAGTTATTATTGGTAAATATATTTTCTACAGAGTTATGAAGAATCAAGTGGAAATACATTTGTCAATATTCCTGATTGGAAAGTAAAGAGTGGGTTTAATCCAACAACAGTAAACATAAGAGACAAACCAGCATGGTTGACATTTGAAGGTGAAATCCCTTTGATTACAACAAGCTTTCCACGGGCTGAAGACGTGATTCAAGATAATAGATATAAGAAGATGTGGTATGAGTGCCAATGAGACAACTCTCCATCCAAGTCAAAATTTATAAAAGTAAATCATTATAGGTCAAAGTACGGTCTTCAACACGGAGCCTTGGCTCACACCGAACAGCAAGCTATAAAGGGCCCCAAAAATTACTAGTGTAAAACCATTCAAACGGGAAAACCAACGGTCTAATCTATATAAAAAACGAGAAACGAGAAACACTTATCAACAAACGACAACTACTGAACATCAGATTCCTGACTTAGGACAGGTGCAAACAAATGCAGCGGGTTTAAACGTTTTAATGGTACCAAACCTTCACCCTTTTTCTGAAACAATAGTGTAACATCACAACATAGAAAGACACACTATAAATTATCAACTGAAATAGCTTAACTCAATCAAAGGACATATTAACACCAGTGAACATACACTGAACAAATAAATTTGACCTATGATACAATGTAATCACAAAATAAATAAACTGAGGGACGAATAATAAAAGTAACATGTTATACCGTTATAACATATGTTAAACAATTTCAGAAAAACAATATGCTCGAACAAAAATATCAGCCATTTGCAATTACTTTAAACACAGGTAAATGAAAATAATTTTGTTGTTAGGTATACGTGTACAGTTCAAATAGAGAAAGGAAATATTTTTACAAAATAAATAATTTTGATGCTCATAGTACGAAGTGAAAATTTATAGTAATACCAAACACTTATCAAAGCTGGTATATAGACCAGATATAACCCTGAATAACATTAAATAACAAAAAAGCATTACAATTAGTATCAACAGGTCAAATAAACAAGAAAGTACGATTTGAGAGTACTCGCAGTTACTGACAGCTAGTTAAAAGCCAAAAACAATTAATAATAAAAAATCATGCATCAGAGACTAAAATCAACTAAAACACATCCCAGGGATTAAGTATTTTAACATCATGGACAGTCAAAGAAGACATGACTTGTGCAATGTCAAAAATAAATGTATCGACAGGGAGTAGGATCGTTAGGAGTTTAACCTCTTTATAGATCAAAATGAACGTCGGTGTGTCTTTATACATCCCGTTTGAAAAGAATACAAATTTAGTTTTAATTTGCTGATGACAAAATCGATATTAGTGCCCTTTTGATATGAGTTTATTTCTAGAGTTTATTGAACTGGAAGATTATTTTGAATCAGGGAATTATTGATAAAGAATCGTGTACACGTATCTTAAAATAGTTAGAGAATTGTGTAGACATTTATGATTTCTTCCATCATTTCAAAGGGAGAGCATTTGATTCTGAGGTGCCACCAAAACAAATTATCCAAATTCAAGTGTCTGTAAACAGTTCGTTAATTTTATTTCAGATGAGTTATGTTAAAAGCTTTTGTTTAGAATATTGAAAGTTATATGTGTACTTTGTATATTTAAATATCGATCTGCTACATCTATGCTGTTGTTATTCAATGCGAGCATAGTAGCATTGTTAAGGTTCATCTATACACAAACAAAATGGCTGTGTTTACACCATGAAATTTTCTCTGAATGCAGACAAAACTGTGACATCTTCTTATTTATATTCATTGATAAATTGAATAGTTTAGTTGTTAATGGTTGATTGTTCTTTTACTATGATTGCATATGATGTATGTAATATGGTTTATACATGTATGTATATGCATTGCAGTGGAAATCTAGTGAACGAAAACAAAGAAAATTCACTCTTCTTACAGTAGAGTCGAGAAAGTCAAAATAAAGCAATGCCGGTATCGATACTAATCAAAAGTTATTTCTGAATAATAATTGTACATTTTAAAGAAATTATTTGTTAAACTGTGTTATTAGAAATATACATGCAAATATACGATGTTTTATGTTCAGTATTTATCGAGATAATTGCATTAGAAGCTTGTAAAACTGAAATTTGAAAAATGCCAATCTTTGCTGCATATTGATAAAAAAAAATTGGAAAAAATTATGTACATACAAAATCTACAGATCTTTCGGGTCACCAATTTTCGGAGTGTTCCACAAAGTCCTTAGCATGTTACAATTTGCCAAAGTATACTTAATTTTCACACCTAATTATCGAGCACACCGGTCTGCTCTTGTCACATATACATTCAATAGAGAAATATTGTCTTTTTGTGAAAATAAAAATTTAAAAGTCTGTCTGTGCAGGTTAAGAAATTAAAGATAACTATTCTTTTAAAGTAGGTATCTTTCTACTATTTTTATACAATTTTTAAAAAGGTCGTCTCTATTTTTTTTCACGTATCTGCGGGCTTCTCGAATCTATTCACATTCAATGTTTACATCGAGATAAATTCCGTTTGAATTTGCTTAGTAACTTAATTTCAAAAGTGCCAATCTTTGCTGCATATCAATCGATTCCTTTGGAATTTTTTTCCCTGATTTTCTCTGATCTGGTTGTATATATACGGATAATTAGCATGTTCCAGAGAGGTGTACAGCCAGTAGAAAAATAAATTGAACTTGGTACTTCAGGAATTTATTCGCATAGCAATATTTTAAACCAATTTTACATCAAGCTTCTGTAGCCTGCTGTATTCGTCGTTTGCTATTTAAGGAGAGAAATGATAACATTAAATGGAAGTTTTGTTTTTATTTCAACTTATTTCTATTTTTACTACTTACCAGAACGTTTTCCTGTGAATCCATAATTGATAGCATCCTTGCTAAAATGGGACATACATTGACAAGATCTAGTTTTCAGTATTTACGTAGGAGGTAATATTTTGTCACTAGATTTCCCACTGATTGATATTTATATGGTTATTTTGTAGCCTCCTAGTACGAGTTCTGCCACCTGTAGTACAACTGATAATATTAATAACAAAAGGAAAAGGTCAGCTGATAGTGACAGCCTTGAAGATCGAATAACTTTGTTAGAAAAGACTACTAAGATTTAGAAAGTGAAAGAATTGAAAGAAAAGGTGAGAACGCTATGCATGCAACAGGACCCAAGTGAATCACTTTAGAAGAACTTGCTAAGCGTTCCAGAAGAGTGAACCATGAGGGGCAGATGTTTTGAGGAGTTAGCAAGACATGTTAATAGACATC
This sequence comes from Mytilus coruscus, assembly GCA_017311375.1. Taxonomy (NCBI): domain Eukaryota; kingdom Metazoa; phylum Mollusca; class Bivalvia; order Mytilida; family Mytilidae; genus Mytilus; species Mytilus coruscus. The sequence goes on along the minus strand of CM029596.1, from coordinate 118,437,249 downwards.
AGTTGAAGTTGGTCCAGGATATTCCTAATGTAAGTTTGTCTGTATTAGGGATAGGCAGCAGATGCCAATATGGGTACTTGAATTAAAACCAAAAATTTTGCAGTGATATTGAGTTTAACTGGAATATATAGATAAAGTTATGATGGAAACAGCCTTATATTTAAATGAGAGTATTTAAAAGTAATTCTAGAAATTTTTCCTGAGATGCTTACTAATGGATGTGTATATAATTGCATTGATGTGTTTAAAAATGTCTCAAAAATCTGTTTGACTCTTGGAAGAAGATTAATTGTTGCAATGTTGCAACATTTTTTGTTTTGTTTTATTTAAAGAATATAATGTTGGCCAAAATGTTATGTATGGTTGAATTTTTTAATTTAAATTTCTTTGTCTACAGTTCGAGGAACACTGATTCCATAGTGGTTTTCAACGTGGATTGTAGGCGAAGGAATTTTCACTTTTAAAGTGTGACTAATGCTGTCTAGGTACAAATAAACAAGTTATTATTGGTAAATATATTTTCTACAGAGTTATGAAGAATCAAGTGGAAATACATTTGTCAATATTCCTGATTGGGAAGTAAAGAGTGGGTTTAATCCAACAACAGTAAACATAAGAGATAAACCAGCATGGTTGACATTTGAATGTGAAATCCCTTTGATTACAACAAGCTTTCCACGGGCTGAAGACGTGATTCAAGATAATAGATATAAGAAGATGTGGTATGAGTGCCAATGAGACAACTCTCCATCTGAGTCAAAATTTATAAAAGTCAATCATTATAGGTCAAAGTACGGTCTTCAACACGGAGCCTTGGCTCACACCGAACAGCAAGCTATAAAGGGCCCCAAAATTACTAGTGTAAAACCATTCAAACGGGAAAACCAACGGTCTAATCTATATAAAAAACGAGAAACGAGAAACACTTATGAACCACATCAACAAACGACAACTATTGAACATCAGATTCCTGACTTAGGACAGGTGCAAACAAATGCAGCGGGTTTAAACGTTTTAATGGTACCAAACCTTCACCCTTTTTCTGAAACAATAGTGTAACATCACAACATAGAAAGACACACTATAAAATATCAACTGAAATAGCTTAACTCAATCAAAGGACATATTAACACCATTGAACATACACTGAACAAATAAATTTGACCTATGATACAATGTAAATTCAAAATAAATAAACTAAGGGACGAATAATAAAAGTAACATGTTATTTAAGGAATGACTGTAATATTTTTCTGTCTATGAAGAATAACATCAAAATGTGGTGCACACTGAATAACCCGCGTAGCGGGTTATTTTAAAGTGTGCACCACATTTTTATGTTATTTCGAATAGACAGAAAAATATTAGTCATTCTTATAATTTAATTCTAAATTCCATTTTAAACTGAGTAAACCATCAAAAACGTTGATGACGTCACGATCACATGACAAAATTATGTCTATGAGCTGATAAACAAAACAACGTCAGCCAATCAGAAGACGCGTTACATCCAAATTAAATTATACCGTTATAACGTATGTTAAACAATTTCAGAAAAACAATATGCTCGAACAAAAATATCAGCCATTTGCAATTACTTTAAACACAGGTAAATGAAAATAATTTTGTTGTTAGGTATACGTGTACAGTTCAAATAGAGAAAGGAAATATTTTTACAAAATAAATAATTTTGATGTTCATAGTACGAAGTGAAAATTTATAGTAATACCAGACACTTATCAAAGCTGGTATATAGACCAGATATAACCCTGAATAACATTAGATAACAAAAAGCATTACAATTACTATCAACAGGTCAAATAAACAAGAAAGTACGATTTGAGAGTACTCGCAGTTACTGACAAGTCGTTAAAAGCCAAAAACAATAATAAAAATCATGCATCACAGACTAAAATCAACTAAAACACATCCTAGGTTTAGTATCATGTTAAGGAGGTATTTGCGAAAATACCAGTCTTGAGAATGAATTTCCCTCGCCTTACGGCTCGCGAAATTTAACATTCTCTCGACAGGTATTTTTCGCAAATACCCCTCCTTAACATGATATTATGTTCAATATTCGGTTCTCTCCTATAGAGTTTTCTATGCCTATAACTTGACATGAAATTGATGCAAGATGATATCAATCACTGAGGATATGGGTAATGTCAAGATTATTGCTGTTTGGCTTAAGGTAAGTAATAACCCGTGATAGATATATTGATAAATTAATCAAAATATTATAATAAAATGTACATGGTGCACTAATTTGTCAACCCAAAAAGGGGGTGGGGTCACGTGCACCGGGTGACCACCCCTGGATCAGCCTCTGATAACACACAAATTTATATTCATAATATAACAAAGTAATGTAGTGAGCATTATAGTCATTCATGTTTCGTAATTAGATAACATAGTTATAATGATTGCCTTTTCTTATTGAAAAAACGTACAATCAAACAAGTAATGATATTCATCACTTACTTTGTTTTTAATACAAACGTCACAAATTTTGCAACTAAATAATTTGGGGGTAGGTGTGATTAAGATATGTGGATACTGAAAAAGTCAAAATTCTTCTAGAGTTCATACAATCTAAGTCTCTCCTCTTGCAACAGTATAAATCCATTTGACTTTTTAATCTTTTACACCAGTATTCCTACTTTGAACATAAATCCAGATTGAAAGAATCAGTCCAACTTTGTTCCATTAAAAAGAACTTCAAACGAAGATACACATATCTTGCTTTAGGAAAGGATTATATCATAACTTGAAAAACAAGAGTGCACACGCTGAAATGTCTCGCCTGCTTTACTGACCATTGATTTTATGTTGAAAGTCTTAAAGATAAGGGTTTTACTAAAAGTATCACATAGACTTAACATTTATAAAGATATATGACAATGAGGTCAAGGTCAGATAAATCCTGTCAGCCAGATCGACATATATCCCTTACAATAATTTTATACACCAAATATAGTTGACCTATTGCTTATGGCAATTAAAAACAGACCAAAACACAAAAACTTAACATTGACCAATGAACCATGAAAATGAGGTCAAGGTCATATGATACCTGCCAGACAGACATGTACACCTTACAATTATTCCATACACCAAATATAGCTGACCTATTGCTATAAATATTTGAAAAACAGACCAAAACACAAAAACTTAATATTGACAAATGGACCATGAAATTGAGGTCAAGGTCGGATGATACCTGCCAGACAGACATGTACACCTTACAATCATTCCATACACAAAATAAAGTTGACCTATTTCTTATAGTACTTGAAAAACAGACCAAAAGACAAAAAATTAACATTGACCAATGAACTATGAAAATGAGGTCTAGGTTAGATGAAACCAGCCAGACTGACATGTACCCACTACAAGCATTCCATACACCACATAGGTGATTTACTGCTTATAGAATTTGAGAAACGGACCTAATCACGTAACTTTAACCTTGATCACGGATCCATGAAATGAGATAGAGGTCAGGTGTACCCTATCTGACGGACATTTACAAATATAGTTATCCATTATTCATAATAAGTGGAAATTGACATGACAAAAAAACTATAATTTGTTTTTCAAGCAGTCGCTGAACCATAAAAATGAGGTCAAGGACAATGGACATATGACCGAAAGAAACTTCGTAATATAAGGTATCTGCATGCAAGATATGAAACATTCACGTTTTCTACCTTCTGAAATATAAAGCTTTATACTAATAGTTTACATCGCGCGCGGCCGCCACCGGATAGTTATATCTATGTCTCGCATACTGCGATTTTCGTCGCAGGCGAGATACAAAAAACTGTTTCAAATATTTGTGTTTTTCTGAATCTGTCGTCAACAAGATGCTTGATTTTTTATTGACAACATATTTGAAAGACGTGTTTTTCAATAAATAATCGGCATTCCTATGGGAACTAACTTTGCTCCTTTTCTTGTCGACTTGTTGTTTTATTCTTTTGAGGCAGATTTTATAGGGGTTCATACGGTATTCGTTTTCCTCGTTGTTAAATGACATACGCTGACCTATAATGATTTATTCTGCGTCATTTGGACTCTGGTGGATAGCTGTCTCATTGGCAATCTTACCACATCTACTTACAGGGATCTTCTCAGGAAGAAATGAAAAAGCAAGCATTATCCATTAATTTCACGTTTCGCTATATAGATGATGTCTTATCACTAAATAATAATTCAAAGTTATGTGGCTTTGTTGAACACACCCATCCCATTGAACTTGAAATAAGGGATACTAGTAACACCGATAAAGTTAACCCTGCTTCATATGTTGACTTATATCTAGAAATTGACAATGAGGGTCGGTTGAGAACAAAACTTTATGACAAATGGGATGAATTCAGCTTCACAATTGTGAACTTTTCTTTTCTGTGCAGAAACATTCCAGCTGCGCCTGTATATGGAGTATATTTCTTCTAGTTGAAACGATATTCCAAAGCTTGTGTTTCCTATCATACATTTTATGTTTATGGAAAGGTACTGGAACAATAAATTTTATGTTATTGCTTCAAATACACCAAAATTCCGACTAAAATACACTGAACTGCAGTCAAGTTTAGCGTTTGGTAGTTCATTGATAACATTCTGGCGTATCACAAACAAACAACTTGTAACGTCCCATTTCAATGGACGAAAGATACAAATACAACAACAATCGTATTGTGCACGTTAATTCACTGTGTATTAACGCCACCGGAAATTGGTTACCAACGAAGCGGAGAGAAAGGAGAAAAAAAACAAGGTAAGAATTCCTATAATTTAAACCATTTCTATCGTTTTGATGAGATAACCGCTTATGAAACGATTTTCTGGTACATAATGCTTTTATTTTTCATATCAACAAGTAGCAAACAAAGACAAGATTTTGTGTTATACTCCAAAACTGTACACTTGGTACCAGAAAATTTCGAGGTCGATCGGCCTCCAACGTCCCGCTGGCCTGATATCCACTGTTTTTCTTTTTCTTTCCAGACAGATTTTAAGATGGTAGTGTGACTTCATATTTACTGAAATTCGCCATTAAAAAGATGTTTTCTAAAGAATATGAACCTAGACAGCTATTGCTTACTGTACGGCGAATTGCAAAATAACAAAATGTTTTCTGTACGGCGTCTTGCAATATACTGTAATGTAGAGATGATATTAATAACTACATAGGTACAAAAATGTAAGAACCAGGGAGATATGGTGTACATATCAATGCGTTAACAGCTTACAAATATACGAAATAAACTACATAGCAAAAAAATATTCTAAAATATATGCCGTTAGTTTCATCCAGATGTCATTATCGCGTACCGGCCTTATTAGACGTTGTGTTTTGAAAGATAAAAAAATGTTTATTCAACCGAATTATTCTAAATATACTCATATATCTTTATACTTCTAACAACTGTTGTTTTAATTGTTGTAAAGGAGAATTATCAAAAGTTCAATAAAACACCGTCCATTTCTTTTTTGTGGGGTAGCTTTTTATGCCCCATTTATGGGCATTAATTATGTTTTTCAGTCTGTGCGACCGTCCGTTCGTTGGTTCGTCCGTCCGTCCGTTCGTCCGTCTGTCCCGCTTCAGGTTAAAGTTTTTGGTCAAGGTAGTTTTTGATGAAGTTGAAGTCCAATCAACTTGAAACTTAGTACACATGTTCCTTATGATATAATCTTTCTAATTATAATGCCAAATTAGAGTTTTGACCACAATTTCACGGTACACTGAACATAGAAAATGATAGTGCGAGTGGGGCATCCGTGTACTATGGACACATTCTTGATTTTAAATGTATTGTCTGATTTCAATTTCTTGAATAGATAATTTAACTACATGTAATTCCTTGAATAGATAATTTAACTACATGTAATTCCTTGAATAGATAATTTAACTACATGTAATTCCTTGAATAGATAATTTAACTACATGTAATTCCTGGTTTCGAAGGAAAGTGAACAAAATACTTTGTTTCCATTGAAAATTAGGGGGAAATGAATAATACATTGCGTTTCGAAATAATTTTCTAGTCATTGTATATATGTTATTGAATAATATTTTTTTTTATTTAAGTCGAGAGGCTTGTCACGAGAGAAAAACCATGTCCCCTCAAAAAATAAATGGTCAGATCCTTAAATATAATTCGGAAAAGAATTTCCGCAAAGGAACCGACGACTTAGAATATTTAGTTTTTTTTTGTAGGACATAAAACACCTAAACTACTGTTATGATAGACTATACATGTGTGGTAACCAAAGACAAATAGTCACAGATAAAAGAAAAAAATACAACCTTCTATTTTCAAGATAGAAAAATAAAATTAATTCTGTTTGGCCTAAATTAAAAGGCGTGGATGGAGGGGTTGCGGGAGAGTGGAGTACATTCGCCGGACTTCTCTTTTTGAAGTACTTTTTAACAAATAAGTCTTTGATATTGTGTCAAATAAAATGATATAATTCAATACCAATACAAGTAACTAAAGACTTGCAATTGCATTAACAGTTATAGCAACACGTGTTTCTTTTTCAAACACGCATTCTGTTTTGAAACTTACGGGATGCCAGTTTTATTTTCTGGGAGGGGAGTAGGATTATGAAAATGAATACCATGGCCTGGTAAGAACTGAAAAATGAATAACTTTGCACTAAACAGGATGAAAATGAATAACCGTTAGCACAAAATGCCGGAAACAAATATGTACAAAAATGAACATTTATTTTTCACGCGTAAAAAATAAGCAAATAAATGATCAGTCCGAGAGAAAAAAAAAATCCTGCCACCCCCTAACTGGCCCTAAGTATATCACATGGTCTTGTCATCCCCTTAGGGGACGACCATTTGATACTCTGGGGGGGGGGGGCATACTGGTTGAACAGATAGAAAGATATTTTGTTCACTAAAAAGTTAGTAAAGTTTCCATATAGAAAATACAATATATCAATACAAATACAATAAAATTGAAGGTAAACAAATGTAGTATGCTTATTTAAAAATGAAGTACAAAATTACACATGTATAATAAATTATTAAACGAAATATATAGAAATTTAGAATGACAAATACATGTACAAGAAGGACTCACCTTTTATTAATACATTTAATAAATAAACACACTTTTTTTTTTATAACTGATCGTTTTTCATTACCGAACAGGGAGTTAATTGAAATATAATACTTGGTCCTCTATGCAAATATATACAAAATATAAATTACCTCCATTTTTCAACTGAGAACAGCAAAACAGATAATTATAAATTCATCAACATTTTTATCTAAACAAATTTGACCTATAATTGTTTACTTTTTACACATTGTGACTTGGATGGAGAGTTGTTTCATTGGCACTCATGCCACATCTTTTTATTTATATAAAGCATGGTTTCAAAACCAAGTAAATTGAATCAGAAAAAAATCATCACAGTTACTATCCCAAGTCAAATCCCTAAAACCCCAAGCTTTCCTTCTTTTAAACGTTACTGGATTATGCCATGATGTAAATTTAATTTGTCATTTAGAACTGGTCATTGGGATTCCATTTTTCTATTTCTATGTAGTTTCATAATAACAAATAAACTGTTATCACAGAGATATGTCTCGCCTTCTTGTAATTTTGATAATGCAAATGTTGAAATTAAAACAGCAATACTTTAACATGTAAGTTATGCAAATATTCAAAGTCGATGAACCATGACTGAAGGTACATGGCTAAACAATCTCCATGGAATGAGATGTGCCAATGCTAGTACAACTGCATACCAAATACCATTGACTTATTATAAGTCGTTCCCTTTAAACAAACCTAAACACAAACATTAACTTGTAAACTATGTAAAAGTTTCAAAGTCAATGAACCATGATCAGGGTGGGGCTATATAATCTCCATGGAACGATACTTGCAAATGCCGATACATTTGCATACCAAATATCATTGACTTAACATTAGCAGTTCATCTTAAACTGATCTAATCACAAACTAATACATGTAAACTAAGCAAAAGTTTCAAAGTCAATAGACCATGACTGAGGGCGGGGCCAAATATTCTCCATGGAAATGAGATGTGCTAATGCTTATACAACTTAACACAAATTAACATTGGCCTTCCACTAATGGTTCCCTTGAACTGACCTAATCACAAACTAATACATGTTAACTTAGCAAAATTTTCAAAGTCTATAGACCATGACTAAGGGGCGGAGCCAAATAATTTCCATGGAAATGAGATATGCCAATGCTTATACAACTGCATACCAAATATCATTGACCTACCACTAGTGGTTCCCCATAAATTGACCTAATCACAAACTAATACATGTAAACTATGGAAAGTTTCAAAGTCAATAGACCTTGACTGAGGGGCAGGGCCAAATAATTCCATGGTAATGAGATGTGCCAATGCTAGTACAACTGCATACCAAATATCATTGACCTACCACTAGTGGTTCACCATGAACTAGACCTAATCACAAACTAATACATTGTTGTCGCCGTCGCCGCCGCCGCCGCCGACGCCGGAAACAGCATACCTAAGTCTCGCTTTTTGACTTCGTCAAGGCGAGACAAAAAGTTTAGTATGGTTGAGCTTAGTTTAAGGTTCGAGAGGAGGCTGTGATATACTGACGATAGAATATGAATTGTGAACAATTTATTTCACAGACCTATTTACTGTGAAATCACGCAATATCTTTATTATGTATTTTTTTGTTTGTTAATTACTGTCTCACGATTTACCTTTATCCAACATCATCGAGTCATTTCATTCATTTTTCTTAATTTTTTTTTCATTGCAAATACATGAATGATGTAACTTAAAAGATAGAAAAGGTGAACGGGATTAGTCCAGTCTATTTGAGAGGAAACAGTTGAGTTCAATATAACGCCATGAAAAAAATAAGAGCCTTTATATAAAATTCAAAAAACTAAAACAAAGGACATTTTAAGAACAATTGCACAAAATTATGATATTAGTAAATTTTACATGAACATGTATATAAGCTAGAATTGCCATGAGATATTCAAGTAGACAATCCTGTACGTGATCATCCCATTCAACTTTCGATCGTTTATAGTATGCATGTTCTTTTGCAGGTGTGCTTGGGCGGGGCTTGAAATTTTATTTGAGGTCGAAGGTTTGAATTGACCAATGACAACAATCGACATTTACGAGTTGATCTAATAAAGTTTGTTTGACTGATTATGTCGCACGGCCTTTCGCTAAGCTTGGCCGCAGTTAAGTTTATCTCGAAGTAATGAAAGTATCATTTTCTTTTGCATCTTTTGAAAATTACATATCAAAATAGACTTTTTGTTGAAACTTTTTAAATACATTAAGGTCTCGACAAGTGTTCCACGTGCTTTTGGTGAAAAACTGATGACAAAAAATTATCGCCCTTCCAAAGTGAAACCGAACTCTTTGAAATGCTGACACGTTCATCGCTATGACGCCATTGTTTATAGATTCACGATAAACATTCTGTTGAATATTACACAAATGTTGTCACCACACACAGATGCATATTAAACCTACATGTTACATGTAAATTGGTAATAAAAAATATCATCTTTGTTTTATCATCTTTAATTCTAAAATATCAAATATGTTTAACACGGACGACTCGCCTACAACGATATATGAAAAGGTTTAACGACGGATTATCATAATTATCCTGGATTTACACAAGAATATTACCCAGGGAATACATGTCATTTTTGTGAAACATAATACGCTTTACTTTTAAGATCTGTCTGTGAAGTCATAGGCTTAAAGTTCGAATAAAAAATATTTCAATAAAATCTTCAATCTGTGTGAAGGTGGAAATAACTCATCGCAAAAAAAATGCCATGACTAACGATGTGAATAATTATTTCAAAGGTGCGTTATAATTTGAAGCTTAATATAAGGTTATACAATGTTACTCTTTTCGCTAGCGAATAACAAATAATGAAATTATACTTTGTAATGATATCCTTTTTTTAATATAAAAAGGCATTAGTGCAATACCGAGTTAAGACAATGAAATGATACTAAGAGGCAACCAAATTTCACAAATCAGGAAGACCGAGATAACAAATAATACCCCCATACACAGAGAGGATCCGCGGGGGGTTGCAACCCCCCTTTATTTTGGACGATCAATGCATTTGAATGGGGACATATAGTTGGAACCCCCTCTCTTTATCCTGGGTTGGGAACCCCCCTTTTTTAAAATGGCTGGATCCGCCCCTGATACATACATTTTAGTTGCTGCTGTGAGATTCAGTATTGAGATAATGACATTTTGAGATTTTTGGCTTTCAGCCATTCATAATATATTATCATTGCACCTGTGTTTTGTTGGCCTAAGATGTACGGTACAACATTTTGCGTAGGACACAAATTAGACACGGTTTTACTACCAAAGAGGTCAAAGGTATATAATACATTCCCAACCATGATGCAACTGCATACCAATTTTGTTTAACCTAAGATTAGCGGTACAAAAGTTAATAGCCAGACACGAATTAGACAAGGATTTCCTTAAATCGGGGTCAAATATCAAAAAGTCAATGTCTAAAAAAGAGGGACGAAAGATACCAGAGGGACAGTCAATTTCATAGATCGAAAACAAACTGACAACGCCATGGCCAAAAATAAAAAGACAAACAGACAAATAATAGTACAGATGACACAACATAGAAAACTAAAGACTAGCAACACGAACCCCACCAAAACTGGGGTGATCTCAGGTGCTCCGGAAGGGTAAGCAGATCCTGCTCCACATGTGGCACCCTTCGTGTTGCTTATGTTATTACAAATCCGGTAAATAGTCTAATTCGGTAGGTCACATTCGTGAATAGGGAAGGGTATTGTAGTTACGTCATAAGGAACATATCCGATATCATCTGTGAAACGGTCCGTAAAATTTACGAAGGGATGATTTCAACTTCACCATTTGGAACTCTTCGTTTAATAGCTTCCTTGTGAGCATCAATCTAAGTCTAAGTGCGCAGGACACGTAACGGGACTGACGGAGAAGACGGACGGAATGACAGACAGACAGACAGACAATATCATCCTACATATCACCCGCTTTTGTTTGAGGGGATGGAGGGTAGGGTAAGAAAAAAAAAGACAAAAACTTGTCCACAAAATACTAGAAAACAAAATGCACCACCACGACGCATCACGACACCAAAAAAAAAAAAACGCAATAAACGGAGACGCTCAAGAAGGAATAATAGATTCTTCTTCACTACTGGTGCCCGTCTTGTTGCTACTGACATGTAAAGATCGATCAGTTGTATTCGGCCATAAGTGCTGACAGAACACTGAATACGACAACTTGATCATAACCATGTTTGTCTCGAAGGCTGATATTGTGTACAGACCAACCTCACTATGATTGGAATTTTTAAATTTCGGGATCAATGATTTCAATTCAATCCTTTGAAACCATTGGTTCAGTAGCTTCCTTGTAAACAACGATTGTTCTATGGGATAAATGCGAAAAACGGTGCCACCAACTTTATAGAAGTTCGGACCCCATACGTTATATACGTTAAAAGATAGCGCGCTACATTGTTTTCAGTGTTTTTGAACACTCTGAATACGAATCTGCGTCGTACGAGTTGAGGACAAGCCGGCAAGAGGAGCAACACAGTTGGTCCACACAAACAGAACATTAGGAAGCTGTTGTCGATAAAAAATCGAACATTTTAATGTAAGCTCAAGACATTTTATTGTTGAAATCAAAGTTTGATTTTTTTTGGCGCCCCACCTTTATTTCGCTTCCGTTAATTTCTGATAAATCAAATTGAATGTTTACAATATGGAACAAGGTTTCGTGGAGCAATTACATGACCAAGAACTGTAACTTTGTTCATCAAAATAATTCGAAATGTGCATATCCAGTTGTCCGAAGGCGCGAAGTTGTTTATTATTTTTTTGGTTGAAATTAGGATTTTTTTAATGTTACTGAAACCAGAGACCTATATATCTCTGCTAAAACAAAAACACTTTTCATTCCAAAAAATGAATTTTACACGAATTTGTTGCTATCAAAATAGTTTTAGTTTTACTTAAGTACTATAATGAGTAAGCTTCATCTAGCCTTAAGTTTGTAGAAATCCGTTTCGATACAATTGAAAACTTTACGAACTGAAGCCGATGTTAAAAAATAATGAGGGTCTGGATGGGGCCCTTTATTTCTGTATTCTTTAATTTTTAGGCCATTTTTCACTATTTATACTTTTTCCCATCATTCTCTATTCTTTATACTTTGTCCCATCATTCTCTATTCTTTATACTTTTTCCCATCATTCTCTATTCTTTATACTTTTTCCCATCATTCTCTATTCTTTATACTTTTTCCCATCATTCTCTATTCTTTATACTTTTTCCCATCATTCTCTATTCTTTATACCTTTTCCCATCATTCTCTATTCTTTATACCTTTTCCCATCATTCTCTATTCTTTATACCTTTTCCCATCATTCTCTATTCTTTATATTTTAGCTCCTTATTATTCTCTATTCTTTATTTTTTTGGTCCATTTTTCTCTGTTCTTTATATTTTTTGTCCATTATTCTCTATTCTGTAAACCCTCACCCACAACCTCATAAATAAACAGAACTGATTCATAACCAAAAATAAATTCGTCTATACTGTAAACGTGTGATGCGTATTTCAGGGTGCACACAAGTATTTCTGGAATATTAGCTAGTACCTTCATCATGCATACTGGATAGCAAAAATGTGTGCGGGTATGACATTCAAACTCTGAGAGCATCCAAAGTAAACCAAAAATTCTGACCTCATCAGCCAGACTCGTCTATGGTCAACCCTGAACTCCTATTAGACAGACTCGTCTATGGTCAACCCTGAACTCCTATTAGACAGACTGGTCTATGGTCAACCCTGAACTCCTATTAGACAGACTCGTCTATGGTCAACCCTGAACTCCTATTAGACAGACTGGTCTATGGTCAACCCTGAACTCCTATTAGACAGACTCGTCTATGGTCAACCCTGAACTCCTATTAGACAGACTCGTCTGTGGTCAACCCTGAACTCCTATTAGACAGACTCGTCTATGGTCAACCCTGAACTCCTATTAGACAGACTGGTCTATGGTCAACCCTGAACTCCTATTAGACAGACTCGTCTATGGTCAACCCTGAACTCCTATTAGACAGACTGGTCTATGGTCAACCCTGAACTCCTATTAGACAGACTCGTCTATGGTCAACCCTGAACTCCTATTAGACAGACTCGTCTATGGTCAACCCTGAACTCCTATTAGACAGACTCGTCTATGGTCAACCCTGAACTCCTATTAGACAGACTCGTCTATGGTCAACCCTGAACTCCTATTAGACAGACTGGTCTATGGTCAACCCTGAACTCCTATTAGACAGACTGGTCTATGGTCAACCCTGAACTCCTATTAGACAGACTGGTCTATGGTCAACCCTGAACTATTAGACAGACTGGTCTATGGTCAACCCTGAACTCCTATTAGACAGACTGGTCTATGGTCAACCCTGAACTCCTATTAGACAGACTGGTCTATGGTCAACCCTGAACTCCTATTAGACAGACTGGTCTATGGTCAACCCTGAACTCCTATTAGACAGACTGGTCTATGGTCAACCCTGAACTCCTATTAGACAGACTGGTCTATGGTCAACCCTGAACTTCTATTAGACAGACTGGTCTATGGTCAAACCTGAACTATTAGACAGACTGGTCTATGGTCAACCCTGAACTCCTATTAGACAGACTGGTCTATGGTCAACCCTGAACTCCTATTAGAGTTAGAACCTTAATTTAAGTAGAATAACAAAAGTTTAAGATTGAAAATTTAAGATCGATTTATTTTTTGATGAATATTTCAAGATTGATTTATTTTTGGTGAATATTTCAAGATTGATTTATTTTTGGTGAATATTTCAAGATTGATTTATTTTTGGTGAATATTTCAAGATCGATTTATTTTTGATGAATATTTCAAGATTGGTTTATTTTTTGATGAATATTTCAAGATTGACTTATTTTTTGATGAATATTTCAAGATAGATTTATTTTTTGGTGAATATTTCAAGACTGATTTATTTTTTGGTGAATGTTTCAAGATTGATTTATTTTTTGGTGAATATTCAAGATTGATTTATTTTTTTTGCTGTATTTCCAGTACGAAAAATTTCACGACATTACCACTAATGTGCATGTTGGATAAAGGGCAGCCATTTTCCCTTGCAGCACACAAAAGAAGTTGCAAGTGTTTATTAAGGTGTAGAGACGTTGGAACTTTTCCAACACGAGGCATCAGATAAACGAAAAAAAGAGGTGTGGTCGGGTAACTTGGTTAAAATTCGATACCACGGTGATAATGGAATTATATGTCACAATCCTAATATGCCATATCGATTATCTTAACAAAACTCTATTTTTATTGTTTAATTTCAAATGTAGTAATGTATATTTCAAATAACACAGTTTCTCAGTTTCACAGATATTTAGATATTATTTTTTTACAACTGTAATATTCTGGATACAATTTGTTAGTTTGTTACGCACTATTATTATCTTATTAGAATAAAGATTGACTCATTCTTTCCTAGGATGCTGGGTTGCTATGTGTTGTTAAGGGAGGCGGGGCATAAAACGGCATAGTGGAAAGGTGTGGAACACAATTTGACTCTGATTTTATTATTTATAAGGTGAAAGGTTAGCGACTTATGGGTCAGATAAGGATAAAAAAAAAAAAAAAATAGCTAAACAAAATGGTACAAGTTCTGAGAACTCCAATACTAATCTTTGTCCGTTGGAACAAGTTTAGAGGGGCATTAGCTGTCAAATTCGTGTTCACCGATTTGACTCAAATTCTCATATTTGATTTATAACATACTAAAACGTAAATTCACATTATCAGTAAAAAGTATAAAATAAACAATTTACGATGCATGTACTCGATAATATGTATCAGCATTTCGTGTGTATATTAGTGTAGACGTCATCTAATTAGCCATCGAGGTGACCTCCGAAGACTGCCGACGGTCATATAACCCGATATAAACATAAATATAGATATAAATAGGTAGCGAACACGTGCAATTATATTTTTCTAGGTCTGTTTGATTTCATATTAAAGGTTAAAGAAATGTAAATCATCGTATTTACCTTGTATAAGAATGAGTTTTTATGGATCGAATCATTCAACTAAATAGTTAAGCCTTGTTTCACTTTCAATGTTGACATTCTTTTCCTTTTAATAGCTGAACACGCCTTGTTTATGTGCAACACATTTCTCGCCAAGGGGTTAAATTGAAGGTCACATAAATACGGTTTCAATGAGGTCGAATTATTCACTTGCAAGTGAATAATTCATAAGCGATGTTTCCTAGCTGATTTTGACAAAATTGAACCAAACTGGCTGCTAAAAGCGAATTGTTATTTCATTTTCATTAATGATTGAACAACAAAATCATATTTTAATTTTTTTATATCTCGTAGCTAATGCCCTTTAAACAAGCACAAACCATTATAAAACCACTGTCATTCAACAGCTTGAAAACATTCCTGTTAAATTGATGTTAAATGATGGTGTCGTGTAAAGTTTATATCCCCATAAAGTGTGACATGAAAATACTACATATATCATATTATTATGATTCAAAGGAAAAATATACGACATACTTCATGGTCTATATTTTAATCACTTGTAGACAATTCTAAAACAATAGGTTCCTGAAAAAAAAATACTAGGCTTAAATTGTCAAAAAGAATGAACGAGATACCAAGTCAATAAGTTAGACAACAGCATGGAAAAAAAAACTACAAAGAAGCAAACACCAACAGAAGACAACACAATATAGAAAACAAGATATCAAATATCTCGAACCCTATACTTTGCATTGCTACTTCTTTCTGTTAAAAATGAATAAAAAATGCAGCTTTATTTCTTATTTCAAACTACCGGATAACCATTTTGAAAATTGTTTACCTTCTCATAATTTTATGTCTCTTACCCAAGAACAAAAATAAAAGAAATGCCAAACCCCTCTATCATGGAACATGTTAAAACTATTAGCTTCTTTATAAAACAGTCATTAGAACTGAGGGCAGAAGTCTTATACTATTTTTCCATGTGTTCATTTCTTATAGCATTGTTATTTCTTTGCTATATTATGTTTGTTTTTTGTTTGTTTTTTTATTGTCACAAACTAATAAGTTTATATGACAATAAAGATATTATTATTATGATGAGTTTATCGATTAGATTACCTCAGCTGTATTTGGCAAACCCTCTCTGAATTTTGGGTCCTCAATGCTCTTCCACTTCGTACTTGATTTTTTCTTTCAAACGATTTTGAGTCGAGCGTCACTGATGAGTCTTTTGTAGACGAAACGCGAGTCTGGCGTACAAACATTTAAGCCTATAGTATCTAAGATGAGTCTATAAGTAGTTGGCTGTTATTACTCTTGTTTTTTTGTTTTTGTTTTTTTTCTTCTTTCACACAATACGAGAATTGCTGTTTACTGCAGCCTTCAGAGTGATAACATTTCTTAACTAAGAATGATTTTTACAGCACGAATGTACGGATTACTTCGTCGAAGGATTGATTTAAAATTATCTGTCCTGTCTAAAAATCGGTAAAAAGAAAGACATTAAAATTTTACGGATGTCGAATGAAGTTATTTTTTGCCACGGAAAATAATCAAATAGTCCTTTATAAACATTTATCCTTGTCCATCAAATCAATTTTCAATAGTATTTAGCAGAAAATCAGAACTGTTTATTTTAAATTTAACCGTTATTTAAAAAAAAGCCACGGTTTTTATCGGGTTTTAAGTAATTCTTTTTTTTTTATTAAAAATGATAGTTTTAATTGCTAATGTTTTTGTGTATTTTTTTTTTTTTTTTTTTTTTGTGAGATTTGCATACCGCGGACTTTGACGCCGTATAATTGATTCCGGGCGTTTCTGTGGTATATATCGAAACGATGTTGTTCAATACAGAGTCAAACTTCATTACTAGTACTTTAAAGAAGAATTGTCGCTAATTTAAGAAAATAATCTTTATAAAAAAGTTGACATGATTATGAATAATCATTGTACATTTTATATATTGCATGTACAATCATTATGCATATTAAGAGATATACCCGAGAGAACTGATAAAAACCGTATAAATCCTAATTGACACCATCATTTAAGGTCAAATTTAAAAGAAATATTTTCAAGCTGTTAAATGATGGCTAGTATTTATAATTGTTTGTGCTTGTTTAAACTTGTTCAAACAGGAATAGATTAGTATATAAAAATAAGGAGACGAGTATGATTGCCAATGAGATAACTATCCACCAAAGTTCAAATAGAGTGGATGTAAGCAATTATAGGCAAACGTACGGCCTTCAACAATGAGTAAAACCCATACCGTATAGTAGGCATCAGATAAACGAAAAAAGAGGTGTGGTCGGGTAACTTGGTTAAAATTCGATACCACGGTGATAATGGAATTATATGTCACAATCCTAATATGCCATATCGATTATCTTAACAAAACTCTATTTTTATTGTTTAATTTCAAATGTAGTAATGTATATTTCAAATAACACAGTTTCTCAGTTTCACAGATATTTAGATATTATTTTTTACAACTGTAATATTCTGGATACAATTTGTTAGTTTGTTACGCACTATTTTTATCTTATTAGAATAAAAATTGACTCATTCTTTCCTAGGATGCTGGGTTGCTATGTGTTGTTAAGGGAGGCGGGGCATAGCACGGCATAGTGGAAAGGTGTGGAACACAATCTGACTCTGATTTTATTATTAACAAGGTGAAAGGTTAGCGACTTATGGGTCAGATAAGGATAAAAAAAAAATAGCTAAACAAAATGGTACAAGTTCTGAGAACTCCAATACTAATCTTTGTCCGTTGGAACAAGTTTAAAGGGGCATTAGCTGTCAAATTCGTGTTCTCCGATTTGACTCAAATTCTCATATTTGATTTATAACATACTAAAACGTATATTCACATTATCAGTAAAAAGTATAAAATAAACAATTTACGATGCATGTACTCGATAATATGTATCAGCATTTCGTATGTATTTTAGTGTAGACGTCATCTAATTAACCATCGAGGTGACCTCCGAAGACTACCGACGGTCATATAACCCGATATAAACATAAATATAGATATAAATAGGTAGCGAATACGTGCAATTGGATTTTTCTGTTTGATTTCATATTAAAGGTTAAAGAAATGTAAATCATCGTATTTACCTGTACAAGAATGAGTTTTTGTGGATCGAATCATTCAACCAAATAGTTAAGCCTTGTTTCACTTTCAATGTTGACATTCTTTTCCTTTTTTTAAAATAGCTGAACACGCTTTGTTTATGTGCAACACATTTCTCGCCAAGGGGTTAAATTGAAGGTCACATAAATACGGTTTCAATGAGGTCGAATTATTCACTTGCAAGTGAATAATTCATAAGCGATGTTTCCTAGCTGATTTTGACAAAATTGAACCAAACTGGCTGCTAAAAGCGAATTGTTATTTCATTTTCATTAATGATTGAACAACAAAAATCATATTTTAATTTTTCTTATATCTCGTAGCTAATGCCCCTTTAAACAAGCACAAACAATTATAAAAACCACTGTCATTCAACAGCTTGAAAACATTCCTGTTAAATTTGATGTTAAATGATGGTGTCGTGTAAAGTTTATATCCCCATAAAGTGTGACATGAAAATACTACATATATCATATTATTATGATTCAAAGGAAACATATACGACATACTGCATGGTCTATATTTTAATCACTTGTAGACAATTCTAAAACAATAGGTTCCTGAAAAAATACTAGGCTTAAATTGTCAAAAGAATGAACGAGATACCAAGTCAATAAGTTAGACAACAGCATGGAAAAAAACTACAAAGAAGCAAACACCAACAGAAGACAACACAATATAGAAAACAAGATATCAAATATCTCGAACCCTATACTTTGCATTGCTACTTCTTTCTGTTAAAATGAATAAAAATGCAGCTTTATTTCTTATTTCAAACTACCGGATAACCATTTTGAAAATTGTTTACCTTCTCATAATTTTATGTCTCTTACCCAAGAACAAAAATAAAAGAAATGCCAAACCCCTCTATCATGGAACATGTTAAAACTATTAGCTTCTTTATAAAACAGTCATTAGAACTGAGGGCAGAAGTCTTATACTATTTTTCCATGTGTTCATTTCTTATAGCATTGTTATTTCTTTGCTATATTATGTTTGTTTTTGTTTTTTTTTTTTGTCACAAACTAATAAGTTTATATGACAATAAAGATATTATTATTATGATGAGTTTATCGATTAGATTACCTCAGCTGTATTTGGCAAAACCTCTCTGAATTTTGGGTCCTCAATGCTCTTCCATTTCGTACTTGATTTTTTCTTTCAAACGATTTTGAGTCGAGCGTCACTGATGAGTCTTTTGTAGACGAAACGCGAGTCTGGCGTACAAACATTTAAGCCTATAGTATCTAAGATGAGTCTATTAGTAGTTGGCTGTTATTACTCTTGTTTTTTTTTTTTTTTTTTTTTTTTTTCACACAATACGAGAATTGCTGTTTACTGCAGCCTTCAGAGTGATAACATTTCTTAACTAAGAATGATTTTTACAGCACGAATATACGGATTACTTCGTCGAAGGATTGATTTAAAATTATCTGTCCTGTCTAAAAATCGGTAAAAAGAAAGACATTAAAATTTTTACGGATGTCGAATGAAGTTATTTTTTTGCCACGGAAAATAATCAAATAGTCCTTTATAAACATTTATCCTTGTCCATCAAATCAATTTTCAATAGTATTTAGCAGAAAATCAGAACTGTTTATTTTAAATTTAACCGTTATTTAAAAAAAAGCCACGGTTTTTATCGGGTTTTAAGTAATTCTTTTTTTTTATTAAAAATGATAGTTTTAATTGCTAATGTTTTATGTGTATTTTTTTTTTTTTTATCTAGTGAGATTTTCATACCGCGGACTTTGACGCCGTATAATTGATTCCGGCGTTTCTGTGGTATATATCGAAACGATGTTGTTCAATACAGAGTCAAACTTCATTACTAGTACTTTAAAGAAGAATTGTCGCTAATTTAAGAAAATAATCTTTATAAAAATGTTGACATGATTATGAATAATCATTATACATTTTATATATTGCATGTACAATCATTATGCATATTAAGAGATATACCGAGAGAACTGATAAAACCGTATAACCTAATTGACACCATCATTTAAGGTCAAATTTAAAAGAAATATTTTCAAGCTGTTAAATGATGGCTAGTATTTATAATTGTTTGTGCTTGTTTAAACTTGTTCAAACAGGAATAGATTAGTATATAAAAATAAGGAGACGAGTATGATTGCCAATGAGATAACTATCCACCAAAGTTCAAATAGAGTGGATGTAAGCAATTATAGGCAAACGTACGGCCTTCAACAATGAGTAAAACCCATACCGTATAGTCGGCTATAAAAGGCCCCGACATGAAAAATATGAAACAATTCAATTGAGAAAACTAACGGCCTAATTTATAACAAAACAATTAACAAAAGACAAATATTACAGACATGAACCAACGACAACCACTGAACTACAGGCTCTTGACTTGGGACAGGCACACAAAGAATGTGGCGGGGTCAAACAATGTTTGTGAGCAATATTACAGACATGAACCAACGACAAGCACTGAACTACAGGCTCTTGACTTGGAACAGGCACATAAAGACTGTGGCGGGGTTAAACATGTTTGTGAGCAAAATTACAGACATGAAACAACCACAACCACTGAACTACAGACTCTTGACTTGGGACAGGCACATAAAGAATGTGGCGGTGTTAAACATGTTTGTGAGCGCTCAACCCCCCCTAAGCTGGGACAGTGGTTTAAAAGCACAACATAAGAAAAACTATAAAAATCAGTTGAAAAAGGCTCAACTCATCAGATCGATAAAAAGCAGAAAAACATCAAACATAAACACAGACCGGACGTGGCATGGTGGTTCTCAGCACGTGTATATCATTGCTTTACCATTTGCTTCGTTACCCGGCTCATAAATCGCTGATCTATAACCTAACCTCTACTGGAACTCTGATATGGACTGGTATGGTTGTCCTTTTCTTGATTTTTGATATTTCAGTTTCACATGGGAATATCTTTACTGTTTTCGTCGAAAGAGACTCTTTTTTGTTCCCTGTCGTGTACTTTTCTTTTGGACGGTGATGTTTCCTTGGTCCCCTTTTACTGTATATAAAAAAAGGAGATGTGGTATGATTGCCAATGAGACAATTATTCACCAAAGATCAAATGAAGTGGAGCTCGTTCGATATGCCCTTGTCTATATAATAGTGACGTTTTTGATTTTAATTAATGTAATCTATGTATAAATGGAAAATTATGAAGTCAGTGAATTCGTTAGCAAAAATAACTTAATAATATCTTTACTTAATCAGCGTATACAAGATTTGGAAGTTTGGCTATATCTGTATCTATAAGTCTTATTAAAATCGGGATAATTTATCACAATTTTTACGGTAAGTTTTTATAGAGCTCACGAATTAAGATCATACTCATTAAATACATATAAACTAAAAAAACAACTGCTTCGAATAAACTTATTCTGAAAGTTTATAAATTTAATATTGTAGTAGGATCTTTGAATATTATCTTTATCGGTACTAATATAACTTTTATTTTTGATAGTGTAATATATGATAAAATGAACATTATTGTCCATTTATTAGCACTTATGGCCCTCCATCCTGTCGATGCTTGTAGTTAGGCGTAGCATTGACACGTTTTTCTCAGACTGCTTACGACGAGTTTACATTAAATCCTTTGGAGGTTACTTATAGGGATGTTGGTGTAGGAAAAACTGCAAGTACTCTTAGATCAGTACTTTTGTGCCTTTTGACTTTTTGTTAGTTGTGTTTGTGTTGAGTACCGATTTGCTGAGCCAAGCACTATCCAACTGATATTTACAATTTGTTTTTTTTATGTTGTGTTGTTACTATAAGGCCCGCTATTAGGTGAGGACTGAAAGCTTACAGACATGTTTCAACCTATGTGCCTGTCCTATGACAAGATCCTGTAATCCAGTGGTTGCTGTAGGTTGCTGTCTGTCGTAATCGTTTTAGTATTAATAGGTTTTCTCTTTTTAATTGTTTTACATTTCGTCATCTCGGGGACTTTGAAGGCTAACTACAAGCTATGGGTTTTATTCATTGCTGAAGACCGTACTTTAACCTGTAGTTGGTCACATCCTTGTCCTCATTTGTCTCATCCGATCATACCACATCTCCTTATTTTAAAGGCGTACGTCATATCAGTCACATGCGGGAATGGACCGTCCCTTATCTAAATATTTTATTTTGTATTTCAATTTTTATGTCTCCGCCGTAGCCTTGTCCGTCCCCAAAATTGGTTTCCGTTCTCTAACTTTAGTTTGCCTCAACCAAATGTTATGAAACTTATACACAATGCTTATAATCACAAAACGGTCTTAACTACGTGAATCCTGCATCTGTATGTGGAAGTTGACTCGATGCATGTTAAGCAGGGGGCATCTGTGACCCATAGACACATTCTCCATTTATTTTAGTATATATTCTGTGTTATTTCAACTTATTTTCACTCATGTAATGTGTTCTTGCTCTTTCCCATACGATATTACACTAACAGTAGTTTATAAATTTTGAACCCGTATATTATTATTTCCAAAAGGGGTCCATTCCCGACAGTTGATGAGTGTCTGGATGGGGATTCCATCATTTCTGTATTCTTTAATTTTAGGCCATGTTTCTCTATTCTTTATATGTTTTCCCATTATTCTCTATTCTTTATATTTTAGCACCCCATTATTCTCTATTCTTTTTTTGGGGTCCATTTTCTCTTTTCTTTATATTTTTCGCCCATTATTCTCTATTTTGTAAACCCCCTTCAGACCCTCTTTGATGAGAAACATTTGTTTGTCATTATTACATTATCTTTAGCATTAAGAAAGTATTATTGATAAACGTATAACAATTTAAAAATGAATATGAAGCCCTGTTAATTGATAATTTTCTATACTTTCTATGTATTGTGTGCGATTTTGTCCCATGTACATTTACTCCATATCCTTTCATTTTCTATACAATGACTTATTAGATTACATAACGCGCCATGGGTTACTTAAATGATAATCAATCGTTGATGAGAAACATTTGTTTGGGAGAGCAAATAATTCAGGAAAACAATTGGACCCTTTTTATTTCATTGATAAAACACCTTTAGAAAAGTTACACCTACAGTTTTGTAAATATACACTGGGTATTAGAAAAACTTCATCAAATTTAGGTACAAGAGCTGATTTGGGGAGACTTCCTCTGGAACTTAAATATTAAATTTCAATCTTTATTGTATCTTATTAGATTATATTCTGATGACATTAATCCTCTTGTGAAAGAATCCTTTGCTTTGTCTCAAAACCTGGACTGTTTGGGAATGTATTCTTGGTTTTCATATATGAAACACGTGTTAGAAGAAACAGGTATGTATAAGAACACATTGAAGAAATATCCTCACATATATAAGATAACTAAAACTATAAGAGAACAAACAAATTAAAATAGAAGCATTTTCATGAAAAGCTAGTAAATGATAGAATATCAATTATAAAGGACAACATCAAACTCGCTATTTATGAACAGGTAAAACTAAATAATACAGAGGGAAAATATTGTATCTAACTTGCTCAAAATTTGAATTTAGAAAAATGATAACAAAATTTAGAATAAGTGACCACAATTTATTAATAGAAAGGGAAGATATATTAAAATGCCAAGAGAAGAAAGATTATGCAAGAACTGCAAAAATTGAAGATGAAATTCATTTCTTTTTTATATTGTGATATTAACAGTGATATTAGAAAAGTTTATTTTGATTTTTTGATAAATGAGAATATGCACTTTACAGATTTAAATGATATAGATAAAATTACATATATATACTCAACCCAACATCACACATTCAGCTAAATAAGCTTGGAACCTTTTTAAATCAGTCTATAGAACTGAGGACACGGGACTCTTGAAATATTTACTTTAATTAGGTCTTTCCACTTTTCTGTGGAAAGACCTATTGTATTTGTTCTGATTAATATTTTTTTATTCCGCCAAATTTTTTTATCGCGTACTTTTTTTGTTTCGCAATATGTCACTTAGATATTTCTTATATAGTATTATACAGTATATGCGCTTTTCATTTTCACCCATTCTAAGCCGAACAATTTTCTTTGTAAGAGTTATCTCCCTATGCACTGTTTATCAAGTCTGTGCATCTCCTTCGTAACAAAAAAAGATATCGACCAAATTCTTTTTCTAAATTGTTCGTTACATCCTCAGGAATTTTTGGCTAATTTGGATTGAAGCGAATCGATGAAATTTTAAAGGAGTTATCTACCTTTACCAAATAAATTGGTCGGTATGTTTTTTTAAATCATAAACCGTTAACCGTATAACCCTGGAATCTTTTTATTTGAGGTCCTTAGGTCCTAAATTAGAAAATGAGGTCAAGGTCAAAGGTCAAGGTCAAGTTCTCAATTTTGACTTTTCCTTGTTTTTGCATTTTCTCAAACACTTTTAAAGACATATATGAAACAACAAGTGCAAAATGTTTGCTTTATTGTAATGAAGATATGTTATATTTGGTCTGAAACAATCTAATGACATCTTATAGGAGTTAGTGCCCCTGAAATGTCCAATTGATTATTACTTCAACTTGGTTCATTATAAAGCCATATGACCTTAAACAAAAGGTTGGATGACGTATGACCTTGAAAAATAACAACCGGAAGTGACCTTGAGAAAACCGGAAGTAGCCATTTTTGCACTTTCTTCATGGAAAAGTACTCGGAATCCATATATTTTGTAATTTTAATACATTAACTTATCACTGAAGACTAAAATGACTTTCGATGGCCTCCATCCTGTCGATGCTTGTAGTTAGGCGTAGCGCATTGGCACGTTTTTCTCAGACTGCTTACGACGAGTTTACATTAAATCCTTTGGAGGTTACTTATAGGGATGTTGGTGTAGGAAAACTGCAAGTACTCTTAGATCAGTACTTTTGTGCCTTTTGACTTTTGTTAGTTGTGTTTGTGTTGAGTACCGATTTGTGAGCCAAGCACTATCCAACTGATATTTACAATTTTTTTTTTATGTTGTGTTGTTACTATAAGGCCCGCTATTAGGTGAGGACTGAAAGCTTACAGACATGTTTCAACCTATGTGCCTGTCCTATGACAAGATCCTGTAATCCAGTGGTTGCTGTAGGTTGCTGTCTGTCGTAATCGTTTTAGTATTAATAGGTTTTCTTTTAATTGTTTTACATTTCGTCATCTCGGGACTTTGAAGGCTAACTACAAGCTATGGGTTTTATTCATTGCTGAAGACCGTACTTTAACCTGTAGTTGATCACATCCTTGTCCTCATTTGTCTCATCCGATCATACCACATCTCCTTATTTTAAAGGCGTACGTCATATCAGTCACATGCGGGAATGGACCGTCCCTTATCTAAATATTTTATTTTGTATTTCAATTTTTATGTCCCCGCCGTAGCCTTGTCCGTCCCGTCCGTCCCCAAAATTGGTTTCCGTTCTCTAACTTTAGTTTGCCTCAACCAAATGTTATGAAACTTATACACAATGCTTATAATCACAAAACGGTCTTAACTACGTGAATCCTGCATCTGTATGTGGAAGTTGACTCGTGCATATTTACAAGCGGGGGCATCTGTGACCCATAGACACATTCTCCATTTATTTTAGTATATATTCTGTGTTATTTCAACTTATTTTCACTCATGTAATGTGTTCTTGCTCTTTCCCATACGATATTACACTAACAGTAGTTTATAAATTTTGAACCCGTATATTATTATTTCCAAAAAGGGGGGTCCATTCCCGACAGTTGATGAGTGTCTGGATGGGGATTCCATCATTTCTGTATTCTTTAATTTTTAGGCCATGTTTCTCTATTCTTTATATGTTTTCCCATTATTCTCTATTCTTTATATTTTAGCACCCCATTATTCTCTATTCTTTTTTTTGGGTCCATTTTTCTCTTTTCTTTATATTTTTCGCCCATTATTCTCTATTTTGTAAACCCCCTTCCAGACCCTCTTTGATGAGAAACATTTGTTTGTCATTATTACATTGTCTTTAGCATTAAGAAAGTATTATTGATAAACGTATAACAATTTAAAAAAAAAAATGAATAAAAGCCCTGTTCATTGATAATTTTCTATGTTTTCTATGTATTGTGTGCGATTTTGTCCCATGTACATTTACTCCATATCCTTTCATTTTCTATACAATGACTTATTAGATTACATAACGCGCCAAGGGTCGACATTACTTAAATGATAATCAATCGTTGATGAGAAACATTTGTTTGGGAGAGCAAATAATTCAGGAAAACAATTGGACCCTTTTTATTTCATTGATAAAACACCTTTAGAAAAGTTACACCTACAGTTTTGTAAATATACACTGGGTATTAGAAAAACTTCATCAAATTTAGGTACAAGAGCTGATTTGGAGAGACTTCCTCTGGAACTTAAATATTAAATTTCAATCTTTATTGTATCTTATTAGATTATATTCTGATGACATTAATCCTCTTGTGAAAGAATCCTTTGTTTTGTCTCAAAACCTGGACTGTTTGGGAATGTATTCTTGGTTTTCATATGTAAAACACGTGTTAGAAGAAACAGGTATGTATAAGAACACATTGAAGAAATATCCCTCACATATATAAGATAACTAAAACTATAAGAGAACAAACAAATTAAAATAGAAGCATTTTCATGAAAAGCTAGTAAATGATAGAATATCAATTATAAAGGACAACATCAAACTGCTATTTATAAACAGGTTAAACTAAATAATACAGAAGGAAAAATATTGTATCTAACTTGCTCAAAATTTGAATTTAGAAAAATGATAACAAAATTTAGAATAAGTGACCACAATTTATTAATAGAAAAGGAAGATATATTAAAATGCCAAGAGAAGAAAGATTATGCAAAACTGCAAAAATTGAAGATGAAATTCATTTCTTTTTATATTGTGATATTAACAGTAATATTAGAAAAGTTTATTTTGATTTTTGATAAATGAGAATATGCACTTTACAGATTTAAATGATATAGATAAAATTACATATATACTCAACCCAACATCACACATTCAGCTAAATAAGCTTGGAACCTTTTAAATCAGTCTATAGAACTGAGGACACGGGACTCTTGAAATATTTACTTTAATTAGGTCTTTCCACTTTTCTGTGGAAAGACCTATTGTATTTGTTCTGATTAATATTTTTTATTCCACCAAGTTTTTTATCGCGTACTTTTTTGTTTCGCAATATGGGGGGGGGGGGGGGGGGGGGGGGGGGGGGGGGGGGGGGGGGGGGGGGGGGGGGGGGGGGGGGGGAAAAAAAAAAAAAAAAAAAAAAAAAAAAAAAAAAAAAAAAAAAAAAAAAAAAAAAAAAAAAAAAAAAAAAAAAAAAAAAAAAAAAAAAAAAAAAAAAAAAAAAAAAAAAAAAAAAAAAAAAAAAAAAAAAAACAATCTAATGGCATCTTATAGGAGTTAGTGCCCTGAAATGTCCAATTATAAGGTTAATTGGTTATTACTTCAACTTGGTTCATTATAAAGCCATGTGACCTTAAACAAAAGGTTGGATGACGTTTGACCTTGAAAATAACAACCGGAAGTGACCTTAAGAAAACCGGAAGTAGCCATTTTGAGCTTTCTTCATGGAAAGTACTCGGAATCCATATATTTTGTAATTTTGATACATTAACTTATCACTGAAGACTAAAATGACTTTCGATAAACCGGAAGTGGTCAATTATCTCCTGGTTTACAAGCAAAAGTATATAGAAACTATATATTTTTGGAATCAGTGTGAAAGAAACTATTATATGAGACCGGAAGTGACATTTACTTCACCGGAAGTAGCAAATTATCTCCCTTATTTCACTCAGAAGTATATAGAAACCACTTATTTATCGCATCAGTATGAAGAAACTGATGATAAGATGCCAATTTTAACTTTGAGTAAACACGAACTAGCTTCTTTTCAATAAATTTAAAAATTGCTGTGGAAAGACCTTCAATTGTTCTCTGAACAATTGGT
Organism: Mytilus coruscus; assembly: GCA_017311375.1. Classification (NCBI taxonomy): domain Eukaryota; kingdom Metazoa; phylum Mollusca; class Bivalvia; order Mytilida; family Mytilidae; genus Mytilus; species Mytilus coruscus. Next base: position 118,408,983 of record CM029596.1, on the reverse strand, counting down.
TTTTAATTATGTATATAAATGGTGTTGTTGTTATATTTTGTTTTCATTTTGTTATGTTGTGTAATATACTATAAATGTATGGTGTAATGGCAATAAAGAGTTAAAAGTATAACGATTTTAAAACAATGTATAATGAATTATTAGATTACATAACGCGCCAAAGGTCGATTTCATAACAAGTTATCACAGACAGAATTCAAATTAAATATTAGCTATAAAACAACAGCTTTGAATGTTATTCAACTGAAGATAACATGTAAGATTGCGGATTTAAAAGTCCATCCTAATGATCCTTGTACTATTAACGGGGCATCAGCTGTCAAATTCATGTTCACCGATTCGACTAAAAATTCATATTTTATTTTAGTAGGGTGCCCAGTCAACGAATTTTATCGATTTGGGTTAACGGAATAACACACGGCTGTATTTGATATCATTGGAAAGAGGAGAACACGTCTCATCGAAATATTGATGTCGTCGTTGTCTACAGTGGTCACGATTTTCTTAAATTTAGGTCAAAGGTCAAAGCTAAAATTTCAAGGAAAACGTAGAGTCACGTTTAGACAGCTGGTCGCCCCTACATTTATGCGTTTATAGGAAAATAAATTCGAATATTTCAAAGGATAATGACTATAGTTTCTATATTTAGGACTAATTTGATATTTATGTTGCCGATTAGGGTTCGAGATTGACATTTGTACTTATAGGGTGCATATTTACAATTTTCATTCACCTGTTAAACAACAGTGACCTTGACCTATTAAAAAGTCCAAATTCGGAATTTTTCGTAAGATTGGATATAAGTGATCTCTAGAAATGTTTTTAAATATTAACAGTTATAAGTTGCCCTTTCAAAATGTAATTTTTCCGTCTTTTGATAGAAGGTGTTCGTAATGATTTTCTGGGAAATCCAGTTTTCTTTTGGTAGAGTAGAAGCATATACAATTGTACTTAGTTCCAAAACTTGTGTAATATTAACGTATAATGGATTGAATTAGCAGGTCTGAGTATATCTTTGCTTCATAGGAATAAGACAGACTGCAAACGGTAAAAAGGAGGAGGGTTGTCCGTCAAAGTTATGAAAACAAAATGACAATTAGAAACAGGTTAAACACTTCATCTTACACACTTATATGCCTTATTGAGCATAAATTGGCCTACAATTGACATGAAGTTTATCTAAAAAAAGAGGTTTGTAACAACATCAATCTAAAATGCAGATCTCTGATTTCGTTATCCGCATATAAGCTTATATATACGAGCACGCGAGTTAATATAGATCAAAATTTTATCAGATTGAAACATCATAGAAAGATTGCCTAAGCGAGCAGTAGCTATTACGTTTCATTGTCTTCTGTAAAGTTGGAAGCCCGCCGACCAGGTTTAGGTTAGAAAGCTAATTTCAGTTGTTCTTTTTTAAATCGCATTCGAAGCAAGTGGCAGAATGCGAGGCAAACAGCATATATTCTGATGGTGCAGTAAACTATTTGTATACCTTTATATATCAGAGGGTAGAGGAATTGGATTATCATACTTTGTATATATATCCATTGTTTTACGAAGTTCGCGTCTGTCATATAATTATTTTCCTTGACCTCATTTTCATGGTTTAGTGACTGCTAAAAAACTGCATAGCTTTTTTTTGTCATGTGAATGTCTCACTTGTGAGTTTGAATGTCCCTTTTGTATCCTTCGCATCTCTTTTATCATGAGTTCTAGATAACTATATTTGGTTACTAATTTTTGGTATCCTTGCAAGGTCTTTATGTCGGTCATACGTGGTTCACCTGACCTCGACCCCCTTGCAGTAAGGGAACGACCAATTGATTTCGAAAGGAGGGAGGGGAGGAGGATTTTGAAAATCAATAACTTGGCCTGGTATGAACTGAAAATCACTGATTTTGCACAAGACCGGATGAAAATGAATACTCTGCAACATGAAATGCAGGATATTTAAGGATATAAATGTGTACAAAAGTGAAAATAAATTTTGGCGCAGCAAAGCCGCGGAAAAAATAAGAATGCGTAGCAACAGACGAAAAAATGGTCAATCCGGAAAAAACTTTCCTGCTGCCAGCTTGGCACATATAGGTCATTGGCTTCAGTGGTTTGCTCGAACAAACCTATTGCCAATTCAGCTTTGAAATTATTGCAGTTGTTTCTGCTGGTGTATAATTTATAGCAGGAACGGTGATACATTTTTGTTGTCTTTCACACAGAGGGGATTTAGGTCGAAAACATCATGCAAGACCATAACATAGACTTGATGTGCCATATTCCGGGTGTGACACGAAACCAACCGATTTGATTCTTATACTACAATTATAACAAAAATATCTATTCAATAAAAAGTTTAAAGTATTGAAAAACAGACACAAAACATTCTTCCGAAGAAATTAATAATTTACAAAGTTAGCTGGCTATTCAAAACAAATAAATCAACCACACAACAAGCAAAAGTGAGAAATGTAATGAGTGACCACTGTCCTTGTTAATGACCTAATAGTGTAAGCAACAAAATGATTATGTCAGGATATCCACAGGGACTCAGTTGAGATTAAAATTTTGTTAATAAATGTTTTATATTTTTAGTATTTCCTGTCTATTTGTATTACTTTATTAACGATTTGACGATGACATCGATATTTCTTTGTTTTCAGCAATGTCAGTTTACTATCCATATCCGTATACTGAAAATACGGATATGGATAGTAAACTGCACATTGCTAGAAAACAAAGATATATCGATGTCATCGTCAAATACGTTAATAAAGTAATACAAATAGACAGGAAAACTAAAAAATATAAAAACATTTATTAACAAAATTTTAATCTAACTGAGTCCCTGTGGGATATCCGTGTTTAATCAATGCCAAAATGTTGACTAAATTTGTGTTTTTAATTGCTTATTTCTTCAAAATTACGTTTATTTCACACATAACATTTGGCACACACCTGCACCCGTGTCTTATTGCTTTAGGGAGCTACCATTTGATTTTTATGGGGGAGGGTGGGGGCTAGGATGAAATTTGAAAAAATAGAGCAGGATGAGATTATTTCCAAAAAATAAGGCAGGATGACAATTTATGTAAAAAGAGTCAGGATCAACTAAAAAAAGGCAGGACCGAATAGTGAAAATAAAAGGCACGACCGAATAGAGGAAAAATAAAAGGAAGGACAAAATTTTTCATCCTAGCCCCCTCCCCATAAAAATCAAATGGTAGCTCCCTTAACCAGAGTAAAATTATCGTGATGATACACGTAATAATTTTGCTTTCGATGAAAATGTGGTAAATTTAGTGTAAAATTTTAGTTTTACTAGAATGCTGAAATAATTATAGCAAAATCACTTAAATACTTTCCGCTTTTGTTATTCAACTGAAGATAACATGTAAGATTGCGGATTTAAAAGTCCATCCTAATGATCCTTGTACTATTAACGGGGCATCAGCTGTCAAATTCATGTTCACCGATTCGACTAAAAATTCATATTTTATTTTAGTAGGGTGCCCAGTCAACGAATTTTATCGATTTGGGTTAACGGAATAACACACGGCTGTATTTGGTATCATTGGAAAGAGGAGAACACGCCTCATCGAAATATTGATGTCGTCGTTGTCTACAGTGGTCATGATTTTCTTAAATTTAGGTCAAAGGTCAAAGCTAAAATTTCAAGGAAAACGTAGAGTCACGTTTAGACAGCTGGTCGCCCCTACATTTATGCGTTTATAGGAAAATAAATTCGAATATTTCAAAGGATAATGACTATAGTTTCTATATTTAGGACTAATTTGATATTTATGTTGCCAAGTAGGGTTCGAGATTGACATTTGTACTTATAGGGTGCATATTTACAATTTTCATTCACCTGTTCAACAACAGTGACCTTGACCTATTAAAAAGTCCAAATTCGGAATTTTTCATAAGATTGGATATAAGTGATCTCTAGAGATGTTTTTTAAATATTAACAGTTATAAGTTGCCCTTCCAAAATGTAATTTTTCCGTCTTTTGATAGAAGGTGTTCGTAATGATTTTCTGGGAAAAATGCAGTTTTCTTTTGGTGAGTGTGGAAGCATATACAATTGTACTTAGTTCCAAAACTTGTGTAATATTAACGTATAATGGATTGAATTAGCAGGTCTGAGTATATCGTTGATCTATAGAAATAAGATAGACTGCAAACGGTGAAAAAGGAGGAGGGTTGTCCGTCAAAGTTATGAAAACAAAATGACAATTAGAAACAGGTTAAACACTTCATCTTACACACTTATATGCCTTATTGAGCATAAATTGGCCTACAATTGACATGAAGTTTATCTAAAAAAAGAGGTTTGTAACAACATCAATCTAAAATGCAGATCTCTGATTTCGTTATCCGCATATAAGCTTATATATACGAGCACGCGAGTTAATATAGATCAAAATTTTATCAGATTGAAACAGCATAGAAAAAAAAAAAAAAAAAAAAAAAAAAAAAAAAAAAAAAAAAAAAAAAAAAAAAAAAAAAAAAAAAAAAAAAAAAAAAAAAAAAAAAAAAAAAAAAAAAAAAAAAAAAAAAAAAAAAAAAAAAAAAAAAAAAAAAAAAAAAAAAAAAAAAAAAAAAAAAAAAAAAAAAAAAAAGGGGGGGGGGGGGGGGGGGGGGGGGGGGGGGGGGGGGGGGGGGGGGGGGGGGGGGGGGGGGGGGGGGGGGGGGGGGGGGGGGGGGGGGGGGGGGGGGGGGGGGGGGGGGGGGGGGGGGGGGGGATGCGTAGCAACAGACGAAAAACTGGTCAATCCGAAAAAACTTTCCTGCTGCCAGCTTGGCACATATAGGTCATTGACTTCAGTGGTTTGCTCGAACAAACCTATTGCCAATTCAGCTTTGAAATTATTGCAGTTGTTTCTGCTGGTGTATAATTTATAGCAGGAACGGTGATACATTTTGTTGTCTTTCACATAGAGGGGATTTAGGTCGAAAACATCATGCAAGACCATAACATAGACTTGATGTGCCATATTCCGGTGTGACACGAAACCAACCGATTTGATTCTTATACTACAATTATAACAAAAGTATCTATTCATTAAAAAGTTTAAAGTATTGAAAAACAGACCCAAACATATTCTTCCGAAGAAATTAATAATTTACAGAGTTAGCTGGCTATTCAAAACAAATAAATCAACCACACAACAAGCAAAAGTGAGAAATGTAATGAGTGACCACTGTCCTTGTTAATGACCTAATAGTGTAAGCAACAAAATGATTATGTCAGGATATCTCACAGGGACTCAGTTAGATTAAAATTTTGTTAATAAATGTTTTATATTTTTATATTTCCTGTCTATTTGTATTACTTTATTAACGATTGACGATGACATCGATATTTCTTTTTTTAGCATGTGAGTTTATATCCATATCCGTATACTGAAAATACGGATATGGATAGTAAACTGCACATTGCTAGAAAACAAAGATATATCGATGTCATCGTCAAATACGTTAATAAAGTAATACAAATAGACAGGAAAAACTAAAAAAATATAAAAACATTTATTAACAAAATTTTAATCTGCTAACTGAGTCCCTGTGGGATATCCGTGTTTAATCAATGCCAAAATGTTGACTAAATTTGTGTTTTTAATTGCTTATTTCTTCAAAATTACGTTTATTTCACACATAACATTTGGCACACACCTGCACCCGTGTCTTATTGCTTTAGGGAGCTACCATTTGATTTTTATGGGGGAGGGGTGGGGGCTAGGATGAAATTTGAAAAAATAGAGCAGGATGAGATTATTTCCAAAAAATAAGGCAGGATGACAATTTATGTAAAAAGAGTCAGGATCAACTAAAAAAAAGGCAGGACCGAATAGTGAAAATAAAAGGCACGACCGAATAGAGGAAAAATAAAAGGAAGGACAAAATTTTTCATCCTAGCCCCCTCCCCATAAAAATCAAATGGTAGCTCCCTTAACCAGAGTAAAATTATCGTGATGATACACGTAATAATTTTGCTTTCGATGAAAATGTGGTAAATTTAGTGTAAAATTTTAGTTTTACTAGAATGCTGAAATAATTATAGCAAAATCACTTAAATACTTTCCGCTTTTGTTATATGATATATTTAATGCATAAACTATATTATAAGTACTATTTTAACCTCCATCAAAGAGCGTAATAATTTTATTTTTCATGTTAAAGATATCCCGTACAATACGGTATCTGGGGTACCCTGAAAAAAACCACGAAATTTAGAAAATCGTGACCATGGGAACTTACGACGACAATCATGGCTTTAAAATTTAATGATTTTCCTTTAATTTGCAAAAAAATTAGCTGTGTGTTATCCGTTAACTTAAACTCGTTAACTAGAGGACTTTTTGGACAATGGGCACCCTACTATTTACGTCTATCCAAATTACACAAAATTAAAAGTCATGAAGAAATAATTTACCATGCATGGACTTGTATAATGTATCAACATTTCTTGTGTATTTTAGAATAGTCATCGAAACTTGCGAAATCATCTCGGGGCAACTACGACTTTCCATTGTACAGAGATTTAAACTGAAAAATAAGCTGATAAATGAGGGTGCAAAATTGTGAACATATTTGAAAAAAAATCAAATAGTGTTATTTAGTTGGGGTGTTTAACGTCTTTCACAACAACCAAATGATGAGTGTCGGACGGTAATCAAATATTGGCTCTGAAAATTATCTGATCACAGGTTTAAATAAAGAACAGAAAACGTAGTACAAAATTCAGAACCAAAAATTGAAACTGGAAGATATAACAAACCACTAAACCATGTACAACCACTAACCCATGTACAAACCACTAACCCATGTACAAACCATGTTAATATAGATCAAAATTTTATCAGATTGAAACAGCATAGAAAGATTGCCTAAGCGAGCAGTAGCTATTACGTTTCATTGTCTTCTGTTAAGTTGGAAGCCCGCCGACCAGGTTTAGGTTAAAAGCTAATTTCAGTTGTTCTTTTAAATCGCATTCGAAGCAAGTGGCAGAATGCGAGGCAAACACATATATTCTGATGGTGCAGTAAACTATTTGTATACCTTTATATATCAGAGGGTAGAGGAATTGGATTATCATACTTTGTATATATATCCATTGTTTTACGAAGTTCGCGTCTGTCATATAATTATTTTCCTTGACCTCATTTTCATGGTTTAGTGACTGCTAAAAAACTGCATAGCTTTTTTTTGTCATGTGAATGTCTCACTTGTGAGTTTGAATGTCCCTTTTGTATCCTTCGCATCTCTTTTATCATGAGTTCTAGATAACTATATTTGGTTACTAATTTTTGGTATCCTTGCAAGGTCTTTATGTCGGTCATACGTGGTTCACCTGACCTCGACCCCCTTGCAGTAAGGGAACGACCAATTGATTTCGAAAGGAGGGAGGGGAGGAGGATTTTGAAAATCAATAACTTGGCATGGTATGAACTGAAAATCACTGATTTTGCACAAGACCGGATGAAAATGAATACTCTGCAACATGAAATGCAGGATATTTAAGGATATAAATGTGTACAAAAGTGAAAATAAATTTTGGCGCAGCAAAGCCGCGGAAAAAAATAAGGATGCGTGGCAACAGACGAAAAAACTGGTCAATCCGAAAAAAAACTTTCCTGCTGCCAGCTTGGCACATATAGGTCATTGACTTCAGTGGTTTGCTCGAACAAACCTTTTGCCAATTCAGCTTTGAAATTATTGCAGTTGTTTCTGCTGGTGTATAATTTATAGCAGGAACGGTGATACATTTTTGTTGTCTTTCACATCGAGGGTTTAGGTCGAAAACATCATGCAAGACCATAACATAGACTTGATGTGCCATATTCCGGGTGTGACACGAAACCAACCGATTTGATTCTTATACTACAATTATAACAAAAGTATCTATTCATTAAAAGTTTAAAGTATTGAAAAACAGACCCAAACATATTCTTCCGAAGAAATTAATAATTTACAGAGTTAGCTGGCTATTCAAAACAAATAAATCAACCACACAACAAGCAAAAGTGAGAAATGTAATGAGTGACCACTGTCCTTGTTAATGACCTAATAGTGTAAGCAACAAAATGATTATGTCAAGGATATCCCACAGGGACTCAGTTGATTAAATTTTGTTAATAAATGTTTTTATATTTTTAGTATTTCCTGTCTATTGTATTACTTTATTAACGATTTGACGATGCATCGATATTTCTTTGTTTTCTAGCAATGTGAGTTTATATCCATATCCGTATACTGAAAAATACGGATATGGATAGTAAACACTGCAAAAACAAAGATATATCGATGTCATCGTCAAATACGTTAATAAAGTAATAAATAGACAGGAAAACTAAAAATATAAAAACATTTATTAACAAAATTTTAATCGAACTGAGTCCCTGTGGGATATCCGTGTTTAATCAATGCCAAAATGTTGACTAAATTTGTGTTTTTAATTGCTTATTTCTTCAAAATTACGTTTATTTCACACATAACATTTGGCACACACCTGCACCCGTGTCTTATTGCTTTAGGGAGCTACCATTTGATTTTTATGGGGGAGGGTGGGGGGCTAGGATGAAATTTGAAAAAATAGAGCAGGATGAGATTATTTCCAAAAAATAAGGCAGGATGACAATTTATGTAAAAAGAGTCAGGATCAACTAAAAAAAAGGCAGGACCGAATAGTGAAAATAAAAGGCACGACCGAATAGAGGAAAAATAAAAGGAAGGACAAAATTTTTCATCCTAGCCCCTCCCCATAAAAATCAAATGGTAGCTCCTTAACCAGAGTAAAATTATCGTGATGATACACGTAATAATTTTGCTTTCGATGAAAATGTGGTAAATTTAGTGTAAAATTTTAGTTTTACTAGAATGCTGAAATAATTATAGCAAAATCACTTAAATACTTTCCGCTTTTGTTATATGATATATTTAATGCATAAACTATATTATAAGTACTATTTTAACCTCCATCAAAGAGCGTAATAATTTTATTTTTCATGTTAAAGATATCCCGTACAATACGGTATCTGGGGTACCCTGAAAAAAACCACGAAATTTAGAAAATCGTGACCATGGGAACTTACGACGACAATCATGGCTTTAAAATTTAATGATTTTCCTTTAATTTGCAAAAAATTAGCCGTGTGTTATCCGTTAACTTAAACTCGTTAACTAGAGGACTTTTTGGACAATGGGCACCCTACTATTTACGTCTATCCAAATTACACAAAATTAAAAGTCATGAAGAAATAATTTACCATGCATGGACTTGTATAATGTATCAACATTTCTTGTGTATTTTAGAATAGTCATCGAAACTTGCGAAATCATCTCGGGGCAACTACGACTTTCCATTGTACAGAGATTTAAACTGAAAAATAAGCTGATAAATGAGGGTGCAAAATTGTGAACATATTTGAAAAAAAATCAAATAGTGTTATTTAGTTGGGGTGTTTAACGTCTTTCACAACAACCAAATGATGAGTGTCGGACGGTAATCAAATATTGGCTCTGAAAATTATCTGATCACAGGTTTAAATAAAGAACAGAAAACGTAGTACAAAATTCAGAACCAAAATTGAAACTGGAAGATATAACAAACCACTAAACCATGTACAACCACTAACCCATGTACAAACCACTAACCCATGTACAAACCATTAACCCATGTACAAACCATTAACCCATGTACAAACCACTAACCCATGTACAAACCATTTAATTTAACCCATGTACAAACCACTAACCCATGTACAAACCACTAACCCATGTACAAACCATTAACCCATGTACAAACCACTAACCCATGTACAAACCACTAACCCATGTACAAACCATTAACCCATGTACAAACCACTAACCCATGTACAAACCATTACAAGGTAAATATGCTAGATATACTTACTGGAGGTGTGATGAGATGATTGAAGCTTTTAATTTTCTCCTTTATAATATTTATGTACGTTTCGGCAACAAATTTTATCGACAGGTTGTAGGTATCCCTATGGGCACTAATTGAGCCCTTTAATAGCAGACTTGTTTTGTACTGTTACGAATCACAGTTTATGACTAAACTCAGTAAAGACCCGTCGAAATTGCATTTAATTGACAAATTCAACAACTCTTACCGTTATCTTGATGATATTTTTCGTTAAATAATCAAGAATTTTCTCAATATACTGCTGAAATTTACCCCAAGGAACTTACTTTAAATAAATCAAATTTAAACGGTAATAACTGTCCTTTCCTAGATTTATATATTTCGGTTTTAAACGGAAACTCCACACTAAAATTTACGACAAAGGGACGATTTTCGTTCCTATTGTTAATTTTCCATTTTAGATGGTGATGTTCCTTTGGCACCATCTTACGGTGTTTATATTTCACAGCTCGTTCGCTATGCCCTTGTCTGTTGTGACGTTTTTGATTTCAACGAACGTAATCTATGTATTACTGGTAAATTATTAAACCAGGGATATCGTTACCATAAATTACTTAAAACCTTTACTAAATTTTTCCATAGATATAAAGATTTGGTTTCGAAGTTTGGTTGTACCTGTAGAAAACGTATTTCAAACGGGATAGCACATCCTCATTTTACGGAAATGTTGTTAACCGTGCCCGGAAATTTAGAAATGATCCTTGTAAACTTATCGCTTCTTTAAATAAACGTTTTCTAAAGGTTACCAATTCAACACTGTAATAAGATCATTGAATATTGTTTTATTGGTTTAAATATTGATTTTGTTATCAGTAAATTAAAAGCAAACTAAATATTACTAGTATGTTATATACATATACACATTCATGGATCTACAATCTGTCGATACCTGTATCTTGGCATTGCACAAGGTCATGTTTTTCTCTGACTGTTTATGACGTCTTTACACTAAATCCATTGGATGTTGGATGTGTACGGATTGATAATTTAGTCTTAGATGCATGATTTTTTTATTAGTTGTTAGTGGCTTTGAACTAGCTGTCAGATAACTGCGAGTACTCTCAGATCTGTTCCTAGTGTCTTTTTGTTGTTGGGATGTACAAGTACCCTGCCACGTCCACTTGTATTTTTGTCCATCTGATGAGTTAAGCCTTTTTCAACTGATTTTATAGTTCGTTCTTATGTTGTATTGTTATATCACTGTCCTAGGTTAGGGGAGGGTTGGGATCCCGCTAACATGTTTAACCCGCCACATTATGTATGTATGTGCCTGTCCCAAGTCAGGAGCCTGTAATTCAGTGGTTGTCGTTTGTTTATGTGTTACATATTTGTTTTCGTTCATTTTTGTACATAAATACTATTTCTCGTTTGAATTGTTTTACATTGTCATTTCAGGGCCTTTATAGCTGACTATGCGGTATGGGCTTTGCTCATTATTGAAGGCCGTACGGTGACCTATAGTTGTTAATTTCTGTGTCATTTTGGTCTCTTGTGGACAGTTGTCTCATTGGCAATCATACCACATCTTCTTTTTTATAACCCATGTACAAACCACTAACTCATGTACAAACCATTAACCCATGTACAAACCATTAACCCATGTGTGATAAACTAAAACTAAATACGACAGAAGATGAAATACCTCTTGTGTTGATTGTCCTCATTTTGATTTTGTCATTCCAAACTATTTCGCTTTATCACAGCCTCAAGTATTAATTTTCCTCGACTTCCCAAAGTTAATAAATCGTACTCGGCATGTCATTGTTAAACGTTTGTTAAGATAAGATAAGATAAGATAAGATAAGATAAGATAAGATAAGATATTTTTTTATTTCAAACTTAAAAGGTCCTTAAATTACGTGATCTAAAAATAAGTTCAAGTGACATTTCAGCATCCTTTTAAAAAATCAGTTGTTTCTTGCTGAAATCAGGTTCAATCGGATTAATTTGATTAACAACTTTAAGGAAGCAAGACATTTTCACGAATGAGTTAAAACCAACAGGGGACGCTTTAGAGCAGATAGTATAGCACATTTTCGTCGCGTAACGTTGGCATGGTATGAACTGAAAATCACTGATTTTGCACAAGACCGGATGAAAATGAATACTCTGCAACATGAAATGCAGGATATTTAAGGATATAAATGTGTACAAAAGTGAATTTAAATTCTGGCGCAGCAAAGCCGCGGAAAAAAATAAGGATGCGTGGCAACAGACGAAAAAACTGGTCAATCCGAAAAAAAACTTTCCTGCTGCCAGCTTGGCACATATAGGTCATTGACTTCAGTGGTTTGCTCGAACAAACCTTTTGCCAATTCAGCTTTGAAATTATTGCAGTTGTTTCTGCTGGTGTATAATTTATAGCAGGAACGGTGATACATTTTTGTTGTCTTTCACATAGAGGGGGATTTAGGTCGAAAACATCATGCAAGACCATACCATAGACTTGATGTGCCATATTCCGGGTGTGACACGAAACCGACCGATTTGATTCTTATACTACAATTATAACAAAAGTATCTATTCATTAAAAAGTTTAAACAAGGATTTGTATATCACTATACAAATCCTTGGTTTAAAGTATTGAAAAACAGACCCAAACATATTCTTCCGAAGAAATTAATAATTTACAGAGTTAGCTGGCTATTCAAAACAAATAAATTAACCACACAACAAGCAAAAGTGAGAAATGTAATGAGTGACCACTGTCCTTGTTAATGACCTAATAGTGTAAGCAACAAAATGATTATGTCAATGGATAATCCGTGTTTAATCAATGCCAAAATGTTGACTAAATTTGTGTTTTTAATTGCTTATTTCTTCAAAACTACGTTTATTTCACACATAACATTTGGCACACACCTGCACCGTGTCTTATTGCTTTAGGGAGCTACCATTTGATTTTTATTGGGGGGGGGCTAGGATGATATTTGAAAAAAATAGGCAGGACAGGAGTTTTGAGTAAAAATAAAGGCAGGATGAGATTATTTGCAAAAAAAAAAAAAGGCAGGATGACAATTTATGTAAAAAAAAAGTCAGGATAAACTAAAAAAAAAAAAGGCAGGACCGAATAGAGTGAAAAATAAAAGGGGACAACATTTTCCTCCTAGCCCCCATAAAAATCAAATGGTAGCTCCCTTAACCAGAGTAAAAATTATCGTGATGATACACGTAAATAATTTTGCTTTCGATGAAAATGTGGTAAATTTAGTGTAAAATTTTAGTCTTACTAAAATGCTGAAATAATTATAGCAAAATCACTTAAATACTTTCCGCTTTTGTTATATGATATATTTAATGCATAAACTATATTATATGTACTACTTTAACCACCATCAAAGAGCGTAATAATTTTAGTTTTCATGTTAAAGATATTCCGTACAATACGGGTATCTGGGGGTACCCTGAAAAAAAAAACACGAAATTTAGAAAATCTTGACCATGGAAACTTACGACGACAATCATGGCTTTAAAATTTAATGATTTTCCTTTAATTTGCAAAAAAATTAGCCGTGTGTTATCCGTTAACTTAAACTCGTTAACTAGAGGACTTTTTGGACAATGGGCACCCTACTATTTACGTCTATCCAAATTACACAAATTAAAAGTCATGAAGAAACAATTTACCATGCATGGACTTGTATAATGTATCAACATTTCTTGTGTATTTTAGAATAGTCATCGAAACTTGCAAAATCATCTCGGGGCAACTACGACTTTCCATTGTACAGAGATTTAAACTGAAAAAATAAGCTGATAAATGAGGGTGCAAAATTGTGAACATATTTGAAAAAAAAATCAAATAGTGCTATTTAGTTGGGGTGTTTAACAACAACAAAATGATGAGTGTCGGACGGTAATCAAATATTGGCTCTGAAAATTATCTGATCACAGGTTTAAATAAAGAACAGACAACGTATTACAAAATTCAGAACCAAAAATTGAAACTGGAAGATATAACAAACCACTAAACCATGTACAAACCACTAACCCATGTACAAACCATTAACCCATGTACAAACCATTAACCCATGTACAAACCACTAACCCCTGTACAAACCATTAACCCATGTACAAACCACTAACCCATGTACAAACCACTTACACATGTACAAACCATTAACCCATGTACAAACCACTAACCCATGTACAAACCATTAACTCAAGTACAAACCATTAACCCGTGTGTGATAAACTAAAACTAAATACGACAGAAGATGATACCTCTTGTGTTGATTGTCCTCATTTTGATTTTGTCAGGTCCAAACTATTTCGCTTTATCACAGCCTCAAGTATTAATTTTCCTCGACCTCCCAAAGTTAATAAATCGTACTCGGCATGTCATTGTTAAACGTTTGTTAAGATAAGATAAGATATTTTTTTTATTTCAAACTCAAAAGGTCCTTACATTACGTGATCTAAAAAAATAAGCTCAAGTGACATTTCAGCATCCTTTTTTAAAAATCAGTTGTTTCTTGCTGAAATCAGGTTCAATCGGATTAATTTGATTAACGACTTTAAGGGAAGCAAGACATTTTCACGAATGAGTTAAAACCAACAGGGGACGTTTTAGAGCAGATAGTATAGCACATTTTCGTCGCGTAACGTTTGCGCGAATTAGTCCTACCTTTAAGCGAAAAAAATTCCACGTTTGTGCGAAATTCACCTGTTGAAAAACTACTACATTTGCGCAGATTTATTTAAGTAAAGTTTTTATTAAGAAATGATTGAAAAACTGTAGAACTTTGATATAAATATTATCAAGGATTTATATAGTTACTATTTAAATGCTTGATATTATGAATTCTGAAAAAAAACAATGTAGATTAAAATTAAAAAAAAATAACTGAGATGACGATATGAAAATCGATTTTGAAGATTACGAAATCCGATAAATATACTTTCTGTGTAGATAAAAGAGAAGAAAAGTGGAAACACTTCCTTGAGATGCATCAAGAAAATTTGCAAATGTAGAATAAAAACTGATCGCTAATATAGAGTTTTGTTTACGGGAACAAATGAGCACAATCGTAAAAAATTCCAGGAAAAAAAAACCAACTTTATTTTATTCAAGACTTTGTTTTTATATACTTATGCAATTGAATTCTGTATTTATCAATATGCTAAATTTTTAAGAACATTTTCGTAAAGTTCAGGTTATTTTCGAGATTAAACACAGATAAAAACTCGGGTAAATCACTGGTAAATTGGCGCAAACGAAATACTTGTCACGATTCAAATTCACGCAAATTTAAGCGCATTATGTGATGGATTTTTCTGGGAATTATCATAAAATTACAAACAAAAACAAAAATCAAAATAAGATGTATCGATGAATCTGCACCTTAATTTAGACAACGATATAGAGTAGCAACAGTTCATATTTTAGACATTTGACACGATAGTGTTTGTGTTGTGCTGTCTTGATACTTTATATATTTATCATTCTTCTATGAATCCATTTCTGTCGCTAAAATTAGCATTGATAATTTCACTTTTACCTAAAATAGGCATTGATAATTTCACTTTTCGCTAAAAAGGGCATTGATAATTTCACTTTTCGCTAAAATGGGTATTGATTATTTCACTTTTCGCTAAAATGAATTAAAAATCTGGCGCTAAAATGAGATCTACTTTTGAGCTAAAACTTCCGATTTTTTGGCTAAAATGCCGATGGGTTATACTTTAGCGCTAAAACGTCCAATTCTTTTTCGCTAAAACGTCTTATCAATGCGCAAAAATGTCCCCCGCCGTAATTTATAGACTGTCCAAGACGCAGCAATATAGACAGAAACATTGTTAATACTCGAACCGCAGGCGATAGAAAAAGTCTATGCACTTATGCACTGGTTGTAGAGAATTTTCATAATTTTGACAAAAGTTTTTGATAGATTTTACGTACATTGTAAACAAATTTTGAACTTTTAAAGGGATTTTCATTAAATAATATTTTAGGACTTATGAAGTTTAGCATATATGCATGGATTGGTTCGATAATTTCCTTAACATTTAAATCACCACCAAAACGTTTCATATGACTCTAAAAGAAGTTATCGAAGTTTAAATGCCTATATAATAAGGAACAATCTTTTTCGTATTCGATGGATGTGAAATTGTTTAATATTATTCCGGAACTTGACTATCTTGCATTCTCTTGGTTTTTCGTGTCCCCACCCCCTTGAACTATTTACCATTTACAAGTGTTTTAGCAACACTTTAATTAATTTTACAGCTTTATACATGTATGTAATTTTTTAATTTAAAATGAGTAATATCTTGACTTTGACTTGAAGAAAAACTGCAAAATCTATCAAAATATCATTAATTTTCATATCTTCAAATTCAAGGACGTATAACCCTAATATACGTCCTTATTCAAATTCAAATTAAGTTATGATCGAGAAACAACCGGAAAATATTTTGCCACAAGATGCGTTGTCGTGGTAAGCATTCACCTACCCGTAACACGAAAAAGTGACACTTGACATATTTGCTTTTATTTAACATGGTGAAAGAGTCAAGGTATCAGTAAATAGGAAGTAATTATACCACAAATCTACACATTACAACTCATCATTGTCAAGCTGATGATCAAACAAGAAATCATACTATTCAGTGGTCCTGGAGAAAAAGGTGATGGAAATATTTGTTGGACGAACAGACAGACTAGGTTATTGCAATATAGCCCACACTTTTGGAGTGGGGTATAAATGCAAATAATATTAGTGTCTACAACAGCAGGATTTCAACTTTAACGTTTGCTTTCAGTAACTTAGCATTCTTTGATACACTTTATTCGTTTATTATCGTTTTTGTGTTTTCATTTTCCAATATACCAATATCATAGAGTTAAGTACTCTTCTTCTACTGATTTTCGTTGTATGTTGTGTTGCATCTTTGTTAGTCCATTGAATTAGCTTAAAAGGAGAGATTTAAATTAACAAAAAGACTAGTTCAACCCTATCACGTTTGTGTGCTTGTCCCAAACCAGAATCTTCACCAGTGCTAATCTATTGTCAAGTGGTATTTTTTCAATTATTATTAAAAGTTATGGTAGATCCTTGATAGTCTTAGTTATTTTTGAACTTGTCTAGATTGGCCAATTTAGAGCTTGACATACAAGTACTGTATGGACACATGTCTACTGCTTAAGAGTGTATGTTGACCTCTGGATGTCTTTTATTTATTTGTGTCTTTGGGTTGCTGTCTCATTGATGTTTACCCACACATCTCCTTTTATTCATATTGACATTTTGTGAATAATTTAATTTTGGATGTAACACGTTTTCTAATTGGCTGAAAGTTTTTGTCTATCAGCTCATAAACAAAACTTTGTCATGTGACCGTGACATCACCAACGTTTTTTCATCATTTACTCCTTAAAAATGGAATGACTGAAAAATATTAGTCATTCCTTAAATACAAGTGTTCACGCTTATACATATGATATCAAACCAAATAAAATAGATATATTTGATACTAACATTTTGTTTATTATGATGATGATGATGAATTTGCATATTAGGATGAGGACATGTTCATGTGATACAAATAATATGAACCCTTCTTTGTACACTGAGGATGTTATTGTTAATTGAAGGTTTATAAAATTTACAATACTTGTGCATCTAAAAGTTTTTTGAAAGTTCAATAAGTGGGATCAAAAGCAAGGGAGGAAGTTATTGAATTGAAATGTATCAAAAGAAAAGGGGCGAAAAAAAAAATGCCTTTAAAATACCACACTTTTCTTCACATGTATTTATATTCAAATAGTGAGGCCGCCTAGGTTATCTTGTGGTATCTTGGCTTGCCTGGAGTGCAGGAAGTCATGAGGTTCAAAGACTGATTGGCTCGAAGTCAGAATAATGTGTCCAGGTAGGAAGGAATGTTTCCCTGTAAACTAATACATAAAAAATCTAGCCATTCATAACTTGTGTCATTTGGTCTCTGGTTGAGAGCTGTCTCATTGGCAATCATACCACATCTTCTTATTTTTATATATTCATATCACAATCAGTTAACATGTTCTCTTCCTGATAAGCATGTTATATTCACTAATACATTCATTTCGAAAATAGTTAGCTCTCAACATGCTTTAACTATACTTTCAACATATTGCATGGTTATAGCCTTTATTTCAATTTGTTATTGAAAAAACACATACCGTTGACCTAATGAAAGCTGGAACTAAGTTTATATATGAAATCATTTTCATACCCGGACATGAGCAGGGCAGGTTAGATAGTATCACTATTCTGTGTGTTTACCACTTAACTACGAGCTCGATTTACAACTCGAGCTTTAGAAATGTAATTGAAAAACCAAGTGTAAATGTTCTTGTGAAAGACATTGTTATTGATTTTTCTCAACTAAATCTTAAATATTCAAAATGTGTTCCCGTATATATAATAATTGTGTAATCCTCCATCAAAAGTACATATCATACTACTGTGTTTACTTAAACTAAGACTAAAATACTTTTACGCATTTCATGGTATTATTCTGTATGGTTCATTATACAAAACACTTGTGTGCAATAATCTCTTTATTTAAAACTGAATAATGCTGAAATACAGAATTATATATTCTTTGTATTGCAACTGCTTGTAAAATGTGAAATAATTACATTGTATTGACAAAATGCTTTCATGGATCTAGGCCATGTTGTTTAATACAATCAACCATTGAATTTAATTTATCCAAAGATGTTAATTTTTACATTACGTCATCGAAACCCTAATGGAAATAATTTTTTCAGCACTCAAACTGAGGAAAATTTCTGTTTAATGCCCCAAATTATAAAATTTTATATAATTTTAAGTAAAATTATTTTGTATTTTCACAGTAAAAATGCTTATCTAGTTTTATAACATGATACAATTAAAGACTAGTTCAACCCTATCACGTTTGTGTGCTTGTCCCAAACCAGAATCTTCACCAGTGCTAATCTATTGTCAAGTGGTATTTTTTCAATTATTATTAAAAGTTATGGTAGATCCTTGATAGTCTTAGTTATTTTTGAACTTGTCTAGATTGGCCAATTTAGAGCTTGACATACAAGTACTGTATGGACACATGTCTACTGCTTAAGAGTGTATGTTGACCTCTGGATGTCTTTTATTTATTTGTGTCTTTGGGTTGCTGTCTCATTGATGTTTACCCCACACATCTCCTTTTATTCATATTGACATTTTGTGAATAATTTAATTTTGGATGTAACACGTTTTCTAATTGGCTGAAAGTTTTTGTCTATCAGCTCATAAACAAAACTTTGTCATGTGACCGTGACATCACCAACGTTTTTTCATCATTTACTCCTTAAAAATGGAATGACTGAAAAATATTAGTCATTCCTTAAATACAAGTGTTCACGCTTATACATATGATATCAAACCAAATAAAATAGATATATTTGATACTAACATTTTGTTTATTATGATGATGATGATGAATTTGCATATTAGGATGAGGACATGTTCATGTGATACAAATAATATGAACCCTTCTTTGTACACTGAGGATGTTATTGTTAATTGAAGGTTTATAAAATTTACAATACTTGTGCATCTAAAAGTTTTTTGAAAGTTCAATAAGTGGGATCAAAAGTAAGGAAGGAAGTTACTGAATTGAAATGTATCAAAAGAAAAGGGGCGAAAAAAAAATGCCTTTAAAATACCACACTTTTCTTCACATGTATTTATATTCAAATAGTGAGGCCGCCTAGGTTATCTTGTGGTATCTTGGCTTGCCTGGAGTGCAGGAAGTCATGAGGTTCAAAGATTGATTGGCTCGAAGTCAGAATAATGTGTCCAGGTAGGAAGGAATGTTTCCCTGTAAACTAATACATAGAAAATCTAGCCATTCATAACTTGTGTCATTTGGTCTCTGGTTGAGAGCTGTCTCATTGGCAATCATACCACATCTTCTTATTTTTATATATTCATATCACAATCAGTTAACATGTTCTCTTCCTGATAAGCATGTTATATTTGCTGCTTGAAGTTAAACACCAACTTATTCACTAATACATTCATTTCGAAAATAGTTAGCTCTCAACATGCTTTAACTATACTATCAACATATTGCACGGTTATAGCCTTTATTTCAATTTGTTATTGAAAAAACACATACCGTTGACCTAATGAAAGCTGGAACTAAGTTTATATATGAAATTATTTTCATACCCCGGACATGAGCAGGGCAGGTTAGATAGTATCACTATTCTGTGTGTTTACCACTTAACTACGAGCTCGATTTACAACTCGAGCTTTAGAAAATGTAATTGAAAAACCAAGTGTAAATGTTCTTGTGAAAGACATTGTTATTGATTTTTTCTCAACTAAATCTTAAATATTCAAAATGTGCTCCCGTATATATAATAATTGTGTAATCCTCCATCAAAAGTACATATCATACTACTGTGTTTACTTAAACTAAGACTAAAATACTTTTACGCATTTCATGGTATTATTCTGTATGGTTCATTATACAAAACACTTGTGTGCAATAATCTCTTTATTTAAAACTGAATAATGCTGAAATACAGAATTATATATTCTTTGTATTGCAACTGCTTGTAAAATGTGAAATAATTACATTGTATTGACAAAATGCTTTCATGGATCTAGGCCATGTTGTTTAATACAATCAACCATTGAATTTAATTTATCCAAAGATGTTAATTTTTACATTACGTCATCGAAACCCTAATGGAAATAATTTTTTTCAGCATTCAAACTGAGGAAAATTTCTGTTAAATGCCCAAAATTATAAAATTTTATATAATTTTTAAGTAAAAATTATTTTGTATTTTCACAGTAAAAATGCTTATCTAGTTTTATAACATGATACAATTTTTACAATGAGTCTAGTAAAAATCCAAGGTATTGAAGAGTCAAGGAATATTGACTCCCCTTTTTTCACCTGGTGTCAGTAATGGGACTATTAACTGATTAAAAGTGCGGTCATGGTCATTTAACTGTTTTTATTTACTATCAGTCAATAAAATTTAAGGTATAAAACTTTCATTTGAGATTATAAATAGGATATTTGTGAGTTTATGCAGTGTTTACATCAGGCTATGTTATCTGCTAAATACATGGTATGACGAATGATATAAGGGTAAAATCAAATAATTTCATTAAATCTTCATGACGACAATTTTTGGGGTAGTAAACAACCTATGTTTTAATGTTTAACACCACAGAAACAACTTACTGTCCATTTATAACAATTTAGGACATTTTTTTATATGAAAGAATATTGTCAGGGTGGGAAAAGCTAAAAATAGCACAAATTCAGGTTTAAGGCTCTAAATTTGCAATATCTGACTTTTGCCCCAAAAAGATTGAAATATGGCTACTTTCATTTCAATTGATCAGTTAAGACAAAAATCAATCTTTTTCTGATTTTGGGGTTTCACCGATTTCACTTAAAGGTGTCAGACCACCAATTAAAGGTCCCTATCTGTTCCAACCAAATTTTGCAATTTTCACAGCTTTCTAAATATTTCACCTTAAGTTTAACTTCATAGAAACCAGGTATATCCTGAATTGTACATGTATCAGCTAGCTTTCTGCATGCCAATTTTACCTTTAAAGCCTTCTAGCAAAAAACTGACCTTCAAAAGAGGTACTCCAAAAATAACCCTGGTTTTCTGGAAATCTTAAATTAGTATACTATGGAGCGCATTAATCCTCAATTTTAATGCAAACTCATAGACAAGTAAATTTTGGCTCAAAATGGTCTAAATATATTTCTCTTTAACCAAAAGTTTCATTTCTGCAAATTTGTTGGTTAGTTTAAGTAAACAAGGACATCAAAAGCACTATTTTGTGTCAGAGTAGGGCTACTTTACATACGTTCTAAATTAGAGGAGTAATTGGTGGTCTGACACCTAAAGAGACAAAAAGTTGATCAGAAATCTTTTGTTTTGCTTTATTCTTAATCCTTAGTCAATTTGTAGTTAAAACAGCCTATCTGAGCATAATGCGACTTATATTACAAATTTCACAGCTCAATTTTAACTGACTGTAATGTATGACTTTGATGGAAAATACTTGAAAATTTCATTTTGGACTACAGGAACATAAACTTTCAATATCAAGATCAGTTTTTGTTGATGTTTCCTTGTTTGTTATTCTACTTTAAAGACTTTCCACAAATTTAACAATGAGTCTAGTAAAAATCCAAGGTATTGAAGAGTCAAGGAATATTGACCCCCTTTTTCACCTGGTGTCAGTAATGGGACTATTAACTGATTAAAAGTGCGGTCATGGTCATTTAACTGTTTTATTTACTATCAGTCAATAAAATTTAAGGTATAAAACTTTCATTTGAGATTATAAATAGGATTTTGTGAGTTTATGCAGTGTTTACATCAGGCTATGTTATCTGCTAAATACATGGTATGACGCAATGATATAAGGGTAAAATCAAATAATTTCATTAAATCTTCATGACGACAATTTTTTGGGGTAGTAAACAACCTATGTTTTAATGTTTAACACCACAGAAACAACAATTTAGGACATTTTTTTTATATGAAAGAATATTGTCAGGGTGGGAAAAGCTAAAAATAGCACAAATTCAGGTTTAAGGCTCTAAATTTGCAATATCTGACTTTTGCCCCAAAAAGATTGAAATGTGGCTACTATCATTTCAATTGATCAGTTAAGA
Source organism: Mytilus coruscus (assembly GCA_017311375.1). NCBI lineage: Eukaryota > Metazoa > Mollusca > Bivalvia > Mytilida > Mytilidae > Mytilus > Mytilus coruscus. The sequence continues at coordinate 118,386,353 of CM029596.1, read as the reverse complement.
CAAAAATCAATCTTTTTCTGATTTTGGGGTTTCACCGCATTTCACTTAAAGGTGTCAGATCACCAATTAAATGTCCCTATCTGTTCAACCAAATTTTGCAATTTTCACAGCTTTCTAAATATTTTACCTTAAGTTTAACTTCATAGAAACCAGGTATATCCTGAATTGTACACGTATCAGCTTTCTGCATGCCAATTTTCAACATACCTTTAAAGCCTTCTAACAAAAAAACTGACCTTCAAAAAGAGGTACTCCAAAAATAACCCCTGGTTTTCTGGAAATCTTAAATTAGTATACTATGGAGCGCATTAATCCTCAATTTTTAATGCAAACTCATAGACAAGTAAATTTTGGCTCAAAATGGTCTAAATATATTTCTCTTTAACCAAAAGTTTCATTTCTGCAAATTGGTTGGTTAGTTTAAGTAAACAAGGACATCAAAAGCACTACTTTGTGTCAGGGTAGGCTACTTTTACATACGTTCTAATTAGAGGGAGTAATTGGTGGTCTGACATCTAAAGTCTAAATTTTATAGTGTACAATTGTTTTAATAATATATCTATGAAAAAGTACTTGAAATAATTACTTTTTATAAAATTATACTATTACCAGTTTAGGAAATTTATTATTGTTAAATAAAGATTTATTAAATTTAATCACACAAAGGGTATACTTATTGGTATAAATTAAAAGGCAACTTTAACAGCTTGTTTTCTTGAAAATCGTTTGATCGTATTCAAATGTATGACAATAAATTGTGTATACAAAGTTGCCTTAATGCTCTATATTTTCAACCACATAGTCAAGATTCTGTAGAATTAACTGTCCTTGTGTAGCTGTATAAACTATGGAAAGAGTATACCTAAAACCAAAACTGCAATTTCATTTCAAAGTATATAGATTCACCATTTGATTATACAAATCAGACACAGTTTGAGAGTACATTTGATTTAACAGCCAATTTGACCCCAAATCTGACCTTCTTTAAAGTAATGAATATCAATTTTATGTTTGTCTTCTACTAACTACATAGCTCCTAATCCATAAGATCCATGATGGCAAAAATCAAAACTGGATTTGGATTTGATGGTTTATAATATTTATACCATAGTAAATAGATATTGGTCGAAGCAAAGCATTTTCTAATCTGCTAATTGTTTCTTTTGACAGACATGCATCATAAAGATAAAGCAGCAACCATATTCAGTTGTCTTGTCAAGAGAAAATAAAATCTGGACTCATCTACATTCTGTTTCAAATGCTGTATTAAAAGAAAACCAATATCATCACACGGCCTTCGACCTCAAGCATATATTGGTTCCCTGAGATAATCATAAAGTAGAAGGGATTTTACCATATAAAACTCCATATAAGGCTGCTATATTAATAGTAGACCAACATCATCCTCAGGCTTTCAACCTTAACCATATATTGTATAACTGAGACAATTATTTACAAGTAATGTAAATGGGATTTCAACATAAAAACTCAATAATGATAATGATAAATGCAATAATATGTATCCCTCATTAAAATACCACAACAATAGTTAATTATTATGAATCATAATCTACAGTTAAAAATAAATAATTAAGTTTTTACCTGTAAAAACCCACATTAACTAACAAATAATAATAACAAATTTCATATAACCGTAATTCAATAAATTAAGATTAAAAGAATGATAAACTGTCCAATAAACATGCTAAACAAACTTTCAAAAACAATAAAATGAGAAAAATTGTCTTGCCACAAATGCTTTGATCAGTTATATAATTTTTACTCTACAGAATTGCATTTACACTATAATTAATGAAGAACTGATTTTTCAATTAAATAAACTGTGCCCTCAGTCATAAATGTTACTCAGTACTCAAGAGTACACAATTTTTGCTAGAAACATCAAATGCAGTGTTTCGATTGGTCAATTTCTGAGTCTTGAGTCCGATAATCGTACTTGAAACTTTTATGACAGCAACACTAGAATTAAGGTTTCAGTACACAATTCAATCACGTAATCAATTCCTTATTCGAGTAAAGGTCAGCACATACTTTGGATTCCTTTATTTTCATGAGGGTGTGGATGGGTGTTTATAGAATAGAGAATAAAGGGCAAAAGAATAGAGGAAATAGCGGGGGAAAATCTGTGATGGAATGTTTCATCTTCAACAACAAATGGAAGTTTTTAACGACCTTGACATGGCACGACTTTTGCATATACTCGATATCTCTCGGAATTTTCCAAATAAGTCTCTTTCGATGGATAACGTCCGCGTGTTCCGATAGAAATACAAACCGGAACTCTCAAACGTAAATAAAACCTAGATAATAATTAAAGTTACGACGTATAAAATAATCGTAAAGTAAAATATGCACCCAAATTTTTTTGGCTGATGACGATTGAACCGGCCAAAAAACTGCTTGAAATGGTCAATTTGGTCGGCGGCCGGTTCTTATGGAAAACACTGGGCACCCCATTATTTTCTATTCTTTTTTTTATTTTGCCCATTTTTCTCTATTTCTATTTTTTGGGCTTATTATTGTCTATTCTGTAAAACCCATCCAGAGTCCAGAGTTCCAGTCCCTCATTAAGTGTGGATTGTCAAGCAAAGGATCAAGTTACAATAAACTAACACAAAGAACACTTCACATACAAGTCAATATTTTACAAAATCTTCTTCTCATGGTTTTATAGAAAATTGAATGTTAGCTTTTTTAAAGTATTTCTGATAGAAAAACACCAGATAAAATCACCATTCCTAAATACACTGACTGTCCTATATCATTAACCAAAACTACCAATTCTCTTCCCTTTGCTTGGTTACAAATCAATACATCAATTTCTAGTTAGTTCATCAGAAAATAAAACATGTGTTTCATCACAACAAAAACATCTGATGTCAAAGACCAAAATAAATGTTTTGCTAACACCTTTCAGTCAACCAGTGCAAACTTAACGTCAGTTCTACTCAAGTTCCTGAATTTGACATTAGTGTATTGATTACTATTTTGCCTGTGATTAAAACTTTTGCATATCTTGAAATAATATTGACCAGATGGATGGCTATACCCAGTAGTAGTTGGAAAATAAAATTTCAAAAGTAGTGCTTGACTATTATATTGCAGATCTAAAATCTTTTAAAAAAAAAATGTTGTAGGATTCGAAACTTAACTAATGTGAATTTAAGACAACTTAAAAAAAATCCTTCATGTGTAAACAGATGTGATTTAATTTTCATGGGTTGCTGCTGTTAATGCTATCAATGATGAACATAAGTACAAAACATCTTTCATATACGACTTTAAGTAACTTAGATGACCAGAACCTCAATGCAAAACTTAACGAAAACGGATGAAAAACTAAAGAAACCAAGAAAATGCTTTATTCTTTCCTCAAATTGTGTGAGTGGATAAAAAAGTAAATTTCCCATTTGAATCAATAAGCTGTCATAAAAATATTCAAGTTAAATATATCACTAAAATTTAATTGTAATCATCACTCACAATTCCCAGTACCCCTCCTACCAGATGTATACTCCCTGTAACTAAAACCTGTACATGGTCTGCCCCTTGAATCTGAGCAGGAAGGTTACAAGGATCCTTCAAATTCTGGTCCCTCCCATGCGATGCCCAAAGAAGGGCATCATAAATACATGAGAAGTTTACAAAAAAGTTATCACAGTTAGTACTGAGTTGTTTCGGTGTGCCTAAACCCTGAGAATCTGTACAACTTGAAGATGAGGCAGTGTAACTATTCTGTTTTGATTGGTCTACATTGTCATGTGACTGACTATAGTCCACATGACCTGTTGATAAGTTACTATTGTTACAATTTTCTGTCAATTTTGACTTTTTCAAAGAACTGGTACCATTCAAACAGTTGTTCTCAGTGTTCGTATGCACTCCATTTTTCAAAGAAGATGAACAGGTACCAGACTGACTGTCATCTTCTGTAACTTCTTCTATCTCTCCATATTTTCGTTTGGAAAGAGAGCATTTTCCATGTTTCCATATTATGCTGACATTTCTGTAGTTGTGTTTCACTTGAGACAGTCATATTAGTTATGTCTAAAAGAAAGAAAAAAATTATCATTGATTAAACATTGGAAGTATGTCTGAAAGGGGAAAGAATTTTTTTGTTGCTCTGTTTTTAACTGGACCTTTCATATATTATTATTATCATAATAAAACTTGTGAAATTTTTTTTTCTTTTAATTACAATATCATGAACCATACACATTAAAGTAGGTAAATCAATGGGTTACATCATGATTCACATTTCTTCTTAAACAATGGTACTTTGCTAGCAATTCTATATGCAAATATGTGATCATGACAGTTCAAAGGGCAGGAATCAACTTTACTGAGGGATATGGAATATCTGACTAGCAAGTGTAGGCATTTCATTAAACAAATCTATATCATTCAAGATATTCATTTGCATTTGTTTTTTTTTTTCTCTTTTTTTGCTTCATAAAAAAATCATTTACATTCAAATATAAAGTTTATGAGGAAAGCAGAACAATTACCTTCAGATATTTCAATTTAGATATAATGAAATGCCTATAATCCATGCATGTGAAATTTTCTTATTATTTCTTACCTTGTGCACCTTTACCTGTATGTTTAAAGTATTAATTACAATGTAATACCTCAATTAAAACAATATAATAATGTAAGTGTATGTTACTTTATCATAAGTCAGTAATACAGTGTATGTACATTGCATTATTTCTCATGGTAAAGTTACTTAATCTTCAATTTAGTTGTGATTAACATTATGTAGACTGTTCATCTGTTTTACATTGTTTATTTTTTATTAGTAGCTAGAAGAACAGAAAAATGTATATTTAAACAAGAGTGCACACGTCTAGCCTGCTGTTAATACTGATCAAAATTGAATTTTATCTTGTAAGTCTTTTGGATCAAGTTACTACATTAACTTAACATTATCAATAATCAATGAAAATTAGGTCAATGTCTGATGAACGCTGCCAGACAGACATGTATTCATGTACCTTTCACAATCATTACATGCAAAAAAATAGTTAGACCTCTTGCTTATTGTATTTAAAAAACAGACCTAACCACAAAAAACGTTCACTTGATCAATGAAGCATAAAAATGAAGTCAAGGACAGAATAAATTGCTTTTCCAAGCGCAGCTGGATACGATCGCAGAGGTCCAACCCTGAACAGTTGGGGCAAAAATGGACACAATATTCGCGCTTGATACAGGTCTGAATTTGGATTGTAATTCAATATTTGACACATAATAGGTTTCTGAAACAGAATAACTGTAGTCAAAGAACTTAGAATTGGTTATATGATTTGAATTTATATATTTATATTCAATTTTTTGCTTTTGTGCAATTCACTATGCTGTTGCGAATTGACCCCCCCCTCCAAAAACAAAAAAAATTTACCCCTTTTTTTGCTTTTTGCAATACACTATGCTGTTGCGAATTGACCTCCCCCCAAAAAAAATTAACACCCCCTTTTTCAAAAAAAAAAAAAAAATTTTAAGAAATTTTCTTTTTGATTTCTGAAATCTTGAGAAAAATTGTCACCACCGCCCCTTTTCCAAAAAATTCTTTCCCTCAAGATATGGTCATAATCTCAATTCAAATTTCCAATGGTGTTTGCAACCATAATAACCCATTTAAGTACATCATAAAAGTCTTAAAATAGAAAATGACATACATAATCATGGCTAAAATTAATATACCTTCATCAGCATTTTCAAAATTAATAGAATAGTAACTTCTAATAAAATGCTCCGCTGGGCGCAGCTTGATACGACTGAAGAGGTCGAACCCTGAACAGTTGGGGCAAGTATGGACACAACATTCAAGCTTGATACAGCACTGAATTTAGATTGTGATTAAATATTTGACACACCATAGGTTTCTGACACAGAATGAATGTGGTCTAAGAACTTAAAAATTTTTAATTTACCTATTATGGTCCAATATCCAAAATCTAAATACTTACACGGTTACATTCAGCATATCAAAGAACCCCAAGAATTCAATTTTAGTTAAAATCAAATTAAGTTTAATTTTGGACCCTTTGGACCTTAATGTAGACCAATTTGAAAACGGGACCAAAAAACACGATTAGATTCAGCATATCAAAGAACCCCAATATTTCAATTTTTGATGAAATCATACCATATCATTATTATTTGCTTTTATATATAAATAAAAAATAACCAACTTAAAATGGAAAATTTTAAAGAAAAAAAAAAAAAAAAAAAAAGGAAAAAAAATTCCCCCTCCCAATTTTTTGAACCCCCTTATGATTCATCATCCCCAAACTCAATCCCAGCCTTCCCTTTGTGGTATGGTATCTTGCAGTACAATTTTAGAGAGATCCATACACTTGAACACAAGTTATTGACTGGAAACTGTAAAAATGCTTGTTTTTTGGCCCCTTTATGGCCCCAAATTCCTTAACGTTTAGGGCAATTACCCCAAACTCAAACCCAGCTTTCCTTTGTGATATGGAACCTTGTAGTACAATTTCATAAAGATCCATACACTTACACACAAGTTATTGTCATGAAACTAGAAAATGCTTGTTTTTGCCACTTTTTGGCCCCTCATTCCTAAAATTTTGAGGCAATTACCCCAAAATCAATCCTAGCATTCCCTTTGTGATATGGAACCTTGTGGTACAATGTCAGAGAGATCCATACACTGAACACAAGTTATTGTCTGGAAGTTACAAAATACTTATTTTGGCCCCTAATTCCTTAACTGTTGGTACCACTCAGCACCCCAAAATCAATCCCAACCTTCCTTTTGTGGTATTGAACCTTATGGTAAAATTTCATAGAGATCCATTCACTTAAACTAAAGTTAGTCATGTAGAAAATGCTTGTTTTTGCCACTTTTTGGCCCTCATTCCTAAAATTTTGAGGCAATTACCCCAAAATCAATCCTAGCATTCCCTTTGTGATATGGAACCTTGTGGTACAATGTCAGAGAGATCCATACACTAACACACAAATTATTGTCTGGAAGTTACAAAATACTTATTTTGGCCCTAATTCCTTAACTGTTGGTACCATTACCCCCAAAATCAATCCCAACCTTCCTTTTGTGGTATTGAACCTTATGGTAAAATTTCATAGAGATCCATTCACTTAAACTAAAGTTAGAGTGCAAAAACCAACGTGTCTTCGGACGACGATGACGACAACGACGTGGTCGTATAAAAATAAATTGACAGCTAATCACCTCAAGACAATACAACATTTCTTTATACTTTATTTAAAAGCAGTGTAAGGGAGGTAATTCAAACACAACATTGTACTTAAGTAATTGTCTATTAACCAGGACACCCTTGTTTTTTCTCACTTTTTTGCCCCTAATTCCTAAACGGTTTGAGCCATAACCCCCCAAACCCAATCCTAACCATCCCTTTGTGGTATGGAAACTTGAGGTATAATTTCAGAGAGATCCATACACTGTTCCACAAGTTATTGTCATGAAACTAAATAATGCTTATTTGGGCCCCTTTTTCCTAAACTGTTGGACCCTTAACCCCCAAAATCAATCCCAACCTTCCTTTTGTGGTTATAAACCCTTGTGTTAAAATTTCATAGATTTCTATTTACTAATACTAAAGTTATTGTCTGGAAACCAAATGTCTTCGGACGACTCGGACGACGACGTGATACCAATATATACAAAATTTTTTGCCGTCGTATAAAAACCTGCCAGACATACATGTACACCTAACAATTATCCCATACACAAAATATAGTTGACCTATTGCTAACAGTAAAGGGGAAATAGACCTTACCACAAAAAACTAAACATTTATTACTGATACATGACGTCAAGGTCAGATGCATCCTGTCTGACAGACATGTATTTATCTTGCAATGATTGTATATACTAAATATAGAAGTCCTATTACTTATAATATTAAAGTGAGAAAAAAAATCAAACTATAAAAAACCATAGTTTTTCAAGCAGATGCTGAACCATGAAAATGAGGTTAAGGACAACACATATATATCAAATCAAAACTTCAAATAATAAGGCATCTGTAATATAAGAATGAAGTACCCAGGTCTCCACCTTCTAATTTGTAAGGCTAAACAAATAGTTTATGTTGTATCCAGATTAGTATTCTTATGTCTAGCATTGATATACCGTAATGTATACTGTCTTCGACAGGCATATAATTAATAACTTAACTAGGAAATTGAAATAATGGATGTTTTACTTTTCATGAAGTTATTATGTGCATTGTTAGTTTTTTGTGTTCTTTTTTTTTTTACTTTGAATATAATGGTAGTCTACATTACAGGGTTAAAAGTTATATCGTCATTATCTATATACATTACCTGCAGATGAGGATGTTGTGTATGATATGTTTGGACAGAATACTGCTCCATCAAACCCACATGACTGAAAATACAAAATTTATATACAAGTTTGCAACAAATATAAATTGATATACATGAATGATAAAAAATATAAACTGTTAACGAAAATTGACTAATTTTCACAATCTTAAAAATCAGTAAAAATTCTTCAATTGTGTACGCAAAGTGAGATGCACAAGCATAAACAAACTTTCTAGGAAGTTAAACCAAATTTCAGTTGAAGAATTTAGCACCCACAAGTCCACACATCCACCAAATTACCGTGGGATTATTTGTGACATACCCCCATATCTAACTAGCACATTTGTTTAGGATAGACAATAAGCTATAAACTAAAATAAGCTTGGTAACACGTCAATAAACAATGACAATGTGAAATAAAGACTTCCATTTGTGGACATATGTTACTTTAATGGAAGTAAATTTATTTAGAATGGGAATTTAAATATAAAAATAAGGAGACATGCATAGTTGCCAACTGACATGATATTCGCGTGTAATACACGCTTTTTCAACGGTTTACACGCGAGGATTTTGTCACATGGCGTGTACACGCGTTTCGCCACTTTACACGCAATTACACGCTTTTCGTTGTTTTGATTTTTGGTCGTTAGTGATATCGCGATTCTCAGGTTTTTCATTATTAGACAAAAATACCGAAAATTTCAAGTAATTGTATCGTCGCCATTGTTTATTTTTCTGTATGGACGAACAGCAAAAGCCCTTAAGGTAAGTAGTTTGTGATTAGTTTTTACGATTTTGTGACTTTCTTTCTTTCAAATTCACTTAGGGGAAATGTCGACAGAAATAGTTCGCTTTCAGGACCTGTACCGTCGTCTAAAGAGCCGATTGCTAAGCGAAAACGATGTGTACGTACCAAGATAAATTTCAAGATTTACAAATTATATTTGGGAGTTCAAGTTTAAATTATTGAGAGCGAGTAGCATTGTGCACCCTATGTTGCAATCATAACAATATATGTGAGAGGAGAACTACAATGTAGCGATTTGATTAAGCATTTAACGTGCTTAATGGTAATCAAATAATAAAATACTTTTCTTTTAGTTTCAAATCTAGCCAACAGATTTCTACAGGCCAAAGGGATAGAAATATCACGAAACTGTTGGATCAGTTCTCAAAGTACCAGCTGTCTTCTGATGATCTACCCAGTTTTGACCAGACAAAAGCCTCAGAGACAATAGCAACATAAACAGTTCGTTTGGAGCAATGGCAAAGATAATAGATGACATTTTAGATGGCAAAAAGTTATGACACTCTTTCAAAGCTTGATCAAGCTATTTAAGTTCAGCCAATTATCAATACTGACTGTGAGGGAACATTTTCAATTATAAAGAAATCTACACTGAATTCTGATCAGAACTCGACAATGATTTATTGTGTGCCTTGTTATTAAGTAAATGTAATCAAACTGGCAGTTGTTTTGAATATGTGCCTAAGCCTAGGGTGTTGCTTTAAAAGCAGCAAAACAGACCACTGTTGAATACAATAAAAGTTTACTCTAGAATATTGTTTTTATTATATATTAACATGATTAACAAATTTGTATAATCATGATAATGTGAAATTATGAACATTGTTCATATAAAAAAGTCCGCATCTTCGTCGCGCGTTTTCACACGCTTTTTGACATGTCATGTCATGTCATGACATGATTTCTCATTGTCAGAGGTTGGCAAGTATGGAGACATGGTTTGTTTGCCAATAGTCAACTGTCCACAGAAGACCAAAGGACAAGGAAGGGAACATTATATAAATGACACATAGCTGAGAGGGTGATAGAGCAGATTGTTACCCTGAGAAAACATTGTCAACTGAGGCAAAGCCAAGGTTGACAATGTCTTTCCAAGGGGTAACAATCTGCTCTATCAACCTTTCAGATATGTTTTATTTAATTTATTATAATGAATGTTCTGTTATTACTGTCTTTTAAATTTCAAATTCAAAGTAATAAACTATGACGTCTTGTACATAACAATCATCCGTATTTATTAAAGCGCACACTTGAGCAAGCATCTCCATGAAGGGTAATAGAGTATTTGCAATGGGATAGAGTAAATTATCTCCCTCGTATTAACCAATCAAAATCTGGCATTTTGACATGAAGTATAATAAATACATCTATCTGTATGGCCTTCAACAACTAGCAAAAAACATATCATACAGTATTTACAGTAAGCTATTAAAGGCCATGGAATTGCAACATATAAATTACTTCAAACGAATCAGCCTCTCAACTGTGATACGATACAACTCAGTGAAAAAAGTGTCATAAACAAAGATGCTGTGATCTGGAAATGGAACTTTTTTCCTATGAATTGTTTGAAATGCAATGAAATCTGGTTGCAGAATTTCTAGCAAAGAGTTCCATCTGTAACGTTAACGAACTGACTACAGTTGAGATACTGTTAATAACTATACTTTACCATGAGTGGTCTAAGCAGTTGTGTTACATCTCGATCTCCTGTTGTGTTAAACAACAAAATTTTGATCACTTTACCACTGCAAATAGAACAAGAAATAATTGTAACAGGATGCTGTTACAAAGTCTCTCAAACAAAGCTCCCATAATTCGTCATTCACATGGTCGCCTGACATTGGGCAAAGTCCTTTATTTCATTTGATTTGTTTTTTTGTCCTATACAAGAATATATATGGTTTAGGGGTGGGGATCTGGACCGTTTACAAGTTCTCAAACAGGAAGGGGGGTGGGAGTGACCCCAGGGGACTCGCCTTTTATTTCATTTGATTTGTTTTATTGTCCCATACAAGAATATATATGGTTTCGGGGTGGGGATCTCGACCAGTTAAAAGTTTTCAAAAAGAAGGGGGTGACCCCCGCGGACTTCCCCTATATTTCATTTGATTTGTTTTATTGTCCCATACAAGAATATAAATGGTTTAGGGGTGGGAATCTCGACCGTTTACAAGTTCTCATACAGGATGGGGTGGGGTGACCCCCAGGGACTCCCCATATATTTCATTAGATTTGTTTTATTGCCCTATACAAGAATATATATGGTTTAATGGTGGGGATCTCGACTGTTTACAAGTTTTCAAAAAGAAGGGGGTGGGGTGACTGCTGTGGACTTCCCCTATATTTCATTTGATTTGTTTTATTGTCCCATACAAGATTATATATGGTTTAGGGGTGGGGATCTCGACCATTTACAAGTTCTCATACAGGAGGGGGTGGGGGTGACCACCAGGGACTCCCCCTATATTTCATTTGATTTGTTTTATTGTCCAATACAGGAATATTTATGGTTTAGGGGTGGGGATCTCGACCGTTTACAAGTTCTCAAACAGAAGGGAGTGGGGGTGACCCCAGGGACTCCCCCAATATTTCATTCGATTTGTTTTATTGTCCCATACAAGAATATAAAATTATGTGGTTTAGGGGTTGGGATCTCGACTGTTTACCAGCCCCAGGGACTCACCCTATATTTTATTTTATTTGTTTTATTGTCCTGTGATCATTACTGAAGACCGTATGTGTCTATCACTTACTGTTTTCAAGTTATAGTCATTTGAAAATTTACAAAAATAAAATCCCACAGGGTTCTATAGTAGACCCTTCCCTTCTTTAGGACCCTCAAAATACCCCTAAATAGACCCCAATGCACAAACGAAAGATTGATGGCTCCCTAGACATGTTAGTCTTACATTTTATGAAACCCTAAGTAAATCTGACAAGCAGTTTTGGAGAACCGCTGCGGACAAGTTCATCTTTAAAGCGGTGGAAGAAAAAGAAAAAGAAGAAGAATAATAAAATAATAAGAACTGAACAAAAACAATAAGTCTCCAAACTTTGTTTGGGAGACTTAATAAAAAGTAACATGTAAACCTCTAGCTTGAGTTCTGTGGAACCATGCACAATATGTTCATGTGTTTAATTAATGTAAATAAGATAAAGTACAATTTTGTGTGTGTGTGTTTCAAATATAAAATTGCTAACACAGAATTATGCCTTGCTTGCCACTATAACAACTAAAACAAAATTATACTGGTCAAAATCACAAAGATGTATCTTATTCATCAGAAACTTATCATTTCAAACTATGCAAGATCACTTGGAATTGACTGAAAGATAAAAAGTCACAGAGAAACAAGCATGATTCTGAAAATATATCATGAATTCAGTAGCCTTTCATAAACAGTCCTCCAAAGATGTTCCTAATCAGGAAACCATTTTTAAATAAATTGCTTTGCTGAGTGCAGCTGTATACGACCGCAGATGTCCAACCCTGAAAAGTTGGGACCAAAATGGACACAATATTCATGTTTGATACAGGTCTGAATTTGGATTGTAATTAAATTTTTGACACATAATAGGTTTCTGACACAGAATAACTGTAGTCAAAGAACTTCAAATTGGTTATATGATTTGAATTTATATTCAATTTTTTGCTTTTGTGCAATACACTATGCGAATTGACCCCCAAAAAAATTTTACCCCATTTTTTGCGTTTGTGCAATACACTATGCTGTTGAATATTAACCCCCAAAAATATTCCAAGAAATAATTCTTTCCCTCAAGTTATGGTCAGTATCTCAGTCAATCATAATTTCTTAATACATAATTTACAAGCAGTGTAAAGGAGGTAATCAAACATTGTTATTTAAATTGATTTGGATTTTGATTTGGATTACCTCCCTAACACTGCTTTTAAATTGTCTCAATTGTCCTTTAACCAGAAAAACCCTTTTTTTTCCCTTTTTTTGCCCCTAATTCCTAAATGGTTTGAGCCATAACCCCCCAAAGTCAATCCTTACCATCCCTTTGTAGTATGGAAACTTGTGGTATAATTTCAGACAGATTCATACACTTTAACACAAGTTACTGTCTGGAAACTACAAAAATGCTTATTTGGGCCCCTTTTTTGGCCCCTAATTCCTAAACAGTTGGGACCATAACCCCCAAAATCAATCCCAACCTTCCTTTAGTGGTTATAAACCTTGTGTTAAAATTTTATTGATTTCTATTTACTTATACTAAAGTTATTATCCGGAAACCATCTGTCTTTGGACGACGCTGACGACGACAACGACAACGTGATACCAATATACGACCAAAAAATTTTTAATTTTTGCAGTCGTATAAAAATGAGCTTCAGAACAGACCCAGTCTTTCATTGTCTGCCTTCTCTGATACAAAATAGTGAGTATAAAATAAGAATCCATGCCTTGTCTTGCTAAGCATACTCCACTGGTAATTCAAACTGAGATGTTAACCAACTATGAAGTCATTCTGTTCAGTAGCACAGTAGAAATATGTGACCAAAATTTTTAATTTCATTCAACTTATTGAAAAATTCAAAGTATCTGCGATTAGGAAATAGGTACCTGACAGATCAAAAATGTGTTGACATGTTACAACTAAACAATGTCAAGCTGCTGACAAATATGAAATCATTACGTTAAATAGTTTCTGAGAAAAGTATGACGAAAATATTATATGACAAACGGATGAATGGACGGATGAACAAGGTGTTTGCAAAATAGCCCCCACTCCTAGAGTGGTTGATTAATATAATGCTGAGATGATAGTTAATTATGGATAAGTATTTACCTAATGCTGTCTGCTTCTCTTTTGGAATGTTTTTGGAACCAATCAACACATTGCTATAATAGAAAGAAGATTGTAAATCAACACACTGCTGTAATATAAAGAATATTGTCATAACACCTTTTCTCACTTTTTGACAAAGAATATAAATTAACAGAAAAGTCAAAATATTTGAAACAATTTCAGATTTACTTGAAATAAAATATAGCAAGTAGTCTAGCTGGGAGATACATAAAACGCTCTTATTAATCAATGTTATTACATTTAAGAATTGTTTTAAGAAAAACACCCCTCTTCCAACTTGCAGTAAAAAAAGGGGAAACAAAATTCTCAATTATATTTCATGTTTAAACAGCAATATTCTTACCAATATGTCTTATTTTCAATGAACAATCTCTGATAATTTAATTTTGGATGTAACGCGTCTTCTGATTGGCTGACATTGTTTTGTTTATCAGCTCATAGACATAATTTTGTCATGTGACGTGACGTCATCAACGTTTTTTCATGGTTTACTCCGGTTTAAAATGGAATTTAGAATTAAATTATAAGAACGATTAATATTTTTTCAGTCTATTCGAAATAACATAAAAAATGTGGTGCACACTTTAAAATAACCCGCTATACAGGTTATTCAGTGTGCACCACATTTTTGATGTTATTTCTTCATAGACAGAAAAAATATTACAATCATTCCTTAAATAAAAATAAGACATATAGGTAAGAACATTGCTGTTTGAGTAGATATTAACAAATGAGAATTGGTTATAAATGGAAAGTCTTATATTGGTCACTATTATTCATCTGCATCTCCCTTGTGCACAACACAGCTTCTAGTAGTGGTGAATAATCATGCCAAGTTTCAGTACTCAACTTCAAGGGGTTTTAAAGTTAAAAAGAAGATAAGATTATTGTTAATGACAAACGGACAGATGGATGCAAAGACAAACTGATTACTATAGGCCCCTCCTCCAATTTAAGGAAGTAACCAACAATTTTCATAAAATAGATTTGGATCGCTTAATTTTCATAAAAAAAAAAAAATATTTACTTTGACCGGTTGACAAAAATAACAAAATTTCAAGAAATTTGAACCACACAAATTACAAGAATAATTTCACTGGATATATAGCAGTTTGACAAACACTAATTTTGATCATTGAGAAGCTTGATTTCTCTTTACTAACAGGATGTGATTAAAATGTTCAGCTAATTTTTAAAGAGTTAACTCCCTGAGGTGTTCTGTACCCCTTTAAGGACCCTAATTAAGTTTTTCTCTTACCTGAATGCTTTCAAGGGTATGTGCACCATCTAGATAGTAAGTTAACCTGTTTTTCTTTATGGTCTGATTTCTCCCGAGCCATTTACATTCAACTAAACCTAAAATTGTATAGAAGCAGAAATGTTACTGGAGAAAACTACAGGTTATGTTGTTATGATTTGTATTTACTATAGTTAAAAGTTCTTTTCCTAGATAACTTTAAAGGGAATGACAGCAAAGTTCCCTTACGCAACAAAAAAATAACAAAATGAATGAATCATTTCACCGTTATTGGTCCAATACTGTAAATTTAGAAATTATTGCATGCCTTTTATTGTGATTGTTGAACAATGGACAAAAACGTGAGATTCACCATCACGATTTTAGGAAATGCTGCTTACGAATGATGCTATCAAAATTTAAAATGCAAGTTTTTTTAATTTTGTGAAACCTACCCAGTCGCATTTTTTTTGGAATAATCAGGCATCTAAAAAATTTTGCATTTACAGTATTCATGAAACAGATTATTATTAGTATTTTTATTCATGTGTTTCTAGCATGATATGTATCACGATAAATTATGTGTGCTTTCATCAATGTATAATAATTCTTATAATAATAGAGATGACAGATGACTCCAGTACTAACTTTATGTAAAGTTAGATTCTGAATATAATATATCTCATATCAAATTGTGAAGTATATTGTAGTCACTGACCATTTATCAAAGTTTGGTTGAAAGGGAAAGACTTTGCCACTCCTATATCACCATGTCCATTAACAGCAACTTCATTCACGACTTCATCTGAAATTATTTGATAGAACAAAACTATAAATAAGTAACAAGTAATACTTGATAAATCTTGCAATCTGAGAATAATTACATTACATGTATGTTTCATTATAATACGTTATTTTGATTGGCTAACAGCAATCTCGCGTCATTCTGAAATTAACCTTCATTTCAAAATGAAATCAAACATTCATGACGGCACGATCTTCTACAATAAAGTGCACAGGTAAATAAAAGAAAAACTTGATAGAAACCGTGTTTTCATGATCCTAGCAAAAAAATGTAATCATAAGTATTGAATGCTTCTTTTAGTAATTTTATAGGGTTGTAAAAGCGTTGACCGTGTGCACATTTTTAGATTGACTCGCAAATGTACTTCAGTCAATGCTTTTACACCCCAATAAATTTTCAAAAAGAAGCATTCAATACTAATTTGAAATACAGATCCTATGTCCACACTTTGCTTACAAGAGTCTGACAACGCACTATTCTACTTTCATATTTTAAGACCTTTAAAGATCATCTGGTTTTTGTTACACACCTTCAAAAATTTGAAGCCAGACATTTCATTAGTTGATGTACGACTGATGTTATACTTACCAGATTAGAAAGTAGAGTGGCGTGTTGTCAGATCCAAGTAAGCAAAGCAAGGACACAGAATCTGTATTTTAATAATATTGTCTGTTTTGATCCTGTTTATATCATGAGGATATGTTTCAAACACAGCAAATTCACTTTTGCATTTTTTCCACTTTTTGTTTACAATTATGCATAAAACAATAATGGCACAATGTGTATGTTGAAAACCTTGAATAACCATTTTACTATACACAAACAACCAAACAGATAATTCTAAAATGTATTTCGTAAACTAGAAATATATTCCTGTGACTATGCTGCTTAATTCATGCAGTCTAACCCTTTTATACTTTTATTTTGTCTCAGGGTAAAAAAAGATGTCATTATATAGGGGACGAAACTTCCCATAATTCTCTAACCATAATAAACTGTTGACATGTCTAGCCTGTATATAATTTGCCAGTAAACTGTAAATGTTGAAAATAAATAGCTCTACTTTAACATATAAATTATGCAAAATACTCAAAGTCAATGAACCATGACTGAAGTAACAGGGCAAATAATTTTTTAGATATAAGATATGCCAAAGCAAATACAGCTGCGAATGAAATATGATTGACTTATCAAAAGTGGTTTACCTTGAACTGACCTAATCACAAATTTTAACATGTAAACTATGCAAAAGTTTCAAAGTCTATAGACCATGACTGAGGGGGCGTGATCAAATAATCTCCATAAAAATGAGATATGCTTATGCTAATACAGCAGCATACCAGATATCATTGACTTATCATAAGTGGTTCCACTTTAACTGACCTAATCACAAATTTTAACATGTAAACTATGCAAAAGTTTCAAATAGACAATGACTGAGGAGGCAGGGCCAAATGATCTCCATTGAAATGAGATGTGCAAATGCTTACACAACTGCATACCAAGTATCATTGATTTATCATTAGAGGATTCCCTTAAACTGACCTAATCACAAACTTTAACAAATTGTTGATGCCTCCTGAAACAGCACACCTATGTCTAGTTTATTCACTCACATCAAGGCGAGACAAAAATGGACTAATCAAGATATTGAGCTTGACGGACATAGATTAACCTCAGATAACTGATATTTTGAGAAACTGTCAATATTTTCTAAATTACTTCCTTGTAAATGTATTGTAAATGAAATTATCTCCAACAGGAAATAACTATATACTCTGCTTTCCATACAGAAAGGGTTTATAAAACTTATAAGTCATGTTATGTCCATTTAACATGGTGCAAGTTATCTTATGAAGCAGTTTTACTGCAGAGTTATAATCACCTTTTAAAACTCCCTGAGTTTTCATCCATGTCCTTGTCAACTGTAATGCAAGGGAAGCATTTACTTTCTGCATATGTCCAGCTATACCAAGCTTAAACTTTTCACCTGGTCTTTCGTAGGAGGCAAAGTGAGGAGCAACTTCAAGATGGCACTGCAAAACCAAAATGATTCTTTTTCTCTAAGTCAAAATTATAAAAATGTTTATAAAATTTAAACAATTCATTGAGACAGTATAATTTATTTATGGATGACAATATGTCGAAACTTTTAATGGTGCAGAGAGTTTCTTATTTCCTAATTCAATACACCAATGAAGCAGAGAATTTGTTTTAACCAAAAAATAACCTTCTAGAGACAATTGAAAATAATAACCATAAACTTAAAGGAAGTAATAACTTTCTATTCTAATCTTTAAAAATAATAAAATATAGAAGTTATAATAAATCTCTCTGATGTTTAATTACTTCTCAAAAGGATATTAATAGTTTTGCTGTCTTTTAAGGTTAAAACATATCTGTTTTATAAAACACTTCCTGTTTCAGTGTAAACAACTATCAATGTTCTGGTGTACTTACTATTAAAGTTAGGAAGGCTTTTCCAATGGTTAATAGATTGATTGATTGTCGGTTGCTTAATGTCCAGTAGCAAATATTTCATGTATGTTCAGGATGATCCAATGGTTAATGATGAACAAGAAACCTTTATTAAAATCATTTGATATCTCATAATGACACATATGTATGAATTTTAAAACTGGCAACAAAAATTTGAAGCTTACAATTTTAATGATGTTTACTTTTTGAGGCCAGCATAGTTCCTGTAAAACTTCAGAGATATTTTCAATTAGGTCTGTTAAAATCAAGAGATACCAACCCCCTTTTCCTCTGCCCGTTCATGCAGAACTTTAAGTGCTTCAGGACACTGTGGCGATGTAAATGCTGGGACACCAGGCTACAAATGCAGTTAAAAAGGTACAATTAATAATAATATAGAGAACTTTAAATATATTAATAAAAAAAAATCAAATGTTCATTATGAAGATATTTTCTAATAGCAACTTCCTTCTTAGTGTCAGTCCTCAAACCTTATTTTTTCTTGTGAAAAGATGATGTAGAACTTCAGAGGAATATCTATTTTGCTGATTCATAAGCAAATAATTAATGACAATAGGAATGCACTGCTGATTTGAGAAAAAAATTAAAAGTATCTTTTTTTAAATAAAAATTATTTTGCATGAAAAAAATGAAACAAAACTAACTTTGAAAATACCGGCTTTTTGCCAAGCAATCTTCTCAATGGTGTTTCCCAAAATAGACACATGATCCATTCCAAGAGAGGTAACTCCACACACCACTGGTTTCCTCACCAAATTAGTACTATCATACTCGCCTCCTATTCCCACTTCTATTATAGCTACATCTGTTTGTTCTTTCAGAAAAATATTGTAAGCCATAAGGGTGAGGAAAGCAAAGTATGCTGGCATAGAATCATTATTTTGTTCCTGTATTAAAAAAAATATAGAACTTGAGTTCAATTAACTGTTTTCTCATTAAATTTAGTTATTGGTAGTATTATCATGAAATTATGCTCATTGAATGGAGTACAAATGTAATGGAAGTTAAAATTTTTTTTCTAATAATTAATAATTGACTCCACAAGACAGTCTTGAAATCCCATGTATATTAATTACTATATTACGATATCTTTTTTCAATAATCCTATAAAGCGATTGAATCATGTGAATGCTTTTTGTCAAGTGCAATTGCCTTTTGTTTGATTCTCGATTGTCATAGTCTTGGTTCAATTTTGTTTTTATTTAGGGACATCAGGGTGCATTGTAGTTTGAACTTTTTTTCTTTTTTTGTTTATATATTTTGTTGTGAATAGTTGTTTGGCACTTTATGTGGTTTGTAGCTACATCTCAAATATATATTTCCGGAAATTAGTTTTGAATATGTGAGGAAACTAGATATGTCAGTACAAAATGAATGCCCCTGCAAACTCTTTGCAAAACAAGTCAGTCAAACAGAACTAAATACAAACTCTATCTATAAGATATCATTATACACTGAAGTACCAAAATTTAGCTCCAGATCTGCAGGTATTACAAAAAGCCAAGAAAGTATAATTTTCAAGAGCTATAATACCACTACAAGCTGGTCAACTGTAGGGAAATACAAACTCAATCTGTAAGTCATCATACGATCATTATACACGTATGCACTCAAAATCAGATCTGTAGACAAGACAAAAAGAATATTTGGGCAAGTACAATTTACATAAAGTTTTCTAACTCCACCAAATATGGTCAACCAGAATGAAACACACAATTAATCTGTAGTTACCATTATGAACTTATGACGTTTAAACCCGCTGCATTTGTTTGCACCTGTCCTAAGTCAGGAATTTGATGTTCAGTAGTTGTCGTTTGTTGATGTGGTTCATAAGTGTTTCTCGTTTCTCGTTTTTTATATAGATTAGACCGTTGGTTTTCCCATTTGAATGGTTTTACACTAGTAATTTTGGGGCCCTTTATAGCTTACTGTTCGGTGTGAGCCAAGGCTCCGTGTTGAAGACCGTACTTTGACCTATAATGGTTTACTTTTATAAATTTTGACTTGGATGGAGAGTTGTCTCATTGGCACTCATACCACATCTTCTTATATCTATATTATGTATCATAAACAGAGGCGGATCCAGGGGGTGGTCACCCAGTGCACATGACCCTTTCTTGGGGTTGGCAGAAATGGTGCACTATGTACATTTTAACGTAATATTTTGAATAATTTATCAATTTCTTTATCCCTGGTAATACAGTTGACATTAATTATCTTAAGGCGAAATACATGTACCTTGACATGTATCAGTGTTCCAACTTGATTCTCAGGGCAGAAGGGTGCTAGTTGTCTGAAAGGGCACTTTAGTGTAATAACCTAGATTGTAAGGGCACTGTTGGACAGTGTATAAATAACCTTGAATATTGCTAGGCTCAGCTGGAGAACATTAGTTGTATTTAAACCATATTTAGAAATTAATGTGTTCTTGATGTTGGTTTCAGTAAGAATTTTTTATCAAATTAACATACCATGAAGCAAAGCATATCATTTTGATGTTAATCTAAACAAACTAGTACATTTGGTAAGGAAAATAATCATCAGAAATCTCAATGTTTTATAACTTATACCAGTCTATAAAAATAAACAAGTAGTTTTGAAAGATGGAGTTATACATGCACAATTGAATGTTTAATCTAATTAGATTATCTACATTTAAATTGCTTGATCAAACATATAGTATATTGTTATTAAAGTTATTTATTATCATTTCAATTGTTACAAAAAGTAATTTTAAGTGCACATCAAAGTGCTCCTAAGTAAGGAGTTTTATAAATATAACAGGTGAGACAGGAGATGATCATACAATATTGATGCAATAATATATTGCATATATTACAGGAGGTTTAAACAGTTACTTTTTTCCATCATTGTTAAAAATAAAAGCATTTGTTGAGTGCTCCTATAAAAGGAGGATTATAAAATACAAGAAGTAAAACAGGAAGTTATGTTCAAAGTACAAATTTCTTTGATTCTTCTTTAAATTTCATACTCATGATTATAAAACAAAACATTTTTAACCAATTTAGTCCAAACTATGTATGCCTTTAAAATTGTTTTAGATTTTATTTTTATATTATGCCTACTGAGACTATTGAAATAAATTTTTCATGTGTACATGCTGTACATAAACATTGCAAATGGATAACATGTGGACATTTAATTCTGTATTAAATACATGTATCTAGTATTTGTTCAATTATCTTAAATCCACTAATTAGCAGTAAACAATCATTAACAGAGGTGATAAAACTGCCAAAGGCATTAGGTATTTAACTTAATCCCATTGTCAGTTAATTAGTGTTACACAATCAGGTAACAATTTTACCGGAAACGTCAATTTGGAAATTGTATTTTTGAAAAGGCAGAGGGTGCATTCTTTTGCTTTGGAGGGCAGAAGGGCGGGGTAAGGGCACCAGGCGGGCCGCCCTTCTATTTAGGGCAGGCGGGAACACTGATGTATGTTTATACAATTAACATGAAACCAGCGATTGTTAGTTACTGTAAATTCAGAAATTATTGCGGGCATTTATTATTCCGATTTTCGAAGAATGGAAAATAATGCGAGATTAATTATTGTGATTTCAGAAAAATATGTGTGCATATATATGTATTAGATATGAGAATGGGAGTTCTTATTATTGCGATACTCACACAGTCGCATTTATTCGCATTAATAAAAACCTCGCAATAATTTCTGAATTTACAGTACTTCTTCCGTTCCTTTGATGTGTAGGTGTGAAAATGAAGAGACAGTCACCAATCGTAGATGTTTTCAGTAGGACTGGTAATTAATATTTTTATTCATATATAGTTTATCTAAAATTTAACGTTTAAACACGTTAAATCTGTATAAAATGTGATTCCAACATTCAAATATTTTTTATTAGTTTTGAGTCTTGAGACAAAAGGATAAGATGTATAATAACCTGAGACACCAAGACAAGATGTATAATAACCTGAGACAACAGGATAAGATGTATAATAACCTGAGACAACAGGACAAGATGTATAATAACCTTAGACAACAGGACATGATGTATAATAACCTGAGACAACAGGACAAGATGTATAATAACCTGAGACAACAGGACAAGATGTATAATAACCTGAGACAACAGGACAAGATGTATAATAACCTGCAACAACAGGACAAGATGTATATCATTTTACCACTTTATATATACAAACCTTGGTAGCTTCTAGCTTGTTGAACACATCCCAGAAATAGGTGACAAATTTTTCACGAGACAGAGGCTGTCCATTTACTTGAAATCGCTCCCTTACTTCAACAAGATGAGGTGAACTGAAAAAAAATTTCAAGATTTGAGTTCCACAGTGTGTAATTACACTAAATATGGCAAAAAAAAGTGTCACTAGATGCTCTAGAGGTTCTCAAAAGCCTATGTTGCTCTGACCTGTATCATAAAAAACATCATTTAGGGGCTTAACTCCTTTTAGGAATCTACTGAAAATCAGCTCTGTTAAGGTATATGTAGATTTGTCTTAACTACTATAATTTTCACAAAAAGTGAAAAAAAGGAGAAAACAAGAATGTGTCCATAGTACACGGATGCCCCACTCGCACTATCATTTTCCATGTTCAGTGGACCGTGAAAATGGGGGAAAATCTCTAATTTGGCATTAAAATTAGAAAGATCATATCATAGGGAACATGTATTCTAAGTTTCAAGTCGATTGGACTTCAACTTCATCAAAAACTACCTCGACCAAAAACTTTAACCTGAAGCGTGACAAACGAACGAACGGACAAACAGACGGACAGACGCACAGACTAGAAAACATAATGCCCCTCTACTATCGTAGGTGGGGCATAAAAATCATAAAAGGGCAATAACTCCTTTAAGGAGACAATTGACAATTTCCACTGTTTGACCTTTTTCTAGATCTTGTATTGCTGATCACTTTTGCTTGTTACAGTTTGGCTCTATCTTCTAGTGTTTTTTTTTTTCATAATGCAAAATAAGGGCAATAACCACAATAAGGAGTTGACTGACAATATAGGCCATGTTAAATTGTTTGTCAATCTTGTCTTCTTGATAATTTTTGCTTTTTTCTTTATCTACCTATTATCAAAATTTTCCCCAAAAAAGCAAAAATAGAAAAAGAAAAGAAAAAAAAGATGAGTTGTCTGACAATTTGCCCTATTTGAAGATCTTGTTTTGCTTATCATTTTGCTGTTTCCAGTTTCTCTCTATCTACTATAGTTTTTTAACAGTTTTGGAAATAATAGACTATACATTTGTACATGCATTTTACCTCTATGTTCTATTTTTAGCATTGGTACCCATGTTGGTAGGCCAGATGGCTGACAGGGCACACTTTATACACCAGACACCCCAAGGATGGTTGCCAAGTTTTGTTCAATTTGGCCATGTTGTGTAAGAGGATTCTTGTAAAAGTAAATGAATGATGAACAAGATATGAAGGATGCCAAGTGATAGCAAAGGCTCACACTGGCCCTTTGGACCAAAAATACACATGGTACAATATGATATAAGTAAAATAATAACATAAAACTACATGATACTTATATCAATTAAAGATGTAAGATTAACAAACATTCATAAGATACTGTACAAGTTAAAGAAAGTCATAACTTACAAAACAACCACTAATGGTAGTACTAAGAGATATTGTCTACTGTGGAGTGTGGATTCATTTATTTTCGTGGATTGAGGAAAACTTGCATTTTCATGGATATTTGATTTCATGGTTTCGACGATCTCTGCATACAAAGCCTATAGAAAATTTGTAATTGTTGAACATTTGAACTCATGGTTCACCTGTACCCACGAAACCCACAAAAATTGGAATTCAACAAATAATAATGAATCCACAGTATTTGATAATATAGACTTTGAGGAAACACAAATGTAGACCTTTTTAATTTTCAAAATGTACAAAATCATGTTCAAGATTTCTCTTTCAAATAGGAATGCCTAGTTAGATTTGATAGTTGAAAACAAACAACCTCCAATAAAGCTCTTATACTTTCCTTTTAAAATAAAAATGTAGTGTTTAAATCATAAAAGTCAATTTGCAATGTTAATAAACAAAATAAATTCTTTTATAATAATATTCTATCATAAACAATCCATTTTCTCTTGAAATAAGCACATCTTTGTAAAATTTTCAATAAATACATTGGTTTATATTGTAAAATGTAGGTGATCATGTGTGCAACATTTAAAAACTAACTAAAAAAGTCACAACATTTGAACAAAAAGTGTATTAACCTGGAGACAAAAATTAAAAGCAGTGACCTAGCTATTCCTTATAATAGCTTTTTTAACAATTTAATATATAGAAATAGAGGCCAGATTAGGGTCTTACTCCTTTGCAAGTCAATAAAAGCATTTACCTGAAAAATCCTGTTTTGAAACCCTGATGTCGTAGAATGCTTTCACAGTAAGCACACGTTGACCCTTTACCTTTAGTGCCACTGACATGAATTACTTTTAATCTATCTATATCATCCAACTGAAATTGAAAGAGTAATTATAAAAATAAGAAGATGTGGTATGATTGCCAATGAGACAATTTTCCATAACAGAACAAATGACACAGAAATAACAACTATAGGTCACCGTACGGCCTTCAACAATGAGTAAAACCTATACCGCATAGTCAGTTATAAAAGGCCCTGAAATGACAAACGAAAAACAATTCAAATGAGAAAACTGCCATTTTTTGGGTTCACTTAAGTTTTTTGGTTGCTGTCTTATATTGCCCTGCAACTCCTTTCTTTCATATATACATAATACTTCCTTCTCATCCTATTGATAATACATGTGTAACTATTAATGGACAGTCATATTCTAACAAAAGTGCAAACTGTCGATTTATTCAACCAATCTTTATCTTTAGGGAAAAAACAAGTGAAACTGCTCACTGATGATACCACCGCCACAACTGGATAATTTTAATAGTGTAAAAATATGTAAGTGTTCGGTAAACAGGAAGTTGTTGAGTGATGAATCTGAAAACGCATGACACAGTATAGCTGACTTATATAAACCCTGAAACCAAATTTCAGAAATCCTTATGATGTAGTTCCTGAGAAAGCTGCGACGAAAAATATTCATGGGACGGATGGACGGATGGATGGACGGACGGACAGACAGAGGTAAAACAGTATACCCCCACTTTTTTAAAGGGGTGGTATAATTATTGACCTTTGACTATAATGACTAATTAGACGGAATCATCAAATTTTGTAAACAGGCTATATATAATGTATGATATATATCATCTGTTTAAATGAAGTTTAAGGATTACTCTTTGGAGAATAAACATGTTGATAGTATTTCCAAAAAAGTTAAATAAGCTATCACTGTAATATCAAGATCCCATGAATTATAAGTCTACATACCGTTATTCCTACTCGTGACGCCCATTTAACCATATTTGGAACATGCAGAGGTGCAAGTTTATCACGCGTTAGTCGTGTCTTTTCTAGAGTCTGTGCATTGCTCTGCAAAGTGTTTAAAGTCTTAACACATTCCTGAAAAATATCATCCATGAGGTATAATGTACACTTAAAATGAAAGGATTCATCTTTTTGGAATTTATTCTTGAATACTTTTTTGGCATGTGAACCATCACATTTTACTTATCTCCACGGCAGTAAAAAATTGCAAATTAAAAAAAATAACTTAACACTTACAAAATTGTTTTTTTTAACAAGTATCATGTAAATCATATCAGTTTAAGACAAGTGTTTTTTGTTCTTTTTTGATGTTGCCTACCTACCTAAAATATTTTATGACACAAATTGTTTCAAATTTTTTTAAAAGTTTTTCATGCTCTAACGTTGTTTTCTTGTCTAAAACATGTAACTTATGTTGTTGGCCAAAAAAATAACATCCCTACCTACCCACACAACCCTACAAGCATGGGAAGGCTACATCAATCAAAGAATTTGTTAAATGTGGCCTTATTTAATTGCAAATTATCAACAGCAAGGGTATTATTTTCATATCGATTGAATTTTTATAATATTATAAATTATCAAGCGTTATTTCTTCATTTACTTAAAGTGCTTTTTGGCATTTTTTTTCCCTGCAAAATATTAACAGTGACCTCCTGATTGTCCTCTGTACCCCAACAAGTATTATTATATTTTTTATATATATAAAGCATGAGTTATGTACATGCTGCATTTAAAGTTAGCAATTGGATATAGGACAAAAAAAAGAACAAGCTAACTGATTAATTAAGCAAAAATATGTGATTGAAAATTATTGGAGACATTTTTTATTTGCCATTTTAAAACTATTATTATTAAGAACTTATAGAATGTGAAAAGTTTAGAAAAAAGTTTAACTCCTGTTGATTGTTAGTACATGTACAAGTATTTTTTACGATAAAGGTTGACATCTTGAAACACTATAGTATCTTAACTATAAATGCAATATTCATATGGTGTTAAGGGCAATCAAAAGCATCAACCTCCATACAATTTTTTTCTTTTCCTAGGTGCAAGTTGGGATAAGATATTGAGGTACTCTCTGCTGTTGCCACAAGGAAATTTATACATAATAAGTCTAATTACAATGATTTATAGGCCACACAGTAATTTTGAATTCTCACTTGAAGGCAGGGGGACATTTTAGCCACAATATAAAATATAAGATGATGTGGTATGATTGCCAATGAGACAACTAACATTCGTTTAATTTAATGCATGCAATAATTTCTGATTTTACAATATTACACCATTAAGGGAACACAATGTAGAGAATCCATGTCAGCTTTTTTTCTATAAATAAATGTGTTTGAATCATGCATCTACATTCTATTGTCCAAAAACAGCAAATCAGGTTTACATATAGCAACTTGTTTTTTGTATAATATACAAAAATGTACCTACTGTACTTACAGAAATCTTAATGTTGTATATTGTACTCATCATGAACGCATATATAGAATATGAAGATTTTAGGAAGTAACTAAAGTTAATGAGGATGTGGGTGTCCTTATCCAAACAAAAAATTAGTGAGGTAAATAAATCTAGGATATTACATGTTGGTACGACATCTACATTAATAAGTCAAAACAATGCAATAAGTACATGTATATTGTTAGTCATGGTCATGTTAGTGGAAAGCTATAGATTGAACCAGGCCACAATAGCATTCTAAAAATTCAGATAACAAGCCTTTATGTTTAAGAACACATCTACAGCATTAAAAATTAAAACACGCTGCAACTCAAATGTAAAATAATCAAAGCTTCTGGTCTTGTCATAGGAGGATAATTCTATAAAGCAAATAAATATGAAGTTTCAATGGTTTATACTGTGGATTCGTGAATTTTGAGTTAACATTTGTCATAGTGACAGTTTTGAGAAAATGTTCCTAATTCAACAATGACCCTCCTCATTTGAAGGCAAAAAAGTATATTATTTCATCAATTTCCTGTTTAACAACATTATCTACCAAAAATTTAAATCATACTGATCACCACCATGCGCAATCCAAAGTGATCAAATTCAAATATGTAGAGATAAATATATTAAGGTCACTTCAGTGGTCATGATACTTCAAATTTATTCAAGATGAATATTTTAGATGAAATATACATCAAAATTTACACACACATTTCCATCCTTCATGGAACTTGTGAAGAAATTACAATGATGTTTCCATGAAATTGAGTGAGGGTCTAGATGGGGTTTACAGAAAAGAGAATAATAATGGACAAAAAGTGCAAAATGAAGGGCAGAATAAATGAAGAATACAGAAAAATAGTCTAATAAATTAATGAATAAAGAAATGAAGGTCCCTCAATACAGACCCTCTAGAATAACAAAACCTAAATTGTAGTTCCTACCTACACAAATGTAAGATTTTGAAACATATGAATTCATAATTGTAAACTGCCTATTCTACAGTAGTCTAAGTCACAACTTTTCTATTTTTAGGGCTTTACATATTAATTGTCTATTGTTTAAGAATGTATTTTAACCTTCAAATATATTTAGTTCTGGTTTACTGTTTTGCTCATTGATGTTCAACCTGTATTTCCTTTACTCAAAATCAGTTCATGTAGCTGTCAAGAAACATTTCTTCCATATCTATTTAAAAATGGTATAGTTGTTTGGAAGAAGATAGTCTTTGTATGTATTAGATATGTAAGATACACCCTGATATGAATCAAGGATTTTGAAAAAAGGGGAGGCCTCCAAACTTGGCAATGTTGGAGTGGGACATGTAAAAAATTGATGCATAAACCATAAGGGGTGCACCCCCTAAATTTGCCTCTGCATCCCTTAGGAAGGGTGTATCTAATTTATACCAAGATATTATGGTTCATGCAAAAGAATATATTTTAATAAATAAGAATGGAGTTTTCAGCTATTGGACCTTTAATATCCTTATTTTATGATATCTAATTACATTTAATGGCATCTTGATATGAATAAGAAGATGTGGTATGAGTGCCAATGAGACAACTCTGCATCCAAGTCACAATGTATAAAAAGTTAACAATTTAATATAGGTCAAAGTATGGCCTTCAACACGGCACCTTGGCTCACACTGAACAGCAAGCTATAAAGGGCCCTAAAATGACTAATGTAAAACAATTCAAACAGGAAAACAACGGTCTAATCTATATAAAAAACGAGAAACAAGAAACACAATATATTACCTATGGTAAACATGGTGAATATAAGAAAAAGGTTGAAATAAAAGTTTATCATCAGGTCAGTAGTCAGTGCTTATAACATACCTTTCTTCATTTCTCTGTTGATAAATACAGAAATTATTAAAAAACTAAAGTAATGCCCTCAGGCAAATTGACCACAGATGGACTTGGCTATTCTGTTAAGGTCCCCTTGGTCATATACATGTAGCTCCTTACAAGTTCAAGTTTTTTGGGGTTTGAGAATTCTTGACAAAGATAATTCCAGAAATAATGCTTCAAAAGCATTAAATTTATGGTGTATTATTTTCATTTTTTAGAACCAGGGATACTGCTTCAGGTGGACTGCTAGTCCAACAGGGCATAATCAGTTCAGTAAACAGTGCTTTGGTCCTGACAAAATTTATAACATACCTCAAGTTTTAAAATTCTTTGTTGATAAATTTAGAAATTATTAAGAAACTAAGGTTCAAACTTCCTCAGAAATTGACCTTAGATGGATTCAGATATTCTTTTACAGCTCTTTTTGGTCATATAGCACTTCACATATTCAAGTAATCATACATGTACAACCTTGGCTTTTAAATTTTTGGTTGTGATTGTTCCTGGTTAAAGCATTTTGGATACACCAAGTCTACCGGTATTAAGTTTTATTTTCATTTTTGAATATATCAATTCCTGATTATAAAAATTAATCCATTGAAATAATCCCCTTTTCCATTTAGATTTCAATCATTTAACCTTATTCATTATTAACCATTCTGTCGAAATCACAAATAAAAATAAATTGCTTCGCCGAGCACAGCTGGATCCGATCACAGAGGTCCAACCCTGAACAGTTGGGGCAAAAATGGACACAATATTCACACTTGATACAGGTCTGAATTTGGATTGTAATTAAATATTTGACACATAATAGGTTTCAGACACAGAATAACTGAACAAAGAACTTGAATTGGTTATGTGATTTGAATTTATATTAATTTTTTTGCTTTTGTGCAATACACTATGCTGTTACGAATTGACCCCCTCCCCCCAAAAAAATATTTTACCCAAGCCCCCCCCCCCTTTTTAAAATAATATTTGAAGAAATTTTCTTTTTAATTTCTGAAATCTTGAAAACAAATTGTCCCCCCCCCCTTTTCCAAAAAAAATTTTTTTCCCTCAAGATATGGTCATAATCTCAATTCAAATTTCCAATGGAGTTTGCAACCATAATAACCCATTTAAATACATCATAAAGGTCTTAAAATAGAAAATCGCATACATAATCATGGCTAAAATTAAATTACCTTCATCAGCATTTTTAAAATAGTAACTTCTAAAAATAAATTGACAGCTAATCACCCCAAGACAATACAACATATCTTTATACATAATTTAAAAGCAGTGTAAGGGAGGTAATTTAAAATGTTGTGTTTGAATTACTTCTCTTACACTGCTTTTAAATTATGTTTTGTACTTAAGTAATTGTCCATTAACCAGGACACCCTTGTTTTTCCTCCTTTTTTGCCCCTAATACCTGAACAGTTTGAGCCATAACCCCCCAAAGCCAATTTTTACCATCCCTTTGTGGTATGGAAACTTATGGTATAATTCCAGAGAGATCCATACACCATTCCACAAATTATTGTCTGGAAACTAGAAAAATGCTTATTTGGGCCCTTTTTTGGTCCCTAATTCCTAAACTGTTGGGACCATAACCCCCAAAATCAATCCAAACCTTCCTATTGTGGTCATAAACCTTGTGTTTAAATTTCATAGATTTCTATTTACTTATACTAAAGTTATTGTGCGAAAACCAAATGTCTTCGGACAACGCGGACGACGACGACACTGACAACGTGATACCAATATACAAATGCTAAATTTTTCGAGTCGTATAAGATCATTACACGTGTTTAAATGTTTATAAAACTTGATAGAATTTGTTTTAATGGATAATCATTGGGGAAAGATTGAAATTTAAAAAAAAACTAGCTCAACCCTGTCACATATGACAGCATTCTATAAGTAAATATATTTCTTTTTAATTATTCACTTGAATCAATTATGTTTTCGCAACTATTTTTTGAAGAAGAAAAAATGCAATTCAAAGTAGGAAAAAAGGCATATATAAATAAATATATATCAATTGGACAATCAAAAACCATAAGTTGAGGAAAAACATACACAATAGTCCAAAAACACTACACATAAAACTGAAGATTAAACAACACAAACCCCAACAAAAAATTTGATATTTCATTGGAATCGAACATGCATGTGTGAGTTACTCAGGAAGATCTGTTGTTTACAATGATAAGAAATTTTTCTGCATCAATGACCACAATGATATTGTTCAAATCAAAATGCATAGAAAAATGCAGTTACACAACAAAATCTGTGAACAGACTTTTGATATTCATAATCACCATACATTTGTGTACAAGTATAAATATTGTCCCTTTACCAATTTTCATAATAAAATATTGTGACCTGGTCCTACGGCGGTTATGACAAGACCAACAGCATGCTGATTAGTTTACCTTTAGTTTTCTGCATACCTGTGGAGTTAAAAATAGTAAATTATATATAAAATATTCAAGGTCAAAACCCAGAAATTTAGCTCCCTTAACTTTAACACACCATGTATCATCATATGAAATCCGCGGATGGATTAGAATCCCGAGGAGCAATTACACAAGACAGCAACCCAGTGGGTAAGTAAAATCTGGATCAAATTCCCACAGAGCACAATCCTCAGTAGGAATCAGATCCAGATTTTACTTACAAACTGCACTTAACAATTATTAATTGCTCCTCGGGATTCGGTCCCTCCATGTATTATGGATCGGGATACCCGGGTGTTTAGTTGCCAGCAAGTAGAAATTTGGTTTGAAAAAGATTATGATGAACAAGGTGACCAACCTATCCAGATTCACACTCATCAAGTCTTGCACTTGTCAACTGAACACAACCCTCTAATAAAAATCATATGGACCATTGATTTGGGAATTTTCATGGTCTTTAAACTTTCTACTGGAAATTGTTCACAAAATAATAACCTTCGAAAAACTAAATGCTCCATGAACCTGTATTTCTCTTTTGGTATCTTTACATTAAAATTCCATTTTTATTTTTTTTTGCTAATACCAATTTATAATTCAAAAGGTTTTAAGTTATTGGTTAGCTGGGATTGGAAACATCCCCAATTTTGCTGTGATCTGGAAGTGGAAGTGAGGGGATGGGGTGCATGCTTTGTCCCCACTGATAGAAACAGTGATTCATGAACACAAGGTTTCTCAATTTGCTTTTAATGTTATTAGTAACTGACAGTCAATAATTTTTTCATCTGATCTGAATGTTATTAGTTTGAACTATAATTGTTTTTGCTTTTCTGATCAGTACTTGAATATGGAGAATAAGCTTTTGACCACTGGAACTGGGATTACCCAGTATGGGACCTAATCTAGTCCACATAATTAAGGATGTATTGTAAGGCTTTTTTTGGCTGTGATGACTTCCGACAGCATATTGATGAAGCCATTATAACCAGCTAGAATATTTTCAAAGGTCCTTCACTTCTGAGATAGAATATAAATCTACCAAACAAACCTCATAAAATTTTACCTGAATTTCCAGAATGTTTGATTTTTAAAAATCAGAAATTAAGGTCGGTCAAACTTTGTGAAGTTCAGTTTGAAGATTTATTTGATGTTTTTAGTCTTTCAAGATGTAATAATTATTTGGGCTAGACAGAGTTAACAACCTGTCAATAAGCATATATTCAGGTTCATGTGGACCCTTTGGCTAAAATGGCTGCATTTTCACCTCAAAATTTATTCTGAGTACAGACAAACCTGTGTATCTGGAAAAGTTTTAAAGCATAGCATGCCCTAGATAAATAAAATTCAAAAATATTTTATGTTTTAGAAAATGAAAATTTAAAACAACAGGATTTTGCAATGCACTTTTTTCATTTCTCAATAAGGTGCCAAAATAAACTAAGTTGTGAAAGAGGTTTGAGAACTTCCCCACAGGTAATAATTGAAGTGAACTGTATTGATTCACATGGACAATATTTACCTGACAATAAGGCCAGACATTTTTTATTATCTGTTTAACGAGATCCGCCGACTCCACTTTTCCCGATTTCAGAATAAAAATAAAAGTAGCGCTTCTTACTTTTATTTTTATTTTTCCCGCCGACTGTAACGAAATCCTCAGAACAAAATAAAATCTGTATAAATCGGTAATATTTAATTTTTTACCAAGTCGATGAAACAGCAATTTTCATTTAAAAGTAAAGAAATTCAAGGCAGAAACGATATATTTTTCTTAAAAAAGATTTTTAAGCCGGTTGCATGTTTTTCATACTACACGAGAGCGTACATCAAATCATTCTAACTTTCGGCAAAATCAGTTATTACTTCATCAGGACTTGATGAAATTAGCCTGAAGTAAACTTATTATCCATGTATTGCATTAAAAACGTCATATTCCTTTCCAAATAGTGTATCAAACATCGTTTATTTTTGTAAATTTTACTATGTCCGACATTTATATTATTGGGCATATTAGGTAGCAATACACAGTTAGAAGTTTAGTTTCGCATTATGGCCATGGTGAATTTTTTAAATATGAAAGTTTTTGTACAATAAAATTGATTTTTAGATAGTTGAAGAATAATATAGCCTTCCAAGTGGGTTTATATGATCATTTAGATTGTTTTTAGCATGTTTTATAGGCCATTTTTCTGTTTGACAGTCCGTATTTTCCTATCCGCACCGCCCTAGATCTAGATATTATTGTAGTGTTTTTCAACAAAGATTTGTTGCTCGATCTTTTCAATTCAATTTTATGGAAAACAAGCAGAAATGCATATGATTTTTTGGACCTCTTGATAGATATAGGTCTATGGTTTCAGGAAAGGTATCACTCTAATTGATTGAAATTTTCCTTTGGACCAAATTTTGAGACTTTTGTGACATGTTCACCCCCTTTTTGCAATATTTTGTATCAAATAAATGCAGATTGTTGCCATGGTTACACCAAAAAGATTATATTTCACCTTTTAACTATTAAAATGAAATCTATGGAAGATGCTCTTTCCAGAAATATACACATGCATAACACAAATAGTAAGCCTTATTTATTAGATAGGAAGGAAAAGAGGGTGGTTAAAAATTATGAGTGTCAGTTTTAAGATTTTTCCTAACTGTGTATTGCTACCTTATGGCATTTGACAAAATACAGAATTGCTTATTTTAGACAAATTATACCACAAATCTATTGATATTTAGATTATAGATACAATTCTGAGGAGAAACATCTTTTAGTATGACAATATATGTTAGTTTTGTTGTTTATTGTCTTTAGCAACCAATATAGACATTTTGACACAAAGACTTGGTTCGGTCATAAATTGATACTTTATTGGCTACCCTAGGAAAAGAAAGAATGCGTTATGTAGAAACCTCAATAGGGAACGCTTTATATTTTTCATGCAAATAAATCAAATTTATTATTTTAGTAATTATAAAGTTACAATTTAGCATGAATTAAGTCTAAATTTGTTCCCGCTGTTATACATTAATTCAGTATTTGCTAAATTTTAACCAAGGCTTTGGTATGATAATACACAACAAAATTGACTTTCTAGAGCTTTAAAATAGCTTTAATTTGTAAAACTTGTCTACTGTTAAGGTTAATTTAAGTTTTTAAACAAGAAAAGACAAGCACAGAAGGTATAGTTTTAGAAATTTGACTAAAAAGGAGAATTTACACTTTGACATGGCATGTTTCTTCATATCTCTTTTTGTTGCATTTCAGTGGCAACTGCTAACCTTCATAAAATATTCATTTCTGAACCAATTTTCAAAACTAACAGGCCAATTTGCTCAGTTTAGCTAGAAGAACACAGAAATCCATTTAAAGTGGAATTTGAAAAAAATGTTTATCCTTAAGGTAGCAATACACAGTTAGAAGTTTAGTTTCGCATTATGGCCATGGTGAATTTTTAAATATGAAAGTTTTGTACAATAAAATTGATTTTAGATAGTTGAAGACTAATATAGCCTTCCAAGTGGGTTTATATGATCATTTAGATTGTTTTTAGCATGTTTTATAGGCCATTTTTCTGTTTGACAGTCCGTATTTTCCTATCCGCACCGCCCTAGATCTAGATATTATTGTAGTGTTTTTCAACAAAGATTTGTTGCTCGATCTTTTCAATTCAATTTTATGGAAAAACAAGCAGAAATGCATATGATTTTTTTTGGACCTCTTGATAGATATAGGTCTATGGTTTCAGGAAAGGTATCACTCTAATTGATTGAAATTTTCCTTTGGACCAAATTTTTGAGACTTTTGTGACATGTTCACCCCCCTTTTTTGCAATATTTTGTATCAAATAAATGCAGTTTGTTGCCATGGTTACACCAAAAAAAGATTATATTTCACCTTTTTAACTATTAAAAATGAAATCTATGGAAGATGCTCTTTCCAGAAATATACACATGCATAACACAAATAGTAAGCCTTATTTATTAGATAGGAAGGAAAAGAGGGTGGTTAAAAATTATGAGTGTCAGTTTTAAGATTTTTTCCTAACTGTGTATTGCTACCTTATTCTAGAACTACAGATCGGAGTCGGGATTTCATCGGAAACGGACCCGCTATGACCGAAATCCGGATTCTTGCGATAATGACTACGGACGCATGAATGGCACT
Source organism: Mytilus coruscus (assembly GCA_017311375.1). Lineage (NCBI taxonomy): Eukaryota > Metazoa > Mollusca > Bivalvia > Mytilida > Mytilidae > Mytilus > Mytilus coruscus. Next base: position 118,350,413 of record CM029596.1, on the reverse strand, counting down.
GCTGATAGACAAAAAATTATCCAAAAGGAAAAATTACGCATTCCACACCCATTAACATACTTTTGGTTAGATCTTCTTGATGTGTATATTTCCATGTATATGCATTGTTTCAATTTATAAATTTATTCAACATATAATAGCCTGTATGACTTTATTTCAATAGTTAAAGTTTATTATATGAATGTCATGTAAAATACTGTATGTTGTATCAATTATATATGTTATGTATATATGCCCCCCTGGGGACCTAATTTGGAAAATAAAACTTTTCTTATCTTATAAGTTAAATGTGCTCAAATCTGGGACTATTACACCAGAGACATATATCAAGTTTCAAGTTTTTATTAATTTTTTTTTTTTTATTAAATTTAATATAAACATGTATATTTGTCTCTGCATACACTAAGAGGTTCCTGACTGGGTGACAGGTATATACATATATAGTGTATATGCAGCAGGTTGATATATTTGCCTTGTGCCATGGATCTATATTTGTGGAAATACAGAATCAAAACATAGTTTTTATGTTACTATGCTGGTCTGTTCTCATTTCATTGTTCTTGTATTTTAATAAATTCTAAAAAAAAAAAAAAAGGTCACTTATAACGATTTTATTTTTATTTTTAGTGTCGACTGTACCAATTTTGCACTTTTATTTTTTTTTTATTTCGTCCCCTCGACCCTATTTTACTACAAATTTTCTCGTTAAACAGATAAAAAAAAAAGTCTGGCCTAACTGGTGATTTATACTGTGTACCTGAGTGGACCATATCAAGTGAAACAACAGTTTGTGAATTTTATCATCTTCTGCAGGGACAAAAAAGGTGCACTGCAAAATCCAGTTGTTTTAAATTTTCTAAAACATACAATGCATATGAATTTTATTTATCTAAGGCATGCTATGCCTTAAAACTTTTCCAGATGCACAGGTTTGTCTGTACAAGAGTAAATTTTGAGGTGAAAACACAGCCGTTTGAGCCAAAAGGTCCACATGAACCTTAATGAAGTTTGCTTTATGGTTCATCATAACAATTGGACAAAAATGGCTGTTTTTACATCTCAAAAATTACTCGATGTACAGACAAACTGTGCAATTTTAAGGCCTAGTATCCACTAGATGCTTGTAAATAAAAGCTAAATGCATTTTGTGGTTCAGAAAGACAAAATTGTTTTTGGATTTTGATACAGGGCTTCCAAAATTATTTTTAGCCAGCCGAACATATTATATATAATGCCTATTTTAATCCCTTAAGACTAAATAAACAAAAGGCAATTATGGTAATCAGTTGCCGAGTTGGCCATCCCAATGATTGACATTAAAAAAAAAAACAATATTATACTTTCTTTGATTCAAGTTCTGACATTAACTGCTAAATTGGCAGTGCATCATTCGAAGTGTGCAACATCAGCGTACTTGTATCTGCCTTAGACTCTTTATTTGTGCAAAATAACGGTGTCAAAAACTTTACTTTCGTTTTTAAATCTAATGCCGGATGTTATCTTGACAATGGTAAAACATGGACCAGAGACGGATACGTAAATTCCATGTACGTTTGCAAAGCATGAATGAGTATAAATAGCTCTTTGAACGTTCAGTGGCTGATCCAGAAGGGGGGTTCCAGGGGTTGGAACCCCCCCTTTTTTTTGGACGATCAATGCATTTGAATGGGGACATATAGTTGGAACCCCCTTTATCCTGGGTTGGGAACCCCCCCTTTTTAAAATGGCTGGATCCGCCCCTGATGTTATTTCTTCAAGAAAATATTCGTAATAAACGTGAGATAAAGGTATCAATGACAATTTAAGCATTTTTTGAAGAAATTAGGATGCATAATTAAATTTCACACCTGCGCACACGTGTACTAGTTCAAACAGAGACACGACTCTGGTTCAAACAACGTGGTTATGACAATTTTTCATTTTCACCTTTTTAATTTTTTCATCAAATCATATTTGTAAACGTATTTCTGATAATTTAAATCTTTTTGACCAAATTAATTAGATGCAAACCGCTGAAATGTAAGAAAATAACTTTGAATAGACCGATCAATATCCAGTTTCAAAATAGTTTACCTGTCACCTGAACAGGTAAATTTCAGCTGTTCGACAACTAATTAGCCTTGATTAAAATGAGAAGGTATTAAGATAGGGGTTGTTTTGATAGTACTTAATGATCATGTCACTTTTATGACCGGAAATGTGTGGCTGTTAAAGGCAAAAGGTTGGGGCAAAAAGATCGCGAATTATGTTAAAATGACCGTCTCTTGAGAAAGCCTTGAAAACTAAAAAGTAGATGACCGTTTCACGCTTTGCCCAGCCAGACTTTTATCAGACATATAAATGTCCGGAATATATGACTGTTTTGGAAGCCTTGTTTTGATAGGCTTTTTTTTTTAATCTCCAGAAAATTGTAAAATAAACAAACACCTGAATTACATTTGATACTGTCCGCTCAGTAATACTGTTTATAATTAAGTAGATATCTATTATCCTTCTATTGTACATATCAACAGATCAATCAATACAATACTAAACACCATAATGTTTATACTTGAGAAGGAACAAAAAAAAAATACCCATCAAAATTCCCAAAAGATTTTATCTTTCTGAAAAACAAAATGCATTTAACTTTTGTATACATAGTGGGGGGAAAAATTTTGAGGTGTAATAACATTAACAGTTATAAAGATGAACATTAAAATTCTAAATTCTTTCAGAATTTTAATTAGTGTAACTCCCATCTGTATCTTGAGAGGTGAGACCTATGGGTTTTGGTTATTCAAACAACTATTCCATGAAAACACATTTGTATTTCCCACCAATGTAAACAAAGAGGAGGTAACTTTTGACACTTTTAACATCGCACATAACGGATTACTCAGATCAATCACAAACTGGATATTTACCTCATATTTTTGGTTTGAGTCTAATTTCTTTGTCAATTTGGTCGCAAAGGGAACGTATGTCTTGACTAAGGGTGACATAACTGATGGATTATTGTATCGGTTTCTACTTGCATATCTGAGTAAAGAGCAAATGAACGAAGGCATGGATTTTTCTCCTTTATATAAAGAATTACATGCAGAGTTAGCATTTTTGAAATATCACAACAAAAGAAAAATATATATCTACATTTGGAAATGGAATTTTGTATACTAAAATGATAAAGCTAAAATAGACAAAACTGACACAACATTATTTGGATTTATTCGAAAGTACTACAGAGGAATGAAAGTGAAAGCTACATTTGAAAGCATGTGCCAAGTGGTCTTTTATTTTATTACCTCACTGACTCAATTCAAAATCATGACACAGTTATGTCCCCTCTGTAAAAAGGAGGTAGAAGATGAATATCATTTTGCTTTAAAATGTCAAATTTTAGGAGAATGTAGGCAAAAACTTCTTCAGGAAGTAGAGAGTATAGTTCCATATTTCACCGAAATGTCTGATGAGGAAAAATTTATATTTATGTTTACATTTAATGAGTATGACGTAACTAAAATTATTGTCAAGGAGTCAATGATTTATATGTATTAAGAAATAGCCTAGCTGATAAGAAAAACTAGTCAAAGTAATAAAGTTATGACTATTTTATATTTTCTTATAGTATTTGTTATGGTATATTTTATAACAATTGTATTATTTATTTTGTACTTGTACTTTCAAATTTGCAAAAGTATCACCTCCTCCAAAACATCTAAATATAGTCTTATAGAATATTAATGTTGTTTAAATTTAAATATTGTATGTTTGTAATGATTGTCATGTTTGTCTTGGTAACAATCCAATATTTGGATTTTACACCAATAAAATGATTTGATTTGATTTGATCTGATTTGATTTGACACAACTGATAACTTTTAACATCCTGTCATTTTTGACAATATGAAAAAAATCAAAATCCTGATAATGTGCACAGCCGCCTTATCATATCTGGGACTTAATATATTAGTCTAATAGTTCCAGATTATATGTACTAACGTTCTGCATTATATAAATGTTTCAACTATTAGGTTGACAAACTTGAAAACCTGGAGGAGATAGGTTTTTTTTTTAAATCTAAGACGACAAAAACTTGTCGAAAGTGAAATGAGATACAGACACATCATATCGGTCACCAATTTGTTGTTATGACGGTGAAACTTGTGTAGTATCGATCTCAGTTCAGCGTTCTTCCTCATAACTCTGTTGGTTCAGTTTTATACATTACAGCAACACTATTGAATCGATGTTCAAATCTCATAAATCTTAATGGAAAAGTATCAAATAAAAACGGAGGGAATAGCATGAACTCTAAAAGGAGCGAAATCGGGTGCGCCGACATGATCAGGCAATTCTAGGCGTATCACAATTTACTCGCATAAGCATTTATGAATAAACATTTGTAAGCTAGGATATGTAGTAAAACAGATGAAGTCATTCTATATTTATAAAACAAAAATGGACAAATTCAATGTAATCATTTACTTTTCAAATACCTGAATTAGCCAATGATAATCCTAAAATAAACGGGAAAACCCGCTATTATTACAAACATATCCACAATAACATAAAAAATAAACAAAACGGAAAAACTAGAAAATAGGGATAACAAATTTGGAGAGTCCATTTCAGCAAGAGATTAAGGAAGTATAGGTTAGACAATACTTGGTCTTGTTTTATGAATATTTAAAGCCCAAGCCGTAGCCGAGGGTTTTAAATGTTCATAAAATATGACCAAGAATTGTCTGGCCAATTTAAAACATATTCACACCTTCGAGTGATGTTACAAATTTGTATTTTGCCATTGTTATTAATCAGACTTTAATATGAGTTCACTTTAAAGTGTTAACATGGTTAATGAAACTTTTATTATATTGCTATATTGCTGGGTCTTCCAAATGCTCCACGAAACCTCTTTCTAAATTATTAACATCTATTTTATCAGCAATCAAAGCCGGGCTCCAAAGTTATTGTGAAACTGCCTATTCTAGAGGTGGCGTGAATCAGATGTGGATACTAAAAAATTCCAAAGATCTTTTAGAGTACATACAATCTAAGACTCTCTCATCTTGCAATAGTATTAAAACATTTGACTTTTCTACACTTTACACAAGTATTCCCCATTCCAAACTAAAAGACAAATTGAAAGAGTTGGTATTACTTTGTTTCATTAAAAAGAATGGCGAACGTAGATACAAGTATCTTGTCTAGGGGAGGGATAAATCCTATTTCGTAAAGAATCACTCTGATTCAAACAAAAAATTCTCTGAAACTGACATTATCAAGATGCTTGATTTCTTGATTGACAACATATTTGTTACGTTTGGAGGACGTGTTTTTCAACAGACTGTCGGAATTCCAATGGGAACCAATTGTGCCCCTCTTCTTGCTGACTTGTTTCTTTATTATTATGAGGCTGACTTCATACAGGAACTTCTTAGGAAGAAAGATAAGAAGTTAGCAATATCCTTTAACTCTACGTTCCGCTATATAGATGATGTTCTCTCACTAAATAATACAAAATTTGGTGACTATGTTGAACCAATCTATCCCATCGAACTAGAGATAAAGGATACTACAGATACAGTTAAGTCGGCCTCATATCTTGACTTACATCTAGAAATTGACAATGAGGGTCGGTTGAAAATAAAACTTTACGACAAAAGAGATGATTTCAGCTTCCCAATTGTGAACTTTCCATTTCTATGTAGCAACATTCCAGCAGCGCCTGCATACGGAGTATATATCTCCCAATTGATACGATATTCCCAGGCTTGTGTTTCCTATCATGATTTCCTTGATAGAGGATTGCTGCTCACAAGGAAGCTATTAAACCAAGAGTTCCAAATGGTGAAGTTGAAATCATCCCTTCGTAAATTTTACGGACGCCATCACGAGTTGGTTGACCGTTATGGAATAACCGTTTCACAGATGATATCGGATATGTTCCTTATGTCGTAACTACAATACCCTTCCCTTTTCACGAATGTGACTTACCGAATTAGACTATTTACCGGATTTGTAATAACATAAGCAACACGACAGGTGCCACATGTGGAGCAGGATTTGCTTACCCTTCCGGAACACCTGAGATCACCCCCAGTTTTTGGTGGGGTTCGTGTTGCTTAGTCTTTAGTTTTCTATGTTGTGTCATCTGTACTATTATTTGTCTATTTGTCTTTTTATTTTTGGCCATGGCGTTGTCAGTTTGTTTTCGATCTATGAGTTTGACTGTCCCTCTGGTATCTTTCGTCCCTCTTTTAAGGGATGTAAATCATATCACTGCTGGTGGATGAAATTAGAAAAAAAGGCAGGAGAGGAGTTTTGAGTAAAAAAAAAGGGCAGGATGAGCAACTTGGCAAAATAAAAGGCAGGATGACAATTTATGTAAAAAACGTAAGGATAAACCAATAAAAAAAAGGCAGGACTGAATAGAATGATAAATAAAAAGGCAGGACAGAGATTATAACTAAAAAAAAAAATGCAAGACAAATTTTTTCATCCTAGCCCCCCCCATAAAAATCAAATGGTAGCTCCCTTAATTCGTCCATCGGGAAATATACGTATATATATGTACGGAATTGCTGCAGCATTTGTATAATGTCACTAGTAAAGAATTTCACTGGTTTTAACTTTGACGAATTTGTCAAGTTTCGTTTATATCTACCTGCCAAAGAAACGTTTTGACAATTATACACACGGAAGCGTAATGTCAAACTACGGACACTGATCAGCTGGTTCCTTACATTTTTTTGTTTTAAAAGTTGTATACCAAACATCTTAAACATAGTCAATTTTAATGCTGAATCAACATGTTTTTTGCAAAGAAGAAATGGGTTAAGCGAAAGGCAGATGATGTTTTCAACCCTAAAGAGGATAATCATGATAATGACTGAGGAACAGGCTGTCCAACAAAATTACAAACTGTCTTGTTACACTGTACTCTATCTCAGGAACATATATATGTTCCCAGTCTATCTCTAGAAGGAACAGAGAGTAAAAAAATAAATATTTCTGAAGCTGTTCAGCATTGGAAGGCCCAGAAGAACATGAGGATTTTTCTTGAACTATATATACATTTTGACTTATTTAATTGACTGTGATATAAATGCTTTTTGTGTTTAAAATGAATTTATTTCATATATATATTCTTATTCTTTATCATGTACATGTATATTAATACTGTGCATTATTGCATGTAATGATTTATGACCGATTGCTTCAGATCACAATAGTCCCCTCTAAAAATAGAGTTACGCGCCTTGAAATTTTGCACCTTAAAAAATTTCTGGGGAGAACACTGTTAATATGGTCATAATTATAAATTAACTGTTTACAAAACTTTGAATTTTTGAAATACTACCTCAGGAATAGATTACCTTAGCTGTATTTGGCAAAACTTTAAGGAATTTTTGGTCCTCAATGCTCTTCAACTTCGTACTTTATTTGGCCTTTTTAACTTTTTTTGATTTGAGCGTCACTGATGAGCCTTTTGTAGACGAAACGCGCGTCTGGCCCAAATACAAAATTTTAATCCTGGTATCTATGATGAGTTTTATATTTTGAACAGAGTGAACGAAAAAGCGCTGAGATAGTTTTGTGAGGACAAAAAGGATAATTTTTTTAAAACTGGAGATTTTTTGTCTGCTTCAGGTAAAATATATACCTTTATATCCCAAATTCCTTCATTTGAAAAAAACACACAATGATAAATCAGATTTTTCAAATAATGATAAGACTTAATCAACGAATACTAAAATTATGATCGTTCAAACATTGGATGCTTACTTTTTCACAGAAAATGAGAATTTCACAGTCTACATTACACTTTTACACTGACAGCAGCAATCCCAGGCGAGACACAGGGTTTCACGGACCTCTTTACGATTTTTTTATATTACAATTGACATATTGACAATCTATGAAAATTATTATTGCATGTGTTCATTAACAGAATTTGAGTATAAAAATGGGAGAAATTAAGATAAAGTCAAAATAATTAATACTAGAACGACAACAATGACATGGAGACTTGCTTTTTTACTATCGCTAATGTTTTGGATTTTCTGTTGATTGTTTTGCCCCGCATCTCCTTTTAAACATATTTTACAGTAACTGGTTTGGATAGTTTTCTCCAAGACCACTGATCATTAGATTCCAAATCAACAGACACGATAAATAAATTAAAAAACAAACAAATTAGACTAAAGCATATGTTGCTATTGAAGAGTTTTTAATGACATAAATGTTAGCTCTTTCTCGATAACGCGTGAGCTTCCGGGGGCTTCGTCCCCTCGAACCCCCTACCAGGAGGTCCTCTTCCCTTTGACCCGCTGAGTGCCCTCAAGCCCCTCGTCGAGGTTCGGGCATATACTTAAAAATGGTCTAGCTACGCCACTGGTCTCTGGTCATAAGTCTCTCTGGTGAAGGTATGAATTTAATCGGTCAGTCTACTGTATACAATTTGCAACTAATTTTTATTTTGTTCTTGTTTCTTCGTTGTACAGTAATGTCGTCTATTCTGGTACATATAATACATGTATGTTATATCTGGGAATAGTAATATATCATGTCCTAGGTTATGTCTCTGTTTAATATTTCGTATCCCGATCATTTTCGTTATTTTATTGTAAATGATTTCACGTGCAGTTGTATGATAACTGAGAGGCGAGTTGTTTCTGATGCTCCACATTTGCATGATTCATTACCATGAATTGTAATCAAATTATTATGCACTTTCAATGACATATAACGTCCTTGGCACATTCAAGTGTGCACGTTTTATCGGAACATAACTGTAATTTGTTTCAAACGCTCAAATGATTTATCACAAGCATTTTACCGATTCCGATTTTATCATGTGATCAAAATGTCTTCGACTCTACAGCAAAAAATAAATGAGTTAGAACGAAGATTGAAGCTTGAAAACAAATCAAGGGACCATGATAGAACAAAACCTATGGTTATGGGAAATGATTTTCCAATTTCGAGACCACCAAAGGCAGAGTCGGGACACCCTAGTCCTGCTAGAAGAACTAGACCTGGGCGTACGTTTTCAGTTTGTTAAACATAAACAATGGAATTTATTGCCCTATTAGCACAATTTTGCTACCTTCATCATTCCAGACATTATATTGTTTTAATTAATAATAAATTCTTTAGCATTTGTTCAATACATTAATCCTAAAGCAATCGAATAATGAAATGACAAACATCAAAAACAGCATTTCAGATTAACATGAAGCTTTCATTCAAGTATTTGTTATCAATTTGACTGTTTATAAAAATATTATTATAAAACTGTGATAATTTCATACATTGTAAGAATAAATTAATGATTGACATGGTGGATTGATTGTCGTGTCATTGACAGGGTGCCAAGTTAAGCGATTCGGTATATCGATGGTTGGAGTGATTGATAGTTTTTGCTTTACATCCAATGGCAAATTGATCCCTTTGGTCCAGAGCTATTTTCTAATTTGGTTGTCCTCAGAATCCCTTATCAAAGCAATTCTAACTCTGTTCAGGAAAACTTTTAATTTATAAACTACCCGACCTGGAACCATTAGCTTTCATGCCTAGACACCTTTCTGTAAACCTGAAGCAGGTAAAAATTGAAAAGAAGACATATTTGCCTTTCAGAATCTGTTAAAATTTTTTAAAATATGTTACCTTTAAACACAGATATAGATCCATTTTGTCAAAAATAAATTTCTATACATGTAGTTGCAGAGAAGGCCATATTTTTTTCTCTCTGACCTGTGACGTTTTTCCGATTTGAATTAAAAAAAACTAAATGAAAAAATCGTAATAGACAAATAATATTTTCTGTATAGTGTTTGTAAATTGCTCTGGAAAAATCAGTTTGCTTAAAAACTGACTGAAAAGTTCTGTCCTTGACAGTACCTACAACATGACATAAATTTGAAATGATAACATAATATGTCAGATCTCTTGGTGAATTCTGTCACAAAATGGATCCATTTACATGTATAACTGTAACTACATGTACCATAAAAGGTAAGATATCAGTGATATTGTTTTAAGAACTACCTCTACCCTTTTTTTTAGGGAAAAATGCATCATTTTTTTGGAAATTGGGAAGTTTTAAATAAGAATTAATTGTACTAAAACTTGAATTGTGAGACATTTTCAACCTGAAAGGAACTTTTTGGGGAGGGGAAAGAAACAAAAAAAATTACGATACTTAATACATTGAAAACCACGTGTGTTACATTAACACAGCGATGATTCTAAATCAGAATCTCAGATCTCAAAAGTGCTTTCATAATATCAAAATAATAACATGAATACAAAATTTATGTACATTATTACCGATGCCATCACCGTTTGGGAATAATGTACAACTTATTGGGAGGAATTTTATTCCATTTTTTTTAGTAATTGGGATTTTTCTCTAGGGGAAAAAGCCGAATTTCGGAGGTAAGTTGAGGCAAACAATATCACTGGATATTTTCAAAACTGCTACAGATTCTGAAAGGCAAATATGTCCCTTTTTCAATTCCTAGCTACCTTCTTCAGGTTAATGGAATGGTGCTGTGCAATGTAGGCTTATAAGGCACAAATGGAGATGTTTTGTCCCATGTACATTTACTCCATATCCTTTCATTTTCTATAAGGAAGCTTCCAAAATTTTTCCTGAATAGTGTTAATATAGGGCTTGATAAGGGATTCTGAGGGCAGCCAAAACAGAAAAACACTCCAGGCACAAAATCCAAAAAATGAATTTGTCACTAGACGTAGAGCAAAAACAATTTTTGAAGTATGGACAAAAATGTGAGATTATTTTATAATTATTGCGATTTCTGGAAAATTTGCAAACAGGAACATAGTGTATACATCCTGACATGTGTGTATCAGATATCAGAATGCAAGTTCTTATTATTGCAATACTCACCCAGTCATATTAATGACATTAATAAAAACCTTGCAATAGTTTCTGATTTTACAGTATATTTCAGTTAAGGCTCATTATTTTTTCATCAGATGAGTCCTATATGTGCTTGTGATCATTGTACAAAATATGGATTTAATTCATAACCAGTCAGTATTCTATCCATACTAACATGACTAATAATGTTTTGCAATTGGCAGATAAAAAATGTACCTGACCACAAGGTGAACAATCTGCAGACAACAAACATGGTTGCAAAAAATTGCCAAAAACTGGCTCCTTTGAAACAGTATACAAACAGTCTACTTTAGTAGTACTACAATTGATGTACATCAAGTAATTCACTTTGTTTCTTAATAAATAAAGCCCAATAGTCAGCACTTCTCAGTTCTGTGATCATGGTGTTGACATGAATTATCATATAAATTAATTGTTTACAAAACTTACAATTTTTTGAAATACTTAGGATTTTAACCTCCAGGAATAGATTACATTAGCTGTATTTGGCAAAACCTTTTAGAATTTCGAGTCCTCAATATTCTTAAACTTCTTAATTTATTTGGCCTGTTTGACTTTTTTTTGATTCAAGTCTCACTGATGAGTCAGTTGTAGACAAAACGTGTGTCTGACGTACAAAATGTTAAGCCTTGGATCTGTGATGTCAGTTTATTTCCTTCACTTCAGAATGAAAAATTGCAGTTACATTATAACATCTTATCAAGCGAGCCTCTGTATTAAAGTGCTGAAGGAAGTGGAAGTATTAAGATTTTGTTTTAAAAAAAAAGCAAGAGTAGACTGTAAACCTAAATGCAATGATAACAATATACAGAAAAATATGTGTCGGGCATGAACCACATAATCTGGTAATTAACTCACATGCCTCGGAGATGAAGGCAGTTTATCATTTGCTTTTGTTTAGTTTTTTATACGACTGCAAAAAAATTTTTTTGGGATAGTATAATGGTATGATGTCGTCTGCATCGTCGTCGTCAGAAGACACATTTGGTTTCCGGACAATAACTTTAGTGTTTAAGTGAATGGATCTCTCTGAAATTGTACTACAAGGTTCCATACTACAAAGGAAAGACTGGGATTGAGTTTGGTGTTAATTGCTCCAAGGAGGGATTCAAAAATTTGGGGGGGGGGGGAATTTTTTTCCAATTTTTTAAGGGGTTCATATTCAGAGAGATCCATTCACTTAAAAGTTATTGTCTGGAAACTAGACATATTTTTTTTCAAATTTTTGAAAAGTTTCAAGAAAAAAGAAGAAACCTTCAATTGCACATTATTGCGCAATAGATTTGTAAGATTGTGACTACATTTATTTTGTGTTAGAAACCTATATTATGTCAAAAATTTGATCACAGTCCAAATTCAGACAGTATCAAGCTTGAATATTGTGTCCAAATTTGCCCCAACAGTTCAGGGTTCGACCTCTGCGGTCGTATCAGGCTGCGCTCAGCGAAGCATTTTATTGTGTTATTGTTTTGTTGTTTTCTTTTTTAGTGGGTGAAATAGGGACTGCATTTTCTAGACCAAGTTCTGCACCCCCTCCAGGAAGACGAAGACCAGCAGCTAATTTAGATTTAGGAGGAAGTAGAGCACCTAGGCAGTATGATGGGTAAGAATTCATGTAAATTTTTAATGGATGAACCGTAAATATGTTTTAGTAACAAATAATACAACTTGTACAAGTTAAACTTTGTGTTGTGAAACAGTTAAGTACCAGTAGTACTTGAGAAAGGTCTGACGAAATGTTTTAAGTTCTTTCAACATATTGAAAAATTCAAAACATTCAAACGTCGACAAACAGAAAGTAAGTGTCTGACAGATCCATAAAGTTGTTACACTTTACAAATGATCACTGTCAATCTTCTGACCAAAAATGAAGTCATTGACATTCTGTTCAGCTGTACCTGAGACAGTGCTATGGAGTGAACATTCTTTTGGAGCAATGAAGCGAACATTTTTTAGTGCAATGAAGCGTACATTCTTTTTGTGCAATGAAGTGAACATTCCTTAGATCCTATCCATGTCAAACAATTTGCTACTAATATTTACTCAGATATTCAACTTACAAAAAAATGTTTCTACATGTGTATTACCATACTTGTCAAGAAAACCATTTTATCAAAAATTACACAAGGTTCAAAAAAGTGTAGTGTATTGAATCTATCTGTTCTACCTACAATTATGGACAAAGGGAGGTTATACAATTCAAAATGTTGCCTGAATATGTGTCTTTCCTTATGAACAATTTAAAGTTGTAAAAATAAAAGCTTAGTTTAGGAGAAAGATATCTCCCTGTTTTTACCCTCTTTGGATTTGGATATACAAGAGAGAAGTGTTGTGATATGAAGAATTGATGCATGTGACAGAAAAATAGCAGAACTCTACTAATCAGATTTCTAGACGATCTCTGCAAAAAGACTTTTTTTCTAGCTATATAATAGTATAGGAGGACAAATTAGAGGAATGGCATAATTTGTTTTAGATCTGGGCTACACATATGAAGATTTGTTTTTAGATTTTGGCTTCACACATGCATAGACTTCATAGTGCACATATGTTTTATTTACACTTTATATGTATATATGACAATAAATAGAGAAATTATTCTTTTGATTAATTTGTTCCAAGCTTGCTGTAAAAAAAAATCAATTACCTTTTTTTCTAAACAAAAAACACACTTCAATGTTTATGTATTCTTATTTATAGAGCTGAAATTGAACAGAAGTATCAAGAAATTATGAAAATGACACAAATTCTAACTTTTTATGGGCAGGTAAGTCAATATAAGATAAAAATAGTTGAAAATTGTGATCTGACAGAATGATATCAGATTCAAATTAATTTAAGATGAGTCATTCATAAGTTGGTAGTGTTTTCCTATTGAGTGACTGAAAATTCAAAAGAGAACACTAAAATAGGTAAAGATTTTATCATTTATTCACAAAGTATTCTATAGATATATGTACTCATGCAGTGTATGATTGATGAATATAGCATACTTAAATATGTCATAGTATTTATCTAAGCTTAATTTATGCATTAGATAAAGAGGAATATTTTAGAAAAACATTATATTTTTCAAAGTTAATTATCAAAATCATTTTTCTTGGTTTCTAGATTTTATCTGTTGTCATTATTAGTGGTTAATTTATAAAGATAGATATTAACAATAGAATATCTTCAAATCCTTATATCACTAAATTCTACTTGTTCTGCAAATGTTGCATTTTTAAATCAAAATATTTTGATTTTTTTAAATGATGGTTGATAAAATATATTAAGAAAACAATCTTGACTCTTAAAAATGTTTTAAAGTCCACAGAATTTGGTGTTGAATGTATTTCTTTAATAAATTTTAAATGATATATGCCTAAGCTGGACGCTTTTTTTACAGTTTGTTATTTTCTTGCTATTGATTGACAAAATGGCAGAAAACAAAGATTTTTGTCACTGTTTATGAGTGGAAAGAGGAGCTGAATATATCTGGCGCAAATAGGATTTGTCTTTTGTGTAAAATTTATTTTGTAGAAAAATGCTGAAAAACAGGAAAATAAGGATATGCTTTCATGTAACCAACAGGTTCACAAGCTTTCAAGAAATTTAATGTGTGCTAAATTAATGTTGGAAGAGTTTGATGTTTTTTGATACCAATGTTTTATATATTTTATTTGTTTTAGAAATATCAAGCTGACATTGCTGAGCTGGAAGCACGTGGAGATCTGGGTCATGGCACATGTGGCCAAGTTGTTAAAATGGAACACAAATCTACAGGTCATTTAATGGCTGTAAAGGTATGTAGATTTATAACTTATTGATACCTCGTGTAGCCTACTGATATGTATGATGGTTCGTTTTGAAGCTGAGACATTTTCACATATGTGGTAAAATTTTCAGGGTACTTGTGTGTAAGTAAGATTCATTTATTTAAAAGCAAATAATAATGATATGGCAGGAGATACACACCTAACAGGATGTGTAAATTATTATTATATAATAAGTATTGTGCAATAGCAAGAAATTTTCAATTGCACAGTATTGCGCAATAGCAAGAAATCTTCAATTGCACAGTATTGCGCAATAGCAAGAAATATCCAATAGCACAATATTGCGCAATAGCAAGAAATTGTCAATTGTACAGTATTGCATAATAGCAAGAAATATTCAATTGCACAGTATTGCGCAATTGCAAGAAATATTCAATTGCACAGTATTGTGCAAAAGAAGATACTTTGTATAAATTGCTTATTTCTTGACCAATTTCAATGGGGTTTTATTCTTGACCTCTTGGGGTTCTTTAATATGCTGAATCTAATCGTGTATTAAGTTTTTGGATTTTGGGCCCGTTTTAAATTGGTCCACATTGAGGTCCAAAGGGTCCAAAATTAAACTTTGTTTGATTTCATCAAAAATTGAATTATTAGGGTTCTTTGATATGCGAATCTAACGTGTATTTAGATTCTTAATTTTTGGTCCCGTTTTCAAATTGGTCTACATTAAGGTCCAAAGGGTCCAAAATTAAACTTAGTTTGATTTTAACAAAAATTGAATTCTTAGGGTTCTTTGATATGCTGAATCTAAACATGTATTTAGATTTTTGATTATGGGCCCAGTTTTCAAGTTGGTCCAAATCCGGGTCCAAAATTAAACTTTGTTTGATTTCAACAAAAATTGAATATATGGGGTTCTTTGATATGCTGAATCTAACCATGTGTTTAGATTTTTGATTTTCGGGCCCGTTATCAATTTTTCCACATTGAGGTCAAAAGGGTCCAACATTAAACTTTGTTTGATTTCATCAAAATTGAATTATTGGGGTTCTTTGATATGCGAATCTAACCGTGTATTTAGATTCTTAATTTTTGGTCCGTTTTCAAATTGGTCTACATTAAGGTCCAAAGGGTCCAAAATTAAACTTAGTTTGATTTTAACAAAAATTGAATTCTTAGGTTTCTTTGATATGCTGAATCTAAACATGTATTTAGATTTTGATTATGGGCCCAGTTTTCAAGTTGGTCCAAATGGGGTCCAAAATTAAACTTTGTTTGATTTCAACAAAATTGAATATATGGGGTTCTTTGATATGCTGAATCTAACCATGTATTTAGATTTTTGATTTTTGGGCCCGTTATCAACTTTGTCCACATTGAGGTCAAAAGGGTCCAAAATTAAACTTTGTTTGATTTCATCAAAATTGAACTCTTGTGGTTCTTTGATATGCTGAATCTAACCATGTATTTAGATTTTGGATATTGGACCATAATAGGTGAATGTCCAATTTAAAAATTTTAAGTTCTTAGACCACATTCATTCTGTGTCAGAAACCTATGCTGTGTCAAATATTTAATCACAATCCAAATTCAGAGCTGTATCAAGCTTGAATGTTGTGTCCATACTTGCCCCAACTATTCAGGGTTCGACCTCTGCGGTCGTATCAAGCTGCGCCCTGGAGCATTTTATTCTATAAATTAGCAGGCAGCTTCTCGAGGTTAAAATCCCTTTTTTCACACAATAAGTTCTTTGAAAATTTAGTTCTTTGCATACATTTAATAACTCCATATTTTTACACCTTTATTCTATGGTCCTCTGCTCTCCAAATCAGCACAAATGGTTAAGCTCAGTCACTTGTTAAAATTGAAACATGTCCAAAATCACTGAGCAGAGATTTTTGTTAACACACTACTTTTATGTTCCTCACTTTGAGGTGCATTAAGTATATTGACCCAGCTGACTTATGACATCATGAACCATTTCAGTGTGACTGCATTTTAACATGCATACTCAAACAACTACACATTCAGAGTTAGGTAGGCTGATATGCCTTTCTGTGTTCACTGTTACAGAATTTTAAAACAAATTCTGTGCTCAGCAATATAACTCTAGGATAATTTTACATTTTGATCAATGAATTATCCTGTAAAAAAGAATAATTTGCACACAGACATCAATTTTAAACATCCATTTAAAACAATAATAAGCAAATGTTAATCGTCAGATTTTTATGTTTTGGCTGCTGTCTGTAAGTATTTGTTCAAGTTGACAAATTATTGTAATGTTTCTCAAGTATGGAATTGTTCAACAGTTTGGAAGAGATTATATGATCTTTTACTTATATAAGAACTGTTTTGTTTAAGAAATGTCATGCTCTATGGTGAATTTGACATGGGTAGGAAATTAATTGTCACTATCTTTATCTATATACCAGGCAATAGCAAAGAGTAAATTGTTGACAAATAATGTACCTACCAATGTTATTTAAAATGAACATTGAGTATGACATGAAAGAATTATTTCAATTCTAAACTTTTGTAATTCAAAGCAGACCTTTAAGACACTTTTGAGGGCAGCCTTTTGATTTGATAAAGTAAAAGATTATAGAAAACCAACTGTTTCATGATTGAAAGGTGTACAGATACATGTAGATTTACTTACACAATTATTTTATTTAATTAACTAGCAAAATTCAAACAAAATGTACATTTTGATGTCTGGCATCATTAAAATACAGCTGACGTTACAATTTTAAATGTGACGTCACACATGTGCACCCTGTGTTTTTATTGGAATTAAAACAAGGTTTTCTTTACAAAGGAAATAAAGAGTGTCAAATTAGAATTTGATATAATCTTTTTTTTTTAATAGATGAAAATCCTTAAAGTAATTTTAGACATCACATACTTTTATTGGAACTGTTCTGTATGTGTGTGTAAAATATATGTATTATGTTACACAAAATAACAAATATTTTCATATTGTGTCATATATTTTCAGCAAATGCGTAGATCTGGTAATAAAGAAGAAAATAAAAGAATAATAATGGATTTAGAAGTAGTATTAAAATGTACAGATTATCCCTATATAGTACAATGTATAGGATGTTTTATTACAGCTGTAAGTATCATTTAACTTGGCAGAGTAGCAGTGTTTTCCCTACAGGCTTTATGCAGGGTGGTGCCCTAATGCATTGATTAAAGCAACCATCTGTTTAAATTTTAAATTTCCTATTTCTCTTTAAAAACCCTAATCCTTCAAAATTCATGACTGACATCCTGGCAGACAAACCCAATCTTTAAAAAAATTCTAGTAGAGTAGAGTAGAATCATTGTAAACACTCTGAGTAGCACATGAAAATGACAGATACTCTTACTGGTTTTTTATTTAACGACCTTGACTACTAATGAGGGTTTTGCACGGTTGATGACAAATAGTTTGATCATTCTTTTATTTATCTGCTAGTCCTGCTGTAAAAAAGAGTGTCAGTTTACTTAATTTTGCAACCAATCTTCAATACATATATATTTCATTGTGAATTAGTGAATTAATTACTTCAGTAGTATATATAGTTGAAGATACAGTGATATCCCAAACTGATGAGCAGTTATCCAAATGACTACAAAATAAAGTTAATTTGGATATTTACGAAAGTTAGTGTCATGCAAATATACTCTACTTTGTACTGTAATGACTTGCTGAGACTGATTATATTGGTAAGACATTGGTGTCGTCATCGCCGTCCGAGACACATTGGTTTCGCACAATAACTTTAGTTTAAGTGAATGGATCTCTATGAAATTTTACCATAAGGTTCAATACCACAAAGGAAGGTTGGGATTGATTTTGGGGTTATGGTACTAACAGTTAAGGAATTAGGGGCCAAAAGGGCCCAAATAAGCATTTTCTAGTTTCCAGACAATAACTTGTGGAGCGGTGTATGAATCTCTGAAATTATACCACAAGTTTCCATACCACAAAGGGATGGTTAGGATTGACTTTGTGGGGTTATGGCTCAAACAGTTTAGGAATTAGGGGCAAAAAGGGGAAAACAAGTTATTATTATATAATAAGTATTGTGCAATAGCAAGAAATTTTCAATTGCACAGTATTGCGAATAGCAAGAAATCTTCAATTGCACAGTATTGCGCAATAGCAAGAAATATCCAATAGCACAATATTCGCAATAGCAAGAAATTGTCAATTGTACAGTATTGCAATAGCAAGAAATATTCAATTGCACAGTATTGCGCAATTGCAAGAAATATTCAATTGCACAGTATTGTGCAAAAGAAGATACTTTGTATAAATTGCTTATTTCTTGACCAATTTCAATGGGGTTTTATTCTTGACCTCTTGGGGTTCTTTAATATGCTGAATCTAATCGTGTATTAAGTTTTTGGATTTTGGGCCCGTTTTAAATTGGTCCACATTGAGGTCCAAAGGGTCCAAAATTAAACTTTGTTTGATTTCATCAAAAATTGAATTATTAGGGTTCTTTGATATGCGAATCTAACGTGTATTTAGATTCTTAATTTTGGTCCCGTTTTCAAATTGGTCTACATTAAGGTCCAAAGGGTCCAAAATTAAACTTAGTTTGATTTTAACAAAAATTGAATTCTTAGGGTTCTTTGATATGCTGAATCTAAACATGTATTTAGATTTTTGATTATGGGCCCAGTTTTCAAGTTGGTCCAAATCCGGGTCCAAAATTAAACTTTGTTTGATTTCAACAAAAATTGAATATATGGGGTTCTTTGATATGCTGAATCTAACCATGTGTTTAGATTTTTGATTTTCGGGCCCGTTATCAATTTTTCCACATTGAGGTCAAAAGGGTCCAACATTAAACTTTGTTTGATTTCATCAAAATTGAATTATTGGGGTTCTTTGATATGCCGAATCTAACCGTGTATTTAGATTCTTAATTTTTGGTCCCGTTTTCAAATTGGTCTACATTAAGGTCCAAAGGGTCCAAAATTAAACTTAGTTTGATTTTAACAAAAATTGAATTCTTAGGTTTCTTTGATATGCTGAATCTAAACATGTATTTAGATTTTGATTATGGGCCCAGTTTTCAAGTTGGTCCAAATGGGGTCCAAAATTAAACTTTGTTTGATTTCAACAAAATTGAATATATGGGGTTCTTTGATATGCTGAATCTAACCATGTATTTAGATTTTTGATTTTTGGGCCCGTTATCAACTTTGTCCACATTGAGGTCAAAAGGGTCCAAAATTAAACTTTGTTTGATTTCATCAAAAATTGAACTCTTGTGGTTCTTTGATATGCTGAATCTAACCATGTATTTAGATTTTGGATATTGGACCATAATAGGTGAATGTCCAATTTAAAAATTCATTCTTCTATTCATCTGCTAGTCCTGCTGTAAAAAGACTGTCAGTTTACTTAATTTTGACCAATCTTAATACATATATATTTCATTGTGAATTAGTGAATTAATTACTTCAGTAGTATATATAGTTGAAGATAGAGATATCCCAAACTGATGAGCAGTTATCAAATGACTACAAAAATAAAGTTAATTTGAATATTTATGAAAGTTAGTGTAATGCAAATACTACTCTACTTTGTACTGTAATGACTTGCTGAGACTGATTATATTGGTAAGACATTGGTGTCGTCATCGCCGTCGAAGACATTGGTTTCGCTTAATTACTTTAAGTGAATGGATCTCTATGAAATTTTACCATAAGGTTCAATACCACAAAGGAAGGTTGGGATTGATTTTGGGGGTTATGATACCAGCAGTTAAGGAATTAAGGGCCAAAAGGGCCCAAAATAAGCATTTTCTAGTTTCAGACAATAACTTGTGGAATGGTGTATGAATCTCTCTGAAATTATACCACAAGTTTCCATACCAGAAAAGGATGGTTAGGATTGACTTTGGGGGGTTATAGGCTCCAAACTGTTTAGGAATTAGGGGCAAAAAGGGGAAAAACAAGGGTTTCCTGGTTAATAGACAATTTAAAAGCAGTGTAAATCCAAATACATTTAAAGTATTTAAAAAAATTGGATTACCTCCTTTACATTGCTTTTAAATTATGTATAAAGATGTTGTATTGTCTTGAGGTGATTAGCTGTAAATTAATTTTAGAAGTTACCGTTAAAGGAATATTAATTTAAGCCATGAATATGTATGTCATTTTCCATTTTAAGACTTTTATGATGTATTTAAATTGGTTATTAATGGTTGCAAACTCCATTGGAAATTTGAATTGAGATTATGACCATATCTTGAGGAAAAAAAGGGGAGGTGAAAAAAATTTAGGGGGAGGAATTTTTCTCATTTCAGATTTTAGAAATTAAAAAGAATTTCTTCAAATAGTTTTTTTGCAAAATAAAGGGGGGTCAATCTGAACAGCATGGTGTATTGCTCAATAGCAAAAACTGAATATAAGTTCAAGTCATATAACCAATTCTAAGTTCTTTGGCTACAGTTATTCTGTGTCAGAAACCTATTATGTGTCAAATATTTAATTACAATCCAAATTCAGACCTGTATCAAGCCTTGAATATTGTGTCCATTTTTGCCCCATTTTATCGACCGCAAAAAATTTTTGTGGTCGTATATTAATATCAACGTTGGCGTCGCCGCCGCCGTCGCCGTCCGGCGTCCGTCGTCGTCGTCGTAAGACGCATTGGTTTTCGCACTCTAACTTTAGTTTAAGTGAATGGATCTCTATGAAATTTTACCATAAGGTTCAATATCATAAAAGGAAGGTTGGGATTGATTTTGGGGTTATGGTACCAACAGTTAAGGAATTAGGGGCCAAAAGGGCCAAAATAAGCATTTTGTAACTTCCAGACATAACTTGTGTGTTAGTGTATGGATCTCTCTGACATTGTACCACAAGGTTCCATATCACAAAGGAATGCTGGGATTGATTTTGGGGTAATGCCTCAAAATTTTAGGAATTAGGGCCAAAAGGGGCAAAAACAAGCATTTTTCTAGTTTCATGACAATAACTTGTGTGTAAGTGTATGGATCTTTCTGAAATTGTACTACAAGGTTCCATATCACAAAGGAAAGCTGGAATTGAGTTTGGGGTAATTGCTCTAAACGTTTAGGAATTAGGGGCCAAAGGGGCCAAAAATAAGCATTTTCTAGTTTCAGACAATAACTTGTGTTCAAGTGTATGGATCTCTCTGAAATTGTACTGCAGGTACCATACCTCAAAGGAAGGCTGGGATTGAGTTTGGGGTGATGAATCATAAGGGGTTCAAAAATTTGGGGAGGGGTTTCTTTTTCCTTTTTTTCTTTAAAATTTTCCATTTTAAGTTGGTTATTTCTGATTTATATTTAAAAGCAAATAATAATGATATGGCAGGAGATACACACCTAACAGGATGTGTAAATTATTATTATATAATAAGTATTGTGCAATAGCAAGAAATTTTCAATTGCACAGTATTGCGCAATAGCTAAGAAATCTTCAATTGCACAGTATTGCGCAATAGCAAGAAATATCAATAGCACAATATTGCGCAATAGCAAGAAATTGTCAATTGTACAGTATTGCGCAATAGCAAGAAATATTCAATTGCACAGTATTGCGCAATTGCAAGAAATATTCAATTGCACAGTATTGTGCAAAAGAAGATACTTTGTATAAATTGCTTATTTCTTGACCAATTTCAATGGGGTTTATTCTTGACCTCTTGGGGTTCTTTAATATGCTGAATCTAATCGTGTATTAAGTTTTTGGATTTTGGGCCCGTTTTAAATTGGTCCACATTGAGGTCCAAAGGGTCCAAAATTAAACTTTGTTTGATTTCATCAAAAATTGAATTATTGGGGTTCTTTGATATGCGAATCTAACGTGTATTTAGATTCTTAATTTTTGGTCCCGTTTTCAAATTGGTCTACATTAAGGTCCAAAGGGTCCAAAATTAAACTTAGTTTGATTTTAACAAAATTGAATTCTTAGGGTTCTTTGATATGCTGAATCTAAACATGTATTTAGATTTTGATTATGGGCCCAGTTTTCAAGTTGGTCCAAATCCGGGTCCAAAATTAAACTTTGTTTGATTTCAACAAAAATTGAATATATGGGGTTCTTTGATATGCTGAATCTAACCATGTGTTTAGATTTTTGATTTTCGGGCCCGTTATCAATTTTTTCCACATTGAGGTTTCTATAAATTAGCAGGCAGCTTCTCGAGGTTAAAATCCTTTTTTCACACAATAAGTTCTTTGAAAATTTATTTCTTTGCATACATTTAATAACTCCATAGTTTTTACACCTTTATTCTATGGTCCTCTGCTCTCCAAATCAGCACAAATGGTTAAGCTCAGTCACTTGTTAAAAATTGAAACCTGTCCAAAATCACTGCACAGAGATTTTTTGTTAACACACTACTTTTATGTTCCTCACTTTGAGGTGCATTAAGGATATTGACCCAGCTGACTTATGACATCATGAACCATTTCAATGTGACTGCATTTTAACATGCATACTCAAACAACTACACATTCAGAGTTAGGTAGGCTGATATGCCTTTCTGTGTTCACTGTTACAGAATTTTAAAAACAAATTCTGTGCTCAGCAATATAACTCTAGGATAATTTTACATTTTGATCAATGAATTATCCTGTAAAAAGAATAATTTGCACACGGACATCAATTTTAAACATCCATTTAAAACAATAATAAGCAAATGTTAATCGTCAGATTTTTATGTTTTGGCTGCTGTCTGTAAGTATTTGTTCAAGTTGACAAATTATTCTAATGTTTCTCAAGTATGGAATTGTTCAACAGTTTGGAAGAGATTATATGATCTTTTACTTATATAAGAACTGTTTTGTTTAAGAAATGTCATGCTCTATGGTGAATTTGACATGGGTAGGAAATTAATTGTCACTATCTTTATCTTTATACCAGGCAATAGCAAAGAGTAAATTGTTGACAAATAATGTACCTACCAATGTTATTTAAAATGAACATTGAGTATGACATGAAAGAATTATTTCAATTCTAATGAGAAAATTCTAAACTTTTGTAATTCAAAGCAGACCTTTAAGACACTTTTGAGGGCAGCCTTTTGATTTGATAAAGTAAAAAGATTATAGAAAACCAACTGTTTCATGATTGAAAGGTGTACAGATACATGTAGATTTACTTACACAATTATTTTATTTAATTAACTAGCAAAAATTCAAACAAAAATGTACATTTTGATGTCTGGCATCATTAAAATACAGCTGACGTTACAATTTTAAATGTGACGTCACACATGTGCACCCAGTGTTTTTTATTGGAATTAAAACAAGGTTTTCTTTACAAAAGAAATAAAGAGTGTCAAATTAGAATTTGATATAATCTTTTTTTTTAATAGATGAAAATCCTTAAAGTAATTTTAGACATCACATACTTTTTATTGGAACTGTTCTGTATGTGTGTGTGTAAAATATATGTATTATGTTACACAAAATAACAAATATTTTCATATTGTGTCATATATTTTCAGCAAATGCGTAGATCTGGTAATAAAGAAGAAAATAAAAGAATAATAATGGATTTAGAAGTAGTATTAAAATGTACAGATTATCCATATATAGTACAATGTATAGGATGTTTTATAACAGCTGTAAGTATCATTTAACTTGGCAGAGTAGCAGTGTTTTCCCTACAGGCTTTATGCAGGGTGGTGCCCTACTGCATTGATTAAAGCAACCATCCGTTGAAATTTTAAATTCCCTATTTCTCTTTAAAAACCCTAATCCTTCAAAATTCATGACTGACATCCTGGCAGACAAACCCAATCTTTAAAAAAATTCTATGGCAAACACTGAGTAAAATCATTGTAAACACTCTGAGTAGCGCATGAAAATGACAGATACTCTTACTGGGTTTTTATTTAACGACCTTGACTACTAATGAGGGTTTTGCATGGTTGATGACAAATAGTTTGATCATTCTTTTATTTATCTGCTAGTCCTGCTGTAAAAAAGAGTGTCAGTTTACTTAATTTTGCAACCAATCTTCAATACATATATATTTCATTGTGAATTGGTGAATTAATTACTTCAGTAGTATATATAGTTGAAGAGACAGAGATATCCCAAACTGATGAGCAGTTATCCAAATGACTACAAAAATAAAGTTAATTTGAATATTTATGAAAGTTAGTGTCATGCAAATATACTCTACTTTGTACTGTAATGACTTGCTGAGACTGATTATATTGGTAAGACATTGGTGTCGTCATCGCCGTCCGAAGACACATTGGTTTTCGCACAATAACTTTAGTTTAAGTGAATGGATCTCTATGAAATTTTACCATAAGGTTCAATACCACAAAAGGAAGGTTGGGATTGATTTTGGGGGTTATGGTACCAACAGTTAAGGAATTAAGGGCCAAAAAAGGGCCCAAATAAGCATTTTTCTAGTTTCCAGACAATAACTTGTGGAATGGTGTATGAATCTCTCTGAAATTATACCTCAAGTTTCCATACCAGAAAGGGATGGTTAGGATTGACTTTGGGGGGGTTATGGCTCAAACTGTTTAGGAATTAGGGGCAAAAAAAGGGGGAAAAACAAGGGTTTCCTGGTTAATGGACAATTTAAAAGCAGTGTAAATCCAAATACATTTAAAGTATTTAAAAAAAAAATTGGATTACCTCCTTTACATTGCTTTTAAATTATGTATAAAGATGTTGTATTGTCTTGAGGTGATTAGCTGTAAATTAATTTTTAGAAGTTACCGTTAAAGGAATATTAATTTAAGCCATGAATATGTATGTCATTTTCCATTTTAAGACTTTTATGATGTATTTAAATTGGTAATTATGGTTACAAACTCCATTGGAAATTTGAATTGAGATTATGACCATATCTTGAGGGAAAAAAAGGGGGAGGTGAAAAAAATTTAGGGGAGGGAATTTTTCTCATTTCAGATTTTAGAAATTAAAAAGAAAATTTCTTCAAATAGTTTTTTTTTGCAAAATAAAGGGGGAGGGGGGGAGGGGGGGAGTCAATACGAACAGCATGGTGTATTGCTCAATAGCAAAAAATTGAATATAAGTTCAAGTCATATAACCAATTCTAAGTTCTTTGGCTACAGTTATTCTGTGTCAGAAACCTATTATGTGTCAAATATTTAATTACAATCCAAATTCAGACCTGTATCAAGCGCGAATATTGTGTCCATTTTTGCCCCAACTGTGCAGGGTTGGACCTCTGCGGTCGTATCCAGCTGTGCTCAGCGAAGCATTTTATTTTTAGATTGCTAGTGCATAGTAACAGTCTGTAGGAAAATGTCATCCTATCTTGAAACATTGTTCTATCTTTAGGCTGACAGTCCTTATTTTTATGCCCCCGCCGTAGCGGAGGGGGCATTAAGTTTTACCCTTGTCTGTCTGTACGTACGTCCCAAAATTGGTTTCTGTTCTCTAACTTGAGTTTGCCTCAACCAAATGTTATGAAACTTATACACAATGCTTATAACCACAAAACACAGATCAAGTATGAATTTTGATGGCGTCACCTTAACCATTCTAGAGTTATGCCCCTTTATAAATGGAAAAATTGCAAAATTTTTAATTTCCGTTCTCTAACTTAAGTTTGCCTCAACCAAATGTTATGAAACTTATACACAATGCTTATTACCACAAAATACAGATTAATTTTGAATTTTGGTAGTGTCACTCTTACCGTTCTAGAGTTATGCCCCTTTATAAATGGAAAAATTGCAAAATTTTTAGTTTCCGTTCTCTAACTTAAGTTTGCCTCAACCAAATGTTATGAAACTTATACACAATGCTTATTATCACAAAATACAGATCAATTTTGAATTTTGGTGGGGTCACTCTAACCATTCTCGAGTTATGACCCTTTATAAATGGAAAAAAAAAGCTAAATTTTTAGTTTCCGTTCTCTAACTTAAGTTGCATCAACCAAATGTTATGAAACTTATACACAATGCTTATTACCACAAAACACAGATCAAGTTGAATTAGGTAGCGTCTCTTTAACCATTATATATATAAATATAGAGTTATGCCACTTTATAAATCGAAAAATTGCAAAAAAACTCAAGTTTGCCCCAACCAAACATTATGAAGCCTATTTACAATACTTATTACCACAATACTCAGATCAAGTACAAATTTGGGTAGGGTCACTTTTATTGTTCTTGAGTTATGTCCCTTTATAATGTTGTATGCAAGCGGGGCATCATCTGTGTCCAAGGGACACATTCTCCATTTTTATACGACCGCAAAAAATTTTTGTGGTCGTATATTGGTATGACGTTGGCGTTGCGTCGTCGTCCGAAGACACATTGGTTTTCGCACTCTAACTTTAGTTTAAGTAAATGGATCTCTAGGAAATTTTACCATAAGGTTCAATACCACAAAGGAAGGTTGGGATTGATTTTGGGGTTATGGTACCAACAGTTAAGGAATTAGGGGCCAAAAGGGCCAAAATAAGCATTTTGTAACTTCCAGACAATAACTTGTGTGTAAGTGTATGGATCTCTGACATTGTACCACAAGGTTCCATATCACAAAGGAATGCTGGGATTGATTTTGGGGTAATTGCCTCAAAATTTTAGGAATTAGGGGCCAAAAAGGGCAAAAATAAGCATTTTCTAGTTTCAGGACAATAACTTGTGTGTAAGTGTATGGATCTTTCTGAAATTGTACTACAAGGTTCCATATCACAAAGGAAAGCTGGAATTGAGTTTGGGGTAATTGCCCTAAACGTTTAGGAATTAGGGGCCAAAAGGGTCAAAATAAGCATTTTCTAGTTTCCAGACAATAACTTGTGTTTAAGTGTATGGATCTCTGAAATTGTACTGCAAGGTACCATACCTCATTGAAGGCTGGGATTGAGTTTGGGGTGATGAATCATAAGGGGTTCAAAAATGGGGGATTTTTTCCCTTTTTCTTCCTTTTTTTCTTTTTTTTTCTTTAAAATTTTCCATTTTAAGTTGGTTATTTCTGATTTATATTTAAAAGCAAATAATAATGATATGGCAGGAGATACACACCAAACAGGATATGTAAATTATTATATAATAAGTATTGTGCAATAGCAAGAAATTTTCAATTGCACAGTATTGCGCAATAGCAAGAAATCTTCAATTGCACAGTATTGCGCAATAGCAAGAAATATCCAATAGCACAATATTGCACAATAGGAAGAAATTGTCAATTGTACAGTATTGCACAATAGCAAGAAATATTCAATTGCACAGTATTGCGCAATTGCAAGAAATATTTAATTGCACAGTATTGTGCAAAAGAAGATTCTTTGTATAAATTGCTTATTTCTTGACCAATTTCAATGGGGTTTTATTCTTGAATTCTTGGGGTTCTTTAATATGCTGAATCTAACCGTGTATTAAGTTTTTGGATTTTGGGCCCGTTTTAAATTGGTCCACATTGAGGTCCAAAGGGTCCAAAATTAAACTTTGTTTGATTTCATCAAAATTGAATTATTGGGGTTCTTTGATATGCGAATCTAACGCGTATTTAGATTCTTAATTTTTGGTCCCGTTTTCAAATTGGTCTACATTAAGGTCCAAAGGGTCCAAAATTAAACTTAGTTTGATTTTAACAAAAATTGAATTCTTAGGGTTCTTTGATATGCTGAATCTAATCATGTATTTAGATTTTGATTATGGGCCCAGTTTTCAAGTTGGTCCAAATTGGGGTCCAAAATTAAACTTTGTTTGATTTCAACAAAATTGAATATATGGGGTTCTTTGATATGCTGAATCTAACCATGTATTTAGATTCTTAATTTTGGTCCCATTTTCAAATTGGTCTACATTAAGGTCCAAAGGGTCCAAAATTAACTTAATTTGATTTTAACAAAATTGAATTCTTAGGGTTCTTTGATATGCTGAATCTAAACATGTCTTTCAGTTTTTGATTATGGGCCCAGTTTTCAAGTTGGTCCAAATCGGGTCCAAAATTAAACTTTGTTTGATTTCAACAAAATTGAATATATTGGGTTCTTTGATATGCTGAATCTAACCATGTATTTAGATTTTTGATTTTTGGGCCCCGTTATCAACTTTGTCCACATTGAGGTCAAAAGGGTCCAAAATTAAACTTTGTTTGATTTCAACAAAAATTGAATATATGGGGTTCTTTGATATGCTGAATCTAACCGTGTATTTAGATTCTTAATTTTGGTCCCGTTTTCAAATTGGTCTACATTAAGGTCCAAAGGGTCCAAAATTAAACTTAGTTTGATTTTAACAAAAATTGAATTCTTAGGGTTCTTTGATATGCTGAATCTAATCATGTATTTAGATTTTTGATTATGGGCCCAGTTTTCAAGTTGGTCCAAATTGGGGTCCAAAATTAAACTTTGTTTGATTTCAACAAAATTGAATATATGGGGTTCTTTGATATGCTGAATCTAACCATGTATTTAGATTCTTAATTTTTGGTCCTGTTTTCAAATTGGTCTACATTAAGGTCCAAAGGGTCCAAAATTAAACTTAATTTGATTTTAACAAAATTGAATTCTTAGGGTTCTTTGATATGCTGAGTCTAAACATGTCTTTAAATTTTTATTATGGGCCCAGTTTTCAAGTTGGTCCAAATTGGGGTCCAAAATTAAACTTTGTTTGATTTCAACAAAATTGAATATATGGGGTTCTTTGATATGCTGAATCTAACCATGTATTTAGATTTTTGATTTTTGGGCCCGTTATCAACTTTGTCCACATTGAGGTCAAAAGGGTCCAAAATTAAACTTTGTTTGATTTCATCAAAATTGAACTCTTAGGGTTCTTTGATATGCTGAATCTAACCATGTATTTAGATTTTGGATATTGGACCATAATAGGTGAATGTCCAATTTAAAAATTTTAAGTTCTTAGACCACATTCATTCTGTGTCAGAAACCTATGCTGTGTCAAATAGTCAATCACAATCCAAATTCAGAGCTGTATCAAGCTTGAATGTTGTGTCCATACTTGCCCCAACTGTTCAGGGTTCGACCTCTGCGGTCGTATTAAGCTGCGCCTCATGGAGCATTTTATTTACTTTTAAAGAGGGCTAAGCTTCAAATAGCAATTTTAACGACTTTGCATGGTTATTCGAAAGTCTAATCATATTTTAGGGTAGCATGGTGACAGAGGTCAACAGAGCTGTTCTTTTTCAAATGAATTACATGTTACTGTTGATTCATTTATTTACGTGGATACCAATTTTTGTGGATTGAGGAAAAATTGTATTTTAGTGGATATTTGATTTCATGGTTTTACCAAAGTCTGCATACAAGCCTGTTGAAAATTTCAATTTGTCACAGGGGCCTCGGTGGCCTAGTGGTCTAAGAAGTTACTACTGTAATCACTAGCCAGTCAACACTGAGGTGAGTTCGAACCCCGCTCGTGAGGGTGCACTCGACTCCAACCTTAATTGACTAGGATTGTCAGTTTTCCTATCAAAGGTCGGTGGTTTTCTCCGGCACTCCGGGTTCCTCCACCAATAAAAACTGGCCGCCACGAAATAGCCCAAAAACGGTGCTTAAAAGTGGCGTTAAAACACCAAAAATCAAAAAAATCAAATCAATTTGTCACATGGTTCACCTTTAACCATGAAATCCACCAAAATTGATATCCAATGAATAATAATGAATCCTCAGTTAGTAGGTTTATCTCTACTCTGACATTAGTTGAGATCAAAATAGGTTTATGGTCTGTAATTTTATCAGAAGTCATTAATTTAAAGTAAAACTTTGTATTTGTAAATGTACTTCTGACAACAATACAGCTTTCATTGCTGATCATCATCTTGAACAACTGTATTGATCATTAAAAGCAAATAATTGTACCTTTCAGAGTGAAGTATGGATCTGCATGGAGTTAATGTCAACGTGTTTAGATAAATTGTTAAAAAGGACAAAAACCCCAATACCAGAGAGGATTCTGGGGAAAATGGCAGTTGCAGTAAGTATGAATTTAGTGTTATAAATATTCCACTATTTTAAAGCAGAAAAGCCCTACAAACTAAGATGAAGATAACAGTAAAAGTTTGGACACTCAAATCTGTAAATAAATGATATTACATGTATAACAAGAAGTATGACAAACTATTGTTTGGAAAATATTTATAGTAGTCTATGAAATATGTTAATTGAAATGACATGGAACAGTAATGTCAGGGGAAAAATGACATGGAATAGGGGAAAAATGACATGGAACAGTAATGTCAGGGGAAAAATGACATGGAATAGGGGAAAAATGACATGGAACAGTAATGTCAGGGGAAACATGGATTTATGAAGTATTAGATATGAGGATTTATAATGGTTTATGTGGTACACATTTTTGTCTATTTCCTTGGTACAGGTAAACTATGAAGACATTTTTTTTTCTGAACAAATCTGAGAAATTTTCAAATTAGTTTTGCCATCATATTTTGTTTTTAATAGACCATTTCAGAAATTCAGTTTCCCTCCTTTTAAACAGCATACACAGTATCAGCATCCTCGTAATTGGTGTCTGGTCAAATTGGAACATTCATAGAAGTGATGCTATAAATTCAAAAGATGTGGTATGACTGTCAATGAGACAACAATCCACCAGAGGCCAAATGATGTAGATGTTAGCAACTATAGGTTTCCATACTCCATATTTGAATTTAATAGTCCATTGAAATTGTAAATTTGTCTTGCAATTATCATTTGATTTTATATGATGTTATATATAAACATATACAAATAAAATTTTTGTTTTCAACATTAAATTATGTTTCAGTTTCAAAATTGACTGAATCCTTATGATGACTCAATAATCACTTTAACTGCTATGGATATAAAATGCTCTTGGCAGTGTTTCAGCAAGCAAAAAATGAGCACGTTCTGTTTAAAAATTGAATCTAAATACCTGTGAAATTTACAATCAAATGAGTTTTCAGTTTTAGTCATGTGCTTAGTTAGAATTATGCATATCAATGTTGGTTTTTTTTGTTAACAGATTGTGAAAGCACTTAATTATCTCAAGGAAGAGCATGGAGTTATCCATAGAGGTAAAGTACATTTACACAAGGAACATCTATGAGGGTCTGGATGGGGTTACAGAATAGAGTTGGGGGCCAAATCTACAAAAAAATGGGCCAAAAAAAAAAAGAAAGACTCTCTACATTCAGACCCTCATATGTTGTACTACACATAGTTTTCATACTAAGGACAATTTAAGGTTGTCATTGAACTTTGACATTTAGAACATTGATTCAGAGGACTATTGTAAACAAAAGAAAGAAAACACTTGTATAAACAATACTAGTTTTATTGACATTAAGGTCTTGTATATTTGCTAAAGGGGCCTAGGTGGCATAGTGATCTAAGTAGTTTTTCTACAGTAATCACTATCCTGTTATCACTGAAGTTTTGAGTTCGAACTCTGCTTGTGGCAATGTGAGTTTGACTCTTAATCTTTATTGACAAAGATGTTCAGCTTATCTGCTGAAGTTTACTGGTTATCTTCAGGAACTCTGGTTACCTCCAGCAAAAAAAAAAAAACAATGGCCGCCATGATATAGCAAACAAACAAACAATGTATCAATTAATATGTGAAATTCTTAGAATTGACACTTTTAAAATAATTAAGACTATTTTAGATGAAACATTCAGGGGGAGGGGTGGTCACAGTATCATTGGAATTAAATGATGCTTAAAATTTAATGGAAGGCTTTAAACCACAGTGTAAATAAGCCAGACAAATTAAATATAGGATAATGCATTTTAATTTGAAAGAAAAAAATAGCATTATAATAATAAATTGAAAGCTTGTACGATGATATTCAAATTTTATTTATGTATGTATGTATGAATGGAAGGAGATATATCAGTACATCAAAGTAAAACCACTAACATGATGAAAAAAAACCCAAAAGTTAACTATACAGTATTCAAAATATGATAAGTGTGATTATCATTGTTATGTTAGGTTCTCAATCAAAAATCTTTGTTAAATTGTAAATGAATTTAACAGAAACTACCATAGATCTGCCGTCAACACATTTGCATTATGGATTCAAATAAAACAATGAATTTATTGCACAGAAATAGCATGAATAGTATACAAGCTAGAATGATACTTTTATGGTCAAAGGGAGATAATAAAGATAGGTAACCAGAAATAGATTTGCAATAAAAAAGTTATCATTTACCTAAAAAATATATGTATATTATATGTTTATATTAT
This sequence comes from Mytilus coruscus, assembly GCA_017311375.1. Classification (NCBI taxonomy): domain Eukaryota; kingdom Metazoa; phylum Mollusca; class Bivalvia; order Mytilida; family Mytilidae; genus Mytilus; species Mytilus coruscus. The sequence continues at coordinate 118,317,541 of CM029596.1, read as the reverse complement.
CCCTGTTCTTTTGGATTACCTGAAACGTTGTGTTCATTATCTTTATTTTTAAAGAATTGAAAATGTGTCATTGGTTGAAATGGTTACCGTGTATTTTAGCTCTCAAAAATTTAGACATATATTATCGTTATTAATATAATGTAACAAAGAACAATGGATAAGAACACCATTTCCTATCTTCTTGTTTTACATAATTCTATTCCAGATAGAATGATTATTTCCCTTGATGCAGTTATAATGAAAAAGGAAGAAGATATATATATGTAATATTCCATTGTTTCAATTTTAATCTTCTTTTACAGATGTAAAACCATCCAATATTTTGTTAGATGAAAATGGTACAGTTAAGTTATGTGATTTTGGTATTAGTGGAAGACTTGTAGACTCAAAAGCCAAAACCAGGAGTGCAGGATGTGCAGCATATATGGCAGTGAGTAGTCATTTTAATTTTGTAGCATGCCACCATTACCATGTATGAAATATTTGTCACAATTTTCTCAGGAAATACAAATCATCGCACTATGAAATTTTGTAGCAAAATTTATGTTAGCATGCTTTACTGTACTTTATAAATGCATTGCTCATCAAATTCCTGTTTTTCAAAAAAATACTTGTAGCAAGGGTATCATATGGAAGAAATAGCTTACAGTTCAACTTGTTCTTCTAAGAGTGATCAGTATAAATGTAATGAAATTAAAAAGTAATTTTACAAAAAATCTAATGAAATATTTTGCACCACTGTAAAACAGTTTATTTATGTAAAGTTAAATTTTCATAATTTCTAAATCAAACTTGTTGTCTCTTTGACACATTCCCCATTTCCATTCTCAATTTTATTGTTCACATTAGGATTTGGACCAAAAAATTCAAGAAATGGTATGAGGGGGGAATTTGGAAGTTTACCATTGTTCTATAATGTATATCTTAATATGATTAAATTTTGGTTTAGACATGTGTAATGGAACTCAAAAGAACAAAGCCAAATGTAATGAGAATAATCAAGATAAAAAAAAAATTGATAGCTGCTTGTAAAGAATCTGTAGCTATGTCAACTGCCAAACAAGAATCATGGGTCAATTGTATTCACAAGATATTTGAATTTTTGAATCTCAAACACTTACATATAATAAATAAAGTAAAATGTTGTTTAAAAACAAAATTTATATGTTTTTGGAATAAAGAACTAAATAATGATAATAAAACAAGACCCAAAGCTGGAGATAAGTTAAGAAAATAGAGAAATTATAAATATGTATATGAACTAGAACAGTACTAAACTAAAGGCTCAAGGGAGCAAAGAAAACTGATATTTTATCTTCCAGATTTAGACTTAGTGATCATAACTTGAATATAGAAAGGGGTAGATACCAGAGTAAATAAATTAAAGACCAAAAAATATAACTTATGTAAGAAAATCATTGATGATTAAAGACATTTTTTATTAGACTGTCCTAATTTTCTTTCAAAGAAAAGATTAATAAGTTATTTATCTTTATGGCTATAAATGAAAAAATTAAAATTTTAATCTTTAAATCAAGAACATATAGAAGGTAATTCAAGTAAACTTTTTTTTTTCAGCCAGAGAGAATTGATCCACCAGATCCACAGAGACCAGATTATGATATTAGAGCAGATGTTTGGAGTTTAGGAATAACATTGGTTAGTTGATATTACATTTTATTTGATGTAGCTGGAGACTGTCTTCCTATTTACATGATTTATTAATGGTTTATTTAAATAATACTTCATTCAAGTTACATGTAAGACTTTTCCTTTATGTCAAATATATTGTTCATATACAGTAGAACCTCGGTGTGTCGAACTCGGTTGTGTCGAAAACTCGGATGAGTCGAAGTAATTTCTCAGTCCCGGCATAATTCCCGTTTGATCAATGCATTTTAACCTCTGATGAGTCGAACTCGGATGATTCGAATTCTCGGTTAAGTCGAGGTAATTCTTAAGTCCCGTCGAAGTAAAATTGATGTAAATTGACCCCGATGTCTCGAAGTTCAAAAGTAAGAAATTTCGAATGAAATAAAAACTTTAAAAATAAAAATCATAACGGATGTTTTTCTTGTTTAACCTGATAATTTTCATAAGTGATTAAAGCTTTGTAAACATAATTGTTTGTATAACAGTTAAAATGACATGTTTATGGTGACCGGTAATTAACACGTTTGTTGATCGTCCAAGCGGAACTTTAATGTGAACATATTTCACCTGGTATAAAACGAAATGAATTTAAATGACCCAAGCCGAGATTAAATTAACCGTTAGAATAAGTCAATAATCAAAAGGATTAAAATGGTTTATTAATGATTATGAGTCGGTCTTTTTAATCTATGAAAACTGTTCACATTCCTTAAAGATTAGTTATGAAAATATTTTTACTTTGCTATAAAAGGGGTTGCATGGCCACAATAGTTCATTCTTACAGTACGCGATGTTAGCTGAACAATCTAGTGAAGGCACCGGGTCATCCGGGGGGATAGCTAGATTGGCTAAGAGAAAACTCAATGTTAAATCAATAGAAGATAAATACCAAGCCATACTAGAAGTCGAAAGGGCCTCAAAACCCAAGTCAGAAATTGCACGCAATTTTGGTGTTCCGGCAAATACATTATCCACTTGGATAAAAAATGCTAATAAAATTAAAGAAGCTTACCAACAAAGTAGTTTTGCCTCTGAAAGAAAACGTATGAGAACTGCAACTTATGAAAATGTTGAACACGCCTTACTCAAATGGTTTACAAGTGTAAGAGATCAAAACTTACCTATCTCAGGTCCAATGCTAACGACAAAAGCAGAGGAATTTGCAAAAAGACTAGATCACCCAGAATTTAAATGCAGCAATGGTTGGCTTGATCGTTTTAAAGATCGCCACAACATCACATTTAAGAAAATTTGTGGAGAGGCAAAATCTGTTGATGTTAACAGTGAAGCTATGAACGATTGGGTAACAGAATTGAAAGGCATAATGGCAGAGTTTACACCAGATAACATTTTTAATGCTGACGAGACTGGGCTATTTTTTTAATTGTTGCCAGAAAAAACTTTAGAGTTCAAAGGTGTAGATTGCAGTGGTGGTAAAAGAATAAAGAGAGACTAACTGTTATGGTGTGTACAAACATGTCCGGTTCCGAGAAAGTCGAAATACTAGTCATTGGTAAATCAGTTAACCCAAGGTGCTTTAAGAATGTCAAAACGCTACCAACACAGTATGAGGCAAATAAAAAAGCATGGATGACAACAGAAATCTTTATCAACTGGATAAACAAGCTTGACAAGAAATTTTTACGGCAGCAACGGAAAGTAGCAATGATAGTTGACAACTGCCCTGCTCATCCACATGTTAAAAGCTTGAAAAGTATTAAGCTGGTTTTCCTGCTACCTAATACAACCAGAAGACACAGCCCTGTGACCAATGACTCATTCAGAATATCAAAGTTCACCACCACAAAAGAGTCCTGATGAAACTGATTTCATGTGCCGAGAGTAAAACAGAGTTCAGTCTAACTGTCCTAGATGCACTCCGATTTCTTCAGCGAGCTTGGTTCTCAGTCACAGCCACCACAATAAGCAACTACTTTAGACATGCAGGTTTCAGTGTTGATATTGAGTCCGGAGTAAGTGACCAACAACAAGAAGAAGAAGATGACGACGACGATGATATTCCACTAGCCCGTCTTGCAGGAATTAACTTCACAGAATACGCCAACATCGACAATGATATTCCAACCACTGAGCCACTAACAGACGACGATATTATCAACGAGATAACTTCGAGCATGAAAGAAACAGAAGAAGACAGTGACGAAGATGATACAATAACGACAGAAAAACCTGTTCCGAGCTAGTCTGCCATGGTTGAGATGACTGATACATATCAGTCATACTTTGAAGCTCAGGACGATACAGAAGAAGTGCTACCACTACTTGCCAAGATCAACAACTACTTTACCAGAAAACAGCTTAAAAGAAAGTTGAACGCAAAGCAGACGACCCTCATGAGTGATCTTTCAGGACTTGTTTCGTTTCGCGAATGATTCCAGAATTTATAGTGTCTGGCCTTTGTAAATATTTGTGTATTGATTTTATTTGTGAATGTTGTGTGTTGCATCTGTACTTGTGTGTTTAATTATTGATGGAATTTATGAATAGCTAGTGCTTACCTTTCAAAGTTAGTAGTGCTTGTCTTTTGTCTTTTATGAAAATAAATGTATGCTTTCTTACCTGATAATTTATTTGCTTAGTAAAGAATAAACTACGTTAACTGTGTTTACATTATTTATTTATAGAAAGAAAAAAATACGGAACATGAATACACAATCATATATTATCATAACGAAAAAGGCACAATGATCAATATACATGTATCTAGTTTACAGAAATCTCATATTGGTATTTCATACATTTCAAATATATGACGTCACACTCGACCTCGGATGAGTCGAACCTCGGATGAGTCGAATACTTTCGTCTGGTCCCTTCGACTTCGACACAACGAGGTTCGACTGTATGTGCTGTTTATAATACTTCGTTCAATCTGTTCAACATCTCTATGGAGGAAAGTTGACTAGTGAATATCAGTTATAGAAGAATGTTGGGAGTGATTTCCATCTTAAAATAATATCCTGATTTTATTTTAAAAGATTTGAAAACAATATTTGTATATGTTTCTTTTGATAAACATCAGCCATCCAATAAGGGGACCCAAAGGGGAATTTAAAAAGTTATATATTGGATTAACAATAGAAATTGTTTCAATTCAATACATTTAGGAAGTTCTCAGACAGCCCTTGTCAAATTTACATGCTTTGGAAAATCTGAAATAATTATTTCTTCTTGGTGAAAAAGGATAGAAATTTGTTAAGATTTCATTTTAACACACATTTTAATATATTTTTCTTTCTCAACAGGTAGAGTTAGCAACTGGTGAATTTCCATATAAAAATTGTAAAACAGATTTTGAAGTATTAACAAAGGTTTTACAAGAAGATCCACCTCTGCTGCCACCAGGGAGAGAGTTTTCACATGAGTTTTGTTCATTTGTTAGAGATTGGTGAGTTTTCACATGAGTTTTGTTCATTTGTTAGAGATTGGTGAGTTTCCACATGAGTTTTGTTCATTTGTTAGAGATTGGTGAGTTTCCACATGAGTTTTGATCATTTGTTAGAGATTGGTGAGTTTCTACATGAGTTTTGATCATTTGTTAGAGATTGGTGAGTTTCTACATGAGTTTTGTTCATTTGTTAGAGATTGGTGAGTTTCCACATGAGTTTTGATCATTTGTTAGAGATTGGTGAGTTTTCACATGAGTTTTGTTTATTTGTTAGAGATTGGTGAGTTTTCTCAACCATCCACCTGTTAATCCCAAGTGGTGAACTGTTAACAGTATGTACATAAAACATCACACAATAAAACTCAGTAAAGGAAAAGTACTTAACTCTGAAATAACTTTCAAAAAGATAGCAACACAAAATAATAAACAATATCATTATTATACTGTATTTAGAATACTCACAGTTATTTAAAGCAAGCTCAAAGTTTTTTCATTGTGCCTAGTGACAGTCAGATATCACAAAGTGTAATACCAACAGTCAGATATCATTTAGTGTAATGCCAACAGTTAGATATCACTTTGTTCCATAAGGACATTCAGATATTACATAATGTTATAACTTTAGACAGATATCATATTGTGTTATTCCAATAGTCAGATATTACATTGTTTTGTAACAACAGTCACAAATCACATTATTGTAAGCAAGCTTTTGCTGAGCTGAGCTGATGATACTTAGATTTTGATTATCCATTGTCTATGAAAATACCTTCTTTTAAATATCACTTAGCTGAGAGATTCGGAATATATTATGTTATTTAGTCTCATGAATGTTTTAGTATAGAGGTAAGACTATTTCTCATAATATATCTTTGCTTGTTTTTCTTTGAACAGTTTAACGAAAGATTATAAAAAGAGACCAAAGTATAAGAAATTATTAGTAAGTACATAGTTAAAACAGCATATATAATAGTTTCACACAATAGCAGACAAATAATTCTGTCCATTTGTTTATTTGTTACCAATGGAAGTTATATCCCCCCTCCGAAGGAGGGAGGGGTATACTGTTTTACCCCTGACTGTCTGTCCGTCAGTCCATCCTGTCTTCTTAGGGCTAACAGGTGTACAATAATTGCCAGATTTTTATGAAATATATATCAGCATAATTTTAGACAAGTACAAAAATCAGTGCTGATCAAGTATTTTTAAAGGAATTATGCCCCTTAGAAATACAAATTATATAGAAAATTGCATTGTAATTGTTATCAAGCCTTAAATTCTTGTAGGATTGTTGTGAAATTTATATCTAAGGTTTATATCAGCAATGTCTGGGACGAGTTTCAGGCCTCTACAATAATTTTTTTTTTTTCATGGCCAATAGGACAAGTACATACCAAAACTTACTTCTCCATACCACAAAGGGATAGCTGGGATTGAGTTTCGGGGTAATTACTCCAAGGGGGGGGTTTCCAATTTTTTGGAGGGTTCATATTTTTTTCTTCAAAATTTTTGAAAAGTTTCAAGAAGAAATCTTCAATTGCACAGTATTGCACCATAGATTTTTAAAGTTCTTCGATCACATTTTTTTTGTATCAGAAACCTATATTATGTCAAAAATTTGATCACAATCCAAATTCAAACAGTATTAAGCTTGAATATTGTGTCCAAACTTGCCCCAACTGGTCAGGGTTCGACCTCTGCGGTCGTATCAGGCTGCGCTCAGCGAAGCATTTTATTTTTACAGGAGTAATGACCCTTGGAATTGTTAATTCTTAAGTGCTCTCAAACCTACATTTCTTGTCAAATTTTTATAAAATTTAAAAATTATAAGGATTATTTTAGTTGCGTTTTGGATGAGTTCTAAAATCAGTACTGAGTAAGGATTTATGTCCATTTTGTCCCTTTAAAATGTAATTAATATTAAACATTGCATTCTAAGCACGCTCACACCTATATTCCTTTGTATGAAATTTATATGATATAAATTTTCCCTTTTGGGATTATTACTCACTCTACCAGCTGTGCCATTCGTGCGTCCGTAGTTATTGTCGTAAGAATCCGGATTTTGGTCATAGCTGGTTCGCACAAATATTTCAATGGCGGACGAGGAAAATTTACTAAAATAAACGATGTTTGATTATCAATTTGGAAAGGAATATGACGCTTTTAATGCAATAAATGGATTAAACATTAACGAAAGGCAATTTTCAACACGCTCTAATGAAGAAACAAACTTAGTTTGCCGAAAATCAGAATGTTTTGATGTATGCTTTCGAGTAACGAGTACCGGAAGTGATAAAAAGTTGTCTGTATGAAATAACATACAACCAATCTGTAAAATCAGTGCTTACACCTTTTTTCTAAATAAATAAATTGTTTATGTCTTTGAATTTCTTTACTTATAAATGAAAAATTGCTGTTTCATCGACTTGGTAAAAATTGAAAATTGCCGATGATGAAGGTTTATGATATCAGCAAGGCCTTGGAAGTGTTGGATAACCAACCCTTATCAACTATTTTTATTTGAGTTATGTCCCTTGAAAATAGAAATGATATGGATAATAACATTGTTTGCAATACATACATACACCTTTTTTAGGATATTTAAGAAAAAGATTACGGAACAAAAAAAAAAAACAATATTTTTGGAGTTATTGCTCTTAGACAGACAAAATATAAGTGAGGGATATTGGACACTGTTTTTTTTTTTCTTTCTCATACATGTATTGGTTTAATTATAGAATCTGGAGCCTGTATTTTACTCTATTTATTTTTTACTGGTGCAGTGATACCTAATCTCTAGAATCATTTAAGACTAGACCTTTCCAGCATTCACAAATACCTTCCAGAAATGTTAGATATGACAAAAAAAAAACTACAAAAAGTTTCAAACACCAACTTACCTCAATGGACTTTAATGAAGAAAACTAAGACTTAATCCTAACAGAAAATTACCAAAACAAAAATACATTGCAATGTACCTAAATTAGATGAAAATTAGACCAATAACAAATGAGACTAATAAATGGAACAGAAGGCAATTGTACTTGTTGAAAAAAAATCATAACTTATTTTACAATTTGACATAAAATATTGTAAATAGACGTGATAAATCAGTTGACATGTATATAATTTACACAAGTGTTTTCTAGATTAATAGAAGATGCTTAAGTAGATTCATTTATATAAAACAGAATATAAGATGAGAAAATTTAAGCTTGGGAGTACTATTTGTATTCTATATAAAATATTCCACATCAAAATTGATGAAATAAACCACTTTTACCTTTAAGTATATGTGAATTTAAAATAAGTTGAGAAAACAGATAGGAAGAAAATTTAGAGATATGGAGTTATTAGTAGTCATATTACAGAATGAAAAAAAATAGTGTAGATGTTAGAGGTTAATAAAATTAAGTTAGTACACCTTTGATGTGTATTTCCAGGAACATGTATTTATTAAGAAATATGAAAGAGAAGATGTAGATGTAGCAGCATGGTTCTCAGAAGTATCTAAAGTAATGGCTAAATTTGAGCCTTCATGATAATGGTATGTATATTAAAAATTAATACACAGCTCTAAAATCTATCCCAAAACCCCTGCTCCCTCACATCTGAAATAGGTTAATACAATTTTGAAACAATTCAAGAAAACACAGTTATTCTCTTTTTAGAGAACTACATGGGAAAATAAGAATCAAGAGACAAAATAATCTAATTGATTTAAAACATGTAAAGCATCAATTTTAATGACAAACATCAATTCATTAAATAAAATTACATGCAAAAGACTGTAGTGGCATAAAAAAAACAAAAAAAAACGCAGTTACCAAATGCAAGTTCAAAGATACAATTATTTTCAGAAGCTATCCTGCATTACTCACTCAAATCTTCAGACAAAAATTGCTAAATTCAACTCACAGTTGTATAGAATACCATGCTTTTTTAACTGCTTTTCAACCAAGTACCTGTCATCTCTTCATTATATTAATTAAATTAATTTTTAGAAAAATTAGTAACATGATATTGTTTTTAAAGGGGATGGGAATTTTGTGTTTTTATTGATATGCGGTATTATATCTTGTCTTATAAGGTTCTGTCATTTTCATTAGACAATATACTGTACTGTGAATTCAGAAATTATTGCGAGGTTTTTATTGCTGAGAATAATGCGACTGTTTGGGTATTTCAATAATAAGAACTCGTATTCTGATATCTGATCCATATATCTGTATGCAGATTTTCCTGAAATTGCAATAATTAATCTCGCATTTTTGTCCTTTCTTCAAAAATCGCCATAATAGATGCACGCAATAATTTCTGAATTAACAGTATTTATTTTATGGTATAGGTATGTCTGTTGTCTTTGTTGTTATAATATTTCACATCAATAACTAGTTAAAGTTGACCCATTCTTAAAGCTGTTATCCTAATGCTAGCAATTTAAAGGTTTGGTTGGCTTGCTTGCTTTGTTTGTATAAATGTTTGCTCAAGCATTGTAATTAAGTTTGACATCTGCAATCAATTGATAGGCGGGACTTCAGCTTGTTAACATTATACATAACACCCAATAACATTAAGTAATGTATACAAGTGTTTCCCCCAAGCATGTTTAGCATGGATAGAAGCCATGCCCTTTTTATACGACCGCAAAAAAAATTTGCGGTCGTATATTGGTTTGACGTTGGCATCATCGTCGTCGTCGTCGTCCGAAGACACATTGGTTTTTGCACTCTAACTTTAGTTTAAGTGAATGGATTCTATGAAATTTTACCATAAGGTTCAATACCACAAAAGGAAGGTTGGGATTGATTTTGGGGGTTATGGTACCAACAGTTAAGGAATTAGGGGCCAAAAATAAACATTTTTGTAACTTCCAGTCATAACTTGTGTGTTATTGTATGGATCTCTCTGACATTGTACCACAAGGTTCCATATCACAAAAGGAATGCTGGGATTGATTTTGGGGGTAATTACTTCCAAATTTTAGGAATTAGGGGCCAAAAAAGGGGCAAAAAACAAGCATTTTTCTAGTTTCATGACAATAACTTGTGTGTAAGTGTATGGATCTTTCTGAAATTGTACTACAAGGTTCCATATCACAAAGGGAAAGCTGGAATTGAGTTTGGGGGTAATTGCCTAAAATGTTTAGGAATAAGGGTCCAAAAAGGGGTCAAAAATAAGCATTTTTCTAGTTTCCAGACAATAACTTGTGTTCAAGTGTACGGATCTTTCTGAAATTGTACTGCAAGGTACCATACCACAAAGGGAAGGCTGGGATTGAGTTTGGGGGTGATGAATCATAAGGGGGTTCAAAAAATTTGAGGGGGGATTTTTTTTTATTTTTTTTTCTTTAAAATTTTCCATTTTAAATTGGTTATTTCTGATTTATAAATAAAAGCAAATAATAATGATATGGGCACAATAGGAAGAAATTGTCAATTGTACAGTATTGCACAATAGCAAGAAATATTCAATTGCACAGTATTGCAATTGCAAGAAATATTTAATTGCACAGTATTGTGCAAAGAAGATACTTTGTATAAATTGCTTATTTCTTGACCAATTTCAATGGGGTTTTATTCTTGAATTCTTGGGGTTCTTTAATATGCTGAATCTAACCATGTATTAAGTTTTTGGATTTTGGGCCCTGTTTTTAAATTGGTCCACATTGAGATCCAAAGGGTCCAAAATTAAACTTTGTTTGATTTCATCAAAAATTGAATTATTGGGGTTCTTTGATATGCCGAATCTAACCGTGTATTTAGATTCTTAATTTTTGGTCCGTTTTCAAATTGGTCTACATTAAGGTCCAAAGGGTCCAAAATTAAACTTAGTTTGATTTTAACAAAAATTGAATTCTTAGGGTTCTTTGATATGCTGAATCTAATCATGTATTTAAATTTTTGATTATGGGCCCAGTTTTCAAGTTGGTCCAAATTGGGGTCCAAAATTAAACTTTGTTTGATTTCAACAAAATTGAATATATGGGGTTCTTTGATATGCTGAATCTAACCATGTATTTAGATTCTTAATTTTGGTCCCGTTTTCAATTTGGTCTACATTAAGGTCCAAAGGGTCCAAAATTAAACTTAATTTGATTTTAACAAAATTGAATTCTTAGGGTTCTTTGATATGCTGAATCTAAACATGTCTTTAAATTTTTGATTATGGGCCCAGTTTTCAAGTTGGTCCAAATCGGGTCCAAAATTAAACTTTGTTTGATTTCAACAAAATTGAATATATTGGGTTCTTTGATATGCTGAATCTAACCATGTATTTAGATTTTTGATTTTGGGCCCCATTATCAACTTTGTCCACATTGAGGTCAAAGGGTCCAAAATTAAACTTTGTTTGATTTCAACAAAATTGAATATATGGGGTTCTTTGATATGCTGAATCTAACCGTGTATTTAGATTCTTAATTTTTGGTCCCGTTTTCAAATTGGTATACATTAAGGTCCAAAGGGTCCAAAATTAAACTTAGTTTGATTTTAACAAAAATTGAATTCTTAGGGTTCTTTGATATGCTGAATCTAATCATGTATTTAGATTTTTGATTATGGGCCCAGTTTTCAAGTTGGTCCAAATTGGGGTCCAAAATTAAACTTTGTTTGATTTCATCAAAAATTGAATATATGGGGTTCTTTGATATGCTGAATCTAACCATGTATTTAGATTCTTAATTTTTGGTCCCGTTTTCAAATTGGTCTACATTAAGGTCCAAAGGGTCCAAAATTAAACTTAATTTAATTTTAACAAAAATTGAATTCTTAGGGTTCTTTGATATGCTGAATCTAAACATGTCTTTAAATTTTTGATTATGGGCCCAGTTTTCAAGTTGGTCCAAATTGGGGTCCAAAATTAAACTTTGTTTGATTTCAACAAAAATTGAATATATGGGGTTCTTTGATATGCTGAATCTAACCATGTATTTAGATTCTTAATTTTTGGTCCCGTTTTCAATTTGGTCTACATTAAGGTCCAAAGGGTCCAAAATTAAACTTAATTTGATTTTAACAAAAATTGAATTCTTAGGGTTCTTTGATATGCTGAATCTAAACATGTCTTTAAATTTTTGATTATGGGCCCAGTTTTCAAGTTGGTCCAAATCGGGGTCCAAAATTAAACTTTGTTTGATTTCAACAAAAATTGAATATATTGGGTTCTTTGATATGCTGAATCTAACCATGTATTTAGATTTTTGATTTTTGGGCCCCATTATCAACTTTGTCCACATTGAGGTCAAAAGGGTCCAAAATTAAACTTTTGTTTGATTTCAACAAAAATTGAATATATGGGGTTCTTTGATATGCTGAATCTAATCATGTATTTAGATTTTTGATTATGGGCCCAGTTTTCAAGTTGGTCCAAATTGGGGTCCAAAATTAAACTTTGTTTGATTTCAACAAAAATTGAATATATGGGGTTCTTTGATATGCTGAATCTAACCATGTATTTAGATTCTTAATTTTTGGTCCCGTTTTCAAATTGGTCTACATTAAGGTCCAAAGGGTCCAAAATTAAACTTAATTTAATTTTATCAAAATTGAATTCTTAGGGTTCTTTGATATGCTGAGTCTAAACATGTCTTTAAATTTTTGATTATGGGCCAAGTTTTCAAGTTGGTCCAAATCGGGTCCAAAATTAAACTTTGTTTGATTTCAACAAAATTGAATATATTGGGTTCTTTGATATGCTGAATCTAACCATGTATTTAGATTTTTGATTTTGGGCCCGTTATCAACTTTGTCCACATTGAGGTCAAAAGGGTCCAAAATTAAACTTTGTTTGATTTCAACAAAATTGAATATATGGGGTTCTTTGATATGCTGAATCTATCCATGTATTTAGATTTTTGATTTTGGGCCCGTTATCAACTTTGTCCACATTGAGGTCAAAGGGTCCAAAATTAAACTTTGTTTGATTTTTGAATAGGTAAATTAAAATTTTAAGTTCTTAGACCACATTCATTCTGTCAGAAACCTATGCTGTGTCAAATATTTAATCACAATCCAAATTCATAGCTGTATCAAGCTTGAATGTTGTGTCCATACTTGCCCCAACTGTTCAGGGTTCGACCTCTGCGGTCGTATCAAGCTGCGCCAGCGGAGCATTTTAACTAAGACCAACAACAAATGAGACTAATAAATGGAACAGAAGGCAATTGTACTTGTTGAAAAAAATCATAACTTAGTTTACAATTTGACATAAAATATTGTAAATAGACATGATAAATCAGTTGACATGTATATAATTTACACAAGTGTTTTCTAGATTAATAGAAGATGCTTAAGTAGATTCATTTATATAAAACAGAATATAAGATGAGAAAATTTAAGCTTGGGAGTACTATTTGTATTCTATATAAAATATTCCACATCAAAATTGATGAAATAAACCACTTTTACCTTTAAGTATATGTGAATCTAAAATAAGTTGAGAAAAACAGATAGGAAGAAAATTTAGAGATATGGAGTTATTAGTAGTCATATTACAGAATGAAAAAAATAGTGTCGATGTTAGAGGTTAATAAAATTAAGTTTGTACACCTTTGATGTGTATTTCCAGGAACATGTATTTATTAAGAAATATGAAAGAGAAGATGTAGATGTAGCAGCATGGTTCTCAGAAGTATCTAAAGTAATGGCTAAATTTGAGCCTTCATGATAATGGTATGTATATTAAAAATTGATACACAGCTCTAAAATCTATCCCAAAACCCCTGCTCCCTCACATCTAAAATAGGTTAATACAATTTTGAAACAATTCAAGAAAACACAGTTATTCTCTTTTTAGAGAACTACATGGGAGAATAAGAATCAAGAGACAAAATAATCTAATTGATTTAAAACATGTAAAGCATTAATATTAATGACAAACATCAATTCATTAAATAAAATTACGTCCAAAAGACTAGTGGCATAAAAAAAAACAAACCGCAGTTACCAAATGCAAGTTCAAAGTTACAATTAGTTTCAGAAGCTATCTTGCATTACTCACTCAAATCTTCAGACAAAAATTGCTAAATTCAACTCACAGTTGTATAGAATACCATGCTATTTTAACTGCTTTTCAACCAAGTACCTGTCATCTCTTCATTATATTAATTAAATTAATTTTTAGAAAAATTAGTAACATGATATGTTTTTAAGGGGGATGAGAATTTTGTGTTTTTATTGATATGCGGTATTATATCTTGTCTTATAAGGTTCTGTCATTTTTCATTAGACAATATACTGTACTGTGAATTCAGAAATTATTGCGAGGTTTTTATTGCTGAGAATAATGCAACTGTTTGGGTATTTAAATAATAAGAACTCGTATTCTGATATCTGATCCATATATCTGTATGCAGATTTTCCTGAAATTGCAATAATTAATCTCGCATTTTTGTCCTTTCTTCAAAAATCGCCATAATAGATGCAAGCAATAATTTCTGAATTTACAGTATTTATTTTATGGTATAGGTATGTCTATTGTCTTTGTTGTTATTATATTTCACATCAATAACTAGTTAAAGTTGACCAATTCTTAAAGCTGTTATCCTAATGCTAGCAATTTAAAGGTTTGGTTGGCTTGCTTGCTTTGTTTGTATAAATGTTTGCTCAAGCATTGTAATTAAGATTGATTTAAATGAGGCCATGCCCTTTTTTTGTCTTACTGAATGACGCCATGCCCTTTTTTCACTTCTTTGGATGATGCCATTGTCTCAAGAATGCCCTTACTTCCTGTCTTCATGTTTCTGACAAGTTTTATGACCCTCAGCTAATTAACATTTACAACAGGTGTTATAAAGTTGTGATTACAGTTAATCCGCTTATTGCCATTGGATGGGTCACTAATCCGTTAATTATTAATAAACCTCATAATTGACCACCATAATAATTTTCCCCAGTAGAATCAGTCAGTTGGCATTTTAACTTCAATATTTCTCAAGGCCAACGACCACAATTTGCAGTTCATTTGTCGTAGTTTCGTCATTTGAACAAAATTGTTTTCCCCCGGACAGTTCGCTTTTTAATTTCAATATTTCTAAAACGATCAATTTGCAGTTTGTTTGTCATAGTTTCGTCAAATGATCATATTTTCGTGATCTTTGGTATAAAACGTTCAATTTCAATTAAAAAGATAGAACTTTATTCAAAACGTTCAGAAAAGTTTTCACGAGTCAAACAGGTGCTTCCTTTACTGTTTACGATATACTGCGCCTGCGTGAAAGTATTCCTATGAATTTATAGACACTAAAATGTAAAATACTGAAATAAATTTAGTTTAAAATAAATGAGAGAGACAAATATAGTTCTTACTAAGCAAATCAAATTCAAAAAATGATAATTTATTGCCTTCTTAAAAACAAACCAATCTGTAGATGAATCCGGATTCATTCTGAATTTATTATCTACTTGTCACTTCCTGTTTACATTTCATTTGTAAATTGAAAGTAAACGCGATTAATTCTCGATTAATTTACAATTTACAGTTATTAGAATTGTCCCAATAAGAATTTGTACAATTCCTTGGTTCCAAACTTTATAGAGATGAATTCCAAATAACGATCTAAACGTTTTATAAGGATATTGATTATGCAGTGTAATAGTCTTACAAAGTTCTGCAAGTTCTTTTATACTGTGAATCCTGGTTTAAAAAAAAGGGGCCCAACTTTTGTTGATCAGGACTGTCCCCTAAAACTAATTGAAGTGAAATTTTGAACTAGATTTTCAGATCTTATATCCTAATCTTCATATTTAAGTGCCACATCAGTCAAATCATGTAATACTGCCTAGTAAATTTATGCCTTAGTCCTTCAAAGTCTGACAAAGATGTATAGCTAGTAATATACATACATCCTTGGTCCATTGCTGTTACCCGAAATAATGTTGATTTTCATCTTTATTTAAAGATGCATATACAATATTATTTTGGAACAATACACTTGCTTTCTTGAGTTCTGATTCCATCAACAACTGCCAGTCCATACTTTACCAATGCAATATGACCATTTATTGCCTTTCTTGTTTTCAGCATACTGTAGGTGCCCTTTTGTTAATTTTCAATACACCGTAGGTGCCCTTTTTATAAATTTTTGCGCCCTCTAGATGCCCATTTTCAATTAAGTTACCATGCCCTTTTTGTGTGATAGGGAAACACTAATATACAAGCTGAAGCCCGCCTATCTATTGATTGCAGATGTTAATCTTAATTACAATGCTTGAGCAAACATTTATACAAACAAAGCAAGCAAGCCAACTAAACCTTTGAATTGCTAGCATTAGGGCAACAGCTTTAATGGAAACACAATGTTCTTTAGCATGTAATTCAAGATTATTACATGGCATTTTTCATTCGACCCCGACCTTGGTATCATTCTGAGACTTCCATATCATACAGAGGCCTGCAAATTCAAGTTTTACATGGTACTGTGAATTCATTTCTTTTTGTGAGTACCAATTTTCGTGGATTCAGGAAAAGTTGTATTTTTGCCAATGTTCACCTATTTACCTATAGAAAATTTGCAGTTCATTGAACATTTATATTGATGGTTCACCTATTTACCTATAGAAAATTTATACTTCATTGAACATTTGAATTAATGTTTCACCTATATCCACGAAAATTGATATCACATGTTTCATGATGTATCCACAGTACATAAAATCAAATTACTGTGTCCATCACATGACTGTTCAAAGAACATAACTTTGTCCACATTACATTTATAATTTACTTGTTTGTTGTTCCTGGCCTTGAGTGCGGGAGGTTGTGAGTTCGAACCCTGGCCAGTTCAAACCAAAGACTTTAAAATTGGTATTTGCTGCTTCTCCGCTAAGCACCCGGCATTAAGGTATAAGAGCAAAGACTGTTTGGCTCAGAGTCAGAATAATGTGTCCGGGTATGGTGACATGTCTTCCTGTGGACTGATACCTTGTGAACTAGCACGTTAAAAATCCTTCTCAGTGTGACGGTCTAGTACAAAGCGGGGTTAATATTCATATTACATCAACATGTTCTCGTCCGGAATATGCATAATAAATTGTGGCTGGACATTAAGCAGCCATTCATCATCATCGTTCCTGTATTCAAATGTTGTGGTTGTATCTATCATGTTGTGGTCAGTAAATCCTTTTATTGAAGAGGGCAACAAAAATGAAGTCTAGATCCAAAGAAGTTAATATTTGGAAATGTTTTATTTTTCAGGCATATGAAGTTTAGTTGGTATTTTCATCATAAACAATTTAATACAATGCTGGTCATTGGTTCAAGCAGGAGCTAGCCAGTGGTGTTCGGTTTTGTTTACGTGTGTGCATGTGTGATGCTGCTCAGAAGATTATCAAGACTAACTATGCGACTGTGAACCCATGTGATTGCCCAAGCTTCTATTTTTGATTTCAATTGCGTAATGTGTAATGGCTCAAGCATCTGTCTGGAAAAAAAATGAGCAAATATGTTGCATTAATGATCTGTAAATGGATCCATATGGATTTATAGTACCACAGAAAATAGTTTTCTTTAAGAATGCAAAAGTTATTAGATAACAGAAGAAAAAAGCTACAGTGGTATTTCATATAAACAATTTTGCCTTTTTTTCTCATAAACATTTTCCATATTCTATAACAACAAAATATTTAAATCTATCTCTGCATCAAACATTTGTTTGTTAACAGTATCACAAGTTGAGTTCCTTTAAGATAAATATTAAAGTGAACAATTTTTTCTTGTCACCCATGCAATGTTCGGATATCCAATTTGAGTGACTATGTGAGAGCTTATAATTTTACTGTGTGTTGTGTGTAACTACCGAAATGATGAATGAATCGGAGGGAATTGCATGAAGGTCAAAGTTCAAATAAGTTGTGATCTATGCTCCATAAACAGATACATATGTCATCTGTACAATCAAATGCCAGTAAATCTGTTTTGACACAAAAGGAATCGGATGTAGTATTTTTTCTTAAACGTGGTATATTGTTTGAGAGTGAACTTGTAAGGTTGCCTATAATTGCTTACATCCACTTCATTTGAACTTTGGTGGTTAGTTGTCTTATTGGCAATCATACCACATCTCCTTATTTTTATATTGACCAATTGTTAATAATTACCCAATTGAGAAAAGTTTCAAATATTATCAGTAATACCCTGATTGGGAAATAGAGCTTGAATTAGGTTTGAAAAATTACATTTTTATGAAATTACAAAAGCATTGACCACATTATACTAAACTGCACATAATTGTTTGCAGTTACATATGAATAATTTTGTGCTTGACACATTATATGAGAACCATGAGAAAATCTAATGCATATGATACATAGTATTATAAATACATTGTTGCATTATTCCAAATTTGGTATCAATGCTTCAGGTTATCTTGATCTAATCTGATTGACATCTATGTCAAAGATCAAGGTCACCACATGTCATAAGTATCAAATAATACTAAAAGAAGGAAAAATTATCAATGAATGTCACTTCGAATTTTCAGTTTACTTGGTACAAAGCTTTATTAGACTTTTATGGAACACAAAAGAGATTCATAGGAAAGGCCTGAGGAACAACAAACTTGTTGTATTCATTTTAATATACTGTAGATCCTATTGAAGTTTAATGTCACAACATGGCATAATTGAATATAACCATTCACAATTTGCGAGAAATGTAGCTAAAGTATTTGCTTTAAAATTCTATGAAAGCATTTGGTTATTGTATAAGAAACTGTACTGTGTACTTTTCGATCCATGATTTAGTTTTGCCTTCAAAACAAAATGCTCTAATTTCACATGAATAAGGTGATATTTGAAATATTTTACTCATTTTGAATACTAAAAATATGTTAAAAAAATAAATAAAGTCAATACTGTGTAATTTATTTAATTTATTTGTGATGCTCAAGTTAAAAAGTACATTTATGTCTGTATAAGATTTCAAGATTCCTATTCTGATACTTTGAAATATTTGGACATTGTATAATTGGTCAATATCAGTGACTATGAATATGATCGTTTCTGAGAATGATTTTAAAACTTTGGAATATTTACATGCTGCTTTTGCTCTTGGAAATTGATCAAATTTCTCTTCTATTTTGAAATTTGTTAAACTTTAAAACTTGCTGGAACCATGTAAGAAAATGTCATTGAAGTAAGCAAAGTTTTTGAACTACTGTACAAATTGGTATTATAACCAAATACCAAGAGGGAATTATAGTAAAAGCTTTTTCCTTTAGTAATTTACTTCTTAAATTGGTTTCAATCATGCAAATTCTTTTCAATGTGAGCTATGTTTGAAAGTTGTCGCAGAGATTACAGATTTATCATCATCTTTAATCAAAGAGAAGTGCTTCCAGTATTATTCTCATTTTTCTGAGATGACTCTCATTAACTTAATATTTTTGTGGGAAAACATTCACGAATAAAAAAAATAACAGTCTACATTTTGTTGTTTATTTTATTGCCACAATATGACTTGATTGAAGTCTTTGCATTAGGCACTGACTGTATAAATAAGTAGAAAAGTTAAGCAAATATTCCATGACTTTATTTCACACAGGTTTTTTCCTGAAAAAAATATTTCAATCTTTACACAGTAATACATATTAATAAATAAGGACATTATTTTCATCTAAAACCATAATTCTATTAGAAGAAAATTTTTAATTTTTCTTTCAGATAACAATAGATTCATTTTAATGTTTTATATAGTTTGATGCAAAGGATGAGCCTAATTTTGGCCCTATTTTAAAAAAATTCAGATAATTTAAAATTAAAGCTGCATAAAAATTCATTCCAAAATATACAAAAACAGCAGACAGAGGAAACCTTAAGTTTGTTGATACATTTGTTGAACCAACGATTCTTCAAATATTTTTAAAATTTATTTAAAAAAAAAATTGGTGGTCCACACACAGACCTGCTCATGTTTAATTTCAGTAAAAACTAATAGTTATTAAATACTTGACCCTGTTAGTAAAACAAATATGTAGTTACTTGGCATTGGAAAAAAGGTAGAAAATCTCTACGATATAAAGATTTGAGGTCAGACTTTCCTAGAGAGGTAATCTACAACTGTTGGAAACTCTTCATATGGCAATTGTGTAAAATTCTTCTTTAACTTCTAAGAAAATCTAGACCTGATGTCCTTTAGAAAGATGCATGATATTTGCATTAAATAATTGCCTATGAATATGCTGTATTTGCTTAGACAATTTTCAAATCTTCCATTTCAATGAAGATAATGCTTTCTCAAAAATTTGTGCATCTATAGTGCTTTTCTATATTTACCCTCACCTGGAATGCTCAAACCAAAAAATCAATACTTTTTCAACAAAGATATTTGAAATGGATGGTAATTTGAATACATATTTGTAACATCCTCTTATCAGAATAATCTAATGACTTCAGTGGTTTAAATGTGTGCAACAAAGTTAACAAACACTAGGATATGCAGAATTTTTCAGGCTCTTTATCTGGAGTCGGTGATTAACAAAAAAAAATAATATCGACCTATTCCCCTTATTGTTTTATAATAGCACTTGAATATACACCTGGTCAATATTTATACTTCCACTTCAAAGGAAGGGGATGTATACTGGTTTTGATCTCTTTCTACTTCCATCCAGCCATTGTCTGCCTATAAAAAAATTGTTGTATTTTCCTCAGCATCTACAAGTCATACAATCTCAATATAACATGGTATGAAATTAGTCACATTTTTCACAGCAACCACAAGTAATAGTCTCTTCATTTAATATGGCATAAAGCTTCATCTGTCTTTGCCATACTGGGAAACACATAATCAATATCTGAGATGATTCTAGTTCCTGTTTGCCTGAGCAGGGGTATAATTAGTAGGCAATAGCTCACATATCATCTATTGTCTGGTGCCACATATAGAAAGGGATATGTAAATTGAGATTGTTTTTTTTAGCTCACCTGTTCCAAAGAGCCAAGTGAGCTATGCTCATCACTTGGCATATGTAGTCTGTTATCTGTTAACTTTTACAAAAATCTTTTCCTCTGAAACTGCTTGGCCAAAAATTAAACTTAGCCACACTCATCCTTTGGATATCTAGTTTAAAATTTATATCCAATATGATCTAGCCTTCCAACCAACATTGCTAAAAATAGAACAAAGATGTAAACTGCACCTTTTGTCTATTACTGGTCCTTTCCACCAAAACTGTAGATTGACTCCTTATAGACATTAACGCCCTTAAATGACGAATTTTACGAATTTCTTTTATTTTTGCTTATTATCTTGAAAACCATAACAGATGGAGAGAAACTTTAATTGGCAGAAATTGTCAGAAGACAAGATCTAATAAATCAAACAAGGGCCAAAATGCTCATCGACTCCTTATAGGAGTTGAGTTATTGACCTTAAATGACAATTTTACCTCTTTTTTTTATGCCACCGCTGTAGCGGAGGGGGCATTAAGTTGTACCCTTGTCCGTCTGTACGTCCCTCCGTCCTTACCTCCCAAAATTGGTTTTCGTTTTCTAACTTTAGTTTGCCCCTACCAAATGTTATGAAACTTATACACAATGCTTATTACCACAAAACACAGATCAAGTTTGAATTTGGGTGGTGTCATTTTTACCTTTCTAGAGTAATGCCCTTTACAAATGGAATAAAATGCTCCATGGGCGCAGCTTGATACGACCGCAGAGGTCGAACCCTGAATATTTGGGCCAGTATGGACACAACATTCAAGCTTGATACAGCTCTGAATTTGGATTGTCATTAAATATTTGACACAGCATAGGTTTCTGACACAGAATGAATGTGGTCTAAGAACTTAAAATTTTAAATTGAACATTCACCTATTATGGTCCAATATCCAAAATCTAAATACATGGTTAGATTCAGCATATCAAAGAACCCGAGAGTTCAATTTTGATGAAATCAAACAAAGTTTAATTTTGGACCCTTTTGACCTCAATGTGGACAAAGTTGATAACAGGGCCCAAAATCAAAAATCTAAATACATGGTTAGATTCAGCATATCAAAGAACCCCATATATTCAATTTTGTTGAAATCAAACAAAGTTTAATTTTGGACCCCAAATTTGGACCAACTTGAAAACTGGGCCCATAATCAAAATCTAAATACATGTTTAGATTCAGCATATCAAAGAACCCTAAGAATTCAATTTTGTTAAAATCAAACTAAGTTTAATTTTGGACCCTTTGGACCTCAATGTAGACCAATTTGAAAACGGGACCAAAATTAAGAATCTAAATACACGGTTAGATTCGGCATATCAAAGAATCCCAATAATTCAATTTTGATGAAATCAAACAAAGTTTAATTTTGGACCCTTTTGACCTCAATGTGGACAAAGTTGATAACGGGGCCCAAAAATCAAAAATCTAAATACATGGTTAGATTCAGCATATCAAAGAACCCCATAAATTAAATTTTGTTGAAATCAAACAAAGTTTAATTTTGGACCACGATTGGACCAACTTGAAAACTAGGCCCATTATCAAAATCTAAATACATGTTTAGATTCAGCATATCAAAGAACCCTAAGAATTCAATTTTGTTAAAATCAAACTAAGTTTAATTTTGGACCCTTTGAACCTTAATGTAGACCAATTTGAAAACGGGACCAAAATTAAGAATCTAAATACACAGTTAGATTCCTCATATCAAAGAACCCCAATAATTCAATTTTGATGAAATCAAACAAAGTTTAATTTTGGACCCTTTTGACCTCAATGTGGACAAAGTTGATAACAGGGCCCAAAATCAAAAATCTAAATACATGGTTAGATTCAGCATATCAAAGAACCCCAATAATTCAATTTTCGATGAAATCAAACAAAGTTTAATTTTGGACCCCAATTTGGACCAACTTGAAAACTAGGCCCATAATCAAAATTTAAATACATGTTTAGATTCAGCATATCAAAGAACCGTAAGAATTCAATTTTGTTTAAATCAAACTAAGTTTAATTTTGGACCCTTTGGACCTTAATGTAGATCAATTTGAAAACGGGACCAAAATTAAGAATCTAAATACACAGTTAGATTCGGCATATCAAAGAACCCCAATAATTCAATTTTTGATGAAATCAAACAAAGTTTAATTTTGGACCCTTTTGACCTCAATGTGGACAAAGTTGATAACGGGGCCCAAAAATCAAAAATCTAAATACATGGTTAGATTCGGCATATCAAAGAACCCCAATAATTCAATTTTTGATGAAATCAAACAAAGTTTAATTTTGGACCCCAATTTGGACCAACTTGAAAACTGGGCCCATAATCAAAATTTAAATACATGTTTAGATTCAGCATATCAAAGAACCCTAAGAATTCAATTTTGTTTAAATCAAACTAAGTTTAATTTTGGACCCTTTGGACCTTAATGTAGATCAATTTGAAAACGGGACCAAAATTAAGAATCTAAATACACAGTTAGATTCGGCATATCAAAGAACCCCAATAATTCAATTTTTGATGAAATCAAACAAAGTTTAATTTTGGACCCTTTGGACCTCAATGTGGACCAATTTAAAAACGGGGCCCAAAATCCAAAAACTTAATACACAGTTAGATTCAGCATATTAAAGAACCTCAAGAGTTCAAGAATAAAACCCCATTGAAATTGGTCAAGAAATAAGCAATTTATACAAAGTATCTTCTTTTGCACAATACTGTGCAATTGAATATTTCTTGCAATTGCGAAATACTGTGCAATTGAATATTTCTTGCTATTGTGCAATACTGTACAATTGACAATTTCTTGCTATTGCGCAATATTGTGCTATTGGATATTTCTTGCTATTGCGCAATACTGTGCAATTGAAGATTTCTTGCTATTGCGCAATACTGTGCAATTGAAAATTTCTTGCTATTGCACAATACTTATTATATAATAATTTACACATCCTGTTTGGTGTGTATCTCCTGCCATATCATTATTATTTGCTTTTAAATATAAATCAGAAATAACCAACTTAAAATGGAAAATTTTAAAGAAAAAAGGAAAAAAAAAAATCCCCCAAATTTTTGAACCCCTTATGATTCATCACCCCAAACTCAATCCCAGCCTTCCTTTTGAGGTATGGTACCTTGCAGTACAATTTCAGAGATCCATACACTTGAACACAAGTTATTGTCTGGAAACTAGAAAATGCTTATTTTGGCCCCTTTTGGCCCCTAATTCCTAAACGTTTCAGGCAATTACCCCAAACTCAATTCCAGCTTTCCCTTTGTGATATGGAACCTTGTAGTACAATTTCAGAAAGATCCATACATTTACACACAAGTTATTGTCATGAAACTAGAAAATGCTTGTTTTTGCCCTTTTTGGCCCCTAATTCCTAAAATTTTGAGGCAATTACCCCCAAAAATCAATCCCAGCATTCCCTTTGTGATATGGAACCTTGTGGTACAAAGTCAGAGAGATCAATACACTAACACACAAGTTATGTCTGGAAGTTACAAAATGCTTATTTTGGCCCCTAATTCCTTAACTGTTGGTACCATAACCCCAAAATCAATCCCAACCTTCCTTTTGTGATATTGAACCTTATGGTAAAATTTCATAGAGATCCATTCACTTAAACTAAAGTTAGAGAGCGAAAACCAATGCGTCTTCGGACGACGACGACGATGCCGGACGACGACGACGACGATGACGAAGACGATGACGATGACGACGACGACGACGACGACGCCAACGTCATACCAATATACGACCACAAAATTTTTTGCGGTCGTATAAAAATTGATGATTTTTTCGTTTCCGTTCTCTAACTAAAGTTTGCCTCCACCAAATGTTATGAATCTTATACACAATGCTTATTACCACAAAACACAGATCAAGTATGAATTTTGGTGGCGTTACTTCTACCATTCTAGAGTTATGCCCCTTTACAAATGGAAAAATTGCTGATTTCGTTAGCGTTCTCTAACTTAAGTTTGCCTCAACCAAATGTTATGAAACTTATACACAATGCTTATTACCATAAAACTCTGATCAAGTACGAATTTGGGTAGCGTCACTTGTACTGTTCTTGAGTTATGTCCCTTTATAAAGTTATATCCAAGTGGGGGCATCATCTGTGTTCCATGGACACATTCTCCACTAATTGTCTATTATCTTAAAAACAATAACAGATAAAGTGAAACTTAAAATGGCAAAAATGATCTGTAAGCAAGATCTACTAATAAGTCAACATGGCCGAAATCGTGGGTTGATACCTTATAGGAGTTATAGCCCCTATAAAAATTATGATTTTTATCATTTTTTTGCGCTTTGGCTTATTATCTTGAAAATTATAATAGAAAAAAAGAAACTTTTAAATGCAAACATTTTCAGCAGGACAATTTCTACAAATTTGTCAACATGGCTGAAACTGATGGTAGACTCCTTATAGGAGTTATTGCCCCTAGCTGACGATTTTTACCAATCTGCATTTTGGACAAAAATATAGATAAAGAAAAACTGTAAACAGAAAAAAATTATCAACAGGAAATTCTCTACAAATTTGTCAAGATGGCAGAAATCGCTAGTTGACTCCTTGTAGGAATTATTGCCCTTTAAAGATGACCCCCACATCCTTATTTTTGGCATATTTGGCTGTATCTATAGTTGAAAAGAAATATTATCAGCATGACAAGATCTGCATATATATCAACACGGTTGAAATTTCAATCAACTACTTATAGGATTTATTGGCCTTTAATTATCATTTTTACACGCAACATATTATGCTAAACCCGCAGCATTTGTTTGCACCTGTCCTAAGTCAGGAACCTGATGTTCAGTGGTTGTCGTTTGTTGATGTGGTTCATAAGTGTTTCTCGTTTCTCGTTTTTTATATAAATTAGACCGTTGGTTTTCCTGTTTGAATGGTTTTACACTAGTCATTTTTGGGGCCCTTTCGGTGTGAGCCAAGGCTCCGTGTTGAAGGCCGTACTTTGACCTATAATGGTTTACTTTTACAATTTGTGACTTGGATGGAGAGTTGTCTCATTGGCACCCATACCACATCTTCTTATATCTAAAACTATAATAGAAAAACTGAAATTTAAAGTAAAGATCAGCAATAAAAGATCAACAAAACAGATATATTAGTCATTGAATTATATTCTAGTCTTTAATTGTTGTAAATGTGTTGCTACGTTTTCTTTCAACTGCAACTAATTAACAGGTCAAGTTTAGGTTCATGTAAAACTGTGTCATTCCTTCAAAGAAGTCGGTGTATAGAAAAATAGGAATGTTAAGGAAAGGTTAATTTTTGTCATCCATTGAAAAAAAGAATGTCTGTACTGGAATAAACATTTGCATAGGCGGATCCAGGGGGCTTTGTAGGAAAAATTTGGTTGATTATATAGGAAATCACTGAAGCATGACTGGAGTGGGCCCCCTCTTAGGGCAGTCAGTGCCCCCACCCCCTTATTTTTTTTAATACTATTTTTCAGCAATGATTTTATCTATGGCAACATGCAAATCATTGTTGGTAAGACATAAAACTGGCAATCATTGTTGGTAAGGCATAACAATGGCAATCATTGTTGGCAAGACAGTTAAATGGCAGCAGCAAAAATCCACCACTGAAATAAACAACTACAATCTAATATATAATGCAGATTTTGTAAGTAACACAAAAAATTAAAACTTAAGCACATAGAACAATGAAATACTCACTTAACATATATCCATAGTACTGACTATAAAATCACTTAGGGAATGACCATTTAACTTCAAGGGGTGAGTTATGGTTTCTCCTAAAACAATATTCTGATCCCAATTTGATGAAAAAAAATATTGTGGTCAAGCAGATGACAAAAAAAAAAATATTCTGAATCCAGATTTCCCCATACCTTATAGTGTTAAATTTTGAAACAAAATAATTTGATTGATAGCGTCGAAAAACTAAAAAAAAAAATGTTCGTGTTTTGCGCGAAAAAAAAATTCTGGCTCAGACAAAAACCATAACCCCACCCCACCCCCTCCCCCCCTTGAAGTTAAATGGTTGTTCCCTTAGAAACAGTTGCCATGCACCTTGGTTATAATTCAAATACTAGGTATATAGCAGGTTAGTTTAGCTAGTGCAATATAGTGCCTTTCAGTTGGTGTTGGTTGGGAGATTGCTCATACTGTATAGAAAATACCATTAAATCGAAGCAGAGTTTCTGTATTCCCTCAGTACCTGACGTTTCGAAAAAAATCATTTCATTAGTAATAAATATCTACATAAATTTTGTGGAATCAAACAGTATATGGCCTTCCTTTTCTAATTAAATCGCTTTCAAATTAAGGTGAATAATAACTACGACTTTGATTAGCAGCAATATCGGAAATGGGGAGAGAAAAAGGGGGTATTGACAAGTGATAAAATCACACAATTATTTGTATCGTATTGGTAGCTCTAGGACACCTGGTCAAATTTCATACTTTCTAGATGAGTTCCAATATAAATTTTAAAAGAAGAAAAAAATATTTTGGGGACTTCAATAATTTCGCTTACATGAAATCGTTGTGCGTTCACTTAACAAGAGAAAGGAACGAACATGTTATTCAGTATGTTAAATGTCCTTACATATTTATAATGTAAAAAAAATGTAACCACTCAAGTGGTGACTAAAATGAAACGAAAAGATCTCTTTGTTAGTAGCATTTAATTGCTCACCGTTTAATTAACACGAATTTTAAAACAAAGCGTATTTTGATCTTGTTTTCTTTTTACCAAGTGTTCTAGATAAGTAATTGACTGTTGTGCACTTGACTTAAAGTTTTTAAATGTTGTAGTGAAGAATGAAGAAACATGTTTTAAATTCGTTTACACTGGAAGTTTTAAACATATGTTATTGAGACTGTGTGCTGCATTGTCTCTTTACTTTTGAATGGCATAGTCTAGACAACAAACTAGTAGAAAAAAGGTAGTTCCTTTCGGCTGGAAGATTTATTGAACTAAACGTAGATTGTTTTAGATGGTTTCCGATGGAACTTAGGAAAAAAACTACAATTTTTTGTTTTTCGAGATACTAGGAGATATCGTAATCTTATCTTGTGATTCGAATGTACATCGAGATGAATATAGCCAGGGATATAGCAATCAAATCGCAGACAGAGATCAGAGAGGAAAACAGACTTCGGCTTAATAGGGTGAGCTTTAATTGTAAGCTCTTGTACTTGAAAATTTATAATGTTTTCTTTTCTTTTCTTTTCTTTCGTTTTTGTTTTCGTTTTCGTTTTCGTTTTTATTCTTATTATGTTTTTGTTTTTTTTTATAATTTCAGTTCACCATTTATCTGACATTGTTTCATAGATTGCACTTAAAACGAGTCTATACTTACCAACTACATGAAACTTTATACAATTCATGAATTCAAATATCGTTTTACTTAAAAAAAAATATGCTAGGAGAAATTTAATGTGCTTTTCGTCAACCCTCAACAATGTTTGCTATTAAAAAGAAGAACAATATTTTGAGCTATTATGACAATTTCCATTGTTAAGGGGGGTTCATTTTCAACTCTATCAAAATATAATCAAAATTGAGTAAGTCTCCTCAATTATTTTATTATTTAATTAAATTGGTATTTTGTTTTAATCTTGCGCCAAAAGCATTATTAATGTGCAATTACAAGATAAGTGATATTTTCAGAAAAATGGACAAAAGAAAAGAATAGAAAAAAACAGGCCAAAATAATTAAAGAATAGAATATTATGGGGTGCGGATATATAAAGAATAGAGAATAATGCACAAAAAAATGTAGAAAAAATAGAGAAAAATGACCTGAAAAATTACAAGTAAAGAAATGAAGGACCCCATCCAAACTCTCATAGTATTGGAACAAAATTCACCAGTTGAGCCATACAGAACTTTGATTTATCTTAAATCCAATTGTATTTTGAACAGGAAATGGCTAATGCCTCAAAGTTCGGACGAACAGCGCAGGTCCAGAAACTTTTACAGCTCGGAGCAGATGCCAATTTTGTCTCGCCATCGAATTTTGTAAGTTATTTACCTTGCATATCATATTGGTAAATAAATCATTTCTACTTTTATAATATTAAGCCTTTGATACCGTAAAAATCAGGTTTTTGAGAATGGGCAATTTATAAAAAAATCGAAAGGGGTTCTGCAGAACCCTGTGTCTCGCCTGCGATTGCTGCTGTCAGTGTAAAAGTGTAATGTTGACTTAAAAGTGAGTCCATCTATCAATAAAACTTCGTTTAGATGCTATTTCTTGGTCCTAAGGATTAGCTGCTGTCGAAGTTTCATAACATTCCTTGAATGTTTAAAAATTTATCATGTCATAAAATTTAATTCCAGACTGTCTGTAGATTTTAATTTTAAAAACTAAGTCCATCAACCAGGAAAATACTTAAAATGAACAGAAAAAAATATATATTTTCAAAAGTTTGCTTCAAACATGATCTCTTAATCATAAAAAAGCTTCTGCCAAAATTTCATAAAATTCTATGAAGTTTTGACAAAGTATTTGATGTGTCACAAACTTTAACCCCAAACTGTATCTACTCGCTAACTGTAAAAAAGTCTAAGTCCAGTTATCAGTAAAATATGGAAAAATGAAAATAAATATTTTAGAAATTTCGCTCTGAATACTGTCTTTTGGTCATACACAAGCTTCTGTCCAGATTTCATAAAATTCCATGAAGATTTGACAAAGTTATTGATAACTGAAAACTTTAACCTCATACTGAATCTAAATGTAAAATATATTTTACATTTTAGTGTCTATAAAAAGTCCAGTTATCAGTAAAGGAAAATGAAAATGAACGTTTTGAATAAAATTCTATCTTTTAATCGAAATGAACGAAAATAAATATTTTGACAAACAAACTGCAAATTTCGCTCTGGATACTGTCTTTTGGTCATAAACAACCTTCTTGTCGCAATTTCATAAAATTCAATGAAGGTTTGATAAAGTCGTTGATATCTTTAAAAACGTTAACCATATAGACTGAACCTTAATGTTGACGCCGCCGACGCCGACGCCGGAATCTAGGATATAGAAGACCAACCAGCAAATTTACTATGTACCGGGTCGTCTAGAATAGACGATACTGTGCAGATAAGGAAAAAATTATATAAGTCTAAAAATTTGCACAACGATACTAATATGAGATGGTATTATACGAAGATGTTGTTATTAAATCGTGTTGACAAATATTTCGGCTTAACAAATAGCTTCGTCGGTGTCAATGATTTTAACAATCAGTATTGTTAAAATCATTGACACCGACGAAGGCTAATTTTCAGACTTATATATATATATATATATATATATATATATATATATATATATATATATATATATATATATATATTTAGTTCGTCAGAACCAGTGACGACTCTACAACAGATTTTATCCATCGGATCACCAGCAGTGATGGTGATACAAGGCTGAAAATACATTCTGTATATATAATTCGTGTAAACAACAGCCCAACAATGTTAGATCTGTAAATTTGCGGAAGCAAATTTTTTGTTCTTCCCTGGCCGGGATTCAAACTCATGCTACTGAGATATCGTGGCACCAAATCGCCTTGCACTATGCCCGACGCGCTAGACCACTCGACCACCTAGGCTCTATAAAAATAAAGCTTTCGGTGGCCGGGTGTTACCTTTCCTCGTCAGCTTTTATCTAGCGTCGTAACACAGTACATGATATATAAGGCATGAAGATGGAATTGTTACAGATCAGTTATATATCATGTACTGTGTTACGACGCTAGATAAAAACTGATATTTGCGACAGTAAAATCAAGTTTTACGAAGGCCAAGCTTAATATACAATACAGTTATCTCCATTCTAATGCAGCATATTAAAAAAAAAACATTTGATAAATATTTTGGCGTAAAATGGCATAAATGAAAAAGTCTTTAGCAACTAAACAATGTGACGTCATATGTATACTCACGATGTAAAACATAAACACTAGACGTATTGATACCTTTCGTACGCTTCAGAATGGTTTCAATGTTAACAAAATCAAGATTTTGGGACTCAAAATGTGACTTTCATGTTTATTTTGTGAGAAATTACATACCAAAAACAATCGGAATTCAACATGGTGGCTTTCTTAGTTACGGACTGGTAGAACGTGGAATTATATTTGTCGACGTCCAATGAAAATTATCGTTACAATCGAATTGCATTAGAATGATGTATTACCTTTAGTGCATGAAACCCATAGACTTCAACACACGGTAAAATTCATAGATTTCGATCATCTCATGAATAACTTTCAGCAATTCAAATGTACAATTGTTACTGGAATTACACTTATGCTTACACTAATATACTAATATACGCAATGTATATGCCGTTTTTGTCATGTGAACATTGATAATGTGTTTGTTTTGTGTTTAAACTATAGTTGTGAAATTTTAATACTTATTATATAAGTTGTTTTAAGAAAAGATTGTGTTACAAGGTGCACGAAAATGTGTTGGATAATATTAAGCATACGTAAAAAAAATGAAACAAACCACCCAGACTACGCACAACAATTCCATAGTAATACAGACGCGTAAACAAAATGCATCAAGTAGCACACTACAGATGAATGGGGCAGAAATAGGTTTTGAAAAGTATAAGCATATTCTGCTCTGGATGGTAATAGTCGTGTTGATTGTCATTATGCCATGTCCGTTAATCAAGATAATCGATATGAGAACGGGCTAAATTCTGAGTGTTCAGGAACATCCCCACATTACCGGCTATACGACCGATACGATAGGATATGTGTTCCCAATTACCATTCAAAACATTTGTTTTTCTATCGTGAACAGCCAAGTTTTTGTCTGCCGTTCTAATTGCCATTGTAATACAATGCAATTTGCAATCGTGCACAGGAGATTGTGACCTGTGTTACCTGTTGCATCTGCAGTCATCATTAAGATAAAGACTATGAAAAGATATTTCCCCTGGGCATCAATATATAAAGACATCCCGTGGGCACCATTATATACAGATATTATACTGAGAAAGATTACTCTTTGGCAGATGTATGTATATACAGACAAGAGGTTGAGTGATTCTAATTTGGTATCATTTTATACAGACATTATGTAAATTGTCATTTCTCTTGGCGGCACCCTTGTTTACATACATTCCCCTGACCATCATTATATACAGACAATATTTGGATAAAGATTCCCGTTGGGCATCATAAATATACAGATATTATGTTGAGAGGGATTCCCCGAGGGCATCATTATAATGTTTTATTACGCAGGCAAATGTACTACTTATCGGCCACTTAAAACCTTTACTAAATTCTTCCATAGATATAAAGGTATGGTTTTGAAGTTTAGTTGTACCTGTAGAAAACTTATTTCAAACAGGATAGAACATCCTCATTTTTACGGAGATGTTGTTTACCGAGCCCTGAAATTTAGAAACGATCCGGGTAAACTTATCGATCCTTTAAATAAACTTATTCTAAAGGATTACAATTCAACGCTGTAATTAGATCTTTGAATGTTGTTTTTATTGGTATTAGTATTGATTTTGTTATCAGTAAATTAAAATCAAACTAAATATAATTGTTATATACATATGCACATTCATGGCTCTACAATCTGTCGATACCTGTATCTTGGCATTGCACAAGGTCGTGTTTTTCTCTTGACTGTTTATAACGTCTTTACACTAAATCCATTGGATGTTGGATGTGTACTGATTGATAATTTAGTATAAGTTGCATGATTTTTTTTTATTAGTTGTTATTGACTTTGAACTAGCTGTCAGTAACTGCGAGTACTCTCAGATATTTATCTAGTGCCTTTTTGTTGTTTGGATGTACAAGTACCCGTCCACGTCCACTCTGTTTTTTTTTTTTTTTTTTTTTTGTTATATGTATTTCTATTTGTATCCATCTGATGAGTTAAGCCTTTTTAAATGATTGTTATAGTTTGTTCTTATGTTGTACTGTTACACCACTGTCCCAGGTTAAGGGGAGGGTTGGCGCCTTCACACTAGTTTAACCCCGCCACATTCTGTATGTGCCTGTCCCAAGTCAGGAGCCTGCAATTCAGTGGTTTTCGTTTGTTGCTGTGTTACATATTTGTTTTTCGTCCATTATTTTGTACATAAATTAGGCCATTAGTTTTCTCGTTTGAATTGTTTTACATTTGTCATTTCGGGGCTTCTTTTTTATATCCCCAGGGGAACTTTTTAGAGTGAGTTTTATCCATGAGCATCTACAGTATCAATATTTGGATGTGAGGGGAGCGGTAATTAAATTTAAAAAACTGTTTGCAATATAAGAGGTAAACTTTCCGCATACAGGTCACAATTTATATTGTAGCATGTTTTAGTTTTTAAGCTTTTAGTCTTATTCAACAAAACAAACTTGTCTAGATCATAATACAGTTTAAATTTAAAAAAATATTGTAGGGCTACACAGCCTTGCATCATGCTGCCAGGGAGGGACACACAGAAAGCGTAAAGATATTATTGAAGTATGGTGCTAATACAGAAGCTAGAGACAAAGTTGAGGCAAGTCCTTTGTACAGCTTACTATATTTTTCTCATATAATAAGGCAGTAGCTACTAATTTTAATCCTTTTGCATGGCATTTTTATGCCCTCGACGCAGCATTAAGTGTTACCCTTGTCCGTCTGTACGTCCGTACGTACGTACGTCCCAAAATTAGTTTCCGTTCTCTAACTTTAGTTTGCCTCAACCAAAAGTTATGAAACTTATACACAATGCTTATTACCACAAAACACAGATCAAGATTGAATTGGTTTCATTGTTACCGTTCGAGAGTTATGCCCTTTATACCGTTATATGCAAGCGGGCATCATCTGTGTCCCACGGACACACTCTCCATTTATTTTATATAAATCATTTTAGTCGAGATTATAGTACGTGCATATGCCAATTGTTTGTGGAATAACTTTTGACACGTTACCTCAGTGGTCGAAATGTATGATACCAATTCTAGCGCAGCTGACACAAGTTCCTGGAAAGCATGAAATTGTAGATAAATAATATATAATAGATATAAGAGGGTCTGGATTGTGTGCACAGGATAAAAATAATGGCCCCAAAGAAATAAATAGAGAAAATTGGACAAATACTTTAAAGAGTAGAGAAAAACGAGCAAAACATATAAAGAATAGAGAAAAAAGAGGAAAAGATACAAAGAATAGAGAAAAAAAAGGAAAAGATATAAAGAAAAGAGAAAAATGAAGTCATCTTATTACATACAATCTTATTAGTAAAATAATTTTCATAAGAATTTTATAGAATAAGCGTCATTTTCAAAGATAAAGAATACTGAAATAAGGACCCCTCATCCAACCCTCGCATAAGTTTATCGTAGCAAAAAAAAATTAATGGAAAAATGGAAAATATGAATTCATCTAAACATATATGTACATGTATGATTATGTTAAAATTGATCAAATACTAATTTCAATTATAGCAAAGTTAATTCTTTTTTAGTTGCTGTAACGTTAAAAAAGATAAGGTTGTACTAGTGTCTAGATTGAACTAGTGTTTAAGCTTAATTTCCTATTATATATAACAGCATCGTACCCCATTACACTGTGCAACTGCAAGAAATAAAACAGAATGCATGGACATGCTGATTACCGAAGGTGGTGCCTTTATTGATGCCAGAGATAAAAATGTAGGTATTTTCTTAATATCTAAACTAATTCTAATTGTTAAATGAAAATAATAAAACTTAATGCTCTAATGATTTATCTACGATTGTAACTAATGTTCTAACAAAATATATAGCCTATTTATTAATCTACATCCAAGTTCAGTGTTCTTTTCGTACATATTGCTTTTCGTAATTTTAAACACTAGTCCATATATATGTAAGTGAAAAACAACATGTCAGCTGTTCTTCTGTATGGATTATATGAATCCAAATTCAGTTTGAATTTCAACCTTTACAATTGATATATATATATATCCGTCTCTACATTTACAGTCTTGGATTATTCTTAAAACGGACCAGTGAGATGTCACTTCAAAAATCGTCCACTCATGCTTTTTTTAAATTTATTTTCATTGACTTTTTTATGTCCAACTTTTTCATGTATCAATGATGGAATTAAGCAATGTTCGAAGGTAATTATAGATTCAGAAGGGATAATAAGCTTATACATTACCCACCGTTTGGTATCAATTGCATGATCCTTTGAATAAGTTGTTGGAAATTACTGATGGATTTGTTTCTATTTTTAGAAGTGGATACGGCCATGTTTGATGGCAGGTGGTCTCAAGGTTACAATACATGGTATTCAGAATTAAGAGTATAGCTAATCCTGATTGGTTGATATGTGCCCGTTATTTTTGTTATTAGAGACTTTGTGCATTCTGCATTATACCAAAGGCCAAATAAATTATTTTCCTTAGCCCTAACGGAACTGAGATGTCTTTTAAACGCTAGGATGAGACACGCATTTTTAAGTGCAAAATTGATAGGCATGGGAGATAAGTACAAATTACGCTAAGAAAAGCAACGCGAACCTATATTTTTTTGGATAAAAAAATACTGTCCTAATAACTTTTCTTTAATTCTAGCAAGGTTTTGTTTAAAAAATAAACTTTCTAAAGTCTGTATCTCGAAAAAGGCTATCATTGTCGCCTATGGGAAATTAATTGTTTATTTCAATCTATAATTTTGGTTGCAGCTTGTATTTAACTGGGTTTAACAAATCCTGTTATTAATGTGTGGTTGTACGACGGGTTTGCGGGCGGGTGGGCTTGTGGCTTCAGCTATTTCCCTTCGTTAACATGTGAACTGTTCAACCAGTGCTTTCCAAATTCTTACATGTAGTTTCTGGTGACAAAATGGAGGTCAAGTTCGATATGGACGATTTTCACTTAGCTGTTAAGGATTTCTGATCCTTGATTGGTTGGAAAATTACACTTTATGTCTTTTTAGTTTTTTTTAGTTCTTCAGAAAATGCTTGTACCAAGTCAAGAATATGGCAGTTGTTATTCACTTGTTTCGTTGATTGATAGCGTTTGATTTTGTCAGTTTTTATGGAATTCCTCTTTTTGAATTTGCCTAGAAGTTCGGTATTTTTGTTATAACTTCAGAACCGTTAAACCAATGCTTTTCAAATTTTAATATGTTTTTCGGATCATTTACCCATGTTTGACCATGAACAATTGGACGTCAGTGGACATAAAATAAATGATTATTGACAATTGAATATTCTGGCTTAAGAATAACACAGTCAGCTTTATTTACACTGTCTGACCATGAGCAATTGGCCACCAGTGGACATAAAATAATGATTATTGACAATATCTGATTTCAGAATAACACAGCTTTGCACATTGCCGTCAGTGTAGGTAACGTTAATGGTGTGATGTTGTTGGTAGACAGAGGAGCTGACAAAAATCTAAAAAATTATAAGGTAAAAAAGTATGCCATGATACTTTATAAACTTGAAATGATAGAAGACAATATCGATTGTTACTCCGATTTTTAGTGAATATATTTTCCGTCTTAGATTTTGAAGTATTAATGTTCTTTTCGATTATGGGTGAATATTTTAATAAAATGACTAGAAGCGCAGCTTGATACGACCGCAGAGGTCGAACCCTGAATAGTTGGGGCAATGTATGGAACAACATTCAAGAGGGGAACAGCTCTGAGTTTGGATTGTGATTAACTATTTGACTAGCATAGGTTTCTGACACAGAATGAATGTGGTCTAAGAACTTAAAAATTTTAAATTGGACATTCACCTTTATGGTCCAATATCCAAAATCTAAATACATGGTTAACCAAGATGTCATAAGTTCCATTGATCGTTTGAAAAAGAACCGAGATTTTGTACCAAGAGTTCAATATTTTGTACTCATGAAATCAAACAAAGTTTAATTTTGGATCCCTTTGGTTGTTATGACCTCAATGTGAAATTTAATAGACAAAGTTGATAAGCAGGCCCGAAAAATCAACCGTGGCTTCGTCTCAAAATCTAAATACATGGTTAGATTCATCATATCAAAGAACCCATATATTTAATTTTAAGTTGAAATCAAACAAAGTTTAATTTTGGATCCCTACCTTGCCGATTTGGACCAACTTGAAAACTGGACGGCCCATAATCAGATGGAAAATCTAAATACATGTCTAGATTCAACATATCAAAGAACCCTACCGCATTGAAAACTATAAAATTCCAAAATGACAAATGTAAAAGAAGTCAAACGAGAAAACTAACGGCATGATTTATATAAAAACAATTAACAAAACATATGCTTGGTTTAGATATGCCATACTGTTTAAATGTATACCCAAACGACATGTAATTAAATCTTATGCAATTAAGGTAATTTTAACGATTGTGTATCATCATCCTTTAATGTCATGATTTTACAGGACCAGACTCCTATTGTTTTAGCTGCACATAGAGGAAATGAAGACTGTGCGGATATATTGCTACGTGGACCACATTTTAAAGATGCTAGAAGTTATCAAAAATGCAGACGATAGTCTATAGTCATGTGAATCTGAACATGTGCACTTTCAAATACGTGCATTTATTTTCTAACTTATTTATAATATTTGTTTTTGAAATTCTTATGTTGTATTGTCGATGAAAACATATGTCCGTACTTCTATTTTAGTTCCATATTTTAATTTCATTTAAAAGCGCATATTTTCATAAATTAGTCAAGATAACTCAATTTTGTTAAAATCAAACTAAGTTTAATTTTGGACCCTTTGGACCTTAATGTAGACCAATTTGAAAACGGGACCAAAAATTAAGAATCTAAATACACGGTTAGATTCGGCATATCAAAGAACCCCAATAATTCAATTTTGATGAAATCAAACAAAGTTTAATTTTGGACCCTTTTGACCTCAATGTGGACAAAGTTGATAACGGGGCCCAAAATCAAAAATCTAAATACATGGTTAGATTCAGCATATCAAAGAACCCCATATATTCAATTTTGTTGAAATCAAACAAAGTTTCATTTTGGACCCTGATTTGGACCAACTTGAAAACTGGGCCCATAATCAAAAATCTAAATACATGTTAAGATTCAGCATATCAAAGAACCCTAAGATTTCAATTTTGTTAAAATCAAACTAAGTTTAATTTTGGACCCTTTGGACCTTAATGTAGACCAATTTGAAAACGGGACCAAAAATTAAGAATCTAAATACACGGTTAGATTCGGCATATCAAAGAACCCCAATAATTCAATTTTGATGAAATCAAACAAAGTTAAATTTTGGACCCTTTGGACCTCAATGTGGACCAATTTAAAACAGGGCCCAAAATCCAAAAACTTAATACACGGTTAGATTCAGCATATTAAAGAACCCCAAGAGTTCAAGAATAAAACCCCATTGAAATTGGTCAAGAAATAAGCAATTTATACAAAGTATCTTCTTTTGCACAATACTGTGCAATTGAATATTTCTTGCAATTGCGCAATACTGTGCAATTGAATATTTCTTGCTATTGCGCAATACTGTACAATTGACAATTTCTTGCTATTGCGCAATATTGTGCTATTGGATATTTCTTGCTATTGCGCAATACTGTGCAATTGAAGATTTCTTGCTATTGCGCAATACTGTGCAATTGAAAATTTCTTGCTATTGCACAATACTTATTATATATAATAATAATTTACACATCCTGTTTGGTGTGTATCTCCTGCCATATCATTATTATTTGCTTTTAAATATAAATCAGAAATAACCAACTTAAAATGGAAAATTTTAAAGAAAAAAAAGGAAAAATAGGAAAAAAAAAAAATCCCCCCCCCCCAAATTTTTTGAACCCCCTTATGATTCATCACCCCCAAACTCAATCCAAGCCTTCCCTTTGAGGTATGGTACCTTGCAGTACAATTTCAGAGATCCATACACTTGAACACAAGTTATTGTCTGGAAACTAGAAAATGCTTATTTTGGCCCCTTTTTGCCCCTAATTCCTAAACGTTTCAGGCAATTACCCCAAACTCAATTCCAGCTTTCCTTTGTGATATGGAACCTTGTAGTACAATTTCAGAAAGATCCATACACTTACACACAAGTTATTGTCATGAAACTAGAAAATGCTTGTTTTTGCCCCTTTTTGGCCCCTAATTCCTAACATTTTGAGGCAATTACCCCAAAAATCAATCCCAGCATTCCTTTGTGATATGGAACCTTGTGGTACAATGTCAGAGAGATCCATACACTAAAACACAAGTTATGTCTGGAAGTTACAAAATGCTTATTTTGGCCCCTTTTGGCCCCTAATTCCTTAACTGTTGGTACCATAACCCCAAAACAATCCCAACCTTCCTTTTGTGATATTGAACCTTATGGTAAAATTTCATAGAGATCCATTCACTTAAACTAAAGTTAGAGTACGAAAACCAATGCGTCTTCGGACGACGACGACGACGACGCCAACGTTATACCAATATACGACCACAAAATTTTTTTGCGGTCGTATAAAATGACTAAAAGATATAATAATTGTAATAATTATAAAAACAACAAATCTTATTTCAATGATAATTTGAAGTCTTTCAGAGGGGGAAAACTGATGTGCAATTATGGTTATAATTTCCTTTACTACTAATTCTCACCTGGGAATAGCTAAGATTATTTATTACAGCTGGAACTGATAATAATAATAATCTTTATTGTCGTAAAGCATATACAATACATGTATAGCTTGCGACAAACAAAATACAAATTACAACATAAATACAACAAATCTTATAACAATCAGTTAACCAAGAGTCCCTTGTCATAAGTTCCATTGATCGTTTGAAAAAGGAACCGAGACTTTGTACCTGTTGGAAATTTTTTGGATTGAGTTTATATTGAAGTTTTATTTTTGGTGAGATATTAGCAGTTAACTTAAGCAAGATAATATTTCATATTATTGTACTCATGTCAAAATGCCAGATTTTGATTCGTTAATACGAGGGAGACAATTTACTCTATCCTATGGCAAATACTCTATTACCCTTCACGGAGACGCTTGATCAAGAGTGCGCTTTGGTTGTTATGAACAAGACGTCATAGTTTATTACTTTGAATTTGAAATTTAATAGACAGTAATAACAGAACATTCAGTATAATAAATTAAATAACACATATCTGAGAGGGTGATAGAGCAGATTGTTACCCCTCGAAAAGACATTGTCAACCGTGGCTTCGCCTCAGTTGACAATGTTTTCTCGGGGTAACAATCTACTCTATCACCCTCTCAGCTATGTGCTACTTATATCATGTTTGTGTGTATAGAACCATACATAATCATTCATATCGTACGGGTCCGTATGTGGCCTGTTGCTAAGCAACATTTATGCCCCTATCTGACATAACCAATAGTTTTCAAGTGGCAATAAAAATGTTTCACTCTTCATCTCGGTCGATCCCTACCTTGCCGAATCTACGAATTGTATATAATTATTGTAAATTTTGTTCTTTTCCTGAATATACATGAAATATTTGCCACTGGACGTAAAGCAAACAACAATCAATCAATCAGATGGATAATGTATGCTACATGAAAATTAAGAAGATGTGGAGTGATTGCCAATGAGACAACTCTCCACCTGAGACCAAATGACAAAGAAGTTAACAACTACAGGTCGCCGTACGGTCTTCAACAATGAGCAAAACCCATACCGCATTGTAAACTATAAAATTCCCCAAAATGACAAATGTAAAAGAAGTCAAACGAGAAAACTAACGGCATGATTTATATAAAAACAATTAACAAAACATATGCTTGGTTTAGATATGCCATACTGTTTAAATGTATACCCAAACGACATGTAATTAAATCTTATGCAATTAAGGT
Source organism: Mytilus coruscus (assembly GCA_017311375.1). Lineage (NCBI taxonomy): Eukaryota > Metazoa > Mollusca > Bivalvia > Mytilida > Mytilidae > Mytilus > Mytilus coruscus. The sequence continues at coordinate 118,276,671 of CM029596.1, read as the reverse complement.
AATTTTAACGATTGTGTATCATCATCCTTTAATGTCATGATTTTACAGGACCAGACTCCTATTGTTTTAGCTGCACATAGAGGAAATGAAGACTGTGCGGATATATTGCTACGTGGACCACATTTTAAAGATGCTAGAAGTTATCAAAAATGCAGACGATAGTCTATAGTCATGTGAATCTGAACATGTGCACTTTCAAATACGTGCATTTATTTTCTAACTTATTTATAATATTTGTTTTTGAAATTCTTATGTTGTATTGTCGATGAAAACATATGTCCGTACTTCTATTTTAGTTCCATGTTTTAATTTCATTTAAAAGCGCATATTTTCATAAATTAGTCAAGCTAACTTCTTAATTTCCACTTAACCTTTTTGTCAAAGAGTATCCTTTCGAATGATATCACAAAAACTTTAAACTTACTAAGAGGCTTTGGAACTCACGTATAGTAGATAGTACTAGATACAACATGGACGTTTTCTTGAACTATACTCTGTTAACTGGAAAGATATGTTGACTGATAGATGCTTTACAGCAGTAGCAAATTAAGTTAACAATTAACAAGTTCTAATGTATGCGATCTTTCGGAACTTAAAATTATAACGACTTATGACTGGCACAACAACAAAATAAACATACACAGGGCCGTAAATTATGTGGAGGCTTGTAGATAGTTGCCTCCTATTGCAGACTATTACCTCCTTTACATGTCAAATTGAAACCCCAATCACGAATTTTATTCCTTATGCTTCGTTTTTAGCAACCAACAATAATCTCCTGTAGCATAGTATTTCAGTATAACAATAAAAAAATGCGCATTGAAAGCTACACAATCATGTCAAGACGAAATTGTTCCAAATGCGAATTATTATTTTTGTAATCTGTCACAGTGGTCGCACTGCCTAAATTGTGTCAAGCCGCAGTTAAGTTGTCAATTCAGTCGCAAAATTTTAATTGCATTTCTAGGAAAAAATCACCAAGTTCATCAGTGCGTCGAAAAAGCATAAAACTATGATAAAATCTGTAACAAGGGAGGAGGAGGAGGGGGGTAGAGGATTTTGAAAATGAATGTCCTTGCAAGGCAAAGCGACAGATGTAATTGAAAAGTAAATCCGCAAAGAAATCCTCCTCTCCCCGCCCCCAAGAATATCAAATGGTCGTCCTCTTAATCATGACCTATTAAATATCTCACCATTTATCAATTATGGACTTATGACGAGGGCAATACGTTATATGTGGACCTGTTCAGATTATTTTGACCTCGGACGAATATATATAATCTGAACAGGTCCATATATAACGTATTGACTGAGTAAATGTTCTTAATCTATATTATTACATAATATGTAAAAGAGAGGCGAAGGATACCAAAGTGTCATTCAAACACACAAATCGAAAATAAATTGACAACACAATGGCTAATTAAAAGAAAAGGGCAAACAAACAACAGTACACAAAACACAACATAGAAAACCAAAGACTGAGCAACACAAACCCCACCAAAAACTGGGGGTGATCTCAGGTGCTCCGTGTATTATGGTTGTCTTTCTATTAATATTGACCGTCAGTATATATATAAATAGAAACACATCCATATAGTTAAAAATAGAATCGAGGCTTCAGGTACATGGAATACCCTTTGAATCACGTGATCGTAATAACCAATGAAAAAGAAGAATGCTACACCATATGTAATATTTGATCATTTGCGGCATTTCCTAATATAAATATCTAAAATATTTCATTGCTTTTCATTTGGCTTCATGATTTTGAAAGGACCGAATTTTATCTTGATGCAATTGCAGACTGAAACGCTTCCAATGGGTATGGAACTAACACATCATAATGATTAAAATGTCTAGACACTATTTTTGTTTATAGATAATTCTCTAAAGACTGCTTATGTATTTTATTAATGACTTCTAGTGGAGAGTCAGTTTACTTTCAAAGTCTCACACGAATAAAGTTTCGATTAACAGTATAAAGTGTGTATGGTACATTCGTTTTTTGAAAAAGAAAACCCATTTTGTGCAAATTAATTACAATGCAATGGAAGAAAGATAATTATTTTGACACTGTATACTCTATCATTACAGCTTATAAAACCCACGAGGGATTTTAAGGTCGTCTGATGATGAGTAATGATTGTTATGACCTATTGTGTACTTTTCTATTGCATTTTTTACCGTGTAGGTTTATATCATATCCATAACAAATATAAACGTTATAAAAAGAACGGCCAACGTAGATACAAGTATCTTGTCTTAGGGAGGGATAAATCGTACTTTGAAAAAAAACAAGAGTGGACACGCTGAAATGTTTCGCCTGCTTTACTAACCATTGGTTTTATGTTGAAAGTCTTAAAGATACAGGTTTTACTATAAGTATCACCAGAAGTCCATTACTATTACTAGAGTAATGGACTTTTGGTATCACATAAATATTTCTAAAGATCCATGACAATGAGGTCAAAGTCAGATAAATCCTATCAGACAGGCATGTACACCATGCAAATATTCCTCACACCAGATATAGTTGACCTATTGCTTCTGGTAATCGAATACAGACCAAAACACAAAAACTTAACATTGACTAATGAACCATTAAAATGAGGTCAAGTTCAGACGAAACCATATACACCTTGCAATCATTCCATACACCAAATTTAGTTGACCTATTGCTTATAGTATTTGAAAAAAAAAAGTTTAACAAAAATATTGAACTCCAAGGCAAATTTAAAAAGGGGAAACCCATAAAAACTGAAAAAATCAAACGCTATCAAACGGAACAAGTGAAAAATAACTGCCATATTCCTGACTTGGTACAGGCATACACAGACCAAAACTTAAAACTTAAAATTGACCAATGAACCATGAAAATGAGGTCAAGGTCAGATGAAACCTACCAGACTGACATGTACCCCTTACAATTATTCCATACATCACATAAAGTTGACTTACTGCTTACAGTATCTGAGAAATGGACCTAATCACGTAACCTTGATCACTCACCCATAAAATGAGATCGAGGTCAGGTGAACCCTGTCTGACAAATTCGAACAAGTAGACGTTGTGAGGAACCCATATACCTAATACAGTTATCTTATTACTCATAATTAGTGAGAAATTCACATGACAAAAAAAAACTACATTTTTTCAAGCAGTCGCTGAACTATGAAAATGATTTCAATAACAATGGGCATATGATAGACGAAAACTTCGTAATGTAAGGTATCTGCATACAATGTGTGAAGCATCCAGGTCTTGTACCTTCTGGAACATAAAGCTTTTTACAAATAGTTTAAAGCGCCGCCGCCGGGTAGTAATCCCTATGTCTCACATACTGCGACTTTTGTCGCAGGTGAGACAAAAACACTCGGATTCACAGATGACGATGGACATATGTTGTAATTGAAGTAACCACAATCCCGTCCTCTTCTCCTCGAATGTGACCTACCGACAAGGGTAAGCAGATCCTGACTTATCATCGCGTCTATATTTACATGAGCAACACGATGTATACCACATGTGGAGCAGGATCTTCTTACCTATCCGGAGCACTGAGATAACCCTCGATATTTGGTGGGGCTCGTGTTGCTTAGTCTTTAGTTTTCTATGTCGTGTTTTGTATACTATTGTTTGTCTCTTGGTCGTTTTATGTTTTTTTGCCATGGCATGGTCAGTTCGTTTTTCGATTTATTGGTATCTTTCACCTTTCTTTTATATAAAATGTATATAACATTGTAGTTAAAATCAAGGTCAGATGTTTTATTTAAAGGCGACGTGCATCATTTGCAAATAACATAAGCTCTCTTTAAAGTTAATAATATGATCAAACGTATTATATAAAAATAAGAAGATGTGGTATGATTGCTAATTAGACAACGCTCCACAAGAGACCAAATGACAAAGAAAATAACAACTATATGTCACCGTACGACCTTCAACAATGAGTTAAACCCATACCGCAAAGTCAGCTATAAAAAGCCCCGAAATGACAAATTTAAAACTGTGTCAAATGAGAAAACTAACGGCCTGATTTATGTACAAAATAATGAACGAAAAAAATATGGTATACAGCAGCAAACGACAACCACTGAATTACAGGCTCCTGACTTGGGACAGGCACATACAGAATGTGGCGGGGCCAACACTCCCCTAACCTAGGACAGTGGTGTAACAGTACAATATAAGAACAAACTATAAAAATCAGTTGAAAAGGGCTTAACTCATCCGATAGATACAAAGCAGAAATACATCTAACAAAATGACAGAGTGGACGTGGCATACCGAGGGTACTTATATACCTCCCCACAACAACAAAAAACTAAGTACAGATCTGAGAATTCACGCAGTTACTGACAGCTATTTCAAAGCCAAAAACAAACTAATAAAAGAAATCATGCAACTAAGACTAAAATATCAATCTTTTACTTTTGTTCAATCATACTGTACTTATTGATATTCATAAAATACGCTAGTGATGTAATGAAGACGTTCCCATTTTTAATGCATCCATTCAGCCCATTGTAAAATCCTTTACAATTGTAACACTATAGTGAAATTTTAGTCAACTCGTTATTTTAAGGGGAGATAACTAATGACATCTTTGGCGTACCAGCGCGTGGAATAACTAAATAAAATGTAGGATGCATATCTTGTGAGAACAATATTCAATGATACAACTCTTTATATTTTTAACCAGCTTGACTCAAACTCAAAACTTAAAATTATTCTAGATCCCAATAAAGATAGTTTGTCTAGTGTTGTAGACTATATATAAAGCAATCTTTGGAATTATATATATATTATTATTAATATCAACTTGACTTGTTTAAAACATTTATCATGTATTATGTTTCTTGTCACTTGTGTATACAATGTACTATGTTTGCATATTAACCCGCCAGGGTTTCATGTTTTGCAATAAATATATATTTAAAAAATTAATAAAAGTGAAAAAATCGAGAGAGAAAACGACAATACGAATCCTTATATAAACTGTCCCCATTTAAATTAATACTGATTTGGATTGCAAACAAGACCACATTGGTGGGACTTAATTCTTAATAAAACTCTATGAACAATCCCATTTTCATCTTATCTGAAACTCTTATGCCAATGATGAAATAAACTTGGCGGAGAACCTTTACAAACTCTCTTCATTTGGTTCAGGTCGGACGAATACATAACCGCGAGTGGCAATAACTGATTTTTTTCAAAGATTTCTCCTCTGAAACTACTGGGGAAATGTTTAGAAACTTTTCAGGATTAATGATTGGTAGAAATCTTACAAACTACAAATGATCCTAGTTTATTATGTATCGACTTGCAAACTATGGCGGCATTGGTGCCATATGGCTCTTTTGAAAGAATCATTGGAAAGTAACATTTTCGACTTCTTCTTTGATACTACTAGGCTACATTTGATCAATCTTATAAGAATTAATATAAGGAAATTAAGGTTTTCTACAAAAGTTCTTCAAATAGTTTCGGTGAAATAAAAAAAAAAAAAAAATTGCCGCTAAAAGCATTTTCAGATTCTGTTTAAACAATTTCCATTCACATTTTTAATGGTTTGAAGTCAATTAATATACTAGTATATCGATACAGGCTCACTCGAGCCTCCAGTTTTATTTCCACTGCTCCGACAAAGTCATTTAACACAATAGCCGTTCGAAGGTTTTCTAAAACACGTTATTATTTTAAAATTCCTACAAATCAAAGTTCATTGTATGAAATTCGTTTCCCATTAGATCAAAATGTTAGTCCATTGAACATATATTTCCTCTTGCGCCGCGAACGTTTACAATTAGTATCCGATTCACATGTTAGGATTAATTAACAATGCATGGTGCATCCTCATTGCATCGGACAAGCGTGTATTGTTTATAGTTAAGTGTACGCGGTCATGATGATTGTATATTGATAGTGGATTACTAGCAAGACTTTATTGCTCTACTATGAAGTTCTGAACAGATACTCAAGGTAAGAAACATTTAATCGAATCATTTTACATGATATATCCCAAATTATCTTTGGTATCTTTAATGATTTCTAAATATTTGACTGGCATTTTCTGTCGCTAGACTTTTTTTAAGATTAAGTGTTTTACCTTTTATAGACAGTGATTAAACAGTTGACCATTTCTAAATTTGTATTTTTATCCTTGAAAAAAAAACAAGATACCCCGCAACATTTTGTAATTGGAAGATTCATCCTTTGCATGAATCTTTCTTCATACTGTTTGTCTTAATAAACGTATTGACAAAGGTTATAGGTTAAATGAATATTTAAATCTGGTATTCTTGCTCTTTAAACAAGACAAGAATATATCTATCAGTTAAACTAAAAAACATTAGAAGTATTACCAAACAATCATGAAACAATTACACAAAGCAAAGTAAACTAGAGGCTCCTAAGAGCCTGTATTGCTCATCTGGAATTTTTGCATAAAATTGATAAAATATAAAATAAGGAGATGTATGATTGCCAATGAGACAATTACCCACTAGAAACCAAAAAAAAAAATAAATGCAATTTTGTGTTGAATGAAAACTGTGTGGGTCAAAATCTTGTCTTTCTGATATTTTTTGCATTCAAGATATACCGTTTGATTTTGAAAATTTATGATTTGTCATTCCACAGTTGTGGGATTTTGACGAGCGGATAAATAAAAGGCAATATTCTTCATGTCATGCACTAGATCTATAGTATGCTTGGATCAATTTACTACAAACTTTATTGGTGAATGTCACAGTAGACTCGCTTTGGATTTTGAAAATTTTACGGTTTGTCGTTCCAAAGTTATGGGACTTTTAACAGTCATTTCTGACGCAATATCTATTTGCATATGGAAAAACCTCATGCATGTTTTCCTAAAAATACATTTTACAAGCTTGTAATTAGATGCCTCCTAAATATATAAGATTATTTTCTCAACAATTCTGATGCACAACTTGGGGTGTCATATGTGCTCTTGGCGTAGCTGTTTTTATACATCATTTGGTTTTGTAACATGAAATATATGTTTTCTGACAAATTTTTGAAGATCATTGGCAGTGATATGCATCTTAAGTGTTGGTGTCAGTGGCGGATCCAGAGGGGGTTCCGGGGGTTGGAACCCCCCTTTTTTTTGGACGATCAATGCATTTGAATGGGGACATATAGTCGGAACCCCCCTTTTTAAAATGGCTGGATCCGCCCCTGCACCATATGGCATAAATAGTCAGATAAGCTCTCAGAAACGTGTTCATCTTTGTCCATCTTCTTATTTATCAATATCAGTTTGATGCGACATTAAATAGCTAAAGGTAAAATAATTCATTGATCGGGTATCGGATCGGATCTTGAATACCCAAACTGTAAAAATTGTCCGTATTTAATATCTTCTCCTATCCGGACATGTTCCAGGGGCGGATCCGGCCATATTTAAAAGGGGAGGGGTTTCAACCCAGGGTAAAAGGGGGGTTCCAACCATATGTCCCCATTCAAAAGCATTGATCGTCAAAAAAATAGGGGGTTACACTGAAACCCCCGGAAGCTCCTCCCCCCTGGATCTTGCATCCACAATAGCATTATAATTTGTTACTAACAGATGATGATGGATTTCAAGCGGCAGATTAAATGCATATCCAAGACAAGAACATGTTGATATGAATATGAACTCTGTTTTGAACTAGACAGACACGCCGAATCGGAATTTAAACGTGCTAGTTCACAGGAAACAGTCCGCACTGACAGGAAGTCGTGTCAACCTACCCGGACACATTATTCGGACTCCGGACCGACCCGCCTTTGATCGTATTCTTACATGCCGCCGGTGTGCTTAGCGGGGAAGCAGCAAATACCAATTTTCTAGTCTTTGGTTTCCGCACTCAATGCCTTCAACTATTATTAATTTTGAGTATATGCTAAAACGGTGAGAGGTACCTCCCCATCAAGAACGACCTGTTGCAGAATTCTATTATCATGGAACGCTGACACCAATTTCCGTGTATTTCTCTGTATGATGTCATAATGATTCAGCTTCCTTAATAACTTCTTGTCATGAATCTCGTCAAATACATTGAGAAATTTAATAGTATAAGCTGTTTTTGTGTGTCAGAATTTAGTTCTATGAACATGCTGATCAACTAGTATGTCATGTTTATCTTTGTTGTGTAGGGATGTTACAGACTGCAATTTGTGTTCCAATAATTTACAACATAATCAATACATGCTACAAAGAGACGGTTCTGTACTGGCTAGGTATTTCCAACCTTTTGAATACTAACATAGGTATAACGTTTACCTATCGCCATTCTAAAGACACCTCCCCTCCAAAAAAGATGCATTAAATGTGAGTGACCCTGATGCAAACAGATCTGAGCTTTTGAGAAATTTGTCTCTACCATTTATGATTTATTACGACATATATTTCTGGCATAGATATACATATAGACCTTCAAGAGTTGTTATATATTCGTTTTCATCTTAGGGAGTGAAAATAGCGATATTGTTAAACATTTTGGTTGGCATTTCTGCTTTTTGTGTGACATCTATTAGCATGGCGGTTCAACTCCTGAACCGACTTTTTGTATTCGTAATGTAATTCCAGAACTGTTTCTATTATTGTGTGGAGTATTAATTAATATTTTCATCACAACATATTATTTCAAGGTATGTCCAGAAAGCTTACTTTGCCTCTTTTTGAAAATGTTTTCTTGTTTCCTGGCTTTTATACTGTGTTCTCATTGTTTGAATCTACTGTTATCCTTTTGAAGAGTTTGTTTCTTTTTCTAACGAGTGATTTTATCTCCTTATTGACACATGGTACTTTCTCTTTTGAATAGTTGATCACTGATATTAACTGGAACGGATTCTTTTTTTGAATTTGTTTTTTTTTGGAGAATTGATCTCCAAATTCCACGTTTTACAACACAAGTACATAGCATTATAAGAGCAGCTTGTAATTCAATCTTAATTCATTTTTTTTCAAGTTTCCCAAAATTAAGCCAATGTAATTTTCGTATTTATATGTAATTTTGTCAAGATCTATGTGGTCAGATATCCCAGAAATAATTTCAATTTTATTTACCAGCGAACTGTTACCAATCGTAACTACTCGACCATTCTCGCTACGCCAAATTAACGTTATTGTAGGCGTAGCGCGAATAGCCGAGTAGTTACGATTGGAACTGTTACTAGTAATAAAGAGATAGAGGTAACACGTGTTGGTGTTGTTATAACTTGTTCTTATTTACTACTAGTAATTGTCTTGATACATATCAATTTATTTTAGTTGCTGATATTGTATTGTTCCTTTTATTTAATTTTTGTATGCTGATGAATCTAAGATTGAATTACAAGCTGCTCTTAATGCTATGTACTTGTGTTGTAAAACGTGGAATTTGGAGATCAATTCTTCAAAAAAACAAAAATCAACCTGTATGTATACTGAATAATGAAATATAAGGTGTTGTAGATGAACTCATATATTAATGTATAATCTTTACAAATAATGGATCTTATATATAAAATAGAATAAAACTGTTAGAACAAAAACAAAAGCTTGTAATATTAAAATACAGAAGTATTGATTTCCATGTAAGTTGATGAACAACTTAATTTGTTTGCCACAATGATTACACACATCTTATTAGATATATATGGTTGTGAAATACGGGATTTTAAAATGTGTGGTGCCTTTGAATCTCTACTCTTTATAAAATTTTATTAGGTGTTAAAAAATCTACTTCAAATTGTTTTTCATATGGAGAACTTATAGTAGATAGCGACTGCTGCGTATGGGTGTTTTTATATAAAAAAAGTAGAATGATTGATATGTGGAAAGAGCTTATTTCTAACAAAAACAGGATATCCTATATCAGCTATTTTGTACAACTGTTATTTATTCGGCTTTAAGCGTTCCTGACGAAGGTAAATCCTGAAAAGAGATTCGGACGCATGAAATTTATAAAGTATTGTTTTCATTTTATATTTACTGTGCTTATGAAAAAGGCAGTGGCTATTCGTCCGGCTAGCCGGACAAATAGTCAAAAATGTCCTTTCATCCGGCAAGCCGGACAAATAGCATTTTTACGGTATTTTGCTATTTGTCCGGCCAAAAATATAATGGTGAAGATATAACATTGTGATTTAAGGAGATAAATAAACGCTGAGTAGTTATGAGAAATATTGTCTAAAATCGTATATCAACATCTATGCAGCAAATACACTTTTGAATTAGTTACTTAGTGTCTTATAATTAATTGGCAAAAAAATGTGCAAATTATTTCCATTCATTCACTAAAACAAATCAAAATGCAAATGAATAGACTACAAAGTATACATTTTATTCAGATTTTTTTTTATTCTAAAGGAGTTTGGGGGAGGGGCAAAAAGACTCATCTTTTTATTTGTTCTACCTATGAATTTCATGTAAGGTAAAGAGTATGACCACTGATTATTGGCTTCAATAGACGTCTATGAATGCAAAAGAAGATTCCGAATTTTGTTTCCTTGAAGTTTGGTTCAAATCAGGTCGTCAAATGATTTTCAGACACGATTTTTTTTAATTTAAAATGTTCGGGGATTTTTAACTCATAGGAAATAAGAGAGAACGGTAGGCACGTGTAACCTCTCCCAAAAGTTAGATTGTGTTTACGATAGAAAAATATAGAAAAAAATTGTATTAAGTTAAACAGAATAAAAAAGGGGGTTACCCCAACTCTGGTATCCTATTCCGAGTCAAGGTATATCAGTGCATGTTCATAGATCGCCGTTGTAGTAGAAATTAGAAATAATGCATCCAAGCATATCTGATTGTCATTATCCGAATGCGTTTTGCCTCCATGGGGTAAATTAGCAATTTCAGTTTGATGTCAGGCTTTATTCGTCTCAGTTTACATACTATATACGCTATTGTTCTGGAGTCACTAACTAACCATATGTCCCCATTCAAAAGCATATTGATCGTCAAAAGGGGTTCCAACCCAGGAACCCCTCCCCTGGACCCGCCACTGAGCCAATAGAAAAATAAGTTACGCGAGGAATGTATTCTAATTCAAACCAAATTTTACATTAAACTCCTATAACCTGCTCATTACTACGGAAGCGTATTAGCGCCACACATTTTTTCCTATCTTTGCGTTGTAACGCAAACCTTTGCGATATAACACAAACCTTTGCGTTGTAACGCAAACCTTTTGCGTTATAACGCAAACCTTTGCGTCAAACGCAAACCTTTGCGTTGTAACGCAAACATTTGCGATATAACGCAAACCTTTGCGAAATAACGCAAACATTTCTTTTATCTTATTTCTTATTTAAGATTCAAAGGAAGCAGCAGTTATTAATGGAGGAGGCTGCATATATTAAAATTTATCTTCTTTGTACTCATTGCAAAGTAAAATGCTTTACTATTTAACTAATAATGAGCAGGATATGTGGTATGAGTGCCGATGAGAAAACTCTCCATCTAAGTCATAATTTGTAAAGTAAACCATTATAGTTCAAAGTGCGGTCTTCAACACGGAGCATTGGCTCACACCGAACATTAAGCTATAAATGCCCCAAAATGATATACATGATAATATATATACATATATTACAATGAAAATTGAGTAAATTAAAGTTATACCGACGAAAGAAAAAAAAAACAACTCTGCTAATATAGCTATAGCCGAATATAAATATACTTCCAAAGTAAGCTCTCCTTTGAGGATTGTGTAAGGTTGGTTAACTACCCTTTTGTAATAAATGAATAAAATGAAGATGTTTTATTAATAAAATTATGTTCTCTCCATTTAAATTGCTACCAAGTTACCACTCTAGATTGAAAATTTCATGACTTTTATCAAAGAATCTTTATCATATTCTGAGATTTAAAAAAAAGATTTCTTACATCAAAATTAAAAATAAAAAATCTTTCTTAATTATTCATTTTACAGCAGAAAGATCATTTTGTCTATTTGCCTTGACAGTTTTACAATTGTATGACATTATTTTGCTCTTATCTACTTCATCAAAATTTTAAAAATGTTGGCCTTTCAAATAAAATATGCCTATAACATATCTATTTTCTTGTTAAATTATATACTTTTCTGATTCCTATGCATATTTATTATAATGACTTTTCCTTGTATTTATGGTTCTTTTCTTAACTAAATCACAACAGAAGTTTAATGACAGACTGGCATATACAAAACTTAATGAATAATTGAAATCAAAATGTTTGCGTTACAACGCAAAGGTTTGCGTTATAACGCAAAAGGTTTGCGTTAAACGCAAAGGTTTGCGTTATATCGCAAATGTTTGCGTTACAACGCAAATGTTTGCGTTATATCGCAAAGATAGGGGGAATAAAAAAAAAAAAAAATGTGTGGCGCTAATACGCTTCCGTACATTACTTGCTGCGTCAGAGACATATAATATATAGAGATTGGTAACTGCATTTAATGACTATATTGTATATTATCTATTCAAATATCATACGGCTTTCGTTATTTGACTATATTGTATATTATCTATTCAAATATCATACGGCTTTCGTTATTTTTGAAACTACTCTTTCGTGCCGGACGGGCACATTCCTTCTCTTTTAATTTTCTGCATAATTACTATTTATTTACCAGATCGTTTTCTTGTAAACATAAAGTAAGTATCGTCCTCGAGCAGAACGCGCGAAACAGTGAAGATTTCGAAATTCACAATGTTTGCAGGGACGATTAAAACTGTCCATTTAGAAATCAGCTGACCCTGTGGTTTGAACCTTGACCCACAGTAGTTCACTCGTATCATCAGATTTTGTCAGCTATTAAAATGAATACTTCGCCGTGTGCGTTTGTTTTTCTGTAGGCAATTTACCTTTAGAATCTCTTCGTATTCATATAGAAAGAAAACCAGCAGACACATAGCTTTTCCAAGATACTTTGAGAAGACAGGAACACAACTGGAAATAACGGTTCTCGTTTTCTTACTGCACAACAAAACAGGTACTATTGATAATTTTATATCAGGTGGAATAACTCCCCCTACTTAATCAGAAATTCTTTTCTTGAAAACTTCAGACCCTTTAGGAATAAGAAATGTGTTTTGAAACTCAATGCTGTTCTTTATCTCCCCACCCCCCCCTTATTTTCAATAGAAACAAGCTTTTTTACTCCACTTTTGAAAATTTATTTTTACTTTAAAATGTTAAGAATACAATAATTTATACAATTTATTAAAAAAAAAAAAAAAAAAAACATGCCCCTTCACAAAAGATGACTAGTTGGAACTTTAACTTATGCGAGTTGAGCATCAATACATAGAACCTACCTAATAATAAAGCTTCAATGATCGAGTGTCTAGCCTGTGTTATGTAACTAAAATGTGAATGAGAAGCCCATACACGATGCAAAATGTATAAATGTGTCTAGATAGATAGATAGATGCCATTGATATACAGTAAGATAAATCTATTTGAATTATTTACTGTTATCAAAATAGTATGCCTGATAACAATGTCTATCAATTTGTAAATCCCTATCAGTAAGATAATTCGGGTGCATTTTACAGGTTGAGGATTATCTCCCAAATGGATTATAATACCTTAAATGCGATTGAATTTTACTGAATTTTACTGTGCAATTTTTTTTCTTTTATTCAAGGAAAAATATTGCAAAGTGCAAATGATTACATAAAAGGCAACAACTTTTGGTTAGTGACTTTTTTTATTACTGGATTGTTTATTAGTTTCATGCCTAGGGATATGCTGTTTTTCAGAGGAATCAATCTAGCAACATTTTCTGGAAAAGTCGCTACCAAAAATTGCTACTATTGACCTAAACAAATGCACCTTTCAATAATTTTGCTAAATTCAAAAATTCAGATTTTTGCACTGAAAATGTATATCCCATTTGGGCTATAATATCCCAAATTGATTATTATGACCCATTTGGGAGATAATCCCCAACTTGTTTTGGCGAAAATTGAAATCAGTACTAGTGGACATAATAGCTCCGTATCTTCAGCATATAGAAAACTCAAAGAACAATATGTTGATGGAAATTCATCTCAGCAGTTCATTCTTCTGTTCTGTCTTTTTTTTTTTTAGAATTGTATGAAATGTCAGAATCTTGGTATGTCAACGTTTATTTGTTCCGCATAACAGGAGTTCCCTTGGAAAATTTGTTATAAGCAATGCCATTATATCTGTTCCTGTTCGAACAAATAACCTATAACCTTTTATTCCATTAGGAACAAATAATATTACAGAACATTTCTTCCATACTTGGAACTTATTTTATGAAGGAACTTCTATTGCATGACAGTTATACACAGGTACTTGTCTCTGAAAAAAAAACCTATATACTTTAATATATTAAAGAGGCATAAGCTGTCAAATTCATGTTCACCAATTTGACTCTAATCCTCATATTTGATTTATAACATACTAAAACGTATATCGAAATTACAAAAAGTCTAAAATAACGTGACAATTAACAAGCGTGTACTCAATAATATGTATCAGAATTTCGTGTGTATTTTATCTAGACGCCATCTAATTAACCATCGAGATGACCTCAGAAGACTGCCGATGGTCATATAAATCGATATAAACACAAACACAAATATAAATATTAATAGATATCGAGCACGTTTGTTCTAGGTCTGTTTGGTTTCATGTTATTGGTAAAAACATGTTAATCATTGTTTTTACTGGTCTAAGAATTATTTTTATAGATTGAATCAGTCAACGATATGGTTCACCCTTGTTTCACTTTCAATGTTGACATTCTTTTCCTTTTAATAGCTGAACACACCTAGTACATGCGTAACCAATCTTCAGCTAAGGGGTTAAACTGAAGGTCGCATGAATACGGCTTCAAAGAGGTAAATTATTGACTTGCAAGTGAATAATACATCAGCGATGTTTTTGAGCTTATTTTGACAAATTTGGGTCAAACTGTCTGCTTGTGACGAAATATTATTTCAAAATTCCGCTTTTATAAATACTTGAAACAAAAAGAATCGTATTTTATTCTTTTGTTTAAATCGTAGCTGATGTCCCTTTCAAGTATATAGGTAATTGTATTTTCAGAGACAAGCGCCTGTCCAGTTATACCTCGATAAACAAACATGAGTGTTGGATATATTGACATACATTTATTTATAAACTTAAAACCAGAATAATGTCACGCTGGTAATTTTCCTTGAGTATACTAGTCTAAGTACTCGACGAAGAACACTCGACCTTCAGTGTGTGATGCAAACATTAAAAATTGCACTTTGTAGAGTAACATGATATTATGAAAAATTACACCTTACATAATCTGTCAACGTTTCGAGGCGAAATACTATTAAATGTTTAACTTGAGCATGTAGTTGTGATGTTCGGTGTAACTAAACATATACCATGTTCAGGAAAGGTATGTGCGTAAATTATCAGTATTGAGAAAAAAAATCCATGCCCTAGCAGCTCAGGAATTGTGACCTACTCTCGACTGGTATTTTTTTAAAAACACATCAATATATATATGTTCATCAAACAATAGCATTGGCTTAGTAATATGTCCGAGGGTTGCTGGTTTTGGCATGAGGCCAATGCATTTAGTCGACAACCAATAACTAGTCAATATAAAACACGTGCACTTAAAGCATTCGATTCGATTCGACACAACTAAAAACAATGCAATTATTCAACGTTTGCTTGACATACCGATATTTTCTAATATGGGAGCAACCATTTAACTTCAAAAGGGGGAGGAGTTATGGTTTTTGTGAGTCAGAATTTTTTTTTAAGGTATGGGGAAAATCTGGATTCAAACTATTTTTTTTTTTTTGTTATCTGCTTGACCACAATATTTTTTTTCATCAAATTGGGGATCAGATTATTTTTTTTAGAAAAAAACCATACCCCCCCCCCCCCCTTTCTGAAGTTAATTGGTCTATCCCTAAGAATGATTGGTTGTAGGATATACGTAAGCGAGACGGCATCCCATCGACATAATAAAATCGAATGACTTCCACGAAGACGTACCTGACTTCATCTTCGGACAGGCAAATTATCTCCCTATATGTCTCGTATTCTGCTATTTTGGCCCATGATGAAATCTCATGAATAAAATACCGAGCATTTTGCCTTTTATTGAGCTCTCTGATTGGTCTAGAAAAGTAGGTGGTATTTGAAGGTTCAAGGTTTGTTACAGTCACCACAATTAAGAATAAAAAATTCTTAAAGGGGCATTAGCTACGAGATATGAAAAAAAATGGGAATATGATTTTTTTTTCAATCATTAATGAACATGATATGGTGAAATACTAATTGTCTTTTAGCAGTCTATTTGATTCAATTTTGTCAAAATAAGATAAGAAGTGAATAATTCGACCCCATTGAATCCGTATTCATGTGACCTTAAATTTAAACCCCTTAGATGGAGATGGGTTACGCATGTAGTCAGCTATTAAAAGGAAAAGAATGTCAACATTGAAAGTGAAACAAGGATGAACCATTTGGTTGACTGATTCGATCCACAAAAAAATCATTCTTATACAAATAAAAACGATGATAAACATACTTTTTAACCTACAATATGAAATCATACAGACCTAGAAAAATACAATTGCACGTGGTCGCTATCTGTTTATATTTATATTTATGTTTATATCGTGTTATATGACCGTCGGCAGTCTTCGGAGATAATCTCGATGGTGACGTCTTGACAAAAATACACACGAAATGTTGATACATATCATCGAGTCCATGCATTGTTAATTGTTTATTTTAGACTTTTTGTAATTTGGCTATACGTTTTAGTATGTTATAAATCAAATATGAGAATTCGAGTTAAATCGGTGAACGTGAATTTGGCAGCTAATGCTCCTTTAAAGTAATAAAATAATAAAAATCTACAGTTTTGAGTAAAAAGAATATAAGTTAAGAAATATATTGAAATTAATAACCAAAATTAAGCGACCCACAAATGTTACTATATGCATAAATTACCATGTGGTAGGGTTTAACGAATTTTAAAGTCTCAAGCCTCTCCATTTTTTGAATGAGAAGTAACAAAGATTTAATTATTTCTTTATATTCGTATATGTAGCTCTCGTTATACAGGACCGACTATCAATCTTTAAAGGGTGTTATGGTTATTTATCTAAAATTTCATGACCGCAGTGTTTTGCAGAAATTACAATAATTTGGACGGTTCACAGTCAGTATTTTTCCCCGTCTCACATGCATGACCTCCATCGGATAATTTAATCCAATAGTATTACATTGAATATTTTTATCCTTACATTACAACAAGGGGTAGGTTAGCCAAGGATTTAAAAAACTATAATACGTCCTTGGGTTTATGGATATATCCTGTCTATTTGTATTTAAATCAAAATCAAATCAAAAGCTTTATTTAGAGTCGGTACACATATAACTGTACAATTACATAAGCTCATCGGAGCTTTTAAAACCGACATATATAATCCACAAAAGTTAAATACATATTACATGTATGCATAAGACATATCATGCACAATGCAGATAAACATATACATTTTAAAAACATACATATGACCATAGATACATGTCATACACAAGCCATTTCATGCATTTTGAAGAATTCGAATTATTAAGCAGTAAAACCTATGTGTCTTGTATTAAGCTAAAAGCATTAAAAAAAAAAAGCACAGTTCTTTTGAGTAAAGAAAACATTTAGTGTATTAAATTACTATCGTTGAAACCAAGATTAGTATAGTTCATAACAATGTGCAGTATACTATCAATGTCCTTATGATGAAAAATCCTAGCATTTTCAATATACCGGATATATATAGTACTATCAGAGACAAATAATAATTATATGTCTCTGGTACTATATATATACAATACAATACAATATACAATATGTGTTTTTTTCAATTAAGGTCCCTCAGGAGGCAATGACAAAGATACAATCATAATTCAGTTATACAACACAATTTTTCTGTACGTGTGCATAGATATTAATGATTGTTTACTTATATATATATATCATATATATATTTCTAACGATAAAACATTTTCATATTATTAATTTATGTTAAAAAAAAAAATTTATGAGTATTCATTGAAGAAATGAATATATAACAAGCGATAAGGAATGTTATTTTGCACTCGATAATGTCCGCGTATTTATAGATCGGTTACCAGTCAAAAACGAAAGTTACATAAGTAGAAATCTCTGTGGCAACAATACATCGGAATGCCCTCACGGTCATCGCGATGTAAAAATGACAATAAAAGAAAAGAAACGAAAAATTACAGTAGTATCTGGGAAAAGGATACATTTATAGGTTTCATAACGAGTGAGAATTGGATATCGCTTGATATCAACTCGAGTTATTTAATTTCAATGTAATAATAAACGAGCCTTTGGCGAGTTTATTATTACTATTTAAATTAAATAACGAGAGTTGATACCAAGCGTTATTATACCTCGGTTATCGTTTTCTATATAAAATAAAATAAGTCCACATATTTCTCTTATGGTCAACACTTTCATTGTGTTAAATTAAAAAAATCTAAAACATGGGACCAAAAATTAAGAATCTAAATACACGGTTAGATTCAGCATATCAAAGAACCCCATATATTCAATTTTGTTGAAATCAAACAAAGTTTAATTTTGGACCCTGATTTGGACCAACTTAAAACTGGGCCCATAATCAAAAATCTAAATACATGTTTAGATTCAGCATATCAAAGAACCCTAAGAATTCAATTTTTTTTTGTTAAAATCAAACTAAGTTTAATTTTGGACCCCCTTTGCACCTTAATGTAGACCAATTTGAAAACAGGACCAAAATTAAGA
This sequence comes from Mytilus coruscus, assembly GCA_017311375.1. NCBI lineage: Eukaryota > Metazoa > Mollusca > Bivalvia > Mytilida > Mytilidae > Mytilus > Mytilus coruscus. The sequence continues at coordinate 118,257,853 of CM029596.1, read as the reverse complement.
ATCTATATACATGGTTAGATTCAGCATATCAAAGAACCCCATATATTCAATTTTTGATGAAATCAAACAAAGTTTAATTTTGGACCCTTTGGACCTCAATGTGGACCAATTTAATAACGGGGCCCAAAATCCAAAACTTAATACACGTTAGATTCAGCATATTAAAGAACCCCAAGAATTCAAGAATAAAACCCCATTGAAATTGGTCAAGAAATAAGCAATTTATATAAAGTATCTTCTTTGCACAATACTGTGCAATTGAATATTTTTGCAATTGCGCAATACTGTGCAACTGAATATTTCTTGCTATTGTGCAATACTGTACAATTGACAATATATTGCTATTGCGCAATACTGTGCAATTGAAGATTTCTTGCTATTGCTAATACTGTGCAATTGAAAATTTCTTGCTATTGCACAATACTTATTATATAATAATTTACACATCCTGTTTGGTGTGTATCTCCTGCCATATCATTATTATTTGCTTTTAAATATAAATCAGAAATAACCAACTTAAATGGAAAATTTTGTAAAGAAAAAAGAAAACACCACCCCAATTTTTGAACCCCTTATGATTCATCACCCCAAACTCAATCCCAGCCTTCCTTTGAGGTATGGTACTTGCAGTACAATTTCAGAGAGATCCATACACTTGAACACAAGTTATTGTCTAGAAACTAGAAAATGCTTATTTTGGCCCCTTTTGGCCCCTAATTCCTAAACGTTTAGGGCAATTACCCCAAAATCAATCCCAGCATTCCCTTTGTGATATGGAACCTTGTGGTACAATGTCAGAGAGATCCATACACTTACACACAAGTTATTGTCTGGAAGTTACAAAATTCTTATTTTGGCCCCTAATTCCTTAACTGTTGGTACCATAACCCCAAAATCAATCCCAACCTTCCTTTTGTGGTATTGAACCTTATGGTAAAATTTCCTAGAGATCCATTCACTTAAACTAAAGTTAGAGTGCGAAACCAATGTGTCTTGGACGACAACGACGACAACGTAACGTCATACCAATATCGACCACAAAAATTTTTGCGGTCGTATAAAAATCCGTGAATCGTTGATCTAGTCTTTTGCACATACCAATATCACGTCATATGTCCTGTTCCTGTGTCAAGCTTTAACATCAGATATTTTAAAGTTTTTTGTACGCTTCAGAATGTAATAAAATTTGACAAAAAGAAGATTTTCAGGTGAAAAATGTGAGTGTTTTTTTTTAGATTATTGAAGAAATCACATATGTCCGTTGCCATGGACGAAATTTATGTCGTCTTAACTTTTGAAAGTCATCAATGACCTAACGAATAGCAAATGGAAATGTAATATCGTCTCATAATGCTGGATAAGCCAATCAAATTAACGCAGATTTCGTATCACTTTTTCGCAGAAATATCTCTTCATGCAAGAAATAGATAACAGGCCACAACCATAAGAGAAAACAATTTATTATGTCTGGGGTAGTATATCGTATCTTATAAGAGGTGTATTTAAAATTTGTGGGTTGTGGGTGTTGAAAATAACATATCTGTAAAATATAAAACAGAAGTGCACTCCCGCTGAAAATGTCTTGCCTGCTTTACATATCAAGTTTGAATTATATATCGAAAGTCTTTAAGATAAAGGTTATACTACAGGTATTGGATACACTTAACATAATCAATGGGTTTAGCCACAGTTCTCCAACATTTGATAATTAGACTAAAACAACATTAATGATTAGGGGGTCCTCATAAGGACTGGAATCTTGATATTTACCTGTAATTCACCTATATCAGTTCTTAACTAAAATGTTGTAAAATGGGTATTTTTAAAGATATATATATTAAAACATTAACAAACCATTTTTTTTAATAATAATTGGTTTTTCATATTTTTGGTCCAATATAACCAGAAATTGTTACGTAATTATTTTTATCCATATTTGAATTACAAAAATTAAAAGTTATCAACACAGAATTCCATGAATAAACAAGGAAAATTCATATCAAACTGAAAATTTCCCTAAAAATGATAAAGAAATAATTAATCTCAAAATGATTTTCTTTTAATGAATTTGTATTGCATATAACATGAACAATCAAAATGTTCACTGACTGTACCTCATTTCAGTAATTTATTTCATGATTTTTATGAAATTTTCAGTTTGATTTGAATTTTCCTTGTTTATTCATGGAATTTTTGTTAATAACTTGATATATTTTGTATTTGTGTAATTATGTAGATGTTCAAATCTAAAGCGATGCATAGCGACAAAGTTTTATTTACGTAGTCACCAAATGCTGCATGGTGTCTTCAAGTGCTAAGTACCATATATCTACCTAGTCGTTCTGTCTGTATATCATAAGAGCCGAAGTCATGCTCCTGGCATGCTGTCTATGCAGATGGAAGAGTCTGTCTTATATCTGTCCACAAAGAGTTTATTTGATCTATTATGCTTGACTTTTGTTTGAGTTTCCAATATATGATATCATATATGCAACTTTTTGTCATGATTTATGTTTGAAAATAAATGGTAGAAGAGTTTCATTTTGTTTTTCCTTTTAACAACTTTGTCACTTTGCACCAGTAGTCTGTATTTAAGTGGCAACAAGCTGTTTAGCTCAATTTGCTCAAGGTGTCATGTTGGCTTAAAAGTTATTACTTAGCGTCCATCGTTGATCTGTAACCTTCTAACATTTCAAAATAAATACTAATAAACACTTGAAATAAAGAAAGAAAAACAAACACAATATAAATTTCAAAAAAACATATGCTGAATGATGTCTTCTAAGCAAAAATAAACAAACAAATAAATAAGCAAATATAGTAAAAGAAATAAAAATAACCTGACAAATGACAAAAAAAACCAAAATAACAAACCAAAAGAAAGGAGTTTTTGAATAAAACATTTAAAAAAAACAAAACAGAAGGAAGAAACAAATATAACTAAAAGATGGTGAGTTGTACAAGTTATTATCTTTTTCTCAACAGAAATTGTACAATTATATTTGTACAAGTAATAACTTATACAAAGTTTTTGTACAAGTAATAACTTGTACAAAATAATAACATGTACATGACATATATACCAAAATAGAGTTGTCCTATCACTCATAATAGGTTAGATAATCATGTGATAAAAACGCCTTTTTTAGCAGTTGCTGAAACCAGAATATGAGGGAAATATAAAGCTTTATACAAATCCCTATGTCTTGTATTCTGCTACTTTTGTCACATGATGAAATCTCGTGAATAAAGAACCGAGCATTTTGCCTTTTATTGAGCTGACTCTCTGACTGGTGTAGAAAAAAAGGGGGGGGGGGGGGTATTTTGAAGGTTCAAGGTTTGTAACAGTCACCACAATTATGAAAAAAAAAAATCTTAAAGTAATAAAATAAAAATAATCTACAGTTCTGAGCTAATAGGAATATGAACTAAAGAAAGATTTTCATATAAAGTGACACACAAATGTTACTTTATGCATTTAGTACACATTCAACAACAAAAATACAAACCAATATACATATTATGCAAATGTTTATATAAAATCATTCATAAATCAAAATACTTTTGGCCCCTAATTCCTAAACGTTTAGGCAATTACCCCAAAATCAATCCCAGCATTCCTTTGTGATATGGAACCTTGTGGTACAATGTCAGAGATCCATACACTTACACACAAGTTATTGTCTGGAGTTACAAAAATTCTTATTTTTGGCCCTAATTCCTTAACTGTTGGTACCATAACCCTAAAAATCATGAATCGTTGATCTAGTCTTTTGCACATACCAATATCACGTCATATGTCCTGTTCCTGTGTCAAACTTTAACATCAGATATTTTAAAGTTTTTTGTACGCTTCAGAATGTAATAAAATTTGACAAAAAGAAGATTTTCAGGTGAAAAATGTGAGTGTTTTTTTTAGATTATTGAAGAAATCACATATGTCCGTTGCCATGGAAGAAATTTATGTCGTCTTAACTTTTAAAAGTCATCAATGACCTAACGAATAGCAAATGGAAATGTAATATCGTCTCATGATGCTGGATAAGCCAATCAAATTAACGCAGATTTCGTATCACTTTTTCGCAGAAATATCTCTTCATGCAAGAAATAGATAACAGGCCACAACCATAAGAGAAAACAATTTCTTATGTCTGGGGTAGTATCTTATAAGAGGTGTATTTAAAATTTGTGGGTTGTGGGTGTTGAAAATAACATATCTGTAAAATATAAAACAGAAGTGCACTCCCGCTGAAAATGTCTTGCCTGCTTTACATATCAAGTTTGAATTATATATCGAAAGTCTTTAAGATAAAGGTTATACTACAGGTATTGGATACACTTAACATAATCAATGGGTTTAGCCACAGCTCTCAACATTTGATAATTAGACTAAAACAACATTAATGATTAGGGGTCCTCATAAGGACTGGAATCTTGATATTTACCTGTAATTCACCTATATCAGTTCTTAACTAAAATGTTGTAAAATGGGTATTTTTAAAGATATATATATTAAAACATTAACAAACCATTTTTTTTAATAATAATTGGTTTTCATATATTTTAGTCCAATATAACCAGAAATTGTTACGTAATTATTTTTATCCATATTTGAATTACAAAATTAAAAGTTATCAACACAGAATTCCATGAATAAACAAGGAAAATTCATATCAAACTGAAAATTTCCTAAAAATGATAAAGAAATAATCTCAAAATGATTTTCTTTTAATGAATTTGTATTGCATATAACATGAACAATCAAAATGTTCACTGACTGTACCTCATTTCAGTAATTTATTTCATGATTTTTTATGAAATTTTCAGTTTGATTTGAATTTTCCTTGTTTATTCATGGAATTTTTTGTTAATAACTTGATATATTTTTGTATTTGTGTAACATGTAGATGTTCAAATCTAAAACGATGCGCAACGACAAAGTTTTATTTACGTAGTCACCAAACGCTGCATGGTGTCTTCAAGTGCGAAGTACCATATATCTACCTACTCGTTCTGTCTGTATATCAAAAGAGCCGAAGTCATGCTCCTGGCATGCTGTCTATGCAGATGGAAGAGTCTGTCTTATATCTGTCCACAAAGAGTTTATTTGATCTATTATGCTTGACTTTTGTTTGAGTTTCCAATATATGATATCATATATGCAACTTTTTGTCATGATTTATGTTTGAAAATAAATGGTAGAAGAGTTTCATTTTGTTTTTCCTTTTAACAACTTTGTCACTTTGCACCAGTAGTCTGTATTTAAGTGGCAACAAGCTGTTTAGCTCAATTTGCTCAAGGTGTCATGTTGGCTTAAAAGTTATTACTTAGCGTCCATCGTTGATCTGTAACCTTCTAACATTTCAAAATAAATACTAATAAACACTTGAAATAAAGAAAGAAAAACAAACACAATATAAATTTCAAAAAACATATGCTGAATGATGTCTTCTAAGCAAAATAAACAAACAAATAAATAAGCAAATATAGTAAAAGAAAAAAAATAACCTGACAAATGACAAAAAACCAAAATAACAAACCAAAAGAAAGGAGTTTTTGAATAAAGCATTTAAAAAAACAAAACAGAAGGAAGAAACAAATATAACTAAAAGATGGTGAGTTGTACAAGTTATTATCTTTTCTCAACAAAATTGTACAATTATATTAATTTTGTACAAGTAATAACTTGTATGATGACATCGTACAAGTAATTACTTATATAAAGTTTTGTACAAGTAATAACTTGTACAAAATAATAACATGTACATGACATATATACCAAGATAGAGTTGTCCTATCACTCATAATAGGTAAGATAATCATGTGATAAAACGCCTTTTTAGCAGTTGCTGAAACCAGAATATGAGGGAAATATAAAGCTTTATACAAATCCCTATGTGTCTTGTATTCTGCTACTTTTGTCACATGATGAAATCTTGTGAATAAAGAACCGAGCATTTTGCCTTTTATTGAGCTGACTCTCTGACTGGTGTAGAAAAAAAGGGGGGGGGGGGGGCTATTTTGAAGGTTCAAGGTTTGTTACAGTCACCACAATTACGAAAAAAAATCTTAAAGTAATAAAATAAAATAATCTACAGTTCTGAGCTAATAGGAAAATGAACTAAAGAAAGATTTTCATATAAAGCGACACACAAATGTTACTTTATGCATTTAGTACACATTCAACAACAAAAATACAAACCAATATACATATTATGCAAATGTTTATATAAAATCATTCATAAATCAAAATAGCTACAATATTGAAACATTTCATACTCAGAACAAAAATATAGTAATACCATTAGATTTCATAATGTCTTAATATTACTTAATATTTACCAGAACATGATTTTAAAAATGTTTCTTGGTAATAATCTCAGTTCAGTTTCATCTATATCATGCAATTCCGAGTTTTTTGGTATTGAAAATTTTTGTTTGCAAACTGAGTCAAGTTTATGCACTTTATTTTTTTTTTCATCTTTAATTCATAGTCCTGCATTGATAATTGAAACGTATTTTGATGGAAAAAAAAAAATCAAAAAAATCCTGGATTATTATTTATTACGACTTTAAAATGATTAAAAATATATATAACATCACAGTACCCAAATTGCACCGAGTACCCAAATTGCACCTATTCAACAAGAATAGCTGCGGAAATCTTACAAGTTTTCTTTGAGGCTAAACAATTTGTATTTTCATGATTTGACATTATACACGTCTTTCAACATAGGTAAATATATTTAAATATACACAAAAGGTTCACAGTATATATCAACAGATGAAGCATTCATTGGAAAAAGTAAAATCTACGGAAATGTCGCCATGCGACGTTCACAGAAAGTCATCTTTTAAAAATGAGCAAATAAAATATGTTACAAGCATCCATTTCTTAAAAAACGAATAGTAAGCATGGACTAATGTCAAATTGTTCTAAATATTTGAAGAAATAAAACAAAACATCTGTTATTCCATTGTTAAGGATGTGAATTTAAGCGTGGATGCAATTTGGGTACTCCTCATTACAGAATCATGGATTGTTTGGAGGTCGGTTCAAACCCATCTTTCTATGATTCAATATGGATTCAAAATTGAATTGGTGTATTTATATAGTAAATAAGGATACAACTTCAGAATAAACACAGAATGGAAACTTTTGTCTGGATCATAAAAAAACGTACGTGAAAAAACTGTCAAAATAGGTGCAATTTGGGTACCTTCACGTTACACATGTACGGAGATATGTACAAGCTATACAATCAACAAATTTCCGGAACCGTTTGTTGGCATTTTATGTTGACAATTAAATAATTTTGACAATCTACCAATTGATAGATGTTGAAATCTATTCTGGGGGTCAAAAGACAGTCATCAAATAGGGCTAGTAGACTTGAATGTAACAGGAGTCCAATGTTGATTTTTTCATTATGTTTAATGTATAATTATTATATGAGACTACTTAAAATAAATAGAGGTAGACTATTATATAGAGCATTTACTGCAGATCAAGAATTATCTAATGAAAACTCAAAATGCTGGTTTTCTACACTAAATAAAGTATTTAAAGTACTTAAACTTGATACAAAAACTTGACAAATAATAGTGTTTTTAAAATAGTCTGATAAGATACTATTAAAGTCAGAAATCTGACTTACAACTACAAAAAATCAAATCTGGAGCTGTGGACAGTAAAACTGGTGCTTTTCAGTAATATTTTTGTTCAAAATTTTGTTCCCTTCTATCTTCAAACCAATCTTACCAAAAATATAAAAAGTAAGATTACACAACTACGTATCAGTGTTCATTGTTTAAATATAGAACGGGGTAGATATAATAAACCCAAAATTCCAAGAGAATGTTTTTGCAAATTTTGCACTGAAGTAGAGACTGAAGAACATTTTTTGATATCGTGTGATAAATATAAAGATATAAGGCAAACTTTTTTCCAATCTGGTTTAGATTTAAAAGATTTGTGTAATGATTATTTTTCAGTTTCTAAACTTTTAAATCCACAAAATATTACTGAATGTAATTATTTATACAAATTTATTAGAGGTATCTTATCATATGATTTGTAATGGAGAACACTAATGTAATATTAGTTATCTAATAAAGAATCTGAATCTGAATCTGACAATTTGCGGACATACACAAGAGCTACTCGAAAGCTACATTGAATCATGACAATGTAGAAAACTACATCCTCATGCGAAGCGCATGGACATAAAATAGGTCATTAACCCCAAAACCCAAATGACTGTTGTGTATGGTTATCTGATTGTGTAGAATGTGATGTAATTATTCAAAACCATTCTTGTGTAACAGGTAAATGGAAGAATACCTTTAAATAGCTAGTGGTCAGGATTAGACGTGTAAACAAACATGTCTGATTGTAAGTTAGCGCTTTAAACGACGGAGTCCGTGGTATAGATTTACTGTTGTTTAACCGTTCTACTCGGAAATTTATTCTCGAAGGCCTTTACTTTTTACATTGAAGATAGGGTGTGGAATTTAGGTCGGTTGAAGCAAGACATTTCTTTTTTAATTGTGTATCGGTGTATGTAGAGAATATATAGTTGCGCTGGATAGATTACACTTCATATAAGTAAGTAAACAAATAATTTTCATATATTTATATTGTATAGATTATTTTTTTCAACTGTGACCTGTGTGCCATGGCGGCTTTATAATGTGAAAGCAAGTGTGACCATTAATTCAATGCATGCCATATTTGACGGTTTTAAAACAAAGCACACACACGACACAGGCGTGTGCACATATACATATTATGTAATCATCTTTTTCATTGAATAGAATGAGAAGAGTGAAGGATCTTGGATCTCATAAATTTCATTGAAAGTTTAAACCGATATTCTTTGGTTTCTTAGCAACACGACGCTTTAGTTTAATCGATTTTTATACTACTTACCTATTAAGAAAGTCTACCTAAATTTTTATACATAATCGATTTAGTTTTAATATGTATACACTGTAATGTGAAGTTTTTAATTTGAATTTGATATCAATAAACACTGATTGAAACATGCACAACAACACTGATCTGGTTTGTCATGTTTGTATACTATGTTTATTTCTTATGGACGATCTGTTTTTTTAATTAAAAGATAGGGTACCAGATTGGTACCATGAAATGATTTAGTTATGATTTAAATCACAAATCAAAGAAGTTCGCGAGAGTCCAATATCCTCATAACATTTTAACCTATCGTATGATATTTTAATTACCGTTCAAGGGTTGAAAACCAGGATTTAATTCACTCCATAGTTCAATTTTTAACAGGAAAATACTTGTTTTGATTAAACATTATCTCCTTATTTTTCCTGATCTTTACACCCATATGCAGGGTCAAGGCAAAACACACGTTTTATTTACACCAAAGATATAGCACATTAAATAAACAATCTTGTAACGTACACATTTTTCTAACAAATGATGAGCTATAGCATGCGATCTGAATTGAGTTATGATTTTTTTGGGGAAAGATGATAAATAACTGTTATCATAATCATAAGCCACTTGCCAGGAAACATGTACATGCAAAACACATGACATTCTTATTATTAATGTGACTGGTTAAAAAATAGAACGTGACCACTTTTGAAGACATTGGTACCTATTACACGGGAAATTCGATTTTAAAGATCTGATAAAGAGATATTTAAATCAGGGACGTACTATATTGAGTTACCTCTCCCCATTTTAAATTTACATTCTAAAATGTCATGACATGTATTTTTATTTTTTAAACACACATACATAGCAATAAAACATCTCACTTGTATACTGCTATTCCCCTACAGACATTCGTTGTGGACTGACTCAGAATGACCAGGTGAATTCAAATTATTTCCTTCTAACACAGGGCAAAGGATAACTCTTGACTGACTGTAGAGACATTGATCTTTATGTTTTATGAAAATCGACATTTTCTTCCTGATTTCACGTTTAAACGGAATTCTGCTTTTGATTAGTTATAGTCCTTTTGATCAAGATTCTATTAAAGTTTGGGTGAGTAGCAATCCTGATCGATTACTTTCGTTTTGGTATCGCAAAAAACTAAAACATTTCATTCCATATTGATTAGGAATATAATTTCTGTTGTCTGCATAAATTATATTATTACGTCCTACATTATGACCTTGCATGCAGCCATGAAACTGGTAAATATTGGTGTTGTATTTAAGTGAGTCTATTCTGTTCATAATGATCAATGTTCTTAAATTCATTCAAATATATGCAGGGTTTGCCCTCAACAGATCAATTATGAATTTGAATATAATTTCTCATCTTTTTTTTACAAAATTGCAGAACATTAATTATAATTGATGTACTGAACACACAATAAGTGTCATTTAAGATAAATATACTTTATTTATCGTTCTCCGATAGGGATGTTTTCATTATTTATTATTTTCGATTAGAGTGGTGATTTTCCGTAAGGAAGTTAAATTTTATTTTGCTCTGACAAAATACAATTTCTGGGAGAATTAGCTAGCCTCTTTCTTTCCAACTTGGTCCTATTTCCTCTCTGTTCCCACTTCCGCTCTCCTATGATCCTATCCTCAGCTCTTCTACCGCGCCGAAATGCTTGACTCATTTTATTGGTTGTTTGAATCGTCTATGGTGCAGTGTGTCTCGAACACAAATTATTGATATCCTCTTTCTAGGAGTATGTGAATATTGATTTGCAGTAAAATTGCATGTAAAAATAGCACTTTGAGGAAGTTGGATTATACATAAATTCAATAATGAACTTGTAAATAATATGAGTAAAAGAGCATCGTATTTTTTAAGTGCTTAGTCCTAGTTCTGACTGGACATTTTACTTGGATCACTTCAAACCGTCTAGAGGAAGTCTGTTGTCAAAACAATTCTATGGTTCACATGTACATGTATTTGTCGACAAACGACCTGTGTCATAAAGCATGATCGTAATGAAAAATACCCGTTACAAAGACATTGTTTTTGCTTCGTTTTTTATCGTACTCGTGTGGTTATGACTTGAGAACAGGAAGTGATAGAGACATGTGGGTGGGTCTTTAGTAATGATCATGGGAACATATGGTTAAGGTAAATTTTGAATGGACCAAAAGAAGGTGGGGGTCTACAATAGAAACTTATGATAAAACAATTTTGTTCTGTGTAAAAATTGTAATATATTTATTCTAATTATTCCTGTATCAATGGGAACCACATTTTCACTAGATTATTATACATTTGTACTTGGTAGCATGAGAAATTAACTCAATTCTATACAAATTTCATAAAAGATTCCCAACTGTTGTCCAATGTTCTATATGGAACAACTGGATTTCAAAGGATGCAATTCCAGTTTTGTTAAATTTCCGGAAGTTTGTGATATAAACATGATAAATATAAAGTGAGAAATGCACCAATCAACCATGTGTTATTGGAAACATTATGACCCAAATGTTGACATGGAACTTAAGAATGTGATTCCAATTTTGGTAAATTTATGGAAGATTCTCAGAACAATACTGGTTTGTAGAAGCACCTATAGCTACTAAGCAAACATACATTTTGGGAATTGTCATAATAAGATTATTACCTGAACTTTGACATGGATCAATTAAATTTCAAAACGATGTGATTCCATTTTTGGTAAACTTCCTGGAAATCTTTAAGTACAATAATGATTCACATAAGCACCTAGCAAACAAATATTTTTTGAAATTCTTATGACCCAAACTTTGACATGGAATAATTGAATTTCAAAAGAATGTGATTCCATTTTTGGTAAATTTCCTGGAAGTCTCTAAGTACATTAATGATTTGGATAAGCACCTAGCAATCATATATTTTGGGAATTCTTATGACCCAAACATTGACATGAAATAATTGAATTTCAATAGAATGTGATTCCATATTGGTAAATTACCTGGCAGTCTCTGAGAATAATAAAAAAATGGAAAATCTCTTTAATACATATATTTTTGGAGGCATAATGACCACAACTTTGACATTGAGCAATTGATATTCAATAGGATTTTATTCCAATTATGGTAAACTTCCTAGAAGTGTTCTTCCTTGCAAACATAGATTGGGAATTATAATGAAAAAAATTTAAGTGGAACAAGACAATATTTAAAGAATGTGCTTTCAATTTTGGGAAATTTCCTTGAAGTCTTGCTGAACAATATATAAATGGGAATCTTGGGCAACCATATATATTTTGAAACATTTATTTGTTATGATTAAAACTTTGACACGGAACAATTGAGTTTCAAAGGGTGTGATTCAATTTTGGTAAATTTCCTTGAATTCCTCTGAACAATATATAATTTGGAAATCTAGCAACCATATATATTTTGAAACATTTATTGGTTATGTCCAAAACTTTGAAATAGAACAATTGAGTTTCAAAAGGGTGTTGTTCCAATTTTGGTAAATTTCCTAGCTAACATATATTATGGGAATCTTTATGACCTTAAATTTGACATTATACAATTGAATTTGAAAAGGGTTATCAATCCCAATTATATTAGATCACTGGAAGTCTTAGAATAATAACTATTTGGAAAATCCCTAGCAACCATATATTTTGAAACATTATGACTGAAACTTTGACACAGAACAATCAAATTTCAAAAGGATGTGATTCCAATTTTGGTAAATTTCCTTGAGGTCTCGCTGAACAACATATAAATGATAATCTAGCAACCATATATATTGTGAAACAGTTATCTGTTATGATCAAAACTTTGACACGGAACAATTGAATTTGAGTTTCAAAAGGTAGTGGTTGAATTTTGATAAATTTCCTTCAATTCCTCTGAACAATATATATAATTTGGAAATCTAGCAACCATATACATTTTGAAACATTTAATGGTTATGTCCAAAACTTTGACATGGAACAATTCAGTTTCAAAAGGGTGTGGTTCCAATTTTGGTAAATTTCCTGGAAATTTCTAGCTAATGTATATTATGGGAATCTTTATGACCTTAACTTTGACATTAAACAATTGAATTTGAAAAGGGTTATCAATCCCAATTTTATTAGATCACTGAAGTCTTAGAATAATAACTATTTGGAAAACCCCTAGCAACATAAAACTGGTAAAATTGGTATTTGTATTTAAGTGAATCTATTCTGTTCATAATGATCAATGTTCTTAAATTCATTCAAATATATGTAGGGTTTATAGCCCTCAACAGATCAATTATGAATTTAAATGGAAATTTCTCATCGTTTTTACAAAATTGCAGAACATTAATTATAATTGATGTACTGAACACACAATAAGTGTCATTTAAGATAAATATACTTTATTTATCGTTCTCCGATAGGGATGTTTTCATTATTTTCAATTAGAGTGGTGATAAGTAGGTATTTTCCGTAAGGGAAGTTAAATTTTTATTTTGCTCTGACAAAATACAATTTCTGGGAGAATTAGCTAGCCCTCTTTCTTTCCAACTTGGTTCTATTTCCCTCTCTGTTCCCACTTCCGCTGTCCTATCATCCTGTCCTCAGCTCTTCTACCGCGCCGAAATGCTTGACTCATTTTATTGGTTGTTTGAATCGTCTATGGTGCAGTGTGTCTCGGACACAAATTATTGATATCCTCTTTCTAGGAGTATGTGAATATTGATTTGCAGTAAAATTGCATGTAAAAATAGCACTTTGAGGAAGTTGGATTATACATAAATTCAATAATGAACTTGTAAATAATATGAGTAAAAGAGCATCGTATTTTTTAAGTGCTTAGTCCTAGTTCTGACTGGACATTTTACTTGGATCACTTCAAACCGTCTAGAGGAAGTCTGTTGTCAAAACAATTCTATGGTTCACATGTACATGTATTTGTCGACAAACGACCTGTGTCATAAAGCATGATCGTAATGAAAATACCCGTTACAAAGACATTGTTTTGCTTCGTTTTTATCGTACTCGTGTGGTTATGACTTGAGAACAGGAAGTAATAGAGACATGTGGGTGGGTCTTTAGTAATGATCATGGGAACATATGGTTAAGGTAAATTTTGAATGGACCAAAAGAAGGTGGGGGTCTACAATAGAAACTTATGATAAAACAATTTTGTTCTGTGTAAAAATTGTAATATATTTATTCTAATTATTCCTGTATCAATGGGAACCACATTTTCACTAGATTATTATACATTTGTACTTGGTAGCATGAGAAATTAACTCAATTCCATACAAATTTCATAAAAGATTCCCAACTGTTGTCCAATGCTTCTATATGGAACAACTGGATTTCAAAGGATGCAATTCCAGTTTTGTTAAATTTCCTGGAAGTTTGTGATATAAACATGATAAATATAAAGTGAGAAATGCACCAATCAACCATGTGTTATTGGAAACATTATGACCCAAATGTTGACATGGAACTTAAGAATGTGATTCCAATTTTGGTAAATTTATGGAAGATTCTCAGAACAATACTGGTTTGTAGAAGCACCTATAGCTACTAAGCAAACATACATTTTGGGAATTGTCATAATAAGATTATTACCTGAACTTTGACATGGATCAATTAAATTTCAAAAGGATGTGATTCCATTTTTGGTAAACTTCCTGGAAATCTTTTAAGTACAATAATGATTCACATAAGCACCTAGCAAACAAATATTTTTTGAAATTCTTATGACCCAAACTTTGACATGGAATAATTGAATTTCAAAAGAATGTGATTCCATTTTTGGTAAATTTCCTGGAAGTCTCTAAGTACATTAATGATTTGGATAAGCACCTAGCAATCATATATTTTGGGAATTCTTATGACCCAAACATTGACATGAAATAATTGAATTTCAATAGAATGTGATTCCATATTGGTAAATTACCTGGCAGTCTCTGAGAATAATAAAAATGGAAAATCTCTTTAATACGTATATTTTGGAGGCATAATGACCACATGTTTGACATTGAGCAATTAATATTCAATAGGATTTGATTCCAATTATGGTAAACTTCCTAGAAGTGTTCTTCCTTGCAAACATAGATTGGGAATTATAATGAAAAAAATTTAAGTGGAACAAGACAATATTTAAAGAATGTGCTTTCAATTTTGGGAAATTTCCTTGAAGTCTTGCTGAACAATATATAAATGGGAATCTTGGGCAACCATATATATTTTGAAACATTTATTTGTTATGATTAAAACTTTGACACAGAACAATTGAGTTTCAAAAGGGTGTGATTCCAATTTTGGTAAATTTCCTTGAATTCCTCTGAACAATATATAATTTGGAAATCTAGCAACCATATATATTTTGAAACATTTATTGGTTATGTCCAAAACTTTGAAATAGAACAATTGAGTTTCAAAAGGGTGTTGTTCCAATTTTGGTAAATTTCCTAGCTAACATATATTATGGGAATCTTTATGACCTTAAATTTGACATTATACAATTGAATTTGAAAAGGGTTATCAATCCCAATTATATTAGATCACTGGAAGTCTTAGAATAATAACTATTTGGAAAATCCCCTAGCAACCATATATTTTTGAAACATTATGACTGAAACTTTGACACAGAACAATCAAATTTCAAAAGGATGTGATTCCAATTTTGGTAAATTTCCTTGAGGTCTCGCTGAACAACATATAAATGATAATCTAGCAACCATATATATTGTGAAACAGTTATCTGTTATGATCAAAACTTTGACACGGAACAATTGAATTTGAGTTTCAAAAGGTAGTGGTTCGAATTTTGATAAATTTCCTTCAATTCCTCTGAACAATATATATAATTTGGAAATCAAGCAACCATATATATTTTGAAACATTTAATGGTTATGTCCAAAACTTTGACATGGAACAATTCAGTTTCAAAAGGGTGTGGTTCCAATTTTGGTAAATTTCCTGGAAATTTCCTAGCTAATGTATATTATGGGAATCTTTATGACCTTAACTTTGACATTAAACAATTGAATTTGAAAAGGGTTATCAATCCCAATTTTATTAGATCACTGGAAGTCTTAGAATAATAACTATTTGGAAAACCCCCTAGCAACCATATATTTTTTGAAACATTATGAAAGAAACTTTGACATTGAACAATCTGATTTCAAAAGGATGTGATTCCATTTTTGGTAAATTTCCTGGAAGTCTCTTAAGTACAATAATGATTCGGAAAAGCACCTAGCAAACATGTATTTTGGGATTCTTATGACCCAAACTTTGACATTGAACAAATGAATTTCAAAAGAATGTGATTCCATATTGGTAAATTACCTGGAAGTCTCTGACTATGTCTGAAAACAATAATAATTGGAAAAATCTCCTAGCAACCATATATTGTCAGAGACATTATGACTACAGCTTTGACATGGAACAATTAAATTTGAAAAAAAATGAAATTCCAAATTGGTCTATTTTTTGAAGTTTTACCAAACAATAATTCAGTGTTTTCCCTAGGCTATTCAAGCATTGCGGTACCGCTACGCATAAATTTCGACCACCATGCTTTCATCATTGCCGCAATGCATCCCGCTATGTGTGAAAATTATAACTGCGTAAAATATTTTTTATTGATATTTTGTAAGTGAAGTGACAAGTGACAACACTCCACAGGTGTTTTAAACTCATCTGACTGATAATTGGATGCATCATGTCGCGCGCGCCGGGATTTTGCAACCTTCTTGATTAGTTGGTTATACATGTACATCGAGATTTTCCTATCGAAGGTCGGTGGTTTTCTCCGGCACTCGGCTTCCTCCACCAATAAAACTGGCCGCCACGAAATAGCCCAAAAGCGGTGCTTAAAAGTGGCGTTAAAACACCAAAATCAAAATCAATGTACATCGAGATTTCGGTTACATAATAGAAGTTGCCAGTTAGCTGATAATAAAATAGTCAGATTAATCTTCAATGCATATGCTTTCTGTGCTAAATAAAAAGTTTAACCTTTTCCAATATAAATTTCACCTTTAAAAATAAAATGGATGTTTGACATCGTTATTTTACTATTATAATAATTGGGAAATCTAGCAACCAAATATTTTTTGAAACATTAAGATCAACTTTGACATGGAACAATTGAATTTCAAAAGAATGTGGTTCCAATTTTGGTAAATTTCCTGGAAGTCTCCTAGCAAACATATATTATGGGAATCGTTATGACCTTAACTTTGACATGAACAATTGAATTTTAAAAGGATGTGAATCCCAATTTTGTTAGATCTCCTGGAGGTCTCAGAACAATAACTATTTGGAAAATCACCTAGCAACTATATATTTTTGGTAATTTGATCCAAACTATTACAAGGAACAATTGAATTTTAAAAGGAAAGGATTCCAACTTTGATAAATTTCCTTGAAGTCTCCTAGCAAACATGATAAATTTCCTTGAAGTCTCCTAGCAAACATCTATTTTAGGAATTGTCATAACACAATCTAGGACATGGAACAATTCAAGTTCAAAAGTATGCGACTCGTTTGAACAATACTTTGTTGTTTGACGTTTCGAAATGTACACAACGTACAGTAAGTAGTCACCTTTTAATATTTCAGTATGTTCAGTTGCTCAGAATGATTCATCTAACACCTAAAGTTGAATGTTCTCAGTTAAAGTAGTAAAATAATTCTATTATTCAGATGCTTAACCATGGCCAATGTGTTATTGTTTTACAGGTTTAGAATAATTATCTGCATTCATCATGGAGACAGTTCTTGGATGGATTGAAACCAGTAGTAGCTGGTTTCTTTTGGACTTTTATAAGCCAGATGAGCTCAGCAAAGAGAACCCAGGTTCATACTTTCCAAAGACTTCGACATGTTCTTCCAATCAATTGTATTTGGCTTATTACTTATATTAGTGAGATGGATTTTGGAAAGGTAAATTTATGTTTGATGAAATATGGTTTTAGTCTTGACATTAGGCAATTTGCAACAATAAATCAGACAGCCCTGTTTATTTTAGCTAAGTGATTAATTTGTCATTGTGGATGAATTGAAACTTAAAAAGCATAAAATATATAGAATAACTCTAGAAAGAAAAGATTCGACCAAACATTTATGTAACATTGTAAGATATAAAAAATTTAAGAATTTTATATAATTGTGCAGTTGCCAAATGTTTAAATAATGCCAACATGATTAACTCTAACCTTTCAGTAATGAGAAATTCTGAAATGTTTCATTATAAAATATTGAAGATTTTGAAAATTAAAAGACTTCATTTCACACAATCAGTTTGGTTTAATAGTCCTATGCCTCATCACCATAGAAACATATCCTAGTTGAGGCTTTTGTCAAACCTGCTTCAACTTTAATTATGGAGAACATATAAGTACTGTAAATTATCACCAGGCCTGGTTAATTGTTTGTTCTTACATTACCTACTCTTCATTTTTCTTATTTACGGAGAACCTCTGATGCTAAATTCTGTTGTACAGATCTGATTTAATGTTGTCATAGTAACATAAGTTAGTAATTTTATACAACCGCAAAAAATTTTGCTGTCGTATATTGGTATGATGTTGGGGTCGTCGTTGTCGTCCGAAGACTCATTGGTTTTCGCACTCTAACTTTAGTTAAGTGAATGGATCTCTATGAAATTTTACCATAACGGGTCAATACCACAAAAGGAAGGTTGGGATTGATTTTGGGGTTATGGTACCAACAGTTTAGGAATTAGGGGCCAAAAATAAGCATTTTGTAACTTCCAGACATAACTTGTGTGTTAGTGTATGGATCTCTCTGACATTGTACCACAAGGTTCCATATCACAAAGGGAATGCTGGGATTGAGTTTCGGGTAATTGCCTCAAAATTTTAGGAGTTAGGGGCAAAAACAAGCATTTTCTAGTTGCATGACAATAACTTGTATGTAAGTGTATGGATCTTTCTGAAATTGTACTACAAGGTTCCATATCACAAAGGAAATTGCATGACAATAACTTGTATGTAAGTGTATGGATCTTTCTGAAATTGTACTACAAGGTTCCATATCACAAAGGGAAAGCTGGAATTGAGTTTGTGGGTAATTGCCCAAAATGTTAAGGAAACAGGGGCCAAAATAAGCATTTTTTAGTTTCAGACAATAACTTGTGTTCAAGTGTATGGATCTGTCTGAAATTGTACTGCAAGGTACCATACCACAAAGGGAAGGCTGGGATTGATTTTGGGGGTAATTGCCTAAATTTTAGGAATAAGGGCAAAAACAAGCATTTTTCTAGTTTCAGGACAATAACGTTTGTGTAAGTGTATGGATCTTTATGAAATTGTACTACAAGGTTCCATATCACAAAGGAAAGCTGGGTTTGAGTTTGGGGTAATTGCTCTAAACGTTTAGGAATTTGGGGCCAGAAAACAAGCATTTTCTAGTTTCCAGACAATAACTTGTGTTGAAGCGTATTGATCTCTCTGAAATTGTATTGCAAGGTACCATACCACAAAGGGAAGGCTGGGATTGAATTTGGGGTGATGAATCATAAGGGTTTAAAAATTTGGGAGGGGATTTTTTTCCCTTTTTTCCTTCTTTTCTTTAAAATTTTCCATTTTAAATTGGTTATTTCTGATTTATATATAAATGATGATATGGTTTGAATAGGTAAATTAAGAGTTTTAAGTTCTTAGACCACATTCATTCTGTGTCAGAAACCTATGCTGTGTCAAATATTTAATCACAATCCAAATTCAGTGTTGTATCAAGCTTGAATGTTGTGTCCATACTTGCCCCAACTGTTCAGGGTTCAACCTCTTCGGTTGTATCAAGCTGCAGCCAGCGGAGCATTTTATTTTCTTTGGATTAGCACATGTTGCATTTACTGGCACAATATTGGAAATTACATAAAAACACCAGTCAGTCATTTTCTTGACTGCAGATGGAATTTATTTCCCATTATAAACTGTCACTTTTAACATCTCCCTGTTTATATCATAAGGAATCTAGTGCAATTTTGTTATTAATGACTCAGTAATAATGAATTATTTAGAAACATTAAAATATATTTATGTGCAATATGAGAATTAGATATCTATGAGTCTCTTAATATAAACATTCCATTTCCTGTAGTAGATCATCTTCGCCAGCCAAGAGAAGGGTGCAAGATCTTAACCCTTGGCTAGCGAATATGATACATGTAGGTGATGTATACAAACTTTTTTCTTGAGAACACAAAACAATTTTAATCCTTTTATGTCCAGGCATTATTTATTTAAGGTCACATTAAAATGAAACAAGTACACATGTTCATTACGATTAAATTATATAAAGCAAATTAGAGTTTTGACCCAGATTTCAAGGTTCACTGGAGATGGAAATGTGGTAGTGTGAACAGCAGCATGGTGTCCTATAGACACATATATCCTTGATTTTTCTTATTGTTTGGTTGCTGTGTCATTGAAGTATACTCAAATCTGATTTTCTTCATTATTCAAAGATATCACTGCAAAATGTATCTATAGCTAGTCATATGTTTATTGTGAGTTGAACTTTTTGAATTATATGCCAAATTTTGATTTTGAACTCAATATCACAGTTCACTGAACATGGACATATCATAGTGCGAGCGATGAGCAGGGCATCATCTGGAATCCTATGGACACATATTCATCATTTTAAAATTTATTTTTTACAAATTGTAGAAATAGATATTCATATAAGGTATAAACCAGTTTTTGGAATAAGTTCATTGCTTTGTAGATCAGTATTTAAACCGGTTGGAATAATTTGGGGTATAAAAGACAAGAAAGTATATAAAATAGCAGACATTCCAGAACTGGAAAAGGCTTATAACCTATCAAAGACACTTCCACATAAAACTGTACAGGTATGTAGACACAGCATAAATTACCAACTATATATTACACACAAATAATATAATGAAATAAGAATTAACAGACTATAAAGGATGAAGTCATGTCAGGTTTTTTCCTACGATACAGGGTAAAATATTTTGCCCCATATCTCCCCCTTTTCTTTTCATGTGAGACTTCAATAGCTCACAAAAGAGCATTTACCAAAATTGAAGCAGAATCTAGATTTCTTTTCTTACGATTTAAGACCCAAATAATGCCAATGCTAAATATAAGGAAAAAGTTGGAGTCAGCCTTTTCCCGCCATTTTAAAAAAATTAAATGTCTCGAAAAGGAGTCCCATAACCTATCAATATTTTAAGCTTATTTTCTTCTTTAACTAATGCTCTTCTGAATTGTAGTATCAATTTTAAATTCCAGATTTTTAAAATTTCACCTGACTACATCTTTCAATGGTTCTTTATTAGTCATTTTGGAGAGTTTTTATTCACTTAGTGAAGAAAGTAAAGTTTATAGAACAAATGAACTGAACTCCAAGGCAGAATAAAAAAATGAAAATCATTGGCTAAAAAAGACCTCATCGCTATTTGGGAATCTGCGGCACTTGACCCGAGAATTTATGACGTTAAATGTTTGTGGCGTCAGACAATTTGATTGTGACGTCAACATTTTACGGGAACTGTTGTGATGTCCAGTAATGGGGGACAAATAGTGATAAGGTGTATGATAAACCACTCGATATGTCAACTCATAGAATAAAATTAATGAATCTTTCAAATTAATTCTCTTGGTACATGTTCCTTGAACAATATAATTTCTTTGCATACAAAACACCAAAGTTTTCCTACCTTGCTACATCTTGCTGGCAATATTTATGGCCCAGCCATAGGGGAAGGGGTATTAAGTTTTACCCTTGTCCTTCGTACGTACGTACCAAAGTTGGTTTCCGTTCTCTAACTTTAGTTTGCCTCCACCAAATGTTATGAAACTTATACACATTGCTTATTACCACAAAACACAGATCTAGTTTGAATTTTGGTGGTGTCACTTTAACCGTTTCAGAGTTATGTGCCTTTACAAATGGAAAAATTGCTGAATTTTTAGTTTCCGTTCTCTAACTTTAGTTTGCCTCAACCAAATGTTATGAAACTTATACACAATGCTTATTACCACAAAACACAGATCAAGTTTGAATTTTGGCGGTGTCACTTTATCCGTTCTAGAGCTATGCCCTTTACAAATGGAAAAATTGCTGAATTTTTAGTTTCCGTTCTCTAACTTTAGTTTGTCTCAACCAAATATTATGTTACTTATACACAATGCTTATTACCACAAAATATAGATCATGTGTGAATTTTGGTGGTGTCACTTTAACAGTTTTAGAGTTATGCCCCTTTACAAATGGAAAAATTGCTGAATTTTTCGTTTCCGTTCTCTAACTTAAGTTTGCCTCAACCAAATGTTATGAAACTTATACACAATGCTTATTACCACAAAACACAGATCAGGTTTGAAATTTGGTGGTGTCACTTTAACAGTTCTAGAGTTATGCCCTTTACAAATGGAAAAATTGCTGAATTTTTCGTTTCGTTCTCTAACTTAAGTTTGCCTCAACCAAATGTTATGAAACTTATACACCATGCTTATTACCACAAAACACAGATCAAGTTTGAATTTTGGTGGTGTCACTTTAACCGTTCTAGAGTTATGTCCCTTTACAAATGGAAAAATTGCTAAATTTTTAGTTTCCGTTCTCTAACTTTAGTTTGACTCAACCAAATGTTATGAAACTTATACACAATGCTTATTACCACAAAACACAGATCAAGTTTGAATTTTGGCGGTGTCACTTTATCCGTTCTAGAGCTATGCCCTTTACAAATGGAAAAATTGTTGAATTTTTCGTTTCGTTCTCTAACTTTAGTTTGTCTCAACCAAATATTATGTTACTTAAACACAATGCTTATTACCACAAAATATAGATCATGTGTGAATTTTGGTGGTGTCACTTTAACAGTTTTAGAGTTATGCCCCTTTACAAATGGAAAAATTGCTGAATTTTTCGTTTCCGTTCTCTAACTTAAGTTTGCCTCAACCAAATGTTATGAAACTTATACACAATACTTATTACCACAAAACACAGATCAGGTTTGAAATTTGGTGGTGTCACTTTAACAGTTCTAGAGTTATAGCCCTTTACAAATGGAAAAATTGCTGAATTTTTCGTTTCCGTTCTCTAACTTAAGTTTGCCTCAACCAAATGTTATGAAACTTATACACAATACTTATTACCACAAAACTCAGATCAAGTATAAGTTTGGGTAGTGTCACTTTTACCGTTCTTCAGTTATGTCCCTTTATAACTTTCTATGATATGCAAGCGGGGGCATCATCTGTGTCCCATGGACACATTCCTCATTTATTTTTTTATCGTTACACCTCTTACCTCAAACCCAGGCTTCATCCCTGAATAAGTGTCACTTCACATCCACTTCATTTGAACTTTCTTTGGTGGATAGTTTTCTCATTGGCAATCATACCACATCTCCTTAGTTTTATATCACTAATGTTTTCAATTCTTCTGTTAACCATGTAAACCCTATTTTATGTTTTGCTGAATGACAGTTTTATGTGTAAAAGATATTTGTAAAAACTGCCTTTTAAATATTTCAAAAACTTTAAACTGTTATTGTTGAAGACCATACAGTGACCTAAAGTTGCCAACATCTACATCAGTTGGTCAAAGATTGTATCATTTGCAATAATACCTCATTTCCTTATCAACATATTACATCGTAATATCTTTATTTATAGACATTGATGAAGAAGACAAGTCTTACGGAGAGACAAATACAGATATGGATAAGGAAACGATACCAAAGAGATGCTCCAAGTACAATGCAGAGGTTTTGTGAAAGCAGGTATTATTGCTTACATCCATGTCATTTAAATTCTAATGGAAAGTTGCCTCAGTGGCAATCATACCACATCTTCTTATTTTTATGTTATGATCTGTTTATATATTTGGTCAGATGATTTTTGGTACCTATCTATGAAATATATCAATGATTTATAAAAAAGGGTTCTAATTGATTTTATTGTAACAGCATACAATTTTTTGTCTTAAAACATAATATACCTTATTCTCTAGATATCTTTGATTCAAAACATCACTTCCTTGTGAAACTGCACTAGCCTTGAATACAGGATTGATCATTGCTCAAAAAAAAGACTTTGAAATTGGTTTTTTCTGGTACTACAGAAAGCATGTAGCATTCAGGAGTAAGAGCAAATGAAAATAATGTGTTCTTTTAGGATGCCATGTCTTCTTTCAAACCTTTATGTTTTGAGCTTACACCTCAAGTGTGTTAGTCTAGTACAAGCAGGGTTTATAACTATGTTATCATTTTGTTGTCATGAATATGCATGAAATATTTGCTGCTAGACATTAAGCAGTCATCACTCAACTATCTTATAAAAAATATTGATACATAGATAGTTTTTATTTTTTTTTATGAATTTATGTTTTGCTTGTCTGCAGTCCTGCAGTAAGCATTGAAAATAGTTGTCATTTTTTACTTTTTTTAATATGGAAATTTACTGTGCTGTTTCATGCAATAGGATGATTGTGCACAATATTTTTATACCAATTATAAATATCAACTATCAGATGAATGATCTAAATGTTTCATGTTTGATGTAAAATATACACTGACTGTAACATGATATATGCCTACTCCAGTTAAAAATTTATACCTCAAATAGATTTACCTGCATACTCCTACTCATGTCTTAGTAGAAGTAATGTTGAAGGAAGTAAAGGGTAAAGGTCATTGAGACTGAGTTACTTCTCCATTGAATCAAAATGGGAGGTGCAATAATGGCTTTTAAAAGTACTGAATGCCTTTGTTAAGAGTTTTATTAGGACAAACAAAATAAAGAATAGTGAGAAATAGGTACACAAAAAAAAAGAGAGTAGAGAATGATGGGGTGCTGCAATATAAAGAATAGAGAATAATGGGGTGCTGCAATATAAAGAATAGAGAATAATGGGGTGCTTCAATATAAAGAATAGAGAATAATGGGGTGCTGCAATATAAAGAATAGAGAATAATGGGGTGCTGCAATATAAAGAATAGAGAATAATGGGGTGCTGCAATATAAAGAATAGAGAATAATGGGGTGCTACAATATAAAGAATAGAGAATGATGGGGTGCTACAATATAAAGAATAGAGAATGAAGGGGTGCTACAATATAAAGAATAGAGAATAATGGGGTGCTAAAATATAAAGAATAGAGAATGATGGGGTGCTACAATATAAAGAATAGAGAATGATGGGGTGCTAAAATATAAAGAATAGAGAATAATGGGGTGCTAAAGTATAAAGAATAGAGAATAATGGGGTGCTGCAATATAAAGAATAGAGAATAATGGGGTGCTGCAATATAAAGAATAGAGAATAATGGGGTGCTGCAATATAAAGAATAGAGAATGATGGGGTGCTGCAATATAAAGAATAGAGAATAATGGGGTGCTGCAATATAAAGAATAGAGAAAAATGGTCTGAAAAATTATAGAAAAAAAATAGCGGAC
Source organism: Mytilus coruscus (assembly GCA_017311375.1). Lineage (NCBI taxonomy): Eukaryota > Metazoa > Mollusca > Bivalvia > Mytilida > Mytilidae > Mytilus > Mytilus coruscus. The sequence continues at coordinate 118,232,481 of CM029596.1, read as the reverse complement.
CCCCATCTAGACCCTGTTTATGCAAGTCCAATTACTACCAGTAGTTTAGCAGGAGCCTAGATTATTTAATGTTAACAGATGGACAAATAAACAAGACACCATTTTGCTTAAAGGGATATATAATTATGAAAAAACCTCCACCCAGATCTATGCAAATATGAACCATTTACATAATATTGAATGGAAGAACAAATTTTCCATAAAATTAAAAAACTACATACTTTTTTCCTTTAAGTAGCCCACATAATAGTTAAATAATTTAAGCATACAGACATAAGCACTTATTATAAAAGGGAGCTCATTTTAGGATTTAAATCTGCACAAACTCTGAACTAATGTAGAACAATAACCTTACAATTTTTGGCTGGATCAGATAACATTGTTTATTTAACAATCACACACAATTCCAGGGTCAAGATATAGATAGATTAATTCATAGATGAATACATCTATGATTCAATAATTCCAAATTAGATAATACAAGGTCTAACATGTTCAAGGCATTGATTATGCAAGGGATCTGTATCACATTCCATTGAAATATTGAATTATAAGTAATTATTTGCAATGTACCAATCATTCAGATGAATTAGCAATTAGTATTAATTATTAAAGAATTGGTTGTCAATAGAAGTAACATTTTTATGAAAAATGAAAAAAAATATGATATTTACTAATTACTGTAAATTCAGAAATTATTGCGAGGTTTTTATTAATGCGAATAATGCGACTGGGTGAGTATCGCAATAATAAAAACTCGCATTCTGATATCTGAAACATATATCTGTATGCAGATTTTCCTGAAATTACAATAATTAAACTCGCATTTTTGTCCATTCTTCAACAATCGCAATAATAAATGCACGCAATAATTTCTGAATTTACAGTGTAGGTTTTACATTTATGAAATTTTATTGCTTCGAAAAATCATGCATTTTTTTCATGGTAAATATTTATGGTTTAAATCTACACAAACACTAACATTTATTATCTATCTTTACTTAATTTGCTGTAACCCAAAATAAATACTTTTGAAATAAAACCACTGAAACTATACCCTTCCAAAATCAATTTCTCACCAGAATATTTATATTTGAACATCCATAAATCTTATTGAGAGATAAATCACGAGTTTAAAGTCCTAAATACAAAATAGAGGTCTGCAAATTGCACATATCATAAACTAATACTTGACTTAACACATTGTCAGATTACTCATTAAGCAGTGCATGTTCATAAGGGAACAAAATCCTTAACAAAATAACTTAGACTCATTATTCATATAGTAGACCAAAGTTCTTTACAAAATACTGGTTACAAAGTTTGAATATTTTTGTAGAGTTATTAGTCATTAAATTTGGATATCATCAGGAGTGGATTGAATATTTTTGTAGAGTTTTTAGTCATTAAATTTAGATATCATCAGGGGCAGATCCAGGATTTTTAAAAGGGGGGGGCGTAATTCCAGAAAACTTAAAAGTTACTGCAGAGTGGAGCGAGACCAACATTTTTTTGAACAATTTTGTGCTAAAAAATCATGTAAATCGTGAAAAACATAAGATTTTTGATTTTTTTGGGGGATCATAAAAGGGGGTGTACGCTCTTTACACCGTATCCTGGATCTGCCACTGATCATGGAAACATATCTGACATGCTGCTTTACTTACTTCAGGAGAAATGTATAATGTACATTGCATTTCAGAAAATTGTGATAATGCCTGTATTAATCAGGTATAAAATAAATTGTATCAGATTGCAGCTTATAGCTAGGGATATTTTACCTTGCTTGATATTGCTTTTTACCCTTGACAAACAATATGACAATGTTCCTTGCCTTATTTGACTATCCAGATACCTGTTGCTTTTTTATTCCTTACCTATACCATATTGGTGCCTTTTGCTTTTTTTCCTTTAAAAATACTATCCTTTTAAGAGGGTCTTGATGGGGTTTACAGAATACAGAATAAAGTGTAAAAACTGAATAAAGAATAATGGGGCACTAAAATATGAAGTATAGAGAATATTGGGCCAACAAAAAAAAAATGGCCTGAAATATTGAAGAATGCAGAAATAAAGACACCTCAATCCACACCCTCTTTTAGGATGAACCAAACTATACTTATTTTTATTTCCCATCTGTAAACAGAGGGTTTTTTCATACTTGTAATGGAAACATACATGTATACTTCTATACAGAATTCTGCTTTCAAGTTAACAGTCATTGTGTAACATACAATAAAGTTGTATGCTGTTAACTAATCAAAATCTTTTTTTTACAGTCACATAATGTTATTTAGTATTTTCAAACTTATAATGCAGTCATTTTTATCTCAAAGTGTGAAAAATGTATATTATTTTGAAAATGGAACTGTTTGTCTTTTTTATTCCACCTAAGAGATTTTGTGTAAAATTTAAGATTGACAAGGTGTGTACAATTTGTAGAATATTTTTGAAAAGTTTTTGCATGAAAAAAAAAACGAAAAAAATTTGTTTATCTTTGCAGTTGGAATTGTGTAGTTTTATCAATATTTGGAGTTTATGGTGTTTATGCTTTATGGGATGTAAGTATGTTGATATGTAAAGATGTAAACAGAAAATGCAACACAACACTGTACCATGTGAAATCCAGCAAAATGTAATAACACATACAAATAAAAACACATAGCAGATATGATTAATTTATGATAAATGTTTTTAACTTTCACTAAAGAATTGAATTCTGTTTTGTTTTTTTAAATTTTAAGAAATGTAAGCAAGTAACCTTCACATTTTGCATGAAGCGTGGAAGCAAAAACACAGCATTCAATATTTATATATGCAGATTTTCAAAATAAAAAAGTATATGTGTATTAATTAATATTTTGAATCAACTATATTGCATTTACATTGACTGTCTGATTCTCTGTGTGCTCATACATCCATCAAATATGTCTGTCACACTTTTCTCAGGTACTACTGAACAGAATTACTTCATATTTGGTCAATGGGCACTTTTCAGATCTGTCAGACACTTGCTTCCTGTTTGCCAATACTTTGAATTTTTCAATATGTTAAATGAACATAAAATTTGTCAAAATACTTTTCTCAAGTACATTGTACTACTGAACTGAATGACTTCATATTCAACCAGCAGCTTGGCATTGACAAGTTGTAATGTTTGAGCACTTTTGAAATCTGTCAGACACCTACTTCCTGTATTTTGATACTTTGAATTACGAGTTGGGGACTGGGGGTATGACTAACTTGACAACACATGCACATTTTCTTTATATTTCAGAAACCATGGTTTGCTAAGGCTATAAACTGTTGGATTGGATGGCCTAATCATGTTAGTAGCATATAAAGAAATGTTCTTTTAGTCGTTTAATTTGAGAATTTAAAAAGTGAAACTTTCTTTTGGTTACCCTTTTTCACGTAAGATTTGTATTTTCAAATGAGTTTTGTTATGGAAAAAAGTAAAATCACAAAAATACTGAACTCCGAGGAAAATTCAAAAAGGAAAGTCCTCAATCAAATGGCAAAATCAAAAGTTCAAACACATCAAACGGATGGATAACAACTGTCATATTCCTGACTTGGTACAGGCATTTTCTTATGTAGAAAATGGTGGATTGAACCTGGTTTTATAGCTAGCCAAACCTCTCACTTGTATGACAGTCGCATCAAATTCCATTATATTGACAACGATGCGTGAACACAAACAGACACAATTGGTAAAATGTCAAAAATAGGGTTACAGCAGTCAACATTGTTTTATCATCTTAATCACTATAAAACAAACAAATGTTACGAAGAACCACAAAAGCATACATCAAATTTAACATCCTCATTATGCTTATATCATACGATTTTATTTATCTATGTAAAATCCACCTATAAAGGATGGAAGGTTTTAAGTACTGGCGTAAAATTGCGCGTTTGAAATTCGCACAGGTAGACATAAAATAATTATTTTATATTAACAAATACATTATCCCTGAAATATAAATAAAAATATCTGCTTAGCAGCATTTTCATGAAATTAAATGCACTATTTTAGCATGTTAAGCAATAACAGACCATAGTTTGTGTTTCTAAAAATAGAGAATTTTATAACTGACCTTGAAACGTTGTTTTGGGCAAATGATTTTGTGGAACGAAACCTATGTTAAAAACCCATCACAAAAAGTTCGTTTTCCTTTTTATCATAATTTCCTAAGATTTTTCATCTCATAGATGAAATGGACCCGTCAAAACATGAAAGTCAAGTTAAAAGTAAGAGATATCTACAAACAATTTGAAATTTTCTTGTTTCATAGATAGAAAGAAATGTTCGTCCATTTGGATATCAAAATTGGGATTGCTTGACAAAGCATGAAACAGATATCCTCTTTCCGATGGATGTGTCTATTTTGTTTTTAACACGGATGGTAAAGTGTTATTTTCGTGCGACGTGTTTGCAGTTTTTATATTACACGTTTTTGTGCTTGAAGTTCATTCACCATGTTTCATGAAAGTTGATAATAATAGTATACATCTGAGGACAAAATATGTAAAAATATCTGACAAATACAAAATCTACAAGTTTTAATGCATGAGAACACTTATGATGTCATTATGACGTCTTTATTGTGCATTCTTGTGAAAGAAAATCTTAATTTTAACTAATTTTTTTGTTATATTTTAATAATTTAAAACTACTTCAAATGATATTGACCAAATGCAAGAACCACCATGAATTTTTTGTTAGGGTGTGTATCTGATTCATATGCATCTTTGCATAACAAATTTGTTTTTTAACGAAGGGTGTTATGCTTCTTCTTTCATGATAACTCTTTTAAAAATGATTTGAGGCTGTTCTTGAATGCCTCTGCATCATCTATATTTTTAAGTTTTGTTGGTTATCTGTTCCAGTCCTTGAATGTAAGAGGAAAGAAGCTGTAAGTGCAATTTTATTCAGAAGGAAAAATACCTTAGAAATGCATAAAAACTGGAAATCATGTAAAATATCATACTTTTGAATCTGTCGAAATGGTTAAAAGGAACAGCAGACAGTGAAAAAGTCTAGTATATCTAAATTTGCATATTTAAGATCATAATCATAATTATAGCTTTTTACATATGTTATTACAAGGTTCAATTTTTAATGCCAAATTACAGCCTTCGTGGCCCTACTCCATTTATTTTTTTTAATTGATAGAATTGTTTTTGTTTGAACTTTCAGCATGTTACAACTGATATGTATTGGTACTACCTAATAGAACTTGGATTTTATTGGTCTACAATGTTTATGATTACTGTTGATCATAAAAGAAAAGTAAGTATACTTATTGATATGGAATAATACAAAAACTTACAAGGATACAAACAGGAATTACCTAATATATACAACACAACAGAAAACACCAACTACCACCAATATACAACACAACAGACAACAACTACCACCAATATACAACACAACAGACAACAACTACCACCAATATACACCACAACAGACAACACTAACTACCACCAATATACACAACAACAGACAACAACTACCACCAATATACACCACAACAGACAACAACTACCACCAATATACACCACAACAGACAACACCAACTACCACCAATATACACCACAACAGACAACAACTACCACCAATATACACCACAACAGACAACACCAACTACCACCAATATACACCACAACAGACAACACCAACTACCACCAATAAACACCACAACAGACAACAACTACCACCAATATACACCACAACAGACAACTACCACCAATATACAATACAACATACAACAACTACCACCAATATACAACACAACAGACAACACCAACTACCACCAATATACAACACAACATACAACAACTACCACCAATATACAACACAACAGACCACCAATATACACCACAACAGACAACAACTACCACCAATATACACCACAACAGACAACAACTACCACCAATATACAACACAACTATACAACAACTACCACCAATATACAACACAACAGACAACACCAACTACCACCAATATACAACACAACAGACAACAACTACCACCAATATACAACACAACAGACAACACCAACTACCACCAATATACAACACAACAGACAACACTAACTACCACCAATATACAACACAACAGACAACACCAACTACCACCAATATACAACACAACAGACAACAACTACCACCAATATACACCACAACAGACAACACTAACTACCACCAATATACAACACAATAGACAACACCAACATACAACACAACTATACAACTACCACCAATATACAACACAACAGACAACACTTACTACCACCAATATACAACACAACAGACAACACCAACTACCACCAATATACAACACAACAGACAACACCTACCACCAATATACACCACAACAGACAACAACTACCACCAATATACAACACAACAGACAACACCAACTACCACCAATATACAACACAACAGACAACACCAACTACCACCAATATACACCACAACAGACAACACCAACTACCACCAATATACACCACAACAGACAACACTAGCTACCCCAATATACACCACAACAGACAACACCAACTACCACCAATATACAACACAACGGACAACACCAACTACCCCAAAATACAACACAACAGACAACACCAACTACCACCAAAATACACCACAACAGACAACACCAACTACCACCATACAAAATATATATGGAAATTAATTGATAGAGGATGTTTTATACAATTGAATGTGAGATCAAAGATTTTTATTTACTATACTGAATTATTGTATCAGTATACAATATTATGCACTTAAAATTCTGTTTATATAAATTTTGGCACATTTTTGTATTGTAAAGAACTTTAAAAATATGTAACAAGATATATGAAGTGAATAAGCAAATACTAACATTCATAAAAAGTAGAATTACAAATTTTGTTGATGAAAATACTTTATTTGAAATTTTTAATATTAATCCCCTGCTTACATATCTCTGTGTCAAGAATTTATAAATTTTATTGAATGATAATAAGAACAGTACATCTTCATGGTTGAATTGCAAAGGGTCTAAGACCTATCACGCAAATACTAAATCAGTCATTCATTAAAAACAAATTTACTGGTGTGGATTAAAATTATGCTTCTTCTTTCATGATAACTCTTTTAAAAATGATGTGAGGCTGATCTTGAATGCCTCTGCGTCATCTATATTTTTATATTTTGTTGGTTATCTGTTCCAGTCTTTGAATGTAAGAGGAAAGAAGCTGTTTTTGTAAGTGTAATTTGGATGTTTGAACATTTCTGTATTTTCTTTGGTGGTATTGCCTTATTGTCCTTTTTTGTTGTACATATTATTGAATATGATGAAGGGCATTATGAAACAAGCAAATCCTTTTAATTTTTCGTCTGGTCTCTATGGTATGTTTATAACTGATCCATGTTACCTACTGTATTGATGTTAAATCAAACAGGCTGATCTTTTTTGCACTATTTCAATCTTTGTCTGAACAACTGATGGTATTTTCAAATTGACATGTCATATTCTTACTTAAATCAGGGCTATTGCAGAAATAATTATAGGGGGATGGCGGTGTTGGAAGTCACCTAATATTAATGATAAAGATGTAGTGGGTTGGAAAACAAGTGTTCACACAATAGTGCATTAATTTTTTTAATAAAAATTGTATGGGTGGGGGTTTAAGGGAAAAAGTGATTTCCAACCCCCATACATTTAATTTTGGAATAGCCTTCAGGAAATTTCCTGGAAAAAGGAAAAATGTATGTTCACTAGATTTTACACTATATAAGATTAGACATTAGGAATTTAGGCATGAAAATTCAATGACAAGAAATATAACAAAAAAAAGGGAGAAAGAAATTGAGCAAATAAATCACAAGAAAGATAACTATAAAAAAAAACACAAAACAAATCATGATTTGAAAAGATAAAGGTGGGCAATAAAATGTTTCATTTCAGATTCTATACAATTATTGACTTTTGATGAGGTTGATACAATGATTTATCAACCTCAAAGATATGATATTCACAGAGTCCAATGGCCACGTGTGAATGTCATATCTTTGGGGTTGATTAATCGTTGTATCAACTGATATCAAAAGTCAACAATTGTTTTATTATATGACTTTTTTTATCCATCTCCAATTTTCTAGTATTTGCTTAAGATATTTAACTGCTCCTTGTTTTTATACTAAATATATTATCTGTTTTGGTAGTTGTTAACTTTTTAAGTTGAAATATTCAGGAGAATTAACTTTTCAAAAAATGAACAGAGAAAAAAGAACAATAAAATTTTTTCTAAAAAAATGAACATTCAAAAGAAGAAGAAGGAAAAACCCCAGATTCACCCCCAGAGAATTTGCATGATGCCAATGATGTTGGAAATTAACTATCTAGGTACACAATGGCTGTTATATTAACCTCTCATGATTTTTCACATGGTGAATAAAATGATTAATCAAAGAAGATTCTTTATGCTTTAGCCAATGCAAAAAGAGAATTTTTATAGTCATATAATAATAAGGAATATTGTCAACATTAAAACTGTAAAGAACTTTTCATACACAAGAGATGTGAAAAATAAAACATGAATCATGATAGATAATTGTATCCATTTTATTTTTTACTTTTAGGACTCGACAGAGATGACTATTCACCACCTGATTACGATATCTTTATTGCTATTTTCATGGTGTAATAATTTTATAAGAATAGGGACCTATGTCCTTGTTGTCCATGATGCTGCAGACTCTTTACTAGCAGTAAGTTTGAAACAATGGAAAACAAATGTGCTAGGAACAAAATTTCTAGTGTTCAGTTATTTTATGTAGTACAAGTAAGATGTGTCTGCACAAATATTTATTTTGAGGCAAAATGCAGATGGTGCATTTGTGGGCACACTTCTGCTTGGTCCTGTAGTAGAATATATTCAAGTTTAGGACAGATTGAACATATTTGTATAAACTTCTTATTCACAGAATAAGATACAAAATGAGGCCAAATTTGCCTTAAAACGACTGCATTTCAAATTTTCTCAAATTTGTAGAATTCAATGCTGAATCTATTTATTTAATAAAACTTTAATTTAAAATATTTCCTTGTCATTGGTAATATAGATATATGTAAATTCATTAATTTGGCGAATTTGACAAAAATCATGACCCTTTGACTCATAGATGCCAAAAAAAATATTAAGAGCACAATTGTCACCCCAAAAGATTTTGCATTTTGTGTTAATCTACTTGCTGACAAGAAATCAGTTTTGGTGACACTTGTGCTCTCAAATAGTTTAGCAGAAATGTTCCTGGAATTAGCCTGTTTTGAAAAAATTAGGTGCTGTAAATTCAGAAATTATTGCGATGTTTTTATTAATGCTAAAAATGTGACATTATCAGGTTCACAATAATAAAAACTTGCATCCATATTTTCAGTAGTGATTTTCCTTCATAAAAAGTTTGGAATTGCATTAATTAGATTTCCCATTTATGCCACTAGTCAAGGATTTGCCATTATAAATGCAGGCATTAATTTCTGAGTTTACAGTAAATCACCACTTCAATCATGTCACAGTCAAACTGTATCATCAGAATTAGTTTTAAACTTTTATTTTCATAAAGGTTTTTATTTAAGGACTAAAAAACATAACAAACAATTGTATCCTATTTTTTTATTTTCAGGCAAATTGACTGGGCCAAATGAGCCCCAAAATCTACCTTCTCGTTTTATTGTCCCCTGCAGCCTAGGGGAGCAGGGGATATGGAAATGCTGATGTCTATCTGTCATTCGACATTGTAAGCGTTGTCACACTTACAGTTCTAGTCAGATTTCAATAAAAGTTATGTCAAAGCTTTACATCAGCAATTTTTGGACTATTTTGAATCGACCATTTTTGGGGTAATGCTCTTTAGAAATGTAAATAATTTGAAAATTACATTGTAGGCCCTCTCATGTGATGTTTAATGAAATTTGTTTCAAAGGAACATTGGCAAGGTTTCTGATGATTTGGAAAACCAGGGCTGATCGATTATTTTTATAATAGTTATTCCCCTTTGAAATGTAAAAATACAAAAATCATTGTAAGTGCTATCACACCTACAGTTGGAGTTAGAAAAAATGTGACAAAGGTTAATTTGGCTAGGCCTAAACCCATGACCTCCTGAACTTTAGGTGAGCACAATACCTTTAAACTACCAAAACATTTCACTTATTTATACTAAGTGTCCAATCTGTCAAACGTGTTCAGGGAGGTTTAATGAATTGGCTGAAATTTATAATATCAAACAAAGTGGGTAACGTTTTTTAAAAAGTGACAGAAACATAAGTAAATGCAGAAAAGATCTTTTAATTGGAAGAATTTTCAAAATTGAACACAAATTTGAAAATGTACTACACATAGCAAAACATATTTTATGCAATCATATATTAAAGAATTTTCCCTTCTGACATGAAATTTTAACATGAATAAAATTATCATCTTTTACAGGCAGCTAAAATGTCAAAGTACTGTGAAAAGGAGAGACTAACAGAATGTATATATTATGTATTCATGGTTGTATGGGTATCTACAAGATTAATCATATTCCCATATGTGTAAGTATTGCAGAGTTATCTTAACGGTTTCATTCATAAATATAAAAGTTTTTGTAGATAAAATACATTAAATTATAAAAGAAAGTGAACTAACGCCTGGTGAATCTGTGCCTTATGCGGAAACCTCGGGTATGCAGGGTTTTTATGATAAAAAACAAAATGTAGTGAGTCCCTAGGCACCAAAACATGTCAATCAATATAATTACTGCAGCAGTCCCTCAAGTGTTGTCGTTATAAGACTCTCTGCAGAACACCCTAAAGTTGATCTACAAATAGCACACAGTTTTTAATAATGAGCAAAGACCCATGACCTAAGATATGCTACAAACGAGCTGGGGAAAGAAAATGTGGAACAGTTCAAGATATACAGCTCATAACACCTTTATCTAAGTTAGTGAACAGAAATACATTGTAAGGATCATTTATCCCTATCTATGTATGTAGGATACTTCTGATTTATATTTTCTAGCTAAACAGTGTTGTTATCTGAAAGTATTTGGTATCTTTCCCCCTCAGGGGGCGGGGGACCACTTCCTATATACAAAGTGATAGGACGTGCCGCTGGAATAGATAACATTTTCCAGCTTGAAAATATGTGAATAGGTGGGGAAAACTATCAAAATATATGATAAGGTCAATGAAGTTCCCGTAACTTGTTATATGAAAAGCCCTGTAATTTTTTCACAGCTGAAAGTAGCTGTAAGTAAACATTACATAAGGAATCTGAGCCTCAGATCTGAGCTCCGTGCAAAGGTGATATTTTCTCGAGTATGCCGGAATGTGAATCTTGTCCGCTCCTGGACTCATAATTGAAAATTATCACGTATCAATGACATCACTTAACTTAGCACTTAACTCTGCGGTATTTTCATTGTAAAGATTAAGGATTTTAGAAGAGTTGCCCAAGGAAAATGTGATGAATGTGAAGAAGATGTAGGCAAATGCAGACGTGATTATTGTGACTCTTTTGACACTTCCCTATTCCACTTTTCCAACACATCACACGAAGCTAAATCAGTAAGGAAAAGCTTACATTTTACCTACGCAATGTATGAAAAGTTATTCACTGCAGCAGAGGGGGCATAAAGTGTTACCCTTGTCCATCCGTATGTCAAAAAACTAGTTTCCGTTCTCCTCAACCAAATCTTATGAAACTTATATACAATGCTTATTACCATAAAACACAGATCAAGTTCGATTTGGATGGCGTCACTTTTACAGTTCTCTAGTTGTGTCCCTTTATAACGTTATATGCAAGAGTGGGCATCATCTGTGTCCCATGGACACATTCTTCATTTATTTAAATGTAAATTATATGAAAAGTGTGGGCTAACAGAACCCTAAAGGCACCACCTATTAAGTAAGTATCTGAAGTGGCCCCCCGACCTTTCCCCTCTCTTTTATATAACTTTTGATGTATAATTATGATAACAAAATTTTGCAATAGTATCTATGTTCAAGTACTAGATTTTGTTAACAGATTTACTTTCATTGTGTTGGTTAAAGCTTAGTCACTTAATGGAACATCTTTAACAAAATTATAAGACAGAAATACTGTTTTGAAGTTATAGAATACTGTATTGATAATGTTTTGCCTTACCTATAAATCTTGATTAACCTTTTGAAACTCATCTGTTTATTTCCAATTTCAGATTATTATATACAACTGATTTTGAAATATTCCAAGTAGATGAACCAATGATCACATTAGTTAGACTTTGTTGGCAGTACAAAGTATTTAATGTTCTTCTTCATATGCTGCTAATACTTCATTTTTTCTGGACTTATATCATAATGAAGGCAGCCTACCTCCAAATTCAACAAGGAGAGGTAAGCATTGAAATACTATGATAATACCATGAATGTTAGATGGAGGGGGGCGTTTAGCGATTAGAACTTGTTCCAATTCTTTGCGAAGACATCAAAGTTACAGACTAAGATGAAGCAAACTCTACCATTTAATCTTAATATACTGAAATATCATTCCCAATATTTACCATGTCTAATTGTATATATGAACTGTGAAAATTTGGGTTACATCTTTAGTGCTGTTTTACTCTAGTATATATGTCATTTGCCTGCTAGTATGAGCATTGTTATGAAGTAAATGAACTGATACAATACAATTAAGATTGACATCTGTCATGATCAACAAACAAAATAGCCCACATCATACTTAAATAATTTAAGCATACAGACAAAAGCACTTATTATTAAAGGAAGCTTATTTTAGGCTTAAAATCTGCACAAACTCTGAACTGATGAAGAACATTAACCTTACAATTTTTGGCTGGATTAGATAACTTTGTTTAACAACTACATTAAATTGCAGGGTCAAGATATAGGTCGATTAATTCAATAATTTCATTTTTATGCCCCACCTATGATAGTAGAGGGGCATTATGTTTTTCGGTCTGTGCGTTCATTCGTTCGTTCATTTGTTCGTTCGTTCGTCCGTCCATCCGTCCGTATGTCTGTTTGTCCGTCTGTCCCGGTTCAGGTTAAAGTTTTTGGTTAAGGTAGTTTTTGATGAAGTTGAAGTCCAATCAACTTGAAACTTAGTACACATGTATCCTATGATGTGATCTTTCTAATTTTATTGCCAAATTAAAGTTTTGACCCCAATTTCATGGTCCACTGAACATAGAAAATGATAGTGCGAGTGGGGCATCCGTGTACTTTGGACACATTCTTGTTCAGATTTAAATTGAAACTCCTCTTTCATGACAATATAAATTGACCAAACTACCAAGCTTTTGACTCTCATATCTACTTCCAGTTAAATTATAATGTGATAACTTCTTGTCTATGTCGATACACAGATGCATATATATATATATGTTAGAGACAGCTACCAAAATGACGAAAATAGATAACCAAAGACATCTAAAGGGGAACATACACTCTTCATCAATAGACAGGTGTCTATACAATACGTCAAACTCTAAATCCTTCCCTTTCTCTAAAAGTTGTGAATTAATCAAACAGAAACTAATCAAAGATCTACCATCAACAATTAAATCAACATAAATCTAAAGATAGGACATAAGGCAATTCCTGACTAGGGACAGTCACAAGAATACGTGGTACGCTTAAACTTTATGAACCTGCCACTTTTTTTAAATCTCTAACAGTGGACAGACAAAATGTTAATCTAAAGATAGGTTTGATAAATGTATAAAAGTGTAATTGTTATGTAAATTTAGTGACCTACTGACTGTGACACACATTGAGCTCATTTTATCAACTGATATATTTCCCCTCCCTCTCAAATTTTTATCAGTGGACTTTTAAAACATAAAACTTAAAGCAGATTTGATAAATGTATCAAACTATCAAAGTGCAATTTAAAAGAGATTGTTATGTCACTATGAAGTGACCTACTTACTGTGACACACATTAAAATCATTTATCTACTGATACATTTCTTGTCAGATTTTTATCAAAGGTTTATATCAGCAATGTCTTAAACAAGTAACAAGAATAAATTGTGATAACTGGTGTGATGCCACTTGGAAATGTAAATTATACGTAAAATTTCATTGTAAGTGCTCTGGCTCCTACATTTCAAGTCTGATTCTTATGAAATTTATATCAAAGGATTATCTTAGCAATTTTCAGACAAGTAGGAAAATAAGAGCCGGTCAAATATTAACTGTAGTTATAACTCTTGGAAATTTAAATTATTTAGAAAATTGCATTATAAGTGCTCTCATGCTTATATTTCTAGTCTAGTTTGTGTCTCGACTGTGACAACAAAATAAAATTTTAAAGTAAAATAAACCTCACTTGCAATCCATTATGATTTGAATTCCACTACAGTTGCTAGTATGAAAGTGTTGTCTAAAATTTATATACATATTGTTATTGTAATGAGTCATTTGAAAGGTGAGAAATTGTTTTTTTTTTTTTAATTGCTATAAAAATGTAGTAACTAAGATTTCAAACTACTGTAAATTCAGAAATTATTGCGATGTTTTTATTATTGCGAAAAATGCGACAGGGTTATAATCGCAATAATTTAAACTCGCATTTTGAAATTTTTTATATGAATTAAACAGGATTTTTCTCAATATCGCAAAAATTCAAATCCCACTTTAGTCCAAAATGACGAAATCGCAATAATAAATGCACGCAATAATTTCTGAATTTACAGTATTCCTTTTAAAAAAATATTCTATGTTTGTAAGAACCAGACATCAGTTTGAATTAATACATGTAATATTCAGTAAAGTGTATGTGAAATTACAATATGTTGTCAATAAGTTTCCATGGGGAGATAATCTAATATCTTTTTTCATGAAATATGGATTATCTCCCTTTAAGACTTCATGAAAACATATTTTAACTAAAAATATATTTAACTGAATATACTAGACTTCAATTTTAAAGACAGTTTTGAAGCATGCATAGAAAAACAACATCTTAGAAGACATAATTCTAAAACTTAGATTGGACAGACTTTTTTAGCAATGCAAAAATTACTATCTTCACTTTCAAAAAAATTATGAAAACAACACGTTAAATAATTCCATGCGTCCGAAGCGCTTTTCTGGATTTACCTTCATCAGGAACGCTCAAAGCCAAATACTTGAAAGCCGAGGGTGTATAAGTACCGAAACAGTTGAAAAATATACCTAAAAAATAGCCAAATCCATCTAAGGTCTACTTTGCCTGAGGGGGTTGAAACATTAGTTTTTCCATAATTTCAAAATTTATAAACGGACAATTTTATAAAGGTTTGTAACTGACTACTGAGCTGATGATACCCTCTGGGACTGATAGTCCACCAGCAGAGGTATCACCCAGTGCTGTAAAAAATGAAAACAACACGTTAAATAATTTCAGTCAAATGACAGTCATTACAATAAACATATCCCTAAAAAATTTCAGCTTCAATTTCATATATGGATAGTTTGACACTATCATGGATAGTCAAGGTCATTGAACACCTCCATAGTTGTAATATTTTCAGTGTAGCCATGAGTTGGAATTAAATTTTATAGGATTTAAAGATTAAAAAAAAATCTTATAGGAATGCAAGTACAGTCGAACCTCGTTGTGTCGAACTCGGTTGTGTCGAAAACTCGGAAGAGTCAAGTAATTTCGGTCCGGTAAAATTCCGTTTGATCAATGCATAATTACCTCTAATGAGTCGAACTCGGTTGATTCGAATACTCGGTTAAGTCGAGTAAGTTTTATAGTCCCTTCGATGTAAAATTAATGTAAATTGACCCCGATGTCTCGAAGTTCGAAAATACAATTTTGAAAATGCAGACCTAATGGTAAAAATTCATATCGGATGTATTTCTTATGTAACCTAATCATTTTCAAAGAGATTAAAGTTGAGTAAACATACTTGTTTGTATAACAGTTAAAATGACATGTTTATGGTGGCGGTAATTAACACCTGTTTGATCGTCCAAGCGAACGTTGGTGTGTTTAACATATTTTAACTGACATAAAATCGAAACAATTTAGATGAACCAAGCCGAGATTAAATGAATCGTTAGAATTAAAATTCATTTATTACAATAAACAAAAGGATTAAGACAATTTTGATATATGTATAATAATTAAAGTAAGCAGACGATCTCATCAGAGACCGTTCAGAACTTGTTTCGTTCAAGTGATTTCATAATTTACAGTGACTGACCTTTGTAAATATTTGTGTATGCTATTGATTTTATTTGTGCATGATTTGTATCTGTACTTGTGTGTTTAATTATTATGAAGGATAAAAATATGGAGATTGAATACACAATCATAAAGTGTCATATCGAAAAAGGCACACGGTTCAAGGTATCTGGTTTACACAAATTCATTCCGTATTCCATGCATTCCAAATTTAAGACGGCACACTCGACCTGGATGAGTCGAACCTCGGATAAGTCGAATACTTTGGTCCGGTCCTTCGACTTCGACATAACGAGGTTGGACTGTATGCTTTATGTCATCACTTTGCACTTTGCTGACTTCACTGGTTCTACTACAGCAGTTGCTTAAAATTTTTGACTAGCAGTTCGATTTGATGAAACAAATTGCAATTTGGTCAGAATTTTGAATGAACTGCAATAAGTAGCATGCAATACTTACAATCAAGTCACAGTAACAAAAAAGGTGACCATGCATGATGATGTCACATAGAAGGAACACAATCTTATTGCAACTCAGTGAAAAAGCTAAGAGTTTGCTTTCATATTGCTGAAAAGGTTATTACAGAAGCAGATCCCAACAATGTATCTTGTGTGATACAATATTTCTCCTCTCTGGATAAAGCTCAAAGTAGTGGTAGAATCTTAATTTAATAATTTAAACAAAAATGAGAAATTGCCATGAATCTAGAACTTTGATATTTGATCATTCAGAATGTTTTATACTGCACCTACATTGATACCCTTAGAAGGATTGTTATTTTCTTAATATCCAGTGTCAAATATTTCATGCCAATACCAGTGAATGTTGCCCTCTTCACATTTTTCTTGGTGAACAGTCATATATATAAATAGGGAAAATATGATCTTAAATCTGAAATGATAAAGTACATGACAAATGTAAAGTAACTTCTGTTTTGCTAATAATATATATGACTATTTCAGATAAAGGACATCAGAAGTGACTCTGAAGATGGAAACAGTGAAGGAGCGAAAATAGAAGATGAAATCAACCGTAACAGTGACACAAACAATGGATATATATCCCAAAACAATGTCAAATAAATAACCTGTGAGCACAAAAGACGTCAAAAGGGGTTACATTGTTTATGTGTTCCAAAGTTCATTCCATGCATATATATGTGTGCAGTACATGCACAAACTAAGACCCTTGTTGTTCGTTGTTGTCAGGTGAACAAATCCTGTAAAAAGTTCAGCTTATTTTTATAGTTTTGAAATCCATTTTGTTTGTTCATTTTTACTGTTCAGCATATTTTTTTTCAACAAAATGTTCTTGAGATTGCATTGTTATTTTTTTTTTCTGGAAGAAAGTACAGTGAAACCTGTTTTTAAGAGACCAGTTAAGGGAGAGCAAAAAAGTGGTCTCATAAGACAGATGGTCTTTTAATACAGGTTCAATCTATATGAAATGTACTACAGAGGGATCTATAATTAATTGTCTTATAACACCGTTTTTTGCTTAAAACGTGGTCTCTTAAGCAAGTTTGACTGTATAACAAAATTTTTATTTTTAATGGATCTCAGACCCATGTTAGAGCAAACCAAAATGTAGTGAACTTTTAATCTGATAATCATTTAAACAATAAATAAAAATTTACTTTATACATTTGTTAAATTTTATTTAACTCTTTATCTACCACTGGCGGATATATACACCGTTTTTATCATCGTTCTGTCTGCAGTGACTGATAAATCCGCTTGCATAATCAAGCGTGTATTCGCAGTGACTGATAGATCCGCTGTAAACATACACTTGCGCAGTCCCGGTGACGGATATTTCCGTAAAATATACCTCTGTTAAAACCCTTTAGATTGGACAAAACTGTTGGGGAATCCCGAAATGAACCAATGAAATTCGGTTTTACAAATGAATAATCTTTCAACTCTTACATTCCTTTTCTATAAAAAGTGTGTGTTTACATTTAATTATGATGAATTTTACACATGTTGGGAATGCGATTAAAACAATGGCGGATGAATGGGCTTCTTTGTTCAAATTGTATAGCGAAAGTGAAGAATTTGAAGGATTTATGCAATTAGAAAGCAAAATTGGAAGTATAGGAAGGAATAATTTAGCTTGTCGGAACAAGATTGCGAGTCTTCCTAGGATGAAGAAGCCATACATGGACAATTAAATTTGAAAACTTTTTACGTCCGTTTACGGCAGCTTTCAAGCTTGATAATGAAAAGAAAGAAATTGATTTGGTATTTGTTTCATTTTTCAATTAATATACAATAAATACTGATTAATTAAACATTTAATTAGAGTACTCATAACACAGCCTTAACAATTTGTGAAAAATTCTCTCACTGCATATTATCTCTGGTAGTTAACCTACAATTCAGCTGCAGTAGCTAACTATTAAATCAGCAGTGTGCAGTTGTGAACTATAAAGGTACCTGTGGTAGATAAGAAGTTAAATTACAATGATACAACATTTTATACATGTGAAGTTGTTAGATTTACATAAATGAATAACTCGCACTCTGTTTCTCTTAAAAATCCTACAAAAAATGCTGCTTGCATGATTACATATGTATTTTAATGTGAATTTGAGTGAAAGGAGATGCAAAGGAATGATCATTAAGCCTTGAACAGTAGATAAATGTCATTATTAGAGGTGAAGCTCTAAATCACTCATAAAGAGTTGTGTATAAATTTAAATGTGGACTACCTGTATTCAGATGAATAATTTCGTTCTCTTTTAACTGAAGATGGTGATGACTAACAAATTAGGAGAAAATAAATATAGCTAGCTAATCTGATCAAATACTGAATTAATGGATTATGAAAGTTAAATCCAATCTTTCATCCGTCCATCACACTCAGTACATAAGATTTAATTGCCAAATAATTTTATATTTATTTATATTTTATTTGTTTTATACTTTAGCTTTGCATAATACATGTATTTGTTTATTTGGATGTATAGTTTGAAAAGAGTGTGATTTAAGTTACATTTAGTGTGGTGCAAATGTTGTGCTCTATTTGGATGATGTGCATAAGAACATATTCACATTTTGGAAAGGCACTTAAAAAGTGTGGTTTTCGGTGTTGTATCAAAACAGACCCTTTTGAAAAATAGTTCAAACCTATTGAAATTAAATCATCTTTACCAAATAGACTTAAGTTTTAAACAGATGACAAATTTTCAGAAGTGAAATGTGTGTTTTTTTTTTTTTTTTTAACATTAATCTCATGTATGGCAACTTTCGCTAAATTTTGGTCCAAATATTGGCCTTTTTTTTTCCCGTCTACTTTGTTCAGTTAAATAGTTGTCTAATTCAAATGAAAACACAATAATTAAACAATAGAAGTCATACTTAATTAAAGTTTTTACCTTATGAGATGTTAATATATAATGAGATGTTGATATTATATAATGAGATGTTAATAATATATACTTTGGAATTTGATCAAATTGACTGAAACCGTAAACTTTTTCATAATATAATATGCTGACATCATCAGACCATGCCTGTGGATATTCGCCAAAGTCCAAACATATTCCTGGGAAAATTTGTATAGGAAAATGTTACATTTTGCCATCCACAACATGTAATGAAAATGTTTGCATATTTACTGAACATTTTCATGTTTTATACAGTATTATTTAGATGCTCCACTTTGTAAATAAGGGTCTTTACATAATTATCAACTGTTGATTCATGTACTTTTGTGGGTACCAATTTTCGTGGAGTATAGAAAACTGTATTTTTGTGGTTTTCCCATAGAAAATTTGTTCTTCGTTGAACATTTAAATTTGTGGTTCAACACATACCCACGAAATACATGAAAATTGGTATACAATGAATAATAATGAATCCACAGCATCTCTGTTTAGATATTGATACTAAAGTTATTCATTGGAAGAGAACAAATATTTTGATTGCTTGAAATTTTACTGATGCAATAACATAATTATATATCATATTTGATGAATGAAGTTTTGTACAAAATGTAGTTACAGATAGTATATATAATATATTATATAAGTATCTGTTATCTTTTGTCTGTGTGATTGTGTATGTGTGTTTTTTTTAAATGCTTTAATTCAGAAAAAGAAAAAAAGAGGGAAATGTTTTTAAAATGGAATGGCTTAAATATTTAAAAAAATTATTGTATAATTTTTAGGCCTTTGAGGACCATTAAAACAAATGACTGTACAACTATTATTTCAGTATAATTTGTTCATGTCAGTGGCCCATCCAGGATTTTCAAAAAGGGCCCTACCAAAAATATAAGGGAGGAGGAGATGTATTTTAAAAATGCAAATTTTTAACATAAAGGGTCCTGGGCACTGCAGGCCCCTTCCAACCTCGATTTACCCCTGCTATAAAGATAAAGTCAAACATTTAGAAATGGCAGTTTTAGATTAGTTAAAAGTAGATAATAGATATTACATGTAGTACTGATGTTGTGCATTATAACAATATATTTTATTTTTAGCATTGTAGTATGAATAACGTATGAATATTTTTGGTAGTTTATGTGATGCTTACAAGTAAGCAGATCAGCCATACATTTGTTCTATCATCAAACATTTAATAAGAAGTATTTTAAGGTAGATTTAGACTAGCATGCTGTCTTTGTAATGCTTTTCAACTAGATAAAAATTTAGTACATGGCCAGGCATTAAATGTTTGCATTTTTTTAAAAGTTCAATCTGATTGAAATACTAATTCTGTATCAGCTTAGCTGAGAATGATCTGTTTTATTTTCTATTTTCATAATCAGTGTGTCAACCAATAAAATTCCCACCTCCAAATTTGTCCAGGTATGTAATGTTAATATGAATCCAGAAGATCACTCAAAGGTCTTTTAGTGTAGAAAGTAAAAGAGAGCATTGTCTGATCCTTGTAAGGGAAACATGGACACAGGATCTGTATTTCATTCAGATTATTAGATTAAGCTCTATGGAAAAATAATTTAAAATACCTGAAAAATGTCATAGTGAAGAGCTTAAAAAATTTGAATTGAAATTGATAAATTCCATTTTAATGTGATTCACTGGTGGCATTGCCCAACAGGAAATGAAATAAATTAATATGTTTTGTAGTTATAATAACTGAGATAACATTCAATTTCATTTAGAAGTCATTGATTGATTACGTTAAATAGAAGGAAGTAATGTATGTAGGGATTTATATAATTTTTATCATCATCGTCGCTTTATTTCCAATTAGTATTGAAACATTTAAGTGCCATCTGATTTTACTTAGTTTATCCTATTTACTGTGGATTTATTTATTTTTTCGTGGATTACGGAAATATTATATTTTCGTGGATATTAGATTTTGCAAAGTCTGCAATCAACTCTTTAGAAAATTTGTACTCCCTTGAACATTTAAATTCATGTTTAACCTACACCCTTGGAATCAACAGAAATTGGTATCCCAAGAATAATAATAAAACCACAGTACTCCACTTAGATATTAAAAACATGTTTTAAACTCTAACTTAACATTTACACTGTCTGTCTTGACTGAACTGATGTTTATTAAATGTATATGAAGGAAATTTATTGATCACTCTTTACAAGATTATCAATAAGTTCAGAAAGCTATCTTAAGTTCTGTTTTGGCGGTATAGTAATTATTTCAAGACTAATACATGAAATAGTTGCCACTGGATATTAATCAAGCAACAATCACTCAATCAAGACTAATACATATTTTTGCAATATATTTACTGATATTAGTCTTCTTGTACATTGCGGTTGATATAAAATTCAAAGATGTGAATATTTGCCATTTTGGTTTTTTTTTTTTTTTATCAAAGAAGCTATTTTGTTTAGCAAAACTGTAGTGCCTTAATATTCCCTGGGTGATGCTTACACATTTGAATTGCTTTTGCACCTTTCATATAATATCTTTCTAACTTTTGTTGATATATTTTCTTATAAAAAGTTTTTAGATTTGGACTTAGAATATAGTGACAATCCTTTAAGAGATGACATGAGCTCCTTTTATTGCAATAGTAGCTTCAGTATCAAAACAAAAAACATGAAAAACATGATTTAAAAGGAGTTGAGCCATTTTTTATTGTTTGATAATGAGCTACGCAATTTAAAAAGCATTGAATTCTTTTTATTGTTTATTTCTTCTTTGTATTTTAAAACTTTTTATTACATGTTGATTGATAATATATGTTGTTATTTTCATGTCATAATCAGTACTGTAAATATATATACGAAAGTATGTCTTGACTAAGTTTTGTTATGTGTTTTTATGTATTAATTTGATTTATACTAAATTTGGGGCTAAATGACAGAATTAATAATTCTGAATTATTTGTATGAAGATGATATGTTTTCATTTGTTATATTTAGAAGTTTATCTAGAAGGAGACAATCTTTAAAATTAATCAAGTCTTTATTCAGATTTCCCAGTGTTAGATGAAATGTTATTGTATAATTTAAAGTATTTCTTTCCAAAATAAAACTAATGCAATGCTCATTTTGTTTAATTGATATAGACACATTTTCCAGAAAGGGATGTTTGCTATCAAAGGACAATCTTAGCTAGGGTTTCCTAACCTCTGTCCTATTTGTTGACATAAAAAAAATTGAATAAAAAATCAAAAATATTTTAATACATAAAAATGCATCGAATATAACCAATAATGATGATAATTATAAGATTAATTATTATTATTAGTTTTTATTATAAAGATAATAAATATTTATCTAGTAATTGTACACTTAAACTTAACAAAATAACCCTAAAAATATAATTATGTATTATATAAGAATTGAACAAATTATTTGTAAATAGTGACAACTAAATATAATCGATAAAAATCATTACATATTTTTGAGTTAGTTGAATTCGAAGTGTCAGACTTTCATACTTTACAGAGTTCAAAGACACAAATCTTGTGCATCTTTCATATAGTGCAGTGACAAATCAACAAAAAGTTGCTTATTTTAAGAGTTTAATGAACCAACTTACCTAACAGCTGAAAATCCACATAAGAATACAGTAAACATCATTCTATCATTTTAGCCCTGTCATGCAGTTTTCCTATGGTGCAGATTTTTATAAAACCGTGATAAAGTGTGAATTTCTGATTTTTTTTTGTTTTTCATTATCTGACATAGGAACAGTTATAATTAATTCTGGAATGATGATTTCAACAATATTTTGGTATAAAATGAAACCACAATGTGTCATCTATTATTCAAAATCAAACTTGAAACCATACGACAGTACATACATGTAAGGAATCAATTGGACGATTTTTTAATGCGCAAGGCATTTTTTTCAATTTTACCATATTGCATCCTTAGTCAAAATCACAAAAAATATCAGAACAACCAATGTCCTAAATGTTTTATATACAGAAGTTTGACAGAACATACAGATTTGACATTTAGGCTAAAAGGCACTGTATCATTCAGCTTGCATTGTCAGTTACTTACTGAACCCAGAGAAAGGAACCTGTTCTTGTTGCTTTACATGACTGAGCATGATGTTGCTTTTCAAAGGCTAACAGAAATTCAATACCGGTAGAAGACCTGGATGCTTCATACTTTGTATATAGATGCCTTATGTTATGAAGATTCCGTCTGTCATATGTTCATTGTCCTTGACCTCATTTTCATGGTTCAGTGACTACTTGAAAAAAAGTTAAGATTTTTGTAATGTTAATTTCTTTCTTATTATGAGTAATAGGATAACTATATTTGGTATGTGCGTACCTTGCCAGGTCCTCGTGCCTGTCAGACAGTTTTCCCTTTACATGACCTCATTTCTTGGATCAGTGAACAATGTTAAGTTTTCGTGGTCAAGTCCATATCTCAGATACTATAAGCAATAGGTCTACTATATTTCGTGTATGAAATGATTGTAAGGTGTACATGTCCAACTGGCAGGTGTCATCTGACCTTGACCTCATTTTCATGGTTCAGTGGTTAAAGTTAAGTTTTTGTGTTTTGGTCAGTTTTTTTCTATTTCTGTATGCAATAGGTCAACTGTATTTGGTGTATGGAAATATTTTACGATGTACATGTCCGTCTGGCAGGTTTTATTTGACCTTGACCTCATTTTCACAGTTCATTACTCAATGTTAAGTTTTTGTGTTTTGGTCCATTTTTCTTAACTTTAAGCAATAGTTAAACTATATTTGGTGTATGGAATGATTGTAAGGTGTGTATGTCTGTCTGGCAGGTATCATCTGACCTTCACCTCATTTTCATGGTTCATTGGTCAATGTTAAGTTTTCCTGGTTAAGTTTGTTTCTTAGATACTATATGCAATTGGTCAACTATATTTGATGCATGGAATGATTGTAAGGTGAACATGTTTGTCTGGCAGGGTTCATCTGACCTTGACCTCATTTTCATGGTTCATTTGGCAACATAAAGTTTTCAGGGTCTGGTCTGTTTCTTGTATACTAAAAGCAATAAGTCAATTATATTCAGTGTATGGGATGATTGAAAGGTGTACATGTATTTCTGGCTTGATTTATCTGACCATGACCTCATTTTTCTGGATCATGTTAAGTTTATTTGATACTTGTAGTAAAACTTCATATTAAGGACTATCAACATAAAATCAGTGGTCAGTAAAGCAGGCGAGACATTTCAGCATGTACACTCTTGTTGGATACTTAAGTGGTTAAGATTTAAAAAATACAATGGGATTCAAATATGACTTTGTAGTATCCAACTTGGTGTTTCAGAGGTTATTCATCATCCAGCTGAAAGCCGATTTGAAATTTCAGAAATAGAAGCAAGTTTTTATGCCCCTGCTGTAGCGGTGGGGGCATTAAGTTTTACCCTTGTCCGTCCGTCCCTGTATTCTCTAACTTGAGTTTGCCTCAACCGTATGTATGTCCCAGAAAGTTTGAATTTTGGTTTCCATTCTCTAACTTTATAAATGGAAAAGTTTGCCTCAACCAAATGTTATGAAACTTATACACAATGCTTATTACCACAAAACACAGATCAAGTTTGAATTTTGGTGGCGTCACTTTAACCGTTCTAGAGTTATGCCCCTTTATAAATGGAAAAATTCCTTTGTCCATGATTATAGTTGAATCAACTTCAATCAATGCTTTATACAATGCAATGTTTAATTTTGACTTCCACTGATAAAACACAGATCAAGTTGAATTTGGGTAGTGTCACTTTAACCATTATTGAATTATGCCCTTTATAAATCGAAAGATTGCAAAATTTTTAGTTTCCATTCTGTAACTTAACTTTGCCCCAACCAAACATTATGAAACCTATACACAATATTCATTACCACAAAACTAAGATCAAGTACAAATTTTTTGTTTCCGTTTTTTAACTTTACTTTGCCTCAACCAAATGTTATGAAACTTATATACAATGCTTATTACTACATGATACAGATTAAGTACGAAATTTGGTGAAAACACTTTTACCATTCTTGAGTTATGTCCCTTTATAAAAATAAAAATTGCTAAATTTTTCGTTTCCGTTCTCTAACTTTAGTTTGTCTCAAACAAATGTTATAAAACTTATACACAACCGTTCTCGAGTTATGTGTGTTTACAAATAAAAAAATTGCTGAATTTTTAGTTTCTGTTTTTTACTTAAGTTAGCCTCAACCAAATGTTATGAGACTTACACACAATGCTTATTACCACAAAACTCAGATCAAGTCAAATTTGGGTAGCGTCACTTTTACCGTTCTTCAGTTATGTCTCTTTAAAACTATATGCTATGCAAGGTATCATCTGTGTCCACATGTGGACACTATCCACATTTATTTTTAATAATCCCACACCTCAAAATTTATAAAATCTAGCTGGCTCAGATATTGACACGTCAGTGTGAAGACAATTCATGGCTCATATGTATGACACAGAGTCAAAAACCATACATACGTGGTGATCTCAATACCATGAGTGAAGTCAAAGTTGTGGAAAGTTGCTTCTTAAGTGAAACTACCACCAGCTCCAGCATAAGTAAGACAACAAATTCTCGATGATTGCTTATATTCTCAAACCATCATCCAGATCACCTTTGGAGTATGAATTTAAAATGGGGGATAGCTCTGTAGTTCCAATATATTTTGAAGGTCCATTATCCTCTGACTTTTTATTTGACCTTCACATTCAAAGGCAAAACAGTGGATGTAGAAAATCCAGCACGTACTACGAACACATTTGGCACACACACACACATTAAGCATCAGACATATTTGTTGTTCTTAGAGCGATATTGATTGTGGAAAACTGACAACTCCAACTCTTTCTCTGCCAGTAGTCTCCGAACTTGACATGGTTCGGGGGTTTCAAACCAACTAGTCGGAGACTTTTTCTGTATCGAATATTGTACACGCATTTCATACCATAGTATCAACACCTGTATAGTTTTATCTTCACTTCGTTTTCATTTCAAATGGACGTTCACATTGATGGTCAAATAACTCATCAAATATACCAGATGTTACAGGAATATACACGTTCGATATTTTATCGATTATCAAGACTATTAGTATGGTTTCAATTTTCTTTTGGGTTTAAATAACCAATAATGGGCTTCATCATTTTTCCATTGAATCATGGCTTGGATCTGAGACTAGTATATATATTATATCCCACCTTGGATCGAGTGTTACCGTATGACTGTGACCTGGCTTCTTTATTTCTAATTGGATGTTCACCGAATTTTTCTGACAATGTCTATTATGTTGCCGGGTACTATTGCATATCTTAATCTAAGATTTAAAAAAAAAAATGGTTGAAAATTTCCGTGGATTAAGATAGATTTTGTCACTTTCTCGCATGTTTGAAGCGTGGGGTATAGGGTACCCATGGCTCTTGCAATCAGGTGTATATGTAACAAACTAAATTTCAACAACATTATCGACATTATTTCATTAAATTTTTATGCCCCCGCCGCGGCGGAGAGGGGGCATTCAGTTTTATCCTTGTCCGTCCGTACGTCTGTCTGTATATCCCAAAACTAGTTTCCGTTCTCTTACTTTAGTCTGCCTCAACCAAATGTTATGAAACTTATACAAATGCTTATTACCATGCACCAAACACAAAACAAGTTTGAATTTGGGTGGCGTCACTTTCACCGTTCTCGAGTTATGCCCATTTATAAATGGAAAAATTGGCAAATTTGCAGTTTCCGCAATCTAACTTTATTTTGCCCCAACCAAATGTTATGAAACTTATTCACAATGCTTGTTTCCACCAATATCAGATGGAAAAAATGCTAAATTTGTCCTATATTTACAAGCTGGGGCATCTGTGTCCCATGGACACTTTCGTCATTTTTTTTTATTACTTATGAGTGATTCCGGAAAAATTGTCCAAAATTTAAAAACAAAATATGTGATTTTTGAAAGTCCCCTTCTAAGGATTTTCTAACCCAGGAATAGATTAACTTAGCTGTATTTGGCGAAACCTTTCGGAATTTTGGGTCCTCAATGCTCTTCAAATTAGCACTTTATTTAGCCCTTTTAACGCTTTTGATTCAAGCGTCACTTATTTTGTAGAAGAAACGCAAGTCTGGCGTACAAAATTTAATTCCTGGTATCTATGATGAGTTTATTTACAACCATTGGGTCGATGCCACTACCCGAAGGTATCACCAGCCCACTGGTCTGCATTTCTATGTTGACATGAATTATCATTGATATGGTCATAATTATAAATTAACTGTTAACACAATTTTGAATTTTTCGAAATACTCAGGATTTTTTAACCCAGGAACATAGCTGTATTTGGCAAAACCTTTCGGAATTTTGGGTCCTAAATGCTCTTCAACATCGTACTTTATTTGGCCTTTTTAAGTTTTGATTCGAGCGTCACTGATGAATCTTTAGTAGACGTAACGCGCGTCTGGCATACAAAATTTTAATCATTGGCCTGGTATCTTCTAGTATTATGATTTATTTCTAACCTTTGATCACAATTTAAAAAAATTGACACTACCTTAGAACTCTACGACAGGCTCTTATCAAAAGAAATTATATCCATCTTCAAAAGAAGACAAAATCAGTCGTGAGGCATGTTTGTCCATTTAATTTTTAAATTTACGCTTCTTTTCACCGTACTACATCTTCAATCCGTGTCTTCTATGTTGCCATATTTCTTTATTGCAAACAAGACAAATTATGCCAGGTGGACACCAGCTTATTTAATTGACATGCTGAATCACAGGAGACACGTATTCAGCTTTTACGTCCGGAAAGTTTGCAGTCGGACAGTATTCGATGGTATATGGAGAGATATGGCAACAGAGAAGACTATAATCAAGGATTAGAAGGGAAGTGGCGGTATAGTTAGATTGACTACACAATAATCTGCTCTTCTTCGATTGATATTTACTAGGCACATTTTTACAAGGTACGCTTCTGAGATGAAGAAAAAGTCTAGAATTGCTTAGGCTCCGATGTGGATCACTTAGAGGATAGACCGACAGCGATGAAATGCGATGAGCAGAAAGCGAATGATCTTATTGAGCATGTGCAAAATAATGCATCAAATCACTTATAAACATTGCCACTGTAATTTGCCAGTAAAGAAGTCGGAGATTCTCTCCTGAATTATGTAGAGTGAGGACTAAAATAGTTAAAATCTTTTGTAAATGGTTGTTTCAACGAGAACGAAACTCGCGATTTTTCTTCTCCAATTTCTATATCCTCCCACAAAACATTTGACGATAAAGCCGTGCAATCTAATATGTCGATCTTGCGATATTGTAAAAACCCATATCAACCCTGAGTTTGTCTTATAAGGGATTTTGCCCTTGAAAATTTACAAGATGAAGTTGCCGTTGAAAAGGTTTTAGCCTAACCCATCGGTCGAAAACCAACATCCATTTTCCATGACGATAGGTCAATGAGGAAATCATGCAAACCAGACTTCATTCATTTATTTGAAAAAGAGGTCTGCACCTCTTTAATCAAACTTCCTCCATATGAAAAGAATCGGTCAATCCCGACCAGAGATGGTATGGGTATATTGTACAAAATCCTTATGCTAAAAGGTACAACAGTGTTGGGATCTGGCCAAGACTTTAAAAACCTAATAGCTCGTTTTGAAACGTTCGGGTGTGTCATAGAGGTGTTTGATCGGTATGATGTGGAACATTCTACAAAATCAGCAGAAAGAATGAGGAGGTCTATTATAGACTATTCAAGTTAAATAGTGGTAAGGTTTTTCAGGTCATTGAAGGCAGATCAATCCCACATTGGAAGAATTTCTAAATGCACCCGAAGGTTGATCAGATTTTTAGGTGACTATGCACTTCAATGAATTTAATTTGCAAGACCATGACAAAATATTCACAGCGGGATCTTTTCAAAATCCAGAGACCGTGGAACAATTTTGTGTCAAAACTGTAAGTGACTGTAATCAGTTATTCAGTACACAGGAAATATTCTGCAGTCTCTGTTTGCTAATGAACATACATTGTATGATAAGAAGTAATTACAGGGGTTGCATTGTAATAACATCATCAGACACTGCTGCTTTTTTTCTTTGTGTAAGGTATTCTCCACAAATGAAAACATTGATGAATTGTGGTTCCAAACTAGATCCGTTTCTCCAACCTAAGACACATGACGGTTTATACCTGTTCACGACATATGCAATGTTATTGGGCTAGTGTTGTCTAGCACACTACCAGCTGCCCTCGCTCTTACATGATGCGACTCGGTGTCTTCTTTCTTCAGAATTGGCAAAAAGACAGTTTATATGGCGTTGAATCAAAACCAATACCGGTATCAAAGTTTGTTTCTGTTGCAATAGGAAGACAATTAATCGCTGATCTATATGACCCCAGAGACTAAGCTCAATCAGCATAATCCAATAAGCTCAGAGTAAAGTCAGTGCTATCTAAGGATGCTTCCTTAGTGAGACTACCTCCTTCTGATGCATCATTCGGACAACACATTCTTGTAGAAACCAGCTTACTCATCAAATTGTTTTAGAAGATTGCCAAGATGAGGATGATGATTGAACTATTAATCTCAATGTCCAATATTTGATGCGTTTTGCTGCTACTGGCCTTTGACTTGACGTGATTGGGGAGATCCCTATCTCTCTCACTAAAAAAACACACAAGAATTTGCCAGTGATCTCCGACCTTGACATGGTTGGTGAGCTTTCAAATCAACTGGAGACATTTTTGTATCGAATATTTCGGAAGTATTACATACCTTTCAAATGGACGTCTCATTTTTCATTGAACCATGGACCGGGTGTTAACTTTACAGTACCCATTTCTCCAATGCTCTTTATGGCATGTTAACAAAACTCATGAAAATGCAATCTAATTAAAATATAGAACTCAGATTTCGTTATACTACATACTCGGATTTCGTTATACTACATACATCGTATGTAGTATAACGAAATCCGAGTTCTATATTTTAATTAGATTGATGAAAATGACTTTATATGTTGTCATGATCATATTAATGCATAACAAGAAACAATATATTTTATTAGGGAGCTACCATTTGATTTTTATGGGGGGGGGCTAGGATGAAAAATTTTGTCCTGCCTTTTTGTTTTACATAAATTGTCATCCTGCCTTTTTTTTTATCAAAACTCCTGTCTTGCCTTTTTTTCAAATTTCATCCTAGGCCCCACCCCCATAAAATATCAAATGGCAGCTCCCTTAGCCAATAATGGCACCCACTGCTTAGCATCATGAGTAATCATTTATACCGAAACAAAATAAATACATTAAACAAAATCATTTTTTTTTTTTTTAATTTTTCAACGGTTAGTTAGAATGAATAACTTATATATATTTAATATCATTAAATATTAAATATAAATATTTTTTGTCGATAATTCCCGTAGATAGAGATACATTTTACATTTTTTACATGTTGGAAGCGGGGGTGTCCTTCATTAATCTCTGGCAATCAGGCTTGGATATGACAAATTGAATTTGTGTAACATCTCCAGAGCATGAAACTTTTTCTCAGTTATCATGAAGGATCTCCGAGAAATTGTCCAAAATGTAAAAACAAATGTTTTTTTTTAATTCCCATTCTGGCTTTTGACCACACTTTTCAAGAATCTACACCACTTTGGCACTCTACGACAGGACATTAATAAGATCAAAATTAGCCGTGAGGTATTTCGGTCCATTAGATTTTTAAATTTACCCTACTTGTCACGGTACTAAAAATCCTGTCGCGCATTGCCAAACGTCTCTGCTACATCTCTCATATTGGTGACGAAAAATAAGTTATTCATAGCAAGCAGCAAATCAACCAATCAAGAGGCTTTTCATTCAGAGATCGGTTGATTGATTGTTATTTTCTACACGACCTGTGGCAAGTATTACATGCACATTCTGGTCGAGAATAAAACTAATTTGCAAAGAGCGTCGAACTCTATTAAGAATATAAAATTTAGACTGCCACTGGAAAATGAGGGTATGTTGTTAAGGGTCATAAATTTTGTTTTACAACAGGCCACCTACGGAACCATAAAAAGTTATTTAAAATAGTAAAACGGCTTGCCATATATAACTGTCATAAGCCATCAATTGGAAACACAACTTCAAAATACTGATGGATTCAGTCGAGGATTATGCCAGGCAATGGGTTAACCGCGAGAAAGAAGACGTAGATACTCTTTTCGAATGGATTAAGGCTGTGAGGTCGTTGATACAAATCTGAATTAAAAAACTCAATGGAACTATGAATACCCATGCTACATCAATCTTTAAAGATCCTAATGTTGCAAAACACCTGTCCTACCTCCATGACAAATATGTTGTTGTCCCCGCAGATGAAGCTCCCAACAACATCGTTTTTGTGTGTAAATCACATTACATATACTGCTTGATAAATGAATTAGGTATTGACAATTCACTCGGAAACTCAACATATACCCCCACGACACTTACCAAGGAGGAAATCCTGGATAATCATAGGTCTGTTCTATGTTCCTTTGGAATTTCAACCAAAGATGAAAAACTGTATTGGATACCCAAACTACATATCCTTACAACCAACGTTATATTGCTGGGTCTTCCGAGCGCTCCACGAAACCTCTTTCTAAATTATTAACATCAATTTTATCAGCAACCAAAGCTGGGCTTCAAAGTTATTGTGAAACTACCTATTCTAGCGGTGGCGTGAATCAGATGTGGATACTAAAAAATCCAAAGATCTTTTAGAGTACATACAGTCTAAGTCTCTTTCATCTTGCAAAAGTATTAAAACAGTTGACTTTTCCACACCTTACACAAGTATTCCCCATTCCGAACTTAAAGACAAATTGAAAGAGTTGGTCCTGCTTTGTTTCATAAAAAAAGAATGGCCAACGTAGATACAAGTATCTTTTCTTAGGGAGGGATAAATCATACTTTGTAAAAAATCACTCTGATTCAAACAAAAAATTCTCTGAAACTGACATTATCAAGATGCTTGATTTCTTAATTGACAACATATTTGTTACGTTTGGAGGACGTGTTTTTCAACAAACAATCGGCATTCCCATGGGAACCAACTGTGCTCCTCTTCTTGACGACTTGTTCCTTTATTAATATGATGCTGACTTCATACAGGAACTTCTTGGGAAGAAAGACAAGAAGTTAGCCTTCAACTTTACTTTCCGCTATATAGATGATGTTCTCTCACTAAATAACTCAACATTTTGTGAATATGTTGAACGCATCTATCCCATCGAACTCGAGATAAAGGATACAACAGATACAGTTAAGTCTGCCTCATATCTTGACTTACATCTAGAAATTGACAATGAGGGCCGGTTGAAAACAAAACTTTGCGGCAAAAGGGATGATTTCAGCTTCCCAATTATGAACTTTCCATTTCTATGTAGCAACATTCCAGCAGCGCCTGCATACGGAGTATATATCTCCCAGTTGATACGATATTCTAGGGCTTGTATTTCCTATCATGATTTCCTTGATAGAGGGTTGCTGCTCACAAGTAAGCTATTAAACCAAGAGTTCCAAATGGTGAGGTTGAAGTCATCCCTTCGTAAATTTTACGGACGCCATAACGAGCTGGTTGACGTTATGGAATATAAGTTTAACCGATGATAGCGGATATGTTCCAATTGTCGTAACTACAATTCCGTTCCCCTTTCCCCAAATGTGACCTACCGAATTAGACTTATTACCGAGTTTGTACTAACATGAACAACACGATGGGTGCCACATGTGGAGCAGGATCTGCTTACCCTTTTGGAGCACCTGAGATCATCCCAAGTTTTTGGTGGTGTTCGTGTTGCTCAGTCTTTAGTTTTCTATGTTGTGTTTTGTGTACTGTTGTTTGTCTGTTTGTCTTTTTCTTTTTTAGCAAAAGCGTTGTCAGTTTATTTTTGACTTTGAATGTCCCTTTGGTATCTTTCGCCTCTCTTTTATAAGGTATATAAGAAATCTTATAAAGTTTAAAAGATATCTTATAAAACAAGATTATATAAGATATCGTATATATTATATGAGATATCTTATATCTTATATGAGATATCTTGAAGTTGGAATAAATAGTAAAACGGTTTGCCAATCTTATACAGAAAGTGGCGTTATAAAGCATGTTAATGAGCGCTCAACCCTCCCCTAACCTGTGACATAAGTGTAACAGAACATCATAATAATAACTGAACTGTAAAAATCAACAAGAAAAGGATCGACAATAACAACACAAAAACCCTTAATAAAAAGAAAAAAACACGAGATACCGACATAAGAGTACTCCAGTAAGCCAATACCAACTTATACATATTCTTTTAGATACATTTAAACTTAGAATTTTTTGTTTCTAGGTGAAAATGAAAGTACTATTTTACAAAATTTGACAGAATGCTATAAAACATATTCAATATGAATTTTGGTTGAAGAGTTTTTTCTGCAAGCGGGGTAAATTTGTAAATCTGTGATTTCTAGATCCAGGTTAATATAAATTAATATATTGGTATGCTATGTCATGTTCAATCAACGGCAGCTTAGCTGGAATCCTGGTTCGTTCTCTTTTCCACGGTTCTCAGGGGGCGGATCCACAACTGGCTGAAAGCTTAAATTAATTTAATGTACTGAGTCAGTACTTTTATTGATACACAAGTATATATATAGTGGAGAAAACTTACACAGAAAGTGTTAATTTACTTCTTCATTTCAAGTGAGAACAACAGACGTTTTTATCGTGTGATGACACACTATTGATTGATAACGAGGTCTATGTATAAAGTTCATCAATTGAGCCTTATTTACGTTTTATCATATTATGGATTATAGCGAACACAATGTCTTTATATCTGTACATACACTTTGATCTTCAGCAATGAACAGAATCGTTTGCATATGTAATGAAAACAAAGCAACCACGTGTTCAGGTCTGTACATTTTATGAATAATATATATATATAAGTCTTTGGTATATTTTTCTAAGTTTTGTTTACTGTTTGAATAACTTTCTAGAAAATTAACCTCACAACAATTTTATATAACGGTACAGCTGTTAAAGAAACATATATACTTATAATCTGTGTTTCAATTTCAAGTCACAAGTAGAAACGGAAATTTTATATTAATTAGTCTCACTTTAACTTAAAAAAAAAAACCAAGGCATTTTGGTCATTAGGAACATAATGCATTTACTTAGATGCTCGTATACATAGTATACTTTGGTTCAAAGATAAGTTCAAAACACTTATATAAATATAAATACATATTAATGCAAGCAAAGTTGATATTTAGCGAATTTGGCTCATGGATATTGGTTGTTCAGTTTAAATGCTGAGACTATTGAATTTGATGATGAAAAGAAAACGTTCCATTCATTCAGCTTCCAAAACTTTTGCCCTCGACCCATTGAACGAACCCTCGACTATATGAAGGTTTTTTTTCTCAGAAACAACGTTAAGTCTGCCGAAATTGACGCTAATTTTACACTTCTGGTGATAATTTTATGTCACCAGCGTTTGGTTCGACGGCGCTAAAATGTACTAATAAGGTTTGACAGATGAAAAACCTAGTCTCTGGTCCTTCTTACCATAGTATGTGTAGTATGTAACATACTTTACATAGATAATGTGTACAAGTATTTACCTTGAAGCTGTTATCGGGTGAAATATCATGTACACACAGTGTATAAGATCAAATAAATGTAAATACTCATTAGTTTGTTATTGAATGTCAAATAAGTCGGAATTCTATTCATATAGGGTAATGTTTTTTTCCCGCAAGTTTCAATTTAATTTTTATATTTGGTATATATTTATGATAGTCATGCTCATATAATACATCCCTAGAGACATCAAGTTATATGATGCTTGACTAGGATTTCCTTTTCAATGACATGCCTCAATAATTTTCAACTTCGTATTTTATTTGACCTTTTAACTGTTTTGATTCGAGCGTCACTGATGAAGTTTAAGCCTAGACTAGTATCTATGAATAGTTCACTTTATAGAATTAGGTAGATATCAGGGTATTCCCCGAATTAACAGAATATGTAATAAATGTTCTTCCAATACTGTCGGGGCCTCGGTGGCCGAGTGGTCTAAGTAGTTACTACTGTAATCACTAGCCAGTCAACACTGAGGTTGTGAGTTCGAACCCCGCTCGTGCGGGTGCACTCGACTCCAATCTTAATTGACTAGGATTGTCAGTTTTCCTATCGAAGGTCGGTGGTTTTCTCCGGGCACTCCGGCTTCCTCCACCAATTAAAACTGACCGCCACGAAATAGCCCAAAAGCGGTGCTTAAAAGTGGCGTTAAAACACCAAAAATCAAATCAAATCAAATCCAATACTGTCGAAGATGAGGCTCATTTTCTATTTGATTGCAACAAATTTGAGGATGATAGAAATTGTATGTTAGCTAGTATTGCAAAATATAATTCTTATTTTAATCATATGAGCAGTCAAAACAAAATTATCTGGTTATTTAGTGTAGAAAATGTTGATTTACTTAAAATAATATGTAATTTTATATACAAACA
The DNA here is from genome assembly GCA_017311375.1 of Mytilus coruscus. Taxonomy (NCBI): domain Eukaryota; kingdom Metazoa; phylum Mollusca; class Bivalvia; order Mytilida; family Mytilidae; genus Mytilus; species Mytilus coruscus. The sequence continues at coordinate 118,196,281 of CM029596.1, read as the reverse complement.
TCTTCCTTAGTGAAGATTAGTTAAAGGAAATCTATGTGTGTATATACATTTGTTTGGACATAGAAAATATATTCATCTAAATATCACAAACATACTAGCCGATTAAAAGAAAAAGAGAATTAATTGTTAAGATATATTATTTATTCAAATGTTCTCTTATATCCTTGAGGCATCGTCCCTGGTGTCAACTGCATTCAAGTTACCTATGATGCTTCCTTGTTTGCTTTTGATACAGGTAGGAAAGAGACATTTACACACATTTACATGCCTATGGTCCATAAGGTATCGCTCCCTGGTGTCAGCTGCCTTTAGGAAACCATAATACTTTCCTATTTGCTGCTGACACAGGATGAGTCATAGACATGCTTAACTTCTACTTTCTTTTTGGCTAGCTATTATATGTTTAATTGATCCAACTTATTGTGTACTATACATATATGGATATCTATTTTTCTTTTTTTCTTTTTGGGCTGCTTGTTTGTTATCTATATCAACCACAAAAAAAAAAAACATATTATAGATTCTTTATCTACATATTCTTTAAGAACTTAAATAGTTCTCATTAATATTTTTTTTTATATATATCATTGTTTGTATTGTATTATGAAAATTATTGATGTTGTAATGTTTATGACCTTTGGGGCCCATAATTGGAAATAAAATATCTTCTTCTTCTTCTTCTTCTTTGGGGCCCATAATTGGAAATAAAATATCTTCTTCTTCTTCTTCTTCTTCTTCTTCTTCTTCTATATGTCACACATTATATATATTACACACCATCGTTGCAATAGTCTTGTGCAGTTTATTGGACAAATGATTAAATAGGTGCTTTTGAAAACATATGTCGGTTCATATATTTTGTCTCTTGCTTAGGCTGTAATGTATTTTGTTGGTCGTTAACTCCCTTGGTTTATTGTATAACTCTCATGTCTCCTCCTATCACCCGGATTAAATTTTGATAATCAAATAAAATTGTAAGTTTGTATGGAAAAAACCCACATAAGACTGACTTAAAAGCATAAAACGAATAATTTATACATTCACATCGGTACAGTAACAAGTAGTAGAATTATACTAATTAATATCATTCATTGATCAGATGGTTAACAATCCATACTTGATATTACTGTTTGAGGCATGACTTCGCAAAATTGTTCTTCTCCTGTTTTTCTATTTATATTGTCCTAAACTATATTTTACAGCTCCAAAGCACTGACAGTGTACATCAAGCAATCAATACGTACACATCATCCCTCTTGTTTATTTCACATGCTACATCACGCACACAAGGTTCTTTCTATGTCACACATTCCCAGGTATCCACAAATATCGCTGTCCATCTCCTAAGGGATCACATGATGACTTGATACGAAGCGTAACTTTAGTACAAAAATAATTACTGTTGGACCGTAACTGTGATGGATGTATTCATATTTTCTTCTTGTAAGTGCATATTTTGCTTTATCTGTTTATATGTAGCCATTGATTTTCAATGCATTTTTACAGGATTTTTACATGATGTGAATAAGTAACATGTGTCATACATTAAGTGTTGTAAATAGTTATTTATACATAGATGACAAATATAGGCGTGTTGTGCAGACACTTGACTGTAAAAAGTAAATGTTTGGTTGATTTTGGCTATATTGATTAGCTTATGGTTCTGTTATTGGGGTGATGTTTTAGTCACTAATAATTAATGGGGGTACAGCACAAAACCTTCGCAGCAGGTCTTCTTACACCCGCTCTGTGAGTTGTAGGGATGAGCCGCTGGATAGAGCACTTTCCAAGCTTCATGCTAATGTCGAGTAATTAAGATGAAATATGTGACACGGTTGCTGATTGAATCATAAATATCTGAAACTAATCAGATGTTGATTTTCTTCGATGTGATTGGAACTCAAATTATGTATCAATTTATTTATCTCTCCATGCAAAAGCGTAAGTATGATAGCTTTCATTTGGTTTTTTTGACAAAAAATATATGACAATTAAGATATGTATTTGTGTTATTCAAAATATATGAAAAGAGTAGGGTTCTCAATCTCTCAGCTGCTTACCCCATACCACAAAAAGGTCGATGTGCCCCCCTCCCCCCTAAAAAACCGAGCCCCAGCTCTACACGTTATTATACTGCGGCAAAGTAGAGATTAAAGAGTGGTAAGGATGCGCTGAAATCTGTCACTATTTCAAGATAGATAATATATGATAAGGTAAGGAAAGCAGTTAGGATGAAATATATATGAAATGGTTGTATCTAAATCATAAGTATCTAATCAGATTTCGATATTTTTCATAGATGGGATTAAAACTGCAGTCGTGAATGCAAATATTTGTCAAATCTATTTATCTCTCTATGAAATAGAATTATCATGAAAGCTATAGGTGTATTTTTGTAAAAATATATGAAAGGGTATGTATTTTTGTTATTCAAGATGTATGAAAAGGGTGGGATATACTGGATGTCTTACTACAAAAGGATTGAAGTTCCCCCTTTCCCATTATGATAAGCGAATACCTCAGTATGTAAATATCAGAATACTTTTTTTATTTATTCAAGAAAACCTAAAATAGAATTTATTTCAGGAAATCAATGGATATCTGCATTCAATAACTATGATTTTGTGAATTGATCTCTAACACATTTAATGATTATTAATCCCCGTAACAATATAAAAAGTAGTTTTGATAATTTCAGCATTGGTCTACTTACCGGGAAATTGATGAGACCAACATTAATTTCGTTGGCTTACTACATATGTGTTTTTAAAAGATAAACTAAGAATAAGCTAAAATATAAAAGTTCCACGTCATTGTATCTTGGTTCATAAATAGAATCGCAACAGTAAATAACAACATTCATCATTATATTAAAATTTCAAAAGGTATGATCTGGTTTGGGAATTTACAACCGTAAAAAGTTTTTGGGATACGATTGCTTTCAAGCAATCTGTAGACTTTTACCATTGACTCAGGGCCATGACCTCACGTCAACCGTTTTATTCTAAACATTAAGGAACATCTCAGTTTCTTAAGATTGTCTTGCTTGAAAGGTAAAAACAAACAAAAGGATTGAATTTAAACAACTGTCCTATATTGTTCTTCTCATAATCTTCATGTTTCGATATTTCCCTCGACTTTATGCGTGTTTTAACAACACGGAAAATCAGAATTAAGCAGTATTTATATTTAGTGTTTTATAAATTTAGAAACACGTCAGAGGAATTCCCAGTTTTGATAAAATGCGAGTTCTCTGAATTCCGATAAATCTATTTCTGTAATATAAGAACTGAAGTGGAGATTTTCTTATATGTCACCGTTATGAAACTGATATTTGATATTGTACTTCCATAAAGAAATGGAGAACCATCTAGGTCGTTTAATTAAAATTGAATATACGTCCTTGCTACAAATCACAAGTCTAGGGTTTGTTTAGGTAATTATGCGCATGCGTATAGTTTTCTTGACTTCAAGGGGAATCAGATTGAATGATTGCTCTGGATTCCCAACTTCATTGATTAATTTGAAACTCATGAGATCCTTTCTATGTCTGTCTGCTATTGAGGGTTATTGTTGTTGCATAATTTTAAATCATATGCATCATTTAAATTAAAATAAATGTAGTCCACAACGTAAAGGTGTAACTAGAACACCCTTCAGCCGAAATGGAGTCTTCCGTATTATCGCTTCGAGTTGTCTCCTTATACTGCCGTCAATTCTGAATCAAAATACGACGAGAAAGATTAACTCGTTCTGTCGATAGACGTCGTATTATATTAAAAGCGATCGCAATTTAAACAGAGAAATGTGTACGGAAAGGAGTCATGCCCACTGACCCAAAGGAAATTAAATATTAAAGAGTTAGAAATGGGATTCCTCCTAGAATTCACGTAGGAAAATAGGATATTAGTTTAAACATATTTTATTTACTCAAAAGTAAAATGGATTGGACACAAGTAAGCCATACTTATGAAGTCCGCTCCGAATAACAATAATTTACAATACAATATTAATAATATGAGCATGCAATATCAAATTAAACAATACTTTACGAGTCTATCAATTGAGAAAAAAAAATGAAACAGAAATAAATGTAAACATTGGAAATGATGATGATGATGATGATGATGATGACGTGGATGTACCGTAAATACACTTTTCTACATAACAAGAAATCTCTCAGACCTTTTAATGAATTCGAATACGTGTGAATATATTCACGTTTTGTTCATACGAGAGATTCGGATTACCAGAAGTAAGTAACTTAAAATTCAGTATAAGGTCATCAATGGCCGATGCCTTATTCGGATCAATAGTTTTGATAATATTAATTATTTCATTTTGATTTATGTATATATCTTGAATATAAGTATTAGTTTTTCTTTAAACTCTGGAATAGGTACATTTTCTTCCTCTAGTTTGGATATCAAACCAAAGTAAAATAGGAGATAAGGTACAAAGTGAAATACCTTCTCTCACTCTCAGTGACTGCTGTGGAAAGTAAACTTGGAAATGATAGTACAAAAATAAAACACAATAATTACATTATTCATACACTTGTATCGATGATTGGCTATTTTTAAAGTTGAATAACTATTCAGATTACGTAAATTACATTTTACATGTGCAATTGAATTATTTTTGAAAATAATACTAAAATAAATACATGTATCAATGAAAACAATGGCAATCGTATCCCTCAGAGCTCTTTGATTTTTTATGTTTCTGCTGGTGGAATCATACGTTCACATTAAATCTTTATTTCAGATTAGAGGTTTTCATGCCCCTTTTGGCAAAAATTTGTTGATTATGGAATCACTGAAGCATGACTTTCCCCATTAGGCAGTCAGTGGGCCCCCACTTATGAAAATTTCTGGATCCGCCACTGTATTTGAGAAACATTTTTGTTTATGTTAATATTTTCCCAAGTGATTAAATTATATGTCCAGACACAAATCGTTTGATCTATCAATCACATCTCAATTATCACGAGTATCAGAGCTAGGTGTCACCCTTGAAGGATTGTGGCATTTTGGTTCATTATACATAAGTAATATGTCATCGTTCAAAATTTATGGACTATAACTACTACATTTTTAAACATTACAAAAATTATATTTTAATGTTAGTTCTTTCAAAAATTAGTGTATTCAACTTATTTCATTTGATCTTCTTCTGGCTACCCCGAGTGACGGTAGATTATTTTATTGTTTGTTCATTCAAAAGAGTCTATTCAACTTCTGTCCATTGTACCCCATGGTAGACTGGGGTAAAGCAATATGGTCAAATTAGTCTTCTACCGACCGTCAGTAAGACCCTTGCAAAGAGTGGGGCGTCTTCTTTGTGTACATTCGCAATCACTATAGCTCAGAACTGGGACGTTAAATCCGATGCCTACTATAGAGAGATGACCTGGATCTCTGCACGTTAAAAGTCTTAACAAAAACTCTCTGAGGGGTCCATAGTTGCCCTGTTGCAAGGCAAAATATCTGTCCCAATCCAATATGCCCTCATTTCCCAAAGGCAATCCAAATTGACGGTGTATCCCCCAGAATATCTGATGTGATACAAGAACAATATATATGATTGTAATCTTTATTAATGAGCATATTGAGACAAAGAGAATATTTTAAAGACGATTCTTAAACTTGTTATCTAAATGTAGATAGTAAAACCGTAAAAAGCTAGATGGGAATTTTTTTTTTTTTTATTCCTGCTAGTGGAATCATACTTCCACATTAAATCTCTATATTTGAGATAAAAGTAAGTATTGACCACTTATGATACTATCATTTCTTTAAAATTTTTATAGACAAACTTACGCTAATATTTATAGAAATCATAGACGTCACGTGCTGCAAATACGGGCATATCAAACTAAGTGAGAAGGAGAAAATGAAACATGACCACCAAGGAAAGGGAAATTAACAATTGAAAGGAAAAATTGTCCCGTTTATCATAAATATTATTGGTTTGAAGATTACAATCGATATTGGTCGCTATTGATATTTGATATAGAAAGAGATGGTTGAGCATGATGGAATGGAAAAGTTTAATTTGTTTATTCAAAAAAATTTTTTTTATACAGAATAAATCGTTTAAATGTATTTTGATATATTTAGCACGTTGTGTTTATATATATTATTTGCATCTCATTAAACTTTGCATTAAACTGCGATTCAAATGAGTAAAGAAATAAATCTGAAATAAGAAGGGTGTCTCTGCAAAACGACATATATATATATATATATATATATATATGACTCTGTTGAAATAACTGAACTTTCGTTAACTGTGAAATTTTAGAATTGTACCAGCTCATATTGCACATTACTTTTCTTTTGTGATGCATCTATGCAGTCTCTGTTGTAGATACTTAACCTGCGTCAGCTTTGAAATTTTAGAAATTATACAAGCGTGGTTCGGTTTTTAATTTGTATATGTCTCTGGTTGAAAATTGTTTAATAGATTGATATAATTTATTTTACATCATCATTAGCATACTGATGAAGGATATCTGTTATCCGAAATATTTATAGATACTTATGTTTATTGTTTCCTTTTTTTATATTGGAGTTGTGTACACTTTTTAGGCGTGTTTCCTTTTTTATATTGGTGGTGTGTACACTTTTTAGGCGTATGTATAATTCAATTATTGTGTACAGTTTCGTAGTTTCGTTACTCGTAACGATCCAGCGCCCTCGTAAGATCCAAAAAAGGAATTGTAATGACTGCATTCATCTGTTTACTCCGTAGGGACTTATCATTTTTTACCCGGGAGGCGGGGCTGGTCATTTTGAAATCCTACATACAAAATTTCTTGACCCCCCATAATATTTCACTATTTTTATTTGATCCCCCCTGTAAAAACATTTAAAAAATGTGATCCCCCTCTATTAAACATGCCAAAATTTTAACATGCAAATCACTTATCATGTTATTTCAAGGAAATATTGAAAATGAAATATTTTCAGTGGATTGAGTCCCAAAACTTATTTGAGGGAAAATTGCCTTGAAATAGGGCTCTTCCATGAGGCCTCTTCCATGAATATTAGTAGGTAGAGCAAGCCAGTGCTTTGAGTAGCTTTTTCTGACTTTTTTCTAATTTCCTATATTGGGCTATTGAAGAAAACTTGATTCTGAGTAACTCTGTAAAAAATATACATTAAAAAGTAAACTTTTTGAAACAGTAACAACACATTATTTATATGTCCCTCTCTTGAACGCTTCTTAAACTTAAGTTTTACGTATGGCCTTATTCAGCTTGAGCAATTCAATTACTCATTTATTGTCACATTTCATTCATAAATGTGTGATAGTAACTTCAAATTTTTGATTTATTAGCCTAAAAAGTACAAATTTTGAGGAAGTGAGAGGTATAAATGGACCCAAAGGGCTCTTGTAATGAAAACAAAAAGATACATTGGCAATAATGCTTGTTAATTTAGTGATCGACGTGAGTGAAATATAAAAACTGAATTATTCGGATTATGAAGCACCTATATATATGCATTTTATATAGGACAAAATGACACAAAATGGCAGCTTCCTACATCACCAAAGTCTTGTGATGTCTTACTTAATTGTATATGAATGGTGTTAAAAATATATTTCGTATTTCGATTTGACTGTTGTAATGTTCTTCTTGACATTTTGTCTCTTGAAGTATGTGAACTACTAATTTCCAAGTGCAAAAAATATTGATCCCCACTTTGAATTTATAAAAAATTGAACCCCCCTTGTCTACATACAGAAAAAAACTTGATCCCTCCAACATTTTGACCAGCCCCCTTTTCCCAGATAAAAAATGATAAGTCCCTAAAATGTATACATATAATGTAATTTTGTTCTTTTATTCACAATATATATGTGGTTTTGGCTCTGATTCTGACCAATGCTAATATACTAAATATATATTTTCAAGCGACTATTATTGTTGTTGTTACCAATTATGTAAATCAATTGTATCTGATTTTATGCCCTTTATGGGCCCTGTAATTTGGGAAATAAAAAATATTCTATTATATTCTAAAATATTCTATTCTATTCTATACGAAGGACATTATTAACCAAAAGTATCTATTTTAGTGCTTAATTTTGATTTCCGGACACAAATCGTTTGATCTTTTAATCACATCCTAAGTATTACGAGTATCAAATCCGGGTGTCACCCTAGAAGAGACTTGTTACATGTAGGTTTATGACATATTATATGTTACGTTCAAAACTTATCGACTATAACATCTACATTTTAAAAACACACACGTTACAAAAATGATATTTTATTGTTTTGTTTTTTTTTTCTCTTCGAAATATAGTCTATTCAACTTATGTCATTTGATCTTTTTCTGGCTACCCCGAACGATGTAGTCACAGAAGGGATATTTTATTGCTTGTTCTTTCTAAAAAGAGTTTATTCAACTTCTTTCAATTGATCTTCTTCTGACTTCCCCATTGGCGACTGGGGTAAAGAAATATGGTCATATTGGTCTTATAGTTTATAATGATATTGTTGATATGCTATATGCCCTCCTGGGGCCCTAATTTGGTGAATAAAAATATTCTATTCTATTCTATAGCGACCGTCAGTAAGACCCTTGCAAAGAGTTTGTAAAAATTTGCAGTCACTACAGGTCATAATGGGAACGTTAAATCCAATGCCTAGTGGAGTGAGATGAACAGGCTCTCTGCACGTAAAAATTCTTAACAACAACTCTCTGAGGGGTCCATAGTTGGCCTGTTTAAAGGCAAAACATCTGTCCCAATCCAACATGCCCTCATTTCCCAAGGACAGTCCAGATTTCCCGCCTTTCGTCTTATCGTCGACTCTACTTTGCAAAATCTAATTATTGTATTTTTTTCTTGTTCTAAACATGCATGTAATATTTGCCACTGGAGTAAAGCAAACAACAATCAACCAATCAATTTCTTCTGACCTTCACATTTGAGCGTAAGACAAACTATTACTAGATTCTTACCAACTAAATTAATTTATATAGTTATTTTTTTTAAAACGAGAGGGATATCTGCACTTTACAACGACCAGATAATATATGGATGGTGTGATATTATACATATAACACAATCTAACAGATGATAATATTCGTATATTCTATTCGTGTATATCTTGTATCGGGTTTTTAAGTGTTTCCTGTTTTGTTAGAAAGTCCCTGTAGAACCTATTATTTCCTGTGTGTTTGTGGATATTATACATGTTTATATGCTGATGAATTAGTCTGACTAAAAGGTTCAAGGCTGACCATTACATTTTCAGTACTCCACCACTTGATAACGCGGAAATCGCACAAACATGAGGTAGGTCAATGAAGACATTGCTTTGTTAATATTTATTCGTTTACATAACGCATTATCTCTCGGGGGACACTGCATTCATATTACATGTATTATAACATCGGCGATCTCTGGCTGCGTTGTTCTTTATAAACTTTTGTATACGAAACAATTTAATTTGGCCAAAAAATTGCGTTTATTAATTTAAGTCTCCGCTGCCAGATATCGGAAGTGTTGGCTTGAGCAACAATTCATGGGTTAATTCAACACGACCAGTATTTTAATAACGATTGCTTTAAATTATTCTTTGTTGGCATTATGTTCTTGTGATGTACAATAGACGTTCGCATTTTGAAGCGTTGTATAACGACTATACAGCTAATTAGAAAAATGTTTGTAAGGGATTGAAAATGCTAGAAACTGCAAATTCAGATGAAAAATTCAGAATGAGAAATAACACATTCACACGACACATGCGCGGTTCTAGGATTTGATGAGGGCCCCTTCTGCGAATTAGGAGTTAAAGGACCATATTTTGAAAAAAATGGCTGTAATATTACCCATAAATTACATTTTTATTTGTTTTTTATATTCTTTTTAGCTCACCTTTCCAAAGGAAATGTGAGCTTTTGCCATCACTTGGCGTCCGTCGTCGTCTGTCCGGTGTAAACTATTTCAAACATATTCTCCTCTGAAACTACTGAACCAATGCCAACCAAACTTAAGCTGAATTATCCTTAAAGTATCTAGAATAAAGTTTGTGTTTTATTTTCTGTTTCGTCGAAAACATGGCCGCCATGGCTAAAAAAAGAACATAGGGTTAAAATGCAGTTTTTGGCTTATATCTCAAAAACTAAAAATTAAGAGCAAATCTGACAGGGTAAAAATGTTCATTAGGTCAAGTCCTTTCAGCCCTGAAATTTTCAGATGAATCTAACAATCCATTGTTGGGTTGCTGCCACTAAATTGGTAATTTTAAGGAAATTTTGCAGTTTTTGGTTATTATCTTAAATATTATTATAGATAAAGATAAACTGTAAATAGCAAAAATGTTCAGCAAAGTAATATCTACAAATAAGTTAAATGACCAAAATTGTCAATTGATCCCTTAAGGATGTATTGCCCTTTAAGGACAATTTTACACAATTTGTTTATCATGTTTTCTAACTTTAAAAAAATCTTCACTGAAACTATTGAACCAAATTCCACCAAACTTAAGCTGAATGATTCTTAAGGTATCTAGAATAAAGTTTGTGTTTTATTTTCTGTTTCCTCATAAAACATGGCCGCCATGGCTAAAAATAGAACATAGGGTAAAATGCAATTTTTGACTTATATCTCAAAAACTAAAGCATTTAGAGCAAATCAGACAAGAAGTAAAAGTATTCATTAGGTCAAGGTCTACCTGCCCTGAAATTATCAGCCAAATCGGATATCTGATTTTTAGGTTATTGCCCCTGAATTGATGATTTTAAGGAAATTTTTCAGTTTTCGGTTATTATCTTGAATATTATTACAGATAAAGATAAACTGTAAACAGCAAAAATTTTCAGCAAAGTAAGATCTACAAGTAGGTTTTTTTTTAACCAAAATTGTCAATTGACCCCTTAAGGAGTTATTGCCCTTTAAAGACAATTTTCACAATTTGTTCATCTAGTTTGCCTACTTTAAAAAAACTTCTCCTTTGAAACTGCTGAATCTATTTCAGCCAAACTTGGGCTGAATGAGTTTCAGAGTATCTAGTATTTCCTTGTACGTCAAGAAACATAGCCACTATGACTAAAATGGAACATAGGGGTAAAATGCATTTTTTTTTTGCTTTTGACATGTTTGAAGAAAATATGACAGATACAAAGAACATTTAAATGGCATTTTTAAGCCACTCATTAATATATATTGAAAAGCAAAAATAGTCATTGATGAAAGATTTAAACAAAAAATTAAGGTGAGCGATTCAGGCTCTTGAGAGCCTCTTGGTTAGAGAGAGCTGGGTACGCCTCTGACTGAATCCGTACCTACGACAGCCCGTCTTAATTATACAAAGAGTTATGGTCCTTGTTTAAATAAATACTTTTGAATATATAATCTTTTATAACCAATACTGGGGGGGGGTTATAATAATTTCCCGTCTACGTTGACTGATGCTGATTTTATATTTTTACACAACCGTGACAAGATAACGTTCTTTATAGCGAAATTTTATTCTAATTTTAGCTTCTAGTTTAAAGAAAGGAAATCCAGATAGTTACCCTGAAAGTCAATATAAAAGGAGAGAGACGAATCTGTTGTTCTGAAAAATTACCACTTTCTTGTAAGTCCTTATAAAAATAAGGAGACGTGATATGATTGGCAATGAGACAACTATCCACCAGAGTTCAAATAACGTGGATATTAGAAATTATAGGTCACCGTACGATCTTCAACAATGAGAAAAACCCTTACCGTTATTCAGCTATAAAAGACCTCACCATGAAAAATGTGAAACAAATCAAACTAGAAAACTAACGGCCTAATTCATATCAATACGAAAAAAACAACCAAATATGACAGATATGAAACAATGAAAACCATTGAACTACAGGCTCCTGACTTTGGACAGTCACATAAAGAATGTCGCGGTGTTAAACGTGTTTGTGAGCGCTCAACCCTACCCCTAACCTGGGACAGTAGTGTAACTGCGCAACATGAACAACTATAGAAATCAGTTGCAAATGTCTTAATTCAATAGATCGGTACGAAGCACAAACAAAATGTATATTCTTTGTATATAGTTTTCTGTGTGAAACTGAAATATTCAAATCTAGAAAAGGAAAATTATTGCTGACTGTATAAGATTTATTTAAAGTTAGTTCCCTTGGAAAATTTTCGCTGTAAAAGTGGAAAATTCTTAATTATTTTAAGCAAAAATGTCATCAAGGTAACAGTAAGTGTTTTTAAATTAATCAACTAAATGCAGTCTGGCTATTATATGATTCATAACAATGCAAGTCTGCTATTAATGGGGCGCAATTATTGCCCATAGGAAAGCCTACAACCTGTCGTTAAACTTTAATGCCAAAACATACAAAGATGTTGTCAAGGAGAACCTAGCCTGAAGTGTTTAAGGATCATAAAATGTGTAGTATGTGCCAACGAGTAAAAGGATATGTGGATTATACTTCAATTAGACAGCTACCCACCAACACAAAAACTCGAGACACATCTAGAGGTCAAAACGAGATCTTCGACAATAGATAGGTGCCTAGACAATATATCAGGCACTTAATCGTTGATATTAAAGAGATGAAAATAATTAAAGCAGAGACATTTAAATATCAACACGAAATTCCTGAATGACAAAATTCGACTTATTTAGATTTTATGGTATTTTAATATGTAGTAGATAATTTGAGCTATCAACGGAGACACAATGACAAAGGAAAGATATGCGAAAGACTTTTTTTCAAGGATTGTAACAGGTCTTTATATTGAATAATTTTGCATATAAATACAATATTGTTTGAAGTTTTATTCAATGAAAAACATCAGGTATTATACAATATGTTGTCACGAAATGTTATCAAAAACGTAAGGTGTGCACGAGTCGTCACATTTCAACGAAAGTTGTTAATTTTGACGAACTATTGAAAGAATATATAATGATTTAACGTCGATTTATAAAACGAGCAGAATTCACAAAAAAACTCCCAATAACAGACACCAAAAACAACAGTAACACATTTCTGCTCAGTGGCCGACATCCAGCTCAAAGGTACGCTCTTATACGACAAAGACTCCTTTTTTATACAAAAATGTATATTTGACATAGCTTCTTTATTTGAATGAAAATAAAGTTGTACGGTTTCTGTTTCAAAATGATCAAGATGCACATTCATAATGTACTTCAGGGGCCTCGGCGACCGAGTGGTCTAAGTAGTTCATCGACTGTATCACTAGCATGTCAGCACTGATGTTATGAGTTCGACTCGAATCTTAATTGACTAAAATTGCCAGTTTTCCTGTTGAAGGTCGGTGCTTCTCTTCGAACACTCCGGCATTTCCCACCAATGAAAACTGGCAAATAGTACTAAACGTGGCGTTAAACACCAAGTAATCAATCAATCTATCAATCATCTTGAATTATTTATACAACTCATGCATACTGTTTACCTTGAAATGTCATTTTATATTGATTGACTAATTGAAGAATGCATTTTCGTGTTGTAGATAAGTGAAAACAAAGAAAAAGATGTTCGAAACATTGAACAAACAGATAAACTGGTTGCAGCCAAGCATAATACGACCAGAGGATGAAGCAGAACTACCAACCGGAAGCTATGTTCCTATTCTCTCTGACATAATACTTCCGTCCTTTGCCATGGCGATTTCTATGTTTGTACTACGAAAATTGTTTGACAGGTGACTATATAATTATATAAATATGATACTTGATTTCTAAATAAAAATGAAAGGATTCAGTACAATATCAAAATGCTGAACTAATTTATTGAATATAACAACACAGGAAAATTCATGTGTGGGTACGGGATTTGGTGTTAGGATGGGGCGCTCTTGAGGATTGGGAGTTAGAGGACCATATTTCGACAAAAAAATTGGCTTTGATTTTAACTATAAATTATTTTTTAACGGGGGATGGCGCCGAATGCGCCCCGGCTGAATCCGCGGCAGAAATTTGGATTAAATTCTGTAACTTGCTATTCTTTGGTTGAACGAAAATGATATATCTAAGACTACTAATACTTTAAAGTTCCTGTCAGATTTTTATGCATTTTGCAAAGATTGGAAATCTTGACAGCCAATGTGTTATTAAAAACAAATAGTCATATGATAGAGAAAAGTGGCAACTGTCATCAAATGATTAAGGGAACGACTTCTTTATACATATATATTTTTTGTAAATAATACATATGAGTATTGTTTATTGTTTATTTGTGTTATTTCATGTGATTAGTAGCAATCCAATTGTTTGGATTTTACTCGAATAAATATCTTATTTTATCTGGTAACCCCTCTTATTGACGGAATAACTATAGATGCCTGATTAAGTAACGGAACTAGTTTATTTTACTGAATTAATGGAGTATACATGAGGTTGTGAATGGGGATTTACATAATAGAGAATAAAGGGCTAAAAAATAAAGAATAGAGAAAATGGACCAAAACAATAAAGAATAGAGAATAATGAGGTGCTAAAATATATAGAATAGAGAATAATGGGCATAAAGTATAAAGAATAGAGAAACATGGCATAAAAAAACAATCACAGAAATGAAGGACCCTATCCAGACCCTCGTACATTGTATAATGATCCTTGTTCATGATTATCACTTTTCATGATACCTCGCATATTTTTTTGTGGTAGGCATCAAAACTGAAGATCGGAAAATTTGAAGAATAAAATTAAACATTCCTCTTTTTTAAACGGATTAAACAGGATTGTATGACATTTTTTAATTTTTTTTTATTGATATAAATAAAATAACAACTATTATATTAAAAGAAATAGTTCTAATAATTATGACTATTATTATGATAATAATCTATTATTGATAGTATAAAATTAATAATAATTTCTGACAGGTTTATCGTCGTGCCGTTTGGTGCTTACTTTGGAGTTAAAGAAACAGTCGTTAAGCAACATATTATTCGTCATCCTGTGTTAGAATCAGAATATATATTAAACAAGTCTCCTAAAGATGACGTAATTTTGGTAAGTTAATTTAACAGAGAGAATTTCTTTAGATTTCTTTGAAAGAAATTAGTTTTTAATTTTACTAGACCCGGTTTTCATTTTCTGAACGGACTATAATAACATATTCATTAGACCAAAGAAACCCAGAAGAAATCATTCGTCTCTGGTCACCTTCATGGACTTAAAGAGGTATGGGGTATACGTTTATGAGACAATAGACCAACGAAATGCGAACGAACACACACACACACACACACACGTAAATGTAAATGACAACTTAAGGTCTACCAACATTAAATGTCAATACGATATTTCTATGACAGAAAAAAAAAGGTATGTTTCTATGAAATAGTGACATACTTAACATATATTTAACGGTAAAATAGTATTTGCCACTTCAAGCTCGGAATATGCAGTATAGATTTAACTTTTTTTCAAATTGACAGCTTATGCTTCTGTAAATATTCTCAAGTGATGATTGAAGAAAAGGTTTTGTATTTTTACGTCAACAGATTTTATGTAAGAAAACTGGTATGACGGAAAGACAAGTACAGGTTTGGTTCAGAAAAAGACGTAAAGAAAACCAGGCCTCTGATTTAAAAAGACTAAGTGATGCTGGGTATAAAGGTTTATTATTAAAAGTTGAAATATATATTTTAAATTATTCTATTTTGTACTTGTAAAATAAAGTGCCTATTTGCGTGAAAAGTACGAAAAAGATAAATTGAAAGACAGTAAATGATGAAACCTCCAGCTGCCTCTCTCGCCCTTGGGGGAGGTTAAAATGTGGCACATTACAATTACAAAACAAGGGGGTGTGGTTGTAAATGAGACAAGTAACCAGTAGAGTACAAATAGCGTGGATTTGATCAAATTGTAGGTTAATATACAGCCTTCAACAAAGAACAAAACCCTGAATAACTGGTTCCTGGCTTTGGGCAGGCACATATCGAATGTAGCAGAGTACAAGTCTATTAATACGATCAAACGGCTGATGTAAATTTGAGAAACAGTAACCAGTGAAATAGTACAAATACATGTGAAATAAGGCCGATAGTTCTACGAAAGACGATCATCTACCCCTCAAATTATCCAGTTAAAAATAACATTGAATCGATTCAAAAATAGTTAATGCATTGCCACAAATAATGATAAACAACTTGGAATGACATTTTTTTCAGGTGGTCATTTATTTTTTATGCTTTGTTATCATGGTATGGACTTTATGTCTTGTGGGACGTAAGTATTGCAACATTTTTTATTAAGATTATACTTCATTCGATCACTTTACTTCAAGTCTTTGTAATCGAAAAAAGACAAGCTGATCATGTTCTAGATCATTTGTAGATAATATGTTTTTTATAAAATTTTCATAAACGATCTAGTATCAGCTTGTCTTTATGATGTAATGACACAACAAGATAAAAAAAAGAAAACATCTTATTTAAAATTGGGTTTCAAATATTAGGCTTTGATCGTTAATCTCGATGAACTGCGGGTAAATCTAGAAAAGCGTTTCGTATGCATGAAATCAATGGGTCGATACAATGCTGGTGGAGTCAGACTACAACATTATAAGTCCCGAGGGTATCATCATCTAAGTAGTCAGTACTAACTGTGGTTCAGAAATGATTTATAACTTATCTTTCTTAAATTGTCCGTTTGTTAAATTTATAAATTATTAAAAAACTAAGGTTTCAACCCCCTCAGGCAAAGTTGATCTTAGATGGATTTTGGCGTTTATTTGTAGGTCCTTTTTGGTTATATATAGCTCTTCAATCTGTTATTAGAGACTATCTTCAAAATTATATGCACTATCTACAAAATGTAAATACGACCCCGTTTTCTCTTGTAAAAAAGATCGATCTTAAAAAGACCGATCTTTAGTCTGATGTAAACGGGAAAGATCGATCTTCAATCGAACAAAGTCCACCTCCAGAGATTGTTTTTAAAAGATCGATCTTATTTGAATCGATCTTTCTTCAAGCGTAACGCTTAGATCGATCGCGATCGATCGTTCTTCAAGTGAATGTTATATTTAGATATGAAAATAAATCTGCGCATGTTCAACCGCAAAAACAAACGTGTTTAAAAACGATGGTTGGGATAAGAACAGTAAATATAGATTCCGCCGTTTTTGTATCGGTCTTCTGAATCGATAAATTCTATTTCTTTGTTGCAGATCCTCATCTTTAAATGCATTGACTTTTCATTTTTAAGTGATAGACTTCTCACATTTCTTTGTTTAATAAATTGTGACGTGCGAACCAAACAGATGATTAATAACTGCATACGAAATTCCAATGATTCAACTATTTCTTCAATGATTTTGCAGTGTGTGATTGTCCGTGCGAGATGCACACGTTATCATACTATTCTGTTTTTGCGATTATTTGTTTACGAAATGTAAAGTAATCAGGTCAGACCGGATTGATCTCAATCGATCTTGCTTGTGCAAATGTAAACGCGAACTGGTCTTTTTTAAAGATCGATTCAATTTAAGATCGATTCAATTTCGTACAAGTATAAACGGGGTCTTAGCAATATAAAATGCATCTTCTTTTCATTAAAAATCTCATGATATTCAAATTTTGGCAGCATAAAATTACATGTTTGCATAAATGATCTAATATCTATGTTACAACATCACGGAAGTTTTTTGTCTGAATTTTACATTTCTAAAAAAAATCATATGTCTTATGATGTTACTTTTATACGTTTAGCTTTTATTACAGATTCTTTCATAAATATTTTAAAGGAGGAAAATATTTGATGACTATTGCTCAGTTAACCATGAAAGTATTTTATACGCTTCAACCGTGATTTGACTTTTAATCTGTCTACTCCCACTCGCTTACTCATCGAAGCATATATATACAATCGTTGTTACACCCCAGTTCTATTGTTATACTTCATAGTTTCTATTTCTGACACATGTGTAAATTAAATAGATCTATTGTTACGAATAACAATGGATTTTGACCACAGGGTGTGACGAGCGGGGTTTCTGGAAACCCCTGCTTCTACATCCCGCAAACAAATAGAAATTGATTATTTTTTAAAATAGCATGAATATAAGACATTACTAATAGTGTTCACTATAAATTGTTTCATGATATTAAAAAACACATTTTAGGTCATTCAATAGGCATCTATATGGAATACAAAATAATCCTTTATTAAAATACTCTTTTGCTTGAAGGTAATTTTTTATCACAGTCATGTCTCTATTCTAAAGCATTGATCTTTAAAAAAAAATTACCGGACCCCCTCCCCGTTTACCCAGTGGCCGATCCGGGGTTGGGGTTCCATGGTTGGACCCGACTTTTATTGAAAAGATCAATGCATTTGAATGGTTGGACCCCTTTTCTTTTTAGTTGGGAACCCCCGGGATCAGCCCCTGATTGCCCCAAAAGGGAGTTTCTCTATATTAAATATTGTATGTTGAGCGTGTCTGGTAGTCGGGTTTTTAATGCAGACACACCTATCCCTTAGTATGTTCGAATATGAATGTTTGTTTATTCTCGAGAAGAGGGGGGGGGGTTGTTTTTGATAAAATCGTAAGATATAAAATACAGTTATGATTACCTTTATTAAACTGATACAGGTAAGTACTTTGGGTAATTATATTGCCTTCATCTTTAGTCTCTTCTACCAAATCCAACGCTTGCCAAAAAATGTCGTCCGTCTTATACCCGTCCATATTGACAATTGTATACCAGGAGCATGATGTATTTTTTGTTTGTAATAAGAATACACGAAACAGTCAACCTTGACCTCCTGATCCATATTAGCACATAGATTTAACGGAATATGCAAAACAACTTTGACATTTGTAAAATATACTCACTTGTCAAAGTTTGAACGAAGATAACCAAAAAAGGTTACTAGTGGGTTTCATGTAATAAAAAAAATTTTTATAAATCATTGTTTGATATTGTCAATAAATATGCTATCTTTTTTTTCATTTAATAATCAATGTTAACAAATATAGGGTTTAGAAAGAGACATATATACAGTATATTCTGGTTACACTCGGGATACGGCGTGTCTGGATAAGAAACCCTCGGCCTCCGGCCGACGGGGTTTCTTATCCAGACACACCTATCCGTCGGTGTATAACTATTACTGAAATGACAGATCTATTAGACATGTTACGAAAAGGTATATACTCGACGCTGAGGTTGACAAATTAGACTTTAAATGTGGGGACTGTGTCAAAACATTGACTATCGATTAAAACAGGTAAAATTCATATGCGTGATGTTAACCAGGTATCCTACACACTTCTTGGTTCACTTAAAATTACATTAATTTATACTAGTTATCATTTTCTGATATCATTGCTTGTGATTATTTCCAATCATATTGTGCATAATATTGTTGTAAAATGATGCCCTTTATGGGTTCTTGATTAGATTAACAAAATTCTTATCTTATCTTATCTTATCTTATAGGACGGGAAAGGTGCACGTGTAGAGGGATGGGGTTGATGGTTTTTATACGACCGCAAAAAAATTTTGCGGTCGTATATTGGTATGACGTTGGCGTCGTCATCGTCGTCGTCGTCGTCGTCCGAAGACGCATTGGTTTTCGCACTCTAACTTTAGTTTAAGTGAATGGATCTCAATGAAATTTTACCATAAGGTTCAATATCACAAAAGGAAGGTTGGGATTGATTTTGGGGGTTATGGTACCAACAGTTAAGGAATTAGGGGCCAAAAGGGGCCAAAATAAGCATTTTGTAACTTCCAGACATAACTTGTGTGTTAGTGTATGGATCTCTGACATTGTACCACAAGGTTCCATATCACAAAGGGAATGCTGGGATTGATTTTGGGGCTAATTGCCTCAAAATTTTAGGAATTAGGGCCAAAAAGGGGCAAAAACGCATTATTCTAGTTTCATGACAATAACTTGTGTGTAAGTGTATGGATCTTTCTGAAATTGTACTACAAGGTTCCATATCACAAAGGAAAGCTGGAATTGAGTGGGGGGTAATTGCCTGAAACGTTTAGGAATTAGGGGCCAAAATAAGCATTTTCTAGTTTCCAGACAATAACTTGTGTTCAAGTGTATGGATCTCTTTGAAATTGTACTGCAAGGTACCATACCTCAAAGGAAGGCTGGGATTGAGTTTGGGGTGATGAATCATAAGGGGTTCAAAAATTTGGGGATTTTTTTTCTCCTTTTTTCCTTTTTTCTTTAAAATTTTCCATTTTAAGTTGGTTATTTCTGATTTATATTTAAAAGCAAATAATAATGATATTGCAGGAGATACACACCAAACAGGATGTGTAAATTATTATATAATAAGTATTGTGCAATAGCAAGAAATTTTCAATTGCACAGTATTGCACAATAGCAAGAAATCTTCAATTGCACAGTATTGCGCAATTGCAAGAAATATCCAATAGCACAATATTGTGCAATAGCAAGAAATTGTCAATTGTACAGTATTGTGCAATAGCAAGAATATTCAATTGCACAGTATTGTGCAATTGCATGAATATTCAATTGCACAGTATTGTGCAAAAGAAGATACTTTGTAGAAATTGCTTATTTCTTGACCAATTTCAATGGGGTTTTATTCTTGAACTCTTGGGGTTCTTTAAAATGCTGAATCTAACCGTGTATTAAGTTTTTGATTTGGGGCCCGTTTTAAATTGGTCCACATTGAGGTCCAAAGGGTCCAAAATTAAACTGTTTGATTTCATCAAAATTGAATTATTAGGGTTCTTTGATATGCCGAATCTAACCGTGTATTTAGATTCTTAATTTTGGTCCCGTTTTCAAATTGGTCTACATTAAGGTCCAAAGGGTCCAAATTTAAACTTAGTTTGATTTTAACAAAATTGAATTCTTAGGGTTCTTTGATATGCTGAATCTAAACATGTATTTAGATTTTTGATTATGGGCCCAGTTTTCAAGTTGGTCCAAATCGGGTCCAAATTAGACTTTGTTTGATTTCAACAAAATTGAATTTATGGGGTTCTTTGATATGCTGAATCTAACCATGTATTTAGATTTTTGATTTTGGGCCCCATTATCAACTTTGTCCACATTGAGGTCAAAAGGGTCCAAAATTAAACTTTGTTTGATTTCATCAAAATTGAACTCTTGGGGTTCTTTGATATGCTGAATCTAACCATGTATTTAGATTTTGGATATTGGACCATAATAGGTGAATGTCCAATTTAAAATTTTAAGTTCTTAGACCACATTCATTCTGTGTCAGAAACCTATGCTGTGTCAAATATTTAATCACAATCCAAATTCAGAGCTGTATCAAGCTTGAATGTTGTGTCCATACTTGCCCCAACTGTTCAGGGTTCGACCTCTGTGGTTGTATCAAGCTGCCTCCTGCGGAGCAATTTATTCTAGATGCGCTTCTGTGATGTTGTAATATAGATATTACAGAATAATTGTTATGGAATATTTGTTCCATAAGGAATATTTGTAATGAAATTGTCTATAATAAAGTTTTCAAAGGGACGTCTGTTATGAGGAATAAATATACTTTGATATCAGCACTATACAGTTTAAACACAAGATTCAGTTGATACACAGGTTTAGTAAAGGTGTGACAGATTGATATCTTCGCAGAACAGTATCGAGTATATACCATTTCGTAACACGTCTAATAGATTCTGTGTGTGACTTTGATATGATAAAAAGAGATGAGGAGTTTTAATGTTTATAATCAAGACAACAACCAACCAACACACAACCCATTTGCTGCTATTTACCCTTATTTATTTTTGTTCTCTTGTTAAGTGCCATTTTAACAATCTATTATTTTTTATAACAGAAACCATGGTTTACAAGTTCAATGGATTGCTGGATAGGATGGCCTGCACAGGTAAAATACTTTCATATATGAAATAAATGTCACTGCAGTCTCTCTTATAGGGTCTGGATGGGGTTTAAAGAATAGAGAATAATGGCCAAAAATACAGAATAAAGGACCCACAAAATAAAGAATATTGAAAAATAGACCTCATAATATAAAAACACAGAATAAATTGGTGCTAAGATATAAGATAGAGAATAAAGGGCAAAAATACAGATTAATGGACAAAATAAACAAAGAATAGAGAATAATAGCCTAAAAATTTAAAGAATATAGAAATAAAGGATCCCATCCAGAACCACCTTTAAGGGGTTGTTATTGTCCTGTTAGCCTTGACATTTTTCATAATATAGAATAATAAATATAAGTTTAAAAAACTCTCTTTGCATGATTTACGATTATTCAGTGCACTTCAAGTTTTAAAAAAGTAAGATTTTTATGTAGAGAAGAATATTCCACGAAAAACAAGCACGAACCAAAGAATAGTTTTAACATAAACATAAGGAGATGTGGTATGATTGTCAATTAAACAACTATCCACCAAAGTGGATGTAAGCAATTGTAGGCAACCATGCGGCATTCAACAGTTAGATAAGTTCAATATCGTATTGTTGGCTATAAAAGGCTAAAACATGAAAAATGTTAAACAATAACAGTCGTTTTGAAAGTAAATGGCTTTAAATCTTTATATCACAGGTATCTTTAAACAAATTTTCGTGTGAATCTTATAATGATGTGTTTCACATTTGATGATAGTGGTAAAAATAAAAACACAATGTCATAAATATTTTACTGAGACATGAAAAGTTTTGTAGGAATCGAATTTACTGTATACAGTACATTTAGAGAAACTCTTTGTTCGATTGCTTTTTAATGGACAAGCAGCGATAAACAAAGCATACCCTTTTTGGGAGATAGAACATTTCACTACAAACAATGTTATTTTAGAAATGTATCCCTTTATTTCCATTGGAGATAGACCATGGATTTTTAACTGTGTTAAATATCCCCAATTCTGTACTGCTGGATATGCTAAGCATTGCTCATAGATTGAGTTTAAACCATGCATACCATTTAATCAATTTCATAGTACTACTGAGATAATTTTGATAATTATTTAACAGGAAAAATACATGAGAAATAGTGGCGATACAACACTATAAAAATAGTTTTTCTCAAAACAAACGATGAATAAGCCATTATAATCAAGTGTGAGTGTACACAAAGTAGTTCTGAGAAAAACTCGTAGAGTGTAGAAATTTCGTATTATAGTTGTATAGGGAGATATACCACAGCACTTTGATCTCAAATATATAGCTATCTCCATTGTAATCAAAAGTGGACATATAACACTATAAGATTCACACGACGGAATGTTTGCCGTTTTTTTTTTTTTAATAATAAATATTTTAAGAATCCATTTATCTTATTTCCAGGCAGTAACTGACGATGTTTATTGGTATTATTTGATAGAGCTTGGATTTTATATGTCGTACCTATACATGATATTTACTGACCACAAAAGAAAGGTATGGTTTGATGCTGCTGGTATAGTTTCTCCATCATTCCATAGAAAATATCTTTGTTTCAAGAGAAGAAGTTTAAAGATTATCTAAACCACTGGTATCGAATACGAAAAATATAATTTTATAAATGAGAACAATTAAAGGAACACTAAATAAATAGATTTTGCAGAAACGTTAAAAAGGACTTGGTTCTAGAATATTTACTTGAAGTTAAACAAAATCACAACACAATGAAAGTACCGGTAATTAAATGTATACACGGAATTTATCTCTTATCAATTGTGGCTTTTTATTGCACATATCTATCATCTTTCTTTTAAAAACAATCTATGAATGATTACGACATCGCTACGACACGCCGTGACAAGTAAAAAAGTTGATAACTATCCTTAATGATCTGAAATGTCTTGTCATTGTCTGAACGTAGTCGTAAATATATATGTACATCGTACGAATCAGGAATAGTCCGGAAAGGTCGGCCATAACAATGTTCTGTGTCCACTGGACGATGTCCTGTGGAATTGGCATGATCTGGAGAAGTTTTTCGTTAGGGTTTCTTGCCGATTAAGTCCAAGATCTTGCTGATCTCTGCCGGATCCAGACGGAAGAATTGGGACGCTGTCGGGACGGATTCGGTCGTTTTTACCATGCGAAAGATACAAATCGGATTGAGAACGGGATGAATGGGACAAATTCGGCTGGAAACGGCTGAAAAGGGACGCTTCCTGAACAATATCCAATTGTTGTCGTGATTATATAAATGTTTTTTACGATAAAACTGACTTTCCAGCCACGAATCACAGGATCTTAATCAGACCATAGGCACTTGTCTGGTAATTTTTTTTCTGAGAAAAGTGCCTGTAGATCACAGTTACACCGTATGACTAATTTCAATCGGGAATAGTCCTATCAAGGACGGCAGTAAACATTCTGAATGTGTTACTGAGGAATAATTCAATCACTTTTAAAGTTATTAATGTATATTTATCTCGGTTCTTATTTTTCAGGATTTCAACTTTTTTTTTCTTTTATAGGATTTTATGGAATTTTTAGTTCATCACAGCGTTACAGTAGCATTAATGATATTATCATGGTCTATAAATTGTGTACGCATTGGAACATTAGTATTAGTAATACACGATCAAGTGGATTATTTGTTAGCTGTAAGTAATGTATCGTTTAAAAGGGATTTGACCCACTAAAAAATAACAAAAATGATAATATTTGTATACGTCCGATAATCATGTATTGCTTACAAATGCAATGGAGGCGGTTGTCTATAACAAGTTTTTCTAGTTTGTACAAATACGATTATTTTATATATAGTTTGAATTGAAAAAGTTCAAATTGTTCCAACAAGTTCTGTTTATTAGTGTTCAATTCATTCATTGATTTATGTTTTTAGGAGACATAAAAAAGAGGACTTAACTGCTATTAAGTTATCAACACTTATGGTCCTTCGTTAAGAGGATAATAATATTTTGGTATTGCATAAGGTCATGCTTTTCTTAGAAATCTAATGACTTATTTACACAAAATCCGTTGGAGGTGTACTTGAATAAATGAGTAATGTGAATAAATCAGGCAGGTCATATTGGTGGATGTCGTTCATAGTACAATCTGCCTTATTTCACATGCATTTGAACTATATATACGGATTAATATTAGCCTGGGAATCTTATTGAATTTGGGCTTTGAAGTTGCTTTCAGTCTTCAATCTTTTTGTTACTTGTTTTCTGTGCTTAGTACTAACCTGATGAGTCAAGCTCTTTCCAATTGCTTTCATTCAAAATAAGGTAACTTAAGTTCAAAGTAGTCTAGGTTTTATTTAAAGATCTGCCTCGGATGGTAAGAATGCAACGAGATATGAGGTATACGTCAATGAGATTTAAACTCAACAACACAAAAACAGAGAAAGACATCTAGTGATCAAAAGATGGTCTTCTACAATAAACAGATGTATATCGCACAATCTCAACCTAGGAAAGTCGTGAATAAATTTCACAATTAAAAAGGACCAACCATCTGACAACACTAAATCCCAGAAAAACATTAACAGACACACTTTGACGAGGCACCTGACGTGGAACTTATTGCGCATGGACACAGCGGGGTCAAATTACCTTCGCTAAGCATACCAACCCGATTTTTTCCCTTTCGATTAGTTATACAACAAACATGCAAACATAAATATTAAGGGTGCAAGTGAAACAATGGTTCTTTTAAAATAATACCATATCAATGAATGCTTGCAGCTACTAAAGGCAAGCTCAATGTTCTTTAATTTTTGATAATTATTAGTAAAGCAGTTATACTAAAAATAACGTATCTAGAATTTTCACAGGTACTAAAGGAATAACTCAAATTTCTAAACCGGCAGATAAAGAAATAGGCACCCTATGTGCACGCTAAACCTACTGATATAGAAATAATGCCGTATAGTGTGCTTAACCTGTTGATAATGCCGCACAGGGACGTGTCTCCGAAAAAATACCTTTATACCTTGAAAAAACGCGTGTATAGGTTTTTTTTGAGACAACGGCCTGTGTAATGCTGTCCTAAAATCTTAAGTTTCATATCGGTCTCTAAACTTTGAAGTATAGATTTCATACAACAACGGGTTATATGCACGTAACAGAAAGGCACAACCATATGCAAACTAAAGGAAAGAATATGGTGACACACCTGTTACAAATATTAAATGAAGATAACCATAAGGAATTCTTATGTCAGAGAGAAGCAAAAGATATCAAAGGGATATTCAAACTCACAAGTCGAAAACAAACAGACAATGCCATGACGAAAAACAATGAAAAGAAAATAACAGTATACAAAACACAACATAGAAAACTTCAGTCTAAGCAACACGAAACTGGGGCGATCTTAGGTGCTCCAGAAGGATAAGCAGGTCCTGAACCACATGTCAAACCTATTAAAGGGTTAAAGACACGACAATGACCATTTTATGTTATCTGTATAAGTTCAGGTGGATAAATGCCATTGCTTAATTAAAATAATCTTGATTCGGTAGAGAGAATATGTGGTCTAAATAGCTGTCGTTTAAAATGCCTGTCCATGACGTTGCGTGTGTTCTTTATGAAAGTTAACTGAAATGGGAGTCATACATGTAAGATTAAAGGAACACATTTTCAATAATATGGGCACCATTTGTTCCCATTGCAAAACTATTCACTTGGCGATATATGTTATCTCATAAACGAACGTGGAAAATTATATAGCAAAACAAGAATTGACTTTGATTCTCTTTTTTTTGCATTTATGATTAAATTTGCATATTTTTCAGTTGGCAAAAATAGCTGTTTATATTAAGAAGCAAACAATGGCAGACATTGTTTTTGCAATATTTCTTCCTATGTGGATAGTAACAAGACTTATGATTTATCCATATGTGTAAGTAGTTTACTAAGAGTTAGTCATATATTTAGGTTATTTTGTGAATACCAATTTATATAACTTATGTTTTAATGATTTGACCATTTGTTAAAAAAAGATTTTACCTACAAAGTCTAGTAAGTTCACCATCACTTTCTCCGCCGATTTCAAAGATAAAGCAAATCATATTTTGTATAATTGTCCCACAAACAAGTTCCAAATATATTAAATTTCCTCATACAATATAAAAATAGGAGATATACATCATAATATGATTGCCAATGACAACTATCCACTAGAGTTCAAATGACAAAGATAAAAGCAATTATAGGTCACTGTTGGGCCTTCAACAATGAACAAATCCATACTGTATAGTCAGCTATATAAGGCCCCGACATTACAATTGTGAAACAATTTAAACGACAAAAACTAACGGCCTAATTTATACAATTTACGAAAATCAAGTATGACAGACAGAAACCAATGGCAAACACTGTACTATACAGTCTCCTGACTTAACAGGCACATAAAAATGTAGCGGTGTCTAACATGTATGTGAGCTCTCAACCCTCAAACCTGGGACGATACAGCACAACATTAGAAAAAATGCAAATGGCTTAAAGGTTGTTATAATAATAAACCTAAATTCAAATATGAACAAGACTCGATTAAAAATACAGGAGTCACTAAAGAGGTGACAAAAAATCTGATTAACTAGATTATCACTTTTTACTAGTTTATGGAATGTAAATCGAAATATTGGTGATGATAGCATCGATGTCAGATGTAAAAACATTCATAGGCAATAAACTAATGGCATGTTCTGTCAATGTATATTGTTATGCCCCTGCCGCGGCGGAGGGGGCATTAAGTGTAACCCTTTTGTACGTCTGTACGTCCTTACGTACGTACTTCCCAAAATTAGTTTCCGTTCTCTTACTTTAGTTTGCCTCAAATAATTGTTATGAATGTTATACACAATGCTTATTACAACAAAACACAGATCAAGTTCGAATTTGGGTGGCGTCACTTTTACTCTTTTAGATTTATGCCCCTTTAAAATGGAAAAAGTGCTGAATTTTTACTCTGACTTGAGTTTGCTTCAACCAAATATTATGCAACTTATACAAAATCCTTATTACCATAAAACACAGACCAAGTTCGAATTTGGGTGGCGTCACTTTAACAGTTGTCTAGTTATGTCCCTTTATAACGTTATATGCAAGCGGGGCATCATCTGTGTCACACATATGGACACATTCTCCATTTATTTTCTATGAATCAGCCATTCTTGGAAAGTAAGAAGCTTAAAAACATTTCATTTTGGTGATTTGTGATAGTACAGCAATTTCAACCTCTGTTTGTGTATGTTTACCTATAAAACTTAAATTAATGCCAAATACATTTGTATATACTTTCGAGTATGACAAAATGTGTACGAAAAAATCCTGAAATTTGAGAAGTGTAACCTTTAATGTGAATATGATCAATACAGAAATAATTTATTCTGAATTTCATATTTTGCTTTTTTATATTTTTACGTACATTAAGTTAAAAAATATAGCAGTATGGAATGTCTTGTGCAATTATACAGCAGAACGTTGCTGTACTCAAATTAATAAACAATGTATTGTGTTGAAAATTTGTTAATTTCAACATTAAGTCATAACACATAAAAAGAATGCCATGTTCGAAAAATTACTGCGCGTAATCGTCACCGTACTTACTATTAAATGGCGGACAATAAATGAAAAAAAAAATATAAAATAAATTAAACCGATTTCATTGGGCATGTCACGTGTGTTTGGAATAACAGTCATCAAATACACTCCAGACCAAAATTTGGAAAGCTAAACCTATAAAACATTTCAGAGCATCAAACCAATAAAATCATAAGTACAATCATAACATTGAAAATGGACAGTTACCCCTGGTTTTTGGTGGGGTTCGTGTTGCTCAGTCCTTGGATTGTTGTTTTTTGCAGACAGTTGTTTTCGCTTAATCGTTTTCGTTTTTTTTCGTTTCATTGCTAGTTAGTTTTCGACTTATGAGATTGATTATCCCTTTGATATCTTCCGCCTCTTTTTCAAAATATATATATCACGTAGCTTATGCTTCCACTCGCTTTTAGGCGGATTTTATCCTCGGGGTTGGACATGACACCCATAGCGCCACTGCCCAGGTTGTAATAACAAAGATATGATACCGAGTTTGAAACTTGCTTCATGGAACATTTTATTATCAAACCTGTGACCCGTCCTCTAAATATCTCATTATCTTCGGTCTTGTACAATGGCATATTTGTCATTGAATGTCAATAAGGTTTGAAACTAAATCCATTTGTTGGTTTGCTGCTTGATATTATTGTCCGGCTTGGAAAACGTGATTTGCTTATAACTTTAACTTTCATTTCGAAATAACCATATTTGTAAGACAGTATTTCTCGTCTCTTGATATTTTCTTCGTGAGTTGTTTAAAGTATTATAATAGATTTGAAAGGTAAGTCAATTACAATTGATTGTTATGCAGTTTGTGGCATTGCTTTCTTCTTCTTCCAGGTAAGGAACCGAATTTAATATTTGAATGTATGCTGTCCCGCGAAAACTATACACAGTGTCGGACAACACAGAAAGTTTTCTCTTGGCTATTTACAAGTTAAATTAAAACTCTTTATATATACAATTAAAATTATGAACAGGATGTTACTGTCTAAATTTTAGCAGAGCATGCCTTCAGGGCAACTCTGAATCCTTCAACTGTGTCAGCTGATGTCGCTGATGTTGGCAGTTGGTTCCAGTCTCTTATGGTCCTTGGAAAAATGATTGGCCGAAGGCGTCTGTTGTAGCCCTTTCTTGGTAGAAGCGGTTTTTACCTCTGGTCCGGCTATCGTTTGGCGTCAGATATTGGTGCCGATCTATGTCTATTAGATCATGTTGAATTTTGAACAGCATGCATAGCCTATTTTGTTTTCTGCGGCTTTGCTGTTTCTTTCACATTTTTATGCCCCCGCAATCACCACAGTGGCCATTAAGTGTTACCCTTGTCCGTTCGTACGAACGTACATCCCAAAATTGGTTTCCGTTTCTCTAACTTTAGTTTGCCTCAACTTAATGTAATGAAACTTAAACATGATGCTTATTACATCTAAACACAGATCAAGTTCGAATTTGGGTGGCGTCACTTCTACCGTTCTAGAGCTATACCCCTTTATATATGCGTTTCTGTTCTCTAACTTTAGTTTGCCTCAACCAAATGAAAATTATACACAATGCTTATTACCACAAAACTCAGATCAAGTTCGAATTTGGGTGATGTCAGGTTCACCGTTCTCGAGTTATGCCTCTTTATAGCGTTATATGCAAGCGGGGCATCATATGTGTCCTGGGACACATTCTCCATTTAATTTTTTTAATACTGCCATATACTGAAATGTTTCGTTAAGGTAATCGTTTTCTTCCTGTTATATTTTATTTTCTAATAATGTGATTGGCTTTAACATGTGAATGTTAGGCTTAATTTCATCTTCTAGGTTTCTTATTTGGTGCACCTAAGTTTCTTATTTGGCTTACAAGGAATCTTTAATAAATTACGCTTTCTTAAAAGGTATTTATCCATTGAAGGCCCTATGGTGACCTGTTGTTAGATGTATACTGTCTAGTCCTTTGGTTATTATTGGATTGGATTGATAAAAGGAGATGTTGGGCGTATCAATGACAGCAAATGAACATAACAAACAAATAACATGTCTCTTTATATTACTATTGTCACGGAATAGAAGTTCCTTCATAATATAAGTTCCAAATGGAAACAATATTCTGGAATATTATTTCCACTGGAATAAATATTACAGTAAATGTTCCTAACGGAATAAATGGTATATAATATTTGTTCCAACAGGAACAGATATTATGACATTGTTTATAACAAAGTTTCCAGTGAAACTTCTGTTAGGCTGAACAAATATACGTTGACACTATCTGTATATTGTGGTCCGTTGTTGAATCAAATTGAACTAATAATTTGTTATACTTCTTGTTTGCAGAGTATTATATTCTATATATATAGACCTTCCAGCTTATGCTAATGATAGTCGACCATACATACAAATGTATGATAGAAGTACCATTGGACAAGTTTTAAAATCTTTATTGGTAGTGTTACAAATACTCCATATCATGTGGACGATAATTATTTTGAAGTCAGCAGCAACAAAATTCACAAAAGGAAAGGTAATAAAATTAACATACCAATTTTACTGCACCAGTCGGGAATTGAAGGTCTCTTCACTCGACTTCAGTGATGCTAGAGGCCAAACTATTTGAAATTTCCAAACATATTACAAACGTTGAAGAGCTGATAAAACTAAAACGAAACAGAAGTAAAACAAACCCGGACAAGGAAACAGGGATTTGCATGAGAGAGATACATTACTTGATTAAAAATAAAAACGTGTAGAGCAGTCTGAAAGTTGTAATACCGTGGAAATGAACCACATTCATACATTTTTAAAAGTACCATTCAGTTTTTATCCTCATTTTCTTCTCTATTTGTTTTAAATCTTATTCAAATGTCATTTATAGACTTAAATCAGATTTTATGAACGGAAATACTATCAAAAGTAAATATAAGTTGTAGTTTAATAGTAAATTCAAAGACATGCTTATTTTGATTTGTTTAAAAAATTGGACAACCCCACGATTACAAACCCACAGTATATTATTCAACATATGTCTTTATTTTCGTCTAGCTGCAAGACACGCGTAGTGATACGGAAGAGGAGGATGGAAATGAGGATAACACAGAACCAATAGACAATAAACGTAATTATAAAATATCAAACGGAAATGCTGTAAATGGCAAAGATGGTAATATGGAAGCAAATGGAAATAGCTATAGCAATGGGAGGACTTAATTCCTCAAAACAGAATACTCTGTTATTTCATTATTTTGTATGCAACTGTAATTTTATGCCATGCAATGTTCTATGATATGCCATATAAACTACACAAAATAACTTGTCTTTAGAATAGAAATATTTTTTTTTATAGACTAAATATCAATTTTTGCAATTATATGTTATTATTATTTAATTTTTATAGTTACATCAAATGCTTTAATAATTCCAATCAAAATTGATGTATTACTTATTTATTCAAGGGGCATTAGCTACGAATTAGACCAGGAACATATATATTGACATATATAGATATACTGTTCCCAGATTAGACAGACAATTAAAATATGATTTTTTTGGGATTCAAACATTCATAAAAGCGGGAAATTGAAATAACATTTCGCTATAATTAGCAGTCACCATAGCTGACATGTATTATTGGCTTGCAAGTCAATAATTCAACCTCATTTGAATCCATATTCATGCAAACTTTAATTTGACCTTCAGTGGAGATGGTATGCATATGTATTCAGCATATAGTTCATTAATTAAAAAGAAAAGAATGTCAACATTGAAAAGTGAAGCAAGGGAGCACCAGGAATAACAATTTCTTTGACTCATCCGCCCACAAAAAATCATTTTGATACAGGTAATACGATGATATATATGTATTTTTAATCTATAACTGAAATCAAACAGACCTAGAAAAATCGTCATTATAAGATTGCTTGTACTTGGTTGTCTGTTTATATTTTTTTATTTATGTTAATATCAGGTTATTTTTTTCTTTTGGATTTTTTTGTAATTTGGATACTGTAAATTCAGAAATTATTGTGAGGTTTTTATTAATGCGAATAATGCGACTGGGCGAGTATCGCAATAATGAGAACTCGCATTCTGATATCTGAGACATATAATGTATTCAGCTTTTGCGGAAATTGCAATAATTAAGCTCGCATTTGTGATAATTATTCCAAAATCGCAATAATAAATGCACGCAATAATTTCTGAATTTACAGTATACGTTTTAGTATGTTCACTTAAAACTAAAATACAAGAATTTGTCATGAGTCAAATCGGTGAACATGAATTTTACAGCTAATGCCCCTTAAATAATTTCAGGCCAAAATCGTTTGAAAGACACACGTTTTGGTGTTTAATAATGATATATATTGATGTTTCACTTCTTTATTCAAAAGCAATATTTTCGACTGAAATACAACTTGGAGATTAAGGAAGACCTTTTTTTACATGTTACTATTAGAAAATGGGTGACTGGGGGATCTAATATTAGATCCCAGTGTGACTGCAATGTATAAAAGACCTGTTTTTATGCCCCATTTATGGGCATTATGTTTTCTGGTCTGTGCGTCCGTCCGTCCGTCTGTTCATTCGTTCATCTGTTTGTCCGTCCGTCCGTTCGTCCCGCTTCAGGTTAAAGTTTTTGGTCGAGGTAGTTTTTGATGAAGTCCAATCAACTTGAAACTTAGAATACATGTTCCCTATGATATGATCTTTCTAATTTTAATGCCAAATTAGAGATTTTCCCCCATTTTCACGGTCCAATGAACATAGAAATTGATAGTGCGGATGGGGCATCCGTGTACTGGGGACACATTCTTGTTGATTGATGCATTTACATTTTTGCATATTCATTTTTGAATGTTATCTTTATTTTAATCATTATCAATTATTTGTTTTTTTCTATGGTGTATAAATTCCAATTGCAGTTGATTGGAAAAATATAAAATACAGAAGAAATCTATTTTGGGTTATTATTTTAACAGTTAGCAGAGAGAAATTTCCCATAATGTAAGCTAAGACCACCACCAGATTTTATTGACAGAATGTGTCTTTGCTACCATTTTGTGACCTAATATGTTATATATTTAATAGCGATATAGACTATTTCTAGTGTATTAGAATTTTTTTTGAAGTCTTGGATAACCTGCATTTAGTCAGGTTTTCTCCCATGCCAGTTACGATTTTTTCTTTCTGTTCTAACAAGACATGACAGCATATATCTACATAACTTAATATGTATATTCATCAGTTCCTGCATATATTTAAACAGCATATTCTTTTTTAGTAATACATAAAATAATGCATATTTTACTTATACAAAACCATTAGAATTTTGAAGTTAATCTTACTCAAACTAACATTAATAGTGGTCTTAGTCCTTTTTTTGGAACTTAAAATTAGAACTTTTCACATTTATATTCAAGCCAAAATTTAAAGAAACGGAACATCCTAGTATCCTCTCCAATTGTAAATTCCACGTTGAGATCTTCTTATGAAGTGACATCAGACATCTTAATATAAACAACCAGAGTGCCATTTTAAAACAACAGTTGTATAAATTTTGTGATATGCTTAAAAATGCAGAATGAATTATGAAAAATGGAAGTTATTCTGATTTATAAAAATATTGTAATGATTTTTAGACTAATTTTCTGACATTTAACTGGTACAGTGTTTACTTGGTTCACACACTAATATTTCATGGAAGTCCAGTGCTTTTTAAGTTCTAGGGTTCACAAGGTGAATTTTAACATGATCCGAAATTATGTGCGAAAAACGACATGTACGATTGAGGATACAACGTTAGGTGAAACGTCTTACTATCCTTCACAGCATATAGCAAGATAATCATGCTTTTTGAACAAACATGTAAAGGAAAAATACCTTCTTTAATACTATCAAGGAATTGTATATTTAAATATACAATTTCTTGATACTATATATGCATCATACAACCTGACTCGGGATTGTTAGTGTATCAATTTTAAGAGACTTTTCGTATCATGTCAAAATTTGTATTTTCCTTTTACTCAACACTGTTGAAAGCTTTAGATGGCGAATACGACTCAAACTATTCATACATGACTAGACACACACGTATTGACTTCTTGATTTTTTAAAGAAGCCAAGTTCTCATGATGTTCTATATAATTTTGATAGCTGATGTAAATCTTTTGGTTATCAGTTTGAACGCTTACCCCATGCATTTTATTCGAACGTTAAGCAGCTATATTTTTAATTATACCCCACGCAACGAGTTGCGGAGGGTATAATGTTTTTGACCCGTCCGTCAGTCCGTCCGTCCGTCAGTCCTGTTTCTTGTCATCGCAACTCCTCTCAAACCACACAACAGAATTTCATGAAACCTTTTAGATAATAAGGACATACTATGTAGTTGTGCATATCGACAGGAAATTACGATTCAATTCTTTTCTAGGAGTTATGCCCTTTGAACTTATTTACTTTAATGTACTACTGCAACAGTTTGTCATCGCAACTCCTCTCAAACCACACAACAGAATTTCATGAAACCTTTTCAGATAATAAGGACATACTACGTAGATGTGCATATCGACAGGAAATTACGATTCAATTTTTTTTCCAGGAGTTATGCCCCTTTGAACTTATTTGCCCAATATACTACTGCAACCTTTTGTCATCGCAACTCCTCTCAAACCACACAACAGAATTTCATGAAACCTTTTCAGATAATAAGGACATACTACATAGATGTGCATATCGACAGGAAATTACGATTCAATTCTTTTTCTAGGAGTTACGCCCCTTTGAACTTATTTACTTTAATGTACTACTGCAACAGTTTGTCATCGCAACTCCTCTCAAACCACACAACAGAATTTCATGAAACCTTTTCAGATAATAAGGACATACTACATAGATGTGCATATCGACAGGAAATTACGATTCAATTCTTTTTCTAGGAGTTACGCCCCTTTGAACTTATTTACTTTAATGTACTACTGCAACAGTTTGTCATTGCAACTCCTCTCAAACCACACAACAGAATTTCATGACACCTTTTCAGATAATAAGGACATACTACGTGGGGTATGTGAGCGCGCTCACTAAGGTTTTTTCATTTTATTATAACCTTATCACCAGAAGATGTTCAAGCATGTTTCGTATCGGACGTTGACAAAGGAAAACAAATATTACAGTAGGTGCTTGGTAGTAAGGTCAGATCAGTGATCAAATTCTAGTAGATTTGATAATGGGAAGTTTAAACAGTGATAACCAACATAATACGTATTAATATTGAGAGGGATTATCAATATCAAAAGTATTGTGCAAACTTCCACACTTGGCCCTTCATTTCTTTCCTATAATTTCCCACCACCGCCTTCTAAAAACATTTTTTTCATGTGAGAAAAACAAAGAACACATACATTTTAAAAGTTTTCGAACCATATGTCCACACAATTGTTTTATATCTATCTGGAAAGCATGAAAAAAGTGAAAAAGATGAGAAGAAATTGAAAACTTTCAAAGATCTAAGAATTATATACTTTATGTCAAATACTGAATACATTAATTCAGCCATGTTTCATGTTGATGCGCCTGTTTAAAGTTAGAAATATCTTATTGTCTATTTGTCTCACGTTCCTTCACTCACTCTCTCTCTCTCTCGTTCGTGCAATGAATAGTATATTTAAATATACAATTCCTTGGTTCGTGCACTTATTCTCACGTTCATTCACTTTCTCAATCTCGTTCGCGCTAACTCTCTCTCTCTCGTTCTCACAAACACTCTCTCTTGTTCACACACATACACTTGTTTGCGCTCACTGTCTTGTTCGCTCCCTCCAGTGGGGGATTGACCGGGGCACTGGGGCACGTGCCCCCCTTCCCAGTCGGGATCACCAAAATCGTTTTTAACATAATTTTATTGCTACTGAATCTGATTATCTAGAGCGGAAATTTAGTCCCAAATTGATTTTGACTTTCAAACTGGCCGTTAATTAACCCCAGCTTCAACATGCGTGATTTGTGACAACTTATCGATGGGTGTGTAAATATTGACATCTATGTGTAATGTCTATTATGTGAACTACATGTACATGCTGATTTGAATACGAATATTTTTATTGGTTTCTAATAGAATAATGCAGGATTAAGATCGATTAACATGTAAAAAATATGCTGATCAGGACAGAGATTACCAACTTAAATAGGTAGCTAAAGAATAGATACAAAAAGATGTTTAGTGTCAGCTGGGACTATTATACTAATAGTGCTGGGACTATTATACTAATAGAATAATAGTCCCAGTTGTCAGGAATATGGGATATATGTCTTTATAACAAAACACTCACATTACGGTTTCTTCGGAATGTTTTTTTTCTATCAGAAGTGTCTATTTTCGGACTTAAACAAACTATTTTTTCAATAACATACATGAACATTTTTAAACTGAATCCCGGTATTCCCCCCCTCCAAAAAAAAAAATTGAATGGTCAGTGCCTTATATATAATCATTTATGAATTGATATAGTATTTTTATAAGACCTACTTGGAATTTTTCTTGTTTCAATTACCATGTATTAGGGTATGAAGGGGATTAAAGATTAGAAAATAATGGTCAAACAAGTAAAGAGTAGAAGAAGAAAGAAGACTAGTGCCCCCATTGCCCCCACAACCCACACTGGCATATATATTCATGTGTAGACAATTATTTAATTTTGATTTCATGGTCCCCCCCCCCCCCAGACATCGAGGTTCTGGATCCGCCCCTGCCCTCTAAAACCGGTACGTCTAAACACTGCTAAGGAGTCCTTAGTGCACTAAGGAAGTATACTATGCCACTAAGGACTAGAAGGGGTGCTGTTACATGTATTATTTTCCATATTAAGTTAGAGATTGATATTTAATGCATAAATTAAAAATTTTATAGAAAAATAATCACAAATAAACGAGTTATTAAGCATTGTTTAAGCACGTGCCGGTTTTTCTTTGATATGCCGAAAATCAGTGAACCGATTGACACGTGCCATATAACATAACAACTGAATAAACAATCTTAATCTTTTTTTTTTAGTAATTAACCATTGTATCGAAAAGATTAATGCTTAATAATTTATAATAAATGTGTTGTTCTTATTTACAATGATTAAAAGGACAAATAATTTTGCTTGTGTTTTATATCTTTCCCGACAAAGTTATTTGCCATAGGTGCACGACTTTGATGTGCGCCAACTAATAAGTTAGAGTGTGGTCAGCATGTTAAATGTTTATGTAAGAGATACCAAGACAAAAGGAATTAATAGATATATTTATAAGTTTTTTGTTTCAATTTAAATTCCGACAAAGATGCGTGTAAATACAAATGGTTTCACTAAAAAATCGTAATTCGTACTAAGTATGAAGCAGTAATAGAAAGTGGAAAAGCAAACACCAGGTTTTGATAGTATTTTCAGAATTTACTCATATTTTTTAGTGAAACCATATTCATTTACACGCATCTATGTGGGAATTAAAATTAAGAGTAAATTCTGAAAAAAAATGTTTTTTTTTAAATGTTCCACAGTTTTTAGCACATTATTTACGAAAATTATCCCGTATGTGTTAATTGAGAGCTATAGATATAATTTTGACATAAAAAGGTTATGCTTCGTATGAATGCCTTGAAAATATGCTTTTACCACATGATGTGAAATAATCATTTTTTTGCAATACAAGATAATTTGAATACTTTATACCTAAATCTATCACGTTTAAAAATGAAAAAAAAACGGATTTGTATAGTATATTACAATGCAAATCCTTGAAAAAACCAACAGAAATATTTTCAAATACAATTTCTTTAAATCTATTTTTTCTTTAAGAAGAACAAGAATGTCAGAAGGAAATCCGATTTGTATTTTTTTAACCAAATTGTCTGTTTAAGATATTGTATAAAATAATTTATGAAATAATGACTATGTGGACTGTGCTTTACTCATTGTTGAAGGCCGTACGGTGACTTATAGTTATTAAATTCTGTGTCATTTTGTCTCTTGTGAAGAGTTGTCTCATCGCCAATCATACCACATCTTCTTTTATATTGGTTGCATGTAGTAAAATTTATTATCTTATTGATTTCGTTTTGTCCAGTAATACATTGCTTAGCGTCTTCATATATGAAAATAAATTTAGATATATTGCTCTGAAACAAATCTATTATTTACAAGAAATAATTACAAAGTACTCTTGAGTGTCTGAAAAAAACATAATTAAAATTTCAACAACTTATTCAGTGTGAAGTCA
Source organism: Mytilus coruscus (assembly GCA_017311375.1). Lineage (NCBI taxonomy): Eukaryota > Metazoa > Mollusca > Bivalvia > Mytilida > Mytilidae > Mytilus > Mytilus coruscus. The sequence continues at coordinate 118,157,564 of CM029596.1, read as the reverse complement.
AATCAAAATTGATCACTGTAATATAATCTGAAAAACAATTCATTTATGAGTATCCAACTTTTCCAATCTTGTCGATTAAACACAACAAATAGCAGGATTCCCGTGAAATCAGGGGCTCCCACAGGATATATTGAGACCTAAACAGGACTTGAACTTTTCGATTTTTCAGAACAGAAGTTTCAACCAAACATTCAGTATATCACGAATCCAACACAATATTCATATTGAGCAAGTCCCCAGAACTCTTATAAAATCACCGGGGATGTAGAGCTGGATTTACCTACTGAGATACTTTGAACACGATCTATAGACTGATGGCAACAAAGGAAATGTCTTGAAGACAGGGGTGTACCGCTCGGCGCTTATTTCCATTTTCGATGGAACTCCCCCATTTTTACACAGTTGTTAGTCCATATCATGATAAATAAAGAGTACGGTACAAAATTTCATGAAGATTCGACTTGAAACTTTTTAGGAAATCATCTTAAACGCAAAGGTAAACCAAAGTGTAACTGACGAACGAACGGATGGACGAACAGACCGAAAACTATATCTACCGCAACAATGTTGTCGAGACATAAAACATGAAACTGATCATCAACCTTACTTGGATACTTTTGTCTCTTTGGAGCACACACAGAGACGCTAGTAGCTAGTGCCCTATGCGCTAATGATGACCATTGCCCATAGTGTCCATAGCGTATTTGAAGCAATAACCCAGACCAACTTAAATCTTTTTTAAGAAACAAAAATGGTCCAAAAATGATCATAACTTGACAATTTGATAGCTTATCAGGCTCTAGAAACAAAGAAACTTAGACTTCTAACCGACTATAGATACAAAAAAGGGTCACAAATGGTTCAAAATTGATTATTTGAAAACTGCATGTTGATTTAAGATGAAAATCGAACTTAACTTGTACTTTATAAATGCTAAACAATTGGGAACAAATGATATAAATCTTTGATCCGTTCTCAAGTTTTCATCTGGATACCACCAAGGTCGTTTTTAGCGTGGGTGAAGTCGGAAGTCGTTTTTTCCAAGTTTTACAGGTCGCAGGTCGTTTTTATAAGGCCCTCAGGTCGGAAGTCGCCTCTAAAAAGCCCGGAGGTCGCAGGTCGTTTTTGACCCTGCGGGAGCCTCAAATCAGTTATGTAATTTGACACGCGTCTAACGGTTCATTGATTTTCGGCATATCAAAGAAAAACAGGCACGTGTCTAAACAATGTTCAGTAATTCATTTATTTGTGATTATTTTTCTATAAAATTTGTAATTTATGCATTAAATATCAATATCTACCATAATATAAAAAGAAATTACATGTGACAGCACCCCATCTAGTCCTTAGTGGCATATCATAAGTCCTTAGTGCACTAAGGACTCCTTAGCAGTGTTTAGACGCACCCCTCTAAAACTTGTCCGTTCTCTCACCATTTGAATCAGGGTAACACGAATGACCGAATAACACCGTTATTATCCGAATAACACTTGTAATGACCGAATAACACTTGAAATTTTAATATTAGCACATATTGGTGACTTTTAAACATTGATTATTAAATAATATTATATTATAAGTGTTTTTTATAACTTAAAATGATTTACAGACGGCAGGTAAGTTCATAAAGATCATTATAAATATAATGTGTACATCCAACATGGCAAAATTATCGACGAGAATCTCATTCCGGGCCGCGTTTTTTAACGGGATTTCACGGAGTTGCCAATCTCTGTGTATATATGTCTCTGATAATACAAATCGGGAGTTTAAATGATAAATATTATAGCCTGACACAGCTTTAAAATATCTCCGTGAAAAATAAAAAGTGTAAACCTTTGAAGTTTAAATTTTACCTTTTGAAATCGTGTTTGACATCGTAAATTTACTGAAATATTTAAAAAAAAAAATAATAATAATTGTCTCGGGTATTATGAAAATTGACAGTTTTATTGATTATGGACAAAAAGCATGATGTAACTTCGACTTCCGTAGCAGAGTTCAAAATTCTGTTCTGGTCACTGAATATATATATTCACAGTATATTTCAGATCGTCTGTTGTTATGATGTCAAAGTTTATTTTATTTTTAAACTGATCTTTCAAACTAGTTTTAATCCAGAAGAAAGTAAAAACAATGCTTGACTGTACCTTTCATTGAATATTTATATCCAAATTAAACTAATTAAAGCTGTAATCCATGATCACAAATTGAATGCTTTGTTTACATTTGTTGAAAGCCATGTGCTTTTGGCGGGAAAATTCGGAAACATTACATTTCATTGTTATTTATAGACAGTAAGATTTTCATTTTGATTAACTGCTAAGATTATGTTATTAAAATGAATACTTTTTGGGGTGAAACTGATAATACTTTAATACTCTACATTTAGGGATGTGTGAAATTTAAAAGGGAGAGTATTTTTTTATAATAATATTACAAATATAAAATATAACTTAACCAGTCTGAAAAGACATGATTACATGGATTTTAATTCTGAAAAACTCAATATGGTTTATTAATTCCTTTATTATTTCTATCATAATCAGAAACAAGGTACATAAATTAGGCAGAAGTTCATACATTTTTTCTTTTACAATAAAATGTGCAAAAAAAACGTATTTCATTAAACAGGAAAAAACTCATATCAAATAAGTTTAAATACTTTTTTTTTATTTTATTTTCTGAAGAAAAAAATATTTTAAATAATCACAAATTCTTTGTGAAACAATGAAGCTTATTACCCTTTTACGGAAGATATAGTTAGGATGTACATATATTGTATATAGTTATAAATATTTATTTGTGTTTCTTTTTTTTTTTTTATTATTATTATTGGTTTTGGTAATGCAGCCTTGTTATACCAAGATAGTCACAATCCTGTTTAATGCAGAGTGTCCATACCGAAATATAATTTCATTATCATTTAATGATTAATTATGTAATGGGCACGTGTCAGTAAACAACAATCTAATTAACAATATAATAGAATTGTAAGGTAGTAAATAATTTGATTATTGGGAACTTGGCATTATCACAATTAAATTATCTAATTGGCACCAAATATTTCATTATTAAACTTACTTAATGTATTAAAATGGATGAACATAGCAATAAAAAAATTAAAACGTCAATACTTAAAATATTATTTTTTCCTTACTTTTATTTCTGAAAATCTTTAATTTATTTTTGAGAAAATGTTATTACAACATACATACGAATCATCCATTCAGCTGCTTTGTTTTTATTATAAAACAATCAAGTATAATCAATTTTTTATTAAATTTAAATTAAATATGTGAAAATTCTGAATTACGTTTCATTCAATATTGAGTAAATCGTTAAGAAAACTAATAGGTGATTGGAGTAATTTCATGGCTTTGATGTACTTGTTAGCTTTTCAAAACCTTACTAAAAAACAATTATTGGACAATACTATGTATATACAGTACATAAATTAATACTTTATTTTCATATCATTTCTCTTTGAATGCATATGCAATCATTCTTTTATTCTTCCATTGTGTTTTCATTGGTCGCCATGTTGGATGTACACACTATATTTATAATGATCTTTATGAACTTACCTGCTTCCTATATATCATTTTTAAGTTATAAAATACACTTATAACATAATACTATTTAATAATCAATGTTTAAAAGTCACCAATATGTGCTAATATTAAAATTTCAAGTGTTATTCGGTCATTACAAGTGTTATTCGGATAATAACGGTGTTATTCGGTCATTCGAGGTACCGTTTGAATCACTCGCTGTTTTTCACTTACTTTCTCATTCACTCATATTCCGTGTATCGTGCACTCCATGCCTATCTCTCTCTCTCGTTCACTCGGTATATCTCTTGTTCCCTCAATGTCTCGCTTTCACTCACTCAATATCTTTCTCGTTCATTCACTCAATATATTTTCTCTCCCTCGTTCATTCACCCCTTAACCTCCGGTCTCTAAAAACACCAAAGGACCTCCTTTGTGCACAAAGGAGCATAATGTAGCACAACAAATGGAAGTTTTTAACGACCTGACTGGATATACATCCCTCGCACAGTCGGCTCGGTGCCCGAAGGCGTTTGGTGAGCGTTTAAATAATTTTGTGCCATCTGTCAGGAACAGGTGGAGGACGCCATTTTAGTAGGCCGCCATCTTGGTTTTGTGAGTTGTTTTGGTTTTTCTTTTGTTGCCGACTATTTTGATGTTATGTCTTCACAACGGCTGCTTTCAGGGACAGATTGGTCAGTTTGGCAGCCCGCTAACCTCGATGATGGAGTACTGGTAGATGAGTCTTGGACGTAGTATTAAAGATGACAGGAAGCATTATCAGGACCAAAGTCGTGAGACAGTGAAATGTAGGTCCATCATCTAACACCTTGGATACAGCCCTCAGACGTCAGTCAGCATAACACTCCCCCATCTGCAATGGGTTTTGGAATGCATGTTGACGCGGGAATTTACGCACAAAACGAACGTTTAACTGTACAGCGTTGGATTGGTTTCTGTCATCTAAAGTAGTAAGTCGTTGATCCATCTAAAAGTAAACCCTCATCGAAGATAGCGGGTAAAGGAGAGCTGACCCAGCACGTCCGTTCAGCTGTAATGACTGAGACGTGATTGGAATGATGATGGAATGGAATGGTGATGAATGTAGCACAAAGGACCGCAAAGGAGTTTTATAAGAGCACAAAGGGTTACACTAAAGACCTGAAAGTGGACCTGAATAGACCTGAAGATTTACGACTCAAATTATTCAAATTACAATAACTTCTTTATTTTTCAATGGATTTTTTTTCAAGTTAAAATTTTGTTAAAGGCAAAGAACAACACTTTAAAAATAAGAAATAAAATGTATGTTTCAAATAAAAAAAAACCAAAGTGTTGATGCTAAATCTGGACCTGAAGGAAGAAATGAAAAGACCTGTAAATATATGGTCGGACTTATTCAAACTTTAATAATTTTTTTTTTATAATTTTTCAACTATTCAATGGATTTCCAACAACTTTAGATTTTGTAAAATAGAAAATATAACATTCTATTAAAATTAAAAATTAAATAATAAAAAATTATGTTTCGGGTGCCAAAACTCGGACCTGAACGGAGAATTAAAAATCTGAATGGACCTGAAATTTCAATATCATATTTTTTTTTCAAAACGAAACATTAACGAAAAGTATTATTTTAGTGACAAGTCTCGGACCTGAATAAGCCTGAAAATAGATTTTTGAAGGCCGTACGATGATCTGTAGTTGTTAACTTCTAAGAGGTTCTGTCAGGACGCTTTACGTTTGCGCGCATTTGGGATTATTTTTTTACGTTTGCGCGCATTTATTTTACAGGTAAACTCAGGTAAAAAATAAAGGTAATATGAATGAAAATAAGATAAAAATATAAATGACTATAATTTGTTAATTTTCATAATAAATATGACTATAAATTATTAATTTTGAAAATATTATTTGTTAATTCAAATTATATATTGTTCATAATTGAGTCTTAAAACAAAATATTAAAGTGATCATGGTAAATCCCGTTGTATCTTAAGGCATACATGTTCCTTCCACTTGAGACTGCGAAACATCTAGTTTTATATATGTTCCCTATGGTCATGTTATTACAGGAGACCTCAACATCGTCGAAGACCGTGAGGTCATAACTTTTCTAAAGAAAGGACCGATATACCGTCCTCCATCTATAATAGATTGGAAACAGTGTCGTCAGGTCATTAAAGACGCTCTGTCTGCCTACTGTAAAAATTGGTGCAAACGTGAAAATCGGATAAAAATCTTTAGACAGTTATTTGAATAAAATTATGAATACTGTTAATATTCGAATATCTCATTTAGAAAACAATTCTGAAATTAATAATAGGATTCATGATATTCCCATTTCAAGAATAAAAAGTAAACTCAAGGTACTCGCAGAGCTGTTTGTGTTCGTACCGGCAGACAAGGCAGCCAATAATGTAGTGGTGGTGTGACGCATATACTACACGGAAGTTCTTCAAAACGAAATTATCAATTCCTCTACATTCAGGTCCGTTCGCACCACAGAGAGTCAAATCGTTAACAAGCATACCACTGCCACTACCCAACTCAAAGCATCTTCCGAACATTTGAAAGTCCCTACCATGTACTGGTTACCGAAATTACACAAAAACCATTTAAATTCCGTTTCATCTCCGCATCGAGTAAGTGTTCTACTACTAATCTATCAGTTCTTCTAACTACCTCCTTACTACTATCAAAGAACTGGTTATTAACTTTTGTAATAAAGCTTATGAAAATAATGGTATTAATTATTTTTGGAGTGTTAAAAATTCTTTAGAGGTTTTAGATAAAATACATGCTTTTGATGGTCCTTATAATTCTGTTGACAGTTATGATTTTTCTACTCTGTACACTACACTTCCACACAATCTTATAAAGAAAAGTTTTTGTATTTGATAAAATGGTCTTTCGAAAAATCTCATTGTAATTTTATTTGCTGTAACTCGTTTAAAGCCTTTTCTGTAACGAAAAGGAAAGTATGCTAGATACACTTACTGGAAATGTGAGGATATGATTGAAGCTTTAAATTTTCTGCTAGATAACATTTATGTACGTTTCGGCGATAAAGTGTATCGTCAGGTAGTAGGTATTCCTATGGGCACTAACTGTGCCCCTTTAATAGCAGATTTATTTCTATATTGCTATGAATCTCAGTTTATGACCAAACTCAGTAAAGACCCATCATTGTTATATTTAGTTGATACATTCAACAATACCTACCGTTATCTGGATGATATTTTTCGTTAAATAATCCAGAGTTCTCTAAATATACTTCCGAAATTTACCCAAAAGAACTTACTTTAACTAAATCTAACATAAACAGCAGCAGTTGCCCTTTTCTAGATTTAGACATTTCAATTTCTAACGGAAACTACATACTAAAATTTACGACAAAAGAGACGATTTTCATTTCCTATTGTTAATTTTCCATTTTAGACGGCGATGTGCCTTTGGCTCCATCATACGGTGTTTATATATCCCAACTCGTTCGGTATGCCCGTGTGTGTTCTGATGTCATAGATTTTAACGAACGTAATCAATGCATCACTGGGAAATTATTGTGTCAGGGATTTCGATACCATAAATTACTTAAAACTTTTACTAAATTCTTTCATAGATACAAAGATTTGATTAGTAAATTTGGCTGTACCTGTAGAAAACTTATTAAAATGGTATTTCACATCCTAAATTTTACGGTAATATTGTACTTAAAGCGAGGAAATCACTATGTGATCCGTGTAAACTCATCGAACCTTTAAACAAACTTATAAGTAAGGGTTATCGTACCAATATTGTAATTAGATCTCTGAATATAGTTTACATTGGCACTAATATCGATTTTGTCATTAGCAAATTAAAACATAACTAAGTTGTATCTTTTTTTGAGGCGGGATGTTTAGAGACACACACACGTTAATTTTATCTCTTAAGAAGTAGCTCCTCACTATCCTACTACCTGTCGATACATTTATTTTGGCATTGCACAAGTCATGTCTTCTCTGACTGTTCATGACGTTAAAATACTAAATCCCTGGGATGTGTTTTAGTTGATTTTAGTCTCTGATGCATGATTTTTATCATTAATTGTTTTTGGCTTTTAACTAGCTGTCAGTAACTGCGAGTACTCTCAAATCGTACTTTCTTGTTAATTCGACCTGTTGATACTATTTTTAATACTTTTTGTTATTTTATATTAATATGGATCTTGTCTGTATACCAGCTTTGATTATTTGGAATATCTACTAATTTTCACTTCTTCGTACTACATTTGTATTAACATCAAGATTATTCTCCTTTAATCTGTACAGGAAGTTTTATTGTTGATATTTACCCTTATGTATCTAGTGTTAAATTAGGTATTTATATGACAGACCTTTCTTGGTATTCCTAATTATTGGAAGATTTTATATAGTCAGAAAAGTATACCTAAAACGACAAAGTTATTTTTCATTTACCTGTATATATTATGAAAACCGGTTTTTCAAAAGTGATTATTTTCTAAGGGTTTAATATTTCGCGGTAGTGTTTTGCCATGGCTTTATTTGGACTTGTTTGTTTGCTTTTGGCCTTGAATGTTTGTCCCTAATATTTTATTAACTATGTATTTACTTTCAGGTATCACAGATCGAATTTATTCGTTCATAGTGTGTTAATTTACGTTTTGATTGAGTTAAGCCTTCCAATTTATGTTTTATCGTGTGTTTTCTATGTTGTGATGTTATACTATTGTTTCAGAAAAAGGGAGAAGGTTTGGTACCATTAAAACGTTTAATCCCGCTGCAAATGTTTGCACCTGTCCTAAGTCAGGAATCTGATGTACAATAGTTGTCGTTTGTTTATGTAATTTATACGTGTTTCTCGTTTCTCGTTTTTATATATACTAGACCGTTGGTTTTACCGTTTGAATGGTTTTACACTAGTACTTTTGGGGCCCTTTATAGCTTGTTGTTCGGTGTGAGCCAAGGCTCCGTGTTGAAGGCCGTACATTGACCTATAATGGTTTACTTTTATAAATTGTTATTTGGATGGAGAGTTGTCTCATTGGCACTCACACCACATCTTCCTATATCTATGTAACTTCATTGCGAATATTATATAGTGAATAGTGTTTCAACGAATAGCGATCGCTTTTAATTAGTAAATAATTTGAAGTTAGTTTGTGAATTAACCTAAATTATAACGGGGAAAAATCATTAGCATACGATGGATTTACTTTCCGTATTGATAGAACACTGAAGTCAGAGGATATTTATTGGCGATGCACTGTTAAGGAGTGCAAAGGCAGAATAAAAACTGACGAACATTCAACAGCCATTCTAAGTGGTAACTGTGAACATATACACGAGTCCGAAGATAGAAAACTGAAGAGGCAGATTATCCGCATAGTGGAAATCCCACTTCCACCTCCTCTTTGGTGAGCAGGGGACTTAGACTAACGGAAGGGGTACTTGTACTTGTAAATAACTGAATAAATGAATAAATAAATAAGAAATATTACCTGTATTTACTTGAGTTTACATGAATTTACCTGAGTTTACCTGTCAAATAAATGCGCGCAAATGCAATAAAAAATCTGCGCGCAAATGTAATGGTAATGCGCGCAAACGTAATGCACCGCTATGTCATTTGGTCTCTTGTGGAGATTACAAGATTAAATGATAATCCAATTAAAAGATTAAAATGAAATGTTATTTTAGACTAATGATCCATATCATATAAGGTGTGAATTACAACCGGCACACATTCATGTAATTAAACATTCCAATCGACGAACATGCGTCTTTAGATTACATGGTTTATGTGCAAATGAAACTTTTATTTTCAATATATAAATAAAACAGTTTAAGACCTGTTTATATAAATACAAGTTAAACAAGTTTTAAAATTAGTTTGAATAATTTCCACGAACAATTCTTTTTTCTCTTTAGGTCCAGGTTTCAGCATCAACAAGGCATTTGTTATTTAAATAGAGTCGACTAGGGTAATTTCGTACAAGCGGGTAATTACCGTACATATTACATTTCGCTTGTTTTTCTGATAAAATTGAGAAATAAAGTGTTTTTAATACTATTTACTGATAATAAGAAATGTATAACCTTGTATGTTCATGTTTTTACGATTTTCTTTCACAGAATATGTACACATTTGCCGTTTGACGGAAAGTTTTGTTCGCGGGCGTTTTGAGAAGATGATCTCGTCTAAAAAGTCACCAGATTTGTGTAAATTTTAAGTTTGGTTAATTTAATGTAAGAACTTTCTATTTTAATCGAAATTTAGAAAACTGATGGAAACTGAATGCCAGAAATAGTTTTGAATTGACAGATACTTTCCCGTGTAGTATAAGTGCAATAATTTTCAATAAAACGGACTGGAAGTGGGTGTACGGTATTACCCTACAGGATATTTTAAATACAAATGGAAGGAGTCTAATATCGTACACGTCAGCTCTTAAATATGTTAATAAATTTTGACTTAGCTTTGCTTATATCAATGATTTTTGTTAAATAATCAAATTAATTGCAAAATAAAATTAACAGAAAAAAATGCATAACTTTATAGCTTACTGTTCGGTGTGAGCCTAGGCTCCGTGTTGAAGACCGTACTTTGACCTATAATGGTTTACATTTATAAATTTTGACTTGGATGGAGAGTTGTCTCATTGGCACTCATACCACATCTTCTTATATATATCTATATAAAACAACATCAATTCGATATGAGAAGAAAGAGGTCAAAATATGTTAATTTTGATTCTATGAACCACCAGTCCGCTGCCAACTGATTAATAGAGATAGACGTTGACGTGTTTGCAAACTATTCCTCCTTAATTGCGAGGGTCTCCTGTGCCCCAGTGATCTAAGTAGTCAGTCATCTCATATATCGCTAGCCAGTCAACACTAAGGTTGTGACTTCAAACCCCGCACTGACATGCTTGGTAGGTGTGTTCGAATATTAGTTGACTAGGATTGTCAGTTTTCCTCCCGAACAATAAAACATAAAAAAACTCTACCACAAAAAGTTGGCAAACAGCTATGAAAGATGTTAAATATAGACGTTATTAAGAAAATGTTCCACGAAATGCTGCTGGAACAATTGAAGATGATGCTTTAATTCAGGAAGACCAACCGACTTAGAATTAGTAAAAACTACTGCAGCCTCTCAGCTTACAATGCGGGACTTGATTGTAAAGACCGGTTTGCTCAGAGTTAGAATTCTTTTCTGAATAGATTGACATGTCTTTCTTCGGACTGAACTAGAACTATAAAAATCGGATGAAGGTATCTGTCTATATAATACAAATCAGGGTCTATATTCATATCACTTATCAAACTTAAGTCATGCATATCACAGTTCTCGTCCTGATGTCCATGTATTATTTGCAACTAAACGTTACTGTCTGTCTGTGTGTGCGTGTGTAACGTTACTGTCTGAAACACAAGTCCGTCATAATCATATCTAAATTCGTACTAATAATCTATTGAAGCTTTAATACAAACACAAATCTTAGGACACTTGCTTTTTGGTCCTTCTTTTGCAATTTTTGCATCTATACTCAATTTTGCCAATACATAATCAAAATAGCAGTTAATTGAGATATCTTTTGACTGTTTATTATGTTGTATTCTGTGATCAAATATACTGCTAGAATCTACATCACGACATGAAGCTGTGATACTGTGAATTTAAGTAAAAATTGAAAGACTTGAAGATGATCCTGGTAATAAATTTACTAGTCCAAGTTATTTCCAAATAGCAATCCTATTTTGAATTTAATCAATGTACGGAATTACACATCATGGTGTACGGAAATACACGACATCCGTACGATATTAGCCACAGTGACTTTTCTGTTCGATATGCTCATTCTTGGTATTTTACTTTGAATGGCAAGGAAAAAAATCAAACATTAATACTATCTACGAATGATCTAGTTACCGGTTTCCTTCTAAAATATTGTAGTATCAAACAGGGAACCAAGTGACATTCATTTCGGACCAAAAGTGTACGGAATTACCCGGACCGACTCTATGTGCCTGTATAAATATCAGGGGCGGATCCAGCCATTTTAAAAAGGGGGGTCCCAACCCAGGATAAAGGGTGGTTCCAACTATATGTCCCCATTCAAATGTATTGATCGTCCAAAAAAAAAGGGGGGGTTTCAACCCCCGGAACCCCCTCTGGATCCGCCACTGAATATATATAAAGTAATGCTTTCTCTTTAATATAATTTAATTTAAAATAAAAGCAAATTGAAAAATAAGGTTGTATCAGTTAAAATACATCTACCTGTATGAGTCATTCAGGTATTGTCCGTTCAGGTCTTTTTATTTCCCCGACAAGGTCTGATTTTTGGAACTTAACAAATATTTTTTTATAAAATTCTTTGTCATTCCAATGAAATATTATACCTTTTCTACAACAAAATTCAAATTTCAAGGCGATTGATTGAAAACTAAAACAGCTGTAGAACTTGAATAAATCTGACCGCAGATTTCAGGTCAATACAGGTAATTTAATTTCCCTTTCAGGTCCGAGTTTTGATACCTCAACAATATTTTTCATATTTTTTTTTAATACTATTAATATATTGAAATCAAAAATTTGTTTTTTATTTAAAACATTTTATTTTTAATGAAATGTGAATCTTTACAATTAATGAAATTCTAACTGGAAGAAAATCCTTTGAAAAATAAAAAAGTAATTGTATTTTGAAGAAATCGAGTAGTATATCTTCAGGGGTGGTGTTCTCGAAAGTATCCTAAGATTCGTCCTAAGTCATGGATAAGACCAATTTTAGGATGGACTTAGGATCATCTTAGGACACTCTTAAGTTGTGTCTCGAAGCTATCTCAGACGCATCTTATGTTAGGACGTCCTAAACATATCCTATGTGCGAAATTTTAAATAGTTAAAGTAATTGTTTGATAAAACATTTATTAAAGACGAAACCAATTAATCAAATTGTTTACGAAATTTTAAAATTACATGTATTTAATTAAATACATGATTTCAAATGTAATTATAAAATAATATCAAAAAGGATTGTGATTTAAACTGGAAAACAATTTGTTTTGAAATGAAAATATTAAATTCGTAGTGTTATCGTATCGTAAAACACGAAGTTCAAAGTTTAAAATCATGCACAAATTCTTTAAACGAGTTAATAACCGATGATGCGTTTCATTTCATGTTCATCTTCACGTAAAAAATTGAGAAAAAAAAGCATGCACAAAGTTAGGATGAAGATATGATGATCTTAAGACACATAATTAGGTGTCCTAAAGTTAAGAGAGCTTCGAGAACACGACTTAGGACAAAGACTTGTCATAAGATGGTCTTAGGACACGTCCTAATCCTAAGATAGCTTCGAGAACACCACCCCAGGTCTATTCAGGTCTTTTCAGGTCCACTTTCAGGTCTTTAGTGTAACCCGAGCACAAAGGATATAAAATTATGTATATAATGGGGAAAAAAGTCATTTCATACGAAAACAAATATTTATTTTTATTAAATACTTGCGTTAAATCAGTAAGTTGAAGATTTACGAAACCATGTACAATCAAAGTACTGAAGTACTGCACATCAGATGACCGCAAGTTCTTGTGGATGGTCACAAGCACTTGTCTCAGAAAAAAAAATAACATCTCTCTACCTGAAAGTGAGGTTAATGTACAGATATATTTTTTTTCTGAGACAAGTTTGTGCGTGGATGATAAATAAATGACAGGGAATTCAACCTCATCATAATAACTATTATATTGTAGTGATACAAATCAGTATACTCTGGTTTGTTGTTATATATTATATTAATATTTGTATATTACAGTTACATGTATATGTAATATTCATCCATTTGTATATCATTCTATTCTACTTTATTAATAATAGTGCAGTGCAAAGTGCATGGTGGACACTCTTCTGTAATTATTCGATTTTTCTAATAGATTGGATTTGAGTAGGCATTCATATTTTCCCGCAAAACGTTCATTCTCCAATGCAGAGTTATCGGTCCTTGAGAGAGCAATGATCGATAACTCTGCATGGGAGATTGCAAACGTTCCTGAGATATTCTTCCGCATACATTAACACACTTTTTCTGTACGTGTGCATAGATATTAAAGATTTTTTACTTATATATATATATATATTTCTAACGATAAAACATTTTCATATTATTAATTTATGTTCTAAAAAAAAATATTTTTAGGAGTATCCATTGAAAAAATGAATTTATGACAAGCGATAAGGAATGGTTTTTTGCACTCGATAATATCCGCGTATTTATCATGTGTATAGATCGGTTACATTCCCAACACGAAAGTTACGTAATGGAAATCTAAGCGACAGCAATACACCGGAATGCCCTCACGGTCATCCGATGTAAAAATCGGTACGGATATATACATGTGATTATAGATTTTTTAGATTGCCAATTATCAAAGATTTTATTATACATATATATTTTAAAATATTGCAAACAATGAACATAAAAATAAACGCTTGACATTAAACAGAAAACAAATAATGCAAACGTTGTTTGTCAAAATTTCAATTCCACAAATAATAACTAATTGTATAACGAGGACTTGATTGCACTTGGCATTAACGAAGAGGAATTCTTTACAATTTATTTTCAGTGTTCAAAAGCAGTCTTTAAAAACAAGAAAACTGTTTCAAATACAATTATTTGTACTTAAATAATATTTGAAAATAAAACAAAAGGAAACTTCAGACGTATGCAAAATTAATATAGATCGCACAAGGGGTGATCAAAGACAACGTTTATTGAAGTAAAAAGGAAAAAGGGGAAAATAGAAATCAGTGTACTAAAACTTTATAAGAAATATAAAATGAGAGAGTTCTTTTATAGAAAAAAAAAATAATTGCGACGGTTAAAATTTCGAAATGAGTTATGACTTTTTCAATATGTATATTTACTTGGTTAATTATTTATGTGTGAAATATGTTAAGACACAAAAAGCAGAAAATAAATTTCTTAAACTACTTGTTAAAATAATCATTTTTATATCCAATGTTCATTTCAAATTGTTATCAGGCTAATAAAAACCAAATTTAGATGATGGGTATATGTCAACAACAAACAACCACGAATGCCAACGACACAAATAACCAAAAGACAGTATGTACAGTCCATTCATCGTTGCGCCGTGTGTACTTTTTGTTCCTCGTAGCGTCAAATAAGAAAATTTCGGTAGATACTTTGTTTTGTTGAGAGTAGAATTTGAAAAAAACAAAGTACATATTGACATTTCTGAAATACCGATTAAAAAATTCATGTCAAGTTCATAGCTTAAAAATTAGTGCCATACCGATCCTTTTTGCGTCGTGTGAAACCTTTTCTTTACAGATTCATGAAGTAAGAACATTTTGATAGATACTTTGTTTTTGTCCAGAATAAATATTGATAAAACAAAGTGTTAATTTACAATTCTGAACTACTGATTATTTAATTACTATATATAAATTCACATGACAAACATAAGCTATGACATAAATCGGATATAAAGTCGGTTCCGATCCAGTACCGGTGATTACAGCAAGTAGTCGTACATACTAAAAATCGCAATTTTCATGATTTTTTAAATATTTTTTTTACATTTTTCTTCAGAAATTACATTATTTCCTTGCAAAAAAATCCAATAAAAGGTCCTTTGTGCTTCATTGTGGTCCTTTGTGCTTCATTGTGGTCCTTTGTGCACAAAGGAGGTCCTTTGCGGTGTTTTTAGAGACCCTCAATTTTATTTGAAATAAAGAACCTATTTTATTCTGTTTGAACTTAACCGTTGGCGCTTTGCTTGTTGAATATCCTGGTACTTTTCTAGTTCAGTTAGCTAGATATTTTTCTTGTTTTGTCTCTTTAAAAAGTATTTATCGCGACGAAATAAAGGGTGCTTACTTGATTCCTTTATATATTTCATTGTAATTAAGCAACATAACAGCATATGGTTTCTAGAATTTAAACCGGTTCACGCGTAGTCCGTGAAGCGTTAGAATATAAACAAACCTTAGGAGGAAATATCAAACAGAAAAGACCTCTCCTTTGGGCCTCCCTCAAAACTGTGTAAGTTCATTTTTTATCTAAAAAAAGTAAAATTATAAAAATACCAAACCCCAAAGGAAATTCAAAACGGAAAGTCCCTTATCAAATGGCAAAATCAAAAGCTCAAACACATCAAACAAATGGATAACAACTGTCATATCCCTGCCTTAGTACAGGCATTTTCTTATGTAGAAAATGGTGGATTAAACCTGGTTTTATAGCTAGATTACATCTCATTTGTATGAAAGTCGCATAGAATTTATTATATTGACAACAATGAGTGAGCAAAACAATCAGACATAATAAGTAAAAATGTCAAAAATTGGGACACAGCGGTCAACATTGCGTTATGATCTTAATCACTATAAATACATACAACTATGTCAACAACAACAAAACAAAATGGCATATAGACACTCTATAGACAAAGCACATATGCAAAAATGAAAGACAAGAATACAAAAATTGACCAATTAACACAATGGCGGGATGTATAAATACCGAGCCACGCCAAAAGGATATTACCAAAAATGTAATAAACAGTAAAGGTTAAAAACATACAAAGACAAATAAAAAGAATACTATAACACGTAATTAAGATGATAAACAACGTCAGTACCTAGAATCTATACTTCAAGAATATCGTGTATTATTTGTGAAGTTGATACGGAATATTAATCAACAAGGCTTTGGTATCTTCCGATGATTTTTTTTTTAGAAAAATGACGAGACGTTCTTTGACGTAATCCTGGTTCATCAACTTTCTGCTCAGAAACTGGTGACGTTTTATAGTCTGAGTAGCAGCTGCAAACTGATATATATATATCTGAAAAGACATCCTCGGTGGTTTCGTGGTAGCGTGTTCACCTCGAGTGCGGGAGGTCGTGGGTTCGAACCCCGACCGGGTAAAACAAGACATTAAAATTTGGTATTTGCTGCTTCTCTGCTAAAAAAAGGAAAATAACAAAAATACCGAATTCCAAGGGATATGCAAAACGGAAAGTCCTTTATAAAATGGCAAAACCAAAAGCTCAAACACATCAAACAAATGGAAAACAACTGTCATATTTCTGACTTGGTACAGGCATTTCCTAATGTAGGAAATGGTGGATTAAATCTGGTTTTATAGCTAGCTAAACCTCTCACTTGTATGACAGTCGCATAGAATTCCATTATATTGACAACAATGTGTGAGCAAAATAAACAGACATAATAGGTAAAAATTGGGGTACAGTAGTCAACATTGCAATATAATCTTAATCACTAGACAAATAAATAACTATTTCAACAAATAAAAAAATGGCATATATACGGGGCCTTTTATAGCTGACTATGCGGTATGGGTTTTACTCATTGATTAATGCCGTACGGTGACCTATATTTGTTAATTTCTGTGTCATTTGGTCTCTTGTGGAGAGTTGTCTCATTGGCAATCATACCACATCTTCTTATTTTTATATATAGACACTCTGTAGACAAAGTGCATAAGCAAAAATGAAAGACAAGAATACAAAATTGACCATAGCACAATAACACAACGGCGGGATGTATAAGTATCAAGCCATGCCAAAAGTATATTACCAAAAATGGACTAAACAGTAAATGTTAAAAATGTACAAGGAAAAATAAAAAGAATACTATAACACGTAATTATAACAACGTCAGTACCTAGAATCAGAAGTCCATTACTAGTAATGGACTTCTGCTAGAATCTATATACTTCAAAACCATCATGTACTATTTGTGAAGTTGATACGGAATATTTATCAACAAAGTCTTGGTATCTTCCAATGAACTTTTTTAGAAAAAGGACGACACGTTCTTTGAAATAACCTTGGCTCATCAACTTTCTGCTCAGACACTGGTGACATTTTATAAAGTCTGAGTAGCAGCTGCATTCTCTTGAATACCGAATGAGTTGGGAAATGCATATCCCATATGCAGGTGAACTATGCACACGGCATTACGGAGTAAGAACAAAGACTGGTTGGCTCGGAATCGGAATAATGTGTCCAGGTAAGGTGACATGTCTTCCTTCGGACAGTTACCTTGTGAAATAGCACGTTAAAATCCGGCTCAGCGTGTCGGTCTAGTACAAAACAGGATTAATATTCATATTGCATTAACATGTTCCCGTCCTGAATATACATATTAATATGCCGCGGGACGTTAAGCAACAATCCATCATCATCATTATATCTGAATAAAAAATCACTGCAAGTAAGTATTGAACAACACCGCATCTGCACAAAGTATCAGTAACTAACTCGCTCAAAAGCAAGCAACCAACACAACAAACAAAACAATAAAAAAATATAAACCTAGACTATGTATGGCCCTTCTCGTTTCAGTCACAAAATTGGGATAATACTGATATTCATTTTCACCATCTCAGAACACCGTCTCAGATACCCATCATCATGCAGCTCATAAACAGATAAACCATATAATACGCAGCTTCTTTAGTACAGGCAATCTGGATGTACATCTGTTAAGATGCATATAAACAATACATTCGTAAAGATGTATATATAGACTTTACATTTGTTGAGATGCATATAAACAATACATTCGTAAAGATGTATATAGACTATACATCTATTAAGATGCATATGAACTGTACATATAAACGGACTGTGTAACTGTTAAGATGTGTATAATATGAACTCTACATTTGTAAAGATATATAAATTAACTGTGTGTATACATCTTTACAGATATACAGTTTTAAAGATGTAAAGTTTATATTCATCTCAACGGATGTACATTTCATATAAATTTGTACTAAAGTAACTGTGTAAAAGGTTCCAACATGACATAATGTGAAACAACTCAAAAGAGAATTTTCAACCAACAGCCTGATTTATGATAAACACCGGAAAACAAATTAGGCAGACCAATGACAGCCACTGAATGTCACAGCGAAGTCAAAAATAAAATCTGCCGACCCTTCGGAATATTTGAGTTCACCACAGATTGTCGGTGTAGCTCAGTCTTGAGTAATTTGCATGACTAGTGCTTTTTGTGGACTGATGGTTGTCTGTTCACTATTTTGTTTGGCCTTCTTTCTTCGACTCGTGGTTTTAGATTGACGGTTCTCTTGGTAATTTCTGTACTATTATTTGTCTGTTTGTCTTTTTATTTTTAGCCATGGCGTTGTCATTTTATTTTCAATCTATGAGTTTGACTGTCCCTCTGGTATCTTTCGTCCCTCTTTCATTCTTTTTGTACTATAAAATATTGTCAATCTTTTGTACAGCAAAAGATGTTTTATCAAACCTTTGAACAGTATACTCTGTTTAACCAGTTTTTCCGATTGAGATTTTTGACATGTCGTAAATCGTTAGTGCAACCAAATAAGCATTACAAAGTCTAGGTTCCTTTTTTAAAACAGTCAATGGAACTGAGGACAAGGGACTCTTGATTAACTGATAGTTATAAGTTCAAAATTGAGATTTCGACATGTCGCACATCGTTATCTAGTGCAACTAAATCAACATTACAAAGTCTAGGTTCCTTTTTAAAACCTTTAATGGAACTCAGGACAATAGACTCTTGAATAACTGATTGTTATAAGATTTGTTGTATATATGTTGTAATTGTATTTTGTTTTGTCACTATCTTGTGGTATACCATCTTATCCGCAAGTTTATTGTTTTCTGTTTGGTATTAAATTAATATTAAGATCCATTTTACATCTGGTGATCAATTTATTTGGCAATCGCCAATGGCAGTCAGCAGGGTTTAAGAACATCCGTTGTTCGACCTGTTCGTCAAATGCGTTTTGTTAAAATATACTTTTTCACTTTTTTGGTCTTTTGGAAAATGTTGTTTGTGCTGTATTTAGACCCATCTACAAAGAAATTTGTTTTACATGCACACGTATAAAATTGCGGTTTTATCCAACGCAATCATATGTTTGAATGTTGTTTTCAATTTAGACTTGTTTATATATATATATATATATGTATGTATGTTTTTAACATTTGTTTATATGACAAAACAGATTATTATTATTAAAAGATCTTTCTTAATATCATAGTTTAGTAACATTAAGGTATTAAAATAGGCTAGATAAACCACATTACATCTAAATTTGATAGTTGTCCGAAGTAAAATCAATAGACATGATAGACGGCTGTTTACATTACAGCACACTAACTCACACAATTTTTACCTGGACGGATACAGCTACACCCGTAGACATCTGTGAAACAAAGGTAGGCTTCATCTGTAAAACAAAGGTAGATTTCTGTTGCATCAAACTTATAATTCATAATGTATGTGTATTTGTGTATGAAAACCAAGTTCTATACATTTTACAAATGTTTTAAATGCTGGCGACAAAATCATTGTCTTTCCTTAACGCGTATCAGGAAATACATTACAAGAAAACAGCATCGATTTATCTCTTCCTCTTCTATTGGCTTCGTCATACACACGGTTGCCGAGGAACAGTAATAGCAACTTAATTATAATTATAATTTTATAACAGTAAGCATTGTTAAATTATATTAGACATTTTATTGTGATATATATGGCAATAAACAGAATAATAAATATGATATATGTGCTTTTATAATTATACGTGTTAAGACAATGTATTATGATAATGAAAACAGAACATCGTTCAATTTTTATCAGTTATAATTTTGGGTAATGGAATATATAAATGGGATTGGAGAGATCGCTTCAAATTTATATGACCCAGGATATATATTTTTTACAACGTTTATTTTCATTATCTCTAATATATGGTCTCTATATATTCTCCAACTAACTCGAACGTTTATCATGCATATTCATGATCAAACACAAAGTCAATACACACACTTTGAACAGTGAATAAAGCAGTACGTTTTATCTGTAGATTTTCTTTTCTTTAGTCACGTACGAGGAACTTTGTATAATATTTTGTTGTACTTCAAGGTAAGTGACGTCTGCATCTGTGCTGCATGATTGGGAATCCAGGGAAAGAAACTTAAACTAAATGGTGTTCGTGGGAGATGACGGGGACTCCGCTTCAACTAAAATAAACTAAATTCTCGAGTACGAGAAATCGGGTGATGGTAGAAATTTAGTACGGTGGGGTTAAAGGAAGACAGGCTAATGGGAAGTACCAAATTCACAGTAAAGAATGGTCGAAATGCATTTGTGTTTCGCTGCCCTTGTACTGGTTGTAAAGGGCTTGACAACTACATACCTGTATCTTTTAAGAGATGTCGAACTATCGTACTTGTTAAATATACATTCAAGTAATATCGTATTGGAATTGGTGTACCAAACTTTTAAACCCCAAGGGTTGACTGCGGTATAGAAATAGATCATCCCTAGGTTTTCTTCCGACTAAAAGCTTAATTTGCCGAAGTGGAGTGTCCGTTTGGCTGTGCAGGATGTATAAATTTGCAGCCACGTCCGGTAAGGATGGCCCGGACGTTAAGTTCAATGCATCGTGTAAAGAGAGTGTCACAATCTCTACACGTTAAGAAACCTTGTAACATCTCTTTGAGGGGTCCGATCGTAGGTGGCCTGATGCAAGGCTAAAACTATGTCCCTTTCAATTTGCCCTCATTTTCCAGTGGCATTCCAAATTTTGAGTCTATCATCCCGGTCGACCCCTTATTGCAGGACCTACTCTTTGCATTATTGTTTATGGTTCTCGTCCTGAAATGCATGAATTTTTTTACCACTGGACGGAAGGCAAGCAACGATCATTCAATCGACTTAAACTTTTTGAATTACATTTACGCTGGGACTATTATACTAAGTATTAGAGTAATAGTTCAAGGTTTACGCTGTTCATTTGGCAATTTAGACTTTGATCACTGATCAGGTTCAAATAGAGTTTTTGTTCATAAAAATATGTTGATAAACTTTATGTACTGTTTTCATGCCTTCATATCTCTTTTTTTAATGACGCAGGCTTCCTTTCTATTGCCTCTATCTTTTTCTGTCCCATTGATGTTCAGCATTCTGATTTTCTTTGTATTTCAATCGTTTTTGTACTACTCTAGTATTCCTTTCAAACTGTCTTTAATTCCAATGGTTTCTCCTGTAACTGACTATTAACCATGTACCCGCAGCATTCGATATTCTTATTACAGTAAAACATATAAAACAAGTCTCTGTTACTTTTCTTAAATAAAAACTTCAACTATAATTCATCTGTATTTATAAAGTAGTACTCCTTAATATTTTAATCAACTCTTAAGTGCGTTGAAAATGTTGGATTTTATTTTCTACATTTCTTAAACAAAAAGTGATGATGGGTCTCGGGGCTTTTTGGCGCTTGTGTAGAAAATGATGTGCACTTAACTATATTTATATTTATTGACAGATTAAATATATGAAAATGATTACCTGGCTGAATAAAAAGATAGACCATCTTCTACAACCGGAACTTCTCCGACCAGAAAACCTAGGACAATTGCCGCCTGGTGAATATGTGCCAATTCCATCAGATATTGTTCTCCCGTCAATAATTACAGCATTTGCGTTTGTTTTAATACGTCACATATTTGATCGGTAATATAATGCAGTACTAATGAATGCTGACATTAATTTTAAAACAAGATATAATCAAATAAATTAATGCTGACCTCAATAGATATTTTGAGTTTATATTATTAAGCAAGTAACCAGTAAAGACCTGCCACACAAATATGTTTTTGTCAATATGTATGTTTACAACTTACTAGCTATAAAAACGTCACCATTTTCAAGAAACTTCTTGTCTGGTTGCCTTTCTTCTAAAATATATACTAGTACTGTAAACCAACTTATTTTTGCGAGCGATTTATTTTCGCGACTTTCGCGAGTAGAAAAATAACGCGAATAAAAATCGTCGCGAACATGTAAAACTTGGATCTTTCCTTATTAAACTACGTCAAGTAAACTAGAAAATCGCGAAATTAAATAGCCGCGAATTGGACTAGAAAGGGTTAAACGCGAAATAAGTGTCCGCGAAAATAAGTTGGTTCACAGTATACAATTCCTTATTTAAATCAAACGACCACACGTTGAAATGTATCACTGCATATTTTACTTAAGGGTTTAAAACACGTATTCCTTTTGCATAGACTTGTTGTATATCCAATTGGAACCTATTTTGGACTTAAAGACAGCACTCCTAGGAAGACCACTTTTGACCATCCAGTTTTGGAACATGAATACAAGAACAGTAAAAGTCCAAGTTCTGATGTTATAATGGTAAGTGACGTAGACCATTAGATAACTTGGCTTTTTATATCAATAAATAAAACACCGTGGGCATTAATAATACATTTTGATTACTTTAATTACTTTTATTATAGTGTTAATTCTGTTTCTGTCCCTATCCAGCAATTTTTGTACATAATATCTTGTTTCAATTTCGATTCATTGAGAATTCGGTTTTCAGCTCCAGAATCGTAAAATTTATCTTCGAAGTGGTTTCTTATTGCACAAATCTGGTATATATGAGTCTGCTAATTTCAAAACTAGTATTGTCGACCGTGCGAGACCCTCATGGGTAGTCAAGGTCGTTAAACACTCCTAGTAGTAATACAAGTATGATGGCTATTGATGCAGTGATAAATTTGCTAAGGGATATGAGTAATAATACTAGTATGATGGCTATTGATGCAGTGATAGATTTGCTAAGGGATTTATAGAGTAGTAATACTAGTATGATGGCTATTGATGCAGTGATAGATTTGTTAAGGGATGGATAGACTTATATTATGACGTTCCACTTTTTCCATAACTCAATGGTAATTGTACGATTTTTTTTACAAATTTTCAGGTTTTATCCAAGAAAACAGGTATATCGGAAAGAACCATACAGTTTTGGTTCAAGAAAAGGAAAAAGCAGGACAAAGTTTCTGGAATCAAAAGATTAAGTGATAGCAGGTCTGTTGTAGACACCTTATAGTTTACTTTATGAATTTGTGACAGTATATTGAAATATTCTTAATCAGAAACCATGCATGTACACGTAAAACAAAACAGAGATAAACAAAGGGCTGACGTTTAACTTTTCAGCTAAACTTTGCAGACTTGTATACATTCCCTTTTGAATTATCGGTGTCTAATTCAGCATTTTTTTGCAAATGGAAATAACTACTGACTATAGCTCAACATTACTTGTGCTAATTTTTTTTTAAACAATTATACATACCATATCGTTGGTCTCGTTGTAACATGCTCGTCTCGTGTGTTGGAAGTCGTTGTTTCTATCCCCAGTTGGGTCAAACCATAGCCTGTGACTTTGGTATTTTCTGCATCTCATGTCAAATTATAAAAGTAAGAGCAAAGACTGGTCGGCTAGGAGTCTGAATAAAATGGCTGAGTACGTTGAAAATGTCTTCTGATGAACTGTTTGTATGGAACGTCACAGCTGTCTTATGTGGAACTCTGATATTACTTTATGTTGTTTTATTATTACTTGATGATATTTTGTCTTTACTTAATATGGTTTTGACATTACGTAATGATGTTTTGATATAACTCAATATGGAATAGTCATTACTTAATGATATTTCGATATTACACGATATGGTTTCGTATTGACTTGATATAGTTTTGTCATTACTCAATATGGTTTTGTCATTACTCGATGTGGTTTCACCATTATTTAATGTGGTTGTGTCATTAGTCAATGTGGTTTTAACATTACTTGATGTGAATGTGACTTAACCGTTATATGTAGTTGTTTCATTACATGATGTGGTTTTGTTATTTTGTATTGATGATTTGCCAATTGTTTATATGGTTTTAACATTACGTAATGATGTTTCAAAATTTGATGATTTTACACTACATGATGTGTTTGTTTCATTATTTGATGTGGTCCTGTCATTCTTTGATGTGGTTATCCCATTACTTGGTGAGGTAAAATCACGTGACCAAATCGGAAAAACCTGTTCTATTTTTAGATAGATTTCCATGTTGTATGTGCCTTGGATGAGTGTGGTCATCCATCGAATTAGAGTTCAAATTAAAGTTCGGGTTACTGTTTGAGTTAAACTTTGAGTTAGTTTTCGATTTCGAATTCAAGTCATTATAAAATTAAAGTTTTAATTAGCATTGAGTTTCGAGTTGGACATCGAGTTTGAGTCACATTTAACTGAGGTAGAGTTCTAGTTACAACATTAAATTTAAGTCATTTTTGAGGTAGAGTTTGAGTAAGATTCAATTTAAGTCTCAATTAGATTAATTAAGATTTTGAGTTGAAATTCGAGCTATCTTATATGAGTTCGTAATTAATTTTCTATCGCGGAACAAGGACTTTTGCTCGGGCTTCCGAAAAGAGGGCTCCGGGGTATGCGTACAAAAGATAAACAATGTTACAGTATACAAAACGCAACATAGAAGTTGAAATAAAGTTAGATGTGGTGTGATTGACAATGAGACAACTATCCATCAGAGTTTAAATGCAGTGGATGTAAGAAATCATATATAGGCAACCGTACAGCCTGACCGTAAACAATGCCTGACCGTATAGTCAGCTACAAAAGGCCACCATGCAACATGTGAAAAATTCAAACGAAAAACAAACGGTCTTATTTATAAATAAACAATCTACAAAAAGAAATGACACACATTTATACAACGACAACAATTGAACTTCATGCTCCTGACTTGGGGCAGGTACATAAAGAAAGTGCACGTGGCGGAGTTTAACATGTATGTGAGCGCTAAATCCTAACCTTACATCGGACTGTTACAGTTGTGTAACAGCACAACACGAGAAAAAATGTAAACTAGACAAAGTGATGCCCCGCACTCAACTCATTTAACCGCTTATACCCTAAAAATGACAAAAAATGTTCATTTATCTCCCAAAAGAGCAAAAGGTAATAAAATAAAAACCCTGACCACATGCACACCTTCAATATATGTACAAACAGACAGTAAAGAAAACTTCCTAGGATTCAAACTGTAGGAGGAGTTATGCCGAATAACTATATACCCATAATGGGACGGACGGACAGACGAACGGACGGACGGACAGGGTAAAACAATATGCCCCCAACTTTCAGTTGCGGTGGCATACAAAACAGTTTCATTTTGCTGTTTCAATAGATCGGTATGAGTGGGTAATATAAATCCATCGGGGTGATCTCGCATGCTCCAGAAAGGCACCCGTCGTGTTATTCGGGAAAGTACAAACCAAGTGATTTGGTTTTATTTGGTAGTTTACATTCAAGGAAAAGATGACGGTTTTATGGTTACGACCACTGGAACATGTCCGTCGTCACATATGAAACAGATATTCCAAAACGTTTATTTTTCAATTAGTGCGAGGTAGATCAGGGAATTCAATTTATTACAAATAAAAGATTGATATTCGTATAAGTTCAAATGATCATTTACGCTAAAAAAAAAATCGGAGAGTTCTTGTTTTATAGTATTGATGCTTTGTCGCTTAGTCCGAGCCCCTCCCCGTTTCCTGTAATTTAGTGTGAATTGATTTGAAGTGTTTCATTTGTTAACAATAAAGTTCAAGTCTTTTGATTTGTGTCGAGCCTGCGACATCAATGTAGCGGCTGTGAGACACAACAAACCTATATTTCGTCGTCGATAGTGGCGTCGGCGTCTCCATCTCCATTTTTTATTTCTATTGAGTTTAACCTTTCATTATACATGTTACTAAACATGTATGCCATGTATATTACTTTTAGAACATCATACTGGATTTGTTTACCTCGACTATTGTATCTGTATTTATATTGTATGTTTCTCTGTAAACTTGTATTTAGTTTTAGGGAATAAAGTATGAATTCTAGACAGTTCGGTACCCAGACAAATCGGCATCCGGACAAATCGGCACCGGCGATAGACACTTCCGCACCTAACATAGACAAATCGGCACCTTATAAATTATTTTATCTTTGATCTAAATATAGTGAACCAAAAATTAAAATTACCTGGCACTGATATATGTATGAGGGCCTGAACTCAATTTTTAAGTTTAGTGTTAATATATAGCAATTATGTTTGACTGTTTTTACAAATTACTAATTTGTTTCCTGCACTATTTATAACATTAATGTCAATATTGTATATGGTATCTTCGAAGAAGTATCTTATTAAGTGGTTTATTCTTTTTGTTATTTATTTGTGAAGACTGTACTGCAGCTTAGTCATTTTGATAGGCGTCTTATTTGTGTGTATTCTTTTCCCGATACAATTAACATTCGGATTGTATAGATTTCACCATTCATATACCAGTTTTAAAGTAATGCATACTTCTATTACCATAGTATCCCAAATCAATAAACCACATGTGGAATATTAATAATATTTATTTATTATATTTATCCTAATTATATTCAACAGTTTATGCATACATGTAATAAATGTAATAAATAATAATAAACAATAATAAATAAGCTTTATTCAGAGTCGGCAAAGTATACTTTTAATCGACATACAAGACATTTATAACAATACAACACATAATAGACATGCAATTAATTACACAGCACAAAATGTAGCCAAAAAGCATGGTTGTAATAAGCATGATAAGCTAGGTATTAAAGCTAAAAGCATACTATAGGTATTAAAGCTAAAAGCATATAATTTAAAATATTTAAAAGCCACTTACCACTGTTGCATGTTCTATGTTGCCACTTTTGACAGCCATCACATTGTAAAGCTTCTTGTCTAGGGTGCACAACATTGTGGCACTGTATACAACTGTCGTCTGACATTGTGTAAGAAAAGGAATTTCAAAAGTGTTGACCTTGATGATGATATGTGGATTTTTCAGTCCGGCTATCCTGTCTGGATATTGCGGACTAACTTCTACCTATTGTTTGGTTCTGCTTCAGTTGACCGTTTAGCTCTAACTTTGCATCGAGGAGTGTGGTAAGGTGTTTCTGGGCGTTCCAAGATCGTAAATGCTGAAATTACTGCCTCTGGAGATGGCATGATTAGTGGCGATGTGTGTGGTGGTGTCCGGAGCAACTCGATCATCCATGTCAAATCCCTCGTCGTAGTCGATCCGGCATCGCTTGCCTCTGTCGCTGGTTGGCTGAAGATAGTATTGGCGATGGCATGCCTTCTTGGGTTGAACGGACTGATGACAATGTCCGTCTTGATGACAATGCCCTCAGGTTCCCTTGATACTTTGTGGGTACTATCTCCTACATCCCTCTAGTGTTGTTTTGGCTTCTGTCTGCTGGTTCTTGTCTACCTTGGTGGTGTGTGGTATAGCTTCAGCCGATGTTGCAGCAGAGCTTTTGGCCTACACCCACTGGTCGTAACGCTTGGCGTCCCTTCTCCTGGTGGATGGCGGTTTATTCTGCTTCTTTTTCAGGGCCGGCTTGGAATTACCGTAGGATATCTCTGGTTCCTTAGCCTTGTTCCATATCAACTGTACGGTCACCTGGTCAGTACTTGCTGAGAACTTCCAAGCAGGTTCTTTACCAGACAACTTCATGGCTGCTAACAAAGCGTTCAATTCATCAGGGATCTCCATAATGATTTGTCCAAGAAGTGAGTCGTGTTGTGAGCTGTGATCAGTCGAATCAGTGAATGACCTTTATATATGTTTCTGGGTATTTACTCATTATGGCTTGCACACGCTGTTATATTTATGGCTTTTAATATTAAAACAACAAAATATAGTTTTCAGGTATTGTGTTATCTTAACAGATGTAAGGATCAAACGAAAACACAAGCTGCAAACACAAGCTATACTCTTTTGATTCCTATTGACATGATTGAGGAATTATCAGATTTATACATAAAATACTGATTAATGCATAACTACAATTAATTATGATTTAATTAAATAATGTTTATTCAAACAACAACATATCTAACAATCAATGATAATTTAATTGAATGATGTTTATTCATACATACATAATCATTTAGGTTTAATTAAATGATGATTATTTTTTTGTAATGCATATTTTATCTACGAATTATAATATTACTGCAACAATTCTTTAATTTTTCCTAATAAATATATTTATAAATATATTAAATGAAGTGCCGAATTGTCTTGGTCCCGAAATATCCGGATCCCGAAATGTCGAAAATGGATGCCGAAATGTCTTCGGACTTGGGTGCCGATTTGTCTGGGTGCCGAAATGTCTTGTTACCATAAAGTATCTATCTATCTATTTATAGATCGTTAGGTTTCTAGTTTTTACATTTTCATTTCGGGACCTTTATAGCTTACTATAGGGTATGGGTTTTGCTCATTGTTGAAAACCATACAGTTTTGTTTTAGTTAAATAAAACCGAATTACATGTAAACTGTTTTGACATGATAAATTTGTAAACCTCCATGAAGTGTTTTAAAACTTGTATAGGAGTTATTCCTCATTTTCAGGAAAAAGCATCTAAAGAAAAATTTTTTTTTTTACCGATAAATGTATAGATAAATGTACAGCCGATCAACATGACGCTTTTACACTTACAGCAGCAATATCAGGCGAGACACAGGGTTCCGTGGAATATTTTGCAAATTTATTACAAAATACTGCTTCCGTTTGAGAACTTAGGATAAAACAACAGGACCAATTTGTTTGGGGATATCCCAATTATGTCCGAAATACTATAAACTTTTAATACTTTTTTCTTATTATTAACTGCCGTTCCCTTTATCATACCAAATAACTCTGAACAACCACTCGAACTTTGATTTGAACTTTAACTCAGTGGATAGCGATACCCATCCAAAGCCAAAGCACATTAAACAAACGATATATTGAAATCTGTTTAAAATAGAACATATTTTTTCCGAATTGGTCACGTGGTTTTACCTCATCAAGTATTGTGATAACCACATCAAAGAATGACAGGACCACATCAAATACTGAAACAAACACATCATGTAGTGTAAAATCATCAAATTTTGAAACATCATTACGTAATGTTAAAACCATATAAAGAATAGGCAAATCATCATTACGAAATAACAAAACCACATCATGTAATGAAACAACTACATAACGTTAAGTCACATTCACATCAATTAATGTTAAAACCACATTGACTAATGACACAACCACATTAAATAATGGTGAAACCACATCGAGTAATGACAAAACCATATTGAGTAATGACAAAACTATATCAAGTCAATACGAAACCATATCGTGTAATATCGAAATATCATTAAGTAATGACTATTCCATATTATAGTATTAATGTATGGACTTTTCATATTGGCCTGTAACATGCCGAGGTATTAATAATGGCCAAGGATGGTTGTAATGGCCTGAGGCAACGCCGAGGGCCATTACAACTGTCCGAGCCATTATTAATATCAAGGGCATGTTACAGGCCAATATAAAAGTCCAAAGATCCATAAAAAAACTTCATTCAAGAACAGTCTTCCAGTCTCGGATTCAAATTAACCACGAATCGATAACAGGACCAATACAGAAAAAAGTTCATTCATTAATAGAACAGTCTTCCAGTCTAAGTAGACTGTTCAAATACAGCTAACCACGAATCGATAATCGAAGGACCAATACAGCCACGAAATAAAAAGCCAGTTCATAACACTCAAAATTAATAGACCACTTTCGAGTTTGTCCATCACCGGAAAAAACTCGTCAATTATGCGCGCCTTTATGACGTCATTTACCAGATAGAGGGGATCGCCTGTATCCCTGCACTATTTACGTTCATCAAGCGTCTTAGTGATCGTCATTGTGCAGGATAAACTAGAAATAATGTTTGTTCCGTAGGTACTTAATCACAATTCCCTAATGACAGCAGTGCTGACTGTCAATTATGAGAATTCAATTTGCCGAATAATTCGTGCAATATAGCATCATAGTTCTCCAACCACTTGCTCAACATTGGAACGGAAGTGACGACGCCCCTAAACGCACGAATGATGTTCACTAAAACCAAAGTTTTTGACGGAAATGCATCGAACTCGAAAGTTGTCTATTAAATGGTTTTAATTCTTCGATTAAATAAAGAGTAATAATCTTACCGTGAAGAAGATCTGGGAATTCATAGCTGGACTTGTCTTTTCCCATTCACGGTGGATTTTTGGTCAACATTGTCAGATGTAATTTCTGATTTCTCATCCAAGTACTTAATTCTATGCTATTACAATTCATTTTATCTAGCAAATATAAAGTAGCTGGGAAGAATAAATCAGACAATTTAACTTTTCTTACTCTTCGAGTGTCTGCGTTCTGATGATTGATCAACGGAAATGAAACAGTGATAATAATCGAAAGTCGTACTCAAAAGGCTGTGAAATATTTCCGTTTCAAGTCGTTACAAAACACTGAACATCATTAAAACTTTTTTATGATATTAAGTTAAAAATTTTTAAAAAGTTGTCCCTTATCTAAAAAAATAAACGACATTTTGATTAAATCGATGTCTATGGTGGCCGGTAAAGGCCATTTCGCGTTTTCGCGTTTTCGCGTTTTTTCATATTCTATAGGGCGAAAACGCGAAAACGCGAAATCGCAAAGTCGAAAACGCGAAAACGCGAAGTCGAAAACGCGAAAGGCGAAGTCGAAAACGCGAAAACGCGAAGTCGAAAACGCGAAATCGATTTCGCGTTTTCGATTTCGCTTCGCCTTTTCGCGTTTTCGACTTCGCCTTTCGCGTTTTCGACTTCGCGATTTCGCGTTTTCGCGTTTTCGCGATTTCGCCTTTTCGCCTTTTCGCGTTTTACGATATACATGTTATTATAACATAACATTTTAAATATAATTGGAGACAAGACTACAAAGTATAAGTCATTCAAATGATTGTCATATAAATTTCATATCTGTGACGTATTTTAAATATTTTCATAAATTAGACAATTTCTTCACATTCTTTGTTGACAATTACTGAACAAATTTAAAACAGATGCATTTGTATAAAATGCCTTTGAACATACAATTTGCTGGAAGTTATAGTTTGGACATGTTAAAATAAATGAAATTAATGATTATTATCGCCATGGTTACTTAAAATACATAATCATTCATTTAATGCTCTTGTTGTGAATCTAAAATTTTAATATTTAAATTAGCTTGTGTGAAAAAGTTTAAAATTTAAAACATTGTGGAGATAAGACTTTTGTCAAATAAAACTTGGGACGGTTTCATGAAGCTATCTTAAGACCTGTTATAAGATACTAGAATATCTTATGACATGTCTTATGATCCTCTTAGGACTATCCAAGACCTCGCCTCAAAACTGTCGTAGGTTGATCTTAGCAAAGATATCCTAAACCTGTCGCATGTTCTTTTAATTTAAACAAAAGTAACCTGGATTTATGGAAAATTCATGTAAATGTAGACTGTGTTTCCCATATATTACTAAACGCATGATTAATATTTCAAATTTTCAAAGATGGAAATTTGTTCATCTACAGGAGACACCAAAGGACAAGGGATATACTGTTGAAGCGGTAGACAATAACAACAATCCTCCCGTGTCAGAACCAGATTAACAAAACAAATAGAGAAACTGAATCTGGTCAACTAACAAATATATTTTAAAATGTCAAAATATGATTTCAAGCAAATTGTATACTCAAAGGCATTTTATACAAATGCATCTGTTTTAAATTTGTTCAGTAATAATAATAATAATAATAATAATAATAATAATATAATAATAATAATAATGATAATATCTTTATTTAAAGAGAGTAATTCATTTGGATTAAACCAATTTTAAATAAGGCTCTCTAAATACAATATCAACTACATGACTAAAACATAATTAATCTACTAATATACACATGTAAACAATAGATGAATATAAACAAAATATAATTACAACAACAAAAACCGCCTATAGTTTACATTGTGGCTTAACTTATAAATTTGACACTTTTAAAAGATAATGACTTGTTAGAGTATTTGAAACAAAGAATGTAAAGGAATTGTCTAATTTATGAAAATATTTAAAGTAAACCACAGATATGAAATTTATATGACAATCATTTGAATGACATACTTTGTAGTCTTGTCTCCAATTATATTTAAAATGTTATGTTATAATAACATGTATATCGTAAAACGCGAAAAGGCGAAAAGGCGAAAACGCGAAATCGCGAAAACGCGAAAACGTGAAATCGCGAAAACGCGAAAACGCGAAATCGCGAAAGGCGGCGAAAACGCGAAGTCGAAAACGCGAAAAAAAGGCGAAGTCGAAAACGCGAAAACGCGAAGTCGAAAACGCGAAATCGATTTCGCGTTTTCGCGTTTTCGACTTCGCCTTTCGCCTTTCGCGTTTTCGACTTCGCGTTTTCGCGTTTTCGCCCTATAGAATATGAAAGGCGAAAACGCGAAAACGCGAAATGGCCTTAACCGGCCACCACAGATGTCCCGTTTCATCTGTTCATAATGCATGGCTGTGATTTCGTAATGCACGGGTGTGATTTCGTAATGCATGACTGAGATTTCGTAATGACTGGCTGTAGCAATTTCTCCGTTCATAACGACCAGTTGCCGAAATTTTCCTCTAATAAAGCATGGGCATTTCTATACATATTATAGTAAGTTGGTTAATAATGAGTTATATCAAAACATCATTACGTAATGTCAAAACCATATTAAGTAAAGACAAAATATCATCAAGTAATAATAAAACAACATAAAGTTATATCAGAGTTCCACATAAGACAGCTGTGGCGTTCCATATGTTTGTTACCTTGTGACCTGGTACGTAAAAATTAACTCAGCGCGTGGATTTACTACGAAACTGAGGATATTCATATCTCATTTATACGTATCGTCCTGAATATTGAGTAGCGATAATAGAGTTGATTCAATGAATTTTCCATAAGTATCTGATCTTTGAATGAGACTTAAAAGCTACACATCTTAAAATCAACTAGTTAATGCAACTGTCAAATATAACATGTACTAAAGCTGTTTATACATTCTTACTTTTTCAGTTGGTCCTTTGCTTTTTACTTTGTGTTATCTTGGTATGGAATCTATGTTTTATCCAATGTAAGTAATAATGTTCAATAATAATAATTCACAAAATTTGCGTTATCTGTATCGGTTAATTATACTGAGAAAATGCTATAGCAAAAGTAAAAGATGATTTGTGTGATGTCGTTACTTTTTTTAAATTGAAAATGTATGCAATCATATTTTATTTTTTTTATATGTATACTAAGATACAATAT
The DNA here is from genome assembly GCA_017311375.1 of Mytilus coruscus. NCBI lineage: Eukaryota > Metazoa > Mollusca > Bivalvia > Mytilida > Mytilidae > Mytilus > Mytilus coruscus. The sequence continues at coordinate 118,123,828 of CM029596.1, read as the reverse complement.
CCTTTTTCGTTAAATAACCAAGAATTTTCCAAATATACTGCCGAAATGTATCTAAAGGAACTTACTTTAAACAAATCAAATATTAACAGCAATAACTGTCCATTTCTAGATTTGTATATTTCAGTTTTACACGAAAAACTCTACACAAAAATTTACAACAAAAGGGACGATTTTTCTTTCCGTATTGTTAATTTTTATTTTTTGGACGGCGATGTTCCTTTGGCACCGTCTTGCGGTCTTTATATATGTCACAAATCGTTCGCTATGCCCGTGTCTGTAGTGACGTTTTGGATTTCAATGAGCGTAATCTATGTATTACTGGTAAATTATTAAATCAGGGATTTTGTTACCACAAATAACTAAAAACCTTTACTAATTTTTTTCATAGATATAAAGATTTGGTTTGCAAGTTTGGCTGTACCTGTAGAAAACTTATTTCAAACGGGATAGCACATCCTAATTCTTACGGGGATGTTGTTTACTGAGCCCGGAAATCCGGGTAAACTTATCAATCCTTTAAATAAACTTATTCTAAAAGGTTACTAATTTAACACTGTAATTAGATCTTTGAATATTGATTGTGTTGGTATAAATATTGATTTTGTTATCAGTAAATTAAAACCATACTAGGTATTATTGTTATACAGACATGCACATTCAAGGTACTACAATCTGACGACACCTATTTTTTGACATTGCACAAGGCCATGTTTTTCTCTGACTGTAAATGACGTCTTTAGACTAAATCCATTGGATGTTGGAAGTGTACTGATTGATATTTTAGTCTTAGATACATGATTTTTTTATTAGTTGTTATAAGCTTTGAACTAGCTGGCAGTAATTGCGAGTACTCTCAGATCTTTACTTAGTGTCTTTTTTGTTTGGGATGTATAGATACGCTGCCACGTCCGGTATGTGTTTTCGTTAGATGTTTTATGCTTTGTATCGATCTGATGAGTTAAGCCCTTCAACTGATTTTTAACCGGATTTCCAAAGGAAAATATTTAATTTAGTGATTACGGCGGTCGGGCGGGCGACTGCAAACAATGTCCGTGTAAAACTTGAAAACGCTTAGACGAAATCTTTTTAAATTTAGATATGTTGTTTTCTGTGACTAAATGAAGGTCAAGTTCGATTTTCACTTATTTAGCTTTTATTGCTGTTGAGTTGTAGACTTTTTAGTAGCGAAAAGTGATACGTAGAGCGTTGTCCGTGCAATAACTTGAAAACGCTTTGACGAAATCTTTTCAAATTTAGATATGTTGTTTCCTGTGACTCAATAAAGGTCAAGTTCGATTTTCATGATTTTAGCTTTTATCGTTGTTGAGTTGTAGACTTTAAGTAGCGAAAACTGATACTTAGATTGATTCTTGGCGTTTACATTTCTGCACCCTACAAAAATGCATTTACTTTTTTTACTTGATCCTGTTTGGGGGTCCAGAATTGCAAATATCGTTACATAACTGTCCCAGGTTAGGGGAAGGGTTTGGCGCCAGCAAACTAGTTCTATATGTGCCTGTCCCAAGTCGGGAGCCTTTAGTTCAGTGGTTGTCGTTGGTTTGTGGCTTTCATATTTGAGAAAGAGGGACGAAACATACCAGAGGGACAGTCAAGCTCATAGATCGAAAACAAACTGACAACACCATGGCCAAAAATAAAAAGACAAACAGACAAATAATAGTACAGATGACACAACATAGAAAACTAAAGACTAAGCAACACGAATCCCACCAAAAACTGTGGGTGATCTCATGTGCTCCGGAGTTTGAATTTCGTACATTGTTTTGTTATAAATTAGGCTGTTTGTTTTCTCAGTTGAACTGTTTCATATTTTTCATTTCGGGGCCTTTTATAGCCGACTATACAGTATGGGGTTTCTCTTTGTTGAAGGCCGTACTGTTGCCTATAACTGCTTACATCCACTTCATTTGAACTTTGGTGGATAGTTGTCTCATTGGCAATCATACCACATCTCCTTATTTTTATAAGACAATTAATGTACCAACAAAATGAACATCAAAAACTAACAAAAATAGAAAAGCAGTAATCAGTGTAAAGATTCACCCTCCCCCGAAAGACAATCACGCACATTTAGTAATGTTTGTTAAGTGTTAAAGAGAGGCGAGAGATACCAAAGGGACATTCAAACTCATTACTCGAAAACAAACTGACAATGAAATGGAAAAAAAAAAAAAAAAAACGATCAAAAGACAACAGTATACAAACCACATCGTAGAAAACTAAAGACTGAGTAAAACAAACACCATCAAAAACCGGGGGTGTAACAAGCGTTCCAAAAGTATCCATTGATACCGTTTCACCGAAACATCATATCACGTGAAGAGAAATTTCTATCTGTGTCTTATATAGTTACAATTATTAATCAAAACGTATATATTATCATTCATTTGCGATTGCTTTTAAGGGGTGTTCAAAGCCACAATTAGAGTAAAAAGGAATTATTACATACCAACCAGAAGTAATCAGCATTTTTGTTTTATCATATTGTAGAAACAATGGAGCACAAAAACAGAAGACTGCTGGAAAGGTTGGCCATTGTTGGTAAGACTTACTGATGAAAATTATATGCAAGGCTTACTATGATACGTTAAGCAAGAAGATAAAATGGACCTTTTATGAAATACTAGTACATAGTTTGTTTGTATCGTTTGTTTTGTTTTGCATTATTGTTTATCTTTTGTGTTTTTTAAATTTTTTTACTTTTCTCGGCTGGCTTGAACATTGACACCAAGAAAACGTTTATTCATAAAGAGGATAGATATCTTTCAAATGGATCAAAAGTCACTGACACGCACTGTTAAAAAGAAATCTGAACACATTGTTTATTTATGTAAATGTGTTACATGCTGAGGGCACATCATCTTACAAAAATATTATTTTCGACTCAATTAAACATACATTTAGGATCACCAACTCCCACAATAGTATTTGGATAATTTCACATTTGAACAGATAAAATTAAATTCAATTTAAAATGTTTCTCAATTTAAAAATAAGGAGATGTGGTATGATTTCCAATATGACAACTATGTAGAATCTATTCAATAGAGTTGTGAACACCTACAGGTCCACGTACTGTCTTCAAAAATTAGCAAAACTCCATACCTGTCAACTGACCCTTGCATTCCAGCTCCTTTGTTCTACCAGGGGGTGATCTGACCCGGATCACCCCTACCAGATCACCTAGATTGAGTTTCTTTGTTCTGCATGCTTTCCTTTGTTCTGTAACATTTTGGCGGAAATGTCAAATTTATACTAAAACTTAGAAATATTTATACGGAAAAGACTAACTATCAAAATTGATGTTGAAAAATTAAGTGTCTATGCTGGGAATGTCACGGAATAGAAGTTCCTTCATAATATAAGTTCCAAATGGAAACAATATTCTGGAATATTATTTCCACCGGAATAAATATTACAGTAAATGTTCCTAACGGAATAAATGGTATAGAATATTTGTTCCAACAGGAACAGATATTATGACATTGTTTATAACAAAGTTTCCAGTGGAACTTCTGTTAGGCGGAACAAATATACGTAGAACTCAAGACCTTTAGCATATAGACCCACGAGTCATACCCCTACACCAGCACGACTGGATACAAATTTATGTTAATTTAACATATTTAAACATTGTGTTCGGGGCTCATAAAGGGTATATACCATGTAGTAATATATAAATTATATAATAATGATTGTGTGGCGTTCTAAACTAGATTTTATGAAGCGTAAATGGTTGTGTATCTAATTTAGAACAGCTGGGATGTAAAACAGTTATCCCATTAGGACTTGGTGTGTTAGTGTTAGATCACGCTCTGGCCTCCGTCCATCGGGATGATCTTACACTGACACACCGCGTCCTCATGGGATAACTATTACGGATCCTGCGTGTGTGACCCGAGATTTTCACAATTCTAACGGGTCACCCGGAACACCCGCAGGGTGACCAAATAACCCGGGAATTAGGAAAATAACCCGTTTTCACCCGGATTCCAAAGCCTTCAGACTGATTAGATATTAATTGATATCTTTAAAATACCGGCAAATTCGTAATTCTTCCTGGACAAGAAGTTCAACTAGCTATGTAAACTCAGCTCAAGTGACCCATTTCAGTGCATGGCTTCACTTGACAGCTTTGGTATCAAACACATTGCTAATTAACACCAATTACCTTAGCTTTAAATTAGGTCGTAAATAATTTGTGTATTTCAAAGTTGTTTTTAAAAAAAATTGAATTACTTCCCCTGTTTTGTCAATTCACAATATACTCCTTAAACTTATGTTTTTTTTTGTTGTAAAAGATTAAATCTAAAATGAATTGAATGCTAAAACATATCAGAATAATACGTATAGTTTTACTTATTGTTCTACCATAGAACAATTAAAAAATAAAAATTTTGAAAATTACTTTTTTCATCTATACCTCCTTTAATTATTTAACTTTATTTTATTATACTCTAATATCAACCACTGATCACGTCTCAGTCATTACAGCTGAACGGACGTGCTGGGTCAGCTCTCTTTTACCCGCTATCTTCGATGAGGGTTTACTGTTAGATGGATCAACGACTTACTACTTTAGATGACAGAAACCAATCCAACGCTGTACAGTAAACGTTTGTTTTGTGCGTAAATTCCCGCGTCAACATGCACTCCAAAACCCATTGTGGATGGGGGAGTGTTATGCCGACTGACGTCCGAGGGCTGTATCCTAGGTGTTAGATAATTGACCTTCATTTCACTGTCTCACGACTTTGGTCCTGATAATGCTTCCTGTCATCTTCAATACTACGTCCGAGACTCATCTACCAGTGCTCCATCATCGAGGTTAGCGGGCTGCCAAGCTGACCAATCTGGCCCTGAAAGCAGCCGTTGTGAAGAATTAACACCAAAATAGTAAACAAAGAAAACTAAAACAACTCACAAAACCAAGATGGCGGCCTACCAAAATGGCGTCCTCCACCTGTTCCTGACCGATGGCACAAAATTATTTAAACGCTCACCAATCGCCTTCGGGCACCGAGCCGACCGTGCGAGGGCTTAATAGCCAGTCAAGGTCGTTAAACACCCCCAGTAGATATGTTCAACTGTTTAAAAGCTGCACAAATGTAAGCAAAGAAAACACAAAATGTCACATTGTATGTCATGGACTGAATATGAACAGGAATAAAGGCAATGTAACACAAATCTATCAATGGCCTCCAAATGCAAAGAAATAATAAAATGTACAATTTTAATTACTTAACCATGTGGACATGTTTTGGAAACTTTGATATAAATTATAAGAATAATGTCCCCTAAATACTGAAATTCAGCTCGAAAAAGTTCGTACGCGTCATGACCTGAGATTTCAGTCTTCTATGCAGGTCATCACCTGCATTTTTATTGTCATAGGTTGACAGGTATGAAACTCAGACTTATAGTAAGCTATAAAAGTCCCCGACATGATGAAATGTGATTTATGCTAAAAACAAACAAACGAAAAACAATTAAGTCAAACAGCAACCTGCAACTACCACTGAATTAGAGGATCCTGACTTGGGACAGTTCAACATGTTTGTGAGTGCTTAACCATTCCCTTAAATTGGGATAATGGCGTAACAACACACAACATAAACACAAATAATATATAAAACATAATTTGTAAATGGCTTGTTTTATCAGATCGGCACGAAATAAAACTTACGTAAAGACAAATTCACAGAATCTAAAAGTGCCCGCAATTACTGAAAGCTAGTTTAAAGCCAATTACTTCTTTCATTTTTCTTTTCAATTTTGAATACATATATTTTTGTTTCAGACAGTGTCTAACGATATGTATTACTACTACCTCTTAGAATTAGGATATTACATTTCATATATTTATATGCTGTTCACTGACCATAAAAGAAAAGTAAGTGGCTTCAATTATAGATATTTCTTTTTAATTCAAGGTTGAATGATTAAGTCATTTTTGTGTTAAAAAATTAGTTCCCTACCAGAGGCAGAATGGGACTATATGCATTCCAACTGTTTATCAGTCCATCAATCTGTTTGTTCTATAAATTGTCTGCACTTATTTTTGTTACGCTTCAATCGATTGATAAGATAGTTGGTATATAGTTTTTATCATAAGAAGGCTTATATTATGGGACTACATGGATCGGGTTGGGCCTGCAGTTGTTAACAATATCTCCATCTTTGAATAAATCATCTTAGCCATGTAATGATAAGATCGAAATTCCAAACTACACCAGTAACAACGTATACTTGTCCCATATAAATATAAACTCATCCAACGTTAACATTACAGCCGCTGAGGGACATTGTATTGCATATACAATACCCTCAGAATGCTTGTTTATAATGCATTTTGAAAAATAATGATGATTTTCTTTAGTGAAATTAAAATACAATCTATATAAATTATATTTCCTAGCTGAACAAGTACTGTTTGTATAACAAATCTTCTTCGTATTTTAGGATTTCTTAGAATTTTTTATCCATCATAATGTGACAGTTATACTTCTGATTTTATCATGGTCCGTCAATGTTGTACGTATTGGTACATTGGTTCTATGTATACACGATCCAGTGGATTATCTTCTAACGGTAAGTCATAGTATTGGTACATTGGGTACACGACAGTGGATTATCTTCTAACGGTAAGTCATAGTATTGGTACATTGGTTTTATGTATACACGATCCAGTGGATTATCTTCTAACGGTAAGTCATAGTATTGGTACATTGGTTCTATGTATACACGATCCAGTGGATTATCTTCTAACGGTAAGTCATATTCAAACATGCTGGTTTACATTTAAAGATAAGTAGATGAGGTACATTGCTAATGTCCACATCACTTGGTGTTTGGTGGATAGTGGTCTCATTGTCAATCATACCACATCTCCTTAATTTATATGATTGCCAATGAGAATCTCCTTATCATATTATTGCCAGTGATAAACTATCCATAAAGGATAAAGACCAAAGGTCAAAGGTTTAGACAATTACAGGTCACCGTAAGGCAATGAACAAATCCTATACCATATAGTCAGCTATTGTGAAAAATTATTGAGACCGACGAAGGCTATTTGTTAAGCCGAAATATTTGTCAACACGATTTAATAACAACGTCTTCGTATAATGCCATCTTATATTAGTATCGTTGTGCAAATTTTTAGACTTATATAATTTTTTCCTTATCTGCACAGTATCGTCTATTCTAGACGATCCGGTACATAGTAAATTTGCTATATATATATATATATGAATATCATTTGAGTAAAGACCATATAATGCAAATAAAAACTTCTATGTTAGGACCTAGACCCTTCATACTAAAATGTCATTTTGTTTCAAAACTTTCTTTAAAATAATTATGATGACTGTAGTAGTTTTTTCTTATAAAAGAAAGGCAGAAGATATCAAAGGGATAATTAAACTCATAAATCGATAAAAAAAAATACGGACAAGGCCATGGCAAAAAATAAAACACGACGAAAAGACAGACAGTCTACAAATCACAATATTGAAAAAACTTAAGACTGGGCAACACAAACTGTACTAAAAACCGGGGATGATCTGAGGTGCTCAGGAAGAGTTCGCAGATTCTGCCTAACATGTGACAACTTAAGTATGATTTTGGCAAATGTTCTCAATTTGCGGAGAATTAGTGTTGTATTCATTATCAGTTATTATGTATTAAAATTTACAATATTTTTCTTTTTAGTTTGCTAAATCAGCTGTTTACTGTAAAAAGCACCGTGTAGCAGACGTTTGCTTTGTTGTATTTTTGTTTTTGTGGATTTTTACAAGACTTTTCGTTTACCCATATGTGTAAGTTTATAGCATCCTAGCTATTGGAAAAGAAAATACAAATAACTAAACTTTAGTAATTTTTATTGAAATATAAGCACACACCTGCACGTAGATCCCCTTGCTAATAACTGATTTTTTATTATTTAAAAATGCTCAAATTTCAAAACAGTCAAAATTTCAAAAATAAATTTATTTCCTATGTTAAGGGATAGAAATTGCTTACCATAATAAAAGATAGAAATGTCTTACCCATGAAAAAAGATAGAAACTTCTTGTCTGCTATAAAAGATAGAAGCTTCTTACTTTTTATAATAGATTGATTGTTAATAGAAAAACAAAGGATATGGGGTATCCATCCAAGGCTAATTTTGACATCTATATGGTATAATGAAAGTAAAATATTACAGTATTAAAGCTTAGTCCTGTTAGGCATCACATTAAAGTATCAAACGAACATTATAAAGATCAACTTTTAAACTACAATTAGATACACAGCATGATGTAATAACATATTAGGCTTACAAGAAATGTATTAAAATTGTTACACTTGCTTGTATTTTAGATCATGACACGTTTATGAATTGCAGCATTTAAAAACATTTTTTCAGAGTCCTGTATTCGGTTTATATAGAACTTCCAGCATTAGCAGAGAATAACAGTAATATACAAACATTAGACAGAAGTTTTGTTATACAGTTTCTGAAGGCATTGCTAGTTGTTTTACAATTGCTTCATATTCTGTGGACGATTTTAATTTTTAAGTCTGCGGCAACAAAGTTTACACGTGGGGAGGTAAGAGTATTGGTATTACGTTTAAAACATTGTTTTATTACCCCTTTTTATGCTTTTTAAACTTTGAAAATATGTATGTATCAAAATGTAATCAAGTGTACAAGTAAGTTCTCGGAATGAATGTTAATGTCTCAAAATATAAAATTGTGAATTATGATATTTATACCGTGATTTCTTTAAAGGGGCATTAGGTACGAGAAAAATTAGAATATGATTTTGTTTGATTCAATCATTAATAAAAGTGAAATACTGAAATAATAATTCGCTTTTAGCGGCCTATTTGGTTCAATTTTGTCAAAATAAGCAAAGAAACATTGCTCATGAATTATTTGTGTTTAGCCATTAAAAGTAAAAGAATGTCCACATTGAAAGTGAAACAAAAGTGAACCATTTCGTTGACTGATTCGATCCACAAAAAATCATCCTTATACAGGTAAAAACGACAATTAGCTTATTTTTTTAACCTATAACATGAAATCAAACAGACCTAGAAAAATCCAATTGCACGAGGTCGCTATCTATTTATATTTATGTTTATGTTTATATCGGGTTATGTGACCGTCGACAGTCTTCGGTGGTCACCTCAATAGTTAATTAGATGGCGAATAGACTAAAATATGCACTAAATTCTGATATGTATTATCGAGTACATGCATTTGTTACTATTTATTTCAGACTTATTGTAATTTGGATATACGTTTTAGTATGTTATATATCAAATATGAGAATTTGATTCAAATCGGTGACATAAATTTGACAGCTTATGCCCCTTTAAGTCAAATTAGTATTATCATGTCTTTCACTTGTCAATCAGGAGAACCGTATCTGACAAAAGTCTTGTCCATATTTCATGAAAAATGACAGAATTGGCATATATTTCAAATAATAATAGATTGCAACTGTATGTTTGATTATCTATGGTACTGTCGAAATCTGTTTTTGCTTGCAATGTTCTACTTTTCTGTTTCATTTTTCATTTAAACATATGAACTCTATGGAGAGCACGACTTCACTGTCCAACTTAAAGCATTAAGTTGTTTTGTTGGACCAAGGATTTGTATAGTAAGAACTAAACAAATCCTTGGTAGGACGTTAAACATCACAGCTACTGCTAACATAGCTTTTGGTTCCCTCCCGATTATCCTATGTGAAATTAACTGCCTTTGGCTATGTATATGAGCATAAGCTCTATAACTAAGACTTTGTCCTTTGAGCTAGCCCAAAATAGAGGAACACAATTCTTCTCAGTCTTTTCTGTGCACCCTTCTGCCTTGTTCTATGCATTTGGTTTCCGATAATGTTCAAAGCGAACAAATACTTTTTACTACTGGAAATTTTTGCAACCCTGAATTACCATAAATCTAGCAAAAATACATCAGTTTGGTTAGTTGTTTTTTATCTATAAATATGATCAAGTTGTCACTTTTTAGACAAGAAATCATGCTAATACGCCCCTCACCATAAAACTGTGCCCCTTCGCCATTAAATCCTAACTGGAACACTGTAAGATATTTTATAAATGTGAAAACGAAGTACAATGCAAATCTCATGAAATTAAAGTTATTATATTTGGAACACAAAACTTACTTTGCCATCCATGCAGATAATAATCAGAAACTGTAAATACACCTTAGGAGCTGAATAAGGAAACTGAAAAACAAGGAGTATAAGTTATGATTTTGATGTTTTTTTTTTTTGGTACGTGTACACATTACTAATTTTCACCACAGCTTCAAGATGCTAGAAGTGACACAGAAAATGACGAAAGGAGGATGATGATGATGATGATGATGTGCTTTATGATGAAAACTTCAAAGAAATGTTCAACAATAATACAGGAACCAATGGTATTGGCCAATAAATGTGCAATCCTACCTCAAAAGGCAGCCTTTTTAAAACGTGACTTTATTATACCATATCTATATATTTTGTGTTTGTAATTTTTGTAAACTGAATATTGTCATCAGATTTATAATACATATATATAATATATGTTTTATATATTATATGTTTTATGTGCTATAAATATGCTTAATATTAACGAGTTTGTAAAAATATATACTGTTGCTAGTGGGTCTCCACTTGTTATATCATCTTTAATTGATTGTTACGTGTTCTTGGATAAATAAAATGAACAGACACTTTTATCATATTTCTTATCACCGGGTTTGTACCGACACGCGCAACACGAAGGGTGAAGGTTGCCACATGTGGGGCAGGATCTGTTTACCCTTGCGGAGCACCTGATATCACCACCGGTTAAGAGGGGTTCGTGTTAATAAGTCATTAATTTTTTGTTTTGGATACTGCTGTTTGTCATTTGGTCGTTTTTGTGTTTGCGATTTTTTTGTCAGTTTGTTTTCGACTTATGAGTTTGAATGTCCCTTTAGTATTTTTCGCCTCTCTTTTATCCACGACTCCTCCTTTTATGCTTTACATACCATCCATACCTTAATATTAACCACTACACATCAAACTATAGCACCTCAAATGATTATCGATGATCTTACTGAAGAAATTTTATGAAATAGTCTGAGGATGTTTGCCCTAAAATTTAAATCTGCATCCCTTAAAATATGATAAAAAAAGTTTTGATTCTTGAATAACTACGACTTTCATTCGCGCTTTTTAATCAATTACTTGATCTAATATGTGTAGATGAAGAAAGAATTATCATAAATCTTCCTCAAATGCAATAGGGACGTCTTGTTTAGTAAGTTAAAAATGGCTATGTCAGAAAAAGTTTATGGATCAATTATTTTTTAATACCATTTGTTTAAGTTAAGGACAGTTGGGGAATAGATTGAAAATGTTGTCGATCGCGACAAATTGACAAATTTAGACTTCACCATACTACTGTAGTTTAGTAAAAGTCAAAACTGTCAAGTACTGGTCTATTATGACTCCTCTTGTTTGTAAAAAAAGAAGGCGAAATATGCAATGGGGATATTCAAAACTCATAAGTCGAAAGGTAACCTGACAACGCCATTGAAAAAAATGACAGACGAAGAAAACATATACAAATACACAAAAAAACCCCATAAAAAACAAAGGACTGATCAACATGAACCCCACCGAAAAGTTTGGATAATCTCAGGTGAAGGGTAATACTAATGGTTTATATGAACTCTGAAAGTTCAGGCGTATCCCGACTTGCAGGGATGATTGAACTATAGTTTGTAAGGGCTACATGTGGCATCATTCCCTAATTGCAGCAATCATAGTTTATAACTCTTTTTTTAAAATGAACAGCACTCATAAATCCAATTACTAGATACATCTGAATGTTTATACTATTCAGTAAAAAGAATCTAAAATAAATTTAAATAAATGAAAGGCCACAAAGTTTTACTAAGAAGGGTGATAAATGTAAAACAATTGTCATTGATGGTCTTCAATACATAATACTTCATTTTCTGGTATTTGTGGCTTATATTTGAAAAAAAACCCGGTATACACATGGTTGGTAATGTTGCAAAAATAGTGTTCTTATTTACATATTTACAATAGTCCAGTAGGTTTTGTTATTAGACATTTTGTGAGCTCGAACCCCGCTGGTGCGGGTGCACTCGACTCAATCTTAATTGACTAGGATTGTCTGTTTTCCTATCGAATGTCGGTGGTTTTCTCCGGGCACTCTGGCTTCCTCCACCAATACAAACTGGCCGCCACGAAATAGCACAAAAGCGGTGCTTAAAAGTGGCATTAAAACACCAAAAAATCAAATCAAATCATTAGACATTTTGAAGTTAATTACATTATTATTTATATATATGTAATGTTAGAGTACCATAGTTCTGTTCAAAAGAATAACCCTTCAGATTTGCAAGTATGATTTTCATTATTAATCAGATCTGGGAAATATCTTAGCATATGATAATCATTTGAGTGACAGATTTATTTGAAAATTTTCTGTTTCCTGATAAGATCAGTAGGACTGTATATATAAAGTTTGAAATTTACCGGAAGGACTGTATAAATGAAGTTTGAAATTTACTGTTCATTATTAGACATTTTGTAGATAATTAAGTCTCCCTAAACCATATATATTCTAACCCCCACCCCCTTTCAATTTGAGAATGTGCTTTTATCTTGTAAACGGTCGAGATCCCCACCCCTAAACCATATATATTCTTGCATGGGACAATAAAACAAATCAAATGAAATATTGGGGGAGTCCCCGTGTTCACCCCACCCCCCTTCTTTTTGAGAACTTGTAAACTGTCAAGATCCCCACCCTGAAACCATATATATTCTTGTATGGGACAATAAAAAAAAAAAATCAAATGAACTAAAAGGCGAGCCCCCTGGGGTCACCCCACCCCCTCCTGTTTGAGAACTTGTAAACAGTCGAGATCCCCACCCCTAAACCATATATATTCTTGTATGGGACAATAAAACAAATCAAATGAAATATAGGGGAAGTCCAGAGGGGTCACCCCCACCCCCCTTCTTTTTGAAAACTTGTAGTCAGTCAAGATCCCCACCCCGAAACCATATATATTCTTGTATGGCACAATAAAACAAATCAAATGAAATATAGGGGAAGTCCACAGGGGTAACCCCTCATCCCCCTTCTTTTTGAAAACTTGTAAACGGTCGAGATTCCCACCCCTAAACCATATATATTCTTGTATGGGACAATAAAACAAATCAAATGAAATATGGGGAAGTCCATGAGGGTAACCCCACCCCTTCTTTTGATAACTTTTAAACGGTTAAGATCCCCAGCCCGAAACCATACATAATCTTGTATGGGACAATAAAATAAATCAAATGAAATATTGGTGGAGTCCCTGGGTTCACCCCCACCCCTTCTTTTTGAAAATTTGTAAACGGTCAAGATCCCCACCCCGAAACCATATATATTCTTGTATGGGACAATAAAACAAATCAAATAAAATAAAAGGCGAGTCCCCTGGGGTCACCCCACCCCCTTTTGTTTAAGAACTTGTAAACGGTCGAGATCCCCACCCCTAAACCATATATATATTCTTGTATGGGACAAAAAAACAAATCATATGAAATAAAGGGCGAGTCCCCTGGGGATCACCCCCCCTTTTGAGAACTTGTAAACGGTCGAGATCTCTACCCCTAAACAATCATATATATTCCTGTTCGTCATTTCAAGAAGATTTGAATGACATACAGGGTCAATCCATAGGCGTCACTTATGCATATCACAAACCAATTTGTACTGGACTTTGCCCAATGTCAGGCGACCATGGGAATGACGAATTATTAGAGCTTTGTTTGGGAGACTTCAGCCTCCTGTTACAATTATTTCTTGTTACTGATAAGTTTTATAGATTTTGAAAAGACATTGTATTAATGATAAATAAGATTTTGGATTGTTTTCTTCTTTTCTTTGGTAAATTGTGGCAAGTTTGTTTGTTATTCTGTAAAAACTTATTTTCTGAATGCTATATATTTTTTTTATGAAGTGAACTCCTTTAAAAACTAAGCTTATGTTGTTTATTAATAAACATATATTTTGGGCCCAGTTTTCAAGTTGGTCCAAATCAGGGTCCAAAATTAAACTGTGTTTGATTTCAACATAAATTGAATAAATATAGGGTTCTTTGAAATGCTTAATCTGACCTGTATTTCTTTTCATTATTAATAAGATAATACCACATTGAGGTCCAAAGGTCCTAAATTTAACTTTTGTTTAATTTCATCAAAAATTGAATTCTTTGGTTCTTTAATATGCTGATTCTAACAATGTTGGAGTGTTAAATCATATCTAATTTTAGAGAACTTAGTCATCACTGGTTGTTGTTATTATATTGTTGATTATAATTTGAAAAATTGCATCATATCTTATTTTTATCCAGTTTGAGTTATTTCCCTTTGCACAGAAAATATTATGGATAAAATTAACCTGTATTTCATTTCAACATAAATTAAATATATATAGGGTTCTTTCAAATGCTAAATCTAAACCTGTATTTAAATATTAGAATTTTGGGCCCAGTTTTCAAGTTGGTCCAAATCAGGGTCCAAAATTAAACTTTGTTTGTTTCAACAAAAATTAAATTTATGGGGTTCTTTGAAATCCTGAAGCTAACCATGTATTGAGAGATTTTGGATTGTGGGCTCCTTTATCAAATTGGTCCACATTGAGGTCCAAAGGGTCCTAAATTAAACTTTTGTCTGATTTCATCAAAAATTGAATTCTTGGGTTTCTTTGATATGCTGATTCTAATATGTATCTAGATTTTGGATATTGAACCATAATAGGTAAATGCCCAATTTCAAATATTTCAGTTCTTTGTGTCACAAACCTATGCTGTGTCAAATATTCAATCACAATCCAAATTCAGAGCTGTTTTAAGCTTAAATGTAGTGTCCATTCTTGCTCAACTGTTCAGGGTTCGACCTTTGCAGGAAAATCCGGTTTGCTGTCACTCTGACAGCCTCTTGTTTATTCCTATTCTATGAAAATAACTAAATCATAAATATAATCCAACTGATCCTAAGGTTGTTTTGCGACAAGTCGGAATGTTCTACGCTTGTGTCCTCTTCTTGTTCGATGCTGGTGATCGTTGAAAATATGTAAACATGATAATTTTTACGTGTTCTTGAATTACAGATAGACAGTTGAGGTGCTTTAACTTTGTTACTTTGCTCATTTGATCTTCTGAAACTGCTTCAGTGAGCGTTAAAGTGTTCATTTTTAGAACACCAGTAACATAAAAAAATATACAAAAAGCTACTCTGTGAAATGAAGCAGTACAATCTCTTATATTTTTACAGTTTATACATGTCCTTGCTTTGTGCTAGTGGGTCCTTACAAGGTGCTTGCGATTTTTGACAAGACGTTGATTTTCTTTCGAATCAAACATTGCATGCACAATAAATTGTATTGGCTAAATGATTGTATTTGTTCGGATTTTTATATGACCGCAAAACATTTTGCGGTCGTATATTGGTATCACGTCGTCGTCGTCATTTGGTTTCCGGACAATAACTTTAGTAAATGTAAATAAAAATATAACTACAAAAGGAAGGTTGGGATTTTAGGGGTTATTGTCCTAACAGTTTAGGAATTAGGGGCCAAAAAGGAGCCCAAATAAGCATTTTTCTAGTTTCCAGACAATAACTTGTGGACCGGTGCATGGATATCTCTGAAATTATACCACAAGTTTCCATACCATAAAGGGATGGTTAGGATTGGCTTTTGGGGTTATGGCTCAAACCGTTTAGGAATTAGGGGCGAAAAAGGGGGAAAACTTGGGTTTCATGGTAATCGACAATTAAAAAAAAGTACAATGTTATGTTTGGATTACCTCCCTTACACTGCTTTTAAATTATGTATAAAGAAATGTTGTAATGTCTTGAGGTGATTAAGGAATATTAATTTTAGTTATGATCATGTATGTCATTTTCTATTTTAAGACTTTTATGATGTATTTAAATGGTAATTATGGTTGTAAACTCCATTGTAAATTTGAATTGAGGATATGACCATATCTTGAGGGAAAGCATTTTTTTTTTGGAAAAAGGGGAGGTGAAAATAAAATTGGGGAGGGGTAAAAAGAAATTGTGAGGAGGGGTGGACAATTTTTTCTCATTTCAGATTTCAGAAATTAAAAAGAAAATATCTTCAAATATTTTTTTTTGCAAAAAAGGGGTAAACAATTTTTTTTTTTTGGGGGGTCAGTTCGCAACAGCATAGTGTATTGCACTAAAGCAAAAAAATTAATATAAATTCAAATCATATAACCAATTCTAAGTTATTTGACTACACTTATTCTGTGTCAGAAACCTGTTATGTTTCAAATATTTAATTACGATCCAAATTCAGACCTGTATCAAGTGCGAATATTGTGTCCATTTTTGCCCCAACTGTTCAGGGTTGGACCTCTGCGGTCGTATCTAGCTGCGCTCGGCGAAAAATTTTATTTACACCTATTGGAACTGTGGACATGCACTATGGTTGTATAATTAGCGCATTGTTTAAAATTATCGTAACAACATATACTTACTACATAAATAACACATGCCTTTAAAATGATTATTTTCATAAATATAGGATGCTTCCTTAAACATATTTTAAAAGCATTTTGTTTATAAAGTGGATCCTGGTGAAATAAGATGATCATAACTATACCAATTGTTGACATAGCCATCTCTATGGGATAGAAAGTATCTAAGGTTCGCCCATCGGTTTCGTCACTCCGAGTTCATCTATTTATAATTTTTTTTTTATTTTTGGTGTTTTAACGCAACTTTTAAGCACCGCTTTTGGGCTATTTCGTAGCGGCCAGTTTATATTGGTGGAGGAAGCCGGAGTGCCCGGAGAAAACCACCGACCTTCGATAGGAAAACTGACAATCCTAGTCAATTAAGATTGGAGTCGAGTGCACACGCACGAGCGGGGTTCGAACTCACAACCTCAGTTCATCTATGTTTTGTACCAAAATTGGCACCTATTATGTAAATGCATTTTGTCATAGAAAGATTTCACAGAAAATTAGTAAAAGCCTATTTGTGGCCAAGTCTTCACAGTTTGCATGAACACCATATGTATTACTATTTAAGACAATACAATGGCAATGACAAAAGAACCCCCAAAAAAAAAAAAAAAAACACAAATTACCAACAGCCTATATTATAAGCAGTCGGTTTTACTACCACTCATCTTCGCTAGCCAAGGGTTACGATAGGAGGGGACTGGATCGTAACCCTTTGCTAGCGAAGATGACTACCAGTGGGTGTTGAATCGGAGTATTTTATGCTTTGTTTTCTAGTAATTATATTTTAGTCTGAAACAGTCATTTCGATCTTAACAACATCTGAAAAGTCAGAACCTCAAATGTTAAGTCTTGTTCAGAGGTTAAGATAACTTTCTTATATTTTCTTGATGGAAATTCATTACCGTTCAGACATCTGGCTTGCAGTCAATCCGGTACTGTTCAGTTGTTATTTCGACAATAAAGTTTTTTACAGGTAAAAAACAACTAATGAAAAGTCTGAACATAGACTATACAGATTTTAATTGACTGCAAGCAAATGATTTTGACAATAAGCACATACTTACAACTCTCGTCCAATCATATTGCTTGAATTTTGCCTTCTAATTTTCATAGTACATACTTTTCCCGTGTACTAAGTAACTATGCATGAATGACCACAAGGGTACGATTTCATTGTATCGTAATCAATATTTTGAAACAAAAATTGCCACTGGATATTTTGAGATAAAATGCTGTGTCCCAAATAAATTAAATAGTTTGTAATTAGTGTTCACATTGATTTTCAAATATCCTGCTATTAAAATCTTTGGATCTAAAAATATATTTTTGACAATTGCAAGTTTCTTTCATTTAAATAAACAGTATCAAATGTGGTCCTGAATACCTTGATTCGAGTACAACACTATCTTAAAATTGTGGTAATTTATCATCCATGCAATTACTTTGTACACCAAAAAAAAATGTGTACTATGACACCTTGTGAAGGGAAACTAAGGCAACTTGATGATTGTTTTTTTTACCTTTCCTAAGGAAATTGCTCTATTTCGTCATGATTTGATTGATTGATTGATGGTTACTAAATGTCCAGTGGCTAATATTTCATGCATGTTCAGGACGATGTCATTAATTGAAAAACCATGATAATGTCTGAAGGGAATGTGCCACCTATATATATATATACATATGCTGATAAATCTTTTAGGTTTTACTTTGAAATAAAAAAAAAAAAAAAAAAGGACACAAAACCTATAATCTTTGATCTATTGGTAGTTGCTTTTTAATGCATATCTGCTAGACTATCTAAGGGGACATACTATCTATGTTTCAAATTTATTATAGTTTTAGTTTTACTGTGAAATTGAAAAATGTTTTAAAAACATGGAACGCTGCCACTGCAATTTAATTATTGCCTGATTTTTGAAATTTATTTTGTCATCTTACCACATAAAGAAGTTTAAGATGACCTATAGTTGTTAATTTCTGTGTCATTTGGTCTCTTGTGGAGAATTGTCTCATTGGCAATCATACCACATCTTCTTATTTTCATACATGTAGTAAAACTCTGCTTTATATCAATATACATACTTACACCAGCAGCTACAAACTTTTCATTCTAGAGTCAAGGGCCTTTTGAAATCAGATATTTTACTATGATACTAATGAGTAGATTTACAAAACACAAAACTTCGTTAATGAACTCCGTTTTACAAACATCTGTGATACAAGTAGTCAGTCAAAATAAACTATGAATAGACCAATTAAAAGATTACTTGAGTTGTAAATATGTGCTAAATTGGATTATCTATGAAAAGGTATATACTATGAAATTAAGAGCTCGGGGCAAGCCCCTCGCTCTAAATTTCATAGTGTATGTACCTTTTCATAGACTAACCGATACTTGACTAAAAGACTGAATATGATTAAATAGGTCAAAAACCGTTTAAGATCAAAATTAGTTAACTTTTGATTACATTTTAGGCTTTCCAAACTGAGACGTTTCTGGTGAAAAGGTTATTACGGAACCTGTTTGTCATAGTTTTTTGAAAAGTTCAGATTTATCAACTACATGCTTTAATATTTTTAGTATTTGCAGGACAACGAACTCTCCAATTAACATCAACTAAGGTCTAGCTCAAATAAAACCTGTCATATAAACATGTTTATGAACGTGTTATGATTTCAATACAAAACATTTTCAACCTGTTATGTATAATTCGAGGGATAAGCTATATGTCATACATGAGTATTTAGACATATATACACTCCTTTACGACAAACCCACATATGGTTAACATACCATTTAAAGTTACCGAAGAACATATCTATTCCTGGAACAACCTGACTACCGTCAGACTATCTCAATATGGACCATGCATTGTTCTTTGTTTGTACGTCTGTTTTTTTTCGGAGGGGTCCAGTCTCAAGACTGGTAGATGATGTGGTCTGTTGTACTGTACAGTATTTCTGGTGATTCTGTTGTCATTCTAATGTCTTACTGGAGCTTGAAAATTAAGTAAACGCTTTATAAAACGTTAGACATACAATCCTCCACGCAGACAACCATATACCAAATTAAATTGTTCAACTATCATGCATCAATACTCAGAAAATACATAATCCTGGAAACTAAAAATGACCACTAAAGCATGAAAATGAGGCCATTGTGATATGACATTATGTCAAACGGACACATATTCTTCACAGTCAACACTAATATGGTTGGTGGTGCTGGAGTCCTACAAAGTACACCAATATTACAATGCCATCAAATAATTTGAATCTTTTCAGATATTCAGAGCTCTGTTGGGTTCCTTACGTCGACCTGGACCGTAAAACATTAGTACTAGGATGGTGTAATTCTAGACGTTAAAAATCATATTAAAAATCTCAAAGTAAAAGTCTTTAATATCTCAATACTTTGGACACCAGGGTACTAAGACATTCAAGGAAATGACGAGGCAGCCATTCTGATATAAATATGAACTGAAGAAGCTAGAATCTTTCCACCAGATAATACCAATGTGTAGACGTGAAAAACGAGGCCGCCTAAGGTAAAACATAAATGTCATAAAGACGATAGGAAATCAGCAAAAAAGAACACTGTAAGAAAATTTATCAACAGTAAAGCGGGACATATTCTTTGATAATCCCCTTTATAAAGACTTACACTAGTAAACTAATTTTGGACTGAAACTGTCATTTGGATCTGAACAACTCTTTTAAAGAATGAACAATAAATCATTTAGTATGTTCAGTCTTTCACTCAATTGTTAGAATTATTCACTGCGGTAAATTCATTGCTGTTCAGACAATTCGCTTGCAGTCAATTAAGTTTTGTACAGGTAAAAAACAGCAACATACTGAATTATCTGAACAGTAATGGATTGACTGCAAGTGCATTGTCTGAAAATTAACTTAAACTCTTAACAAGACTTAACGTTTTTGTGTTTCGACCTTTTAAATGTTGCTAAGATCAAAATGGCCGTTTAAGACTAAAATATTAAATGGAGATGAAACATTAAAGATACAGATTTGAAAAATTAACAGAGCTGTTTGATGTAAAGGGACTGAAACAGTACAATATTTCATTAAAGAGTCCGCAGTATGAATAGCACAGAAAAATTATAATCCTAAAGGAGACAACAGAACTGGGGGAAAGAAACATCAACAGCGCTAGCGTTACTCTCATATGTGAAATGTGAAAGATCAGGGGAGACATGTTGCAAACTTGAGGCAATTGACGATTTCATTGACAGATTCAAGAGATCGGAACCAACTTAATCCCATTCTTAGCAGAAGACAATAAAGATGCACATGGAGAATATTTCAGCTGAGAGATATGAACATCGGTAAAAAAAAATCATTACACCCAGAGCGTAGTTGTTCCAATTCAACTTAGCCCAAGAGAGTTGCAATGTTATATTTTAGATTTTCATTGATCCCAATTAAGATTCATACTTATACAGGTTTGCATTTGATAAACTAGCTGTCGATTATTTACATTGAACTAAAGATGACTCGAAGCTTTCCAACTTGATGTTTTGGCTTGTTTGTACACATATAGTTGCCTCCCCGATTTCTGTTTGTTCTACATATATGGCATAAATGTTCTTTTGGAAAAAAAACCGTTAAGATATATTTTTCTACTTATAGATGTATTTTTTTTTAAGCAAACTTGTTTCATTTGGATTTTCATATATCTCAAGAGCACAACTTGTACACTGGAAACAGTAAAACCTCTTCGCAATTATTTTTAAAATTATAAAGGCATGTGTTAAATATAAACTGAAGTTACCTTTGAAACAAACAATGTTTCTGATTTCGCCATTTCAAAAGATATAACTAAATGGCAATAAGCATCATAAAAAAATTCTATTTAACGAGCTGTATTTGACGGGTCAGTTGTACGTCTGTTGAAGAAAAAAGATTAATACTGAAATGATTTATAACAGACTATTCTTATGTTCTTCTACTAAACTAAGGTTCCAACTCCTTCGGGCTAAAATGATCTTAGATACATTTTGATGTTCTCTTTGGATCCCTTTTGGTCATAAAGCGAATGTAACTACACATTTTTTCATCCCTTGGTTTCAAATGTTAAGGTTTTGAGTGTTCCTGATGAAGGTTATACAGAAAAACGCTTCCAACACAGTTACTAAGTGTTAATTTCATCTAACGATTTTGGTCAATGCAAACTAGTTATAGGCTAGAAAGTGGCAAGACCAATTTCCCCCTCTTTTCTTCACTCACATGGATATTAAAAGATGTTAAACCCAGCTTGAGTTTGAATATGAAGGAGCCTGTATAATATCAGCTACTATACATATTTCCATAGAATCAAAATGTTAATCAGTGGTATATATTGCAAATTTTACATCATTTAGTAAAATACATATATCAATGTATGATACTGTGAATTATAGTAGAGATTGGGAGAATTTTGGAAAATAACCCTTGTGTGAAATGAATTCAGGGGAAACAACCCTTCCGTTTTGAGACAGACAAATGGACAGATGGATTGACTATGAAAACAGTCTTCTCATAATGGATATATATGAATTCAATTTTAATTGCTCTCACTAGGAATGGTTTATCCAGAAACATGCATCACTGACTAATGCTTACCTTAGATTTTAAAAATATACCCATGTACAGATGATTTTTGTATAACTTGGGACTTTTGAAAATTTAACCACAATATACAGTGTATACATGTACTGCTGAAAAGGCTGAATGACAGAAGACTGACGTGATATATGCACAGTACCATTTAAGCTTATATGTATATATAAATATATATATACAAGGATCATTCCTAGCATCTTTGAAAGATGCATCAACATTTTAGGGTTGATGTGAATTAAAACTGAGATGAAAAGATTTATTACTTTGTAACCATAAAATAAAAAAACACTATTTAGTCTGATTTTCTTTATTTTTCAATGACTAGGTCATTAGTTAGCAGTACAAAAAAATAACAATTTTCTGTATACATGATACATGAATAATAATGATGTATGGATTAAACATTGCATATTTATTTCAAAAATAAAACACTTTAAAATTTATTTCATGGAATATAATGACAATAATGTTGAAATGCTATGAAATAGAACATTTAAAATTCTATCTTGATACAAATTCCATAATTATCACCAAATTACAATATATGCATGTTCAACAAATGAATCAAGAACGAAAGTATATTTAAAGTCTTGCTGTCATCTTTATAAAGCTAGAAGAATTTACAGCAGATTATTAAATAAAGGTTTCAAATGACACAATTTGAGAAAGAATGTGCAAATTCCTTCAAAAATCAGCCTAAATATTGTCGGCTAAGACTTTAGACAAAAGGTTTTTCTTAACAATTTTATTTCTTTTATTCTTGCTTAATTCATCACTATGATCTAGTAAGGATCCCTTATCAGACTTCTGTGTATCACATGTTTCAATTTGGTAAGTCATATGTTTATCTCTCCAAAATGCCGGCAAAGGAAAATAACTCAATCTAAAATTACATCATTCAAAACCTATCTATAATTACACTATCAATGTTTGTTCAGCAAACTTTGATATTCAGAGATGAGTTGTGATAAAGTGTTAATACTGAAACTCATTTCAAGTAAGCAGACAGAAAATTGATTGACGTCAGTTCCTTTTAAAACATTTCAAATAATGAATAGGAATTTATCCTACATTAATCTGCATTCTTATTCAATATTTTCTCCTGCACATCCGTATAATGTATGATAATGAATCATGAATAAAAGTACTACAGATTATGTACTGCGTAGAAAAATATACTTATTTCTATAAATTATTAGAAATATATAAAACCTATATTAAAATTCCTTGAAACCATCTGCATCATTCCTTAAATCTTGATACAAAGAAACTTGTTTAAAAAAATATTTATTGAAAATGAATGAAGTCTATATAAGCATTTCCCTGTGTTAATATAAACCTTTGTCTGAATAAATAAACCTGGAGCCTATTTAGTATTATAATGTCTTAATAATGAATGTCTCCTTTTCAAATCTCATTGGCTTCAAACCTCTTAAGCCATTGTACTATATATATATTTGTTTGTCTTCAAATTTGGAAATCTTTTGAAATACATACTAAAAACCAATTCAAGATTGTCCACTTTTAATTAAAGCTTTAAATTCATAATGCACTAATTGAATTCTGACACACTGTCATACAATCAGCAATCTATTTTATTTCATATTTAGGTAAGAATTTTTTAAACAGGGGCACATTTTATTGCTAAAGGAAAAATAAAATTGCCTACAAAATGTGAAGTGGGTGAAATGGTCCATCTCAGGTGGCACCGACAAGTTAATAAACAGCTTCTCCAGGAGGGCAACATATGCCCATCAAGTGCCCATCAACATATGCCCATCAAGTGCAAGAAGAATACTCAATTTTCTCCCCAAAAAATTGCAATTTTTGAAATGTTGCCAAACAATAAATCCCCAATGGAAATATTCATATATTATAAGGCATGCTCGTGAAATTATATTATCCTCAAATCAAATTATTTCCAATGATGATTAATACAATGTATTCATACATATCAATAAAGAATCAAAATATAATTTATAACACAAAATATTACAAAGAATTAAAACAAAAGATTACATGGATGGAATATTCTACATGATATGTTTTGATATGTAAAATATGTACAAATGTGTATAAGTATCATACAAGTGTATAAAAATCTATTTACAATGCACAACCTTTTGATGAGGAATGTAAATGGTCAAACATTATGACCAAATCTACAAAATATAACATAAATATCAATTGGAAAAAAGTTTATAAGACAAATAAATATTCACAATATAAAATTCTGAATGTCTAAAGCATTTTTGAATGCAGTTTATATGAGTTCATCTAAAAAAGCTCCATTAAGTAGTTAGATGACAAATGTAAGCAATGTACTACTTATCCTTAAAACAGAAATGATTTTGCCCTTTTTTGAAAATTAAGTGAAAATGGCTGTACTGGAAGCAAATTACTCTTTCATAATGCACAAATCCTGATTAACAATAGTGGAAATAGACTAAATAGGTGAACAGAACCATCTTTGTCAAGTTGACATAGCACACCATTAACAGACAGCATTAATATTTATTAGGGCATCCATACCAAATAATTAATCTGTGATATGTTGTGATATATTACTCAGATCTTGATTATTTTATGAAAACTGCAGATTTTACATAGAATATTATTGTACCAAAGACTGCCTCATCTTTGCAATTTTAGCTTATAGCATTATTAATTTTTCATGGAGATAAGATATTTCTCTTATGTATTGGTCTCAGCTTCAACATTGAGGGTTTAATGGGAAAATTGTGTTTAGATATCATTCTATGATAAATAAAAGATGACAATAAAAAAAATGTGTGCACAAAAAATTCTAGCGTGTGACAATAAATAAATCAGTAAATTAATTGAACAATCTTTACCTCAAAAGCACAACATAGATCTTTTGTTCCTTTTTCATTACAATAATAGATTAAGTGATAATCTTTTTTAGCTAAACAGTGTCTATGAAATGACAACAAACCTTTCACAGGAGCCTACAACAATGAGTTCATCATGTGTTGTCAATCAAGATGAACTACATGTAGTAACTATTTTACATATATTGCTTTTTTATGGAAATTTAAACAATTGGTGATCATAGAAATGTAAATGATTGGAAGTGTATCTTATTATGAAAGTTTCAATGAGTATTTTGTGTTGTTATAAATGCAACTGTTGTACTGTCGTTTAGTTTCAGAGATATAAGACTAAAAGTGCATTTTATTTCAGCCATGTGTGCCATGTTGGCAGGAGGGTCATCATACACAGTGGTCCCTGGATATCCTAGTGGTGATTTAAACCAAGTTTGGTTTAATTTGACAGTAGTTTCAGGGAGAATTTTGTAAAATTTATCTAACGAGAAATGCTAAGTGATGAGAAAGTTTGTTGTGAAGTTTTGTTGTTTAACCCCAAAACAAAAGGTAATAAAAATTATCATTTAAGGGCAATCTTTCCTATTAATAATTTCTGCAAAATTCAGTTGATTGTGCAAGGGTTGTATAGCCACCTGAGTCGTTAAAACTCTCATTTGTTGTTGCAAAATTCAAGTGGTTTTGAATTGCTTTGTTGATCTTTTTGTATTCAACTTTTAAACAACAAAGTACAACAAATATGATGACTGATACTCATGACACTGAAAATATGGTCTTCATTCTTGTGAAGAAAAATGGTAAGGTTTGAAATATTTCTTAATTATTAATTCAATACCAATACTTTAATTTGTATTGGATTTATCCCAGGAAATGAGAACAAGGGACACAATTAAATTCAATTTTTTCCTAAATTTCTGATAAAATATAAAATGAAGAACTATATTTTTTAATGAGAATTTTTTTTAATAGTTAATTGATAATTTGAACAATATTAATTAAGTTTTAGATCTTGCATGGTTGATTAATTTTCTCTCAAAATTTCTGATATTCTATTAAAGTTTTAAATATAATATGAGGCAGGCATTACCTGTGAAAGGGGATGAAGTCTGTATAAATTAGTGTAGGAATTCAAGCATCATTTGCACTTGGAATCTGTAGAAAATGAAGCCAAAGTACTGAAACATATCTGACATTCGACCTATTGTTCGGGATTATAGTTGTGACATCATTTTCAATGTAAAGAAAGAAACACCATCATCAGGTATTAATGTGGTTTTTTTTCATGTTATAGAATTATCAATTGTTTTATTGCCAGTACATTAGTAGATTGTTTTCTATATTGATTTTCTACTGCAGTTTCAGAAAAGAAGATTACAAAAGGAAAACATTTTGTAAAACTTACCAAAATTTACTGAAATTAATGAAAATTGTTAAAAATTGATTATAAAGGGCAATAACTCCTTAAGGGGTCAACTGACCATTTTGGTCTTGTTGACTTATTTGAAGATCTTACTTTGCTGAACATTATTGCTGTTTACAGTTTATCTCTATCTGTAATAATTTTCAAGATAATAACCAAAACGGCAAAATTTCCTTAAAATTACCAATTCAGGGCAGCAACCCAACAACCAGTTGTCCAATTCATCTGAAAATTTGAGGGCAGATAGATATTTACTTGATAAACAAGTTAATCCCTGTAAGATTTGCTTTAAATGCTTTGATTTCAGAGTTACAAGCCAAAATCTACATTTTACCCTATGTTCTATTTTTAGCCATGACAGCCATCTTGGTTGGTTGGCTGGGTCACTTACACATTTTTAAACTAAATACCCTAATAATGATTGTGGCTAAGTTTGGTTGAATTTGGTCCAGTAGTTTCAGAGGAGAAGATTTTTGTAAAGATTACAAAAATTTACAAAAATTGGGAAAAATTACTTTAAAGGGCAATAACTCCTTAAGGGTCAACTGACCATTTTGATCATGTTGACTTATTTGAAGATCTTACTTTGCTGAACATTATTGCTGTTTACAGTTTATCTCTATCTGTAATAATTTTCAAGATAATAACCAAAACGGCAAAATTTCCTTAAAATTACCAATTCAGGGCAGCAACCCAACAACCAGTTGTCCAATTCATCTGAAAATTTGAGGGCAGATAGATATTTACTTGATAAATAAGTTAATCCCTGTAAGATTTGCTTTAAATGCTTTGGTTTCAGAGTTACAAGCCAAAATCTACATTTTACCCTATGTTCTATTTTTAGCCATGGCAGCCATCTTGGTTGGTTGGCTGGGTCACCGCACACATTTTTAAACTAAATACCCTAATAATGATTGTGGCTAAGTTTGGTTGAATTTGGTCCAGTAGTTTCAGAGGAGAAGATTTTGTAAAGATTACAAAATTTACAAAAATTGGGAAAAATTACTTTAAAGGGCAATAACTCCTTAAGGGGTCAACTGACCATTTTATCATGTTGACTTATTTGAAGATCTTACTTTGCTGAACATTATTGCTGTTTACAGTTTATCTCTATCTGTAATAATTTTCAAGATAATAACCAAAACGGCAAAATTTCCTTAAAATTACCAATTCAGGGCAGCAACCCAACAACCAGTTGTCCAATTCATCTGAAAATTTGAGGGCAGATAGATATTTACTTGATAAACAAGTTAACCCCTGTAAGATTTGCTTTAAATGCTTTGGTTTCAGAGTTACAAGCCAAAATCTACATTTTACCCTATGTTCTATTTTTAGCCATGGCAGCCATCTTGGTTGGTTGGCTGGGTCACCGCACACATTTTTAAACTAAATACCCTAATAATGATTGTGGCTAAGTTTGGTTGAATTTGGTCCAGTAGTTTCAGAGGAGAAGATTTTGTAAAGATTACAAAATTTACAAAAATTGGTAAAAATTACTTTAAAGGGCAATAACTCCTTAAGGGGTCAACTGACCATTTTGATCATGTTGACTTATTTGTAGATCTTACTTTGCTGAACATTATTGCTGTTTACAGTTTATCTCTATCTATAATAATTTTCAAGATAATAACCGAAAACGGAAAAAATCCTTAAAATTACTAATTCAGGGCAGCAACCCAACAACCCATTGTCCGATTCATCTGAAAATTTCAGGGCAGATAGATCTTGACTTGATCAACAATTTTACCCCATGTCAGATTTGCTCTAAATGCTTTGGTTTCAGAGATATAAGCCAAAATCTACATTTTACCCTATGTTCTATTTTTAGCCATGGCGGCCATCTTGGTTGGTTGACGGGTCACGGACACAATTTTAAACTAGATACCCCAATGATAATTGTGGCCAAGTTTGGTTTAATTTTGCCCATTTGTTTCAGAGAAGAACATTTTGGAAAGTTAACAGACGACGACGGACGACTATGGCGGACGACGGACGTTGGACGATGGATGCCAATTGATGAGAAAAGCTCACTTGGCCCTTTGGGCAAGGTGAGCTAAAATGTATTTCAATTTTAAAACTTAAGCAATAATGAAGAAAAATGCATGAACTTGAATTGCCAAAATGGAATGATATTATAATGGCAATATTTTCTTTTTATTGAACCAAAATGTTTTCTTATAGTATTGATTTTTTATGTATTTACATATATGGCATTACTCCAATAAATCAACCTGACCAGGCAGGCAGGGTTAACCTTCTAATTCACATACATGCTGACATTAAATATTGAAAAAGCATGATACCCAAAGAAAAAAATAATCCAGTAGTCATATAATTCTTATATAAAATATTTTCTCTGTTCACCAATCTTAATCACCAAAATATATCTAAAAGGAATGATAAAAACAAGGTTGCACTGTACCAAGCTATCCATAGATGGTAACAGATGTATTGGCCATGTCTGATCAGGTGAAAAGCATTTGTGTATTCAAATAAGATGAAAGTCAAAATTTGATTAATATCTTTCCTTTTTGGCAATATAAAATGGCTGTGACTTGACTAGCACTTTGGTAAATGAAGGCAATAAATACATGTTATACAATCTTTACCCATTCATTTAAAGGAGGCAACAACACCTATTGATATCTTATTTGTGAGACTAAATTGAATAAAACTGTAAAAGAAAAATGATAATAAATTTACTTTACAACCCAAACTGATATGTATTGCATAAACTGGAAAAAAGTTCTTTACAAATAGTTCATTTAAATTAAACCTCATAATATAACTGTTTTTGTTCTTTCGAATATTCTAGACTTTCTTAAATTTTCCATCAGGAGGAGTCCCTTTTGTATTGAATTAAAATTTTGTTTCACATTTGTGCAATTCATCAAATGAAATATGGTTTGAGACAGTATTGCTGTACAACCTATTTTTTCCAACTTAGTGGCTACCAAGAGTTCCTATAAATAACTGGAGTCTGAATATTATATTTTACAATTTTTTACTGTAGCTTATTTCAATACTGCTTTTAATCAACATAACTTTAATTAATCAATATGGTTGCATAGTAAATAATTCAAAATGTTTTTGAATGGCACATGAATGGCACATTCTCTTTCACATCTCATTGTGATTGGTCAGTTTACATTACCATTTCGAATCCGAACCGACTATGAATATCTGGTCATGGCCCATTTCTTTTTGAAAAACAGCAACAATTGTCACACATTCTTGACATTTCTTAATAATTTCATCCGACAGAAACTTCACACTGTCATATGAGCACATTTAATACTTTCCAACAATAGTGTATACATATTCACAGTCTTTGGAATGTCATTTGATTTTAAATATTCTGAATCCAACACATAACTGTGGGATATAATCTCATAATTGAAGTCTATTGCATTCAAGCTTCATATAAGCCTTTCTTCTGGTGGTGGTTTAAGTACTTGACCTAGTTCCACTCTGGACCCTGTAACTTCTTGTCTGCTGGGACTATATGTTCCTCTTGTTGCTCTTTTACTGCGAGCACATAACACAAACACAACTATCACTGTTAAAAAAAAAACAAATCAGTAATAGTGATAGGAAATTTTACAAATCATAGACTTTGTTGAATCTGAAGGACATTTCATTTATTGCAAGTTTAAACAATTATCGATTCTTAATATTTCAATTTTTCATTGAATGTATGTGTGAAAAAATCTCTTCAATTCATTCCTTTGCTGCCACTTATGTTTAGGTGATGATTGTTTAGATTTGGATGCAAGAGGCTTTTACAATGTTGATTTCATCTCGTTAAGTAAAGTGTATACTATAAACAGAATGTACTATTAACTACAAAAACATTTTTGTTGGTATCTTTGTTAGATTTATTTGTAAGTTTGTTTGAATTTTTTAGTCAGTTGTGTTGTATGGTTACAGTTTCAAATCATAGATTTTATTTAATCTTTGCTATCAACTGCTATTGTTGATATCTTCTATCTGAAGAATTGCGTGGTCATGCGAAGTATACATCCAGTAAAAAAGAATATTTCTATTTTTCAGTGTTTGCAGGGGAGGTAAAAAAAATATACTAGATAATCCAAAGGTAAAGTAAAAATAGCATTGATATGAAGATCTTGATAAAACCAATTAACACAATAAAAAAACCAAAATAACAAACAGCTTTAATTTTAAAGACCACTCTTAAAGAAAACTTACCAACAACAATAGCAATAAGTATGACAGCTACAACTGGTCCAATGATATACCACATGATGTCATTTTCATTATTTATTCTTTGGTAAAAGGGATCCTAAAAACATAAATATATGTAACAATAACTGTGCCAAAAGACAAAACATTGTCTCTCATCAGTAATTTAAAAAAAATAAAATTGAATATTGTCTCAATATCTTTCATGGTTTGAACATGATGCATGATGTGTAATGTAATTCATTCACAAAGATATTTGTATTATGAAGGTGTGAATTACTATAAAGAAAGAATTACAAAATTTTAGAGATTTTAGAAAGGTGGCATTCTTTGCTACACATTACCCTATCAACATCAACTTGCTTATTCTACCCATTCACTGCAGATCTAGTAAAAATTAGACCTGTGAATTATCTCACAAAAGGATACCCCTGCCATAAAAATTCAATTATCTCCCTTAATAATATTAAGCCAGGATAATTTCCCTTTATGCAAATCCTCATGTAGTGTTCTAGAACTGTGTGAAGCTTTATTCATCACTATCCATCCAGCCCCTTAGGATGAATTGCACTTATAAGGCACATGGACAGACAGAAATGGAAAGATGGGCAATTGAATGGACAGGGTGATGCCAATATACCTCCCCCATAAAATGTCAGCGTCATAATGAGTGGTAGCCTCAGTGGCCCAGTAGACTTAGTAGTTAATCAAAAGTAACACTAGCCTGTCAACACTGAGATTGGGAGTTCGAACCCCACACATGGCATCCGATCTTAATTGACCAGGATTGCCAGTTTTCCTACTGAAGGTGGATGGTTCTCTCTGGGTACTCCCGTTTCATCCACAAATAAAACTGGTAGTTACGATATAGCCAAGAGTGCTGAAAGTGGCATTCAAACACTTACAATTAATTAATCAATCAATCATAATTAGTGTATTTTGAGAATATGAAAACATCTAGAAGATATCTGAAATTCATTCTATATGTTGACATCTCATGATAAACCAATATGTGGTGACAATCAGGAAACTTTAGGTGTGACATTCATTTACCCTGAATATCTGTTTTTTTGGAGACATTTGCAATGATTCCAAATATTTCTTCTTGAAGGTTTTAATCACAGGTTTAAAGATCACACTTTTTAGTACTAACCAGAAATAAAATGCTTCACTGAGCGCAGCCTCATACGACCACAGAGGTCGAACCCTGAACAGTTGGGGCAAATTTGGACACAATATTCAAGCTTGATACTATCTGAATTTGGATTGTGATCAAATTTTTACATAATATAGGTTTCTGACACAAAATAAATGTGGTCAAAGATCTTACAAATCTAATGTGCAATACTGTGCAACTGAAGATTTCTGATTTGAAACTTTTCAAAAATTTGAAATTCGAAAAATTTGGAAAAAAATAGAAACCCCTTAAAAAAATTTGGAACCCCCCAAAACTTTTCAAATCCCCCTTGGAGCATTAACCATCAAACTCAATCCCAGTCTTTCCTTTGTAGGATGGAACCATTGTAAGGGAGGTAACTCTAATGCAAAAAAAACCAAACAAAGAATACATGTAATCAATTGGGAGTATAAAAATTTATTACCACTGAACCCTTTGATATACACTATTATAATATTATATGTATTCAAATCACGGTATTTGATGTTTAACAGCTAAAAAATATTTCATACTAGAACTAGCAAACAAATAGCAAAAAGTACCAACATAAGGAAACAAAGCTAAAGTAATTGTCCATTAACCAGGAAACCCTTGTTTTTCCCCCTTTTCTGTCCCTAATTCCTAAACAGATTGAGCCGTAACCCCCAAACGCCAATCCTAACCATCCTTTTGTGGTGTGGAAACTTGTGGTACAATTTCACACAATTCCATACACTGTTCCACAAGTTATTGTCTGGACACCTAGAAAAATGCTTATTTGGGCCCCTTTTTGACCCCTTATTCCTAAACCATAGGGACCATAACCCCAAAATCAATCCCAACCTGCCTTTAGTGGTTTCAAACCTTGTGTTTAAATTTCATAGATTTATATTTACTTATACTAAAGTTATTGGCAAATTTCCAATGGAGTTTAGTTATTGGCAAATTTTCCAATGGAGTTTATTATACTATTTAAAAGTTATTGGCAAATTTCCAATATACATAATTTAAAAGCAGTGTTAGTGAGGTAATTCAAATGTGTTTGAATTACCTCCCTTACACTGCTTTTAAATTATGTTTTGTACTTAAGTAATTGTCCATTAACCTGGAAACCCTTGTTTTTCCCCCTTTTTTGCCCCTTATTCCTTAATGGTTTGAGCCATAACCCTCCAAAGCCAATTCGTACCATCCCTTTGTGGTGTGGAAACTTGTGGTATAATTTCTGAGAGATCCATACACCATTCCACAAGTTATTGTCTGGAAACTAGAAAATGCTTATTTGGGCCCTTTTTTGGCCCCTAATTCCTAAACTGTTGGGACCAAAACTCCCAAAATCAATCCCAACCTTCCTTTTGTGGTCATAAACCTTGTGTGTAAATTTCATAGATTTCTATTTACTTATACTAAAGTTATTGTCCGGAAACCAAATATCTTCGGACGACAACGATGACGACGTGATACCAATATATGACCGCA
Organism: Mytilus coruscus; assembly: GCA_017311375.1. NCBI lineage: Eukaryota > Metazoa > Mollusca > Bivalvia > Mytilida > Mytilidae > Mytilus > Mytilus coruscus. The sequence goes on along the minus strand of CM029596.1, from coordinate 118,090,505 downwards.
AAATTTTTGCGGTCGTACAAAAAAAATATGTATCCAAATTACAAGTCTAGTTTCCAACATACTGGTACCATACCTTTATAGAACATCTTTTCCCTTCATATCCAGGAATACAAGTACAGGAGAAGTCACCAGGAGAATTATCACATCTGACAGAATTGACACAGGTTTCCAAGGCACATTCATCTATATCATCTTCACACGTTTTATTAATGTAACCTTAAATAGCAAAACTTTTTCATTTAAACTATCCACATCTTCATATATATGTTGCAAAGAAAATTATAACAAGTTTGCTACCATGCAAATTCTTGAAATCAAAAACATTATTATTTACAAGAAAATCTTGTTAATTTACCCTTGATATGCACAATCTGTTATTCTGGACTCAGTTCCATTGACCTTTTATTACTCTGTTGGATTTTACATATTTAAACATAAGTATATCAACTAGGACAATGGTTGTCGTTGGTTTATGTCTGTCGTAAATTGTTTTGTTATTTATCAGGCCGTTAGTTTTCTCGCTTGAATTGTTTCACATTTTTCATCTCGGGGCCCTTTATAGCGAATATTCAGTATGTGTTTTTTCATTGTGGAAGGGATACTTTCTATTGTATCAAATGTAAATGACAAAATAAGAAAGCAATACTAAATATATGGACATAACATTAAATACATATAACCTCTTCATCAAGACAAAATAAGATATTCATAGTTAAATCTTTAACCATTTGAATTGTTATACATTTTATCCTTTTCTGTTTTTGTCAATGGAATCTTTATTTTTGGGTTGCTGTCTGATAAGGTGTATCCTACAGTATTTCCTTACATTTTTCCATGTTTATCAGAAATTATGTTATGTTTTATTGGTACCTTTATTGTTCAGCAGTCACAACAATGGGGTCTATTATATTTAACCATATAGTGTGGGTTTTACTCACTGTTGAAGGCCATACGATGACCTACAGTTGTTTTGTGTCATCCTTTAGTATTTGGTGGATAGTTGTCTCATTGGCAATTGTTCAACATCTCTTTATTATAATATCAATAATGTTCCACCCATTACATCTTATTTCAAAGTGAGCAGGTTATATCATATTATAATGTTATAAACCGATTTCAAATCATAATGCTATCATTTAACCTTTGTTTTCAAGTGGATGCTATTGCTGATTTCAAGATTATTACTGTGGATTCATTTATTTTTGTACGTACAAATTTTTCGTGGACTGAGGAAAATTTGTATTTTTCGTGGAAAAAGTTTGCAAACAAGCCTTTAGAAAATTTGCACTATGTTGTACATTTAAATTCATGGTTTACCTTTATCAATTAAATCCACAAAAACTGGTATCCCACAAATAATAATGAACCCACAGTAAGATGTAAAAAAATGCCACTTTGTTTTAAAACTACCTGTATTGTTACAATCACAGTAAAAATCATTGACTTGATCACTGCAGTTTCCACCATTTTTACATGGTTGAGATTGACATTCGTTTATATCCGTGGAACAATTCTTGTCAATATAACCAGGTGTGCAGGCACAATAGTAATCACCAAGTGAGTTAGAACAGGTACTGGAATGTTGACAGATTCCTTGGAGACATTCATTTATGTCATCATCACAATGGGTACCTTGCCATCCTGCAATAAATCTAAAATTGTTAAATTTTTGTACTTAAAAATGCTAACATTCACAGTCATATTGAATCAGATTGAACTACGAACTATTTTTTATGCCTGGTAAATCCATGAAATCAAATATCCATGAAAATACAAGTTTTCCTTTATCCACAAAAATTGGTATCTCTGAAAATAAATGAATCCATGGTACACAAAAGGATCATCAGTTTTGATCAATACATGTTATTATACATATTGTAAATATGTATTTTAAATAATGAGTAAATATGTTCCTACCCCTGTTACAAGTACAGTTGTAAAATCCGTTAACTTTGTCTTCCTGGTAGCAGTATGCTGTATTATTTTGATTGCATGGATTGTCAGCACACTTTCCTTTTGATTCACACAACTGACCTACAAATAAAATGGAAAACGTCACATTTTTTTAATACAATCTATGTTTCTTAATAAAAATCTGAAATTACCTTCTTGAATTATATAAATATATATATTTTGTTCACAAGAACAATGTGCAATCATATACATTTATGTATGCCTTCACAAACAAATATATAAGTTGAATTTCAATTGCTTAGGGTTACCAGTCACAGGCACAATTTTATCAAATTATTGCCTTACAAATCTTCATTCTGGAAATGAAAGTAAAGATAAAATCAACCATTCTGGGTATTACCAGTTTATTTTTGGTTATAATTATATTGATAGTCTTTAAGGTGGCTCAGGTGTCTTCCCCCATCTTGGATTTTGAAGTAGCAGATAACAGTTGGTCTATATCTTTAATGAAGTGTGCAAATTTTGAGAGTAGTATGTAATTCATGTGTAAGACTTTTGATGTAAATATAGAAAATTATGTGTTTTATCATATTTATGGCTATAATTTCTAAAAAAAGCACCATATTTGTGTTTGATTCATTTTTTTCAACTTTGCCAAATAAGGGGAGATAACTCAAAATAGTAGTGGAGATAACTCAGATAAAGTAATTTTGTAATAGAAAGTGTTGTGAATTTACCTATTTTAAGATGTAGCAAGAAAACAAGTTCGGTGACCCCATTTTTTCCTTTTCTTATCTAAAAGTATGTTATAAGAGCTATCTTCTCACATTTTATCTTAAAATTCTATCATGTAGTTTTCTTTTTATCACACAAAATTGGATTTTCCATGCATAATCTATACAAAATCTGGCAATTTTGCACAACCTGTAGCGGGAAAAAAAGTCCGGTGACCCATACTTTTTAAAATATTTTTGAAAAAAGCATGATAAAAACTTCATTTTGACAAATTATTAAAATATTCTATGGATTTTAATTAAGACGCCCTAGCCACCTTAAGTTATTGTTAACTAATCCAAAATACTATTGTGGGAGTAAATAAGTTGACATTAGTAACAGTCAGTTAAAATTTGATGCTTAATTATTTTAGTTTTTTTTTCCAACTTTTTATAGAATCTTGGTAGACCTAACAGTTCTCAAAATATAAAATGTTAAATAAAAAAGCCTGCTTACTGAGTGAACCAGGTTTTTACAGATATAGAACCTATGCAGAAATAATTGTTTATATAAGTTTGTATTAAGCCTTCCCTTGTATACAGAAGCTTTGTTGACCTCAAAGTTCTCAAAACATGCAATATGTAAAATTTAAAAAAACCTGCTGACTGACCTAACCTTACATTTTTCAGAGATAGAACCCAATGCAGACATAAAAGTTTATTCAAGTTTATATTTTTTCTTCAATGATATGTGTATTGTTAATAGATGAATATCACCTAAGTAAATGTATTGGTCTTGATGTTCAGAATATCTTGTTTTATCATTGATGTCTCCCAACAACTGTCAAGATACAGAATAGACAGGACTGTTTCTTTAAAGTATTGACAATTTCCTTATATATGTCATTGATTTTAAACTCTTGAACATCCAAACTCTATTTGTTTTTAATTTAAATATATTTTGGGACCTATATAACATGATGCACAATTCAAAAAGGTCAGTTCAGAGTATACAATATTACTGTACACATCCTATAGTAGGAATGCACATTTTACCCTTGTAACCATATTGCTTCTTAGGCTTATATAAGTTGATTTGATTGATTGATTGATTGATTGATTGATTGATTGCTGATTGCTTAATGTCCAGTGGCAACTATTTTATGCATGTTCAGGACGATAACAAATTAACAATACATTAAATAGGTTAGTCCTGTAACAGGGGTCATCAAGAATGAAGGGTGGGTAATTTGGACTGCCACTGGAAAATGAGGATAAATTGGATGGGGACAAAATTTGGCTTTGCAACAGGCCACCTACGGACCCCTCAAAGAGTTGTTGCAAGGGTTCTTCACAGGCAGAGTGTGGCACTCTCTAGATGATTTGAAAGACCTTGTACCTCCAGCAGTAGTTTCCTTTTAAATGATATCTCAATAAAAGAAGATATAAGCAGTTTAACTTGACTATCAAAAAAGTTCTTAAAGGGAAAGGCAGTGAGCAAGTTACAAATACCATGGACACATTTAATTTTTGTGGGTACTAATTCTCGTAATTGAGGAAAAATAAATTTTTCCTCAATTCACGAGAATTAGATATTTGATTTGATTATGATAGGATGTAAACAAGTATTCATTGTTCTCAGTTGATCTTCTGGTTACTGGATAAATATTTTGTGTATTATAGTTTTAATTATTTTTATAGTATGAACCACAATATATTTTAAGAAGAATTGAATTTAAAAAAATGGTGTAAAATTATAGCATTTTGAGATTTGACCATCTTCAGTGAGAAGTGATTTGTCTGTAAGTGATCTCTATTTCGCCCTAAAATTGAGTAAATTCATTTTTTGAGAGCATGATGATTTGTCCATTAGTACCCAGACATTTACAATTAGAATAACATACCTTAAGCAATGTTGTTATGATATATCAGTATGTACTTCTCAATTACTCATTTGCTTTACTTATGACATGTAACTGTAATTCCCTTAGGGAGGTCCAATAATGCAGTAATAAATTTTATAAAATCATAAATTTATGGCATATAAAGTTATACTTATGTATAATAAATGCCTTGACTTTTGAATACCAACTTTGGCTGCTTTTCTAGGTTAAAATCTGATTCCATTGTCTGTTTAGTAAAATCAGATTCTTAAACATGTTTTTAGGATTTTTAGATATTCAGTGGTTCTGCTATTCCTTTATTCCTAGTTGCATATATAAAGAATGTGTCCATAGTACACGGATGCCCCATTGCACTTTTATTTTCTATGTTCTGTGGACAGTGAAATTGGGGTCAAAACTCTAATTTGGCATTAAAATTAGAAAGATCATATCATAGGGAACATGTGTACTAAGTTTCAAGTTGATTGGACTTCCAACTTCATCAAAAACTACCTTGACCAAAAACTTTAACCTGAAGCGGGACGGATGGACGGTTAACCGTAAACGGGCGTATAAAAAGAAAACTAACGGCATGATTTATTTACAAAATATGCCTTCTTTTTGTCATTATTATGATGAAAGCAAGAAATACACAAGAAAACATCCTGGTTCGGATCAATTGGAAAGTTTTAAATACATAAGAAACCCTAATGGGGAAAGACTGCTTGGAGATTAAAATATATGGTTAAAAACACAACATTTATCAAACCATTTATCAGGTGGCTAATCTGTGCAATAAAACATTGAAACCATTACTTTCTATTTACTTTTCCATGCTTTCAATAAGATACACCAAGTTTATTATAATCCTTAGACTCACATAAGTTTTAGTATACAAATAAGTTATAAATTTGATTTATCATAAAAGGCAATAAACTCTGTTACTTCTTTAGACACATAAATAAAAGAAACAATACAACTTACAATAGCTATCTGAACAAAATATATCCTTAGATAGTTGACAAAATGTCCAATAAAAACTTCCTGTATGTCACAGTGAACACCTACATACCCCTAGGAGCCATTCAGGTATCTAATGTTATCTCAAAATCAGTGAATTTACTTGTTAAAACAATCAATGCACACAGTTTGAAGACTATTACACAATTACATAACAGTATTGTTGGGAAATTATTTCAGTTTTTCACAGTGAAATTAATCTTGAAAATTGTGTAATGAACTAGAGTCTTCAATGACTTATTCTCTACTGTACAGAAAATATGTAAAGTTGGCAAATGTTCGTTTGAAATTGGAAAATTTTGAAAATTTCTAAATTTAATGCCATTTTTGGAGGGTTAAGGGGGGTTTGGGTTACAATATCCCATTTTTTAAGAAGAAAAAAAATTGTAAAATGTAATAATATAACTTAAATTAACTGATGAAGAAAGTTTTTGTACTCAAGAAATTCACAAAATAATTACATGCAATGGCTTGCTGTGTCTATAACACTTTTAAAAAATGTAGTTTTTTTATCATGTCTAAAAAAATAAAACTGAACTTACCCAGTAAAAGACAAATAGTACTTGACAATTTGGGAAATAAATACATCCCATAATCACTTGCCATAATATTTTAAACAAACTGGACACCTCTAATTACCTGGATCCTATCATATGTATACATATCGCTCCAAGGAAAACATAGTCTTTTGTTTTACATTTTTGTGTTAACCTTCCATTGTGATACATAATTTTTCCATTATATTAAACAGTAAATAATACACAGATATTCAAGATATAGAGAGAAAATACAAAATTCGTTCATTACAATCATTTATATTTGTCCTATCAAAAATAACATCTTATTCATTTTCTCAATATAATTTTTATCTTTTAAAAGTACCGATTAAATTGTATTTTTAAATTCCAATTAAAAAAATAAAGTTGCACACAGTATTTAAACAGACTTTATAATCAACATGTTACTTATATTCACGTACTGTGGATTCATAATTATTTGTTGGTTCAACGAATTACAAATTTCCTATAGAAATATATGCAGACTCTCGCAAAACCATGAAATCAAATATCCACAAAAAAAATACAAGTTTTCCTCAATCCACGAGAATCGGTACCCACGAAACTAAGTGAATCCCCAGTATTTGGGAAGGAGACCATACATATACTATTTCTCACTGTTCTACTTTGACAATGTTTTAGAGACGAGGAAAAAATTTTGGACCACTGGCTATGGTGGCTATCATTGATGAAAGACCAGTGCAATTAGACACAGAAAAAAAAGGAAAGTTTGCTTTCAGCTAGCTTTGCTGTTTCAGAGCAGTTATTAAAATGTATAAAGTTAATAGCATGGAATGGTTACAGATGCTGCAACCACAATTGCTATAAAAAAAACCTCATCATAGATACCAAGATTAAAGTTTTGTACGGCAGACACGCTTTTCACTTTTCATCTACATAAGACTCATCAGCGACACTTTAATCATATACTGGTAATTAAAAAGGCCAAATAAAGTACGAAGTAGTAGAGCATTGAGGACCCAAAATATGTAATGGCCCTTTCTAATTTGATTCTTTTTTATATGAAATCTGGTTCATTAGTAACACTGGAGATATTTTCATTTTGTGAAAGATACCATGCTTTGTTATTTCAATGTTATAGTATCAATGCCAAGTCTTAGGAGTTTCTTTGTGTTTTATGATTTGTCTATTTTTCTTTACATTACAGGTGACTCAAGGATTTGTCTCACTAAACAAATCCTTGGCTGACAAAGTTTTGTAAAGGAGTTAATGAATCTTTGAAGTACCTCCTGTATATTGAATTTAAAGTTTAACTGGCAGCAAATCTAAATGGAACAATTTCATCTACTATAATTTCCTTATCAACTTGAAAAGTGCTTATTGAATTATTCACAACTCTGATCATAAGATATGACCTTACAGGTGCTAAAAATAACTTTGATTTAAATGTGTGAAGAAGGTGAGAATTTTCTTACTTGACATTAGACATAAACACGTAAATCATATGTTCCATATATGGCCTTTTATGATAACGATATGTTACTCATCAAAACTGTATGTCCATGTAATATCTTTTACACCTGAGTAGTTAACGAGATAAATCTACATCAAAGCACAGGTAGACACAGGTAAAAACGTGTACTGTACTCGGTCAACCAAGTAAAAGGATTATCCACAATAAAAAGATTTGCCTGAGAATTATGGAAAGCTATTTATAGTCAGACCCATTTATAGTTTAAAGAAATGATTGTTGATTATATGACACCAGCAATAAACCTTACTACAAAAGATTGATTGATTGTTGTTTCCTTAATGCACTACAAAGGACAATTCTCTGTGCTACATCAATCACTTTATATAGAATCAGGATTCTCATATAAATTAGAATGAAGGATTCAGACAGGAGCAATTTATTGTTACTTCAAAGTTGAACATCTAGCTTAAAAAATTTTACTAACTTAAATTTCACTACTTGTCGAAACATTAATTCTATTGTAGTAAGTAAACCATTTTTTAAGAGGTTTTTGCCACTAAAAAACATTCATTTTAAAAGAAAACCTACATGAACCGTGTGGTAAAAAATGTCGGTGAGGAAATAAAGTTATTTAAGACTAAAAATTTGTAAGGGGTTCTGCGGAACCCTGGGTCTCGCCTACGATTGCTGCTGTCAGTGTAAAAGTGTAATGTTGACTTAAAAAGTGAGTCCATTTATCAGTAAAATACAGAATGTTAAAAAAGATTCAAACTTTCTCTTCAAATGCTATTTCTTTGTCTTGAAGATTGGCTTCTGTCCAAGTTTCACAACAATCCAAGAAGGTTAACAAACTTATCATGTCAAAAAAATTTAATCCCAGACTGTCAGTAAATGTTAACTGTTAAAAAAGTCCATCTATCAGAAAAATTCTGAAAATGAAAATATATTTTCAAAAGCGTGCTTCAGACATTATCTCTTAATCACAAAAAAGTTTCATAAAATTCTATAAAGGTTTGACAAAGTATTTGATGTGAAACAAACTTTAACCCCAGACTGTATCTATTTGTTAAATGTAAAAAAAACTAAGTCCATTTATCAGTAAAATACGGAAAAATGAAAATAAATATTTTCAAAATTTTGCTCTGGATACTGTATTTTGGTCATAAACAAGCTTCTGTCCAAATTTCATGAAGGTTTGACAAAGTTATTGATGACTGAAAAACTTTAACCTTAGACTGAATATGAATGTTAACTGTAAAAAAACTAAGTCAATTTATTAGTAAAATATGGAAAAATTAAAATAAATGTTTTCAAAATTTTGCTTTGGATACTGTACTGTTGTCTTAAACAAGCTTCTGTCCAAATTTCATCTAATTCCATGTTGGTTTGACAAAGTTATTGATGTCCCAAAAAAACTTTAACCACAGACTGAACCTAAATGTTGACACTGCCGAAGGAATCTAGGATCGCTTTGTCTCGCTTTTGCAAAATAAATTTCGCAGGCTCGACAAAAAAGGGTGAAACATTATCATAAATATCTGTAAATCATATCACTTACTAAGTTTACAAGATTTCCAATCTACATAATATCCTTATGATCATTTTGTCAACAAAGAATAATGATATATTTTATAGATATTTCCTTTAGTGTGTTATATTATTCTGGATAATAATTCCAAGGTTTCCAAGTTAATCAATAGGAAAGTATTTGTTCATTATTGATATCAAGTATTTCAGACAGCTGTCAAATGCTACATATGTTTTAGTATAAAATTAAATCAAATCATGATATGTCAATTTATTTCTACATTTTAATTTGAAGCTATTTCTTGGTAAATGAAGTACAAGTATTGTATTGTTTTGTTTCCATATTCAAGTGAAAAGTTTAAATATTTAAAATTGAAATACAACTTTTTTGTTTATTTTTGGAATGAGATAAACAAGAGTATTCTACTATAAGGGGAGATAAGTCACAACTACCATAAACTGGAAAACTTTTGCCCATAGGTTTTAAGTTTTGTTGGGGTTTTTTTTCTCAACGGGGGGCTACATTGGAGAGGTAGAAAGTGGAAATTAACCATCTGCAAAAATAAATCTGTTTTTGGATGTTTACTTATTTTACATGAACAAACAAGAAAACATGAAATAAAATATCTAAATGGAATTTTGTAAAACTCAGCATGAAAATTTCATTGTTTATAAAAATTACAGTTTTTTTAATAAAAAATATCAACTTACCAAAATAAAACTTCTGACATGAACATTTCCATTGGTTGTTAGCTATTCCACAGCTTCCTCCATTTTCACAAGTAACAAGTGCACAGTTAGGGTTACTGCAGTTTTTACCCTCGTACCCCAGGGTACATGAACAATTGTAATCTCCTTCATAGTTTGTACATTTTCCAGCGTTTTGACATGGTGATAATTCACATTCATTCAGGTCCACGTTACAATACTTATCTAAAATTAGTAAAATATAAACTGTATTATCCAGCAAACTGATAACTGATCTTTGAGTGAGATCATCATTCTAAATTGGATGTAATGATGTGATAGCTAGTTAACAACTTATACAGGGCTATTACATTGCTGTAACATGATATGCACCCCAAAAAATGTCACAAAAATGACTCTAAATTATAATATAAATTTATTTCAAATGTTAACTTGAAATTTCCATGGAATTTGAACATTGAATTAGATTAAAAAAATCTGCATTATCAGGCCTAAAAGATTAAATGTGCTTACCTGAAAGTATAGAAAAAGTGAAAGATCCCACAGCTATATTAACATGCATGCTGAAGTATGAGAACCAACTACATCCTATATTTAGTACTAGAAAAAGTGGTATTGTTGCATGCATTATCTATTCTTGAAGATGGCATAGATAAAAGTCTTTTTTTCTGATCATTAGTCAATGAATGAATAAATGAATGTTCGCTCGAATGAACGAACGAATGAAGGAAGGAAGGAAGGAACAAATGAATCAATGAATCAATGAATGAATCAAGGAACAAATAAATGAATGAACATATAAATGTGCAAATGATAGTAAAGATTGTAAACACAACCTTAAGCATAGTAATATATATCTTTCTGTAACAGTGACATTTGTACTAAGTTTCAAGCTGATATGACCTCAAAAATTTCAGTATTAACTACCTTAACCAAAAACTTTTTTAAACTGGTACAGAACTGACGCACAGACTATAAAAGCTCTATATGTTAAATATTTGAATCCAGAAGTTCATCACAGTAATAAACCTATGACATACAGCTAATGAAATGAAATCCTGACCCCATCTGTCCTCCCACCACACTCAGTATCCTGTACCAGTGCATTCAAGGAAATGAATACAATCCCAACCCCCATCTGTCCTAATGACACACCCAGATAATATGTTATTGAAATTATAACCTCTGTATCCTGTACCAGTGTAATCACAGACAAATTGTATCCCCCTCTGTCCTCTAACCATACTCAGATAAAGTCACTGAAGTAATTACCTGTGTATCCTGTTTCATAGCAGTCACAGGTAAATGATCCTGGTATATTTTTACATTTTCCTCTCTGGCAAGGTTGTGATTCACATTCATCAACATCATCCTGACAATGTTGTCCTTGCCAACCTGTAAAATTAAATTTAATATTGAAAGTATATGTAAATGAGGATATTAAGTATTGAATTATTTTGATACTGATGCTTTGCATTTATTCTATTTTTATCAATTTTCAGTGTTTTCTAAACTTAAAGTAATTTATTTTGGGAAATATTAAAAAAAAAAAAAAAAATGCAATATGCTTGAAGTTAACATATTGCTGATATACTACAGTACACTACCAGTATACCATTAGAGTCTCTAACAAAAACAATTGAAATATTTCATAATACATGTATTTCAAAAATACAAATATATTGACATGTATGTAAACAAATTTTACTTACTATCAGTGCAGTTACATACATAGTCATTCACCATATCTATACATGTACCACCATTCTGACAGGTGCCTGGACTACAGTTATCAGTGTCTACTGAACAATTCTTACCGGAATATCCTATAAAAGATAAGTCTCAAAATTAAAGTAAGTCAAAAGAAAACTAGCATTTCATTTGAAGAAATTGTAATTTAATTATCAAGAACATAAGCAACAATATATACAACACTAGAGTACAATGTGTAGTACATACTGAACCAGCAATTGGTGTTGAAGTAACTTACTGTTTAACCACTAATGTATGTTCATTTCACAACTAACATGTTCATGGCTAGGGTCTATATTTACTATAAAATGGGAAATGTACCAAGGGATTTATTTGGCTAATTTAGCGATTAAGATAAACATTTCGAAAATATACCTCATGTATAAAAAGTCAAGAAAGATGTCAAATTAAATCATTGTGAAATTTCAACTCTTAAAAAGAAAATAACTATTTCCCAGTAGTTATAGAGCCAAGTGTTGTAATATAGCCTGCATAGCCTTTCAGATTTAGTTTTTTAAACCTTAATATCATTAGTGTTAATAGTGCCTCTATATCTTTTTTAAGTATTCATACATGCCAACTTTTCAAAATCTCCATAGGGGATTTTAAGTGCAAGAGGACCTAACGCTCCTCTTATAAGGGTTTAATCTACTACTATATTGTTTGAATGAGTATGTGTGTGCTTAAATAACCCTTTTACTCATTTGAATGCCTGTTTAAAGGTATTCAGTTCATACATTAAAGAATTCCAAAATTCAGGTCAACACCTCTCATGGGGGAAAGCCCCCATAAATCAAAAAAGTTAGCAGGTCTGAGTATTTCAAAATTAACCATTACAGATGAAAAATGGTAATAAATGGTTAAAACTCACAATAAAACATTTCATTAGATGATTTTCATAAGAGGAGGTATGAATGAAGACAGAAAGATTTATTTGTTTACCTGGTGGACAAACACACTGGTAATCACTGATCATTGATGTACAATTGCCACCATTTTCACAAGGCAGATCTTCACAGTAATCTATTGTCTTTTCACATAAATATCCACTGTATCCACTGGGACATGTACAGTTAAAACTTGGTGTTGACTGAAAATTAGGAGTTTACATAGAATTATTATACTGTCATAATGTCTTAGTAGGTTTTTATTTAGTAATATCTTACATGTATGTTCTGATATTAATTGCTTTTAAATTCAATTAAAATTTTGCAAGTTCAGTTGAAGAAAAAGGTTAGTTAACTAATTAGGTCTTTCCACTTTTCTGTGGAAAGACCTATTGTATTTGTTCTGATTATCATTATTTTCTTCCGCCAAATTTTGTTCTTGAGTAAAATTTTTGTTTCGCAAGAATTCGCTTAGATATTTCTTATATAGTATCATACAATTTATGCGCTTTTTATTTTCACCCATTCTAAGCCGAACAATTTTCTTTGTAGGAGTTATCTCCCTGAACACTGTTTTCCTTGTGACTGCATCTCCTATGTAACAGTAAAAGAAAGCGACAAATTTATTTTATAAAATTGCTCGTTATATCCTTTGCATGATTTGTTCTATTTTGACCGAAGCGATATGAATATTCCATATGAGAGTTATTTCCCCTTATGCATTTGATATAAGTGATATGCATTTCTATCTTGTAAACCATAAGTGATAGAGACCTAGGATCTTTTGATTTGAGGTCCTTGATCCAAAAATAAGAAAATTAGGTCAAGGTCATATTTTAAATTTTGATTTTGGCTTATTTTCAATTCTTTTCAAAAACCATTAAGATATCGACAACATATTTTTACTAAATTGTAAGTTGCGACATGTCACAACACCTAAATTTTGATTAAAAGGGTACGCTAACATTAAATTGGAGTTTTCTCCCCTCTTTTATTAAAAGTTAAGCATATAGTGATATAACTCATTAACCATATATAATTAAGACCTATAGTCTTTTGATTTGAAGCCCTTGGTTTATGACCTTGAAATGGAGCTCAAGGTCATAGGTAAAATTAACGTTCTAGATTTTGACCTTTGCTTTTACCTCATATGTATACATGATAAAGCCATGGGACTTTTTGCATTATGTGGCAAGACACTTGACTATGGAAAAGCCAACCGGAAGTGACCTGGTGTAAACCGAAAGTAGCTATTTTTTGTACTTATTTAATGTAAAAGTATATTGAACCATATATTTTTGGAATCAGTATCAAGTAAACTATCAAATAAAACTGGAAGTGACATTTTTCAAACCGGAAGTAACAATTTATCTCCCTTCTTTAGAAAAAAATGTATAGAAACCATATATTTTTGGAATCAGTGTCAATAAGCTATCATTTGACGCTGGATATTATACATCTAACTGAGTTTTAATATTTCAATATCAAAATTGATCTTTATGGGTGGAAAGACCTTTAATTGTTCTCTGCACAATTGGTTTTTAATTCTTTATTAATTTACTTTAATAAAAAAGTTGTATTCCACATTTATATCATGTTCAACTATTACATGAAGGAGTTAAGAAAATAACATAAATTTTTTTGTTGACAACAGAGATAACTTATATATATAGCGTTTTTATATAACTTACATGTGGTCTTTATTAAAATGGTGTGAAAGCATTATGTTTCTAATTCAATTTCCATCCTCATAAAAATACATATTACATCACTTTGAAAAAATGTTACATGAGCTTTCGGAAAATGATTTTACTAATTTTAAAAATTACGAACTAACGCCTTAGGGACGAAATTTTAATGAAAAATGAATCAAAGTAGATGTGGGGTATATATTTCAATGAGACAGCATATTTTCTTGTTTCAGAAAGATTTGATATACATACCCCTGTTAAATCTAGACACTGACCACTACTTTTGCATGGTGTATCTGTACATGTTGCTGTTGCCTGTGTATATACAAAATAAATGATTATTACAAATTCTAAAACAAAGATTTTACATAATTAATATTGTTTCATTCGTTGCTATTCTTTTAACACCTATAGTGTTATATTTATTGATTTTATTTTAGTCAGTGAAAATTTCGTAGATATTGGTTTGCATTTTAGATTTGTTATTTTGTATATAGTCTAAAAAAATCAAGAATGTGTCCAAAAGGCATGCATGCACCTGAACATACCATTTGACTAATGGCGAGACTTAAGGTATGCTAAGAAGTTCCTAACTTGGTGTTAAAGATTTGGTTCAAGCAAATTCAAGTTATTTAACAGAGAAAATTTGTGACATTAGATGAATAAAATCAACTTAAACATGAACTGGTGTCAAATGATTTGGTTAAGGTTAACTTTAGGTAGCAGAAACTTCAAAAAATACTTTTCATTAAAATGCAGAAATCAGGTGTAAATAAGACAGAAATACGTGACTTAAACACTTTATCTTTTCAATATTAGCCCTCATCAAAACCCTACTATATGGCTACCTTAATTGAGTTCTTGGGGGGAAAAAAACTTCAAACTTGCATATTTCTATCATTTAAGTGCTATTACTACACAAAATACAAAGGAAATATTATATCAAAGTCAAAGTTGGTCACAAAATAGAAAAAGATTAATTCAAAACTTGTCTTGTTTCAATAGTTCTGAAATTAAATCATTTTCAAACTTAGCCTGTGTTTACTTAATAGTTTCCTAAAATTGTGTCTGAATTTCATATAATTTTCTAATTAAGACAACTTAGCAAGTTTAATAAATAGGATGTATGCACAAATGCTGAATCTTCATATCACCTACAGTTGGACATACAAATACAATATTTTTATCTAAATTATATAGTCTCAAAAACGTTTTCTGATTTTGCTTATATCAGATTTGATTTTTGGTGTTTTAATGCCTCTTTTAAGCACCACTTTTGAGCTATTTCGTGGCGGCCAGTTTTTATTGGTGGAGGAAGCCGGCGTGCCCAGATAAAACCACCGACCTTCGATAGGAAAACTGACAATCCTAGTCAATTAAGATTGGAGTCGAGTGCACCCGCACGAGTGGGGTTCGAACTCACAACCTCAGTGTTGACTGGCAAGTGATTGCTTATATCAGATAAAGATTATCAAAATACACCAAACTACAACATATGAATAAAATTTACAAGAGTTGGTTTAATTAATCTGTTACAAAGAATCTTATACTTGTTCTTATTTAGAAGTTCTAATTCTACTACTACTTTAATTTAAACATTAGCTTACCAAAACTTCACAAGATTGTCCAACAAACGATGTACCACATTGACATTTATTCTGTTGACAGGAACCATTATTCTGGCATGATGGGTTGCATCCTGCTTCTGCAGTCTCACAACTAGGAATGGAAAGTAACAATAATGAAAAGTATAGAACAGATAATCCTAATATAACTTGAACAGTTGTCATCTTTTGATGTTTCCCAAGTGTATGTGTCTGTCAGTATTCCAAATGACATTTCTCATTCTGGTAGACTATATATATATATATAGCTAATTAGTATGAAATCAAATGCTTATTATTTAAGGCATTCTAGCATTTCATCAATAAACTGTACCAAGGCTGTTAATATAGAATTCCTAAAGGCATTATGTAGCCAGGTTACAACTCAATCTTTTACGAACTGTTGCAAAAAGAAACTCTTCTAATTGCTCTCAAAGAATATCAAGATTTCAATATTTCTATGTTCTGAACAATAAACCACGGAAAATGCTACATAGGTAATTCCATCTATCACAAATCCTTTAGCCAATTTATTTCCTCATAAATCTATTAAACGGTTCATTGTAATATACAATCACCATGATATTTAAAGTCCTAATGATATTTCAAAAGGTCTCAAATATTTTGACCTTCCAAGATAACACTAAATGAAATTTTGTACAGTTAAGTAAGTATATCAATCATGAGTAAATTTTCCATTTTAGTTTATAAATATGAATTGTAATTCCAAAAGTTTATAAATACTAATTGTAGTATCATTTTCTAGGAAACAAATACTATCAATGCTGATGACACCTATTTTCTAGAATTTTTATTCCTAAAAAATCACAGTCCAAACATTAATGCAGAGCCAATGCATAGTACTAAAAAGTATTCAAGTTTTGTAAATAGTGCACCAATGAAATGCCACTCCCTTCATAAATTTGATGGTCACATATCAAGCAGCCTACATTTTATCTAATGATTTTTTCTCCTTCTTGCATTTACCAGACGCAATAACACCTACATCATATAAAAGGACAATCCATCTTTCACCAGGTGTTAACACATTTAATCATAATATTGATTTACTGATATAAAAGGTGTGCATCTACTGACTTCAAGCTAACATTGACATAATTCTTTTATAAGTCTTCTCAATCTCATCTTCTTTTTTGTTTGTTGCACAAAAAATATAAAAACTCTTTTCTCAATCACTGAACTTATAAATGAAAAATTTACACTATTTTAACAGGTAAAAGTAGTTGAAAGGTCAAACCCAGTATTCAAGTCTATATCCGAACAGAAAACATCCTTGAGTTTATGAAAACCTTGTATGTATGAATACAAAGAGCAGTGCCAAAAAATTTCTTAACACATTTATGTGTGACAGCTAGTTGAAAGAAGAATATGTCAAAAGAGAAGGGAAATTATTTATATCCTCCATTATGTTAATATGTCCTATTATACTTTTATTTTCATACATATATGTCATTCAAAAGTACTCAAGTGTACATTAATTGTTAGGACTGGTTATGTGTTAAAAAAATAGTTGGTTTTTTTTTTCACCTGTGTAATATCCTTTCTTGTATTCTTTTAAAAAAGGACATTTCTTTACAAAATAAGTACTGTTTCATCTCATTCACAGAATCAAGGAAGAAAACAAATTCAATGGTCAACATTTACTGTTTCTCATCTTCTTAAGGAAGACTTACAAGAGACCTATCAATCATCTACTTATATCTTTTTAAATTTATCTGTCTGACATATAAATAGCTTATGTTATCTTTTCCTTATACTATCAGAACAAACAACCTTAACTCAATACGATTTAACTTATCAAACTATTGAAATAGGATTTAAAACTGACTGGGGATCAAACAATAAAGGAAGCAACTCATGATTGAAGAATCTGTTAGCCTGGCATCCTGACCCAATCTAATGCATCTGTGTCAATAGGACATAACAACACAATAGTTCTTTATTAAAAAAACCGTGAAATTTCGATCAAACAGTTAATTGGCATATAATTCAAATAGTTCAATATCGTAATGAACATGTGAACTATGTATCAAGTTGATGTGACCAGAAACCTTAACCTAAAATGGACATCATACATAACAATAGGAAGCAACTTTATGCAAATTCTAAGTCAGATTGTGACATTAATGGACATCACAACACGGATATGCATAAACAATTTCCCAGAAGATATAGAAAACAACTTATCTTTCATACGGAAAACTTACTACAAATACAAAGGTCAAGTTCATTCAAGATAATACAAAAAGACCTCCTGAAATCAATAAGAGATTTTTAAAAATATACAGCATGAGTTTGAACTAAGAGTGAAACCGAATTAACAAGTAAATTTTGACAGTGCTAATCTACAAAAATTGTCTCTCTTTGTAAAATAGTAATCTTCATCATATTTATTGCAAATTAATTATTTTGCAGTTGCATAAATATTCTTTTGTGTTTTTTTTTCACTTCCTTATTGTAACTTAACAATGCTACAGGCTAGAATAGAGTAAACTCTCATCATATTAAAACGTACCCAAATTAATCATAAAATGTCAGGTCTTGCCTAACATGGTTAAGTAGTTAAACGATTATATAAATAATTCAAAGATTCTGTTTACACATAATAAATCAAGCAAACAAATGATATTGAAAATTTGTTTACACTTACTGTTATAATCTTCAGGTTTGTTTGCCAATGGTCAACACAAATTTTGTATAATCAGTAAAACTATAAAATGGGAGGGATTTTCACAAAATAAAAAAAATAAATCATTATCTAAAATTCTGTGCATAAATATTATAGGAAAAAGAAAGTGCTAACATATTTATTGGTGCATGTTAAATTTTGTAAAGCCTCAAATTAGTACATGCTGAAAGTAAAAAATGTAGCCTTATATATTGGTAATGAAAGAACCTTAGTGAGCGCACTCACATACCCCACGTCCCCATATTGTCATTGGAGAAATAAAATAAGTGTAAGAAAAAAAAATTGTATCAGAAAAAAAAATTGAATCATAATTTCCTGTCAATATGCACATCTACATAGTATGTCCTTATTATCTACACAGTTTCATGAAATTCTGTTGTGTGGTATCAGAGGTGTTGCGATGACAAATTGTTGCAGAAGTACATTGAAGCAAATAAGTTCAAAGGGGCGTAACTCCTGGAAAAAAAATTGAATCGTAATTTCCTGTTGATATCCACATCTACGTAGTATGTCCTTATTATCTGAAAAGGTTTCATGAAATTCTGTTGTGTGGTTTGAGAGGAGTTGCGATGACAAAAGGTTGCAGTAGTATATTTGGCAAATAAGTTCAAAGGGGCTTAACTCCTGGAAAAAAAATTGAATCGTAATTTCCTGTTTATATGCACATCTACGTAGTATGTCCTTATCATCTGAAAAGGTTTCATGAAATTCTGTTGTGTGGTTTGAGAGGAGTTGCGATGACAAAAGGTTGCAGTAGTATATTGGGCAAATAAGTTCAAAGGGGCGTAACTCCTGGAAAAAAAATTGAATCGTAATTTCCTGTCGATATGCACATCTACCTAGTATGTCCTTATTATCTGAAAAGGTTTCATGAAATTCTGTTGTGTGGTTTGAGAGGAGTTGCGATGACAAAAGGTTGCAGTAGTATATTGGGCAAATAAGTTCAAAGGGGCGTAACTCCTGGAAAAAAAATTGAATCGTAATTTCCTGTCGATATGCACATCTACGTAGTATGTCCTTATTATCTGAAAAGGTTTCATGAAATTCTGTTGTGTGGTTTGAGAGGAGTTGCGATGACAAAAGGTTGCAGTAGTATATTGGGCAAATAAGTTCAAAGGGGCGTAACTCCTGGGAAAATAATTGAATCGTTATTTCCTGTCGATATGCACATCTACGTAGTATGTCCTTATCATCTGATAAGGTTTCATGAAATTCTGTTGTGTGGTTTGAGAGGAATTGCGATGACAAACTGTTGCAGTAGTACATTAAAGTAAATAAGTTCAAAGGGGCGTAACTCCTAGAAAAAGAATTGAATCGTAATTTCCCTGTCCATACGCACAACTACATAGTATGTCCTTATTATCTAAAAAGGTTTCGTGAAATTCTGTTGTGTGGTTTGAGAGGAGTTGCGATGACAAGAAACAGGACTGACGGAAGGACGGACGGGTCAAAAACATTATACCCTCCGCAACTCGTTGCGTGGGGTATAATAAAAGTCAAAGGATAGACTATTTATAAGCAGTATGTCCTCCCCATAAAGAAAAGAATATAAAAGTAATGAATTTAAAAAGGCTAAAGTACATTGTATGTATTTTTTACCAGGATCTTGTAAATAGTATCATTTAAATATGACAATGTACTAAGGTTTTGTGTTATTTTAGTTGTTTCCTAATCTATATTTTTAGGTTTTACATTAAAAACAATCCCAAAAGCCCTCACACACTTCAAGTCATCATTGTTAACCTACTTTCCAAGTATGAAGTCAATATGTCCAATTGTCCCTTAGAAGAGTGTGATGAAATTATGTTTTCAATCAAAAAGTATGAAAATATTTGTTAGATGAATGAATTGATGAACAAAAAGAATGAATGGAGGAACAAGGGGATTGCAATATCAGGTGCAGATTCAAACAGGGATGCACTGGCATATGCCCCCTAAAAAGAGAGAAAAAAGTTATTTAAAGGTAAATTTACAGCCATTTTTTGTCAAAATATTGTCCTCTAACTCCCAATTAACATCAAGTCCTGGATGCTCATCTGAATATAGCCTAAAGTGTGGTATAAGTGTAGGTATAGTGTAAAACCTTTAATCTTCTTTAACTTAAGTATAAATATTCACTTTTTGGATTGTTCAAATTGAGATATTTAACAAAACTTTGGGTTCAAATTTTTTCTAAATCATGTTAATTAAATCAAAATTTAGTTTGTTTCAAGACAATAATTTTAACTCATGAAAATGTCCAAAACCTCAGTATTTCATTTATTAAGTATTGAATTTAGAAGGAAATTTTAAATTTCCATTCAAAGGTTTAATTTTTTTCTTTAGATGCTAAGTCTACTTCTAGATTTTCAGTTAATTAACAAAATTTTTTGCAACATAAATTTTATAAAACATGATAACAAAGGAAAGAAAAAACTTCAATAAAATCCATGTTGTATCAAATATTTAGGGACTTGTGGTTATTGCTCACAAATTTATCATTATCACAAAAATTCTGATGGGTAATGTATCATTTTGCATACTGTGGATTCATATGATATTATTTGTTGAATACCAATTTTCGTGGTTTTCATGGGTATAAGTGAACCACGAATTCAATTGTCCAAAGAATTAAAAATTTTTCATAGGCTACGATGCAGAAATTGGTAAAACCACGAAATCAAATATCCACGAAAATGCAAGTGTTCCTCAATCCACAAAAATTGATAGCCACGAAAAAAGTTGAATCCACAGTAAATGTATTTACAAAAACCCAGGAAAATTTTCCTAAAAGTGTTAAACTAGCATTAAAAAGTAAGATGGAATTATTATCCCCTTCCAGTACAGCTATTCAGGGACTGTGATATCTCTATAAAACATACCTTGTTCCTGTATAGCCAGGTCTACATTTACAATAGAAATCATTGATCTTGTCAACACATTTCCCTTGATTATAATTGTCATAGCATCTTCCTTCTTCACAATCATCAACATTAGTCTGACACCAATGACCATAGTAACCACTTCCTGTACAATTACACTGGTAACCATAGTAACCTGCCACACAGGCAGTTCCATGTTTACATTGATTGTCCTTACAACCTGTACCACCTTCACAACCATCTTGAAGATTTGCTTTGTTCTTTACCGAAAAATATTGCTCTGTTGTGAAATTGGTGAAAGACGATTGCTGATAAAATGGTAAAAGTATACCCCCAATTCTAACTTCTTTGAGACATCCACTGTAATAGTGGTGTGCCAATGGTGAAAATAAAGCTGTATATCCAAGCACTATAGATGGTGAAGATGTTCCATAATTAATCAAGGTATGAATTGAAATAGCATTAGCTGACACCACAGTGGTATTTGTAGCTTCTTGATTTTCTCCCTTTACAGTTAGGGTCAGGTCTTTGTCCTTTTCAGTTAGGGAAACCGTATACCAAGATTTATCACTTATTAGTAAATCCACCATGATTTTCTGCTCTGCTGTATTATCTAACTTGCATGTAACCACAACATTGGCTCCAATAAGCTCAATTCTAATATACAGACCATTTTCATTTTTTATTAGCAATATATGGCCATTTCGGACAATAGTTCTTAATTTCAAAGAAATTTCGTGAATCTTGTAATCAGACTTTATATGTTTATCATAGGAAATGATAGAAGGAGCATCTTTGTTTCCTGTAAATGTCGCAGTGCTAATACCTAAAAGATAAAAAAAAAGTTACTTTAATAATTTTTTGTATCCAAAAATTTATCTCAAAAACATATGAAAATGAATTTCAGATAAAATATTTCATGTTTGAATTTCTGAAAATTATCGCATATGATTTAAAATTACTGAAAAAAAATCATACTGCTATAGTTACAGTCAATGGGAGATAACTCTGATTATATACTGTATATAGCAATAACTGTAGAAAAACTCACATTCAAATCCATCAGGTAGAGTGTTACAATCTGCTCCAACCGGACAGGAATGATCTTTACAGAAATCCAATTCACTACAGTTTTTACCAATGAATCCATGTGGACAAGCACAACTGAAAAAAAAAAAAAATAAATAAAGAATAATATTCTTTTGTATGACTCCTCATGAAATACAATTGGTATATTTACTCCTTTTCTATTTTGTATTTAAGAACAATCCATCATTCACTTATAGCTAAGTCAATTTATTTCTCTGGCATAAAAAAAAACCTTATCATTCATAGTTTGGCATATGGTATAGATGCTTGTCAATTGTATTGTAGCCTATTAATGTCTTTCGTGTCTTTGATGTTGTTAGATTGCTGTCTCATTGACATATACCCAACTACCAGTACTTCTTTATATGTTGCCTACTGATGATTTGTATGACTCTTGATACAGACCATTCAAACATATCAATATCTGACTCCAATTGATTTCGGAGGACCTATTCTTGACATTGGACCTATTTTAAAAGTCCTTTTTTAATGCCTAATGTGGATATCATTAACTTACTAAAAATTACTCCAAAAAAAATTACAAAGGAGGGGCTTAATAAATGCTAACTTTTTGTCCCCTGAGTATTTTAGAGATCATAGTAAGATATTTCAAACCTTTCAAAATTACCAGTAAGTTAATGAATAGTATCTAATTGACTAATCTGGACAACCTGATGTTCAGTGTTTGTCCTTTTTTTGATGTGGTTCATAAGTGTTTCTCGTTTTTTTATATAGATTAGACTGATGGTTTTCCTGTTTGAATGGTTTCACACTAGTCATTTTTGGGGCCCTTTATAGCTTGCTGTTCGATGTGAGCCAAGGCTCCGTGTTGAAGGCCATACTTTGACCTATAATGGTTTACTTTTACAAATTGTGACTTGGGTGGAGAGTTGTCTCATTGGCACTCGTACCACATCTTCTTATATCTATCTACTTAAGTGTAGAAATTTCATTTGTGAGTACCTGTAATGTCACAAGCATGTCAAGATAAGCATATTTAACAAAAATAGCCTTACACAAAAAGACGTTTGACTCGTATCTACACACTTCTTTGTATATTAAGTCATCTTGTGGCAAAAATTTCTATTTGGGCAAAGACAGTCATATCTGAATATTAATGATAACTCTAAAATCATAGTTCATGGGAAAATGTAATTACTGATATCTAACATAATAATGTCTTATTATTGTCTGTCAATATCTGATGTGTTTTATAGTAAAAAGAAGATGTTTATAATATCATATTTTGGTAAAAATGGTCTTTTTCGTACAATCCTATAGCAATCCAACTTGACTCCAAATATATCCAAAGACTCTCTAAAAAGATGTGGCCGAATGACAAATGGCAACGATTAAATACATATCCAATAAATAGTTACCGCCAAAAAAAAAAAATTAAATTATAATAGTAATATTTTAAAGGAAAAAAAAATCTGTTTCTGAATTGTCTTTAATGTACGAATATGTAAAAATTTGCCAATAGGAATTTAGAAAAATAAGATATAAGAAAACTTACTTGAAATCATTGAAAAATACATTGGTACAAGTTCCATTGTTATCACAAGGAAAACTATTACAGATATCGTCTGTGACTTCCCCTTCCTCAAGACTGGAGACATTAATAGCATTAATGCTTGGTATGTCAGCTTCTGGATAAAACAGTAATTTCTGATTGTTCAATTCAATATCTTGTATTGTTCCTTTGTATCTGCCAACAGATGTTAAACTAGATATATCATCCATACTAATTGTGAAATCCGCTGTCCTTTTTCTTCTCCCAGCTATAAAGTTTTCTGGAATTTCCCCACCAAGGTACAAGTATTCTGCATTAAATGGACACTGGGCTGATGACACAGAGTCATTCACAGAGAATGTGTCGATATTCAGAGTAAACATATTGTCCTTCAATTTAACTCTTGTGAAATGTTGATCACCATTATTAAACATTGTCTCATTAATATAGAATGCTTGACGAAAACTGCACAAAACCAATCGACTTAAGATGTATCCTTGGTACAACTCTAATGTAACATATGTTGACCCTTGATCTCCTAAAAACATCATAAGACCTTGTGTTTCCCTGGTTCGAAAAAAGAATGATATATCTAAATTGCTCTGAAGTGAGGCTTTTAAACTGTTTATGTCGAAGCTGGTCCAACTTCTTTTATCCCCTTTGGCAAAGGTAGCAGCAGTAAAACCTAAAGACACATAAAACAGTTCATTAAAAATTGCTGCAGCAGCAAATTGTGGTCTGAAATATTGTGCTACTATTTATAGTTTTAAAGAAACCAAATAACACAATTTTGAACATTTAAGTCACATCAATAGTTATAAATAGCCTCAATAATTGATATTAATCAACCATTCTATTTATCATTAGTTCTATCCATTTTTTATTTTATATTGATAAAATTTTTATAGAGATCTTTATTCAACTTTCTTAAAGACAATTATAGAGTTATGAAGGTATGTGTGTGTGTTTACTGTAGTTTTTGTTGTTATTGAAAACTCTGCCATTACCAGAATATTAATTCATTTTAAAAATTATCAATAATAATTAAATTATTTATAAATTCATACTTTTCTCACAGTCTGTCCCATGGTAAGGTCTTTCACAAACACATTCGTGTTTATACCACAAGTCTATACATGTCCCTCTTTTGTTACAAGAATCTGGCGCACATTGAATTGTCCTCGCACAACCAGCGACAACATTTACTGCATCAGGTAATGGAGAACTCATTGTTAAAACTTTATCATTTATATGTATATCCTGCATGCAGCCAATCCAGTTTGATTTAGACACTGTCTTACTAGTTTTAAATGCACTTGCAGATTTCCCAAAAGATATATTATTTTTTGGAGCCTCTGTGGTATAGCTCACATTTTTTTGGCAATTTGACAAACATTTGCTGCTTTTCAATTCAAAATATAACATATCTACAGTTTGTGTTATTTTGACTTCATGCCAGAGAGAATCATTGACCATATGAGGAAAACGGTAATTTTTAGTTACAGCATTGTTACTTTCCCCTTCTGGATAAGTCACATATAGCATCCCATTAAATAGTTCTACTGTACAAAATAGGGCAGACGTCACAAAATTTCCATCCCATGCAAAAATTAGTCCTTTAGACAATGTTGTCCTGAATCTGATAGATATTGTGTTGTTGACCAAATTTGTCAGTGTATTTTTGATAAAAGAATCATTTTTAAATGACATTGTTGTTGAAATCTCACACAGATCTCCTGTATAACCATTCAAACATGCACATGTGTATGCCTGCTTATTAGTGGCTTCATCCACTAAATATGGTTTACAGGTAGCACCATTTGTACAATTATTGTTCACACAACTGGTCAACTGTACGGTACAATTTTTCCCACCGTACTGTTTATTCATATAAAACTCTGGACATATACAGTTATAATCTGCAACTTGATCTTTGCATATGGCACCATTCTGGCAAGGTTGAAACTCCATACACTCATCAATTTCAGTCTGGCATCTGTCTCCGCGGTAACCGGGAGCACATGAACATGTGTAGGCATTAATTTGATCCACACATGTAGAACCAAACTGACAAGTATTGTTTACGCACTCATCTATGTTGATTTCACAATTAACACCTGAAATGTCATTTTTTCAAGTAAATAAATAAAATTTGATTACCAGTAAAAATATTTTAAAATAAAGTTTCAATCACAAATCATTATATTTTCGAGTACATAAGCTTAAACGAATTACTTGTCGGAAGAAACAGATGGTAAATCTATGTACATTTTATGCAAATTGCTTTATTATTAGCCAATTTAAGTTGAATTCCAGTTTTAAAATCTGTTCACATTACGTTTATCAATTAATTATATTTTAATGATTCTTTCATCATTAACAAATGTTCTCCGCTTGTGTCTTTTTATTTGTTCTGTAATCATCTCAGGTAATATCACTTTCCTAAAGCATCGTCTTGATCAATCATCATAGAAGTTATATTATTGTAGGTCACTAATTATTTGAGATCTGAACTAGGTTATAAAGCTTGGTCGGTAAGTCAGAGCAACTACTTCTTTTGGGATACTGCTATACTTAGATGCATCTTTACACCAAGTACTATGATTGCAGGTCTCTTAGTATCCAAAGATCTGAATTTGGTTGTAAAACTTAATAATCCAGTACATGGAGAGTAAAATGAAGGTCGGAGTGATCTAATTTTTGAGTGAGACTGCTAAAATACCCACAATGCACCCTTACAAGATCTTACATGTCAGACACAATTTACAATAAAATCATATATATCTGATGAATTGAAAGGCTTTCAAAAGTTAGATGGGCATGGTTGTCATTTGTTGATGTGGTTCATAAGTGTTTCTCGTTTCTCGTTTTTTATATAGATTAGACTGTTGGTTTTCCTGTTTGAATGGTTTTACACTAGTCATTTTTGGGGCCCTTTATAGCTTGCTGTTCAATGTGAGCCAAGGCTCCGTGTTGAAGGCCGTACTTTGACCTATAATGGTATGCTTTTGCAAATTGTGACTTGGATGGAGAGTTGTCTCATTGGCACTCATACCGCATCTTCTTATATCTATGATTTGATTAAAGTCATTGGTTTGTATATACCCCTTGAACATTCATTAACATGGGGTATAATAACACTACAATAAGTCAGAAATTAAGTACAATGCTGTTTGGTAGACTAATTTTTCCCAAGCAGCATACATATGAAACCAAGAAAATGAAACTTTTATTTTGACTAGAATTTTCTTACCAGTACATCTATACAAAAATATACTCTTTGTTAGCAAATACAAACTGTTTTTCTAATCAAAGACAAAAAGATGAAAACAAGAATGCACATGCTGAAATGTCTCGCCTTCTTTACTAACCATTGATTTTATGTTGATAGTCCTAAATATAAAGCTTTACTACAAGTAACACATAAACTTAACATGATCCAAGAAAATGAGGTCAAGGTCAGATAAACCAAACGAGAAATACATATACACCTTACAATCATTCAATAAACCAAACATAGTTGACCTATTGCTGATAGTTTCTAAGAAACAGTCTTAAACAAGAAAACTTAACATTGACCAATGAACCATGAAAATGAGGTCAAGGTCAGGTGAACCATGCCAGACAGACATGTACAGCTTACAATCAATTTATGCATTAAATATAGTTGACCTATTGCTTATAGTATCTAACAAACAAACTTAACCATGAAAACTTAACATTGACCAATGAACCATGAAAATGAGGTCAAGGTCAGATGATACCTGCCAGACAGACATATACACTTTACAATCCTTCCATACAACAAATATAGTTGATCTATTGCTTATAGTTGAAGAAAAACAGACCAAAACACAAAAACTTAACACTGAGAAATGAACCGTGAAAATGAGGTCAAGGTCAAATAAAACCTGCGAGACTCACATGTTCATCATAAAATATTTCCATACACCAAATATAGTTGACCTATTGCATATAGTATTAGAAAAAAAGACCAAAGCTCAAAAACTTAACTTTGACCACTGAACCATGAAAATGAGGTCAAGGTCAGATGACACCTACCAGTTGGACATGTACACCTTACAATCATTCCATATACCAAATATAGTAGACCTACTGCTTATAGTATCTGATGTATGGACTTGACCACGAAAACTTAACCTTGTTCACTGATCCATGAAATGAGGTCGAGGTCAAATGAAAATTGTCTGACGGGCATGAGGACCTTGCAAGGTACGCACATACTAAAAATAGTTATCCTATTACTCATAATAAGAAAGAAATTAACATTACAAAAAATGTTGACTTTTTTTCAAGTAGTCACTGAACCATGAAAATGAGGTCAAGGACAATGGAAATATGACAGACGGAAACTTCGTAACATAAGGCTTCTATATACAAAGTATGAAGCATCCAGGTCTTCTAGCTTCTAAAATATAAAGCTTTTAAGAAGTTAGCTAACACCGCTGCCGCCGCCGCCCGATCACTATCCCTATGTCGAGCTTTCTGCGACAAAAGTCGCAGGCTTGACAAAAAATCAATAAGAAATTAAATTGAGAATGGAAAAGGGGAATATGTCAAAGAGACAACAACCCTCAAAGAGCAGAAAACAGCCGAAGGCCACCAATGGGTCTTCAACACACCGAGAAAATCAGGCACCCAGAGGCGGGCTTCAGCTGGCCCCTAAATAAAAATGTGTACTAGTTCAGTGAAAATGGATGTCATACTTAACTCCAAAACATATAAATGAACTAAAATTCAAAAACATACTATGACAGAATGAAAGAATGAAAGAGAGTAGTACATTAAAATGTTTTATTCTAATTGTAACATTACCTGTTATTCCAGGAATACAACTACAATCATACCCAGCTGCATCAAAGTAGGAAAAGCCTGGATTGTTTTGAATGGACCTCTGTGTACATGTACCATTGTACTGACATGGGTTTGATTGGCACTCATCAATGTCAGTCTCACAATTTTTACCCATATATCCTGAGAAACAATTACATCTGTAGTCCTACAAAGAAAAAGATTTTTTTTAACTTTCACAACTTTTTTTGTAGTGTGTGTTGATTTCTGGAAGCAGAAAAATAACAAATAAAAACATTGTCAGAGTGCAAATTATGCAATTTAAAATCATATGAAAGTTGGACTCAAAGCCATATTTTTTAATATATCTTAAAAAATAATGACCATTTACAAATGAATATGAAAGTGTCGGGCTAATATCTTGGAACTCGCTTCGTGTGAAAGAATCTTCTAAAACTTAAGGTCAAGGAACTGTAAATGGGCTATGTCACAGATTTTGCTAAAATTTTGCATACAACCTTGAGTAGTTGAACTAGAACTGAAAATCGAAAAAATAATGCATGTTTCTCTTTTAATATCTGAAATTATCTGAAATTTTACTGATTGAATTCTTTCAAAATAGGTGAACATTTGTATAGAAAGCACATAAAATCAGCGAAAATTTCTTAAATTTGTTGTAAAATCATTAAATCTCTAATTTCTAATACATAGATTTTTCTTAAAAAATTATATGTTGTTGATACATAAATTTCCATTTTGAGGAAAATAGTTGCTTTGGCTAAAAGCTACTCTGACAAGCATGCTTATGAGCAGGCTTAAAAAGGCAACAATTCATCAGAGGACACATCACCCTAATTCAATACATTATGCTAACTTTTTCGCTCTTACTTTTTCATGCTGAATGTTTGATAGGAAAAATCAAATACTAATTTGAAAGTCTTTGGCTTGACCTAGCTTTGGAAAATTCTTCCCAATCGGAGTCAAGGGCTCTTGGTCATAAACTTTACACAGTACTAGGAGTACAAAATATGTGCTCAAAACATCAAATCCAATATTTTGATTGACTGAATGCTGAGTCTGAGTAGGATAAGCATACTCAAAATTTTCTGACCGTAAGGCTAGCACACAACTAACTCTTACTTTAATAAGATCTGTACATGAAGCATTGTTTTTGCAGGGATCTAAGATGGCACAATCATCAATGTTAAACTGGCATTCTGTTCCATTAAATCCTGTATCTGTACAATTACACACATATCTGAAAAGGGAGATAACTATAATATAACATCTTGAAGAAAGATATCCATTTTATAGATTGTCATGTGATCTTAAAGATTTTTAAAACCTATATAAGTCACTAAGGTTATACGAGACAACATATTCTATCTGCCATTGTTCATAAATATATACCAGTGGATGGAAACATTGTTGATTGAAAGATAATACAATCAATAAGGCAAACATAAAGAAGAGCAAGGTTGAAATGTATCACATATAGTACAAGAGAGTTAATTGGTGCACGCACCAAATTTTGGGCGGAAATATGGAGGTTTTGGTGTTAAAAAGTGCAAAGTATTATATAAACAATCTGTATACTGAGATGACTTTAATCCTCAATTGCCAGAACTGGTCCAATCTAATTAGTTATGATAATGCTATACAATATAACGTAATTGTGCAAATCAAATATCTTTTAGTGCAGTTGATGAAATGGAATATCATCTAATTCATTTTCAAGACTTCATTTTACAACTCGTGACTATCAAAGTTGCATCTACTGACAAAATATTTGTATTCCTCTTCTCAGATATGGACTTAAACGCAGCCTTTCACCTCATTTACTCATCCATGAATTTTATGTCAAGATGACATATCTTTAGGACCCTCGATTCTGACTATTACAGACGCATCTACTGACAAAATATTATTTCTCTCGAGTTTTATCTCAGATATGGACTCTAACGCAAACTTTAGTCAGTAACTCATTTGTGAAATGTAGGTCTTTATTACCTCATTTTATCAGGACCCATTGCATGGTTATTCAAGATGCATCTATGAACAAAATCTCAAGAACTATTTATGACTTATACTTCTACAGATAGATGGACTTTAACTTTGTGACGGACAAATGAAACACTATATCCCTTCCCCAACTTCGTTTGACAAAAAAATATAAAAATCAAATTATTCCTCTCACTAAATGTTGAGAAATCCTAGACATAATGTTTTCATTTCTATTCGGTTTTGGTGAAATTTAAAAGTATCAACAAACAGTCATAAAAATAGGAATGTAGCTTTGTATGATATTTAACCATGAATTCTTCTCAAACCGATGCGAAAGGTCAACTTGAACTAACTACTACTTATGAGAAATATTGATCATCGTTGAATGCCTCATGGTGACTTGAAGATGAAGGACAACAATAAAAACGTTCCATATTTGGGTTTTACCAAGTATTGATATTAATATTGTCTCGTGTTCATTTACTCCATATCCCGTCATATTTTCATTGGGTATTCGACAGACTAAAAAACTGCTACATACAACTATAATCAGAAAGCTTCCTGAGACAGTTTAGCAAATTATTCTCTTGGTAACAACTGACAAATCCTTGACAAAATGTTTTCATTTCAATCTGTTTGGTTGCAGTAAAATTGCAAAGTATTAACAAACACCAAGTGGATATTTGAGAGGTTTGAAAATCACTTTCAGTTACTGAAAAATAATATGTTACCTATAAAACTCCGAGATCGTTTACGTTGAAAGTAAAGATATCTTTATTATAATTATTTTTCTAAATGATGAAAACTGTATATATAATAATCAAAATAGAATAAACAATAACTATTTTGAGGAAAAAAACCAAACTATAAATCATTTCCCATGTTACGACGACGAGTTGTTGTAAGAACTTGGTACCTTGTTTACATTTCTAAAAATAACCTGGTTTAGGAAATCCCCAAATACGGGTCACGCATTCTGTGCATAATAAAACAATGAACTTTAATTCATTGTTATAAATATTTTGCAGTTTCTTTTATATAAAAATTAATAAAAATGTATTTATTTCAATTACCTAAAATCTTTAATTTTCATATACCATGAAAATAAAAATATAGATCCATGAAACTCATGTAACAATCTTAAACCCATATCATATAATGGACCGCTTAGTGCCGCCCATAATGACATATCTAGATAACCTTTGGTAAAAGTAGAAAAAGTACTAAAATTCTATACATTTATATACAAATATAAGTACTGGTAAAGAAAGTTATTAGATAAACAGGAAATAAGTTAGTGACTAGAAAAAAAATTGATACTTTAATTCTAATAACCAACCTGTTTTAATTAACAGATAATTATAAAAATAATGAAAAATATTTCCAATATCTCATTTAAATATGGTATCATTTAAGTGTTATGGTTATTTGTATTAACGATTAGTATATCCTATATGGAGTTGAAAGTAAAATAATACACCAGTTTTGTAATAATTTTAAGATTTAGTCAATTATTATGTTTTTGAGATATTTAAAACCACTGAAAAATAAGATAAAAAAAATACATAAAGAATTTCATTTTCTGTCATGCATTTATACCCTGCTGTGTACTGTAGAACTTCAGAAATTACTAAGCTGAATAGAAACTTATTATTATAACATCGATCATGTAAGTGAATATAGAAATAAAGAATTGTAATTAAGACAGAACTATAACAAATAAAAACATGTTCTGTAAGTTATTTTCCTTCATAAAGGAGTTCTCTTGTGTGAGTAATCTACTTGGTCCATTTCACTAATGGCACTATTTACTATACAATTGACAAGTATAAATGAACTTTTATTCTATGAATTTAAGTAACTGCATCATTTCAGCACGAAACAACAGCTAGAATGAAAACTACTACGATATTTTAAAGTAAGTGATCACATTTCTGCTTGTTATCATGAAATCCATCTTCTACTTTTCATATTTATATAAACTACTTGTTTTAATTTTTAAAGTTCTACCTGGTGCATAAATTGTAACCAAAAAACAAAAATTTCCATAATGAAAATCTGATACATTTATGAATGCTTACCCATTTATTTTATCATGACATTGACCACCATTCTCACAAGGTGTAGAAGCACATTCATTTATGTCAATCTCACAGTTTGGACCAGTTATACCAGGGATACAGGTACAGGTGTACCCATTAATACCATCCACACATGTACCATTGTATTGACATGGACTAGATTCACACTCGTCAATATTGACTCTACATCTAGGCCCTGAAATCAAACATATTTTGGTAAGATGTGTTGTGTTCTCTTTATATGTTTGAGGGCCTCGGTGGCCGAGTGGTCTAAGTAGTTACTACTGTGATCACTAGCCAGTCAACACTGAGGTTGTGAGTTCGAACCCGCTCGTGCGGGTGCACTCGACTCAATCTTAATTGACTAGGATTGTCAGTTTTCCTATCGAAGGTCGGTGGTTTTCTCCGGGCACTCCGGCTTCCTCCACCAATAAAACTGGCCGCCACGAAATAGCCCAAAGGCGGTGCTTAAAAGTGGCGTTAAAACACCAAAATCAAAAATAAAAATCTTTATATGTTTGTTTTAATATCAGTCCTAGCATTGTTCCTAATGTAACAACAGTCCACAAAACTCTACACTGAAATTTCATAAACATGATCCATGAGTGTCTTCCCATACCTGTCAACCTATGACAATGAAAATGTAGGTGATGACCTGCATAGAAGAATGAAATCTCAGGTCATAACACGTATGAACTTTTTCGAGCTGAATTTCAGTATTTAGGGATATTTTCTTATAATTTATATCAAAGCTTCCAAAACATGTCCACATGGTTAAGTTATTTAAAATTGTACACATTATTATTTCATTGCACTTGAAGGCCATAGTTAGATTTTTGTTATATTGCCTTAATTCCTTTTCATATTCAATCCGTGACTACTACTACTGGGCGTGTTTAACGACCTTGACTGGCTATTAAGCCCTGCACGGTCAATTAATCATGTAATCACGTTGATATTCGAATATAATAAGATAAAGTTAAACAATTAAAAGAGGTATAGATGAAAAAGTAATTTTCAAAATTTTTATTTTTAATAGTTCTAAGGTAGAAAATAAGTAAAAGTATTATTCTGATATGTTTTGCATTCAGTTCATTTCAGATTTAATCTTTTACAAAAAAAACATAAGTTTAAGGAGAATATTGTGAGATGACAAAAGGGAAGTAACTCTTGAAATACACAAATTATTTACGACCTAAAGCTAAGGTAATTGGTGTTAATTAACAGTGTGTTTGACACCAAAGCTGTCAAGTGAAGCCATGCACTGAAATGGGTTACTTGATTTGAGTTTACACAGGTAGTTGAACTTCTTGTCCAGGAAGAATTACTAATTTACAGGTTATTTCAAAGGAAAATCACTTACGAAATCAGTCTGAAAGCTTAGGAATCCGGGTGAAAACGGGTTATTTTCCTAATTCGGGTTATTTGGTCACCCGGCTGGTGTCCCGGTGACCTCTCAGAATTGTGAAGATCTCAGGTCACACCGCAGGATCCGGGTCAGTTGACAGGTATGTCTTCCAAATGTTTTTTCATAGTAAACAGAGCACTTTTAAGGAAAATTTCATCCCAATTTATATTTTCATTTTTACTTCATCTGTTTACTTTATCTATTGAATGCTTCTCAACAATGTTTGTAAAATCTTCTTTTATGTGCTGATTAAATTCAATAACAGCTTTTTTTAAAACAAAAAAGGGCTCACCATATTTTATTTATGTTGGTAATAAAAGCTAAGATGACAAGATATGTGCTGAACAAAGTAAAAAATTTAGTTCAAAGGGCATAATTTTGACTAGCTTCAGTAGGAACTTCAAGAAATTGAATAAAAGAAAAATGACATGGTCCTGACAGACAGGTGAATATTTCATATATTCCCAAATCTCCAAGAAAATGAAAAATGATCAAATTCTTGTTCAAACTTTATTAATCAACAGTATACCTTGAATACTAAAATTTATTTGATTGGTGGAACACTGCTATACTTTCTATAAAAAAGAGATAATTACCAGTAAATCTTGGAGGACAGATTCAAGAGAAAGTTGTGTCCCCTGATACACATGTACATGTGCCACCATTTTTGAAGGCAGGTGTATCATTTTTATAATGCATGATTCACAGTATTAAATAAGGGAGATAATTACCAGTAAATCCTGGAGGACAGATACAAGAGAAAGTTGTGTCCCCTGATATACTTGTACATGTACCAACATTTTTGCAGGCAGGTGGATCATTTTTAAATGTCTGATGATTCACAGTATAAAATAAGGGAGATAATTACCAGTAAATCCTGGAGGACAGATGCAAGAATAAGTTGTGTCCCCTACTACACATGTACCACCATTTTTGCAGGCAGGTGGATCATTTTTTACATCGTCTGATGATTCACAGTATGATGTTCTTAACTCACAATTCTTTCCTGAAAAAAATATCAAGACAAAAATATTAATCAAACAGTATCAAACATTTCCTTATTTCACTTAGCATATGACAGTTGTGGTTTCTCACAGTAAGAATCTATTTGGAGATAAAATTGGCAAAAATTCTGGACATTTTCTCAGTCCTTTCAGAGTGAAATCAGGATATGGTTTACATAATCGTATAATTAAAGCAATTCATGTATCATAATGGTACAAATTTCAGAATGCAGTCTCCGTGTTGAATGTACATTGACCTATAATGGTTTACTTTTATAAATTGTTATTTGGATGGAGAGTTGTCTCATTGGCACTCACACCACATCTTCCTATATCTATTAAAAAAGCCATCATACCATTTCATTTTTTAATGAATTATTGAAGATTTCAATGTGTGTTTTATCAGGAAATTGAATTTCAGTATTTAATTTAAATTAATGTTTACTTTTCTTTTTTTTAATTGGTAACCTTAAATTGTTTTTGTGCAATATGTCATAGTTTTGAGTGTCTTTCAAATGTTTTTTCATAGTAAACAGAGCATTTTAAGAAAAATTTCACCTCAAACCATTATTTTTGTATTACTGACCTGTCGTATATATCCCATTGGCATCAGGTCCACATTGACAGTAATATTCTGAATTTGAAGTTCCATCTTTACAAGTTCCATTATTTAAACAAATGGATGGTCTCAGAGCACATTCGTCAATATTAATCTCACAGTTCTCTCCCTTGTATCCAGTCAAAAATTCTAGTTTTTCTCCATTACCAAACTTGGTCAAATTTACAAATGTTTGAGGACATTTACATGTGTAATTGCCTATTTGATCGATACATGTGGCACCATTCTTACAAGGGTTGCTGTCACACTCCTTAATTTCTTCTGAACAGTTTACACCAGTGAATCCTGAATGCATATCAATGTGATAAAAAATCAAGTTTGAAACCAGATGAAAATCTGACAGTAAGTGTTTCTGGCCACAATTTAAATGAAGATAAGTTTTTATATCTAATTTTTTTGTGGTTTTAACCTACCCATAAAAATTGGTATTCAATCAACAATAGTGAAGTCACAGTAGGTCTATATGTAATACAAATTTAAGATACTGATTTCTGTGATAAAACCAGACATGTTTCCTATGTAGCCTTCTGCAGGTACCCTCTAAACCAAAAATTAGAAAAGTAAAATGTAAACAACTTTTGAGAGTATAATAAACTGTTAACACAGAGATATGTCTTGCCTTTTTGTAATTTTGGTAATGCAAATGTTGAAATTAAATAGCAATAATTTAACATGTAAGTTATGCAAATATTCAAAGTCAATGAACCATGACTGAAGGTACATGGCTAAACAATCTCCATGGAAATGAGATATGCCAATGCTAATACAACTGCATACCAAATACCATTGACTTATCATAAGTCGTTCCCTTTAATCAAACCTAAACACAAACTTGGATGGAGAGTTGTCTCATTGGCACTCATACCACATCTTCCTATATCTACAAACTGTAACTTGTAAACTATGTAAAAGTTTCAAAGTCAATGAACCATGATGAGGGTGGGCTATATAATCTCCAGGAAATGAGACTTGCAAATGCCAATAAATTTGCATACCAAATATCATTGACTTAACATAAACGGTTCATCTTAAACTGATCTAATCACAAAATAATACATGTAAACTAAGCAAAAGTTTCAAAGTCAATAGACCATGACTAAGGGGGCGGGGCCAAATATTCTCTATGGAAATGAGATGTGCTAATGCTTATACAACTGCATACCAATTAACATTGGCCTACCACTAAAGGTTCCCTTGAACTGACCTAATCACAAACTAATACACGAAACTAAGCAAAAGTTTCAAAGTCAATAAACCATGACTGAGGGGGCAGAGCCAAATAGTCTCCATGGAAATGAGATATGCCAACGCTTATACAACTGCATACCAAATATCATTGACCTACCACTAGTGGTTCCCAATAAACTGACCTAATCACAAACTAATACATGTAAACTAAACAAAAGTTTCAAAGTCAATAGACCATGACTGAGGGGGAAGGGCCAAATAATCTCCATAGAAATGAGATGTGCCAATGCTAATACAACTGCATCAGTGTTCTCCCCAGGCCCTTAAAGGACCGCCGGCCTGTGATGTATAATTTTTGACCGTGGTGGTATCGGTCTTACCGCGTTGTATAATTTTTTTCCGTGGTGCTAAAATTTTCTGTAAAAAAAATCGTAAATCGGTAAAGTTTTAAGCGATTTGTTAAATCTTTTCCATCCG
This sequence comes from Mytilus coruscus, assembly GCA_017311375.1. Classification (NCBI taxonomy): domain Eukaryota; kingdom Metazoa; phylum Mollusca; class Bivalvia; order Mytilida; family Mytilidae; genus Mytilus; species Mytilus coruscus. Next base: position 118,053,048 of record CM029596.1, on the reverse strand, counting down.
GTATAAAATTCCAGTTGAAATTTGACCAGTTCAAACCAGTTTACCAAGATTGTTCACACCACGTTATCGATTTACCTTATGAGGTTAACCTTGTTGATTGGATTTAATCGATGTAATTAACACTTGTTACATTATTCTTTTGTGTTTTAATTAGGAGTTCATAACTTTATGATCACTGATAACTATTTTATGGCTTCACTCACAACCCAAGCGCTGACCTGTGACAAGTCTGCAAATACTTCATACACAAACAGTGTGAACCCGATAGTTGCACACACGCCTGAACATTTTTTGTACATAATAAAGTTGGCTCATTAGTATAGTATAATATGTCTGATTAAACCATGGCCAAAATTTTCTTTAATTATGACATAGTTAGTGCATGATATCGGGTTTCAAACTATAGTATCTGAAGGGGACGGACATATGTACATATCACATGACCCAGTTAGTTCACGTAGAATATTAAAGTTTATTTGCAATTAATTGCAATCTATTCTATTTAATAAATAAAATGTATGACTGTACCTTCAAGCTGGATATCTATATCCACAATTAATGAATAACAGAAGTAATCTTGCAAATTTTATCCATAAGCACATGTTAAATCTATTTATATCTACTTCCTGTCATTTAGAAATCCTGGAGGACAGATGCAAGAATAAGTTGTGTCCCCTACTACACATACCACCATTTTTGCAGGCAGGTGGATCATTTTTACATCGTCTGATGATTCACAGTATGATGTTCTTAACTCACAATTCTTTCCTGAAAAAATATCAAGACAAAATATTAATCAAACAGTATCAAACATTTCCTTATTTCACCTAGCATATGACAGCTGTGGTTTCTCACAGTAAGAATCTATTTGGAGATAAAATTGGCAAAAATTCTGGACATTTTCTCAGTCCTTTCAGAGTGAAATCAGGATATGGTTTACATAATCGTATAATTAAAGCAATTCATGTATCATAATGGTACAAATTTCAGAATGCAGTCTCCGTGTTGAAGGCCACATTGACCTATAATGGTTTACTTTTATAAATTGTTATTTGGATGGAGAGTTGTCTCATTGGCACTCACACCCATCTTCCTATATCTATTAAAAAAGCCATCATACCATTTCATTTTTAATGAATTATTGAAGATTTCAATGTGTTTTATCAGGAAATTGAATTTCAGTATTTAATTTAAATTAATGTTTACTTTTCTTTTTTTAATTGGTAACCTTAAATTGTTTTTGTGCAATATGTCATAGTTTTGAGTGTCTTTCAAATTCTTTTAAAAAAAATTTCACCTCAAACCATTTTTTTTTGTATTACTGACCTGTCGTATATATCCCATTGGCATCAGGTCCACATTGACAGTAATATTCTGAATTTGAAGTTCCATCTTTACAAGTTCCATTATTTAAACAAATGGATGGTCTCAGAGCACATTCTCAATATTAATCTCACAGTTCTCTCCCTTGTATCCAGTCAAAATTCTAGTTTTCTCCATTACCAAACTTGGTCAAATTTACAAATGTTTGAGGACATTTACATGTGTAATTGCCTATTTGATCGATACATGTGGCACCATTCTTACAAGGGTTGCTGTCACACTCCTTAATTTCTTCTGAACAGTTTACACCAGTGAATCCTGAATGCATATCAATGTGATAAAAATCAAGTTTGAAACCAGATGAAAATTTGACAGTAAGTGATTCTGGCCACAATTTAAATGAAGATAATTTTTATATCTAATTTTTGTGGTTTTAACCTACCCATAAAATTGGTATTCAATCAACAATAGTGAAGTCACAGTAGGTCTATATGTAAAACAAATTTAAGATACTGATTTCTGTGATAAAACCAGACATGTTTCCTATGTAGCCTTCTGCAGGTACCCTCTAAACCAAAAATTAGAAAAGTAAAATGTAAACAACTTTTGAGAGTATAATAAAACTGTTAACACAGAGATATGTCTTGCCTTTTTGTAATTTTGGTAATGCAAATGTTGAAATTAAAATAGCAATAATTTAACATGTAAGTTATGCAAATATTCAAAGTCAATGAACCATGACTGAAGGTACATGGCTAAACAATCTCCATGGAAATGAGATTGCCAATGCTAATACAACTGCATACCAAATACCATTGCCTACTCAAAGTTCCCTAACTGACCTAATCACAACTAATACACAAACTGAGCAAAGTTTCAAAGTCAATAAACCATGACTGAGGGGCAGAGCCAAATAGTCTCCATGGAAATGAGATATGCCAACTACAACTGCATACTCAAATATCATTGACCTACCACTAGTGGTTCCCAATAAACTGACCTAATCACAAACTAATACATGTAAACTAAACAAAAGTTTCAAAGTCAATAGACCATGACTGAGGGGAAGGCCAAATAATCTCCATGGAAATGAGATGTGCCAATGCTAATACAACTGCATCAGTGTTCTCCCAGGCCCTTAAAGGACCCGACCTCGATGTATAATTTTGACCGTGGTGGTATCGGTCTTACGCGATGTATAATTTTTTTCCGTGGTGCTAAAATTTTCTATAAAAAATCGTAAATCGGTAAAGTTTTAAGCGATTTGTTAAATCTTTCGTCCGGCATAAAATTCGCGGGAAAATAGGAGACTTTGTTGTTGACATTGAATATGGTTACTTATAGACCTAAGATAAATTTATAGATTTAGGAATTCTTTTAAATGGATCATGACAAATAAAGATTTAGATTTCAGTGCAGTATTACGTCTGTATCAATGTTTGATTATCACCAAAGCCAACAAGAAAGGTTAATATTTACATGAAATCTATGGACAAAAAAATGTTTTTAAATTTATGAAAAATTTCTTTTTTTTTAAATTTAAGATAGAAACTGGTTCAAACAATAAATCAATATTTGTTCTTGTTATTTTATATCTCCTTTTGACAAGAATCCTTTCACATACAACAACTTTCTTTCTAGAAACTATAAAGTTTTTTCAAATTGGAACATTTTGGTCTCCTTTGAATGATATTTTATTTTTATTGGTCATGGATTTTGTAAAGATTTGATTACTTTAAATTTAGATGAATATTTTGTAATGAATCATGTTTTATTTATTTAAAAAAATATTAAAGTATACAAATTGTTTATTGATTTACTTCCTTTTTACCAATAATTTTCTGACTCAATGTCTACATAACAAAGTACCACAGTGTTAAAACAAAACAAGAGACATACTGCAGTAACAAGAAATATAGCTAAGCGAAGCAACGCGACACAACTGATTGTATGAATCATTTCACCAAGCTGTCCACACGCGTTACCCTGGTGCTATCCAAAATCCTGGGAGAACACTGTGCATACCAAATATCATTGACCTACCACTAGTGGTTCATCATAAACTAGACATGTTGAAATTAAATAGCAATAATTTAACATGTAAGTTATGCAAATATTCAAAGTCAATGAACCATGACTGAAGGTACATGGCTAAGCAATCTCCATGGAAATGATATATGCCAATGCTAATACAACTGCATACCAAATACCATTGACTTATCATAAGTCGTTCCCTTTAATCAAACCTAAACACAAACTTGGATGGAGAGTTGTCTCATTGGCACTCATACCACATCTTCCTATATCTACAAACTGTAACTTGTAAACTATGTAAAAGTTTCAAAGTCAATGAACCATGATGAGGGGGTGGGCTATATAATCTCCATGGAAATGAGACTTGCAAATGCCAATAAATTTGCATACCAAATATCATTGACTTAACATAAACGGTTCATCTTAAACTGATCTAATCACAAAATAATACATGTAAACTAAGCAAAAGTTTCAAAGTCAATAGACCATGACTTAGGGGGCGGGGCCAAATATTCTCTATGGAAATGAGATGTGCTAATGCTTATACAACTGCATACCAATTAACATTGGCCTACCACTAAAGGTTCCCCTTGAACTGACCTAATCACAAACTAATACACGAAACTAAGCAAAAGTTTCAAAGTCAATAAACCATGACTGAGGGGGCAGAGCCAAATAGTCTCCATGGAAATGAGATATGCCAACGCTTATACAACTGCATACCAAATATCATTGACCTACCACTAGTGGTTCCCAATAAACTGACCTAATCACAAATTAATACATGTAAACTAAACAAAAGTTTCAAAGTCAATAGACCATGACTGAGGGGGAAGGGCCAAATAATCTCCATGGAAATGAGATGTGCCAATGCTAATACAACTGCATCAGTGTTCTCCCCAGGCCCATAAAGGACCGCCGGCCTGCGATGTATAATTTTTGACCGTGGTGGTATCGGTCTTACCGCGATGTATAATTTTTTTCCGTGGTGCTAAAATTTTCTATAAAAAAAATCGTAAATCGGTAAAGTTTTAAGCGATTTGTTAAATCTTTTCCCTCCGGTATAAAATTCCAGTTGAAATTTGACCAGTTCAAACCAGTTTACCCAGATTGTTCACACCACGTGATCGATTTACCTTATGAGGTTAACCTTGTTGATTGGATTTAATCGATGTAATTAACACTTGTTACATTATTCTTTTGTGTTTTAATTAGGAGTTCATAACTTTATGATCAATGATAACTATTTTATGGCTTCACTCACAACCCAAGCGCTGACCTGTGACAAGTCTGCAAATACTTCATACACAAACAGTGTGAACCCGATAGTTGCACACACGCCTGAACATTTTTTGTACACAATAAAGTTGGCTCATTAGTATAGTATAATATGTCTGATTAAACCATGGCCAAAATTTTCTTTAATTATGACATAGTTAGTGCATGATATCGGGTTTCAAACTATAGTATCTGAAGGGGACAGACATATGTACATATCACATGACCCAGTTAGTTCACGTAGAATAAAGTTTATTTGCAATTAATTGCAATCTATTCTATTTAATAAATAAAATGTATGACTGTACCTTCAAACTGGACATCTATATCCACAATTAATGAATAACAGAAGTAATCTTGCAAATTTTATCCATAAGCACATGTTAAATCTATTTATATCTACTTCCTGTCATTTAGGCGGGGAAAATAGGGAGACTTTGTTGTTGACATTGAATATGGTTACTTATAGACCTAAGATAAATTTATAGATTTAGGAATTCTTCTTAAATGGATCATGACAAATAAAGATTTAGATTTCAGTGCAGTATTACGTCTGTATCAATGTTTGATTATCACCAAAGCCAACAAGAAAGGTTAATATTTACATGAAATCTATGGACAAAAAAATGTTTTTATGAAAAATTTCTTTTTTTTTAAATTTAAGATAGAAACTGGTTCAAACAATAAATCAATATTTGTTCTTGTTATTTTATATCTCCTTTTGACAAGAATCCTTTCACATACAACAACTTTCTTTCTAGAAACTATAAAGTTTTTTTAAATTGGAACATTTTGGTCTCCTTTGAATGATATTTTATTTTTATTGGTCATGGATTTTGTAAAAGATTTGATTACTTTAAATTTAGATGAATATTTTGTAATGAATCATGTTTTATTTATTTAAAAAATATTAAAGTATACAAACTGTTTATTGATTTACTTCCTTTTTACCAATAATTTTATGACTCAATGTCTACATAACACAGTACCACAGTGTTAAAACAAAACAAGAGACATACTGCAGTAACAAGAAATATAGCTAAGCGAAGCAACGCGACACAACTGATTGTATGAATCATTTCACCAAGCTGTCCACACGTGTTACCCTGGTGCTATCCAAAAATCCTGGGGAGAACACTGTGCATACCAAATATCATTGACCTACCACTAGTGGTTCATCATAAACTAGACCTATATATCGTGTATGTAACAACGTTTCAGATTTTAACGAAAGAAATTTATGTATTACTGAAAATTATTACACCAGGGTTTTCGATATCACAAACTAGTCAAAACATTTACTAAATTTTATCATCGGTACAAGGACATCATTCGTAAATATAGCTCAACATGCAGACTTATACGTTCAGGTATTTCACATCCAATCTTTTATGGTAATATTCTTTATAAAGCACTAAAATGTCAGTATTCACCTCAGAAGCTAACAAAACCTTTAAATAGACTTATTAAGAAGGGATATAGTTACGATACTGTTGTCAGGTCATTAAAGATTGCATATTTTGGCTTTAATATTGATTCACTTATAGGGTCTTTGCATCGGAACTAAACACATTTATTTAAAACCAGTTGTTGGCATGACACGGGTTATGCTCTTCTCATATATTTTATGATGGTATGATACTAAACCCTAACGGGAGGGATTGTGCCTGATATTCATATGATGAAGACATAATCTTTCAATCAGTTTAATTGAGGTCTGGAGCTGGCATGTCAGTTAACTGCTAATAGTCTGTTGTTATTTATGTATTATTGTCCTAATCACAAACTAATACATTAAGGACCTTGCGGGAACGCCGCCACCGGAAACAGCATACCTATGTCTCGCTTTTTGACTCTGTCAAGGCGAGACAAAAACCACAAAAGGATCTAAAAAGATAAGCAAAAAGTGTCTAACATTGAAGAGGTAGTTTAACCACAATTAAATTAACTTATCCTTGGGTGAAAAAGACAATTAGAAAATATACCAGTAATACAAATGTGCATAATAAAATATATATCAAATTAATAACATGTACATTGTCTATTTAATACCCTAAAATTGTTACAGCTCTATAATTAGAATGTACATAAACAGGGTCTGTGGATGTAACTCAAAGTGATTCAAATGGGTTGAATTTACAAGAAGTTGTTTCGTGTCTATAAAATATATGAGATATTTACAAAGATCATGCTTATCTTTCTACTTTTAACTCATACAGATCTCAAAATCTGATAAAAAAAAGTTTTGAAAATGGTATGGGTGAGTCATTCTTTTATGTAATGAAGATCTTTCTCTTTAGGTTTCTAAACACAAAAAAACAAACTTGGAGCAGTAGCCACCTTCTTACAACACCATATGATTTTCAAAGCTCATGGTTATAATAAACAACTGTCTATATAATAGCAATTAGCCCCATTTGACCTTACAGGCCAAAAGATATCAAATTTCCACTGGCAGGAAATAAAATATTAGTAAAAATATTGCATGTGCTGTTTTAATCCTCTTCATTTCATACCACGAAAGCTAAGCTACCACAGTTTTCACCTATTGTACATGTGCAGTTATGTTACCTTATCTATAGATTTGTCTAAACTTGTGATATTACCGCTTCTGTCATTCTAAGCTGATTTATACTTTCCACAATATCATGTAGTTAAATTGTTCATAGCCCTTTATAATTCAAATTCAATATGGTGCAAATACTGTGGATTCATTAGATTTTGTTGGATACTAATTTTCGGTGATTTCGTGGTTATAGGTCAACCACAAATTTAAATGTTCAACAAAGTGCAATTTCTACAGGCATGTAAGCAGACTTTGGCAAAACCACGAAATCTAATATCCATGAAAAATACAATTTTTTCTCAGTCCACGAAAATTGGTATCTACCAAAATCAATGAAACCACAGTACTTAATTTTCATTGATGGCAGCATGAATAAGGCTGATGTCATAGAGAAAACAAAATATCTTACAGAAGATTTTTTGAAAAATAACATCAACAAGCCCCAAATTTGAAATCTGAAAATCTTTCGTCAGAAGTTAGATATAATTTATATATTTGTCCATTATTTTTCCTAGTGACATTCTTGTTAATTCCTAAACTCTAGTAATATGTATGAACTCAACCATATATTCCATTATACTTAAAGTGTTTGTTTTGAAAGAGGTATCATTCAAAGCATGCATTTGTAAAATGGCTGGCAATTTTCATCAACACTCTACATAAAATTAGACGAAAAAACACTTTAAATCATACCTGGGACTTCTATCAAAATTTTCTAATTTTATACCATATGACAGAAAGCTGCAAAATAATAGGTACATTTGCATAAAATGCAGTCATCCAATATTACTGATAAGATTGAAGAAAACGTTATTACATATTGCACAAACCTGTTGGACATGCACAGGTATAATTATTGACTAGGTCAAAGCATACAAATGGTGGCGAGCAGGAGTCAGACTTGCAATCATTAAAATTCGTCTGACAGTCATGGCCTTCAAATCCGGTTACACATGCACAGCTATATTGTCTTGTTGGTATGTTTGTGGAGCAGGTGGCACCATTCCTGCATGGCGTGAATGAGCATGCATCATATGCATCCGAACAGTTCTTACCCATCCAGGCTTCACCACAGTTGCATTGATACCCATTGACAAGATCCACACAGGATCCCCCATTCTGGCATGGATCTGGGACACAATCATTAATGTTGTTTTGACAGTTTTTACCTATAATTTTACAAACAAACAAAAAAGTTAATGATTAAGCATTGAAAATTCATAATTTAACTTATTTTATAGTCATTTTTTTATATAAGCCAACATATATCTACACTTTTAATGCAATATAATAACATAGCTTTTGATTAGAAAAATCTACCATTATTTCCAAAGTTGACCTTTGCAGTCAGTGGCAACAAGATTGGGAATTTGCAGTGGACATTTCAAATTTTTTTGGAACATTTGACTTAAATTGCATTAGAATATTATTTTGAAAATTTGCCACTGTAAATTGGGTTCTGGTGGTGGCAACTCATCAAACACAGATTTAATATTCCTTAATTGACATGATGATAGTAAATAACTCTCATTTACTGCAATAAAAAATAACACAAAACTACTATTATCTATTATAATGCAGTTCCAATTTATACTGATTCCAAACCAGTTATTTATTTTCTAAAAATCATAAATATTTTCCTCATTTCCACTCTAAAAAGTTTAATAACCATTAATTAAAACTTGCTCAGTAATCCCATGCCTTTAAAATTAGAAAATAAGAAATTTTAACTGCCTGAAGAGTAGAATCAATACTGCAGAGGTTCTTTAAATAAACAAACAATTCATATTCAATCTATGACTAGTCATAATCTGCAAGGTATGCAAAAAAAAAGAAGCATTTAAATGGTAATAGATAATCTTAAAGCCAGATCGGTATTCACTTATCTTAAAGCTAGATTGGTATAAGCTAATCTTAAAAGCTAGAGAGGTATTGAAAAACAAAGATTTATGTATTGTTGACAATAAAAAACTATGTAATGCATCTAATATTGGCTCTGCATCTGGTTGTGCATTCATAGAATCTAGTTATTATTTTACAAGACAATCTAAGTTTTTATTTTGCATCTTTTCTAAAATTCACTGTCAGTAACAAATCTATTATGAAAAGGTATAATATTAAGCTTATATATATATTAAGCTACTTATCAAAGATATTTTTGCAGTATTCTTGTAGGTAATGTTTCTTTCAGATTAACAATTTTGATCAGTAATTAATTGCTTAAAATTTCAAGGTATTGAATGACCATCACATGTCTAATGATCACTATATTGTTACCAAAAAAAAAAGAAAACAAACAAAAAATGAATAAAAAAGTATTTACCGTCATAACCTGCCACACATGTACAATTGTAGAAATTTTGATAATTATGACATGTAGCACCATTTTGACAGGGTTGAGGACTACATTCATTAATGTCCTGATCACACAGCTGTCCAGTCCATCCTGCTGTACAAGTACAATTGAAGTCATTCACCTGCGAACCAATTAAGAATAATTACATAACATGTACCGGGGGAGGGGGGGGAATGTTTCATTGGAAACCATACTGTTGATTGGCTGAAAGCAATCACGACGTATTTCTCAATAAATTCAACATTCAGTACATGCTTCTCATGACTTCACAAAAATGCATAGGAAAACCAACGAAAAATTTGCTTTAACTCATAATTTCATGGTTGTAGCATAAAAAATGTAATTATGAGAATTTAACGCTTCTTTTTGTGATTTTATAGGGTTGTAACTGCATTGATCATGCACACATTTTCAGTATGAAGGGCAAATTTGCTCATTTGTATAGATTGTTAGTTAATAACAGTAAATTAGCAAGTAATCTCCCCTTATAAAACCTCCATGTAAATAATCCGCTACATGTATAACTAACCAAATCAATGCAAGTGGCTCCATTCTGACATGGCTGATTGTTGGTTACACATTCATCTATGTTTGTCTGACAGTTCTTATCAGTAAATCCAGCTAAACAAAGACACTCATAGTTGTTCACCAAATCTTTACATCTATCAAAAAAAAAAGCTCATAATCAGAAATGATTCCTTTTATCAAGTAAATTTCAACTTGCTTGTCACAATATGATTTTTACATGTTTGTTCAATGATCAACCCCATAAAGGTTCATATAACATCATAATGCTAAGAATTTAGAAAATCTTAAGTCTGGAATTTTGATAATCTATTTATCATTTGAGTGCTTTTTTTTTTTATCAAAGAGATAGCTTCAATAACAGCCAGTCAAGGCATTTTGATAAAGTATAATAAATGGTAAATTCATTATCACTGGGTAAAATCTTTAAACCCCAAAAAGCCCAAAGTTCTCAGCTGCATGAGATTTCAAATACTCCTACTGAGTTCCACACTCACAAGATTTCACAGGAAGTTCAACACTATTTAAAACAATCTGATTAAAATACAGATCCTGTGTCCAAGCTTCGCTTACAAGGATCTGAAAACGTTTCGTTCTAGTTTCTGTTAAAAGAATTTTCAGGATCTAATTATACCCACCTTCACAAATTTGAAGATATAACTTTCACTGGCTGACGAATAATAACCAGAACAAAAATAGAACAGAGTGTTGTCAGATCCTTGTAAACTAAGTGTGGACACAGGATCTGTATTTTAATCAGATTGTATTTTAATATCCCTAATAACCTGCCCCATTCAGCTATTGGATGAAACTTATTTGTAGATATAGTGCTGACAGTTATACTTACTCTGCCCCATTCTGACAAGGGCTAGGAGCACATTCGTTGATATCATACTGACAATGCTGTCCAGTATAACCAGAAGGACAGACACAATTGTAAGCATTTTCTAAGTTTTGACAATTTCCTCCATTTCTGCAAGGGTCTGTGGTGCATTCATCTATATCTGTACAGCTTCCTGGTACGCCTAGAAAGATAAAGATTGTTTCTTTGGAATCTTAATTTATCTTATTAAAAACAAAACATGCTGAAAAACTTACTAATTAAGAATTATATTTCCTGAAAAGTTGTTTAATTACCTGGTATGTGCTTATGATTAGAATATCCTGAATGAAGTATCTGGTTGGAAACAATATGAATTTACTTGATACAGTAGATTTTTGTAAATATAAAAATATGAAGATGTGGTATGATTGCCAATGAGACAACTCTCCAGCAGATGATGAAGATGGATGGCTGCTTAACCTTCAGCGGCAAATTGATACTCTCCAGCAGAGACCAATGACATAGAAGGCAACAACTAAATAGTTATAATAGGTCACCACACGGCCTTCAACTATGAGCAAAACCCATACTGCATTGTAATTTATGTTATCAAGTATTTCTAGTTATACAAGTACAATTATACAAGAAACATAACTTTACAAAATGCATGTCAGCCAGGAAGTATGACCATTGAATACCTAAAAAATGCATGAGAAAAAAATTACCTAACTACTAAAAAAATATCCATTTGTATACTGTAAATTCAGAAATTATTGTGAGGTTTTTATTAATGCGAATAATGCGACTGAATGAGTATTTCTCGGATTCTTATATCTGATTTAAAAAAGGGGCCCAACTTTTAAGTCATCTCAAAATGACCTAACTTGTGTAAAAAAAATTCCAGATCCTTGTATCTGATACATATAACTGTAAGCAGATTTTCCTGAAATCACAATGATTAATCTCGCAGTTTAGTCTATTCTACAAAATTTTCAATAATAAAATGCACGCAATAATTTCTGAATTTACAATATCTTTAAAAGGTGAAACTTTCTACTCATTTATAATTTTTTTGAAATGTAAATAGGGACCTAATTTAACATTAAATGATTTTCTGTTTATTACATTTGAACTATCAAAAATCAGTACAATTCTAAACTCCGGATTCATTTTCTTGTGGTAGATAACCACACTGAAAAGAATAATTATTTATCATCCTCAACTATGTCCCAAATGATATATTTCTTTTTCTATGGTAATTCACCATAACATTGTCCTCAAAAGGCAAAATGTTTATCATGACACGTTTTCACAGTAGTGTATTTCATAAGTGTGAATTGTTTTAATTAATCTGTCATACTGTAAATATAAAAGTTATTTAAGGCTTTCATTTAAATAAAAATAATTCTATTTAAATATCTCATTAGAAATTTTATATACTGGTAAAACTAAAATCATACTATTTGAGCTACTAATTACTACCAATATATGAAAATCTTTAATGATCCTTTATATCAGAGATGCTGAAGCCAAAACTTAATGGTTTTTCTCAAGAAAAAAATGTGTGACTCAGGTACAATTCTACTCTGGGGAAATACTTATTATAAATTTGGATAATCATGCAAAATAAAAACTTCGTTTTATATACACATAAAACTTATACACACCACCTTTAATTTCCCTTCTATAAAATACTGTGGATTCATGGGTACCAATTTCTTGGATTAAGGACATCTTGCATTTTCGTGTATATTTGTTTTCGTGGTTTTGCAAATTAAGTCTGCATGTACAACTCAATAGAAAATTTTAATTCGTTGAACATTGAATTTGTGGTTCATCTGTACCCACAAAATGCACGAACTTTGGTATCCCACCAATAATAATGAATCCACGGTATAAGTCTTACCGGTATAACCTGGTTTACATTCACAACTATGTTGATTAATACCATCTACACACACTGTATAATTTCCTGGACATATGATATTTTTACAATCGTCTATGTTGTTTTTACAGTCAGGACCTTCGAATCCAGTGGCACAAATACATGTGTATGTAGCTATACCATCACGACAAGTGGCACCATTGAAACATGGGGAAGAGCTGCATTCATTTATATTCTACAAACATATTAATTTAGTTCATTATTTATATGCACAGCCATTTCATTATCTATTGATTAAACATTCTTCTATATCCTCCCATCCCCTCTAATCAGTCATTTTCCAAAATCAGCCACCATTTAAAATCTTGTATTTACTTGATATTTGTTGTCTGTGATGTCCTTTCAGCAGCTCATTTTAGCCAGCAGAAATACAATATCAATGTTCAATGACAATTAAATATGTAACTTAAACAGGCAAGTGTAAAAAGTTGTTATAAAATGTGTCTAGCTACTACAAACTAGCTGCAATTTACAAAATTGAATTATTTTGACTGATCTTTATATAGTTATATGAAATAATATATGCAAAATTAAGTCACGAGAAAGAAATTTTAAAAAGAAAGAGACAGAAGCACAAATTTAGCGCATGTTATAGTCTGTTTTTGCATCTTAGTTGTAACGGTTGGCATTGTAGTAAGAAACATCTACATTCCTTATCATTTTTATTTGAAAACTCAAAGTTGTCATTTCTAACTTAAAAGTGATGAGAAAAAACTTGCAGACATGTGACAGAGTTGTCAAGCCACAACTGGAGATTTAGAAATTTTCAGCTGGAGTTTGGACCTCATAACTGGAGATTTTTTATCCACATTTTTATCGACATAGGCAATGTTTTTTGGTGTTTAAACTGCATATTTTCCTTTTTTGTTAATGATTCTATAACTCCATAGCCATTTTTACTTAATAGAAAAAGAAGATAAGGGGTTTTCAAATATTTATTTATTATATATATAGTTCAAGATAAAGTGATAAGCCATCATATATAGTTGGTAAAAAGTATTTCTGCCTAAGCTACATTGTCAATTTTGGTACCACTACTGAACAGTGGTGTTGAATTGATAGAGTTGTGAGCTTTCTGGTAGGTAGCTGTCTCCATATGTTTGGTTAAGTCATTAGGGTCACCATAGTCAGCTTTGCAACAAGTGTAGTAGGCATAAATACCATATTTGAGTTCATTAAGACATTTGTCTTTGAGGTTCAGTAATATAACTGTTCAATGTTTTCAACAGCATCAAATTAAAGTCGTTGTTTATACAACTTAATCCATTGTCAGTATTTCACTTTTAATCATCCAAGCGTGTGTCTTAAACTTGTTAGTTGATCACCAGGTAATTGCCAATAATCTTTTATTGCTGTATATACAGTCTAATCCTTAACAACTTCATTGATTACTCGAGGCTATTGTCAAAAACAATAAGAGGAAATGGTGACTTCCGTTTTCTCTGACTTTTCCTATATCAATTTCGAGTTTCTCTGACTTTTTCTCTGTCAGTATCAAATTTGTAAACAAAAATGACAACTGAAAATTTTTCGAGGTTGACATTTTCAAAAAGCAGAAGATTTCAAATTTTAACGGGAGGGACAGAAGAGGGTCTAAAAAGCGGGAGATTTTCACTCCCGCCAGAAGAATCACATATATGAACTTGTTCTTGGCCTCATTTTAATTTCAGTGTGTAACCTGGTCATCTATTGTGATGTCTGGATTGAAAAACGCAAATAAACGAAAAAGCATAGCATGCCTACAGTTCTTTAGAAAACTTTTTTAGATTTCCAATTTGTTCCTATTTGGTGTCTTAAATTGTTTTCTCATAATCTCTAAATGAGAACAAAAATTAGGAAAAGGCCTCCTGTGGTTTATTTATGGTAGCATTTAATGGATAAAATGTATTGTATGAATATGTATTTTGAGCATTTTTACTGATAAGAGTTACAATGTGTTAACTCTTGTATGTGTTTTAAAACAATTTTGTCATTAGGATTAGTTACTTTACTGTAAATTAGGGTTTTTAAAAATTCTCATCAAGAAAATTTAAAAGAAATATGTAATTTATGAAAAATGCAATTAATTGATTCAAATGTAAGTTTTAAGAATTATGATATAAACTGGTGACATACATTGCATTTATATGGAACAAATAACATTAATTTCTAAAATACCAGCTTTCAGTCAAAATGTTTTAAATCAAACCAATTGGATACCCAGAAAACAAGATATAAATTTTAGAATTACTTTTAGAGTTGGCATATTGTGCAACAAACTTTAGGTTTTATGACTACAACAGCTATATAATGGGTTTTTCTTTCATTGTAGGTTATCAATACCAGGTCAAAAATAGATAATAAGCTTACTGTTTGGCACTGGTGTCCTCCAAACCCAGTAGGGCATTGGCAAGTAAAGGAGCCTGGACTATCGAAACATGTTCCAGGACCACAAATGGATGTTCCAGACTGGCATTCATCTACATTTGTCTCACAGGTCTGTCCTGTATAACCTTAAAACATATTAAATGTCTAAGATTATGTAAATCAACAATTCTAAAACTAACCTGCATGATAATGCAAAAATTAAAAAAAAAATACTCCATGTACAAACTTAAGAGCTAAAAAAAAAAAATGTTTCACCTTAGCTACTGCAATTTATGTCAGAATTTATGTCAGAATTTGTGTCATCTGAAAACCAGTTTATAACGACATTAATATAAGTACTATACCAGATTTATTTAAAATGAGTGTTGTGCATATAAGCTTTAAAGCAATTATATTTGTTCAATTAACAAATAAGTTCAATCCGACAAGAAACTGACAGTGTGCAGACAAGAAGGGGCTATCAGACATTACACTGCAAAAAATAAGGGTTTTTGAATGATTTAATGTTTTTAAGATGAACTTGGCGTACTTACAACACACTTATATTAAGTTGACCTGACAGTACACGCAGCTATCCGACACATCCCTGACATATTACAATAACATTTTTGATCATGTGACATCTTTTAGGCCAAAAAAAAAAATCATATGTTGTTCCTCCCTGCTATTTATCCATCCTATATTTGACATGCTGACCCTAAAACACTTTAATGCCTTGTCCCAAAAAAAACTTTTTAGAAAAGTTGTTTTGTTTCATTTGAGTAGAAATCAAGAAGTGTCAAAAAGTGGTCAGAACATTAGAAGAAAGGATGGATTGATTGGTAATTGCTTGCTTGAAATTCAGTCGGAACCAATTCATGCATATTCAGGACATTACAATGTTTTTGCACGGTAGGTCTACCAGAATGAAGGGGGAGTGGAATTTGGACTGCGACTGTGAAAGACAGGAATTTGAAAAAGTTAAATTTCACGTGTGAATTATGGGATGTAAAGTGTAAATCTGGTCCAAAATTAGAAAAATAATTTTTTTCAGGAAAGGCCAAAAAAAATAGTTTTTTCCTGCCTCCAACCATTACAAAATAGGGTCTGTCAATCAGTCAGGATTTCATTTTATTTTTAACTTGGCGTATTAACAAAATCTGGAAAAATTTCATGTTTTTTCCGAGTTTGATACCGTTATACACTTGTGCATCCCGTAATTTGTGCTTGCATGTTGAAACATTTATATTTTTCAATGGTTTGACAAGCTCAACACAAAGTATGCATCAATCTTATTACAATTTTCAGAGAATAATCCAGCAGAAATTGAATTTGTAGTCAAATAAGACAACTCACAATTCTTTTTCTTGAATATTTTTTTGGACAAGCAATAAAATATTTTAGGGTCTGCAATCAAACTTAGAGTCGCTGGGGAGGCAGGAAACATATATTTTTTTGCCTGTTGGTAAGAGATAATTAAAATTAAAAAATAAAAGCCAACCTTCTGACCATACCATTATTTGTTCATGGCAATAAAAGGAAATAGATACAAATTGAATACTTGCCTAACAGTAAGTACGTACCTGTTCCTGTACAATTACAGCTATAATCATTAACTTCATCTATACATATTCCATTTTTACATGGTCCTGAGGCACACTCATTAATACTGTTTTCACAATTAATACCATTAAAACCTGCAAAAAATTTAATTTATTTGTTTTTAGTATAATACATATTAAACAAACAAGTACATGTGTACTGATAAATCATCCCATCCTTTATTATGATGTTTCTAAATAAAGTTTTGGGTTTTTCATCATATCATATTTATTTTAGTGCCTATGAAACAACATTGCAATAGATGCCAAGGCAACAGCTACACAGGGCTTTCAATATATATATATATATATATAAGTACGTCTGACCCAGTGACAACTCTACAACAGATTTCTCCATCGGATCACCAGCAGTGATGGCGATACATGGCTGTGTACATTTCTGTATATACAACTCGTCTAAACATCAGCCCAACAATGTTAGATCTGTAAATTTGCTTTCGCAAATTTTTTGTTCTTCCCTCGCCGGGATTCGAACTCATGCGACTGAGATATCGTGACACCAAATTGCCTGCACTGTATCCGACACGCTAGACCACACGACCACCTAGGCTTCACAAAAATAAAGCTTTCGGTGGCCGGGTGTTACCTTTCTTCGTCAGTTTTAATCTAGCGTCGTAATACAGTACATGATATATAAGGCATGAAGATGGAATTGTTACAGATATATATATATATATATATATACAAACAAGTCTAAATTGAAAACAACGTTCAAACCTATGATTGCGTTGGATAAAAAACGCAATTTTTATACATGTGCATGCAAAACAAATTTCTTGTTAGAGGGGTCTAAATACAGCACAAACAACATTTTCCAAAAGACCAAAAAAGTGAAAAAGTATATTTTAACAAAATACATTTGACTAACAGGTCGAACAACAAATGTTCTTAAACCCTGCTGACTGCCATTGGCGATTGCCAAATAAACGGATCACCGATGTAATTAATGGATCTTAATTAGAAATTTAATACTAAACAGAAAACAATAAACTTGCGGAAAAGATGGTATATATATATATATCAATTCCATCTTCATGCTTAAACCATTGTCGTGACGTCAGCCTATTCATTTACCGTGGATTCTTTTTCTAGAATCAATGCTTCCTAAATCTGTCGCTTAAATGGACTCACCACATTATATTCAGTTGTTTCCTTTGTGTGACTAATTTCATTAAGTTTGAATTGGCCAATTTACTGATTTCTGTTCACTAATGGAATTAATCTAAAAACTTACCTTTAATTTTTGTAATTTTTATATACCTTCACTGGGAATCGAACCCCTCCTTGAAATCTGTCATGTGTGGCTGACATCAACACATCGACGAAACCTCTCGGCTACCAATGGGTTGCAATTTAAATGTCTAGTTTATATATGATACACATCGGTACAATGGACACACAGGGCTTGTACCTTTATGTATACATAAAAGACAATGGACAGTATAAGCTGGTAGCCGCAAGGTTAACATGGTTAATAATATTGAGTTAAACAGTCAAGTTAAAGGTTGAGACTTGTCGGTATAGGTTCGAATCCCTGTATTCTTTTGTTGTCCCTAATCTTTAGTTGTTTCCGTTTTCTTATTTTGTATGTTACTGTGGATATTTTTGTAATAATAGCGTGTTTCCCCTTTTTTAAAAATTATTATTCGATATTTTACATAATTGAAAAGAAAATGATTACATTCAATTTGTCCATTTTTGTATAATAAATATACTAGTAGTTTACTTCCATCAGTTTTACTACATATCTTTACAAATGTTATTCGCAAATCCCTTTGCGTGTAAATCGTGATGTGTCTAGAATAAGGCTTTTTGATAGAATTTTTCGGTAGCATCTTATTATATGTACTTAGAAATAAGATCGAATATGTCTTATTTTGTAAATTACGGATGATATTCAGATGCCTGATTTTTTGAAGACAGACGTGTTATGTTATATTTGTATTTCTCTAACCAATTAATCGTGAACTTAGATTTATTAATGCATCGTTGAACATGATAACATGGAAAAGGCTTTAATTTTGAAAGATATCAACACTTATAACATGAAAAACAAACCATTCGCCCTCCGGGCTCATGGTTTCTTTTTCAAGAATCAACGCTTATTCATTGTATCTATATTACCTAATATATCATGTACCGTGTTACAACTCTAGATTCTACTGACGAGATAAGGTAACACTAGGCCACCGAAAGCTGAATTTTTTAGTTCAGTCTAGGTGGCAGAGTGGTCTAGCGCTGGACACAGTGCAGGCGGTGTTGTCTCGATATCACAATAGCATGAGTTCGAATCCCGGCGAGGAAAGAAAAAAATTTGCTTCCGAAAATTTGCAGATTTAACATTGTTATGCTGATATTTAGAGTAATTATGAATATAATATGTGTTTTCAGCTGTGTTTCACCTTCACTGGTGATCCAATGGATGGATTTGTCGTAGAGTTGTCACTTGTTTAGACGTACTTAAATAAATATATATATATATTATGGTACCTCTTGAATTCAGCCAAATAATGTTTAAACTGCATTATGTCTTTTTCGTACTTGCAAATTTATAGGATTCTGCAGCAAGATTAGAAACACAAGCGTTTGAGATAATAGCAACACCACTTGCACTGTTTACATTCAGTGCCCAAGACCACTCCACCAACTGGCTACAAAATGTAACTTTTGTTGTTGACTAAATATTGGGTTGTAACATAGTTCATCATGATAGAGGAATGGAGATCATATATATATCTGTGCTGTTTTTAAATTCTCAATGGGTTGTCATAAAGTACCCAAGTACTGGAGTATTGCTCAGAACATTTGAATATCAAATTTTAAGTAATACTCTTACTCAATACTTTTGTAGGGATATGTCGAATAAATTTAATTTGTTGACTTTTTAAGTACCAACTTTTCCTAGAAATGGATATATATTGTATATAGGGTATAAGGTCTTGCAAACATAGTAATAACTGATCACTAAGTTCTAATACATGTACACCGGTAGTTAAGTATTTAGAATTAGGTAATTGGTGTGAAATTGCGCTTAGATGATGCTGAAGTGTGAAATAAGGTACCTTAACAAGCCACAATCTAATACATTTATAAAACCAAGGGCCGATCCAGGATTTTTCAAATTTAAATAATTGTAGAAAATTCTATATAAAATGTGGGACAATTTTATGCTAAATAATCACATATTTTCCAATCGAAGGCGCGTACGCCTTTGTGCCACCCTGAATCCGCCACTGAAAACTGTAACTGGGCAATTTAACGTGCGAATCATATACAAAATAAAGTAATTGTGAAAGTCTATATATCCAGCAGCATCTGAATTTTGATACAATTCTGACCATTAATCTTACTTAGAAAGAATCCCCTGAAGCAAGATCAGGACAGATCCTAAGACTACAAACATTGACTCCAGACATATTCTTTGATATTCATAATATTTAGAATGAACCTAATTTGTTACTAAATTATTCATTAATCTAGTCTAATTGTAAAATTATTGTTAAACCATTTATTTAACAAAATGTGTCATCCATAATTGTGTCATATCAAACTAATTCATGGTAAAAATAAACATAAAAAATTCATCTTCTGCATGAACATAACTAAGATTCATAGCTTAAAAAATATCAATTAGAACCATTCATCAAGATTGTGTCACCTGTCACAGTATTTAATCTTCTTATCTAAATATGACAAATATTAACTATTTCAATAGAATTATTTCCCTAAGGGTTTGATAATAAACATACTATGACTGATACAAGCAGAGTTTAACCTCCTAGCACATATAGCAGCCTACTAAATTTATAGTATATACCTTTCCATACACTAACCTAGACATAGCATACTTAATAATCTGGTATCATGTAGTTTATGGAAGGCACATAGTACAAGAGGTTCTTAACACAGGACATTAAGATCATGACTGGTAACATATAACTCTGATCCACTTTGTACAAGAACACTTCGGGTTAAATATATCAAAAGATAACTATTCTTGATTACCATTGAGTAGATGCATGAACATGTTTTAATTTATGAAATAAAAGGTTTAATCATCAGAAACACAAATCTTTGTTATCCTATTGACTTTCCACTTCGTCCTAACTTTAAATGAAATATTTGGCATTGGATATAAAGCAAGCAAATTTTGATTGATTGATAGATTGATCTTGAATAATGTACATGTGTATGTTGCTGTATCAATAAAAAAAAAAATCAAAGAAAATACTGGTTGTGTACCCCTGTATGTTCAATATTGTGTATTACTGGTACCCAATGGATGACTCTCAAGCTTCAGAAGAATTATATGACAGAAATACAGTTTACTGTACTATAAATTGCTATGATGTATTGTAGGGTGGTACTGAATCCTATTTTACATAATTGTAGTGTTGGGTGAATGGGCACTAGTTAAAAGCAATATCTGGTGTACTTTGTCTTGATGCTGCTATGTACTTGGAGCACTTTAATTCATTACTGCATGAAGATGCTTCTAGAAAATATCAAGATGACAAACAGCAATAGAAGCACTGTTACTTTCATAAATTGTTAGTTTCCAGTATTAAATGATTTGTTGGCTTATACTAATGAAAGGAGATGTCATACATTGTACATTTGATGGTTAAACAACAACCCAACAACAGAAAAATAAACTGTTATCACAGAGATATGTCTCGCTTTTTGGTTATTTCGATAATGCAAATGTTGAAATTAAAATAGCAACACTTTTACATGTAAGTTTTGCAAATATTCAAAGTCAATGAATCATGACTGAAGGAACATGGCCAAACAATCTCCATGGAAATGAGATGTGCCAATGCTAATACAACTGCATACCAAATACCATTGACATATCATATGTAGTTCCCTTTAAACAAACCTAAACACAAACTAGTACATGTAAACTAAGCAAAATTTCAAATTCAATAAACCATAACTGAGAGGGCGGGGTCAAAAAATCTCCATTGTAATGAGATGTACCAATGCTAATACAACTGCATACCAAATATCATTGACCTACCACTAGTGGTTCTCCATAAAGTGATCTAATCACAAACTAATACATGTAAACTAAGCAAAAGTTTCAAAGTCAATAGACCATGACTGAGGGGGCGGGGCCAAATAATCTCCATGGTAATGAGATGTGCCAATACTAATACAACTGCATACCAAATATCTTTAACTTACCACTAGTGGTTCACCATAAACTAGACCTAATCACAAACTAATATATTGTAGACGTCGCCGCCACCGCCGTCAACGCCGGAAACAGCATACCTATGTTTGGGTTTTGACTCTGTCAAGCGAGACAAAAACCAAAATAGAGGTCAACAATAGACAGATGTCTGTACATTATACATGGTATCAATGCAAGCTCTAATCACATTCAGTTTACAAAACAGAAAGCACCAAGATTGTCATAAAAAGTGTACATCTAACTTGCATTTTTTCCAATGAAAGTTTCCATTAAAACAAGATCTGAAGAATGATAAGTAAGACTTAAGGCAATTATTATGAAGAAATCAATATGTTTTTCCAGAAATGTGCATATTTTAAAAGGTTGTGATTAAATTTGATTTCCAATTGCCATTGATGGGATCTTTTTAAGCTAATGGTAATGAAACCCTTTCCAAACAAGAAAATTTAAAATTTATGCACACTATCTTTGCTATAGGATAAAGTCTAGAACTATATAACTGAGGTTTCAGGGAAATGGCAAACCCTAGTTCACAGATAACAAGAGGCTGCCATATTGACAGCAAACCAGATCTTTCTGCATGAAAATGATATTTGCAAATCTGGAAAAATTGATTTTGACCTTTATTTAGTCACAGGAAACAACATATCTAAATTTGAAAAGATTTTGTCAAAGCGTTCTCAGTTATTGCACAGGGACTGTTTGGTGGCTGCTTGCCAGCCCGCCATACATCACCAAATTTAGAACCGGTATTATCCTTTGGAAATCAGGTTAATAAAAGATGTTAAGTTAACAGGTAAACACCTTTTATTATTTGTGAACTAGGGTTTTCCATTTTGTATAGGCGTACATTTTTGTGGCTGTGAAAAAAAAATCACTCTATTAACTATTGTTTTTAATCCAGACCACTCAACACTCACAATATCATTCATATTTTATTTCAAAACATTTGTTTTTATAAATTTGTTAATTATGAAAAATGAGTTTCATAACATGACAGTCATTTCAGTGACATTAACAGTGACATTTACATTGAAACACACCTAGATTACCAGAAAACTTAATCTGAATTGTAGGTAATTAAAATGTAAAGTTTATACATTTACCGTAATTATCCTTATACATGTATAAGTGTTTGACTCTTTGGAAGATATTTCTAAAAGGGGATAATGCAATAAAAAAGTCCATGGTTCTAATATCCACTTATCCTCAATATGAGGCTGACAATTTACAAATGAAAAACATCACCAAATTCACGTTTAATTGCGTGAAATGTCGGTCATGGTGACTCAAAAAGTGCCATACAGCACAGGGGATGTAACTGCATATAATTTATTACTGGAATAGCAAAACAAGTTTTAGAAAAATATATCTCATCTTCTCATTTAACCATTGTCTGACTTTGTAGGATTAGGTTGCTGTGTAGGCTTTTGTTAAACACGCCCATCCGACTTAGTTTTGACCAAATCACTCAAGATGTGAAATGTAGATCACAGTAATACAAATTTTGCTAAATAGCTTTGCACTGTCACTGATTCATAATACAATAGTTTTCTGAGTTAAGGACCTTGATGCAAAAATGAACAAAATCATGCACTAAGTATGAACATAAGAGGGGGTGGACAGGGGTAAGGGAATATGGGAATGAGGGTGCGGGAAGCAGGAGTCAGGGGGCGGGAACCAGGGGGAAGGGGGAGAGTAAAAAAAAGGATATTCTGAGAGAAATGTTTTTGATTGATTTTCATCTGGGAGCAAGGGGAGGGAAATGGGAATCAGGACCCCCTGTCCACCCCCTCACATAAAGCTTAACATTAATCCCTGTGCTCCAGCCGCAATCGTAGGCCTTATACAAACTTTCTCTTAAGAACTCAGGATAAGCTTTTTAAGTCAAATATAACATCTTTACCTCGACATGTCTGATCTTACCTTCCCTACATATACATTGATAAATTCTGCTGTCATCGCTTTGGTTGAGGCAAGTTCCTTCATTTAAACAGGGTGATACGGAACAGCCGTAAATACCTGAAACACAGAAGAAATAAAACAAACTAAATATTAACAAATTTGGGCAACAAAGACATAGAAACATAATTGCAATAAATTGGAAGTCAAATTAGTTATTCAATCAATCGGTAAATCCTACATAGTAGATGTACAATGAATCTCTATCAACAGTCAAAAGTAAGGTTTAAAAACTCAGTTGTTAATCAAAGATGAAGATTTCATGTTGCTTTTTCCCTTTAGGTCTAAAGTATACTACCATTATTGTAGAAGTGACCCCATAATTTGAGTGAATAAGGAAATGCCTGTAGCAAGTCAGGAATATGACAGTTGTTTCCCATTTGTTTAATGTGTTTGAGCTTTTGATTTTGCCATCTGATAAGGGACTTTCTATTTTGAATTTACCTTGCAGTTCCGAATTTTTGTTAATTTTTACTTTTTAATTGTCCACTGGCTGAATCAATTCAATATATAATCCCTCACAGTAAGAGTTTATCATTATAATTAAAGATTAGCTAATTGCTATAAAAATAGACTAAACTGTCTATATGACATCAGGTTATAAATTTATTTCCAAAGCTGATTAGATATTATACTGTAATTTTTTAACCATAATTTAAACTTTGAACTTTATCTGTTTTTATCAAAACTTTTAATGCAACTCTGACAATAGTCAAAAACCTATAATAATTGATAAATTTCTGAATATTACAAAGCATGATTAAATATAGCTATAGGACAATTATAGTTCACATGCAATTATTTGATTTTTAAATTCCTAAGGTTTTATTGCAGAACTTAAAAGTTTAGTTAGTACTATGTTATACTCTTCCTTCTGGAATTCCCAGGAAGGTTACGTCAGAAATATTCTGGCTATAGCCCTCACAGTTGATACAAAACTGTCTTGGATAATTAAACTTTATATCAAAAGTTTTCCCATACTTTCTGTATAGTTTGAATTGTCTCGTCCGCCAAGACTTCCAAATGATTGTTTATACTGCAACTATGCTACATCGTATTTACACAGTCAAACTGCATTGACTGTATATTCATTTGTAATATAGTCATTGATTGCATATCGCCTTGTTTATAACGTTACCCATGCTTTTCTGTAGAATTTTATTTATGACATCAACAAACAAGAATGTGCCGCACTCGCGCTGTCATTTTCTATGTTCAGTTGACCGTGAAATTGGGGTCAAAACTCTAATTTAGTATTAAATTAGAAAGATCATATCATAGGGAACTTGTGTACTAAGTTTCAAGCTTATTTGACTTCAACTTCATCAAAAACTACCTTGACCAAAAACTTGAACCTGAAGCGGGACAGACCGACAGACGGATGAACGAATGAACAAACAAACGAACAGACGCAGACCGAAAAACATAATGCCCCTCTACTATCGTAGGTGGGGCATAAAAATATAGGTTCGTGTCAAATTTAAAAAGGATGGTTTACCCAAAATATTTCATTTAAAACAGTTATAAAAGTCCCAGTATTTAGAGAATAACCATACATCATACATTGTCTTGAAATATATTTATATTTTTACCAGTTTATTTCTGTATAATAAAACGCTTATTTACAGGCTATTACAGGGGAACTAGCTGTCAAATTCATGTTCACCGATTTGACTCAAATTCTCATATTTGATTTATAACAATGTAAAATATTTATCCAAATTATAAAAAGTCTAAATTAAACAATATACCGGGCATGGCCTTGATAATATGTAGCTTTGTTTCGTGTGTATTTTAGTCTAGACGCCATCTAATTAACTGTCGAGTTGACCCCAAAGACCTCCTATTGGATTGCCATATAAGCGATATAAACATAAATAAAGATATAAATAGATAGCAGACTTGTACATTTGGATTTTTCTAGGTCTGTTTAATTTCATATTAAAGATTAAAAATATATGTTAATCATCGTTTTTACCTGTATAAGAATGATATTTTGTGGATCGAATCAGTCAATCAAATGATTTACCTTTGTTTCACTTTCAATGTTGACATTCTTTTCCTTTATATAGTTGACCACGCACAATGCATTTCGGTATCTATCTCTAGCCAAGGGGTCAAATTGAAATTCACATAAATACAGATTCAATGAGGTCGAATTATTCACTTGCAAGTGAATAATTCATCATCAATGTTTCTTAGCTTATTTTGACAAAACTGAACCATACTAGCTGCTTAAAGCAATATATTATTTCACTATTTCACTTTCATTAATGATTAAACAAAAAAATCATATTTTTTATATTTTTTATATATCTCATAGCTAGTGCCCCTTAAAGACAACAGCATGTTTAAGATCCCCCTCAACATCAATTATGTCCATCTGCTTGGCGTTGGGAAATAGTTTCTCAAGGGGGTTAATAAACTTGCTATTGTCCTCATCAGCCAGTAAATAAGTGTATATCAATTACTATGCAGTGTCTGTGGGAATGGCTTTGAAACAAGGAGGAGCATTTCGTTCTCTCTCCTTATAATGTCATAAAGTTTGCTGGACCTTAGAAAAGCTTTATAAATATGCATAGTGTATGGATAATATACCTGTTTATATACTTGTAATAATATGCAACTGTAGAAAATAAATGTTTTGTATGAATTTTACTACTTTTTGGTGTTATTTAAACTACAATGTAGATTTAAACCTGTTCATAAATGTAGCTACTTACTGAGGTTATTTTCACAGTTGGTTCCATTGAACAAATGTGGACAGGTACAGTTGAAAGAGTTGGGAAGGTCATTGCAGGTAGCCCCGTTTTGACAGGGGTTACTCCAACACTCATCTATATCTTGTGAAGCTGAAATTAAATGAAAACAACACATTAATTTAGCTTCTACAAGGCTTGAGTTATACAACAGTTGTTCTCAATCCAAGCATAGAAACTACTCTTTTTTAATAGTAATATACATGTATATCAACTGTAATGTGAACATACATGTACATGTAGTTAGGTATATAATACATTCTTACACTTATTTTATTTCCTTTTTGACTCTACTCTGCTATGGCAACTGCTCGTACAAATTAAGCTAGATTTCTTATTAAAAAAAAAAACATAATAAAGACACATTTGAATTTGCAAAAAAAAAAAAATCATATTTCACTAGATGCAATGATCGAATCTATACTATATAGTCTTCCCATTTGAGATGGTTAGTTTATATTTATAACCATGACAACCAAAAAAAACCCAACAAAAGTACATCAACAATTACAAACATTGAGACATTAATTACATCTGACCTTAAAGTCACAATATGAATAACAAGATAAGTAGGGATTTAGTCAATGAGACAGCAACCCCACTACACAAAAGTCATCAAGTGGCAAATGTTACACTGACTTCATCAATAGACAACTAAATGTTCATATAATGTGCCAAGCTCTAGTATATCAGCAAAATTAAATTGATAAGGAGGTATGGTACATGTATGATTGCTATTAAGACAACTGTTCAAGTGACTAAGATGCGAACCATTACAGGTTACCAATCACTTTCAACAATGAGCTTTGTATCAATCTGATGAGTTAACCCCTTTTCAACTGATTTTTATAGTTTGTTCATATGTTGTACTGTTACACCACTGTCCCAGGTTAGGGGCAGGGTTGGGCACCTGCTAACATGTTTAACCCCACAACATTCTGTATGTACCTGTCCCAAGTCAGGAGCCTGTAATTCTGTGGTTGTTGCTTGCTGCTGTATATCATATTTGTTTTTCGTTCATTATTTTGTACATAAATCAGGCCGTTAGTTTTCTCGTTTGAATTGTTTTACATGTGTCATTTTGGGGCCTTTTATAGCTGACTATGCGGTATGGTTTTACTCATTGTTGAAGGCAGTACGGTGACCTATAGCTGTTAATTTCAGTGTCATTTGGTCTCTTGTGGAGAGTTGTCTCATTGGCAATCATACCAAATCTTCTTATTTTTATATTAACCCATATTGTATTGTTAAAAAATAACAAGATGTGAAAAATTTCTAAAGAGAAAAAATATAGCCTGATTTACATTAACAACAATGAAGGAAAAACAAATAAAATTGGCAGACAGTCAGCAATGAAAACCACTGGATTACAGATTCATGGTTTGAGACAGTCACATAAAGAATGTTGTGGGCTTTATGATGTAACATGTTTGTGATCACTCAGCAATCCCCCTTTTCTGAGACAGTGGTGTAACAACACAGCATAAGAACAAACTGTAAAATCAGTTGGAAATGGTTTGAATCATCAGATCCTAAAAAATTGTGTATAATCTAAAAAAGACTTTCAAGATATGTCATCAAAAAAAATTTCCTCAAGACCGAAAAGCTTTTTAAATATAACTTATAAGACAAAACATGTACATGTACACTAGCAAGGTTCCTGACTTCACTCAGGGACATGTGCTAGTTGTCTCCTATGATGGAACCAATGAATTCTTCATCAAAATTTTTTCATGTATGTGTTCCTTGTTTGGCCTTGTTGAATGGGCTATAACACAATACAGAATGTTGTAAAGATTTAATAACACCATTTCGGACAACATGAACAGCACAATTGTGATAAATATTTTGTCAAAGTACTGATACACAGCAATAGAACTTGACTACTAAATCAAGTCTTATAATTCTTCCTTAAAAATAAACATAAACATTCTTTTGTCACTAACATTAAGAATGGCAATTAATCATTTATACTGGTAATACACATAAAAACAGCTACCAATATATCTTCATATAATTCAAAGCAATGTTATCAGTGGTGGATCCAGAGGGGGGTTCCGGGGGTTGGAACCCCCCCTTTTTTTTGGACGATCAATGCATTTGAATGGGGACATAAAGTTGGAACCCCCCCTTTATCCTGGGTTGGGAACCAAATCCTCCCCTCCCCCCTTTTTTAAATGACTGGATCCGCTCCTTGTTATTCATTGAATGTACAATACAATTTAAAGAACAAATCTGTCTCAACAATGTTTGAAATTATTGCCTGCTCTCAAACAAAAGAATGATAGTCAATTCTATTTAAGGAAATTGTAATAATGGCATAACATTTCAATATTTTAAGATATTCCGTTGCTTTTAGTAAATAATCAGTTTAAAGCCCAACACATCAAATTGTTTTATTATAAAAGGTCATCTGTTTTAAGAACACACCAGGAATTTTAAGTTGACATTGGTCTTTCTGGCATGGTGAAAGTTTTAGAAAAATATAAGATATTTGACAAAACCTGAGAGACCAATATATAATAATGTTTCAGTTCCGGACAAAACAGACCCATTTCAAGATGACAGTGATCTTGCACAATTTATGCTACAGTTGTATGTAATCATGCAGCTACTGCATTGCAATATAATCGCATACCACAGATTTCATTAAATTTGACCACAATCCTACACGGAATTGAGTAATCAAACAATTGCTAATAACGAGTTGAAAAGGACAGTTTTATCACGTACAATTTACATGTATGTTAATCCTTACTAAGCAGACAGACATGTTTAAAATTTTTTAGATATGTACATGTACATGTTTATAACTACAATTCCACATGTCTGCATGATGGATTGTCCATTTCATTCTTGTCACTATTTTCTATTGCAATAAGTTAACTGTATAATGGGTTGTATATCTAAAGGTGAAAAAGGTGATCACATCAGGTTCAAAAACATGTAAGAATATCAACTAGAGAAATTTAATTGAGAGCTCTACAAGTTGTGTACATGCAGCCCCTAAAATTATCGGTCATATAACTACACAAATGTATTCCTGATAGAAAATAAATTTGTTAATTAAATCTTTACCGAAATTTGCATTTGTTCAGTATATAACTATATGTTCATTTGGTCCATGTTCAAAAGGAACATTACATTTTTAGTCAAAGAACTATACCTTTAAATTTTGATGCCTCAGAATAAGTGAATGATTTTCAGGGAATTCAACATAAACCATGTCAAAACAATCATTTTATTTCTTTAAAAAAAAAAGGATACTGTCCTCACATATAGGCTATTTTCAAACAACTCACAAAATAGTGAATGGTTCCCCTAACGAATAACTATTTCAGTATTTTTCTAAGAAGGGATTCTTCCTAAAGATGATCAATTTTAAACTGACATACTTAGTTGTATAGTCATAGAAGCCTTTCTAAACAAATTAACATTTTTCAAGGCAACAAATTATTTGAAAACTTTTAATAAAACCATGCTTCTTTGAAAAAATATGTCCATATTTATCAATGTGTCCCATTTTCAAAAAAGAGACTGGTGTTTATTTTAACAGAGCTCTTGAAAAGTGGCGGTCCGAAGGATTTGACCACCAAAATTTACAAAGGACCGACACAATTTTGATATTTTGTAATAGAAATAGTAGTGAGGACCAGCAGTTTTTCTTCAAGGTCTACCAGGGAAAAAAAGATTTCAAGAACTCTGTTTAAATGTCTAACACTCTAAAAATATTCTTCATTTGAGGAATACACATTTGGTGATCTAATAACTTATTTGGTAGATTTATAATACCCAACCAGTTAATCACAAAGTATCATTTTTGTCACAGTAGTTTGTAAACTGAGTAAAAGTATTCATACTGAAACTACTTTGGGGGGAATTATAGTCATGTCGTACCCTTAATATTTTGTATCCTTCATTTCATACTCCGTACAAAAACGGTTTCGTACCCGGACCATTTTGGTACCTCATGAAAGATTTTACCACTTTCAGTCAATGTTCGTCCTGATCTTAACTACTACCTCAAATTTCAGGGGTCTAGGCAACTATACAAAACCTTGGGTTTAGGTTTAGGTCAACTTGTTCTAACAAATTCACCATTTCTTAGTTCAGTTTTTAGATTCATATGTATCTTTTACAGATGAATAATATTACCTGTAGTCTGACACCTCACATGTACTATTACAACATGTACTATACTTAGTTGTAGTAGTAAAATTCCATAAATTCCATTCATAATTCTCTTCAATCAATATTGATCTGCCTCAATCACACACAATTATTGATATTTTTATCCATAAACATTCCACATTATTTCTACAGGTATAAATTCCCTAAGAGTTGAATTTTCCAGTAATTAGTTCCATATATAGGCTGTTTGAATTATTATATTATATATTATTAATAATAAAAATCACAATACAGGATTGACACACATTTTTGTTTCACCATTCACACTCCATTGTTGTACACATTATAAACAGGTAAAAATCCAGGTAAACACATGTGACAAGACATTGTTGACAAAATTAATGAATAATGCTTCAAAAATATATGTAAACTGCCAGCTTTAAATCGGAAATTGAAAAGTTTCTCCAAGTTTAAATCCAAATTTAATTGTTGAAAAGTGCACACATTCAATAAATCTTTGCATTCAATATTGAAAGACTACATACAGGTAACCATCCACCTGTGTAACACTTTTATGTTTTTATCAATAATTAATTCAGTATGCCTGACTTTTCCTTTTCTTATTAGCACAGTATAAAGACTTTCTAGTATAAAATGGAAATTAGCAAGGCTATCAGGTAGAATTTCCAAATTGTGATTCATGCAGTTAAATAAACATGAAATTTAATAGCTGTCACACCGAAAAATTCCACCTTAATCTGTTAATTGCACAGGTCTTCACCATATAACTGTATAAATATATAGCACCCTAAACACAACAAAAATGTCCATCTAAGCAATTAAGATCAATCCTAGATTTGATTTTAGAGTTAAAACTTGGGTGCAGTATGGAAATTCATATAGCTTTTTAAATCCAAAGAAATCCTTTTTATCCTAATCCCATATGGAATGCAGTGACCTTCTGTGTTCTTGATCTAATGCTATGTCCAGGTAAAAATGGACACCCCTGATTTCTGCAGGAGTAGATCTTAAAATGAGCACTTTTCAAAAGATGTTCCTATTTGAGGCATAATGACATGCATTTTGATAATTGTGTACCACCCCAGGCTATGGTCCAAGTGATCTTAACAAACTGGTTCCAAATTCAATTCATTTAAATTCAATAAAGTGTGTAAAACAAAATTTTGCCATTGAGCAGTCATCCAAAATCTGATTAAATTGTCAAAAATAATCTACATGTGAGGTATTTTCTTTCTGAGAGACAACTGTATAAAAAATAAATTAAGATATGTGATTACAAATACAACTTGATCCAACAATGAAGAAAGATACAAAACTATACAGGTAAAGGTATAATTTCCATCAATGGGCAAAGATTCATAAGGTAAGGTTCTGAGGCTTTTTTCACAAAAAAACATTAAGACAAAATATGATCGTAAGTTAAACGAATGTTCATGATATTTTAGATTACTTTTTAAATTGGTCACTGGTTAATGACATTACATTTGGAGGCAGATTAAGAGGGTCCCGGAGAACACCCCCCTTATGGAGCTATGTATTTGGTTAAAACATACACTTCTTACATGTCCCACTCCTGTAATGTTGACTTCCTTGCTCCTCCTCTTTTTAAAAATCTTGGATCCACTGTTACATATATCAAAACCCATACCAAAGTAAATTAATGTCAAATTAAAAGTTTATTAAAAGCAACTTTTAGTTCAGCCCCCTTATTGGTGTTTGAGTTACAGAGTATATTGAGTATATTTTTCTAATTATGACTGCAATACTATACAATTACTGTCTTTTGATGAGGCAAATATGCGGTTTTATTGACTTTTGAAAAACTAATATTCACTGAGGCCGCCAGCATGATGTTAAGCAGTGAATATCACTTTCCTCCAGGTGAATATGCTTTTTTATTCAAAATCTAATTCATATAGAGAAACCTACTAAAATAATACCAATATGGAATAATCCCCTTTACTGTAAGTAAACCTTGGAATTGGAACTGCATTTAGAATGTATCTACGATATATCAAGGGGGTTATATACAATCTCCTTGGATATATATATATATAAAGCAAATGAATGCAGTATAGTTACAGACTTACAGTAATGGCAAGTCATCTACATTTTTTTAATATCAATATATGAAGCAGTGATTGTTGATATCATGTTTTACATTAGTATAATTTACACTGCTGATAACAACTTTCTCAGTTTGAGAAGAAAAATGTACCTCAGTTTTCAGGACTGTATCTAAACAATTTATCATTTGAAAATTACCCTAAAATATAAAAATTCTTGTAGCAACACTGTTTCCATTCATTTTTCATAGTTTTACTGGTATATCCCCTGCATCAGAGAAAGTAAAAAGATAACAACATTGTTATCTGGCAGGGTAAATATGAACATGATACCCTGCAGCTGTACATAAGTGATACAGAAGACCTTTGATAACCAACACTTAAGATAATCACAGGACTGCAGATTATCTAGCTGCAATCTCCATTTTATTCTGACATCCACTCTCTGACACCCAGAACTAGAAAACCCTGGAGAACCAATTGGCTGTTTTATTTCATCTTCTTGTAATTTAAGCTAGGGATTTTTATAAAATTTTGAGTTATCTCCCCTATTTGCTAAAAGTTTTATCAGAAATATTTTCTGTTAATGTATTATTTTGAAGATCATTTTTTCGGTTTCAAGGAAGTAATTCTATTAGCTATATTTCCTATTGGTGTAAATGTAAATTCATCTATTATATAAATGTCAAGCCCATATCTACCCACTTATACAAATACTGAAATATGTGGTAAATGTACACAAGATACTAAAATTTTTACTACCTGTCATTTTTGACAAATTGTTATGTGCAGACAATCAGATGATTGTTTGTATGACCTAAAGATACACTATTAATTGATACATATTCATCACATACTGCATAAATATACAAACAGCTAGCTAGCTAGCCCTTAAGCTACAAGAATGTCATTGTTTTTTTTTTAATTTACAAACAGATGATCTCGTCTTTGCATATCAATTAACAGAGATGCATAAAAGTTCTTATGAAACATGTATATACTTCAGTCAAAAACATTAGCATAGCACAACTTAGTAGCTAAAATGTCCTCTGTCTTATTTACGCCTCTAATAAGAAAAGGGGAGGTTAGATTTTGTTGAGATATTTTCTAGAAAGAAAAGAAAATTAGAGACTCCAATAATAGCCCATTTGACAAAAATATGCCATACTGATATTCACATAGAAAACAGGATAAAAAATTATTACATAGGTTAAAATTAAAGTATTGTGATTTCAAAATTTCAGAATTAAATAGAAACCGATAATTTCAAAGCTGTGCCAGGGGTGCAAGATGCTCTTTTCTTGTGACTGTATTAAAATTTTTGAAAGAATAAGATTTGATATTGTAGAAAGCATAAAAACAGGAGGATATATATCCTTAGGTGCATAGAAATTGCTTGAAATTTGACGTTTAAATTTGAAAAAAGGAAATCCTTAAAATTTACGTCATCAATAGAAAGACAACTTTCACCCATCTCAACAACAGCTTATGTTTTAAGTTAATTGATACAAGCTTACTCAAGCTAGTGCCCAACAAGTAAAGCAAGAAGTTGCACACATTGTCATGCCAAGCATAAACCCAATGCTAATTTAAAAGCAGTTTCCGAAAACAGGAAATAGGTGCTTGTCAGATTCGAAAAACACACATTACACAATCTAATTAAAATTAAATCCTTTAACTGCTCCCCCTCTGATATCTCAGCATCAAGGAAACTGGGAGCAATTAAAGGATTCAATTGTTATCAGATTGACACATTACAACTCTTCACTGTCAAACTATTGACCTAATATTAAATCATTTTGATCAGCAGTTCCTGAGAAATATGCCACAGAAATATTTGTTGGAAGAATGGCCAAAACTGGCCACAAAAGTGTTTTAGCTCCAAGGTCATTACAGGTACCAGTTCAAAAACTCCATTGTATTTCTGTGTTTATTTAAGGATAAAATGATGGATTATCAATGTTATACAGAGGAGTTCAATTGACCCAAGTGTAATGTCATAAATCAATGTGCACAATGCAGGAAATTATCAAACTGCTTTACATTTTCATTCAAATAACAACTGTAATAAATTTCATCAAATTATAATCAATCATGACTCCTACATTGCTTATACAGCAAACAATTTTACCTGACACATGGCATTACTGAAAATGAATAATGATAAATATGAGTTAGAAATCTGCAAAACTAAAGTTAAAATTTTGTTAATCGGATAAACAAATCTTTTATTTTCTATATTAATCTTGTTTTCGAACAAAAAAATCAAAAACTATGATTTTAAAGAAAAATAAAATTGTTGCTCAAGTAGTTTTCCAAACGCAATTGCAGGATGGCGAATTGCAGAATCTTTTTATAAAGAGAATTGCAGGATGAGAATTGCTGGATAGCTTGACACTAGTTGAATAAGTAGGTTGTATACATATACATGTATAACTAAAAATTACAAAAATCTTAACACTACTAACACCAGTAACTGGGAAGTTTTATGAAGTTGAATTTGTTTTTTAAAGTCTATGTAAAGTCACAATCACGTTATTAACATTGGGTGGTTCCTTTTCTGGCAATTGCTACTTTGGCATGCAAAGATAAATTTAATATTTCTACTAAAAGCATTTTGTAAATGAATGCTACATTGCCTTAACAAAAATTTATTTATGATTATGTCGTCTGTAAAAATACTCCTGCCCCATTCCATAGAATATCAAGTGATGCCCTCTTATTCCTGGACACTGGGTTACTCTGATCTTTTTTCTTGTCACCTATGTTGGTTTTCCTCCCCTCCCATGCAAGTCTTCATCCTTCTAGAGAACTCTACTCATGGCCCACCATCCATGTACTAAAGGTTCTTTATCCCTCAGTCCTAGGTTCCTGCCCCTGTCCATCTTGCTGTAAAAGTTAGTTAAGGGGCTCTTTCTACCACTTATATGGGGATGGGATGTTATATTGTTAACCAATGTTATTTAGTTTAGACTCTCCGTAGCGGCATATTTGATTGCTGCTATATATGTAAAAATGAGGAGATGCGGTATGATTGCCAATGAGACAACTATCCACCAGAGTTAAAATTAAGTGGTAGTAAGCAATTATAGGCCACAATGAGCAACATCTATACCATATAGTTGACTATAAAAGGCCCAGGAACTCTGACATGAAAAATGTAAAACAATTCAAACCAAAAAACTAACGGCCTAATTGATAATAAAACAATTTATAAAAAACAAATATGACAATCATGAACCAACAACAACCACTATAATACAGTCTCTTGACTTGAGACAGGTACATAAAGAATGTGGCAAAGCTAAACATGATTGTGAGCGCTCAATCCTCCCCTGGGACAGGTACATAAAGAATGTGGCAAAGCTAAACATGTTTGTGAGCGCTCAATCCTCCCCTGAGACAGGTACATAAAGAATGTGGCAAAGCTAAACATGTTTGTGAGCGCTCAATCCTCCCCTGAGACAGGTACATAAAGAATGTGGCAAAGCTAAACATGTTTGTGAGCGCTCAATCCTCCCCTGAGACAGGTACATAAAGAATGTGGCAAAGCTAAACATGTTTGTGAGCGCTCAATCCTCCCCTGAGACAGGTACATAAAGAATGTGGCAAAGCTAAACATGTTTGTGAGTGCTCAATCCTCCCCTGAGACAGGTACATAAAGAATGTGGCAATGCTAAACATGTTTGTGAGCGCTCAATCCTCCCCTGGGACAGGTGTGTAACAGTACAACATTAGAACAAACTGTAAAAATCAGTTGCAATTGGCTTACAGCTCAAAAGATTGGTACAAAAACCGCTGACATAAAAACAATAGATACACAGCACTGAAATAAGAGTCCTCGCAGTTACTGAAAGCAAATTCAAAGCCAATTACAACTAATAAATAAATCATGTTCTCCAAATCTAAAGTATTTACCCATTTTCAGCCATTTTTTGAACTAAAGGATGCACACCATTACATTTGTTTCTGTATATAGTCATAATGAACCGGTTTACATCTGTCACATTACCCAATGTACATATTTTTACACAGAAGAAAATTGACCCATTAAGAAAAGTTAACTAACTGTACACATTATACAAAATACATTTAAGACAAACAGACTGACAGACAACTCTTAACATTAACAAAGCTTACTGAAATAGAAATCAAATATTTCATTCTCTCAGTTTCAACATTATTATTGTCTTCAAAGAGGAGCAAAATCTAATAAAAAAAAGTTTCTTTTCACATTGGGAGTTTGAGCAAGAGTTTCACATGTGGAGCAGGATCTGCTTACCCTTCAGGAGCACCTGAGATCACCCCCAGTTTTTGGTGGGGTTCGTGTTGCTCAGTCTTTAGTTTCCTGTGTTGTGTTTTGTGTACTATTGTGTGTCTGTTGGGTCTTTTTCTTTTTAGCCATGGCGTTCTCAGTTTATTTTCGACTTATGAGTTTGAATGTCCCTTTGGTATCTTTAGCCTCTCTCTTTTTCAATAAATAATTACCAGCTAACTTGATTTATATAACTTTCAAAAACAGGTTTATAACCTGGTATCAAGTGATTATCTCCCTTTGTAATAAAGACAGCAAGTCAACAAGCAGTATGTTTCTATCTCAAATCATAAAAAAAACCAGTGGACTAACAAGAGGTACATTTGTACATAAAAGAACATACAAGAAAAATCAATACTCTTAACTATTAAAATTGTATAAATGTAATAGAGAACCAAACCACAAGTACAAACAAAACAATTATAAAAAGACAGTTGCTAAATCCCCTGCTGATGAACATATTTTATCTGAAAGACAGCAAGTTAGTATCCTACAAAAAATAAAGGAATGAGATTGCTAGCAATCTTATTTTCCATGTTATTTCTATTCCTAAGGGGCCTAACTCGTGCAAAACTGTTAAAAGGCACTAAGATTCTTCCAAGACCTTGCAGATAAAAACCTTTGATGTAAATTTTATACAAATCAAACTAAAAATGTAGATGAGAGAGAGTTTAAAATGCAAGTTGGTTGTAAATTACATGTCAAAGGGACATTATTCCTGTAAATATAGTTGATCAGCAATGATTTAATCACCTTACATTTGAAATAAGTTTTAAAACAATGCTAGAGGAAATGTAGGCTTGAGAGCACTAACAAAGCAATTTTCCATACAATTTATAAATCCCAAGGGCATATCTCCTTGAAAAACAGTTGATCTGCACTGATTTTCGAACTCGACTGTGACATTGCTAATGTAAACCTTTGATATTTCATAAAAGTCTGGCATGAGATGTACATGTGTGAATGTGTGAAGAGTAGACAGATGCACGAACAACAGACAGACATGACAGATGCATGTACTTCAACAAACACAGATGCAGACAAACACACGGACAGACCTGACATTTCTATGTCCCCTTCACTGTGTTGTGCAGGGGACAATAACAAATACTGTATCAAAAAATGCACACATTTGCTGAAAGCAATTTCAAAGCATTAAATCTGCTATAAGTATATTTAATACAGCAACAGTATACAATAAACAGCACAGGAAGACACAATCTATGCAATTCCCAGAACCATTTGAATGCAAAAAAAAACAAACAGACCATTAATGTTTTGCATTATATTAAAAATTAGCCAACTGATAATTGAAAAACGAAAAAAATATTTGCAGTTCTGACATGACGTCCTTCAAACGCTTTGAGTACACACCCGTGGTAAAATATGAATATATTGGTTGGGCTGTTCCGATCGTACTCCCACGCCATATGCTTTTTCAATGAATGACTACCCGACGTCATAGAACTATGACGCCAGAATATAAGCATTTTACGGAAAATAAACGCCAGAAACCGAAGATCATCACAAACAAGGAAACGTAAACAAACGATGCTAAAATGTGTTATACAAGGCATTTTGTGTACTTATAAGACATATAAGTACAATTGTCATTTAGATTCATACAAACCTATCTAAATATTTTATTGTAAATAGTTTAAGCATGTCACCTATTCAGTTTGCTCCGTTCTTTTACGCCAACTTAAAAGTGCGTTTATTTATGGAACGGCAACAATGCCTTTACCTAGAGCGCTTCAGTCCAAAACAATTGCCGATTTGTCCTATTAGAATCGAATATTCATGGGGCTTGATATCGTGATTTTACGGGTTGTCCTTTATGCTGATATTTTACCCTCGCCATCGCTCAGGGTAAAATATTTGTCATAAAGGGCCAACCCGTGGTAAAATCACGATATATTGAAGCCCCCATGAATTATTTCTTAATTTTACTACCTAAAAGAACTACATGTACTAAATGAAGAATTTTCAAAGCATCTTCCTTTCTGGTATATAGTATATAAAATGAGCTTAAATGAAATATTTGTAAATTTTATTTTTTTCGTTTTAACTTTAAAATCACTTAACAATTACTTGGCAAAACTTAAACCATTGTCGTGACGTCAGCCTATTCATTTGCCGTGGATTCTTTTTCTAGAATCAACGCTTTCTAAATCTGTCGCTGAAATGGATTCACCAAATTATATTCAATTGTTTCCTTTGTGTGTCTAATTTCATTAAGTTTGAATTAGCTAATTTACTGATTTCTGTTCACTAATGGAATTAATTTAAAAACTTACCTTTAATTTTTGTAATTTTTATATACCTTCACTGGGAATTAAACCCGTCCTTGAAATCTGTTATGTGTGACTGACATCAACATATTGACGAAACCTCTCGGCTACCAATTGGTTACAATTTAAATGTGTATTTTATATATATAAATGAACATATGATATACATCGGTACAACGGACACACAGGGGTTTTACCTTTATATATATACATAATAGGCAATCGTATAGTATAAGTTGGTAGCCGCGAGGTTAGCATGGTTAAAATCAATGAGTTAAAGAGTCAAGTTAGAGGTAGGGACTTGTCGGTTTAGGTTCAAATCCCTGTATTCTCTTTGTTGTCCCTATATTTTTAGTTTTTCTGGGTTTTTTTTCTTATTTTGTATGTAATTGTGGATATTTTTGTAATAATAGCGAGTTTTACCGTTTATTTTTGGATTATTATTGGCTATTTCACATATTTGAAACGAAAATGATTACATTCAATTTGTCTATTTTTGTTTTATAAATATAGTAAGACTTCATCTGTTTTACTACATAATTTTACAAATGTTTATTCGCAAATTCCTATGCGAGTAAATCATGATGTGCCTAGAATTAGGCTTCTTGTTAGAAATTTCGGTAACATACTTATTATATATACTTTTATATATGCTCTTTGATCAGGTTGTTGTCTCTTTGACAGAATCCCCATCTCCATTCTCAATTTTATTAGAAATAAGTTTGAATATGTCTTATTTTGTAAACACAGATAATATTCAGATGCCTGATAATTTAAAGGCAGAAGTGTTGTGTTATATTTGTATTTTTCTAACCAATTAGTGGTGACCTTATATTTAGAAATGCATCGTTGAACATGATACCATGGTTATTTAAACTCACTTACAATACCTTCTAATTAAAAAGGCTTTAATTTTGAAAGACATTAACACAAAGTTTGTTATAGATACAATGGATAAGCGTTGATTCATGAAAAACAAACCATTCGCCCTCTGGGCTCATGGTTTCTTTTTCAAGAATCTACGCTTATTCATTGTATCTATATTACATAATTCAAATTTTTGTTTATTATACCTGGAAACAATTAAGTTTTTCTTACATTATTTTGAAATAATTTAATAAAAAACCTTTCTTGCTGTTTTATGAAATAAAATTGAAACCAATAAACTTAAATTGATTTTTCAAATATAAAGCAATTTTGCAATTTATAAGAAAAAAATGAAACTGCTTTTCTATTCAATTTAAGTTATTTGGATTACTTGTTACAAAAATATTATTGGTAAAGGGAGTTAACTCTAGTAAACAATTAGAAAACCTGAAGTATAAAATATTGAAGACTTGGCTAATAGTAATAATATTAGAATAAATATGGCATCAGGGATGTCTCAAATATTTTCATAAACTGACATCTTTTAAAAGTAGAGAAATATATATCTTACATTTATAATAAAGTATGAAATATTACATGAAGACTACTTTGTAAAATAAAATACTATTTTTGTTGAAATCCTTATACCTATATATACCTCAATAGTAGAGCAATGTAGATATTTGAAAATATGGCATTTTAATCGATATTGCATTCCCTACTTTCTCCTTGAAGTTTGGTAGGCACTAGAGACATTCCAAATCAAGCAATATTTATATCCAAGCAGGTGAGAGCTAAAAAGGATGGTGGAATAATGGATATTGCGTCCTTACTGCAGGTATCGTAGCTGCACGAATTGGACTAAGTATCATAAATGTTGCTGAAATTTTTGGTACTATATTATATCAAAGTACTGAAGTACTGAACATCGGATGACCGCAAGTTCTTGTGGATGGTCACAAGCACTTGTCTCAGAAAAAAAATCACATCTTTATACCTGAAAGTGAGGTTAATGTACAGAGAGATATATTTTTTCTGAGACAA
The DNA here is from genome assembly GCA_017311375.1 of Mytilus coruscus. Lineage (NCBI taxonomy): Eukaryota > Metazoa > Mollusca > Bivalvia > Mytilida > Mytilidae > Mytilus > Mytilus coruscus. The sequence continues at coordinate 118,011,574 of CM029596.1, read as the reverse complement.
GTTTGTGAGTGGATGATGAATAAATGACAGGGAATTCAACCTCACCGTAATAACTATTATATTGTAGTGATACAAATCTGTATACTCTGGTTTGTTGTTATATATTATATAAATATTTCATATATAACAGTTACATGTATATATCCATTTGTATATCATTCTATTCTACCATTCTAATAATAGTGCAGTGCAAGTGCATGGTGCACACTCTTCTGTAATAATTCTATTTTTTCAATAGATTGGATTTGAGTAGGCATTCATATTTTCCCGCAAAACGTTCTTGAGACATTCTTCCGCATGCGTTAACACAATTTTTCTGTACGTGTGCATAGATGTTATTAATGAATTTTTACTTACATATATATTTCTAACAACAAAACATTTTATGTTCTAAAAAAAATATTTTTATGAGTATTCATTGAAAAAATGAATTTATAACAAGCGATAAGAAATGTTATTTTGCACTTGATAATGTCTGCGTATTTATAGATTAGTTACCAGTCAAAAACGAAAGTTACGTAAGTAGAAATCTCTGTGGCAACAATACATTGGAATGCTCTCACGGTCATCGCGATGTAAAAATTGTTATTGCATTAATATTGAGGAATATATTAGTGCAATAACCATTGATCAGTTTCACATATCTTTATCTAAATGTAATAATATATCTACAAAATCTATCTAAATATTGTGGATTCATTTCTTTTCATGGTACAAATTTTCAAACCAAACCTCGCATTTTCCTAGATATTTGATTTAGTGGTTTTGCCACATTCTTCATATAAGACTATAGAAAATTTGTAAATCGTTGAATATTTAAATTTAGGAATCATCTGTACCCAAGAAATCCACAAAAACTGGTATCCCATGAATAATGATGAATCCACTGTATGTCTACAAAATCTATCTTAATAGACTATATCTTACCAGTACAATCAGCAGAACTGAAGGGACATACTGTATCATTCCATATCACATGGTTTTCTATAATGTTTGGATTATTTACAAATAAAACATATGGTCCCTGCCACACACAGCCAGTAAAATCATTTCCTCCGATCGAAAGACCTGTGTTTCCACTTAAATTCAGTCGAAAAATACTTGTCCTGTGCGTATTGTTTGCAATTATAATATCTTGAATTGAAACACCACTTTTATCCAACTTAAAATTAATATCACCGGTTCTTTCAAATAGATCTACAGAATACCATGAATTCTTATCCAAATGATTTGCAATAGTTAATGACACTTTTGTTAATTCCTTTTTCCATGAAATATGAAACGAGTCGTTCTGTAAAAATAATCTTATAAAATCTCCTGAGCTTCCTCTTTGGTATAAAAGTTGTCCTTCTTTACAAGTTAAAAATGAAAATGCAATTCTAAAATTTTTCATGCTAAAATTTATTGTAGTCTGTGATAGCACTAGTGATGAGTTTGCAGAATGGTCCAAGAATGCAATTCTTCCTGTTGCTGTCACAAGTGAACTGAGGTAGATTAGAAACACTAGACCTGAAAAAAATAGAAAAATTTTAATCTCTTACTTTTTCCATTTTCCATTTTTCTATTTTAGTTTAAACATTAATTACTGTGGATTCATTTATTTTCGTGGATACAATTTTTTAAGGATTGCCAAAAATTTGTATTTTCGTGGATTTTTGATTGTGTGTTTTTGCCTAAGTCTACATATGGAAAATTTGTACTTCATTGAACATTTAAATTAGTGGTTCACATATACCCACAAAATCCCTAAAATCAGAACCCAAGAAATAATAATGGATCCACAGTACCTAAACATAATTAATAACTTAAATAAATGGAAAATGTGTCCCCATGGACACAGATGATGCCCCCACTTGCATACAACATTATAAAGGGACATAACTCAAAAATAATAAAAGTGACACTACCCAAATTTGTACTTGATCTGAGTTTTGTGGTAATAAGTATTGTGTATAGGTTTCATAATGTTTGGTTGGGGCAAACTTAAGTTACAGAATGGAAACTAAAAATTTTGCAATTTTTCGATTTATAAAGGGGCATAACTTGATAATGTTTAACGCCACCAAAATTCAACTTGATCTGTGACGCATTGTGTACAACCAAAATTCAGAAACTAAAAATTTGCATTTTTTTTCCTTTAAAGGGCATAACTCGAGAATGGTTGAAGTGACCCCACCAAAATTCAAACTTGATCTCTATTTTTGTAGTACAAGTTTAATAACATTTGGTTGAGGCAACTTAAGTTAGAGAACGGAAACTAAAAATTTTGCAATTTTTCAATTTATAAAGGGGCATAACTCTAAAACAGTTGAAGTGACACCATCAAAATTCAAAACTGATCTGTATTATGTGGTAATAAGCATTGTGTATAAGTTTCATAACATTTGGTTGAGGCAAACTTAATTTAGAGAACGGAAACTAAACATTTTGCAATTTTTCCATTAATAAAGGGGCATAACTCTAGAACAGTTAAATTGATGCCACCAAAATTCAAACCTGATCTGTGTTTTGTGGTAATAAGAATTGTGTAAAATTTTCATAACATTTGGTTGAGGCAAACTCAAGTTAGAGAACTGAAACCAATTTTGGGACATACGTATGTACAGACGGACAAGGGTAAAACTTAATGCCTCCTCCGCTACGAGGGGGCATAAAAACATGTTTCTTTAGAAATCACAACGTAACTGAGATTTTAAATGTATGGATTTTGCTTTGAAAAATTAAAATTTAGACATCATAAGATATTTTTGAGGATATTATTTTGAGTATACATATGGAAAATTTGTACTTCATTGAACATTTAAATTAGTGGTTCACATATACCCACAAAATCCCTAAAATCAGAACCCAAGAAATAATAATGGATCCACAGTACCTAAACATAATTAATAACTTAAATAAATGGAAAATGTGTCCCCATGGACACAGATGATGCCCCCACTTGCATACAACATTATAAAGGGACATAACTCAAAAATAATAAAAGTGACACTACCCAAATTTGTACTTGATCTGAGTTTTGTGGTAATAAGTATTGTGTATAGGTTTCATAATGTTTGGTTGGGGCAAACTTAAGTTACAGAATGGAAACTATAAAAGTTAAATGATATGAGTACCATACAAAAACACATATCCAGTGAGTCTTACCGGTATTTACTAATGTATGAAATACAGTTGGTTGAAACAAAATCGTAAATTTTAAGATTTTTCCTTGTTACTTATATAAAGTGACCATCTTATATATGCATCAGTTAATTTATATTATTTGACTGTATGTAAGTATTATAAGGGAAATCAAAATTTGATTGGTTGAGACTAATTCAACATGACAATTAACAAAAGTTCATATTCTCCCTCGAAAATCAGGACTACTTGTGCAACATTACATGTGGTTAAAGAACTTAATTAAACAACATTTTGACCATTTTTTAAATAGCGATAGTATAGTCATTATCAGGTTCAAAATTATTTCACATGTAAAAACAAAACAGAATACAAATTTGTAATAGAATAAATAACTAGCTGTTGATCAGTAGTGTTTATCAATGTTTTAGTCGTGACTTAAGTTATATCTTTTTCTGATACATCCAAAGTACATTATGTAACAGGTTTCTATCAACAAGTTTTTTTTACATGAGATTGAGCTTGTGTGACATGCAATTAAATAGCCTCTAAATTTTCCATACAACTAAAGGATAAAATTTAACATAACCTCTAAAATACAGGCATCATGTATAAAGGGAAACAACTCAATTCCTACATGTTCTACAGGTTACAATAAACCATTGAGTAGCATGGTATTCAGAATTAGGAGTATGGCTAATCCTGATTGGTTGATGTTTGTAGCCTACATTATTAATTTCTAGAAACTCTATGTACTCTGCATTATACCAAAGGTAAAATAATATATTTTCTGTAGCTGACTAAAGGAACTAAGAAACAGCCGATATTTTTTATTACCTGAGACACTCTGTGCACTCTGCATTATACCAAAGGCAAAATAATATATTTGCTGTAGCCCTAAAGGAACTAAGAAGTCTTTTCTACGCTGTTACGAGACACATATTTTTAAGTGCAGAATTGATAGGCAATAAATAAAAATTGTGTTAATGAGAGCCACATGAACAAGACATATATTCATTTTTTACTAAAAAATACGGTCCTAATAATTTTTCTTTGATTCTAGCAAGGTTACGTTCTAAATGTCAACTTTTTTAGGTCCGTATCTCAAAAAATGCTACTATTTTTGCCTAATGGGAAAATCAATTGTAATCTTTGCAATCTACATGTCAACTGATAGTTAATTGAACTGGTAGTTAAGTTATCTTTACTTTCACTATAGAATACTAATGTATGAAATACAGTTGGTTGAAACAAAATCGTAAATTTTAAGATTTTTCCTTGTTACTTATATAAAGTGACCATCTTATATATGCATCAGTTAATTTATATTATTTGACTGTATGTAAGTATTATAAGGGAAATCAAAATTTGATTGGTTGAGACTAATTCAACATGACAATTAACAAAAGTTCATATTCTCCCTCGAAAATCAGGACTACTTGTGCAACATTACATGCGGTTAAAGAACTTAATTAAACAACATTTTGACCATTTTTTAAATAGCGATAGTATAGTCATTATCGGGTTCAAAATTATTTCAGATGTAAAAACAAAACAGAATACAAATTTGTAATAGAATAAATAACTAGCTGTTGATCAGTAGTGTTTATCAATGTTTTAGTCGTGACTTAAGTTATATCTTTTTCTGATACATCCAAAGTACATTATGTAACAGGTTTCTATCAATAAGTTTTTTTTACATGAGATTGAGCTTGTGTGACATGCAATTAAATAGCCTCTAAATTTTCCATACAACTAAAGGATAAAATTTAACATAACCTCTAAAATACAGGCATCATGTATAAAGGGAAACAACTCAATTCCTACATGTTCTACAGGTTACAATAAACCATTGAGTAGCATGGTATTCAGAATTAGGAGTATGGTTAATCCTGATTGGTTGATGTTTGTAGCCTACATTATTAATTTCTAGAAACTCTATGTACTCTGCATTATACCAAAGGTAAAATAATATATTTTCTGTAGCTGACTAAAGGAACTAAGAAACAGCCAATATTTTTTATTACCTGAGACACTCTGTGCACTCTGCATTATACCAAAGGCAAAATAATATATTTGCTGTAGCCCTAAAGGAACTAAGAAGTCTTTTCTACGCTGTTACGAGACACATATTTTTAAGTGCAGAATTGATAGGCAATAAATAAAAATTGTGTTAATGAGAGCCACATGAACAAGATGTATATTCATTTTTTACTAAAAAATACCGTCCTAATAATTTTTCTTTAATCTTAGCAAGGTTACGTTCTAAATGTCAACTTTTTTAGGTCAGTATCTCGAAAATTATACTAAAGGCAAAATAATATATATGCTGTAGCCCTAAAGGAACTAAGAATTCTTTTCTACGCTGTTACGAGACACCTATTTTTAAGTGCAGAATTGATAGGCAATAAATAAAAATTGTGTTAATGAGAGCCACATGAACAAGACATATATTCATTTTTTACTAAAAAATACGGTCCTAATAATTTTTCTTTGATTCTAGCAAGGTTACGTTCTAAATATCAACTTTTTTAGGTCCGTATCTTGAAAAATGCTACTATTTTTGCCTAATGGGAAAATCAATTGTAATCTTTGCAATCTACATGTCACTGGTAGTTAAGTTATCTATACTTTCACTATAGAATACATTGTCAAGTGCTTTCTTCCTTCAGTTCTTGCTTTCCTCCTTCAATTCTTCCTTGAATTCTTCCTTACCATTTAGTTTTATGGTCATGACAAAGCAATATAAATATATTATGGGTCTAGCTGTTAAACATCGAGGCTAATGGATTATCAAAAAATGTTCATCACATCTTGACGTTTAAGTATATTTTTCCCCCTGTTAATGCTAGTATCAACGTTGATAATAAGTATGTAGTACCAATAGCTATTAAGATTTTTACTTTTTATCATATGTATAACACACACACACACACAAAGTATTGAGTACTCGTTAATGATTTTAACTACTATATCAAAGAAGAAGAAGAATGGCATTTTATAATGACCTTTTTAAATGATCTTTCAAGTTTTTCAGCATTTTAAACAATCCATCACATGAGGTTTATTTTCATTATATTCATTTAAGATTTTTACTGAAGGAAGTGGCAGGTTAATAGAATTTTTTTCAGATTTACCCTCAAAATAATTGGGCACATTAGAGATTTGAAATTTGAAAGTTTTGATGATATATATTGACAGGTGATCTGAAAAAAAAATTTCTACATAAAAATCCATAATCTTTGCCATACATATAAGGGTTCCATACACAAACAGTTCGTCTTCCTTTGACCAACCTACATTGAAAGACAATAAATGTAAATAGACCTTCTGTTAACATTCCTATATTATAACATACATAGATTTCTAGATATATTGACATAATACATTACGCTTACTTAATTGACCTAACACATTCATTTCTTTGGTGTCAAAAATTCGAGTTACTCTGAGAAATGATTCACAGTATCCTGTACATCCAGTCTTCTCTTGTAAATTTAATTGAAAGACCTTTTTGTAATAAAACATTGTAAACAGAGAGGTTTGACAGCATCCCAGTTAATAGTGTTTAAATGTAAATGAGACAGCAACCCAATAACACAATGAAACAAAAAAGTGAAAGTAGACCAATCGGTGATCATTATCACTTCGAAGCTTTGATACAAAAGAGTAAAATAACAAAAATACCGAACACCAAGGAAAATTCCAAACGGCAAATCCCTTATCAAATGGCAAAATCAAAAGCTAAAACACATCAAACGAATGGAAAACAACTGTCATATTCCTGACTTGGTACAGGCATTCCCTTATGCAGAAAATGGTGGATTGAACCTGGTAAAATAGCTAACTAAACCTCTCACAAAAGCTACTCATACTTTTCTTATGGTAAACTATTGTTAGTTCAATCAAAAATATACCTAAACATCTAAACATTTCTTTGGTGAATATTTTGTGACTAATACAAATATTTAATGATCTTTAATACCATAGATACATAATACATATGTTATTGTCTGAAATGAGGTGTTTATCCTTCTTCTTCGGATTATGCCTTTGGCACATGTGTTAAGCCTTGTGTCCATTAAACTCTCATTTAAGTTTGTGATAGTGGTACTATAAAGATACCTATAACTTCAATATGAAATAGGATATACCTATTATAAATTATATATAGAGATATATGAGATTCCATAAATACCTCTGGTATCATGTGACCCATAACACCTTTTGTCAACAACAACAATATTGACCTGATCAATCAATAATATCAATCAAAGATCAAAGATCAAGTGCTATCTTAAATAAATATCTATATGTATGATATTTGATTTAATAGGGTCTGTAGGTCTAACATTATTGGACAACCAGCAAAGTATAAAAGATGACAGTAAAAATAAATTGCTTTGCTGAGCGCAGCTGGATACGACCGCAGAGGTCCAACCCTGAACAGTTGGGGAAAAAATGGACACAATATTCACGCTTGATACAGGTCTAAATTTGGATTGTAATTCAATATTTGACACATAATAAGTTTCATACACAGAATAACTGTAGTCAAAGAACTTAGAATTGGTTATATGATCTGAATTTATATCCAATTTTTTGCTTTTGTGCAATTCACTATGCTGTTGTGAATTGACCACCCCCCACCCCAAATAAAAAAAAAATGTACCCTCCCCTTTTTTTGCTTTTGTGCAATACACTATGCTGTTGCGAATTGACATCCCCCCCTTTCCTTTTGAAATTGTTTTTTTTTTATTTCTGAAATCTTGAGGAGAAAAAATTGTCACCACCCCCCACCACCAATCCACCAATTTCTTTTTACACCCCCCTCCCCCGCTTTTTCCAAAAAAAAATTCTTTCCCTGAAGATATGGTCATAATTTCAATTCAAATTTCCAATGGAGTTTGCCATAATAACCATTATAACCCATTTAAATACATCATAAAAGTCTTAAAATAGAAAATGACATACATAATCATGGCTAAAATTAATATACATTAATCAGCATTTTAAAAATTATTAAAATAGTAACTTCTAAAAATAAATTGACAGCTAATCACCTCAAGCAATACAACATTTCTTCATACATAATTTAAAAGAAGTGTAAGGGAGGTAATTCAAACACAACACTGTACTTAAGTAATTGTCCATTAACCAGGACACCCTTGTTTTTTCTCACTTTTTTGCCCCTAATTCCTAAACGGTTTGAGCCATAACCCCCCAAAGCCAATCCTAACCATCCCTTTGTGGTATGGAAACTTGTGGTATAATTTCAGAGAGATCCATACACCATTCCACAAGTTATTGTCATGAAACTAGAAAAATGCTTATTTGGGCCCCTTTTTGGTCCCTAATTCCTAAACTGTTGGGACCATAAACCCCAAAATCAATCCCAACCTTTCTTTTGTGGTTATAAACCTTGTGTTTAAATTTCATAGATTTCTATTTACCAATACTAAAGTTATTGTCCGAAACCAAATGTCTTCTGACGACGCGGACGACGACAACGTGATACCAATATACGACCGCAAAATTTTTGCAGTCGTTTAAAGATTAAAACCTGTTTAAAAATAATAGAGACACATTCTCTAAATAAAAAAATCTAGATTATTGAAGATTATTTATGCCTGGCACTAAATAACACAGGAGGTCCTAAATTTATTATGTTCTGGTGGTTACATATAATGAAAATAGGGTTTCAAAAGTTTATTTTTACCAAAGTATCATGCTCATGTTTTTTTTTTTTTAAACACCCTTCAGAAGAAGCAAAAAACTCTCTGCTTGTGAAGTCAACAAAAGCTATCATTCAGTTTTAAGTAGGACAGATTTGATAACAGGCAACTTATCTGGCCTGGATAATTGGTCAACTGATTTTAGTTTTCAGGCCACCTAATATTTTTCCCCCCTTTTTCTTGCCATTTCAGGAAAATCTGCATACAGATATATGTATAAGATTCAGAATGCCAGTTCCTATTATTGGGATACTCACCCAGTCGCATTATTCACATTAATAAAAACCTCGCAATAATTTCTGAATTTACAGATTCTAATTTGACAACTATGAATATTTTATATAATGAAAAAGGATATGCCAAAAAAAATGTGTTTAATGCTAAGTACATGTAGAAAAGAACATTTTCAACTTTTTACAATACATGTAGTGAAAATTTGAACATAATAATAATGACAGAATAAAATATGTTTAAAAATCAAAATAAAATGACAGTGTATAGTAGGAGGAATCAAATTCCATTTGAAAATTAGTACATGGTTAGTATTTATTATGATGTCAACCCTTTGCACTAATTGCTATACATGTACCAGTTAGTTACTTCTATGATAGAATTTAAAAAGAATTTTTTTTTTAAATAGACTTATAATTACACATGTATTTGCAATGTCAGCTTGCATATAAAAAGACTTTTGACACTGGACTATAAAACCTTACCTAGATTTTTAAAGTCAATGATAATCATATTTTATCTATTCAAATAACCATCTAATAGATATTATTTCAAAGGATAAATATGAAATATAATATAGCCATTGTTTAATTCTATCTTAAGCATTTTAAAATAGAGGACCAATCCTGGGGAAAGATTATAATGATCAAAAGGGCAGGGTTGCTCTTAAATTTAAACTAAGAAGTAGGTATCCAAAGATTAAATGTGTGCTACATGATTTTCCCAATTTCGGCCAGTTTTTCTTTTTTTTTTAAATTGTTATACAGTAAACAACAATTATTTGTCCTATTCATTCATAATTTCCTACAGGTTATCAAACATATATCTTGATTTTTAGTTGTCTAATGCTTGTATTGTTTATGTATTATACAGTGAGATTATCTGGCAATTTATGAGATATTGTCGGATTTCTTCCACAGATTTTGATTTTTAATTTGTTGATATTATCCGACAGCTGTGGTCTTCAATGCACTGATTTATATTAGCCTTTAAAGAATTCAGCTTAAATTGGTCTGATGTTATTAGGGTTGTCTAGAAGTTGCAGTGAGGTGAAAGTTTTTGCTCCATATTGAATTCAAAGACCTCATCGTGACTTTCAGATGAAGGAAAGCAAATAAAAGTGCTGTTCCCAAGCTTTTGGCTTTTTCATGTGCTTGAAATAATTTTGTGTCATGAACTACCATTCACCATATCCATTCTGTTTTGTCCTGAACATGCATGAAATATTTGTCACTGGGCCATGGATGTTAAGCAACCAACAATCACTCAATCGATTTTGTGTTCCATGCTGCAGATTTTATCTAAATTGCTTATTTTTTGTGCTCAAAATTTTTGCTATGATGTTAGGTCTCCAGAAGTGATAAATTCTCAAATAGGAATTATAAAATCTCCTTTCACATAAAATAAATGAGAATGATAATTATATGGCTTTTAAATCCACGAAAAACCTTGTTCAGCTACATTGTTATGGCAACCCTAAATGTCCAATGAAATTTATGACATATATTCTACAATTTTTTTATGCAATCAATGCTTTAAATCATAAACTGCCACAAACAAAGTTATTATCAATTAAATGAATGCTACAAGTGTGATTAAAATCACTATTAAATAAAGGTAAGAGAGGTAGAAGCAAGGCTTCATCAAACAGGTACAAACATGACCAATTCTGTACCAATTGTAAAGAAAACTCAAATACACATGAAAACAAGAATGTGTCCATTATTAAGTACATGGATGTCCCACTCGCACTATCATTTCGCCACAAGAAGGGTCTGGTCTATGCATTCTATGGTGTTTAACAGTCTGTTTGAGAAAACTCAGCACTAAAAAATGGTTCAAATGTCCAAATTTTGTGCAATTTTTACAGAGATTTCTTCTCAATATCAAGTTATGTCCTTCAATCCTTAATTTTTTAAATGGTAAATTGTAAAAGTATAAATTGTGATAAGGATAATAAAAAAATGAATTATCTCCCCTATGTGATTACCCCCTTTGTTAAATTTTTACATTTGTATTTGTTTATATTCATTATTATTTGAAATCCCCTTTATTAAGCCTCTATATATGTTGCACTATCTACTTTATCTTAATTTGCTTAATAAAATCACATAATTACACCAAAATATTTTGGTAATGTATATAAGATAAAATACCATAATTATACATCATAATCTGTCAACATATTAGTAATTACTGGTATTTTCATATCTTCATCAATTAATTTTTCTACCTCAGGCAAAATAAATGAGTCCTTGAAATAATTTGCTACATCAGAAAAATCATATATATACACTTGTATATAAATATTGTATGATGTGTAAATTGCAAAACATTAGTCCAGTTTAGTTAAACAAGAAAAATGGGGTTAATTCTTTATTTTAGATCAAACTAATTTTTGCAAAATTAACTGTAAAATTAGAATTTTTGTGCAACTGCAAATTTTGCTGATGTCAAAATTGCCAAAAATAATTGCAGACTTGTCAACTATCCCGATATTGGCATTATTATCTTGTTTTCATGCCTCTACCCGAATCCAGATATCGGGTTAGTAAAACAAGCAAAAAACCTGACTATTTGTAATATAACAATCATACTGTAAACAGATGAGTGCTAACAATAAAAGCTACAATGACATCAGAAACTTGAATAAAAAAAAACATATACATGCTTCTTGCTCAAGACATGAAATAGTGAAAATAACACCCCATGAACATATCAAATGTTTAATTTATAGGACTGGCAATACTTTATAGGTAAAGGTAAACATAGCATGAGTACATGTATAATCACCAGCTTATAATGAAACTGAAGTCCCAGGTTAAAAAAAAAAACTTATCTAAAAAATCAGGCACAACAGAAATAAAGGTTGTTCTTGTCAAATTACTCCTGTTTTAGCATTAAATGATCTTATCAAACATGGTATCTAAAATTATGCTTAAGAGAAAGGTATTGTCAGTGATTTTTTAATTTTTCCCTTTAAACTATATTATACAATTACATTTGCAATTGTAACTTTTTTTCAAATACTAAATATCAATTCTGAATCACAATGAATTTTAATAAAATCAATATTTTAAGAGTTGCTTTGTTCCACAGGATATTCTATATATATTACATAATTTTTCTAAAGAAAGGGTAGTAGTCTGAGCCTTTTTTGGGACTTGCTGTCAGACAAACAAAAGTCAGGGGCATTTATTTCAAACTTGCCTCCCCTCTGTTTGTGCATGTTTGCCTATTTATGCAAAAACAAAAATCAAGAAATCATACATTGTATAAAACACCTTAAGATAATAATTATTTTCTATATAATAAATTAACAAAGAAGAAGACCCCAACCCACGCCTTAAAGCCTTAAAAATAAATGTTTGTCATTTCTGGCACCTGTGATTGCAGCACTACACCAAAAATCATCCAAAAATAACTAACATTTTGAGTACTGTCAAACCCTATATAAAGGTCACTATCAGAACTTGAAAAACTGAGAGATATTACATTGGAATTAAGTAACAAAATACATAGGTATTACTACACTGGGACAAGAAGAGGTTTATATCTGACAAGACAGAATTTCCCTGAATAGAAGTGACCTTTATTTCAGGATTGGGGGTGTTATCAGTTATACTACATTGTACATTTCTTGGATTGTTCTGTAAGTCATTTTGTTATTCAATGTATTTGTATCTCTTTAATATGCACAAAAAAGTTCATGGAATTCTTTGATTTTGGACAAAAATTCAGCAAAATGACAATAATCCGTAACAGATTCCTATTCATAACTACTCTCTTTTATTCTATGTAAACAGTGAGGGTACACACTTCAAAAGATGTAACTTCAGTCCATAAATATTAGCACTTCTTTGTAAATAAAATGCTCCACTGGGCGCAGCTTGATACGACCGCAGAGGTCGAACCCTGAACAGTTGGGGCAAGTATGGACATAACATTCAAGCTTGATACAGCACTCAATTTGGATTGTGATTAAATATTTGACACAGCATAGGTTTCTGACACAGAATGAATATGGTCTAAGAACTTAAAAATTTTCAATTTACCTATTCAAACCATATCATTATTATTTGCTTTTATATATAAATCAGAAATAACCAATTTAAAATGGAAAATTTTAAAGAAAAAAAAGGAAAAAAAGGAAAAAAAAAATCCCCTCCCCCCAATTTTTTGAACACCCTTATGATTCATCCCCCCCAAACTCAATCCCAGCCTTCCCTTTGTGGTATGGTACAATGTACCTTGCAGTACAATTTCGGAGAGATCCATACACTTGAACATAAGTTATTGTCTGGAAACTAGTAAAATGCTTGTTTTTTATGGCCCCTTTTTGGCCCCAAATTCCTAAACGTTTAGGGCAATTACCCCAAACTCAAACCCAGCTTTCCCTTTGTGACATGGAACCTTGTAGTACAATTTCATAAAGATCCGTACACTAACACACAAGTTATTGTCCTGAAACTAGAAAAATGCTTGTTTTTTGCCCCTTTTTGGCCCCTAATTCCTAAAATTTTGAGGCAATTACCCCCAAAATCAATCCCAGCCTTCCCATTGTGATCTGGTACCTTGCAGTACAATTTTAGTGAGATCCATACACTTGAACACAAGTTATTGTCTGGAAACTAGAAAAATGCTTGTTTTTTGCCCCTTTTTTGGCTCCTAATTCCTAAAATTTTGAGGCAATTTCCCCCAAAATCAATCCCAGCATTCCCGTTGCGATATTGAACCTTGTGGTACAATGTCAGAGAGATCCATACACTAACACACAAGTTATGTCTGGAAGTTACAAAAATGCTTATTTTTGGCCCCTTTTTGGCCCCTAATTCCTTAACTGTTGGTACCATAACCCCCAAAATCAATCCCAACCTTCATTTTGTGGTATTGAACCTTATGGTAAAATTTCATGGAGATCCATTCTCTTAAACTAAAGTTAGAGTGCGAAAACTAATGTGTCTTCGGATGACGGCGACAACGACGACAACGACGACGCCAACGTCATACCAATATACAACCACAAAATTTTTTTGCGGTCGTATAAAAAAGAAAATATCAACCACTTAGAAGCTGACACAATATATTGTAATCAAATGAGTCAATTTATTATTTAATAATGCAGTGAATGAGAGAGCAGAATTTTTCTTTCTTTCTTTTAGGCACTGGCTACGATTACCCACAAAAAGGAACAATAAGAAATAATTAATGTTACTTCTGAGACTAATTGCCGATTGTATTTCTGATAATGGACCCTAAAAGTATTTGTGTCATTGTCCCGTATGTCTTGTTTTACATATTTGAACAAATTAATGAATGCATGTTTATTTCAATTTAGTATGAATTATATCTTTAATTCTGATCTCTTTTTTTTTTTGCTTTTGACGGTGCTCCTTAATTTTTACAAGAACTTCTTCTATATAACTGCAAAAAATTTGCATCTTGGAATCGTTGAAGTTCATCATTGGAATTTTGAAAGGATATAAACTTTTCACTGCCCACAAATTGGACATCTTGCTTATCCGAATCCATACTAAGTGAGTTGTTTTAATTGACCCCTTATGGCAAAAGTGAATGTCATATTGGTTAATACGTCTGGAAATTTAATCATGTTAACAATTTTACATTTAAATTTATTTCACAGATTGCTCGAAAATCAAACATTTTTTAGATGTCTACATATATAATTTGCGGGTAACAATAACTGCAGGTAAAATAAAAAATGATATTACTGTCATCTGCAATTTCCGTATGAAATCCGGTACCCTGTCCGGAAATACATTTTGGCAATAGTCTCGGAAGAAACAATAATTATTTTTATTGTTACTTTTTGCAGGTAATTGTAGCCAGTGCCTTTCTTTTTCGCATACAGTCATTTCTGAGTTTGATAAGTGACCCCTATTTTTTATGGTCACCACAAACTAGCAACACACCTTAATTAACAACTTTAGAGAGGTTTTTCTGTGAGCGCATGACACTGAAGCAAAAAATTTAAAACTCCAAGAGGACATTTTAGCACAGACATTATAATCCATTTTATCCAAAGATTAAAATGATCTCCTGTTGCCTTTTTAATTTGAGAATTTTACAAATCATTCATTTGATCTCTAACATATTACTTTAATTTGTTAATGTTTTCAACATTCTAAAGCACTGAATTACTTTGTATTAAATAGGCAAAAGGATGCAGGAGGTTTGTCCCATTAAATTTATTTTTTTAATATATTTAACTGTTGCTTATTTAAAACAACAATTCAAACCTTTAAAATCTGACCAAAAAATAACAAGAAGGTATAAGAAATAACAAGGATTGGTATAGAATAAAACACAACAAACAAATAAACATTACAAAAACCAAAACAAACAATATTAAAGTTCTTGAACATGTTCAGTTTCATAATTTTATGAATATAAGCCCATGTTAGATGCTATTTCAAAAGTGTGCCATGGGAATTCCACACTGTAAATCTACTACAAGAATTTCCACGCTGAACAGTTACATAAATACTTATCGATATCTCTGTTTACAAACAACCGACACAATGGGGTAGATATCGGTCATTACAGAAATACCTGTAACTTACCTGCAACGCATCCAAGAGGAGGCGTGGTCCTTACCCCTCTCAGGAAGGGTGCTCCCATCATGCTTGGTCACCCTATAGCACTGGTCATCTGTCCATCATTAAAATTTTACGGATCTGTGGTGTATTCCCATCAAAATATTTAGCTATGCGTGAAATGTGTACAAATATAAGAGATGTCACATATAATCACGTGACCTGTGAACCTGAGGGATCATCGGTTGATCTGTGTAAAAGTCTTCTTTATTGTTTAAAACTAGTCTTGGTCAACATTTTAAATGGCTTATCAATACTCTTATTTAGTTCAAAGTTGGAACATCACAAAGTTTGTCACGTTTAGTTTGTCGTCTGCTGTTTAACAGGTGTGTTAATTGGATAAGGGGAGGTAATTGGATTTACCTGTCACATTGAATACATAGCATTCCTTACAGTCGTTGAACCAAAACGAGTTTCGAAGTCATTTTGTATTAAAATCATATTTCAACCTTTAAAAGACACGCAAGTGCAACTTTATAACTTCCACCAATAATCTGTAGTACGAATAGTTCGGGTCACAATACACTGGCAATTTTGACGGAACGAGTTCTCCTTTTAATATCGGTCGCTGGCATATGTGTTACAGTAAATTTGTAAAATCCTTGATATTTAAGGAGTTTTGTATAATCCCTGAACTATTAAAACGTAATATATGAAATATGAAAAAAATGTTGAACTTATAGCTAAAGAACCACAGAAAGAAGACAAGCTCTTAATTATTACTACCTTGTTGGAAACCCCAGCATTTTAAATATGAAAAAAAATCATTTATAAATAATATCAATAAATTCTGAGTATTTGATATTAAAAAAAAAAAAAAATCAATATTAATAAATGATTTTTTTAATATTGATAAATGATCGGTTAACATTAAAAACCTCAACCGGCGTTTACAATCATTTTCATTATAGTGCTTCTGTTAGTTATTAATGAAAAGTATAAAACCAATTATATCAAATTTTATAATTAAATATAAAGGCAGTACATTAAAGTGATTAAAGTCACCAGAGAAGAAAACACATATGCAAAGAGTTCGAACTTGATTGGTTTAGGCCATTAGATCCAGTGGCATATATTACATGCATATCAGGGACGAGAACATCTTGTGTTGTGACACGAAAATGATATGTAAAAATCAAATAAGAGTTGTATTATTGATATGTAGCATATGAAAACATTTATATCCACAAAATAAAAAAAGTGAAAAATGACATAGTTAATCTGGGTAAAAATACTTTGTTTTGTACCAGCATTTCTATCATGATGTAGGTAACTAACCAGGCAAAGTTAGACCACCATGACCATTTTTGCATGCTTCACTTACTTTGGTCGATCTCGAATGCCGTCTTATACATGTATGCTATCACATAGTGATAAAACTTTTAATAATTCTTTTATATTTTCTCTACTCTTTAGATCAGAATCAAATTAAAAGTAAATATTTGTTTGATGAAGGTATGAAGTTCTTCAATGTGGATATGTGAGAAAAAAAAATCGTAAAAAAAGATGGTTTTTATCAGATGAAGATATCAAATATTATGTATGTCTTGAAGACATGTACAACATTGTGCATAACATTCACATTTCAATGGGACATGGTGGTAGTGACAAAATGGTAAAATAGTTTGAACTTGATTTGTTTAGGCTATGTGATCCAGTGGCATATATTACATGCATATCAGGGACGAGCACATCTTATTGTGACACGAAAAATAATATGTAAAAATCAAATAAGTGTATGTATTTGTAGCATATGAAAACATTTATATCCACAAAATGAAAATAGTAAAAAATGACAATAGTTAATCTGTGTAAAAATACTTTGTATTGTTCTAGCATGAGATAGGTAACCAGGCAAAGTTATACCACCTTGGCCATTTTTGCATGCTTCACTTACTTTGGTCTATCTCGAATACCGTCTTATATACATGTATGCTATCACAAAGTGATAAAACTTAATATTTTTTATGCCCCGCAACTGAAAGTTGGGGGCATATTGTGTTACCCCTGTCCGTCCGTCCGTCCAGTTTGAATGCTAGGAAGTTTTCACTTTGCTGGCTGTTTGTACATATATTGAAGGTGTGCATGTGGTCAGGGTTTTGATTTTTATTAATATTTGCACTTTTGGGAGATAGTTGAACTTATTTTAAAATAACACTTCGCATCTGCAGGGGCTTCATTTGTGTCTTCCAGACACAATAAAATCTCAAAGAAAGTTCTACGTTGACTTTGTTGTGATACAGTTACTTCAGAGTGGAGTGCGGGGGCATCACTTTGTCTAGTTAGCTCACCTGGCCCAAAGTGACCCCTTAAGGAGTTAGTGCCCTTTAAAGTCAATTTTTTACAATTTTTCGTAAATTTTTGTAATCTTTTACAAAAATCTTCTCCTCTGAAACTGCAGGGACAAATTTAACCAAACTTGGCCACAATCATCATTAGGGTATTTAGTTTTAAAAATTTGTCCAATGACCCCGCCTGCCAACCAACATGGCCTACATGGATAAAGATAGAACATAGGGTAAACTGCAGTTTTTGGCTTATATCTCTGAAACTTTAGCATTTAGAGCAAATTTGACTGGATAAAAATGTTCATTAGGTTTAGATCTATCTGCACTGAAATTTTAAGACGAATCAGACAACCCGTTGTTGGGTTGCTGCCCCTGAATTGGTAATTTTAAGGAAATGTTGCAGTTTTTGTTATTATATGGAATATTATTATAGATAGAGATAAACTGTAAGCAGCAATAATGTTCAGCAAAGTAAGATCTACAAATAAGTCAAACGTGACCAAAATTGTCAATTGACCCCTTAAGGAGTTATTGCCCTTTATAGTCAATTTTTAACAATTTTTGTTTAATTTTTGTAATCTTTTACTAAAATCTTCTCCTCTGAAACTACTTTGCCAAATTTATTCACACTTGGCCACAATCCTCATTTGGGTATCTAGTTTTAAATTTGTGTCCGTTGACCCCGCTTGCCAACCAAAATGGCCAACATGGCTAAAATAGAACATAAGGGATAACATGCAAGTTTTGTCTATTATTTTGAAAACTATTATAAAGAGAGAAAATCTGACCAAAAATGTTCAGAATGTTGAGCTCTACCAATTTTCCATACATGTCAAAACTGTCAGATGACTTCTTATAGGAGTTATTGCCCTTAAATGACAAATTTTACGATTTTTTGTTCATTTTTGCCTACGAAATTGAAAACTATAATAGATGCAGAGAAACTTCAAAATGATCCGAAAGACCAGTTCTACAAATAGGTCAACATTGTCGAAATCGTCAATCGACTCCTTATTAGAGTTATTGCCCTTTGACGATTTTGACCAATTTTTTGCGTTTTTGTCTTATATCTTAAAATTATAATAGACAGATAGAAACTTAGCTAGGCAAAAATGATCAGCAAAACAAAATCTACAATGAAGACAATATGGAGGAAATGGTCAGACGACTCCTTATTAGAGTTATTGCCCTTCAAAGACAATTTTCACCCTTATTTTGCGTTTTGTCATATATACTAGAAAATTATAATAGACAAAGATACACTTTAAATCACAAAATGATCAGCAAGTCAAGATCTACTAACAAGTCAAATTTTGCCAATTTAGTTTAGTAGACTGTTACTCTTTATAGGAGTGATTGCCCTTAAATGAGGATTTTTTTATCCTCTTTTGTGTTTTGAGCAAAAACTAAAGAAGATGGAGGCTAAATGATCAGCAATACAAGATCAACAAAACAGATTTTTGTCATGAATTCTATTCTTGTCTTCAATGTTTGAGAGTGTCCTTTTGAATATGAACATAGACCAAGGTGAGCGACACAGACTCTTTAGAGCCTCTAGTTTTATATTTTCTCCACTCTTTAGATCAAAATCAAATTAAAAGTAAATATTTTTTGATAAAGGTATGAAGTTCTTCAATGTGGAGAAAAAAAAATCGTAAACAAGATGGTTTTCATCAGATAAAGATATCAAATATTATGTATGTCTTGAAGACATGTACCCCATAGTGCATAATATTCACATTCCAATGGGACATGGTGGTAGTGACTAAATGGTAAAGGAGGCTAATAGAAAGTATGCAAATGTTTCATACGAAGCTTTAGAACTTTACAAGGAACTCTGTGATAAATACCAACTCAAAAATCGTAGAACTGCTAGTAAAGTCTTTGTCGTTGAGTCTATAACAAACAAATTCAAGAGTTCAATTCAGATTGATTTGATAGACATGCAATCATTCAAATACAATTGTATAATGCTATATATTTTTAATTGTATACTTGGACCATTCAACCAAATTTGTAGTTTTACGACTACTTACGCAAAAGCATGCATATGAAATAACAATGCAAATATTTGATATCTTCCTTCTTTTTGGTGCTCTCAACAGTCTTCAGAGTGACAATAGTACAGAATTCACTGCGAACTTCATTAGTGAGCTAAACAATTTATTACCGGAATGTAAAATTGTTCATGGTAAACCTCGACACCCCCAGAGTCGAGACAGCTTTGAGCGAGCCAATGCTGATGTCAAGGATATGGTTATCACATGGATGCGAGATAACCACTGTAAAGACTAGCGTGTTGGTGTCAAATTTGTACAAGAATAAACAGGCATAAGCCATGTTTGGGGTCGATGCAAAAGTTGGGCTTACATCGTCCTCACCCCGTGGTGAACTTATAACTAAAATTGACAGTAAAGAACATTTGTCAGATCTAGCAAGCATGAATAAATATTGAAAGCGAAAACACGTGCACAATTGATGATGGGGAACCAAGGAACATTTTTGAGCCCCAACCTACTGAACTGAAAACTGATATGTGTGTTGTATGTCAAGTAACTGCAAACTTTATCGTGTTCTACTTGTAAAAAAACTGTACATGCTTCGGTTCCTTTTATAGCTTGCTATGCGATATGGGTTTTGCTCATTGTTGAAGGCCGTGATAACCTTCTACTTCATTTTGTCTCTGATGGAGAGTTGTCCCATTGGCAATCATGCAACATCTTTTTGTTCTTATATTTATGTGGAACATATCGGTTATAACAGAAGAGTTTCCGTCAAAAGTAATTTGTTGTCTGTGTGGTATTTACGGACACGACCATTGAAAAAGAACGTGCAAACGCGTCACAATCAATGGAAAAACAAGCCCATCGTATGCTTAGTGAACGTTAGTAGGTCCAATAGAGTTTTAGAAGAAGTAGACATCAGAAGTAATGTTGTTATTCCTATCCCAGTTGTTGATCGTGGAAAGGGTGACCCAAGAAATATAATGGCAGTTGTCCATGGAAAGTCAGAGAAAGGTTATCGTCTTGCTACCAAACATAGCATTTTTTTTTAGAGTCATACACTAGAAACCAGTATGAACCAGCTGATTCCCAGTTTTTGAGTCCGTCAGCTGTATCTTTTGACAATTTCTGATTTTTTTTTTTGGTTAAACTGTCTTCCATTTGTGATGGGACAAGGCATGTGGATGTTCTGGAAAGAATAGATATGAAAAGCAGATGTCGCCCAAACTTATCATACAAAATAAATAAATTGCAGTCTTAATATCAGTTCACATGTCTTTAATCAATAACCACTATACGACATTTTTATATAATAGTGTTTGTTTAAACAATTATATTTCAAAATCATTGGTCTCATTTATATTAAGAAATACACATTTCTAATATTAAGTTTAAACCTTTAATTTCGAAATTTTGCAAACCGCTAGCAATATGATCAGTGAAATCTTACAAAATCGCTGAAACTGTGTGAAACATCACTAATTATTTTAGGGATTTTACTAAATCCCCGATTAGTAAAATCCCTGATTTAACAAATTCGCTGTTATATACGCACTGCTGGTTGGTAAAGTCAAAATGACGAAGGTTTTCATGCCGCCTTCAATGTGACCTTCTCTTCTATATTTATAGATGAATCCACTTCTTAGACTAAATAATTCATTTTTTACCTCGACTCGATTAGATAATGTTGTCGGTAAGGAGACGACCATTTGATTTTCTGGGAGGGGGAGGAGGATGATTTTGAAAATGAATATCCTGGCCTGGTAACGCCTGAAAATGAATAACTTTGCCCAAGACAGATTGAAACATGCAGGATATGATTTGTACAAAAGTGAGTAAGCAAATAAGCATGCATTGCGAAAGATGAAAATTATTAGTCAATCCTCAAAAAACCGTCCTGTCCTACTCCAGAATATCAAATGGTTGTCCCCGAAAAAAGTCTAAGAGTTTTCCTTACCTCAAACCAAAACATAAATTCTATCAAAAGTAAAGTAGAATTTTTTCATATAAATTCAACTTTTGGGGGTAAAGGATGTCCATCGATTCCAAATTTTACAAAATACATGTAAAATTTGCGACACTGCATCAAAACTGTGTTCAAAAACTATGTATGGCACTAAATAGCATTTCGAATGTATGGATATGTGTAACTTTAATGTAAAATATTTATGTCTATTATTCTAATGACCCTATCCCAGTAAGTTTTAGCAACTTTTGGATCTTGAACCTGTGAGTAAAAATAAATCCAGATGAAATTGACCCCACATCATTGACTTGACGCAAAACATATTAAATGAAGAACTGCGCCATGAATTTTAGAAAGTAAATGACGATTTTCCTGGGGGGAATTTCCCCGTAATAAATGGTTTGGAATATCCATGCATAAATATTTATGAAATCGAAAGATTGCAGAGATAACTTTTTATCTAAACTAAATTGATTCATTCCAGTATACTATACGTGTTGTTTTACATAGAACGTTATCATCCTTCATCTTTGTACCGCTGAACTATAGGGTATACCTTTTGCTATTGACACAACCACAGTCAACTTACTCCCGCATTTCGAAGTTAACAATGAAGCCAATGTTTTTTGTTTTTGTTTTTCGGAACAGTCCCATATTCAACTGAAATAAATACGCATAACAACTAAATTAAACACATATATCTTGTAATATGCATATGGTTTAGAAAAAAAACTCCTTAAAGATGACATATATCTAGCAAGAATGCGATGCTGTATCCAAATGTCCCCGCGTTGTATAAATGAGGAATTAAATTTTGTGTCACAATGTGTCATTGTGGTAAGATTGTTAGAAATGGTCAAATCAAAATGACAGTGTACTAAAAGTATGGTCAAGTACCAACACGGTACCGGGGAAACAGTTCTTCAAATTATGAGAGTTTTCTGTCAAATAGTCTCAGAAAAGTTGCGTTAACAAGGTGTTATTGTCACAATAATATTTTTTTTTTATCTAAGTCCTTTAACTCTCGTAAAAATGGGAGGATACAAATGACGGTCAAGTAAGGTCAATTACACATACTAGTATTGGCAATCAATCCTACGAAGTATGAGAGCTTTCACTCAAAAGATTTCAGGGGAGTTGTGTTCTTGACACAACAGTAAAAGAAATGGTCAAAGTCGCATAACTCCTACCAAGTATGAATATAAATAAGAAGATGTGGTATGAGTGCCAATGAGACAACTATCCATCCAAGTCTCAATGTGTAAAAAGTAAACAATTATAGGTTAAAGTACAGCCTTCAACATGGAGCCTTGGCTCACACCAGACAGAAAGCTATAAAGGGACCCCAAAATGACTAGTGTAAAACAATTCAAACAGGAAAAACCAACGGTCTAATCTATATAAAAAACGAGAAACGAGAAACTCTTATGAACCGAACCAACAAACAACAACCACTGAACAACAGGCTCCTGACTTAGGACAGGTGCATAAAAATGCAGCGGGTTTATACGTTTTAACAGGCGCCAATCTTCACCCTAACCTGAAACAGTGATGTAACATTACAACATAAAAAGACACACAATAAAATATCAATTGAAATGGCTTAACTCGATCAAAAAGACATATTCACAAAAACAAGTAACATACACTGAACGAATAAGTTTAATATATGACACAATATAAATAAAAAAGATGTATCAATGTCAAAAAGACAACTTTAACCTAGGACAAAACGGCGTTAAAGAAAGTAACGTACACAGGTAAATTTAATTTTGTTGTTATGAGTATCGAAACATTTTTTACAAAATAAATTTGTTGTTCATAATACGAGTGCAGAAGTGAAAATTTATCGTCATACTAAATACTTATCAAAGGTGGTACATATTAAAAATTGTAAGACGAGATATAACACATAATAAGTAAACATTGAATAACAGAAATGCATTACAAATTGTGTCAACAGGTCAAATTAACACGAAGGTACGATTTGAGAGTACTCGCAGTTGCTGAAAGCTAGTTAAAAGCCAAAAACAATTAATAATAAAAAATCATGCACCAGAGACTAAAATCAATTAAAACATATCCCAGGCAGGGAATTAGTGTTTTAACGCCATGGACAGTCAAAGAAGACATGACTTATGCAATGCCAAAATAAAAGTAACGACAGGCAGTATAGGATAGTTAGGATTTAACCTTATAATAAATATGTATGATGTTATATATAGATAAAACAATTTCTAAATAGAAAATAAACGTAGATATGTATATATACATCACAAAAAAACATTTGAAAAGAATACAAATTTAGTTATGTTTTGATTTGTTGATGAGAAAATCGATGTTAGTGCCAATGAAAACGATATTCAAAGATCTTAATAAAACATTAATAAGATAACCTTTACTAATAAGTTTGAAAGCTTTATCATGTCAAACGGTATATGAAGGTGTGGATGAGGGTTTATAGAATAGAGAATAATGGGCAAAAAATATAAAGAATAGAGAAAAAATGGACCAAAAAAATAAAGAATGGAGAAAAATGAGGTGCTAAAGTATAAAGAATAGAGAATAATGGGCAAACAGTATAAAGAATAGAGAAAAATGGCCTAAAAAATTACAGAAATGAAGGAACCCATCCAGACCCTTGTCTATGAATATTGGTGTTCCGGAGAGACAGGACAGACGTCACGGACGAACGGAAGTTATTACCATTGACACCGCAGCGCGCAACGTGCGGGGGACAAAAAAATGAAACTAGTATTGGCGTGAAGTTAATGATTTTTTATATAATAGATTTTGCAGATTTTTATATTACAAATTTTGCAGATTTTTATTTCATTCAAGAAATACGTATGCTAAAAAATCATGATTGCCAACGAGACAACCATCCAACAGATTCTAAATGTCGTGAATTTAAGCAAATATGGGTCACCGCACGGCTTTCAACAATGAATAAGAAACACCACACCGTACAGTCAGCTATAAAAAGGCCCCGACATCACAAAATGTGAAACAAATCAAACGAAAAAACAAACCGCCTGATTTATGATAATAATAAGAGCAGAAAACAGTCGAAGGCCACCAATGGGTCTTCAACACAGCGAGAAAATCCCGCACCCGGAGGCGGGCTTCAGCTGGCCCCTAAACAAAAATGTCTACTAGTTCAATGAAAATGGACGTCACACAAAACTCCAAAACATATAAATGAACTAAAATTAAAAAAACATACAAGACTTACAAAGGCCAGAGGCTCCTGACTTGGGACAGCCGCAAAAATGTGGCGGGGTTAAACATGTTTGTGAGATCTCAACCCTTCCCCTATACCTCTAGCCAATGTAGAATAAACAAACACACAGCAAAACGCACAGTACAAATCGGTTTAAAAGAAGTCCGAGTCCGATGTCAGAATTGGTTAAAAAAAGAAACTAAGCAAAATGACAATGATACATAAATTAACAAAGGAATACTAGCAGTTACTGACATGCCAGCTCCTGACCTCAATTAAACCGATTGAAAGATTATGTCTTCATCATATGAAAATCAAGCACAATCCCTCCGGTTAGTGGTTAAGTATTATAACATCATAACATATATGAGAAGAACATAACCCGTACCATGCCAACCACTTGTTTTAGAATAAATGTGTTTATTTCCGACGCAAAGACCCTATGAGTGAATCAATATTAATACATATCTTTATTGTCATATAAACATAATTAGAGTGTGAAAAAACATAAAAACATAACTAAATATTGAAAAATCTTACTTTCTGTCATTGCAAAAGGTCATATTTTTCTCAGACTGTTCCTGACGTGTTTAAACTAAATCCATTAGATGTTGACTGATTGATATTCTTGTCTGGGAAACCTGATTCACGATGTGTTTTGTTTGTTTGTTTGTTTGTTCTTTTGAGCTTTTTCATGAATATCCCACAAGAAATGTCGGCGTCAGATAGCTTATAATACCATTTTCAATATTACTTTTATTTTCAATGAACATTACTCAAAGTCTCATGTAAAAATAGTTGATCCACGCTGAGTATCGAAAACCTTTGCAATAAATTTCGTAAAAGAAATCCAACATGAAATGAAGGTATGCGAGTGTTTATAATACAATTTCCTATATAATTTACATTTTAAGGGATGTATTTCCTGTAAAAATATGTAATCGGTACTGATTTTCGAACTTATCTAAGACATTGCTAATATAAACCATAGGTACAAATTTTATCAAAATTTTACAAGGAATGTAGGATTGAGAGCTCTTACAATTTTCAGTTTTCTTTGGACTTACGTGTCCAAGGGCCATCACTCATGTGAAAATAACTGATCCGTACTGATTTTCGAAATCGTTCGGAGACATTGCGAATATATACCTTTGATATTAATTTCATTAGATCCTACAAGAAATGTAGGCCATTTAAAGCTTACCATACGGTATGGGTTTAGCTTATTGTCGGAAGCCGTACGGTTACCTATATTTATTACAGCCACGCAATTTGGTCTCAGCTGGTGGATTGTTGTCTCATATGCCATCATGCCACATCTCATTATTATTTGTATTGAGACGGTTAACAAAGCAAACTTTTCATATGATTATATTTCAAAGGGACATAACTCTTTTAAAGTAGTTGATCAGATGGACGCATAGACTTTCTAATGGGTTATTTCCTATAAAATTAGTGGATCTGGAATGATTTTCGTACCTATCCGAGACACAAATAATATAAATCTCTGAAATAAATTTCATAAAAATATGGTATGATTTGTACGCGTGAGAGCGCTTATAAGACTGGACGTACATACTTTCAATAGGGAATATGGCGGACAACTCATGTAAAAATAGTTGACCGCCAATGATTTTCGAACACATTGCTGTTAGCAGCCTATAATAATTTCACTGTAAAAATAATGTGTTAATTTTAAAATTAATGTATGCATTTTAAATGCAAACTGCTGGCAAAAAAATCGAATATATAAAATTATGTAACTTTGAAAATTTCTGAAAATGAATACTTATTAAATGAATATTAATGAGACCGTCACTTCAAGTCACATTTTGTATTGGTAAAACTTATAACAATGATTTTATAAACGCGAGACTATATTCTTAATATTATATCAGCTCCTTAGATCAGAGTTGGATATATATATATATATAATATAGTCGTCTCTTTGGCAATCATACCACATCTCCTTATTGAAATTGAAGAGCTAAAATGAAATATCTTGATAATATGAGACCAAATACAGGCTTTATTGTAAAACAGTGATTAGCGCGTACAGTTCAACATCATGTCGATATATATTTTGGTATTGCACAAGGTCGTGTTTTTCTACACTGATTATGATGTCTTTACACTAAATTCATTGGATGTGTACGGATTGATATTTTGTCTTGGATATATGATTTAAAAAAATTGTTATTGGCTGTAAACTAGCTTTCAGTAACTGCGAGTACACTCAGATCGTTGCCGGGTACTTTGTGTCTTTAGTCTTTTGTTAGTTGTTTTTTCTTGGTATCGATCTGATGAGTCAAGTCCTTTTCAACTGATTTATATCATTTTGTTTTTATTTTGTGCTGTTACACCACTGTCCCAGATTAGGGAAGGGTTGGTTTTCCCGCAGACATGTTTAACCCCGTCATATTCTGTAAGTGCGTGCACCAAGTCAGGTACACCTTTAATTCAGTGGTTGTCTTTTGTTGCTGCACATCGTACTACTAGTATTTGTTTTTCGTTTGTTGTTTTGATGGATTATTGCCTCATTGGCAATCATACCACATCTCCATATATTATATTTATCATTCCGTCTTTTGCTAAATCCGCTGAAATAGTTGAACGACCGCAATTTGTAACCAAGATTATATAACAGTTAATAAAACGTACTTAGTTGCTCTTTCTATTGAACAGGTAAATGTTTTATTATGTCCCCTCCCCCCCCCAAAAAAAAGCAAACAAAAAAAAACATACAGATTTATAAACGAAATAAGAGCTACATAAAGGCTTTATTTTAGGTCGATTTTCATATATTTGTGGTAGATTATGATGTTAAAGTAATCGCTGTTAAACATAATGAAAAGAACAGGGTATTAAAATTCAGAATACATTGTAGATACATTGAAAACATCACTTTTTCTAGTAGTATCAAAAGGATACAAAAAAATCTGATTCCTAGACAATATTTGTAACCATAAATCAAGAATGCTAGAATTCATGTATTCAATTTCATAGTAATTTTTGTCCCCTTATTCGAACTTTACTTAGTTTGAGATCGATTCTGCCAAGTTAACACATCAATAAACTTGGTAAAAAAACTTTTATTATACTTATTATTCCATCCAACCCTCTGCAGACATGTTTTGCCTATGTAGTTATAAAACAAGTGATGCATAAAACAGGTTTTCACATGCATTCACTCTTTGGTTGCAATGAACAACACCAACAAAGAAATGCTGATTCTGAAAAAATATCAAATCAGTAAAAAATGTATGAAAGCTACATATTGATCCAGCGACAGGGATTTCCGATCTCATTTTATTGAGAAAAAGTTATTCTGATTGACGTAATTCTTTTGCATGCAGTATTTAATTTACTTGTAAGAAAGTTATTTTCTATTTGAAACAGACATTTTCTAACTGCCCTTAAATATCACAATACAGCTCACACATGGCTTAAAAAAATATTTGTTACATTTCATTTATAATTCTATTTTTTAAAATTCAATCTACATCTTCAAGACGGTTAAATTTGTTTACCAATGACAACTGTCAGGTTCAATATAATATAAAAAAGAAGATGTGGTATGATTGCCAATGAGACAACTGTCCACAAGAGACCAAAATGACGCAGAAATTAACAACTATAGGTCACCGTACGGCCTTCAACAATGAGCAAAGCCCATACCGCATAGTCAGCTATAAAAGGCCCCGAAATGACAATGTAAAACAATTCAAACGAGAAAACTAACGGCCTTATTTATGTACAAAAATGAACGAAAACAAATATGTAACACATAAACAAACGACAACCACTGAACTACAGGCTCCTGACTTGGGACAGGCACATACATACATAATGTGGCGGGGTTAAACATGTTAGCGGGATCCCAACCCTCCCCCTAACCTGGGACAGTGATATAACAGTACAACATAAGAACGAACTATAAAAATCAGTTGAAAAAGGCTTAACTCATCAGATGGACAAAAATACAAGTGGACGTGGCAGGGTACTTGTACATCCAAACAACAAAAAGACACTAGGAACAGATCTGAGAGTACTCGCAGTTATCTGACAGCTAGTTCAAAGCCACTAACAACTAATAAAAAAATCATGCATCTAAGACTAAAAATCAGTTGAAAAAGGCTTAACTCATCAGATGGACAAAAATACAAGTGGACGTGGCAGGATACTTGTACGTCCAAACAACAAAAAGACACTATGAACAGATATAAACCATTTGGGTTAACTTCAACTCATGTCACATATAAAATGACCTCCACAAAATAGCACACTAGTGCTGAAAGTGGCGTTAAACATCAATCAATCAATCAATCAATGTTCATGGCGGTACACGAGGAGTTTACAATCGAAGGCCCTTTTTACGCTCTCCAAAGATTCATATTTTTGCTGTGAGCTGTGTTTCAGAAACACATGATATCTATGTCCTAGAAAATAATCATGCTGTTTTATAACTACCTCTGGGATGGTATTGCTGCTGATGGACTATACGTTCCGTACGATATATATCATTCGTCCAGTAGCTACTGTTCAAGTAATGGCTTGATTCATATGATACATTTCGTCAAATAGAGTTCCAATTCATGAGGGTCTTCATGGGGGTCCTTCATTTCTGTATTCTTTATTTTTTTTTGGTCCATTTTCCTCTATTTTTTATATTTATTGCCAATTTTTCTCTATTCTGTAAACCCCCATCCACACCCTCATTCGTTAAACCATGTAATTGTGCTCAAACTACACGTTAGGTTGCAACATATTCTTACAAAGTTGACTTGAGACATGTTTGGCTGCTCTGACTGTCATGGATAGAAGTTCCTTTATGATATAAGATCCACTGGAAGAAACTTTACAGTATTTGTCCTTGACGATAGAAATGGCATAGAAGAGATGTTCCAAATAGAACAGACATTATAGCATCGTTTATAACAAAGTCTCCAGATGAACTTCTACAAGGAGGAACAAATGTTCGTTGTCATGGTATGGATCTTTGGGTATGTGAATTTCAATGTATCTTTGTTTCGCTTTCTAAACTTTTGGTCTCGAATGTACCAGGGCTTACATAAATAAAACTTTTCAGTACGATAATCAAACTCAGAAATCAACCAATGAAAATACTTGATTTGTTGTTTCGAGCTCATATTTTGTACTCCAAGTACTGAGAAAAGTTTTATGACCACAATGCCTGGTGTACGTCATTCTAGACACAAGTGTTAGGCGCAATGGAATGGTAGTATACCGTTTTTCTATCTCAATCAGAGCCCGAGGATACCGTTTACCCAGAAGGCAGTGACGGCTTCAATTTTGTCCGCAAACTATTCCCTGTTGTTAAAAATTATATAATTGTGCTGAACTTAGACTGGAATGCCTTTTTTAGCTGATTTTGACTGTTCTGTAAAGGCCTTTTGGTATAAGTGATCTCCAATGTTTTATATCATTTGGCTTTTAAAACTTTGGTCACGAACGTATCCCGTGGAAGTTTTCTCAGAAACAC
The DNA here is from genome assembly GCA_017311375.1 of Mytilus coruscus. NCBI lineage: Eukaryota > Metazoa > Mollusca > Bivalvia > Mytilida > Mytilidae > Mytilus > Mytilus coruscus. Next base: position 117,980,885 of record CM029596.1, on the reverse strand, counting down.
GTGTTGTGCGCATGGCAAACATATCATACATTTTTTTGCAATGCAGACGTTTATTATCTACCTTTTACTTATTTTGTCCTGACATAGTTTTTTATTGTGTTCATTCTGTCTGTAATTCACATCTAACTAGTTACCTATACTCCAAAAGAGAGGTGAAAGATACCAAAAGGGATTTTCAAAATCATAGTTCGAAAACAAACTGACAATGCCATGGCAAAAAATCGAAAAACTGAAAAAAGAGAAATAACAGTACAACAGTTCAAGTTAACGGTTTGGTGGAAAGGTAAGTAATTGAATTACTAGTTTATCAGAATGTTAGAAGCTATATTGCCAGGGATTCTGCTTTCTGTTGGAATTTAGGTAAACTTATATTTTTGTGAGAAATGCGTGTTCCAGATTCGCGTAAGGAAACCATGTAGAATAAAGATATCGTATTTATAATTTTACCCGGGCATAGCAATATAATTATACTCAGTTTTCTCCCTGGAAATGCAAAGCAAAAATGTCAGCATACTAGTAAGTGCAGCAATGTGTAAATATGTGCTTTAACTGTGACTGATCTTGTTCCCTTGAGATCATATTATCTCACAGTTATATAGGAAATTAAACACACGTCATTCAAAGTAAATGTTATGAATAATAAATGATATATTAGACATAAGCAAGTGTTTGATAATTTTGAAACAAATATCATATGTGTAGCATTTTGTCAATATAAGTTTTTTTTTTACTGTAGCGTTTCATTTTCTTTTGAAAGTATTGATGAAGATTCAAGTTATTTCAAAGTCATATCAGAAATGCATCTCGCTTGATATAAAGTATACTTTATGAATAATATATGATTACATTACATAAGGTACTACTTGATAATGTTGAAATAGAGATCTAAAGATATTCAAGTTTATTGTATTATTTGGTTCCTTGGCATCTTTTATGTTTTCAAGGACTGTAAAGAATGGAGTGCAATAAAGGTGCAGTTTGGCTTTACTGTTTTACTGAAAAAGTAAAATAACAAAAATACCGAACTCTAAGGAAAATTCACAACTTAAAGTCCCTTATCAAATGGCAAAATCAAAGTCTCAAACACATCAAACGAATGGAAAACAACTGTCATATTCCTGACTTGGTATAGGCATTTCTTATATGTATAAAGAAAATGGCGGATTGGACCTGGTTTTATAGCTAGCTAAAACTCTCACTTGTATGAAAGTCGCATAAATTCCATTATATTGACAACAATATGTGAACAAATCAAATAGACATAAGAGGTGAAAATGTCAAAATATTGCGGTACAGCAGTCAACATTGTGTTATAATTTTAATCACTATAAAAAAACTATGTCAACAAAAAAAAAACATAATGGCATATAGACACTCTGTAGACAAAGCACATAAGCAAAAATGAAAGACAAGAATACAAAAAATGACCACAGCACAGTAACACGCTGGGTGGGATGTATATATACCGAACCACGACAAAAGGATATTACAAAAAAATGGACTGAACAATAAAGGTTAACAATATACAAAGACAAACAAAAAGAACACTATAACACGCAATTAAGATGATAAACAACCACGGTACCTAGAATCAGTACTCCAAGACCATCATGTATTATTTGTGAAGTTGATACGGAATATTTATCAACAAGGTCTAGGTATCTTCCGATCAACTTTTTTTTTAAAAAGGACGAGACGTTCTTTGACATAACCCTGGTTCATCAACTTTCTGCTCAGACACTTGTGACGTTTTATAAAGTCTGAGTAGCAGCTGCAAGCTCTTGAATACCGAATGAGTTGGGAAATGTATATCCCATATGCCGGTGAAGTTGGTATATTGCTGCTAATGTGGGGGAAATTTTATCATTTCAAAATTTAAACCGTCTCGTTTGTCATAGATTCTGGTACTGAGATGACCGTGTCTGTTGTTTCTTTAATTTCTAGTTCTGGAGGATATATTAATGCAACCCTATCAGAAAAGTTTGGATTGTTAATGGAAAGAACATCATCAATATGTTAAATAATCTGGGTTCTTTGATCTTCTTGTTTTGACAACTGTCTTAAAGAACTCCTACTTATATGAAAAAAAGAAGAGGTCGGCAAGGGATGAATGATAAATGGTATATTTGACATAAGCAAGTGTTTAATAATTTTGAAACAAATATCATATGCGTAGCAATTTGGCATTATTAATTTTTTTCGTTTTCTTTTGAAGGTATTGATAAAGATTCAAGTGATTTCAAATTCATGTCAGAAATGCATCTCGCTTGATATAAAGTATACTTTATGAATAATATATGATTACATTACATAAGGTACTACTTGATAATGTTGAAATAGAGATCTAAAGATATTCAAGTTTATTGTATTATTTGATTCCTTGCCATCTTTTATGTTTTCAAGGACTGTAAAGAATGGAGTGCAATAAAGGTACAGTATGGCTTTACTGTTTTACTGGGAAAGTATAATAACAAAAAAATACCGAACTATAAAGAAAATTCAAAACGGAAAGTCGCTTATCAAACGGCAAAATCAAAAGCTCAAACACTCCAAACGAATGGATAACAACTGTCATATTCCTGACTTCGTACAGTCATTTCCTGATGTAGAAAATGGTGGATTAAACCTGGTTTTAAAGGTAGCTAAACGTCTCACTTGTATGAAAGTCGCATAAATTCCATTATATTGACAACAATGCGTGACCAAAACAAACAGTCATAAGAGGTGAAAATGTCAAAAATTTGGGTACAGCAGTCAACATTGTGTTATAGATTTAATCACTATAAAAAAACCCAACTATGTCAACAACAAAAAAACAAAATGGCATATAAACACTCTGTAGACAAAGCACATAAGCGAAAATGAAAGACAGGAATACAAAAAATGACTTTAGCACAATAAAACTCTGGGCGGGATGTATATATACCGAGTCACGACAAAAGGATATTACTAAAATGGACTGAACAATAAAGGTTAACAATATATACAAAGACAAATAAAAAGAACAATATAACACGTAATTAAGATGATAAACAACCGAAGTACCTCTATACTTCAAGATCATCATGCATTATTTCTGAAGTTGATACGGTATATTTATCAACAAGGTCTAGGTATCTTCCGATCAACTTTTTTTTTATAAAGGACGAGACGTTCTTTGACATAACCCTGGTTCATCAACTTTCTGCTCAGACACTTGTGACGTTTCGAATATAAATATTTTATATGAATATTTTCATGATAAAACAGTCCTTTCTTATGAAAAAAACTATTTTAGATGTATTGAGGGTACTTATATCATATTACATATTCCAGAAATTAAAATTTTATGCTCAAACTAATCTGGATGTAATTTTGAAAATGAGTTATTTCCTTTTGAAAATCTTCGTTCAGGAGATAGAAAAAACAGTAGCAGCAATAACATTTCAGCAGACAACTTGATCATACTATTTCTGGATCACTATTTCTTGTTTGACAACTTTACAACAATTATCATTGAAATATTCCACAGAATGTGACATACTGAATTATGAATGTTGCCTGTCCATTTTAAAACCATTTCCTGACATAATTTGTGACATTTCTTACACTAAAATATCATATTGAAAACTTTCAACTATGGAACACAAGGTACACGTTTGACAGAAATTGACTTAATAAATTGTGCAACCGTCATCTGAAACATATTAAAAGCCTAATAGAGCTCAGAAAGAAAGAAAAAAACCACTTGTGAAGTTCCAGATGTGATCAATGTACATAACTTTTGAGAAACTGTCAAGGAGCAAGAGAACAGCCATAAGGCATAACAGCAGACCGGAAACTTAACATCCACCAGGTTCTTCTTGTCCACAAACATGCTGGATATGTTTTGCCAGTTGGAACACGTAAGTATTATCATGATTATTTGTTTATATATATATTATCTTCTTCTTCCCCAAATAAGATATTCTGTAATTTCCCTATAGAACTAGGGGTTTCCCCTTCCTGTCGTGAGGGTACAAGTACAGTACTGAGCGATCCGAAGGATACATTACACAAGGGTCACAGTTGGGTACTCTCTGCCTCTACTTTGAGTGCACCCCTCTCTTTAAATCTGTGGAAAAAGCAAGGCAAGTAGTCGTAGATTTAGGACCTGACAATTTTAGCAGGGATTGACACCAAGTAGAAAGGTAAAGGTACATTAACACCAAGCTTAGCTTGCAATGTATAAACCCTTGTGGTAACTGTAGGAACCATCGAGATTGGACATGTAACACTTTTAATACTTGTACATGTTGTAGGGCGGTTGGGTCATAGAATATTGACGTGCATATGAAAAGTTTTTATTTATATAAAAACTAGGAATCGAAAGATGATCACGGCGTTATAAATATTGTAAAAAAACAATTGTTTCAAAGAGATTAACGGAAATATATGTCAAAATAGAATTGTTTTACTTATAGAAATGATTGACAGGTATGAATAAACGTAGAGGCTGCGAAGGGGCGTGGTATCGAAGGAAAATAACAGTTTATTCACAATGCATATATTCAATTTGTTTATATACTTTATAAATACGATATGTTGGCCTTATACTTAAAACTGTGTTTCTATTAATAGCATAAAGGAACAGGACGTTAAAAGGGGAAATATTGTAACCATCAACTAAAACTCGTATAATTTACTTAGATTGATGTCTCAACATTTTGATTAAAACTTCGATTGAAAACAGTCCTGGTTGTTATAATTTTGAATAAAATGAAATATTTACGGTTTACAAATACAAATAGTTTATTGGCACAAACACAATTATTATAATTGGCAACACATTTTTACAGTACATTGTTAAAAATCGTCTTTCTTTCATTTTCAAGTTAAAAAAAAGTTGATCCCATATTCATGATATTAAATTTTTATTTTTATTGTAATTTTTTCTTTGAATACAAAACAATATTTTACATTTATTATCTATCCTCCATAAATACTAAAATATCTGTACAGGTAAAATTTAATTCTAATCAAGCTGGTACAGATTGATTCACAGCAGGTGTTAATTACACTGAGACAACTGTCCGACCAGTCTGACATCTAGACGGATTAAGACATCCATAATAATAAGTCTCTACCCGTACTGTATAAGGGAGCTACCATTTGATTTTTATGGGGGCTAGGATGAAATTTGAAAAAAATAGGCAGGACAGGAGTTTTGAGTAAAAAAAAAGGCAGGATGAGCAACTTGGTAAAAAAAAATTCAGGATGACAAATTGTGTAAAAAAATTCGGGATAAACTAGTAAAAAAAAAGGCAGGACCAAATAGAGTAAAAAATAAAAAGGCAGGACAGAGATTACAACTAAAAAAAAAAGCAGGACAAAATTTTTCATCCTAGCCCCCCCCATAAAAATCAAATGGTAGCTCCCTAAACCCTTGGGGTTACTGTAGGGCTCAGTGAGACAGAACAGGTACTACATGTAGTAACACTTTACAAAATTTCCAAATATATTTCCTCAAATTCAAACTTTGTGAATAACATGGTTAACAGTTATATCAAATTAATTAAAATTAATCTAATTCAGTTATAAAAGAATCATTACATGGTCGATAAAAGAATATTACCGTATCATAATTGTTTACATATTTTCATGTTGATTAATTTACACTCGCTGATTATCTCCCATTATTTCAACTAAATATAGATATTTATGTATCTACAATTATGGAATGCCAAAGTGCCAACACTGTTCTATTTTAAATTACTTGGTCTGTCTCATTGGGGTCTCACGGTTACTCAAAGGGTTTATTTTAACAATTGTTTGATAATCAAATGATGTGAATTTGTAATTATATGATGTCAGTTTACTTTTGATGATGTGCACAGGACATTTATTTATATAATGTACTCTAATATTAATCTTAATGCCAAACAAAAGTAAAATCATAACTGAAGTGTACAGAAATTTTGGTTCGATCAAAAGCAAATTATTTGTTGCCAATTTTAACCCAATAATTAGGTTCCTTGATCTTGTTTTCTGTATTTTACTGTTATTTAAAGATATCGATCAAAGTCAATGTACATTTGCAACACATTCATTTGACCATTTATTTTTAGCTATTTCCAGAAATTGTTGACAAAAACTTTTGACTCAACAGCACATTGAACATGAAAAAATTTTACAGATGAAAGACGGATAGAAAATGTATGTTAAAGAAAAATATTTATTCATGCTTTAATATGAATTATAGTCTTTAATTTCACCATTTAAAATTTATATATAATGTAACAATAACAATAATTGATTCTGATTCAGCAATTTTCATAACTCATATATATCCTAGACTAGTGAGCTTGAAATTAAAGACACTAAACAACTGACACCGATTATTCCTGCTTTATACTTAGTCATTTACTTTCAATTCAAGACTGCTGGTAGATCACAATAAAAAATTTATTACAGATGTGATGATTTTAATTTTCAAACTTCCCATTTATATTAAGTAATACTTTAGCATCACCATTGATCATCAATATATGGAATTTATGTATCCAAATTTATACGCTACTCCACAGATAATTCTTTTTATCTGTATTTTGTTGAGATTGATTGTTGGTTGCTTAATATCCAGTTGCAAATATTCCATGCATGTTCAGAACGATTATTGAGAGAGGAATACCAATTTTGTAACAATGAAAAAAAAAGTTAAGCATATGAGGAAAAAAAACAATAAACTTAACAACAAATTGATATTCTAGCTCCTTCACTTGTTTAAAAAGCAGTTGAACATCGTGAACATGGTCATGACATGCTATTTTGTGTTTTAATGAGGAGGTAAACGAGAACAGGAACAGATATACAATGTATCAGTGAGATTTTACCGTGCAGCCATAACCAGATGCAGATTTTTTTTTTTTGGAGGGGGGACAGGCGCTTTTATGGGACTTTGCTTAAGTTTTGAGTTCATGTCCATTTTTAGCTCACCTGGCCTGAAAGGCCAAGTGAGCTTTTCTCATCACTTGGCATCTGTCGTCCATTGTCCTCTACATTAACTTTTATAAAAAATCTTCTCCTTTGAAACTACTTGGCCAAATTTAACCAAACTTGGCCACTATCATCATCAAGGTATCTAGTTTAAAAAAAATGTGTCTTTGAATGTTATTATAGATAGAGATACACTGTAAGCAGCAATAATTTTAAGCAATTGTAAGATCTACAAATAAGTAAATATTTTTTTATAAATGTTCCAGGGGCGTTTCTAGGATATTTGAAAGAGGGGGCGTAGAATAAAAACTTTAAGCGGAGCGGAGCGAGGCGAAAAAATTTTTGGACCTTTTTTTTTGCTAAACAAACATAAAATAATTGTGAAATGCACTAATGTAACGGTATAATACAATATTTGAAGATTACGATAGTTTTTTTTTTTTTTGAAAAGGGGTGGCGTACGCCATTACGCCCTCACCTGGACCCGCCCTGTACAGTTCTATCTGAATTTATTATTTTGCAATAATATAACAGTGCAATATTTTTAAATTTACAGTATAAAATTACTTCGCCATTTGAGTCCAGGATTTTGTAAATACAGTCAAACCTCCGGTGCGGGAGTTTTCGCTACATTGAAGACCCATTGGTGGCCTTCGGCTGTTGTCTGCTCTATGGTCGGGTTGTTGTCACTTTGACACATTCCCCATTTCCATTCTCAATTTTATTTAAGAGACCACTAAAGGGAGAGCAAAAATGTTGGCTCTAAAGACAGGTGGTCTTTTAATATTACAGGTTCAATCTATATGAAATGTACTACAGAGGGATCTAAAATAAATGGTCTTATAATACAGGTTTTTGCTTAATACAGGTGGTTTCTTAAGCAGGTTTGACTGTAATACAAAAGTAGTTAAGAGACTTTCCTTGCTGCTCATTGTTACCTTCCTTTTTTCCAGAATATTAATAAGATCATCTTTCCTTGATATTTTTTAGGAATGACTATTCCAATGAGCAAAGTGACAAATCTACGCCAAACGTTCACCATGAACCTAAAGATTGCAACAAGATCAGAGAATATAGCATTCAGAGATATGAAATTACAACCGATAAAACATCAAGAAATTTTTCAACAGGAATGCATTGAACTGGATATTTCTGGAGATGACATTGCTGTCATCAGTAATTCAGAAAACAGTTGTGGAATTTCTATTGCCCAGTTTCTGGATGTACCATAAGCTTTCTAAAGCATAAATCTTTAAAAGACCACATCATCATTGGGAACTGTCACTTCCAATCAAAATGTAAATCTACCAGTGACACATACAAAAACTTATATGCACTGAAGGTAAACCAGACTGTTGGTACTTGTCTCAACTTGAGTTTGAATGCTAAGGAAACAACAAACACAAACAAACTGATGAAAGAGTGGGCTCTGAAATCCATAAAGGCTCATGTCACCTTTTCCATAGACCAAAAGAAATGGCATGCAGAATTTTTCGTACCACAACATATTGCTAGTTACTTCTTTCGTTATTCATGACAGATAAACTCCAAATATAATGATGGAATAGCTTTTAAATCAGAAAATGAAACATCAATTATCACAGAAGAAGTAATGGCTAACATTAATGCAGACACATGAACCTGTGGTGACTGATCTCAATATTTTGTTGAATACATTTTCTGTTATTTCTATAAATAATTTTAAAATTGCAACATGTGCAAAGGCTGTATTTGATATTTAAAAGTTTGCCCTATCAATATATCCCAAACAGGTACTATAACCATTCTTTTGAACAATGAGGTGGACTTTTTTCTTTCTGTGAAGGATCTCAGCAACAATGAGCAAATTGCAAAATGAAGAACAGCAATAAAAGTCTTTCCTTGCATATAATCATGTCTTTTTGATTTTGTGTTAGAGTCTATCTTTTATCTTTCATTGGCTAACATATGTCCAGGGCTTGAAAATTCCAGTCCCATTACCAGGGAAAATAAATATCTAAGCAAGGAAAGTGAAATACTATAAGAAATTTCCATTGGGTAGGCATCTTGTGTAAAGTTTTGTTCTAACATTCAACAATGGGCAATCTTATTTTTCTAAAGTAAATGGTTAGGATATTCAAGCCTTAATGTCATTCAATTTTCAAGAGTTATACTCCTGTTAACCAATTTTTTCACATTTCATATGCATTGTATCAATTTTCAAAGAGTTGGAGTGTGATTGGAATTTTCTATAGTAGTATTTCGCTCTTTGAAAGATTGGCTGACAATAATTTGCTCAAGAAGAAAGAAATTTTCCGTCTGCCTTTGCGTTTAGTCTGACATATTAGTCACTTTAATAAAAGTATTTTGCATATATATAGACCAATGTATTAATTTTGGCGTAGGCACTGCATTGTCGTCTCATTTTCTTATTCTTGTTATTTAAAAGATAAACACATATTTTAATAATCTGAGTATATCTGATTTAAAATAAGAAATTTTGTTTATTAAATATATTGTTTAAAAATATCTTTACAACTGTATCATGTGTATGATACATATATTGATGTGAAACTAAATGGGTATTGACTCAAACCTTCAAAACAAAATGATTTCTAGTCCAAACAATTTTAAGTTAACACATTTATTAAAAATAACTTGAATACATGCGAAACTAATCATGTTGGGCCAAAGACGATAAGTATCTATACTTTATTGAAGGCAATTAGCAATTGTCTATATATATAGCAACAACAAAAACACTTAAAGAAAATACCAAAACCTTTTTTCTTTTAAAAAATGTTTATAAAGTCTGAGTAGCAGCTTCAAGCTCTTGAATACCGAATGAGTTCAAGCATATTCTGGAAATGTATATCCCATATGCAGATGAAGTTGGTATATTGCTGCTAAGGTGAGGAAAATTTGATAATTTTAAAATTAAAATCGTCTCGTTTGTCACAGATTCTGGTACTGAGATGACCGTGTCTGTTGTTTCTTTAATTTCTAGTTCTGGAGGATATAATAATGGAACCCAATCAGAAAAGTTTGGATTGTTAATGGAAAGAACATCATCAATACGTTAAATAATCTGGCTTCTTTGATCTTCTTGCTTTGACAACTGTCTGAAGGAACTCCTACTTATATGAAAATAAGAAGAGGTCGGCAAGGGATGAATGATAAATGTTATATTTGACAGAAGCAAGTGTTTGATAATTTTGAAACAAACATCAAATGCGTAGCAATTTGGCAATATTAATTTTTTTCGTTTTCTTTTGAAGGTATTGATGAAGATTTAAGTGATTTCAAAGTCATATCAGAACTGCATCTCGATTGATTCAAAGTATACTTTATGAATAATATATGATTACATTACATAAGGTACTACTTGATAATGTTGAAATAGAGATCAAAAGGTATTTGAATTTATTTTATTATTTGGTTCCTTGCCATCTTTTATGTTTTCAAAGACTGTAAAGAATGGAGTGCAATTAAGGTACAGTTTGGCTTAACTGTTTTATTGAAAGTTAATTAGATGTATCTTACTTTGATTTTGAAATTTTCTTCCCATTACTGTTTATTATGTAATTTTTCGGAACACTTAAATGGAAAACAATGTCAAATATAAGTTATAACAACGTATTGCCAACGTCATTGAAAATACAGAGAATACTAAAACAAAAAAAAATTTAAGGGAGGGAACCGTGTGAAGAAGGGGAGCAAATATAGGGATATTCTGGGGATTTTTTTTGGACCGATTTTCGTCCGAGAGTAAAAGGGATGAAAGTGGAAGTAGGGAGGAGAGAATTGGGAGAAGAGGGGGAGGGAATTGGGAGCTGGGGGAAGGGAAATGGGAATCATGGACCCCTCTGTCCATCCCCTCTTTAAGCACAATTAAGCAAAGAAGTATTAAAAACAAACTACACTCTGTGCACGGTAATTAATCGGAGTTTACGCAAGAAACCTTGATTTAACCTTTGGTATTCGCGCATAATAATCTCTGGTGGCATCCGTTGTATGCTGATGTCTAATTTTATAATTCAGGATTATATATGCAACATACAATAAGCTAGTTCACTTCGATTTTAAGATTAAAATAATTTTTAGTTTTTGAACATATACTAATAGAAAATAAGCTAAGGATGCGATTGCCAATGGGACAACTATCCACCAGAGCTCAAATGACGAAGATACAAGCAGTTATGAGTTACCGTACAGCATTCAACAATGAGAAAACCCCATACCGTATAATCAGCTATAAACGACCCGACATGGAAAATGTGAAACAATTTAAACGAGAAAACTAATGGCATGATTTATAAAAATAATATTTACGACAAAAACAAACATGAAAGACATAAACCAACGACAACCACTGAATTACTGTCTCCTGACTTTTGGACAGGCACACAAAAGAATATGACGGAGTTACACATGTTTGGGAGTGCTTATCCTAACCGAGACGTTGGTGTAACAGCACAACATAAGAACAAACTGTAAAAGTCGGTTGCAAATGGCTTAACTCACTTTATCAGTATGAAGCACAAAACAAAACAAACAACATTAAAAACAGTAGACACAAATCACCGATATAAGAGTACTCGCAGTTACTGAAAGCTAGTTCAAAGCCAATCATAACTAATAATAAATAATATTATCCCATACTAAAGTATTAATCAGTACACTTCCAACGGATTTAGTATAAAGACTCCATAATAAGTCCGAGAAACGCATGACCTTGTACAATGTCAACATATAAGTTACCAGTATCGACAGGATGCATGATCATGAATACTCATAACTGAACATATATAGCAATATATATCTAGTTTTGTTTTATTTTTTTCAAAGACAAAAGAAATGTTAGTACCGATACAACAATATTTAATAAAGATTTTACTACGGTGTTAAATTGATAGCCTTTACAAATAAGTTTTTTCAAAGGATTAAAGAGTTTACATGGATCGTATCAAATTTACGGGCTCTATACACAACATCACCGTAAAAATTAGGATGACTTATAATATTCGTTTTCATTAAGAATTCTATGTAGTATAGGTATAGTCAAACTTCATAACAAAATCTGTGTATCTAGGAAAGAATTTAGTACTAGTAAATGTTTTAATTAATTTGTGGTAACGAAATCCCTGACTTAATACTTGACCAGTTATACATAAATTACGTTCATTGAAATATAAAACGCGACTACAAACATGGGCACTGCGAACAATTTGTGATTTTACATTACACACCTTAAGAATGGGGCAAGGGAACATCACCTTCCAAAAAGGAAAAATCGTATCTTTTGAAGTAAATTATTGTGTATAGTTTCCCTGTGTGAAACTGAACCATCTAAATATAGAAATAAACAATAATGGCTGCCTTTATTAGGTTGATGTAAAATAAGTTCCCTTTGTAAATTTCCGTTGAAAAATTCGAAATTTCAAAAATTTTAAAGCAAATAAATATAATTTAGACGGATCTTTACTGAGTTTAGCCATAAACTTTGATTCACGACAATACAGGAACAAGTTCAGGGGCGGATCCAGCCATTTTAAAAAGGGGGGGGGGGGTCCCAACCCAGGATAAAAAAGGGGGGTTCCAACTATATGTCCCCAGTCAAATGCATTGATCGTCCAAAAAGGGGTTCCAACCCCGGAACCCCTGGATCCGCCACTGCAAGTTTGCTTTGCTATTAACGGGACGCAACTGGTGACATCGGATTAAATTTTTTATTTTCCATTGGCTACATAATGCTACGTAAAGTGCTGGTTTTCATGACAAAACATTTACTAAAAGTATCGAATTTACTAGCTTTCTGGTGGAGGTGTGATACCACCTGCAGGAATTTTATTAAATGGATAGTTTGCATCCAGCTAATTACGCAAAATATCATTTATTAAGTAACAAATTTAGGAAATGTCGATCAAATTTAAACGTACTCTTTGTCTTAGAGAAAAATGTTCATTATTATACTGTTGTTGTTCAATTGCTGCGGCGGACATCTTTTTGGATCAATATCATTTCGCTAATTCACAATATGAAGCAATACTGAATAGTTTCTGTGGTTTTTCTGCATTAAAATTCTTTATAGTTTGTTATGGACTTTTACAATCGTATTTTCCTATACTTTTGTTGCTACATGAAAAATGATGACAGATCTTTGATTCAAGTTGATTGTTTAATTTATTTACAACTTTTACAGACTTGTGACAATTTAGAGCGTGACAAATTGTATAGAAAACTGTCCATTGTTGAAGAGTGAATGTTGCCGTCTAGATCGTTATTTGTTTTATTGTCGAGTCGCGAGATATACGGATCCTACAGTCAGTTGGCGTCGTCATCATTTATGTTCAGTCTGTGGTTTAAGTTCATTTAACTTTGTCAAAACTTCATGGAAATTTAAGAGATTTTTTTTTTCATTTTTCGTGTATGATAAATGACTTTTTTTATTCGAAGTTTACATTAAGATACAGTCAAAGGTTCATTCTTTTTTCATCGTTAACATTAAGATACATTAAAGTTTATTTTTCAGACAGGAATAACTTTGTTAAACCTGCAGATAATTTTATGAAACTTGGACAGAAGCTTTCTATGATCAAAAGACATTTTGAAAATATTTTTTTTTATTTTCCGTATTTTTCTGATAAAAGGACTTATTTTTTTTGCAGATAACATATATATGCTGTATGGATTAAAGTTATTTTAGACACCAATAACTTTGTTAAACCTTGGTGGAATTCTATGAAACTTCGGCAGTTTATAATTCAGAAACTATTTTTTCACATTTTTCAATATATTTTACTGATAAGTAAACCCTATTTTTCTTTGCAATTAACATTTATGTTAGTCTAGAAATTCATTTTTTTAGACATTTGATTTGTTAATCCTTTATGTAAAAATAAAAATAAGAAGAGTGGTATAATTGCCAACGGGACAACTCTCCACAAGAGACCAAATGAACGAAAAACAAATATGATACACAGAAACAAACGACAACCACTGAATTACAGGCTTCTGACTTGGGACAGGCACATACAGATTGTGGCGGGCGCCCAACCCTCCCCTAACCTGGGACAGTGGTGCAACAGCACAACACAAGAACAAACTGTGCAAAACAATAAACGAATAATAAATATAAATATAAACGAAAAAACAACCACTGAATTTAATACAGGTTCCTGACTTGAGACAGGCACATTCAAAATGTGGCGGGGTTAAACATGTTAGCGGGAGCCCAACCCTCCCTTTAACCTGTGAAAGTGGTGTAACAGTAATGGAATGTTTTAAAACTTGCAAATAAGCTAAGAAAAAGTACTAATTTTTGGCGATTAACCCTGACAGCAGCAAAATCGCAGACGAGAATAAGGGTTCCGGAGAATCCATTACTATTTTTTTTTGTCATTCGGATGCTCTCTTTTTGACGTTAACCCCACATCTTTTGTCAACGAAATAGCAAATCTTTTCAATATAACAGGTACTACAATAGTACAAGGGAACACATCATGGAGGATGTCCAATAAACAACCGTAACGTACTAGTATCATCCAATCTCCGGCGCAGAGTTCCTTACGTCATATTGAGTGTAGTGTTACGTAGTATGGAACGGAACGGATATGATCTCTGCGCCGGAGATTGCGTATCATCCGCAAAAGGACAATTGACTTACAGACCGGTTTTACATATTAAAACAACGATAGATCTCCACAATTATGTTAAATATATATTTTAACTAAAAACTAGTTATGTCTTTTTTGTGTCGTTAAGGTGCAGTCAACATTGAAATATACCCCACCTTTCTTTTATTCATACTGAATCAAGGATTTTAGTAAAGTTTCAACATAAATGTTTTGAAAAATGATTCCATTATGAGAAAAGAAAACAAGAAAATTGATTATGGATAAAATTCTTAAAGATTAACGAAAACGAAATCTATGTTCTATGTATCACTGGTATTTCGTTACAACAAATTACTTAAAACCTTAACTTAATTCTTCCATAAATACAAAGATTTGGCTAAGAAGTTTGGTTGTACCTGTAGAAACCTTTTTACTAACGGTATATCAAATCCTGATTTTACGGTGATTTTGTTAAAAGAGCGCGTAAATTCAGAAACGATCAATGTAAACTTATTGATCATTTGAATAAACTTATTCTTAAAGGTTATCAATTTAACATTGAAGTAATTTTTTGAATATTGTCTTTAATGCTACTATAATTGATTTTATGTTCAATAGTTAAATACATATCTCAACATGTATTTTTTTTTTTTTATTTATTTCAGAAACTTAATGATCTTATAGCCTGTTGTATCATATATTTTTGCATTATTACAAGGCTATACTTTGCTCAGACTACTTATTACGTGTTGACAATTAATCCATAGATGTACTGATTGATATTTCACCTAGGAAAGCACGGTTTATTTTTGAGTTGAAATTGGGTTTTTAAGTAGCTTTCAATAACCGTGAATACTCTTAGATTGTTTTTATTTTGTTAATTGTTTTGTACTTTGTACCGATCTGATGAGTTAAGCCCTTTCCAACTGTTTTTTTTTACAGATTGTTCTTATGTTGTGTTTTACACCAATGTCCCAGTTTAAGGGACGTGCGAATTGTTTGACCGGTACGATGTGTCTGTAACTCAACTGACTAGCGAAAAAAATGTCTTCTTTTTTTAAGGGTACCAGAATGGTGTCTAATTTGTAATTTTACTGATTTTGTTCTATTCCTGATCGTGACATTTCAACTGAGTGTGTATTCACATATACTATGATGACGGGTTATTATAAATAAGAAGATGTGGTATAAGTGCCAATGAGACAACTATCCATCCAAGTCACAATGTGTAAAGGGCCCCAAAGACTAGTGTAAAACAATTCAAACAGGAAAACCAACGGTCTAATATATATAAAAAACGAGAAACGAGAAACACTTATGAACCACACCTACAAACGACAACCACTGAAAAACAGGCTCCTGACTTAGGACAGGTGCATAAAAATGCAGAGGGTTTAAACATTTTAACAGGCACCAACCTTCTCCTTAACCTGGAACAGTGGTACATGTGTAACATTACAACATAAAAAGACACACAAAGATTGTTTAACATTTCACAGTGGTATCATGCTTTAACTTTGTTTAAACCTGTTTATTTACTTTTGACCTTAATTATTTATCCCTTATAATTTTTATTAAATATGTATTTGCATTCAGGTATCACAGATCAAATTTATTCGTTCAGTATGTGTTAATTTGCGTTTTTTTGATTGAGTTAAGCCTTCCAATTGATATTTTATAGTGTGTCTTTCTATGTTGTGTTGTTATACTACTGTTTCAGAAAAGGGAGAAGGTTTGGTAACATTAAAACGTTTAATCCCGCTGCAAATGTTTGCACCTGTCCTAAGTCAGGAATCTGATGTGCAGTAGTTGTCGTCTGTTTATGTAGTTCATACGTGTTTCTCGTTTCTCGTTTTTATATAGATTAGACCGTTGGTTTTCCCGTTTGAATGGTTTTACACTAGTAATTTTTATGGCCCTTTATAGCTTGCTGTTCGGTGTGAGCCAATGCTCCGTGTTGAAGGCCGTACCTTGACCTATAATGGTTAACTTTTATAAATTGTTACTTGGATGGAGAGTTGTCTCATGGGCACTTATACCACATCTTCCTATATCTATACACAATAAAATATCAATTGAAATGGCTTAACTCGATCAAAAAGACAATACACAAAAACAAGTAAATATAAACTGAACGAATAAGTTTGATCTATGACACAATATAAATAAAAAAGATGTTTCAATGTCAAAAAGACAACTTTAACTAGGACAAAATGGCGTTAAATAAAGTAACGTACATAGGTAAATAAAAATATGATAATTTTGTTGTTAGGAGTACAGAAACATTTTTTACAAAATAAATTTGTTATTCGTAGTACGAGTAAAGAAGTGAAATTTTTTTGGTCATACTAAATACTTATCAAAGGTGGTACATATTAAATATAATAAGAAGATATAACACATAATAAGTAAACATTGAATAACAGAAATGAATTGCAAATTGTGGCAACAGATCAAATTAACACGAAAGTACGATTTGAGAGTACTCGCAGTTACTGAAAGCTAGTTAAAAGCCAAAAACAATTAATAATAAAAAATCATGCATCAGAGACTAAAATCAATTAAAACACATCCCAGTCAGGGATTTAGTGTTTTACGCATGCATAGCAGGGGTGTTTGTTCCTTTGACTTGTATAGTCTTATCTGATTTAAGAGATTTGAACATCGATAAACAACTGTTCCCGTATTTAATCTCGATCAGTATATTTTACAACAAAAACACAAAATAAAAGAGAGGCGAAAGATACCAAAGGGACAATCAGACTCATCAGTCGAAAACAAACTGACAACGCCATGGCTAAAAAAGAAAAAGACCAACAGACAAACAACAGTACACAAAAAACAACATAGAAAACTAAAGACTAAGCAACACGAACCCGTCCCCCACAGAAACCCACCAAACCGGGGTTGATCTCAGGTGTTCCGGGAGGATGAACAGATCCTGCTCCGCATGTGGCAACCGTGTGTAAACTACTAATCCTGTGTTAGGATGATAACAAAAAAGTCGCCAAAACAGCCATAACAATTTGTTCTGCTGTTTCCATGGTAACGGCAGTCATTTTGAGCATTCCAAAGTCGAATAGTAAATCTACACATGACAGTTCACATTACTGTCAAGTTAACTTGTTACTGAAAACATGCTAAACTGACTTTAAACTGTAGAAAAAACATGCAGTCTTACACTTTATATCGGTTGCTCTATTTTAATGAAGATTCGTAACATCATAAACAGTACAAGAAGATATGATCTCGGTACTTTGTGTTTAAAGTATTTTTGTCAGATGTTTTTATTTTGTCTGCTTTGTGACGATATGATAAGTCAACCCGTTTTCAACCGATTTTTATAGTATTTTTTGTGTTGTGCTGTAACACCAATGTCCCAAGTAAGGGAGATGTTTGGCACCACCAAACATGTTCAACCCCGCCGCATTCTGTATGTGTCTGTCAGGGGCCTGTAATTTAGTGATTGTCACTTGTAACTAACACTGTGCGCAACGAAATTGCCATTCCAGAAAATGTTCCCTATATGTCCCAACATGCCACTGTTGTCACTACAGCTGATTAAAAGTATATTTTCCATGGGAAATTTAAGGATTCCAATGGGAATTAGAAGTTCCCCTGAGAAAATTTAAAGTTCCCATGGGAACATTCGTAAATTGTTTGTTCCCATGGGAAATTCTAAATTTCCCAAGGGAATTTTTGTTCCCAAGGGAATTAATTTTTCTTCCCATGGGAACATATATTTTTCCCATCGGAATATTTATTTTGATTTTTCGGAATTTGTAATATGGTACGTGTACTTATAACCAGAAGCAGTTTATAACATTTTCATTTCGATAAAAAAAAAATGCAATTATACTAAGTTAAAGAGTGTGTGTCATACTTTTACATTCAAAAGTCTTTTACTGTAAGTAAATGATTGATAGAAATCCATTAATTATATTTTATCGTCGTAGATTAAGTGGTTACTATATAACGTCCAGCGGTACATGTAAGTATTACACATCGACCAACACTTTAATAGACGTTCTACTGATTCAAAAGAAAATTACAGTTGGATTCAGTGAAAATGCGGTTCATTATGCTATATGCATTGCTTTGTTCTAGACTGAAAATGTGAGCGTATGTCGACCATAGGTTATGTCTATCAGAAGACAGTATTGTGAATTCGAGCCAAATGAACCTATGTTCCAACTTTACTCATTAATACTGCGTGCTTGTGGAAAAAAGAAAATACCAATCTCGATTGAACGTGTTGGGTTGTTGAACAAAAACTTCCCGAGGAAAACCGTGCCGAGACTTCCATAACTAATTGTTAGGAATATTAAGTACATCAGTCGTATTCATCAATAAAAACATGTATGCTGCTGTTTTCCAAAAATAATTTGAATGTTGAATTTAAGGAATGCTCTGATTCTACACATTGACTCTTTCTCTTCTGCTTTCGATTGATATTATCTCGCATTTCATGAAATATTGTTCGCTGAACGGTCAACGATCCAAGTCTGTGTATTTCGGAATGTAATTTATAGATAAAAAATTGATGAATCTGTATGAATTTATGTACATGAGAAATGATGAATCGTATTTTAGATCGTTATTCTACCTGTAATCCTTGAATTTATGAAGTTGACATAATTATTGTTAACTTGTATAATTAGTTTTCTTCTACGTAACTCGATATGCGTGCTTTTCGCCACTTTAATTGGAAAGATGTGCACTGATCATGATTTTTTAAAAAGTTTATTTCATTTATTCGATCACATTTCCTAATTCAATTTGTTTTTTGTTTACAAAAAAAAAAAAAATCATTTGTTGTTTCATTTTCGCAAACACCTTCGAAAGTCTTGTGTTATATTTGTCTTTTATGATCTATCAGGTAAATATAAAAAAAAATGAATCCAGAGTTTTGCACGTACAAGTACGGATGTTAAAAAATGATCAAATACTTTATGGAAAACTTATTTCCCTTGAGGGTAGTATACTAGTCAACAAAAGTAACGATACACAAGTTTGAACTCCAATTTATCATAAAATATAATAAATAGGAAAAACTGTTAAATTATCCTACGAAAACATCCATTTGCAAAGCAAATGCATAGGATTAAAAGAATCTGACCAAATTGGAAAGTGAGAAAATACCGTGTTATTGAACACAGGGGTCAAATTTATTTTGCGGAAAATGATGACAAAAGTCGGCACTTAATTTCGAAGATGAGAATTAGGTATTCAAATATCTGCAAAGGCATTCAAAATTGTAAGCAGACCAAGTTTAAGTTTAAAGTTTTAAGTTCTAATATCGATTTTTGAATTTTTGGGTGAAAATACGATTTTTGAAATAACAAAAATTGCAATAAAAAAAGAATTCACGTATCAATGGTTTTGATAAGAAAATAACACTCTGTAAATATTAGACCAATTTGGCAATTATTTACCTTGGTACAGTGTATCCAATTTCATTATATATGGAAAATACATTGCGTTGTATCGTTTCTTTTGTTGACTAGTATATATACACTCGTATTTTACCCTTAGGCTGTCTTCAAGTTGTCTTTTTATAATTTACAATTTGAAAGAGCGTTATTCGTCCTTTGCAACTAGATAAAAGACTTCAAGGGATTTTTTTTTTCAAATTGTATTATATGTCTCTGGTACGGATATAGAACTATTCCAAATTGTTCCAATTTGCAAATGTTACTGAATTTGGTGATTTTTTTGTGCACTAGGTAGGTGAAAATTTTATCTTTCTAGCTCTGCTAAATCTTAAAATATGACGATCCCGAGAATTACAAATTACACGTCGATGTATAAAATTTCTTTTGTAAAATCACGAAACTTGAAGTACGGTCAGATTTCGTATTTATCTGTTAAAATAAAGAGTCTAAAAAGGGGTGGGGGTTTCCGCAAATTATTTTTGGACGTGTTATTACACAATAATAACTATATAATCTTTTTCAAATATTGAATACGCAACCAAATCTCTGGAACTTTGTTCATGTTTGATTTATGTAATCTATGTTTCTGAAGGCAGTTGATTGGACATCAGTTTAATGTAGGTGCGGCTATCTGTCACTTTTGATGGGAGTTTAAAGAATAGTGAATAATGGACCAATGCAGCAGAAAAATGGGCCCAAAAATACAGAAAGTAAAAAATAGACCCAAAGAATATGGAATAGAGAATAGTAGGGTGCTAAAATATAACGAATAGAGAATAATGGGCAAAAAATAAAGAATAGAAAAAAATAACCTAAACAAATAAAGAATAAAGAATTACAGAAAAGAAGCATTTTGATTACTTTTAATAAAACAATAATAATTTAAAGTTACATCGTGGAACGTCTAAACGCCGCTCAGGACATAAAAACTGCGTTCAGGACATATAAATAAATGTAACATCAAAATCATAGTAAAGTATACCATCAAAGAAAGATTATTTTTTTAGATTACTTTCAGCAGTGAGATACGGTCTTAAAATGTCGAAGAAAAACACTTTAATAAAAGGATGCATTATGAATTTTGAAAAAATTAAGTGTTATGAATTTTAAGAACTACGCAATTAGCGCATCTTGATCACTTTCAATAAAACAGTAATGCATCGTATTACATCGTTGATCTTTGGTGCTTAGAAGTGATTTGTGACCGTTATATACACATATGTGTAAGGTTCATGTATGACATTTGCGCCAATTTTGAAAATATATATTTTTTTTCATTTGCGCCAATTACTAATTTTTTCATTTTCGCTAATTTAATTTGAACAGGTAAGAATAAACAAGGCACTCGCACTACAATGGACAGTTTTTTCTCACACCACCCGAATATTAACATTTTAATGATCCAGGCAACAATTAACTTATGTAAATAGTCAGATCTCTCGACATGCCGGCAGCCGCAAGAAAACATGGAATGGAAAAAATGGAATGTGTTAGTGAAAACTGAGACTACTTTAACTGTGTTATTGTAGTTTCAGGTGAAAAGTATCGGATGTATTGTAGAAAAGATATTACAAGATCGCAATAGATCAGAAGTGTTGCACACAAATACTCAGCTAGGACAGACTTGTAAATATGCAAATGTGCTTTTGACGTCAAACTGTTACTATTTTATTAAAAAAAGTGCTTTTTACGTGTGATGTATATAGTTTTAGAAACTTTTACAATAAACTTATCGTGCTCGAAATCCCACTTTCACTCCCCGTGGTGAGCAGGAGGCAGATGACAGTCGGGATGGGTACTGTTTTTTTGTTATCAAATAAATTCTGTACAACTTATATGTCTCATGACTTGTGTTTACCTGTAAATTGGCGCAAATGTAAAAAAAAATATTGGCGCAAATGAAAAAAAAAAAAAAAAAAAATTCGCGCAAATGAAAAAATAAATTGGCGCAATGAAGTGAAGATTGGCGCAAATGCAAAAAATCGGTTTCTTTGAAATATCAAAATATTTTCACGATTATTTTTTTGGCAGACCTTGTTAAATTATTTTGTTTTGTTTTGTTTGTTTTAAATGAAGCCATTTGACAAATCTACATATAGTCAGGAGAAATCATCCAACGTTGACATTTCATTTGAATGCTCAAAAATAGTATAAGCCCAGACCCTAAAACCTATCTCCGTTTTAAAAATTTAGCGGCGAGATAAGCACACCCCCCCCTAAAAAAAAAGGTAAAAAAATGTATACATCACGTATATTCAACTTGATAAATAAAAAGTTTAATATAACTTGTTCTTCGTTATAAGTTTTCATATTTCAAGAAACTTTTTGTAATTTTTGCTATAATTACACTTGGCCAGGAAAATATCACCATTATTTTTATTAGATTGAAAGTTTAAAGTTGTTTGTGTAAATAATTATTTTTTTTAATTTTTCATTTATTTCCAGTTTTCTTTCAAAGTGTAACACAATTTGGACAATTTGTAACAGTATTTCATTACATACAGACAAATGTGTATTTCATTAATAGACTATACATTTTGTTATGCAATCCATTTTGACTTCAATCACGCTGATAAATGTATCCCGCGGCAATCAATAACCTTTTACAATACCAACCAGGAACACAGACGATATAAATACTATAAAAGAGTGTAAGAGAGAGAGGATCCCACCATGTCTCCCCTGTCGTGGGTAGGCTAGAAATTCATTCACCACCAGAATTCATACTCGTCAGGGTCGAAATTATACTATACGATTACGTGGCCATGTGACAATTTGTGAATTTTCGAACAGTTGAACATTTGAACCTTTGAAACATTCTTAAATTGGTATTTACGTAATAAATTATTATTGTATTCCTAAATCGACTTCGTTACAAAAGTTTCCTACGCCGGGTTCATTTTCTTTCGGTTTTGACCTATTCATTAGGTTTAATATGTAAGAGTAAGAATTATTTCCAAAATAATCTGGTTTTTGTTTAGTCATACATAAATGAATTACTGGAACGTGTTCAATTTTAAAATTACACTTGGAAATAGATTTTGAACACTAATTTTGTCGCCATTTCGCTTTTGCCGTCTGTCCATCTTAGTTTGGTCCTGAATATGCATGAAATACTTGCCACTGAACGTTAAGCAAACAAAAATCCATCTGCAATTGCGCTATCCTCTGTCACATACTTGTCATTGTGTCACATGTTTGGTACTATTTTTCCACAAATTTCGTGATGCAAGATTTTTTCTACATTTAACTTGTTCTTGTCCAGCATTGCATTTCTTGAACAGGTTTAAATGTAAAACTAAATCCTTTAAAATTAATTTGTTGCATTGGTTCTCTGAAATAACGTTTTTTTGCATATTTGAGCATTTATAACGAAACCATATACTGCGTGTATTACATTATGGGTAATAACACAGGCCTCGACAGTGAATTACTGATAGTCACCATCCTTAGAATATAGACCAGAACACTTGGCTGGGAACGAGTCTACATATATCAACTGTTATGTTAGAGGGGTGACACGAGGGTGCTAATTTCCTAAATCCTGCTTTTGGTAATTTTTTTCCACTTCCCACTTTTCTTCCCTTCTTTTTCCCAGATCCTACTTTTCCCCTCCCAATCTCCCAAAACCCACTCTTTTTACCCCCTTTATCACACATCTCCACTTTTTTTAACCCCGATATCCCACATTGCCACTTTTTTATTCCCTTTATCCCACATCTCCACTCTCTTTTACCCCCTTGATCTCACACCCCAAAAGCGTGTCAACCCCTTCATATAATAGTGGTTTAGGTTTGTATAAACATGTTTCTCGATCTCATTTTTTATATAGATTAGACCGTTAGTTTTCCTGTTTGAATTGTTTTACACTAGTCATTTTGGGGTCCTTCATAGCTTGCTGTTCGGTGTGAGCCAAGGCTCCGTGTTGAAGGCCGTACTTTGACCTATAATTATTTACTTATTACACATTGTGACTTGGAAAGTTGTCTAATTAGCACTCATACCACATCTTCTTATTTCTAAAACAGTCGATGTTGGTAGTAAGTAAATTCGACATTTAACATATTTTACAATTGTGAAATGTCGAGATTTAATTGCTTGCACATGATCTGACTGTGAAAGTCATCCAATAATTTCCGACATGACAGACTAAATATAGAAACAGTTTTAGCATTACAATCGGTTCTTTGAGAACAATCGTTGATACAGTTAGTTTCAAGTAAAACTGATTGAAATACAGACAGCCTGTGTCTCCACGCTTCTCATTGTATCAGTATTTTGATCAGATTTATTCACGCGGCGAGTCTGCAAATTTTAAACTGTCCAAACATTTTGATAGAGCCGGAAAAAAGAGGGGGTTGTAGTATAAAACTGAGACCAAATTTTATGTACGTTGATAGGACAATTAATGCAATATTTATCAGCTGATTTGTGCTACAATATTATTGTTCTACTGAATTAATTGTTAGCCAATTCTGCGTGTGTTTGCATTCTAAATATGTCATTGATATCGTCCTGATCATGCATGAAGTATTTGCCACTGGACGTTAAGCAACCAACAACCAATCAATCAATACCTTACTTTCATTTGACAAATTGAAATTGTTCCGTAAACTCCCAATTCACAGCTAATTAGTATGAGTGTACAGGGACTGAAGGTGATTACATATCTGGGAAGTTATGTAATACAAAACGTATTGATAGTGATACACTTTTGCTGAATAAATTGAATATGAATACACATAACTTTACATAATTCAGTCTAAGATAAGTTAAAATCATCACACGGTATTGCTTTAACACATGATAACTCCAAGCCGGAATATTTACAAAATGTACACCATTAATGTATCAACACGGTAAACGGAAATAATTCACTGTATTTCGGATTTCGCACTAGGGATGACATGAAATATAGAACTACATTATGTTAAAATAAATAAATAATAAAGAACTCCAAATTTTATAAACATATCTTTAGTAATTACCATGATTACGAAGTTATCTAATGTTTTATCAACACGTGCCACAATCAATTGATTGTCACCTGTAATCGATTGAAATACTGTTCATTCAACCAGGACCAGTTTCGTGTGTACAGGTTGAACATAATTTCAGTACGTTCTAGGTTTTTTGTTTTATGGGTCTTGTATTTGTATTAAAAAATAAAATATTGCGGTATTTCTGAAATAAAGTTGTTTTTGAATACATTCTCATCTATTTTCCTATAAGTTCTGTAATGAAATACAAATCAAATACAATCAATCGTTTTTAAAAATTGTAATGTTTTTTTTTAAAAGAATACATGGTAAAAAATAATTCAGCAATAAGTTATGAATTTATTATTTTGACTTTGTTTCCTGTGACTTTTTTCAATGACTTTTTTTCTGTGACTTTTTCCGATGACTTTTATCCCTACATTCATCAATATCATGATTTCCTTGATAGAGGGTTGCTGCTCACAAGGAAGCTATTAAACCAAGAGTTCCAAATAGTGAAGTTGAAATCATCCCTTCGTAAATTTTACGGACGCCATCACGAGATGGTTGACCGTTATGGAATAACCGTTTCACAGATGATATCGGATATGTTCCTTATGTCGTAACTACAATACCCTTCCGGGCCTTTTCACGAATGTAACCTATCGAGTTAGACTATTTACCGGATTTGTAATACCATAAGTAACACGACGGGTGCCAGATGTGGAGCAGGATCTGCTTACCCTTCCGGAACACCTGAGATCACCCCCGGTTTTTGGTGGAGTTCGTGTTGCTTAGTCTTTAGTTTTCTATGTTGTGTCTTGTGTACTATTATTTGTCTGTTTGTCTTTTTATTTTGGCGTTGTCAGTTTATTTTCAATCTATGAGTTTGACTGTCCCTCTGGTATCTTTCGCCCCTCTTTCATCAATAAGAAGGTAGGACAGAAGGTCACAGGAAAAATTGAAGGACAAAAAGTAAAAATTTAGTTTTTAGATAATTTGTTTACTAAGATTTAAAAATAAAATCTACTTAAACCTTTACATATTGAATACATTTGTATTAAAACATCAATAGTTAAACATTGTTGCTAGGAAAACAAAATATCAAAGGGACGTATTGACTAGCTTCATGGTACTAAGAAATACATATCAATTGCATGGTTCAAATTAATCTAATCTCAATTCAAAATGCTAATCTAAAAAATAAGGAGATGTGGTATGACTTACAGTGACACAACTATCTACCAGAGTTCAAATGACAAAGATAAACTAATTATAAGTCACCATACGACTTTCAGCAACGAGAAAAACCCATATCGTATAGTCAGCTATAATAAAAGGCTCGACATGATTAAGGCAAAACAATTCAAACGAAAAAACTAACGGCCTATTTATACAATACAATTTAAGAAAAACAAATATGACAGACACGAACCAGCGACAACCAAACAAATGAATTTCTATCCTGAAAATTTTATTACTTTCAAATTTTAAACTAAAATATGCCCTGTATGAAACAAGTTTAAGACTGTAAGACAATATAAATGAGAATGCATGCATTTTTTTGTACGGGCGGGATTTGACATTTCGTGCCGACGAAAAAAAAAACAACTCAAAATTCAAATCTCTAAGTTAAGGACCGTTAAAGATAAGGACAATATATACTTTTGAAACTAAAGTGCAATATAACTGTAATGCCAGTATGAATTACATTTTGTGTAATAAATTCTGCTATGTGGAAGTATTTGATTTATTTTAGAACTTACAATTTGTTGTAATTAAACATATAGAAAATGATAGAAGAAAACTAAGAGTTGCATAGTATATCACCAGAAAGTTGACAAAAGGAGAAAAATACAGTCACTGCTGTTTCTCATATTGCGAGATAAGATTAAATTGTTCTTGTTTGAACATTTTCTTTTTATAATTATCAAGCCCTCTACATTCCCTATAAGAATCAATTTTTAATAAGTTGAACCTCAACGAATCTTTATGGTCCTGTCCCAAACCTGGAACTTTGCCAGTGGTAACCAGGGTTATCATTTGCCATGTTTTAAAGTTTTAATTATTATTTAGTGAATTTAGAGTTGATTTTAACTTTATCATAGTATCTATTTAAACATTGGTGATTTGTGAAACGACTACATAGGCTATTTTGTGTTGTTGCATTGCGGTTTCGTTGATTTATACCGAAATCTCCTCTTATTCATATTTATTTTCAAATATCGTTGGTGACATACATTTTGTCCGTATTTGTGTTGAAAACCTGCACACTGCAATAATTTAACATACATCCTGTTTTTCAACAATTTTTTTTTTGTGTTGAAAACCTGCTTACTGCAATAATTTAACATAAATCCTGTTTTTCAACAATTTTTTTTTGTGTTGAAAACCTGCTCACTGCAATAATTTAACATAAATCCTGTTTTTCAACAATTTTTATTTTTCTAGGAGAAAAACATTCAAATGTAAAAAATGTTCCTATTGTAAATTATATGTTCACATGGGAAGAAAAATTGTTCCCATGGGAAGACAAAATTGTTCCCATAGAAGGAATAAATGTTCCAATGGGAAGAAAATTCTTCCCATGGGAAGAAAAATTGTTTCCATAGGAAACGTTAAATTCCCATGGGAACTTGTTGTATTCTTTTTTTCCCATGGGTTAAAGCTTCTATGTACTTTTTCCCATGGGAACGTTTTATATTCCAATGGGAATTCTTAAATTTCCCATCGGAAATGTACTTTTGATCAGATGTAGTGACACCAGTGAAAGGGACATATAGAATTTTTTTTTTCAATTATCTATCACTTGGCCAAAAAATATTTCTGTTATCTTGTAAAACAACAAAGTCAGATTTGCCAATTCTGGAATGGCAAATTTGTCCCGCACAGTGTCTGTTGCTGTATATCATATTTGGTTTGAAGAAATTAGGAAATAAATGCCAGAATTAATTTATATTGTGACATATAAATAAATATTATATAAAGATAAACATATATGTTCTGTTATACATAATAAATTTTATCATTTGAAAATTGAAAACATAACAAGTGCAACACATGTTGTTGTGACATATTGAAAATAATTCTTTTACGAAATCCTTTTTTAAAATCAATAACTCAACACTTTGTTCTGTCTATCCAGGAAGTATGTGCAGAAAATAAGATGTACAGATGGGGGACATCAATGATGGATTGAGAGAATTTTACAAGTTCTCTACTACAGGTGAAAATGAACATGATTTTATGTAATGGATGAATACATTTACGTCCTTGGATATTCGTTTCATGTTTTTGTTGTTGATGTTCACTTCTAATTTAATATAACGAGAATACTATCTCAGTAAAAGCATGGATAACCGTCTTTATCTTTTCAAAGGGAGAAATGGAAAATGGGAAAGGCAATATCGACGTAAACTACTTCCTTGTATACAGTCCAAACCAGAGGACGAATACCTGAGATTTATATTTGAATGTAAACCATGCTCTGTTACTCTTACTGACATCATGAAATGTTCTGAAAGTGATTTGAGGGATGGTACGAGAAAGTTATTAAAAGCTGAGAAAATATTTCAAGATAAAAATGACAAAATACCAACATCAAAATCCACCTATTTGCGAAAGAAGAGTAGCGTTATGAATAAAAAGTTTTCTGTGAAGAAAACTATGAAAAAATCTTCGAATAGAACATTCTACAAATTGGCGTCCTCTTACAACAGTTTAAAGTCAATTTTCATGAAAAGACACTGCAGGATAAAAACAAGAAAGCCTGTATCATATGTTAACGCTTATCAAAAGAAAAGTAAGTTGTCTAAAATATCTGAATCAGAAATGGCTAGTAATGATACGGTTTTAACAGGCGAGAGAGTATTTGATCAGCTTAACATGAAACATACACCAAACTTGGTGGACAAAAGAAGTCAGTCAAATGAGTATAATCTAGGATTTAAAGAAACTGCAAAACCGTTAATGACGAAAGATGTACCCCACAAGACATTTTATTCTTTACTGAAAGAAAGTAGTGACATTACTGAAATGTTTTGTGATTTGAATCGTGCTAATTTTTCTGTATCCAGAGAATCTGACATAACTTTGCAGCACTGTGAACCACCAAAAGAGTATAAATTAAGCTCTGCCTATAAGAACAGTTCTTTTAGGTCTCAAAAGCAAAATCTCTCGGAGTCACCCATTGATATTCATTTCTTGAATACTCCATTTCAATGCACGGAATGTGAAGTAATCTTTCCGACCAGAAATGTTGCATTCCGACATTCACGACACTGTCATACTGAAAAAGACTGTAAATTGATAGCTCTTCTGCCAGTAAGAGAGAAAGACTTTCAAAATGAAATGGAACATCCACATCAAACAGAAAATTCGTTTGCAAGAATACGGGATTTCAAAGCTTTGAAGAAAGGAAGCGAATGCTTCTGTTGTTGTTATTGTTACCTTTCAAAGGAAAGTATTGTTTCAATTAATGAACACATAGAACAAACCCACAATAAAATCGTTCTATATATTTGCTTACTATGTGACAAAACAATTCATGGCTACAAACAAGGACTTATTCCCCATTTTGAGTTTGAACATCCGAACCAGATTATTCAATACAGACCGGTCTCAGATTTCTATAATGTTAAAAATGCCAACATCAAGCCACATGAGGGAAGGGATAAATATATTCAAAATGAAAATAGCCAAAGAACTTGTAATAAAGTGAGCTTTTCTGATATAGATTATGTCGTTAGCACGGAAGCAGACAGTACAGTTACAGAAGACGAAATAGTTCAGCGAAATAACTATAACTTTACTAAAAATAAGCAGGAAAAATTCCTTCCGACTTTAAAAGAACAGACACAAGACAGAACAGTAATTTCGGAAAAAAACCCGGATAAAAATACCCCGGATGAAGGAACAGAGAAAGGAGATAAAAGGTAAGCTTGGCTTCGAATTTGTGTACTAGCTATGAAAAGTAAATAGATCAATTTATGTAAATGAAACGCGTTTACAAGTCCCCTTTTTCGTAACTAATGAAAACAATTTATTCTTTTCTTTTGTAATCCTAGAATGTGAACAATTTACGGACAATCAACTTTACATTGAATGCATTATTTTCAGTCCATAGACCAATACAGCGTTTGATAAATTGTGTAAATCAATGTGACTCATTGAAAATATGCTTCACCAAATATTACTTAAGCCGGATTTACCATCACTCGAAACGTAACATGATAAACGAAGTAGGAATAAAAGTATAAAATATATCAACAAAACGGTCAGACTAAGGTTAATTTTGACACGAGGACGCTTGAATCTCAGTTTCGTCAAAAAAAATTACAGAAATTTTCTACCGGCAGTTTTTTCAAAATGCAGGATTCATTTATATTTCGCGGACAGTGTCGATTTATGGACTATTAGACGAACAGTTCTTTGTAGTACTAACAGTCCATCAGCAGTGGTTTGAATCATGTGGTTTAAATCAAACCGTTGGAGAATTCAGGTGCTC
The DNA here is from genome assembly GCA_017311375.1 of Mytilus coruscus. Lineage (NCBI taxonomy): Eukaryota > Metazoa > Mollusca > Bivalvia > Mytilida > Mytilidae > Mytilus > Mytilus coruscus. Next base: position 117,950,416 of record CM029596.1, on the reverse strand, counting down.
CAGAAGGGTTAGCAGTCCCTGTTCCACATATGGCACCCGTCTTGTTTAATTACAAATCCAGTGATAAGCCTCGTTCGGTGATTTCGCAATTGAGGAAAAGACGACGGAATTGTGGTTACGACAATTGGAACATTTTTGTGGTCATCTATGACACAGATATGAGCAGTTTTTAATGAGCAGTTTTTATGAAACATTATCTGGAGCACTCAAATTCTCAATATTTCTATTTCTATTTTCGTCCTGCGTACTTTAATTGCATTATCTATTCTTTCTGTTCATCCTTTTTTTCTTTTTGCCAGGGTGTTGTCAGTTTTCTTTGGCTTATATACTATATATTAGTTGCCCCCTTGTTATCCTCGCCTTTATTTAATAACATTAGCATATTGTAGGTTATTGTTTTATTGATGTTTAATTCTTTTATGTACACAATATTTAATTAATCATGTAACAAGAAAATTATGTGACAAAATATATAAAAATTTAAATTTAAAAATGCAGTATGAAAATCCTCTACATGCCAACAAATGTAATGAGAAGTCATCAACGACGATTAAACCGCCCACTTCACAGTAAGATGAAGATGAACTATAAAACATGAAGATAGGTAATCACATACTGACTCTTCCAGAGCAACTGAGTTCATCCTTGTTTTTTTGTTTGGGTTCGTGCTGTCAACATTTAGTTTTCAAAACGAAGAAATAACGTCACAAAAAAACTCACCATAAATACCAGGCTTATACTTTGTGAGTCTTTCAGTGAAATAGTTAGATTCTACACGTCCAGATATTTTGTAAAGTGCAATGCTAGAACCCTTATCTATATTGTACACAATAAATCATAATCAATAATTAATATTTGCAGGGACAACCCCATTCATAATACACTGAATGAATTAACAGGTGAAGCGATGTCCAATAATGCGCTTGGCATAAGAATAGTTGATGTTATGAGTCTTCATCCCAAAAGCAACATTGATAACATATTGTGGCATGGAAGTGAGAGTCCGAGCATCACATCGATACAAACCAACGAAAAAACTTCAAATGGTGTGCACAAAACAGAAAGGTTAGAGGAATCAAGTGAAAAACAGAACATATTTAACAGAAGTCAGTATTTTTCTAGAAAATGGTCGTCAAAGTCATGTACGTATAGTGCTTGTAATGTTGATCCCCTTCTTTTGTCTCACATGACTGACCTTCTACATATTACACAAATCGAAATCAAAAATTTGTTCGATTGTTCCTTGTGTTACAAAAGAAGTCCCGATGCTAAAAATCAGTGGAATGAGAGTATCCTGGGATTCAAAGAAACTGCAAAACCTTTAATGACGAAAGATGTACCACACAAGGCATTTTATTCTTTACTAAAGGCAAGCAAGAAGAGATTACGCTTAATTGAAGTACATGTTGGAGATATTCACATAAGAAACGACAAGTACGCCAACGAGACAGCGATTTACATCTGCTCTAGATGCAAAGAAAATATGCCAGCATTATTTTTCGTTGATGATCACTTAAACAGTAAACATAAGGATTTGTTTGTAACTTTAAATTCAAAGATGAATGAGCGTAAGGAATCGGAAATTGTTAGGAATTCGATAGATGATGTACATTTGTGTCTAGCTATTGATACAAATTTGTATAATGCCGTTCAGAATACTCTACAGGAGAAAATTACCAAAAAGGAACTAAACAAAAAGTTAGATTGTCATTCCACTAAACCAAATGAATCAGAAGACGGAGAACTTCTTGCAACAACCAAACAACTCATTGAAAAAACAAATGTAGGAGAATCAAGCCAGTCAAAGGAAAAATGTAGTAACTCAAATAAAACTGGTTTTAACATCAGCTATATAAAAAACGTTGACAAAGTAACAGGAGTTATTCGATCACCATTTGATAGTCATGATCCATCATTATATCAAACAAAACAATCTCATACAAAGACAGATGGGGCTCAGCCAACAACTTCTAAAACTATGCCCGTAACAGGCAAACCAGAATTAAACTGTCGTATATCGAAAACACAACAGTTAATAGCTGTGAGTTCTTCCTGCGATAAACATGCCGTTAACGATGAAACCAAAATACAGTCTCCAGACGATGACGTATTCATTATTGATGAAATGTGTACGGATAATAAAAGGATCTGCAATTCAATGAGAAAATCGGCACTGGCACCTTTGCGCCAGCAGGAAGTTTTCGTCGGTTCAAGGAACCCGTGTAAAGAACATTTCAATCATTTTATTGATGAGGTTGTATATCAAGGTACTTCTGTTGATAACACGATAATGCATTCTGGATACACAGTTCAACCAATTAGGCCTGTCGTATATCCGCAACTTCCAGCTGTTATAAACAGTCACAAAAATAAAAACGCAAACTACAAATCAATTAGTAAGGGTGACACCTACCACATACAAACAAATCAATGTACACAAAAGCTGTATCCTGGAATACAAAATTCCGGAAAAAAGCAACATCATTACCGGAACTTGTTTCCCGTGGACAACAGAGTCGACGTTAAAAATGATCACAGAATGTTGACAAAATTGGCGACTAACAATGAAAGCTACCATCAGGGTGTAAGAATGACTTCATTGAATCCTTCTCAAAACAATTACAATAAAGAATGCATTAATCATAGATCAGAGAAATCAGCTCAAAGGACCTGCATACACACTCATCAATTAGGCAATCATACACAGTACCCTCTATCAACCGGTCAATATAATGTTATCAATGAAAGAAATAGGGAAACTGCCGATTGTTTTACTTCCAAAACTAATGAAAATAAACATGGTTTTCCTTCATGTATCATGTTTAGAGATCAACAAACATGCAATGAAAATGATAGAGCAAATTTTCCATTATCACGATGCACGCACAGAACAATTTCCAATGGAATACATTCTAAGAGCAATCTAAGACCAGTTATTCCTTATGCAAATTACCGTACATATCCTACAAGAACACTACATGAACAGCCGATTACAGATGGTCCTATGTCAATGAATCAACGCTTTATCCGTAGATATCCATTAAATAATCATTGGCATAATCAAAAGAGAAGAGAACCTGTGATATATAGCCAGAAATTTTGCCAACCAAGATCTGCAACGTCGTCGTATTTCAAAAACCAGACTATATTTCCTGAAAATGAACATCCGTATAATTTGCCTCTTCAAAATGTAAATATCGAAGAGCTCAGGCAAAGTAGACCAAGTACCTGGCGTGATTGTGACAGAGTACAACAGGATTGTTTATCACATATGGAAATTCAGACAACTTCTCTTGAATATTCAGACGATACGTCGCCTGCAAAGTATGATATGTGCAAGTTTTCACCTGTTGGCCAACATCGGCTTTGTGAAAGAACGCCAAATTTTTTGTAATCAGCTTTTGAATTTGTCAAATGAGTGAATTTTAATTTACATTGAAGTTTCCTTGTTGTTTTAACCGTAGCTTTTAATATCTGCTTATTTCCTTTCAAGATTTATGTTTTGCTTTGACCATAAACTGTAGTAAGTATTATGACATCTTATTTAGAGATTCATATGAATGAATAACTATTAGAACAAAATTAGATAATTGAAAGTTATAAATAATGTGCTAAAAATAATATAAGATGTCGTATATACATTGCTAAGTTAACGGATGCATGTTTCATGGCATATTCGCAACGCACAAGAAAAACAATATTATAGAATAGCTACAGATTTCTGAAAGTAAGTGCTTTATGCGAATACAGATATCGTCGAACCTCGTTGTGTCGAAAATTCGGATGAGTCGAAGTAATTTCTCGGTCCGGTAAAATTTCACTTTTGATCAATGCATATTTACCTCTAATAAGTCGAACTCGGTTGATTCAAATACTCAGTTAAGTCGAGTAAATTCTATAAGTCTGTCGATGTAAAATTAATGTAAACTGACCCTGATGTCTCGAAGTTCAAAAGTAAGCATTTTCGAAAGATGCAGACCTAATGATAAAAATTCAAATCGGATGTTATTCTTATGTTACCTAATCATTTTCAAGAGATTAAAGCTGTGTAAACATACTTGTTTGTATGACAACTAAAATGACATATGTATGGTGACCGGTAATTAACACCTTTGTTGATTGTCCAAGCGGAACGGTAGTGTGTTGAAAATATTTCTCCTGACAGAAAACCCAAACAAATTTAAATGACCCAAGTCGAGCTTGAATGATTCGATAGAATTAAAATTCATTAATTATAGTAAATAAAAGGATGAAGACAATTATGATAAATTTATAATAATTTAATGCAAAGCAGACGACCTCATGAGAGATCGTTCAGAACTTATTTCGTTCCGCGAGTGATTACATAATTTATAGTGACTGACCTTTGTAAATATTTGTGTATACTATTGATTTTATTTGTGAATGTTTTGTATCTGTACTTGTGTGTTTAATGTTTATTAAAGACCAAAAATATTGAAATTGAATACACAATCATAAAGTGTCATATCGAAAAAGGCACATTGTTCAAAGTATCTTGTTTGCACAAATCTCATACCGTATTTCATGCATTCCAAATTTATGACGACACACTCAACCTTGGATGAGTCGAACCTCGGATAAGTCGAATACTAACGGTCTCTTTCACTTTGACATGACGAGGTTCGACTGTATTATTAATCAGTGTTGCAGTTTGGTTATGAAATGGAACATGAATCGATAACATCTCGATTCGCACTCCTTTCAGACCTGAATACTTGCCAAAAAGAAGGTTATAACGTTGCTTTGTGAAAACTGCCGATATTGAAAGCATAAAGACATGATTTTCATAAGCATCTGTCACACTTTCATGTAGTTTTCAGTGAGTGACTGCAACAATGAATGAAATCGATATTATTTTATATAACATAAAGTGTAGCATTCTTATTTTTTCATTGGTTATTATGATCACGTGATTCAAGGGTATTCCATATACCTGAAGCCTTGGTTTTTTTTTAAAAAGTATATGGACGCTATGTTTCTACATATATCTATATACATATATTGACGGCCAATATTAAAAATATTCTTAAATACAAACTAAATTACACAGAAAGAACATTGAATATAAATATAAGAAGATGTGGTATGATTGCCAATGAGACAACCAAAATGACACAGAAATTAACAGCTATAGGTCACCGTACGGCCTTCAACAATGAGCAAAGCCCATACCGCATAGTCATCTTGAAAAGGCCCCGAAATGACAAATGTGAAACAATTCAAACGAAAAAGTAACGGCCTAATTTAAGTACAAAATAATGAACGAAAGACAAATATGATACACAACAACAAACGACAACCACTGAATTACAGGCTCCTGACTTGGGACAGGCACATACAGAATGTGGCGGGGTTAAACTAGTTTGAAGGCGCGAACCCTCCCCTAACCTGGGACAGTGTTGTAACAGTACAACATATGAACAAACTATAGAAATCATTTGAAAAAGGCTAAACTCAGATGGATACAAATAGAAATACATCTAACAAAAACACAGAGTTGACGTGGCAGGGTACTTATACACCCCCACAACAAAAAGACAATAAGATCTGAGATTACTCGCAGTTACTGGCCGCTAGTTCAAAACCAATAACAACTAATAAAAGAAATCATGCATCTAAGACTAAAATATCAATCAGTACACATCCAACACCCAATGGATTTAGTATAAGGACGTCATTAACAGTCATAGAAAAACACGACCTTGTGCAATGCCAAGATGCAGGTATCGACATATAGTAGAGCCATTAATTTACATATGTATATAAAAATAATATTTAGCTTGATTTTAATTTACTGATTACAAAATCAATATAAATACCAATAAAAACAATATTCAAAGATCTAATTACAGTGTTGAATTGGTAACCTTTTAGAATAAGTTTATTTAAAGGATCTTTAAGTTTACCAGGATCGTTTCTAAATTTCCAGGCTCGGTAAACAACATCTCTGTAAAAATTAGGATGTGCTATCCTATCCTGTTTGAAATAAGTTTTCTACAGGTAGAACCAAACTTCAAAACCAAATCTTATATCTATGGAAGAAATTAGTAAAGGTTTTAAGTAATTTGTGGTAACGAAACCCCTGACTAAATAATTTACTAGTTATACATAGATTACGTTCATTGATATCCAAAACATCACAACAAACACGGGCATATCGAACAAGTTGTGATATACAAACACCGTAAGATGGTGCCAAAGGCACATCATCGTCTAAAAAAGGAAAATTAACAATAGGGAACGAAAAATCGTCCCTTTTGTCGTAAATCTTAATGTAGAGTTTCACGTATAAACTGAAATATCTAAATCTAGGAAAGGACAGTCATGACCGTTCATATTTGATTCATTTAAAGTAAGTTCTTTATGGTAAATTTCGGCTGTATATTTAGAAAATTCTTGATTATTTAACAATAAAATATCATCAAGATAACGGTAAGTGATGTTGAATTTATCAATTAAATGCAATATAGATGGGTCTTTACTGAGTTTGGGGTCCATTTCCATGATACACTATTTACATATGTAATAGTTAAATTAAGGACTTTCAATACGTCATATCTCGACAGGTTCGATAATATTGACACTCGGACTTCGTTCTCAGTCAATTTAATCTGAACAGGTCCATATATAATGTATTGACCTCGCCAAAAGTCCACAATTGATTACTATTGTCTTGTTTGCAGTCATTGTACTGATATAAGTATTTTTCATAATTGACTATTATTGTGGCTTCATAATAGTTTTGTTGTTTAGTTATTTTAAGTTGCATTGACGTTTACACGACATTTCTTTGTGTTCTGATTTATACTCATAAAAATAAAGTTTAAAACACTTTAACTACTTTGAACATTTTATGTATAGAAAATAATGAGATATTCTCAATTAAAGTCTGGAATTTAAAATGACTTATTAAAAAAAAAAAAAAAAAAAAAAAAAAATGAAGTAACAGCTATTATTGAATTTAGGTAATATATATCATGTGCATGCTATAAATAAACTATCGAACCGACCATCCTCAATACTTTTGTTGTAATCAGAATAATTCAATGGTGTAGTAGAAAGTAAATTTTAAATATGACAGTTTAGTGCTCAACAAAATACAATGTACATTCTTTCTCCTTTTTTGGAGGAAAAGAAAAGAAAACGATTTTTTGAATATTTTGACGCTCTTTTAATTATTATTGAAGGATGAAGATGTCATAGTCTGATGCATTTTAAAATCAATATCTGATTCATACCCCTTGTGAACTTGTCGCACTACATTAGTGTAACTGCTGTTGTTAAGTATTAAAATACATTAACATTAGTGACCAAGTGGTAATAATGAATAAAATATGATTGGTTGTGCAGCATTTAAAGTTTTAACGTTTTATCTATGAAATGTAGTAACACAAAACAAAAATGTGACCAAAACACGTGTCGACATTGATCCATTAGCAAAACACATAAATAAATCATTGGTACAATAGGTAAGAAACCATCATCTCAATTACTTGTTAAATCTATCAAATCAATGAAGACGAAACAAAATTTGAAAAATAGTTTACTGATATGCAGAATTTGTGGTGTAAAAATGCAATCATTTCATCTTATGTTCTACAAGGAACCCCCAAAAAAAAAAAAGCAAGGAAAAAAACCCTCAAAAACCAAACAATCATAGAACAATTAGGAAAACAGTTAACAGAGAATTAAAGACTGAACATCACAAACCAATTAATACTGAGATTAACGCGTATGCTTCTAAAGGGCAAGAATTTCCTGTGATATTAGTGATAGTCTAGATAAAAGGCATACCACATATTTTGTAAATAACTTCGGAATTTTGTTAATTTTTAAAAGTAAGTGGATTATTATTGTTTCATAATGATATGTAAATTTATTCATTACTTAAAAGAACAAAATAAACACGTTCACTAATAAAAGACCGAAAAACAATTACACCAAACACATATTTTTAAACATCGGTTTTTGATCTTAAAAATAATGTTCGTCGGATTAAGCGGCATAACTCAGACTTAAAAAGGTACATATTTAGAGTCAGTACTTCGGTACGACATGATTTATAACAAACCTTTCTTAATTTGTCTGTTTATAAATTTTGAAATTATAAAGAAACTAAGGTTTCAACTCCCTCAGGCAGAGTTGACCTTAGATGGATTTTGCTATATATTAGGTCCTTTTTGGTTATGTAGCTCTTCAACTGTTTCGGTTCTTATACATCCTTGGCTTTCAAATATTCGACTGTGAATGAAGGTAAATCAAGAAAAGCGCTTCGGACGCATGAAATTAATAACGTGTTGTTTTCATTTTTTAGACAAAATGGGAACTTGTGTCAACATAAATCTGAAGCCAAGTAATTAAGATCCTTTTGTGCTCAATATAGATTAAATATAATGTTTATGTAATTAAGATAAGAAAGAAATAAAATAAAAGTTTTGTTCATTCATTTGATTAGTAACCGCAGCAATTGTCGTTAGATTTTTGGAATGAACTTTATAAAATATGATTTTATCAAATAACTTGAGTAAATACATTTATACAAGTCATTGCAATACCAGCATGAAATTATTTGCAATTGAAAAAAAGAAGATCTGTTTCTATTCTCAAGCTTTATTACAACCCAACCGACATTATGAAATTATCAAATCCTATTTTCGCATTTTCAGAGGTACTCGGGAGTCTGTGTTCTCAATCAACTTAGATTAATTTCCGGTAAATGTACCCGATTTTGTAATATTCTATACATAGTACATAGAAAATGAAAGGATATGGAGTAAATGTACATGGGACAAAATCGCACACAATACATAGAAAACATAGAAAATTATCAATGAACAGGGCTTTTATTCCTGTTCTTCATCTGAAAACGTCAACATGAAACGTCAACATGAAAGAAAACTAGGTCTACAAAGAGAGGATAAGAAGACAATAAAGACATACAACATCACTAGTTCCTCTGGATGCTACATCATCAATCTTAATCCTTTTATAAACACATTAGCTGTTTTTTTTATACTTTAATTGACACTGAATAACCATAGACACAGACATAATTCCTTATATTTTTGTACTAAATTTTATTTACATAAGTTGGGTAATTGAAATCTTATTTTGCATTGGTGTTTATCATACTGATGTATATCATAAAATAATTTTGATATATCATTTTACATGATGATGCACTCCTATGTTTTGGAACTGTCAATTTTCTAATGTTCAATTGTCCTCCGCCATGCTCCCGCGGGATATATGGTTATAATATCTGTCTGTCCGTCTGAAAAACTTTGTGAACGCAACCCCTCTGAGACCGATTGACAGAAAATCTTATACTTAGTCAGATTTTTGTCCTTCATGTGAAGTGGACCATATTCTACCTCCCTTTTAATTCGACATTTTTTATGGATTAATGGGAATTTGAAACTTTTTTGGAGTATTGTAACATTGACACTTTGTGAACGCAGCTCCTCTGATACCGCTTGACAGAAAACTCTTATACTGAATAGGATTGTTTGCCATCATGTGTAATTGACCATAATAAACCACCAGTTGATTTCAAAAATTAACTGGAGTTATTAAACCTTTACTTTTTTTTTGTAGTATTGTGAAATTGACACCTTATGAATGCAACTCCTCTTAGACCATTTGGCAGAAAGCTCTAATACTTTAAGGATTATTTGTCATCAAATGTAAATAAGCATATAATACTGTGATTTTGATTTGACCATTTTTGCGTCGAACTCCAAGGAAAATTCAAAACGGAAAGTCCCTTAACAAATGGCAAATTCTAAAGTTCAAACACATCAAACGAATGGAAAGCAACTGTCATATTCCTGACTTGGTACAAGCATTTCCAGGCTTGATACAGACATTTCAGGCGTGGTACTTGACTTTGACTATATTTTGACAACCGTACAACAACAGCACCTTGTGACCAACCATTTTATTCAATATTACACAGCAGCCAGGAGCGTAGCTACCTTCTTAATGAAGTGGAATCACAAACTAAAGGGCGAGGGTTCTGGGGGCCGCCTAAGGCCCCCAGTAGGTTCAGGGCAAATTCGCCCCGCGGAAGCTCCGAATATATAGCGTTTCAAAACAATCACAACCGAAATAAAACTTGGACATTTTTGACTTGTTGTGGTTTTTTAGTCAACTATTTGTTTAACTTTGAGTCGAATGAAGACTTAACATTGTCGTTTGTGCTTTTTGTACGTGAAAGCTTTTAAAATCACGGAGATGTGTTCCATATGCTAGTATTTGTATTGAGAAAAGTAGATTTAAAAAACAAACAATAAACATAAACACAATACTATATGTGTATATCATTGGATACCAAATACTTGGTGGACACATTCTCATATATTTTGCTTAACATATGTATTTAGATGTTTAAAAATTTTGTGGGTAAACTCTACAAGAGAGAGATGGGAATTTCGAATTTTACGTAGTTAGGAATATTCGAAGTTGAAATTAATTAACTTTTTTCAGAGGAAATGATACTTTGATCACGATCTTTTTCATGATCTGCGTTCCTTAATTAGCCAGCTAATTAACAAATGCATATGCATTCGACCAGTTGTATGGTAATATCTAGATGATAACAGTGAAGATACGTGTAATAAAAGTTTGGTGTATCTTTCGAACAAGAATCAGCAGTTTAGTCCCATGCGATTTTGTCCCATGTACATTTACTCCATATCCTTTCATTTTCTAGTGTCCGACTCGGACAGAAAGTTCTTTTTAAAATTGAATGACCTAATAGTCCAGTAAAACGAGTTAGAATTAACAATTTATTTAAATGCTTTTACAATTAACCATTCGTATAGCCAGCTCACATAGAAACGACTTCGAATTATCGAATCCATATAAAAGATTTTTTTTGTAAAATAAAAAGAAACGTAATACATGTACTGGAAAATGTGAACTTTTTTTTATAATAACAGCAGCTCCAACTTCTCATCTACTAGTATACGGAAACTATTGATTGATTGAATGGTTATTAATGTCCGGTAGCAAATATTACATGCACACAGGACGAGATACGTTGACATGATGTGAAAATGAACTATTCGTGTTGTCAAGACCTATACATACTTAGTCAATTTTCAACTAGTTCACAAGGTAACAGTCATTATTCCCGGATCGATACGAGTTGAAGAGTCTTCATTCTTGTAAGATGTGTGCTTTGGGGCGAAGCGGAAAATAATAATATTTCAAGTTTTTTTGTTAACCCTAAAGGAATTATGTTTTTTTTTTTTACACTCAAAGCAAGTATACGTTATGGTGGTGGTACCGATAACTATGTAGCTGGTATTTTCTAAACAAAGCCCGTAATATAAAAAGTTCCGCTAAGTTTACACCAGTTGTATGTATTTATCGTACACATACATGTCTTACAGGATTAAAAATTCCGCTGCATGTGTATTCCTCTTGCTTTTATTCTTTGTGTAGTTTTTAAAAATGACAATAGAAAGACCTATTTCTATATGTTAACTTTGTCCCTCACTCTCTCTCTCTCTCTGTTTTTTTTTTTTTTTTTTTTTGTGAAAACACGTGGATGCACGTGCTGCCATGCCTCCGGGTAGCTACGCCCCTGGCAACATGGGACATTTCGCTATAGTAAAGTAATATTGTTTCAAAGAAGAGTTAAACTGTCTAAAAAGAACTTAAATTTTTATTTCATTTTTCCCCCTTGCAGAATGAAGGGGGTTAATTTCATTATCAATTTTAAAATGCATTGAATAATTGTTCAAATAAAAAACCATTCATCACATTACTTTGTTTCTTTAACCATATTAGATCAATTTCAACTTTGCCTTAAAACATTTTTAGCTTTTCCGCCTTGAAGATGCAGATAAAGCTAAAAAGTAAATCATCATGTGAAATTTCCCGAATCTATGTCTGTTTTCTCAATAAGCTTAATTTCAGGTAAATGTTTCATTTTTGTCATACCTTCTACATAACATAATTTGAAATGTGTTCATGATAGAAACTGGATCTACAAAGAGATGATTGCCAAGAAGATAATCAAAGCATACACTATCAATAGATACATTCAGGGGTATTCAAAGCGCTATTTACTGAGGATGCTACCCTACCATTCTTAATCTATTTTCTTTTATTCACTCACTAGCTGTTTTTTGAATCAATAATTGTTCATATACCAAACATAATCTCTTAAATTAAAAATTTAGAATGTTTTATTTCAATGTAGAATAACATTTTATTTTTTGTATAAAAAATGCTGCACTTCAATTTTACATGTCATTAACGATTGGAAAGAACTTCATCTTTATCAGTAGAAGTATTTGCTAGTATATTGACTTTCGAAATGAAATTGAAATCCGCTGTCCTTTTAAGTAAATTTGAATATTTCTATTGGTTCGTTGCTGTTTGATTAACTCAACAGCAAGGTTCTCAGAGCTGCTACTTCTGACTATGAGCAGTAGTCCTATAAGACAAGCTAGTTCCAAAGGAACCTCACTTTATCCCTGAGCTCTGAGAGCAATTTTGCACATTTAAACCTGACACAGATATTAAGTCAACAGTAAAACCCACAAAATATTCTTAACAAGGCATGTCGTCGTTTGTATCTGTAGGTTTTATGGCACCAGTTTCGTCGTCCTTGCATAGAATATCAACTAACCCTCTTACAAATGTGTTAAACTATTAAGACTGTCAATGCATAGTCAAATAGAAAGAAAATATCAGTGGTTGAACTTGATCAACTGAATCAAAACATAATCAAATGAGTATGAAATTTCTTGAATGTTTAAACTTTGAGGACTGATAACGTTATGGTATCGTTTTCTGTGTGAACTAAGACAACAGAATGTTTTTGTTGTTTTTCTTTTTGACCTGCGTGTTGACTGTTTTGATTGGGCCTATGATTACCCAATTAATGCAGTCAATCTCTATTTTTGAGTTCATCTTCAAGCGAACCAGTGTCTGAAATAATTTTGAAAAAAGGAAGAGTTTGCAAAACTGTAATTTTCCTGAAAGGTCAACTAAAGCAATGTGAGCTAATTTGAATAAAATCTATAACATACCAATTTCCTCAATTAAGAACAGATATCAAATATACTTGAAAAATATCAGTTCAATTCAAATAAATTTCTAAAAAAATCTTTTTACACATATATATATCAATTCATCACAGATATATCAAAACTCTTATTTACTCTATGGAATTGTAAGATATCTATAGATATACAATTCCAAGATTACTTAAAGTTTACGGTTTGAAGAAAAGTTTTCACTTCAACTTTCAATCAATTTTACTTGTAACAGTCGGATCCAATATCCATAAAAAAATATCACTCCAATTCTGTATATCGCTAATTAACACCCATTCTCTGTAACCATCAACCAAAGTTGGGCACGGGTGGTCACCGATTTTGTTGAAACTTTCTGACAACAACCATTGACATAAATTATGAAAAAAGTCTGTACATGTCACCCTGAATTATGTATGGTTACCATGGCAACAGGCTTTGAAATGTAGAAAATAGCTGATTTTGCTATTCTCGGCTTACAGTCACTTATATACAGCATAATATGTTTGATGCAGTTTATATTATATCAAATTCTTTTCATTACTTGTTCAATGACATTTTACACTTTTTATGATATTAAACTCAAATTGACATTTTATTCTAGGTTAGTAGTATGAATTTTAGCATATTCTAATGCAATTATGAACCAACTTTCTTCCTAATTTATGCAAAACGCATCCATTCCTGAATAAACTAAATAATAGCTTTTATTGAAAAAGATTGATATTTTCATTTATGCAAAACATTTTGGGGCTAATTAGATTTTTTCATAAAATTGGATAAAATGTCAAAATTGCCTGAAATTTACAAGAGTTATTTCCTTTTAAGAACTCACCAAATTTTTAAAATAGAAAAGTCATTTGTTTATCTAGACAAGAATGGAGACAGACGTCTGCAACATGTTTTGCTTCTTTTAATCAATTTCTTTTACACTTTATATCTAATTTTAAAATATATCTATATACATGTTTCATAATGGCTTGTCAATTTTATAACATTGATAAGCCTTTACTATGTTCAAAGGACATAAAAGTCATAACAAACTTTAGGGAACATGTGATGATGAACAAGTTGCCGTTTGTACAGAATGTGGTCTGCTCCGTCGCCTTCATGTAATTTACAAATATGTTCAAGCCATTGTTCAGTGTACTTGGTAACAATGAAAAAAAAAGGAGAAAACTAAGTGAAGTTCCGTTTTTATCAACACCCGTGACATTAACAGTCTGATGCTAAAAGATGATCTGACAGAGAACTGTCACTGTCTAATGTGGAAACTATAAATATACTTCATGGACTGGTTCTACAACTTGGAACAGGTAAGCATATCTTTAACTAAATTATAAATGTCTATTTTTGCAAAGAAATATGTTCCTTTAGGCATAAGGAGCTGTCCCATTTCTTTGCAAGTTCTTTCTTTGTCCAAACTTAAAAGGCCTTGCACATGATCTATATAAGGTTGCAAAAGAATATTTTCCAGGGGAATGCTGACCAACTTTTCAAATATCTGAACTCGTTTTTTCACTGACTTTTCAACCTATTTCCATGACCAAATTTCTTTCATTCAAACTCAAAATGTATGTTTGCTTTGTATACAGTTCCTTGCAAGGAAAGTACATGTTTGCCTTTATTCATACACCTTTGTAAGAATAATCTAACCATTACAACTCTAAAATTCTGTAAGGACCTTTTTGAGTGGGTTTTAAGTCACTTAATTATGAATGCAAATATGAAAGTTTGTCAAGCACATTTACATGTATGGTAGGTTATGCTTCCTTTTGTATATTTGAATTAAGATGCTGTGCTGACCTTGTCAAAATGTAACCACATAAATTTTAGTGACGTGTTAAATGAAGAATATACTTTTAAATAAATCCTAATTGAAAAATTATTAAATTATTAATTTATGTAAAACAGTTAATAATGATTCTCTTATAATTCCAGGTACATGTATTTGCAGAGACTGTAAAAAATGTTACTAGATTGCCAAAACAAAGCAGTGCAAAATCTCAACTTATTAATGTTAATAAGGTTTGTATTATAGACAGTGATATATGGTAATGATTTTACAATTGATATGTACATTTCTTTGAAAAACATTCTGAAGACATAAAATGAATTTAACTTGTTGAAATCTATGCCACAACAGTGTATCTCCTAAGTTGCATATGTTGTCCTTTAAATAATTAAAGTTAGCTAAAGTTCTGATATAAATGTGACTTGTGCATGCTTTTTAAGCACATATTAGTATTTTTCTTTAGGATTTTCATTAGAAATACAGACTTCACTGTCCAAATATGCATTTTATTTTCTTTTCATATAGATCAAGTCACAGCTTTAGATGATTCAGGTCCAATCAAAAGAATAAGAAAGGTAAATAGTAGAACACTGTTAATGAGGATTCAGCAGCAGATTAAGTACAATTTGAAAGTAGTAGTTCCAGTACTTCCAATTAAAGAAACAAGGGTTACCCAAAATTTTCATACTTTTCACTGGAATATTTAAATCTGCCTCTCTAAGATCTGATACTAGTATTTATGTCAGTAAAGGAGGCTAAAAATACTGACTCAAACAAGCTTTGTCATTTATAAGGAAAATTGTGAATAAACATCCTAATATTGTACAGACCTAAATTAAATCATAGGAATAGATATCCTTAACATAAAACATGTGAATAATAAATATGCTTAGCATAAAACATGGGAATAAATATCAATAACATGAAGCATCAGAATAAATATTCTTAACATGAAACAAGAGAATAAATATCCTTAATACACAATGTATGAGGCATAGGAATAAATATTCTTAACTTGAAACATGGGAAAAATATTCTTAACATGAAACATGGGAAAAATATTTTAACATGAAACATGAGAATAAATATCCCAAACATCAAACATGGGAATAAACATCCCTAGCATAAAACCTAGGAATAATATCCTATATATGAGACATAGAAACAAATATCCTGAACATGAAACATTGCAATAAATACCCTTAACATGAAACATGGGAGTAAATATCCTTAACATCAAACATGGGAATACATATCCTTAACGTGGATCATAGGAATAAACATCCCTAGTAAGAAACATAGGAATAAATGTTCTTAACATGAAACATCGGAATGAATATTCTTAACATGAAACATGAGAATAAATATCCTAACATCAAACACGGAATAAACATCCCAAGCATGAAACCTAGGAATAAATATCCTTTTCATGAGACATAGAAATAAATATCCTTAACATGAAACATTGCAATAAATACCCTTAACATGAAACATGGGAGTAAATATCCTTAACATGAAACATGGGAATAAATATCCTTAACATAACACGTGGAAATAGATATCCTTAACATGAATCAAGGAATAGATGTCTTTAACATGAAAAATAGGAATAAATATCTGTTACATGGAAAATAGGAAATTCAATTGAAATTGAAAACAAAAATCCTAAACAGGAACAATTGGAATAAACATCCAATAAATTAAACATGGCAATACATATCCTTAATCAGAAATATTGGAATAAACATAAAACTGAAAACAAATACCTTGAACATGGGGACAATTATCCAAAACATGAAAGCACTTTAAGATTTAAAACAAAAGTACTTAACAGTCTTTAACTGTCTGTTATACTGTTAAATGAATAAAATGAAAACTAAAAGTTTCATTCAATAGTACATGTACTCAAAGGTCTTAAATTGTTATGCCCCGCCATGGCATTAAGTTTAACCCTTGTCCGTATGTATGTACGTCCAAAAGTTGGTTTCTGTTCTATTACTTTAGTTTGCCTCAACCAAATGTTATGAAACTTATACACAATGCTTATTACCACAAAACACAGATCAAATTCGAATTTTGGTTGTGTCACTTTAATTATTCTAAAGATATGTCCTTTTCTAAATGGAAAAAAACTTTTTTTGTTTGTTTCGTTCTCTAACTTTAGTTTGATTCAACCAAATATTATGAAACTTATACACAATGTTTATTACCACAAAACACAGATCAAGTTTGAATTGTAGTAGCGTCACTGTAACAGTTCTAGAGTTATGTCCCTTTAAAATGGAAAAATTGCTGAATTTTTGTTTCCTTCTCTAACTTAAGTTTGCCTTTACCAAATGTTATGAAACTTATACATAATCCTTATTACCACAAAATTCAGATAAAGAACAAATGTGGGTAGTGTCACTTTTACTGTTCTTTAGTTATGTTACTTATATAACTTTATATGATATGCCAGCATGGGCATCATCTGTGTCCCATGGACACATTCCCCATTTATTTCATTTACATGTATAAGTCCAAAATACAAGCATTTAAAACAATTTACTGAAATACAATAAACAATGATTTATTCAAAAAATATTATATCACTTTAATTGAAAGACATGAAGCTTAATACAATTATTCATTGTTATACACACTTTAAAACAAATATATGTAGTAAAGAATTTTTATTGTTATTTTCTCCATATATTTTGATTTTATTTCAGACAATTCCAGTTAAAAGTGTTCCATTGTTAATCCTAGAAGATACATGTAGTCAGGAAACATGTAAAAGTGAACAAGCTTATTTGAGTCAACTACTGATTCTTCTATTTGTAATTCCTTAAAGCAGGATGCCTTGAACAGATTGCTCATTTTGCAGGTATAAAAATATGTTTTTGCAAATTTGTTTTCAAGTACATTTTTAGCTGTAAAAACAGAACAATGTAACTCGTAGTAGGTTAGTCGATATAAACTGATTCTTATTAGACATATATTCTGAACTAGAATAAATTAGTCTTTATGTCCACCTCTAGCCCATCCCTGGGTGTGGGATTTCTTGCTGCTTTAAATTGTAGGCCTATTTGTGGTCTTTGGCTGCTTTTTGGTCAAGTTGTAGTCTCCTTGACACATTCCTTGTTTTTCCATGCTTTATTCTATGTATTTAAAGTAATTATTTCTTGATAAAATTTTCTGTCATTCATTGTTAAACTAAAATATACTTTTAGTTGTGAAGTGTTACAAGAGGCCTCATCAAATGGATTTTTTTCAAGGTACACAAAATGGTGAGCTTTTATGTGACAGCTGTAATGTTTTATTAATTTTTTTCCAGAGAATGGAAATGGAGAAAAGTGTACTACTACATATACTAAGGAAGCAAGAATTATTGTTTTCAAATGTCCGAAGACAGCTGCACAAGAGGATTCTCAACATCAGCAGCAGTGATGAGCATGTCCTCATAGTCAATTGTAAAATGAAAATATCAGAAAAAGCAAAAGATTGTATGCAGATAAGATAATTTCAAATCAGCCTCAAAATCCATATCTTTAGAATCAACAAATAATTCATTGGCACTTAATTAAGATAAAGTTCTTCAAATGGGACGGGGCATCAAAGTCACTAAATCCAGAGTCACATTAAGTCAACAACTAAGGCAATATATTATATATGACTGAAAAATCTGACATTGGGAAGGTGACTGGTAACAAGGTAGACTCTAAAGTGGCTGCTGATGGGATGAGAAATTCTTCTTTATGCAACATGTACAAAAGGGCATTTTTATCAGGAATACAAATTGCTTCGTTTTCTCTCGACTTAGTCAGAAAGAGAAAAACTTAGTTCTGAAGATTATGCAGGCCATTCATTAGGAGGCGGTACCGGTACTTTTACCCTCCTATGCTACAGATAAGTACCGCCTGAATTCAGAAATTTTATATAAGATGTTCATTGAATATATTGAAAAGTACCACCTTCAAATAGGAATGTACCGTCAACATGAAAGATAATGAAACCCTGATTATGTAGCAGCAGAGGAAGAAGACAGAAAAGAAAATATAAAGTACTTTTGGAATCATATAACAGTCAAAATGTTCTTTAGTTTTAATTCTTTTGCTTAAAGTAGGAGGTGTGCTAAGGGCCTTTTTGTCCAATGAAAATGAAATGTTTCACTAATCAGGTTATTTTAACAAAAATGTATTGTTTAGCATCTATAAAATGTGAACTAAAATATCTTTGAAATAAAATTATCATTTATAGAGATTTTACAGTCCAAAAGTAGAAAATGCTATTAGTCTTCAAAATTTGCAAAGAAAACACAGAAATATTGACATGAAAGGTGTTAACTTTATAAAAAAAAACATCATCATAAATTATCTAGTTGAAAAATGAATAGGAAAATTGACCAAAATCAAAATGTTTTCAGGTAAACTTGCAGACAGGCCCTTTTTATGGTATAACCAGTAAAAATCGTCTTGTATTTTAATATTTCCTTTCCTGAGCTTTAAAATAGACATAAAAGATTTAATCAAAATTTTAAAGTTCAAAAAAAATTTTGCTTTCGTATATTGGTATCATTTTGTCATCGTCATCGTCTTCGTCAGCGTCGTCCGAAGACACTTACTTTCCTGGACAATAACTTTAGTTTAAGTAAATGAATCTCTATGAAATTTAAACACAAAGTTCGAAACCACAAAAGGAAGGTTGGGATTGATTTTGGGTGTTATGGCCCCAACAGTTTAGGAACAAGGGGCCAAAAGGGATCAAATAAGTATTTTCTAGTTTCTGGACAATAACTTGTGTGTAAGTGTATTGATCTTTCTGAAATTGTTCCACAAGGTTCAATACAAAAAGGAAGGTTGGGATTAATTTTGGGGTTATGGCCCAAACTGTTTAGGAATTAGGGGACAAAAGGGCCAAAAACAATACTTTTCTAATACTTTGTATACATTGCTTATTTCTTTTCCAATTTCAATGTGGTTTTATTCTTGAATTCTTGGGGTTCTTTACTATGCTGAATTTAACCGTGTATCAAGTTTTGGAATTTGGTCCCAATTTTAAATTGGTCCACATGAGGTCCAAAGGGTCCAAAATTAAACTTTGTTTGATTTCATCAAAATTGAATTATTGAGGTTCTTTGATATGCAGAATCTAACCGTATTTTAATTTTAGATTTTTAATATTGGGTCCCGTTTTCAAATTGATCTACATTAAGGTCCAAAGGGTCCAAAATTAAACTTGGTTTGATTTTAACAAAATTGAATTCTTGGGGTTCATTGATATGCTGAATCTAAACATGTATTTAGATTTATGATTATGGGCCCAGATTTCAAGTTGGTCCAAATTGGGGTCCAAAATAAAACTTTGTTTGATTTCAACAAAAATTGAACATATGGGGTTCTTGGATATGCTGAATCAATCCATGTATTTAGATTTTGGATATTGGACCATAACAGGTAAATTTAAATTTTTAAGTTCATTAGAGCACATTCATTCTGTGTCAGAAACCTATACTGTGTCAAATATTTAATCACAATCCAAATTCAGAGCTATATCAAGCTTGAATGTTGTGCCCATATTGGCCCTAATTGTTCAGAGTTCAACCTCTGCAGTCGTATCAAGCTGCGCCCTGCGGATCATTTTATTGATGTTTGAAAACATTTCATTTAGTGGTATTTGTAAGTTCCTGAATCACTCAATGTTGCATAAATATTTTTGAAAATTATGAAAATTAATGAATCACTATTTGAAAGATTAGCATATAATTTAAATTTGTTATGATTTTAATCAAAATCCTAGCTAAATATGTTTTAAAGATATTTATTTCATTTTGTTTATAAAATTTTCCAGTACTGTCATACATAAAATAAGGAAAAATTTAATGTTTAACTAGTTATAGATAAGTTTATGATAAAGTTTTATGTTTAACTACTGTATACAGTTATTTTATGATATACATGTAAAAGTTCTGGCTCAAATATTTGTGTCTTTGTAAATATTGACTGCATTATTTATAAATAAAAACTTTATTTTGTCTGTGTCACTTTATGTTATTCCTCAAAATTACAGGTGGCATTTTTGATCAATTCAAATTTATTGCCACATGTACAGGCTCTTATCTTTGTAAGATGACTTTTGTTTATCTCTTAAATCTATTTTGTTGAAATACTCATCAAATATTTTTTAATTTTTATTAAGACAAAATGGTTGCTTCAACTAAAATCTGTGAAATAGCATCGTCTTTTTAGCATATCAAGGCTATAAAAACATCATGACAACATTGAAACCAGTGCAAATGTTTACATGAGATATTTTAAGCATTTGTTTACACTTCAAATTTATTGCAACAAGCAAAAGTGTTGATTTTGATTTTCGTCCAAATAAATTGACACGTTAAGACCATATTGCAGCTCTTCAGATATATTCCATATGTTTCCATGGTAACCATTTTCAATACCAGATTTAAGTTGAACATAAATTTTAGTCTGTATAATGCCAATTTAATTCTTAACTTGATTTAATCTTCTGTTTTATTTCTAAATTTGCAGGTTTTACAAATTTTACAATTTTCGGCTAAAATTGCTATTTGGAAAGCCCTGTTTCCATAGCTACAGACCTATTATTTGTTATTAAGTTGTTTTCTCCTGTAGATAATAAATAAAAGGTAATGTAAGATTAAATAAGTTATTGATTAACTTTTAATTACATTTTAAAATGAAGAAAATGAAAAAATTTGAAATTTTAACTTTTTGTTTCCATGGTTACCACCCTTGGAAACAAGATACCCAAGAATTTTATTCCATATATCGAAACTATGATATGTTGCCTCAATGGAAAGTATAATGTCTTATTCCAACATGGATGCGTAAGTTTTCTATACATCCTCAAAACTGTCTAAATTGGGTATTACGTATACCTGTTGAACTCTTCCATGTATCCAAGGATCAACTGAGGGTAACATAAAATATTTTATATTTTTAAATTCAGTCATTATATCAATTTATAATGATATTCATAAAAATAATAGGTATTTTAACCAATATATTGCTATTTAAGTGGATATTAATGCCCAAAGTAGACCTATTTCATAGTTGAAAAGGAGCAACTTTGAAGGTAAAATTAGAATATCCTGTTACTATGGCAACCATGGTCAATAACAACAATATCAATATTATTTTTCATTTATACATAAAAGTGTGATAACTGACAAAGTTTAAGGCTTTTCTGAGAGTATGCATGCCACACCCTATATCTGGCATGGTTGATATTTACAGAGAATCCATGTTAATAGTTATAACATGTACGTGGCAACACAGTGTCAACTTACCACCTGCATTACAGCAAAATGTCAACTGGTTGCTAAATATCATAACACATTTTTCTCTAATATTGTAACACTTCATCATCAATCTGATCATTGAAAGATTTTCCCTTGATTTCCTAAAGATAAATAAATAGATAGATGAATGCATATAAAGCCAAACCTTTCCAAATTATTAAACACAATTCTTTACTGCAATAAATATTATTCAAAGCATTATTTCTAGCTTTAAAAGAGAGGCAAAAGATACCAAAGGGACATTCAGACTCATAAGTCGAAAATAAACTGATAACGCCATGGCAAAATATAAATGGTCTCTTGCGCTTCATACTTTATGTGGTGCTTTCAACGTTTTTTAATCTTTAACAATAAGCATTCCATTCCTAAAGTACAGAATAATCTTTATCACTTAAAGCTATATGTTTTTTTCCTTAACAGTGTACAGTATTAACTAACTTGAAATTAAATAATTATGAAAATATTCCCAAATGTTATTGTACAGTTCACTGAAAAAATTGAGTTGTTTTTGTTATTGTTCATACGAGTCCTTATTTGAATAAAACACAAGAAAATATGATTAACAAAACATACCGGAGGCAAGCAGTAGTTGAAAATAAGAGTAGAGAGGGCAGCATATATCAACCGCTTCATCTATAAAAGTGTAATTGTATGAGCAAGAACACGCTTATTTATGAAAATTGCAATTCATAATGATAAACATGTGTACTAATTTTCTTACTACAACTGCATAGTTATTTACCTTACGAAAACTTGAACATGATTCGGGAAGAACCGACGGGCAGACGAACAGACAGAAAAACATTATGCTCCCTCTAGAATTGTAAATGGGGTCGTCGTTTGTTTCTGTGGGCTTTATTGCTTCAGTTTCATCGTCTTTGCTTAGAACATCATCAAACCATCTAACAAATGTGGTACAAAATTAAGACTGTCAATGCATTGGAAAAAAGAAAAAAATTACAGTTGTTGAACTTGTTCAACAGAATCAAAACATTATCAAATTATGAAAATTTTTAAAGGTTTAAACTTTGATGTATATCAAAGCGATTTGGTCCTTAACGATCACCTACTGGCTAAATAAATATCTTCAGTCGCAAAAAAACTGTACCCCTATTATTGACAATTTTCACCTATTATGTTTGTTTTGTTCACACATTGTTGTCAATATAATGGAATTTTATGCGACTGTCATACAAGTGAGAGGTTTAGCAAGCTATAAAACCAGGGTTAATCTATCATTTTCTACATAAGGAAATGCCTGTAGCAAGTCAGGAATATGACAGTTGTTTATCATTCGTTTGATGTGTTGGAGCTTTTGCTTATGCCATTTGATAAAGGACTTTCCGTTTTGAATTTTCCATGGAGTTCGGTATTTTTGTTATTTTACTTTTTGAAAGTATTCATTTGGCTTAAATCATTATAATTATGTTACCAATTTCCGTTCGTGCGAGAGTTACGCTTAGTACCATAAGTATCGGAGGCTAATAATATAATACGTTGGAGAACCAAAAAAACAAAACCCAACAAGGCCTAAACTGAACAACTAAAACCTTCGAAGGTCAACTTTGTCAGAGAAATTAGCAGACATCATTTATATCATATATCTCCTTGCCGACCTTTTCTTATTTTCATATGAGTCGCAGTTCCTTCAGACATTTGTCAAAAACAAGAAAATCAAAGATCATTTAATTTCATATTCAGATATATTGATGATGACGTTCTTTCAATCCAAAATTTTCTGATGGGTTACATAAATATATCCTCCAGAACTAGAAATTAAAAGAAACTACCGACACGGCTTCCTCCGCCTCATTTTAAGACTTATGCCCCGAATTTGACATAAGCGGTCATCTCAGTACCAGAATCGATGGCAAATAGACAATTTTTATCTTGAAATTATAAATTTCCTCCACCTTAGCAGCAATATACCAACTTCACCTGCATATATGATATACATTTCCCAACTCATTTGGTATTCAAGAGCTTGCAGCTTCTACTCATAAAACGTCACCAGTGTCTGAGCAGAAAGTTGATGAACCAGGGTTATATCAAAGAACGTCTCGTTTGTTTTCTTAAAAAGTTCATAGGAAGATCTTGTTGATAAAATTTCCGTATCAACATCACAAATAATATATGATGGTCTTGAAGTATAGATTCTAGGTACTGACGTTGTTTATCATCTTAATTACATGTTGTATTGCTCTTTTATTTGTCTTTGTATATTTTTAACCTTTACTGTTTAGTTCATTTTTGGTAATATCCCTTTGGCGTAGCTCGGTATTCATACATCCCGCCATTGTGTTATTGTGCTATTGTCTTTTTTGTGTATTCTTGTCTTTCATTTTTGTTTATGTGCTTTGTCTATAGAGTGACTATATGCCATTTTGTTTTTCTGTGTTGGCATAGTTGTTTGTTTTATAGGGATTAAGATTAAAACACAATGTTGTGTACCCTAATTTTGACATTTTTACATACTATGTCTGTTTGTTTTGTTCACAAGTTGTTGTGAATATAATGGTACTCTATGCCACTGTCATACAAGTGTGAGGTTAAGCTATCTATAAAACTAGGTTTAATTTTCTACATAAGGAAATGCCTGTAGCAAGTCAGGAACATGACAGTTGTTTTTCATTCGTTTGATGTGTTTGAGCTTTTGATTTTGCCATTTGATAAGGGAGTTCGTTTTGAATCCTCCATGGAGTTCGGTATTTTTGTTATTTTACTTTTTATAGCATGACAGTGTCAAAGCAATGACTTCTGTTACCAATAAGAACCGATAGCCCGTTATTTACGGTATCGTAAAAAACTATTGCCGTCACATGACACTTATTTCTGGAAAAATATGATTTGAAACACTATTGCAATAAGCGTATCAAGCCAGAATCATTTGTGAGCTTAGAGGCCAAAAAGGTACAAAATAAAAGAACGAAAACCATGAAAAGTAAACTTGAATTTTCAATAGATAAAAGCTTCATCTTGATTTACTTTGGTTTTATTCTAAATGTTTATTAAGTTTAAGTAGACAGAGAAAAAATGATCTTCATCCAGTAAACACAGCTTAAGGGTTTCTGCTGTGCATTAGCTAGTAAAATAGACCTCTACAAAGCGTATATAGTTAATTATTTTCGGCAACATGGTATAACTAAGCGTTATTACAGATTTCATAAAGATATAGTTGATTGAAAGGTGTTCTTTAGAGCTCATTCTTAGTCGACACTGATATTGGAACCTTGTCTCGAATAATAAAAAAACAAACTGGTAGGGTGTGCAGAACTATTAATCAATAATCTCCTGAAAAACAAACTAATAAAATTTGAGCTAATATAAATAAAATCTATAATGTTTTGTAGAATACCTCTTTTAGCTGTGCATTCTATGTAATAATTTTTATTCACTGACACAGCCTAAATATCCATAAATCCATACAGTATACAGTGAAAGCGTTCGGACATCGGCGTGAAGTGTTATATACATGAAAATCTTGATAAACAGTTGCTATTTGCTATTTCAATTTCAATAATTTAATTGACAGTAACGGTGGCACGGTAGTATTTACATTCCGGTATTTAGGTTGCTCTTTTGTGTACCCTACCTAAGTCAATGTATCTGAACATTGTGATTTGACAAAAAATACAGTACATACTTTCCCAAGCTGAGAGATAATTCAGATAGATAAAATAATTTTACATACAGCTGAGAATTAATTTTTGAATTTTTTTTTAAAGTTTTGTATTTACTGCATGATTAAATACCCAAAATACTTAGGCCTTAGGTTTATAAAGGTGTATAAAGATAGCAGAAAAAGTAAACGGTCATTTTACATATTCAAATTTATTTCTGAATATTCTAATGAAAGTACTTCAGTTAACTGAGTATGTAAGTTCTTGGGCAGTGTTAGAAAGTGGTGAAAATTCTCAAAAGACTATCATTATCCCTATGGTCCAGGAAATACTACCGTGCCACTTAAAGAGTGTTTTGGCCATAAGCTATTATATCAAAATGTTACTTCGTAATCAATCTAAATATTTTCCAATTCTTTACTATATTTTTTATTTAATAGGATTTGATCTAATCCTTTATTTAATTTTTGTCTATTTTTTTCTATTTTTCATATTGATTACTTATTTTGAATTAAGCACAAACTTTTCGGTATTTTGTTTGACAATTCATGATAAAAGAAAGTTTTTAGAATTTGAGAGTGACTTATAGACCTACTGTGTTAAGTGCATTTTATTATTTTTGTAACATATTTGTATTTTGTAAAACTGTTTTCACAAATGTCACTATAATAAATATATATTGACTTACTTATTACATAAGCAAAATATCACACCAATTCTGTATATATTTAATTTATAGTTATAACATCTACGTGGCAACATAATGTCAACTTAATACCTGTATGACAGAAATATGTCAACTTGTTGCTAATTATCATGCCACATTTATCTCTAATATTGTAACAATTATTTACCAATCTGATCGTTCATAAATTTTTCCTTGATTTCCGAAAGATAAATGAATATATAGATGAAAAGATACAAACCCAATTTTTCCCAATTATCAAACAAAATACTTCAATGCAGTAGATATAATTCAAAGCGTTGTCAATCTTTAAACTTTAAAATGTAGAATGTTTTGTTTTCTGGATTCCCCAAAAGAAACCGTATTGACCTATAATTGTAAAATTCTATGTCATTTAGTCTCTGGTGGAGAGTTGTCTCATTGGCAATCATACAACATCTTCTTATTCGTACATTAAATCGAATCTTACTGAATGTTACGTAAATGAAAACAAATTATATCTAAGAATAACATTACATACATGTTTAATTAGGATCCAATTTGACATTTTTGTTTTTAGACAACAATCGCGAAGTGTTTAAAGTGATGTTTTATATACAGATAAAACGCAATATCCATGACAGCACGTGTTCTCAATGAAAAATCGAATACTAACCATCATAAAATTTAACAAAAAAAACTAAAACAATAGAATATCAATGACAGCACGTGTATTCAATGACAAATCGAATACTAACCATCATAAAATTAGAAAAAAACCCTCAAACAATTGAATATCCATGACAGCACGTGTTCTCAATGACAAAGCGTATACTACCCCCCATAAAAAAACCAGAAAAAACAAAACAAAACAAAAACAATTAAATATTTCAGGTTTTAGCAATTACTGTATGTAATTGAATTTTTCTTTCGTGCTTAGTTTGCTTCGGTCAACGCTTTTAAACACGAATTATACTACAAAAGAAATATTTACCTGTTGAAGTGCATTTATAGATGTATGTAAAAGAGCAGAATATTAAACAACTTGAAATTAATAGATTAATTAATTCATTATAAAAATATACCATATACATATATATACAATGCTATTTCATAGTTAACAAAATAAGTTGCAGAGGTGGTTTTGTTTTGTTCATAGATGTCTTTATTTGTATGAAACAAAACAAAATATTACAAAACGTACAGGAGGCAGGCAGTTGTATGCTCTTGTGGAAAATAAAAACAGAGAGGGCCGCATGTATCAACTGCTTCACCTATACAATTGCAATTGTACGAGAAATATCAGGTTAAATAAAGACTATAAGTAATAACAATTGCGAGCTTCATATAAGATATACGTAAAACAGAAATAACAAAAACAGGACTCACAAATGTCTAGTTAACCTCAAAATCAAAGTCAAACCTTAACATGGATTCTCTGTAAATATCAACCATGCCAGATATAGGGTGTGGCACGCATACTCTCAGAAAAGCTTTAAACTTTGTCAGTTATCACACTTTTATGTATAAATGAAAAAATAATATTGATATTGTTGCTATTGACCATGGTTGCCATGGTAACAGGATATTTTAATTTTACCTTCAAAATTGCTCCTTTTCAACTATGAAATAGGTCTACTTTGGGCATTAATATCCACTTAAATAGCAATATATTGGTTAAAATACCTATTATTTATATGAATATCATTATAAATTGATATAATGACTGAATTTAAAAATATAAAATATTTTATGTTACCCTCACTTGATCCTTGGATACATGGAAGAGTTCAACAGGTATACGTAATACCCAATTTAGACAGTTTTGAGGATGTATAGCAAACTTACGCATCCATGTTGGAATAAGACATTATACTTTCCATTGAGGCAACATATCATAGTTTCGATATATTGAATAAAATTCTTGGGTATCTTGTTTTTAAGGATGGTAACCATGGAAACAAAAAAGTTAAAATTTCAATTTTTTTTCAGTTTCTTCATTTTAAAATGTAATTAAAAGTTAATCAATAACTTATTTAATCTTTCATTATCTTTTATTTATTATTTACAGGAGAAAAACAACTTAATAACAAATAATAGGTCTGTTTCTATGGAAACAGGGCTTTCCAAATAGCAATTTTAGCCGAAAATTGTAAAATTTGTAGAAACTGCAAATTTAGAAAAAAACAGAAGATTAAATCAAGTTAAGAATTAAATTGGCATTATACAGACTAAAATTTATGTTCAACTTAAATCTGGTATTGAAAATGGTTACCATGGAAACATATGGAATATATCTGAAGATCTGCAATATGGTCTTAACGTGTCAATTTGTTTGGACGAAAATCAAAATCAACACTTTTTGCTTGTTGCAATAAATTTGAAGTGTAAACAAATGCTTAAAAATATCTCATGTAAACATTTGCACTGGTTTCAATGTTGTCATGATGTTTTCTATAGCCTTAATATGCTAAAAAGACAATGGTATTTCACAGATTTTAGTTGAAGCAACCATTTTGTCTTAATAAAATTAAAAAATATTTGATGAGTATTTCAACAGAATAGATTTAAGAGATAAACAAAAGTCATCTTACAAAGATAAGAGCCTGTACATGTGGCAATAAATTTGAATTGATCAAAATGCCACCTGTAATTTTGTGGTATAACATAAAGTGACACAGACAAAATAAAGTTTTTATTTATAAATAATGGAGTCAATATTTACAAAGACACAAATATTTGAGCCAGAGGTTTTACATGTATATCATATAATAACTGTATACAGTAATTAAACATAAAACTTTATCATAAACTTATCTATAACTGTAGTTTAACATTAAATTTTTCCTTATTTTATGTATGACAGTACTGGAAAATTTTATAAACAAAATAAAATAAATATCTTTAAAACATATTTAGCTAGGATTTTGATTAAAATCATAACAAATTTAAATTATATGCTAATCTTTCAAATAGTGATTCATTAATTTTCATAATTTTCAAAAATATTTATGCAACATTGAGTGATTCAGGAACTTACAAATACCACTAAATGAAATGTTTTCAAACATCAATAAAATGATCTGCAGGGCGCAGCTTGATACGACCGCAGAGGTTGAACTCTGAACAATTGGGGCCAGTATGGGCACAACATTCAAGCTTGATATAGCTCGGAATTGGGATTGTGATTAAATATTTGACACAGCATAGGTTTCTGACACAAAATGAATGTGGTCTAATGAACATAAAAATTTTAAATTTACCTATTATGGTCCAATATCCAAAATCTAAATACATGGATTGATTCAGCATATCAAAGAACCCCATATGTTCAATTTTGTTGAAATCAAACAAAGTTTTTTTTGGACCTCAATTTGGACCAACTTGAAATCTGGGCCCATAATCATAAATCTAAATACATGTTTAGATTCAGCATATCAATGAACCCCAAGAATTCAATTTTGTTAAAATCAAACCAAGTTTAATTTTGGACCCTTTGGATCTTAATGTAGATCAATTTGAAAATGGGACCAAAATTAAAAATCTAAATACACGATTAGATTCGGCATATCAAAGAACCTCAATATTTAAATTTTGATGAAATCAAACAGAGTTTAATGTTGGACCCTTTGGACCTCATGTGGACCAATTTAAAAATGGGGATCAAATTCCAAAAACTTAATACACGGTTAAATTCAGCATATTAAAGAACCCCAAGAATTCAAGAATCAAACCCCATTGAAATTGGAAAAGAAATAAGCAATTTATACAAAGTATTAGAAAAGTATTGTTTTGGCCCTTTTGTCCCTAATTCCTAAACAGTTTGGGCCATAATCCCAAAAATCAATCCCAACCTTCCTTTTTTGTATAGAACCTTGTGGTACAATTTCAGAAAGATCAATACACTTACACACAAGTTATTGTCCAGAAACTAGAAAAATACTTATTTTGATCCCTTTTGGACCCCTTTTTCCTAAACTGTTGGGGCCATAACACCCATAATCAATCCCAGCCTTCCTTTTGTGGTTTTGAACTTTGTGTTTAAATTTCATAGAGATTCATTTACTTAAACTAAAGTTATTGTCCTGAAAGTAAGTGTCTTCGGACGACGACGACGACAACAAAATGATACCAATATACGAACGCAAAATTGTTTTGCGGTCGTATAATAAAAGGTGCAACAATATTTGGCTTATATTTTTTATGGAAATTTGAACTTAAATATTTTGATTAAATCTTTTATGTCTATTTTAAAGCTCAGGAAACGAAAAATTAAAATACAAGACGATTTTTACTGGTTATACCATAAAAAGGGCCTGTCTGCAAGTTTACCTGAAAACATTTTGATTTTGGTCAATTTTCCTATTAATTTTTCAACTAGATAATTTATGATGATGTTTTTTTTTATAAAGTTAACACCTTTCATGTCAATATTTCTGTGTTTTCTTTGCAAATTTTGAAGACTAATAGCATTTTCTACTTTTGGACTGTAAAATCTCTATAAATGATCATTTTATTTCAAAGATATTTTAGTTCACATTTTATAGATGTTAAACAATATAATTTTTGTTAAAATAACCTGATTAGTGAAACATTTCATTTTCATTGGCCAAAAAAAGCCTTTAGCACACCTCCTACTTTAAACAAAATAATTAAAACTAAAGAACATTTTGACTGTTATTTGATTCCAAAAGTACTTTATATTTTCTTTTCTGTCTTCTTCCTCTGCTGCTACATAATCTTCAAAACTAAGTTTTTTCTCTTTCTGACTAAGTCGGGAGAAAAACAAAGCAATTTGTATTCCTGATAAAAAATGCTCCTTTTTGTACATGTTGCATAAAGAGGAATTTCTCATCTCATCAGCAGCCATTTAAGAGTCTATCTTGTTACCAGTCACCTTCCCAATGTCAGATTTTTCAGTCATATATAATATATTGCCTTAGTTGTTGACTTAATGTGACTCTGGATTTAGTGACTTTGATGCCCCGTCCCATTTGAAGAACTTTATCTTAATTAAGTGCCAATGAATTATTTGTTGATTCTAAAGATATGGATTTTTGAGGCTGATTTGAAATTATCTTATCTGCATACAATCTTTTTGCTTTTTCTGATATTTTCATTTTTACACCATTTAACAAACAATTGACTATGAGGACATGCTCATCACTGCTGCTGATGTTGAGAATTCTCTTGTGAAGCTGTCTTGGGACATTTGAAAACGATAATTCTTGCTTCCTTAGTACATGTAGTAGTACACTTTTCTCCATTTCCATTCTCTGAAAAAAACATTGAAAAAAAAAAAATTAATAAAACATTAAAGCTGTCACATAAAAGCTCACCATTTTGTGTACCTTGAAAAAAAATCAATTTGATGAGGCCTCTTGTAACACTTCACAACTAAAAGTATATTTTAGTTTAACAATGAATGACAGAAAATTTTATTAAGAAATAATTACTTTAAATACATAGAATAAAGCATGGAAAAACAAGGAATGTGTCAAAGAGACAACAACTTGACCAAAAAGCAGCCAAAGACCACAAATAGGCCTACAATTTAAAGCAGCAAGAAATCCCACACCCAGGGATGCGCTAGAGGTGGACATAAAGACTAATTTATTCTAGTTCAGAATATATGTCTAATAAGAATCAGTTTATATCGACTAACCTACTACGAGTTACATTGTTCTATTTTTTACAGCTAAAAAAATTTACTTGAAAAACAAATTGCAAAAAACATATTGTTATACCTGAAAAACTGAGCAATCTGTTCAAGGCATCCTGCTTTAAGGAATTACAAATAGAAGAATCTGAAGTTTGACTCAAATAAGCTTGTTCACTTTTACATGTTTCCTGACTATATGTATCTTCTAGGATTAACAATGGAAGACTTTTAACTGGAAATGTCTGAAATAAAATCAAAATATAAGGAGAAAATAACAATAAAAATTCTTTACTACATATATTTGTTTTAAAGTGTGTATAACAATGAATAATTGTATTAAGCTTAATGTCTTTCAATAAAAGTGATATAATATTTTTTTTTGAATAAATCATTGTTTTTATTGTATTTCAGTAAATTGTTTTAAATGCTTGTATTTTGGACTTATACATGTAAATGAAATAAATGGGGAATGTGTCCATGGGACACAGATGATACCCCCGCTTGCATATCATATCAAGTTATAAAGTAACATAACTGAAGAACAGTAAAAGTGACACTACCCACATTTGTTCCTTATCTGAATTTTGTGGTAATAAGGATTATGTATAAGTTTCATAACATTTGGTAAAGGCAAACTTAAGTTAGAGAAGGAAACAAAAATTCAGCAATTTTTCCATTTTAAAGGGCATAACTCTAGAACTGTTAAAGTGACGCTACTACAATTCAAACTTGATCTGTGTTTTGTGGTAATAAGCAT
Organism: Mytilus coruscus; assembly: GCA_017311375.1. Lineage (NCBI taxonomy): Eukaryota > Metazoa > Mollusca > Bivalvia > Mytilida > Mytilidae > Mytilus > Mytilus coruscus. The sequence goes on along the minus strand of CM029596.1, from coordinate 117,917,524 downwards.
TGTGTATAAGTTTCATAATATTTGGTTGAATCAAACTAAAGTTGGAGAACGGAAAAAAAAAAAACAGTATTTTTTCCATTTAGAAAAGGACATATCTTTAGAATAATTAAAATGACACAACCAAAATTCGAATTTGATCTGTGTTTTGTGGTAATAAGCATTGTGTATAAGTTTCATAACATTTGGTTGAGGCAAACTAACGTAATAGAACAGAAACCAACTTTGGGACGTACATACATACGGACAAGGGTTAAACTTAATGCCATGGCGGGGGCATAACAATTTAAGACCTTTGAGTACATGTACTATCGAATGAAACTTTTAGTTTTGGTTTTATTCATTTAACAGTATAATAGACAGTTAAAGACTGTTAAGTACTTTTCTTTAAAATCTTAAAGTGCTTTCATGTTTAGGATAATTGTCCCCATGTTCAAGGTATTTGTTTTCAGTTTTATGTTTATTCCAATATTTCTGGTTAAGGATATGTATTGCCATGTTTTATTTATTGGATGTTTATTGCAATTGTTCCTGTTTAGGATTTTTGTTTTTCAATTTCAATTGAATTTCCTATTTTCCATGTAACAGATATTTATTCCTATTTTTCATGTTAAAGACATCTATTCCCTTGATTCATGTTAAGGCTATCTATTTCCACGTGTTATGTTAAGGATATTTATTCCCATGTTTCATGTTAAGGATATTTACTCCCATGTTTCATGTTAAGGGTATTTATTGCAATGTTTCATGTTAAGGATATTTATTTCTATGTCTCATGAAAAGGATATTTATTCCTAGGTTTCATGCTTGGGATGTTTATTCCCATGTTTGATGTAAGGGATATTTATTCTCATGTTTCATGTTAAGAATATTCATTCCGATGTTTCATGTTAAGAACATTTATTCCTATGTTTCTTACAAGGGATGTTTATTCCTATGATCCATGTTAAGGATATGTATTCCCATGTTTGATGTTAAAGATATTTACTCCCATGTTTCATGTTAAGGGTATTTATTGCAATGTTTCATGTTAAGGGTATTTATTTCTATGTCTCATATATAGGATATTATTCCTAGGTTTCATGCTAGGGATGTTCATTCCCATGTTTGATGTTTGGGATATTTATTCTCATGTTTCATGTTAGGAATATTTTTTCCCATGTTTCATGTTAAGAATATTTTTCCCAGGTTTCATGTTAAGAATATTTATTCCTATGCCTCATATTAAGGATATTTATTCTCTTGTTTCATGTTAAGAATATTTATTCTCATGCTTCATGTTATTGATATTTATTCCCATGTTTTATGCTAAGGATATTTATTATTCCCATGTTTTATGTTAAGGATATCTATTCCTATGATTTAATTTAGGTCTGTACAATATTAGGATGTTTATTCACAATTTTCCTTATAAATGACAAAGCTTGTTTGAGTCAGTATTTTTTAGCCTCCTTTACTGACATAAATACTAGTATCAGATCTTAGAGAGGGCAGATTTAAATAGTGAAAAAGTATGAAAATTTTGGGTAACCCCTTGTTTCTTTAATTGGAAGTACTGGAACTACTACTTTCAAATTGTACTAAATCTACTGCTGAATCCTCATTAACAGTGTTCTACTATTTACCTTTCTTATTCTCTTGATTGGACCTAAATCATCTAAAGCTGTGACTTGATCTATTTAAAAAAGAAAAATGAAAATGCATATTTGGACAGTGAAGTCTGTACTTCTAATGAAAATCCTAAAGAAAAAATACTAATATGTGCTTAATAAACAGCTGCGCCATGAGCGCATGATACGCCCGTCGTTTTATGCAATAATCATAAATAGTTTCTGAGATACAGCGTGACATGTGAAAACACACTTTTTTTAACAAAAAAACTCAATAACTCTTAAATAAAATTTTGAATCATCACCAAAAAGTATACAGATCTTGAGATTAATATCACTAAGAAGTGTGTAAAGTCTTAAGCAATAATCATATACTGTTTTTGAGATACAGTGCGACATGTGAAAACACACCTTTTTAACAAAAACTCAATAACTCTTAAATAAAATTTTGAATCATCACCAAAAGTATACAGATCTTGAGATTAATATCACTAAGAAGTGTGTAAAGTCTTAAGCAATAATCATAAATTGTTTTGAGATAACCCCTTTTTTTTACAAAAACTCAATATCTCTAAAATAAAAATGTGAATCAAAATCAAAAGTATACAGATCTTTAGATTAATATAACTAATAAGTGTGTAAAGTTTTAAGCAATAATCATAAATTGTTTTTGAGATAAGGCGCGACATGTAAAAACTAAATTCCCCTTTTTTACAAAATACTCAATAAGTCTTAAATAAAATTTTGAATCATCACCAAAAAGTATACAGATCTTGAAATTAATATCACTAAGAAGTGTGTAAAGTCTTAAGCAATAATCATAAATGTTTTTGAGATAACCTCCCCCCCCTTTTTTACAAAAAACTCAATATCTCTAAAATAAAATTTTGAATCAAAATCAAAAAGTATACAGATCTTAAGGTTAATATAACTAAGAAGTGGGTAAAGTTTTAAGCAATTATCATAAATCGTTTTTGAGATACGGCGCGACATGTGAAAAAAAAAACCACCCCTGTTTAAGTTACAAAGTCCCGTAACTCAAAACGTTTTAATCTTATTTTCACCAAAAAGTATACAGATCGTTTGACCATCATAAGGAACAAATGCATTAAGTTTCATGAAATGAGTCGTTCTCAAGTTACGGTGTGACATGTTTACGCCGGACAGACAGACGGACAGCACCCCTGTTTTAGTTACAAAGTCCAGTAACTCAAAAAGTTTTTATCTTATTATCACCAAAAAGTATACAGATCGTTTGACCATCATAAGGAACAACTGCATTAAGTTTCATGAAATTTGGATGAGTCGTTCTCAAGTTACGGTGCGACATGTTTACGCCGGACAGACAGACGGACGGACGGACGCCGGACATTTGTATACCATTATACGTGGCGTATAAAAAAAGCATGCAGAAGCAACATTTATATCATAACTTTAGCTAACTTTAATTATTTAAAGGACAACATATGCAACTTATGAGATAAAATGTTGTGGCATAGATTTCAACAAGTTAAATTCATTTTTATGTCTTCAGAATGTTTTTTCAAAGAAATGTACATATCAATTGTAAAATCATGACCATATATCACTGTCTATAATACAAACCTTATTAACATTAATAAGTTGAGATTTTGCACTGCTTTGTTTTGGCAATCTAGTAACATTTTCTACAGTCTCTGCAAATACATGTACCTGGAATTATAAGAGAATCATTATTAACTGTTTTACATAAACATTTTATGACCATGTGTTTGTAATAATTTTTCAATTAGGATTTATTTAAAAAGTATATACTTCATTTAACATGTCACAAAATGTATGTGGTTACATTTTGACAAGGTCAGCACAGCATCTTAATTCAAATATACCAAAAGGAAGCATAACCTACCATACATGTAAATGTGCTTGACAAACTTTCATATTTGCATTCATAATTAAGTGACTTAAAACCCACTCAAAGAGGTCCTTATAAAATTTTAGACTTGTAATTGTTAGATTATTTTTACAAAGGTGTATGAATAAAGGCAAACATGTACTTTCCTTGCAAGGAACTGTATACAAAGCAAACATACACTTTGAGTTTGAATGAAAGAAATTTAGTCATGGAAATAGGTTGAAAAAGTCAGTGAAAAAAACGAGTTCAGACATTTGAAAAAGTTGTTCAGCATTTCCCCCCGGAAAATATTCTTTTTGCAACCTTCATAGATCATGTGCAAGGCCTTTTAAGTTTGGACAAAGAAAGAACTTGCAAAGAAATGGGACAGCTCCCCTTATGCCTAAAGGAACATATTTCTTTGCAAAAAATAGACATTTATAATTTAGTTAAAGATATGCTTACCTGTTCCAAGTTGTAGAACCAGTCCATGAAGTATATTTATAGTTTCCACATTAGACAGTGACAGTTCTCTGTCAGATCATCTTTAGCATCAGACTGTTAATGTCACGGGTGTTGATAAAAACGGAACTTCACTTCGTTTTCTCCTTTTCTTTTTCATTGTTTCCAAGTACATTGAACAATGGCTTGAACATATTTGTAAATTACATGAAGGCGACGGGAGCAGACCACATTCTTGTTGTAGACCTGGAGATATAAAGGGAGCCTAACTAGTTGAGTTAGGGAAGATCTTGTTTGGCTCAATTGGTTAGAGCGCTGCCTTTAGATCCCGAGATTGAGGGTTCGAATCCCGCTGGTACCATCCATGGATTTTCACATCATTGGCGCTGCGAGCAATTACTACTTGTACAAACAAGTGTATATAGGTGCCTGGCAGTTTGATATGGTCATGTGTGGATGACCGTGACATATCTAGGTGGAACTGTCCAGAGGATTTCCGAGTAGATGTCTCGGGGTTGTACAGTAGTGGACCTGCGAGTTGCTCGGATGGATGGTACGCAGCTCGAAAAAAGAAAAGGGGGAAGAGTGTTGTAGACCTGGAGATATAAAGGAGCCTAACTAGTTGAGTTAGGGAAGATCTTCTTTGGCTCAATTGGTTAGAGCGCTGCCTTTAGATCCCGAGATTGAGGGTTCGAATCCCGCTGGTACCATCCATGGATTTTCACATCATTGGCGCTGCGAGCAATAACTACTTGTACAAACAAGTGTATATAGGTGCCTGGCAGTTTGATATGGTCATGTGTGGATGACCGTGACATATCTAGGTGGAACTGGCCAGAGGATTTCCGAGTAGATGTCTCGGGGTTGTACAGTAGTGGACCTGCGAGTTGCTCGGATGGATGGTACGCAGCCCGAAAAAAGAAAAGGGGGAAGAGTGTTGTAGACCTGGAGATATAAAGGGAGCCTAACTAGTTGAGTTAGGGAAGATCTTCTTTGGCTCAATTGGTTAGAGCGCTGCCTTTAGATCCCGAGATTGAGGGTTCGAATCCCGCTGGTACCATCCATGGATTTTCACATCATTCTGTACAAACGGCAACTTGTTCATCATCACATGTTCCCTAAAGTTTGTTATGACTTTTATGTCCTTTGAACATAGTAAAGGCTTATCATTGTTATAAAATTGACAAGCCATTATGAAACATGTATATAGATATATTTAAAATTAGATATAAAGTGTAAAAGATATTGATTAAAAGAAGCAAAACATGTTGTAGACGTCTGTCTCCATTCTTGTCTAGATAAACAAATGACTTTTTCTATTTTTAAAATTTGGTGAGTTCTTAAAAGGAAATAACTCTTGTAAATTTCAGGCAGTTTTAACATTTTATCCAATTTTATGAAAAAATCTAATTAGCCCCAAAATGTTTTTGCATAAATGAAAATATCAGTCTTTTTCAATAAAAGCTATTATTTAGTTTATTCAGGAATGGATGCGTTTTGCATAAATTAGGAAGAAAGTTGGTTCATAATTGCATTAGAATATGCTAAAATTCATACTACTAACCTAGATTAAAAATGTCAATTTGAGTTTAATATCAGAAAAAGTGTAAAAATGTCATTGAACAAGTAATTAAAAGAATTTGATATAATATAAACTGCATCAAACATATTATGCTGTATATAAGTGACTGTAAGCCGAGAATAGCAAAAATCAGCTATTTTCTACATTTCAAAGCCTGTTGCCATGGTAACCATACATAATTCAGGGTGACATGTACAGACTTTTTTTCATAATTTATGTCAATGGTTGTTGTCAGAAAGTTTCAACAAAATCGGTGACCACCCGTGCCCAACTTTGGTTGATGGTTACAGAGAATGGGTGTTAATTTGGTATATATTTTGAAAATTGCAAATCATGATAATAAACATAATTATGTACTAATTTTGAAGATGTTGTGACTACAACTGCATTGGTAACTAATTGTTTAAAACTTTAACCTGATACGGGACGAATTAACGTACAGACGCATACACCGAAAAACATAACGCTCTCTCTATAATTGTGGGAAACGGGGTTTAATAAAAAAAGAAAAGAAAAAGATGGCCATTCAATAGTTATACGGACAATAACACCATTAGATTTAAATTTCAAATATGAAATATAAACAAATATGATAATCACAATACATATCTGTTCAAAATGAAATATATAACAAGATCTAACGAACATGTGAAAAACCCTTCACTGGCCATAATCATATTAAGTTTCAAAATTATCAACACAAACGTATAAATCAAAATGACTTGACCGAAAACGTTTTGATGTGTACTGATTGATATTTTAGTCTTATATGCATGATTTTTTATTTAATGTCATTGGCTTTGAACTAGCTGTCAGTAACTGCGAGTACTGTCTGTGTTTTTGTTAGATGTCTTTCTGCTTTGTATCCACCTGATGAGTTAAGCCTTTTTCAACTGATTTTTATAGTTTGTAGTTATGTTGTACTGTTAACCCCGCCACATTCTGTATGTGCCTGTCCCAAGTCAGGAGCCTGTAAATCAGTGGTTGTCATGTGTTGCTGTATATCATATTTGTTTTTCGTTCATTGTTTTGTACATATATCAGGCCGTTTGTTTTCTCGTTTGAATTGTTTTACATGTGTTATTTCGGGGCCTTTTAAAGCAGACTGTGCGGTATGGGTTTTGCTCATTGTTGAAAGCCGGACGGTGATCTATAGTTGTTAACTTCTTTGTCATTTGGTCTCTGGTGGAGAGTTGTCTCATTGGCAATCATACCACATCTTCTTATTTTCATATTATTTAAATTAGGTAATTAGTCTTGATGGACTGTATTCAATTTCTAGTTGGCAATTTTTTTTTTATCAATAAAGTTTAAGGTAAATGAAAAGCAAATCTAACAGAAAATCAGAAAAATAATTAGAAGCTAAATCCAATAAATTAGATATCTATTGCATGTAATATCAAAACCTAATGCCAGAGGGTAGGTCAAAGAAAACTTATGGATTAATGAGCGATAACTAAAAGTCCCATATGAGATCGAACATCTTCAAAATATACAATTACGGTGCACAATGATTTATCTATAAATTTTAAAATTGTCATTTTAAGCCTTCAGATTTATATGAAACAATTTAAGAAAAGACTTGAAACTTAGAATACGAAAATATTAAAATGAATAACTTTTTTTTAACTAAAGTTGCAAGTTATTCAATAAAATAAATGTTAACATAATTCAATATGATAAATATAAATAAGAAGATATAAGTGCCAATGAGATAACTATCCATCCAAGTCACAATGTGTAAAAAGTAAACAATTATAGGTCAAAGTACGGCTCTCAACACGGAGCCTTGGCTCACACCGAACAGCAAGCTATTAAGGGCCCCAAAAAAGACTAGTGTAAAACAATTCAAACAGGAAAACCAACCAGTCTATAGCATTGTAAATTGCACAAATCTTGATATTGAATTGTGAATTTATTATGTTCTTCCTCTGACCGAGATTAATGGGTGGCCGTTTAAAAGTCTTGTTTGTTTAGATGATGGAAAAGTTAAAGAGAGGTGAAAGATACCAAAGGGACATTCAAACTCATAAGTCGAAAATAAACTGACAACGCCATGGCTAGAAAAGAAAAAAAGACTAACAGACAAAGAACAGTACACAAAACATAGCATAGAAAACTAAAGACTGAGCAACATGAACCCCACCAAAACGTGGGATGAGCGCAGGTGCTCCGAAAAGATAAGCAGATCCTGATCCACATGTGGCACCCATCGTGTTTCTCATGTAAGTACAAACCCCGATGATAAGTCTAATTCAGTAGGATAAATCTTGCTTGCCAAGACGTCGGAAAGTTTGTCTATTTTGATATCATTTTAACTTACCCTGTTCTTTCTTTCTACAACCTTAAAAAAAGGGGTGACGGTTTAAACGTATTTTACTAGACTTTAGGAAACTAAAAGCTTGTCTTATGCTGCGGGAGCTTGTTTATGGTCAGTTCTGTATAGTGGCATCTGGTTGTTAAACATGGCTAACTTATGTTATTAGATAGCAGTCTCATTGATAATTATCTCATATTTCTTTCTTCTTCATCTCTATTCAGCACTTCTGTGTATCTATGATGAGTTAATTGGTATTTTTTGTACTTTTATTAAAGATTGGTAAAGTGTTTTTTATTAGTTATTTGTCCTTATGATTAAAGATATTTTCATTTTTTACGACATTTCATTTTTTGATGCTAAGTGTTGCAATCTTAATTTGTTGTATTTCATGACATCATTAAGAAAAAATGCAGTTTGAAACATCAATTACAAGACTACATAATTTCTGGATGAGAGCAACGTACAATATTAGTAATGGATGACTTTAATGCAATCTGATTAAAATACAGATCCTGCGTCCAAGCTTTGCTTACAAGTATCTTACAACACGCCGTTTTACTTTCTATTCTTGAAATAATTACACCCGCCAATGAAATATCAGCCTCTAAGTTTTGAAGGTCTGTTTTATTACTACAAAACCAGAGGATCCCAAAATTACGTCATCATTCAAAGAGGTTGTGTAATTATAGGATTTTAAAGTATCTATTACAATATAAAATCAAAGTCTGGCTAGACTCTGTTCAAGATATACAAATAAAGCACACCATAAACTGAATCATAATTGTCCAATTATCGACGTATATACAGCAAATCTCCTTTTATTCACATTCCTTAAAGCATTATTTCGTGCATCCATCTAAACATATATACTAACGATGCGTAAGCATCACATGCAATTAAACCTGTTATGGTTTTAGCAAATGAGAATTGGTAAATCAACAGATATGATTGGAAAATATTCTATACCTGTATACTACAATCAATACAAACATAGATACTGTTGATGGATTTGATACTGTGATCTATTACGTTAAAGGTAAATATTTATCTGGTATATTACATTATTATTTTTGTTTTTTTTTTGCTGTAGAAAAAGTATCCCCCGAAATATTTGGATACAGCTCCTTATAAAAAAATGAGCTCAGATAGTTAAATACTAGTATGACGAAGAGGTAAAAAGTAAAATAACAAAAATACAGAACTCCAAGGAAAATAAAAAACGGAAATTCCTTATCAAATGACAAAATGAAAAGCTCATACACATTAAACGAATGGAAAACCACTGTCATATTCCTGACTTGGTACAGTAAAAGATATTGAAAACATAACAGAAAATTCGTTAGAAAATAAAGTTTTCATGATTATGGCCACTTTTCCCCTCTGTTAGCTCACTTTATCAGAGAGATTAGATCCTTTCAAATTTATATTTTTTTAACATATTGGGAAGGAGTCAATCTATGTACCTATAGCTTTGTACTGACATCTTTATAATGGATTTAGAGCAGGTTTCTATTTGTCATACATTTTGGAGTGAATTCTACTTTCTTTGTAAATGTTTGAATGGCCTAGCTCATTTGACCTTGTAATATCAATTCGCGCCTTTTTTTATTTGGCTTCACTTATACAGTGCTGCATCACGTATGTTTGACGCATCTTCTTTTCAAAATAAGCAGATGTTTTATGATTGTAAACAAGACAATCATACACTTAAGGTTAAGGATAAATTCTTAGCAGATTTTTTATCTTTCCTGTGTTGGTGATAATCAAAATGAGTTTGATAGTTTTTATTTCATTAGATTGCAATCAAATGTGACGTCTGTCCTGTGGTTTCGCATAGTGGGATATGAAAAAGCGACAATGTATGATGACGTCACATAGAAAGAACCATGACCTTTTTTTCGTACATATATCATAAGTGAAAATTGTCAAAGTGTATCTGTATGCCGTCCTAACATTGAATAAGAAACTTTAACACTACATAATTACGACAAACCTCGATAAGCATTATACTAGTATTAGACTGTAAAAGAATTTGTATTGCCTTAAAATCAAAGTAACCTCCAATTGTTAGACATTTGATTCTGGACTACCCATCAAAGACCACAATTGTGAAAACGATGATCAGAACCGCATACGGCTATTAAATGAGTGTATTGTCATAGAGAGTACGATTAGAAAAGCAATCAAAATGCCGGAATTTTAGATGAAGTTTCTAAAATCATTAACAATGCAAACGACGTTAACTATATTGGTATAATAAACACATTGTTTTATTAATTGCAAACCAAATAAAATACCTTCACACTGATAATTAATCAATATGTAAGCAAGGAAATATTGAATTTGTTTCACTTACTCTTCCCATGGGATTATTGTCAAACATTCGTATAATTTAGAGCCTACAGATTATATAATTGTTGGGAGCTGTTTTTATGTAAGTCCCGAAACAAGAAAACTACTGTGATTGTATCCATTAATATCCAAACATAATAACATAAGAGTAACTTGTATTCAAACATATTAATTTTACATAAATGATATTTAGTTATAAATAAGTAAAAGGAAACAATAAAACAGTAATAGTCGTCTTCTCCTTTTCGCAGCTTTTATTGGCATTGACTTTTTGTTGCCATGGCGTTTTCAATTTGTCTCCGACTTATGAGTTTGAATACCTCTTTAATATCTTCCACCTCTATTTTATCTTCAAATTAAATTTACTTTAGTAAACTTACCTGTAGACATTTCTATATTTAATGGTAAATATTTCATTCAATTCAGACAAGGAATGACTTAAGGATAATTTTTTTAAAATGTTTTTATTTGATATATATATATATACAAGTCTAAATTGAAAACAACGTTCAAACTTATGATTGCGTTAGATAAAAACCGCAATTTTTATACGCGTGCATGCAAAACAAATTTCTTGATAGAGGGGTCTTAATACAACACAAACAACATTTTCCAAAAGACCAAAAAAAGTGAAAAAGTATAATTTAACAAAACGCATTTGACTAACAGGTCAAACAACAGATGTTCTTCAATCCTGCTGACTGCCATTGGCGATTGCCAAATAAACGGATCACAAGATGTTACAAAATGGATCTTTTAAATTATTAATTAAATACCAAACAGAAAACAATAAACTTGCGGAAAAGATGGTATATATATATATATATACATAACTACTCTAAATATCAGCACAAAGATGTTAAATCTGCAAATTTGCGGAAGCAAATTTTTGTTCTTCCCTATATATATGTGTTACAGACATTTTCTTAATTTATGTATTTTGTAAAATGCCTGAAAACTTTAGACATTTTTTAAAATGCCTGCAAGATTTAGGCAATTTGAACTCTCGATTATTGACAAGGACAACTTTTAAAATTCTGGGTTTAAGTAGAACTCTTTCTAAACATACTTTGATGACATTTGTTCTTTTTGTTGTACTGTTGCACTACTGTCTCAGGTTAGGGGAGGGTTAGCGCCTTCAAACATGTTTAACCCAGCCGCATTCTTTGTGTGTCTGTCCCAAGTCAGGAGCCTGTAGTTCAGTGGTTGTCATAGGTTCATGTCTGTCATATTTGTTTTTCTTAAAAAAAATTTGGCATAAATTAGGTAGTTAGTTTTTTCAATTTGATTGTTTCATACTTTTCATGTCGGGGCCTTTTATAGACGACTATACGGTATTGGTTTTTCTAATTGTTAAAGTCCGTACAGTTGCCTTTAATTGCTTACATTCACTTTATTTGAACTTTGGTGGATAGTTGTCTTATTGGCAATCATACCTCATCTACTTATATTTATACAATTGTTGGCAGTTATTTTGTTTTTATGTCAGTCCAGATACAAGAAAACTTCTGTGATTGTATTCATTTAAACATAAGAGTAACTTGCATTCAAAACATATTAATTTTACATAAATGATACTTAGTTATAGATAATTAAAAAGAAACAATAAAACAGTAGTAGTCGTCTTCTCTTCGCAGCTTTTATTGGCTTTGACTTTTTGTTGCCATGGTATTTGCAATTTTTCTTTGACTTATGAGTTTGAATGTCTCTTAAATATCTCCCGCCTCTATTTAATCTTCAAATTAAATTTGCTTTAGTAAATTTATCTGCAGACATTTCTATATCTAATGGTAAATATTTCATTCGATTCAGACAAGGAATGACGTAAAATCTTTTTATGATATATATATATATATATATATATATATATGTGTGTTAAAGGCATTTTCATAATTTATGTATTTTGTAAAATGTCCGAAAACTTTAGGCATTTTCTCTAAATGCCTGTAAAATTAAGGCAATTTATATATTACAAAATGCCTAGAAAAATTTAAAGGCATTTTACAGAATGTCTGAATTATTCTATAGATTGAAATGTTCACAAAAAAATGAGCCATTGAAAGTATAGAACATCACAGATGTTTCATCTATGACAATAACTGATTTTTGACGCTTGCATTTAAAGAGATTCAATTATCAAAAATAAATTCAACTGAATTATTTAAAATTCCCACACGTACTGAACTCGACAATTATTTGTTATTTCATAAAATATTTTGATGGCAGGTTATGTGGCACATTTGTTCTGTTTTTTTTTGGCAAATACAGTGTTTGGCGTTTAATCTGGTCTAAGCACTACAACTTCATTTGGTGAAACTCGGACTATGACACTTTCAGCACTGTAAACATTTAAACGTTTTAAAACGTGGGGTTTTGCAAAGCACACAGTGAAACCAATGCCTGAAAGGGGAATTCGTTTGCTGTGCAGCATGTATAAATTTGCATTCTTTCTAAATGGGGACATTAAGTATGATGCCTTGTGTATGAAAAGTTTCACGCTCTCTGAACGTTAAGAACTCTTTCTCAAAGGTTGCCTGTTGGAAGGTAACATCTGTTTCTAACCCACATACATTCTTTTGAAGCAGCAGTCAAAATTCTTGTCCTTTATCCGATCAATCCATTGTGGAACTTACCTATTTGATTTATTATCAATTTGTTCTCGCCTTAAATAAGCATAAAATATTTGCGACTCAACGCAAACAAACAACAGAAGTCAATCAAACAACGGCCGTCTTTATCTCTGCTTCATATTTCACACTTTTGTTTTTTCTATCTAGATTTTCTAAAATATTGCTTTATTAAAGAACAATTTGTCCTTCTGTCACCATGACAAGAAAGTCATAAAATTACTATCTGAAATACAAAGTAAGTACAAACGTAAAGTAGTTTCACTTAAAAAATAATCTATGACATACATACAAACTTTCCCAGTTGGTATTTGAAGAATAAACTTAATTTTTCTGTACCATTAGGTATTTTCTTTGCAAGGTATTGTGTGTTTGGTCATATCTCGATGTAATCGTTTTTTCAAAATTACCTGAAACTGAATAGGCAAGGTGTTGAATTTTATTTGCAAATTCCAGTCATTTTACAAAATGACAAGGTATTTTTAGTCATTTTATATAATGAATGTCCCTTTGGTATCCTTCGCCTCTCTTTTAGGCATTTTTGTAAATTGCCTGAATATTCAGTCATTTTACAAAATGCATAAATAAGAAAACGCCTGTAACATATATATAGTGGAATTTTCAAATGATGAACTATATTTGACCTCTAGTTTGAGGTCCTTTTGGTGACCGTAGTTGTTTTGATCCTTTACATATTGAATCAAGGCAGCTGAACCAAAATATTGTTTTCATGAGAGTATTTCAGCATTTTTGATTGTTTTAGTAGTTGTTAATCTGTGTTCACTAAAGAGAGATAATGTTTAGCAATCTTACAAAAATGGAGACATGTATAATGTGCTTCGAATCATCTACATATGGTCATAACATCATTTTTTTCAGTTTAGTAGTTGAATATATAGAGTCAAATGTCTTCACAACTAATTATCCATCACGGTAGATAACATGTTTTACTAGCGATTGTATATAATAGAGAATAATCGTCTGCGTTAAAAGCAATTTATAGCAAATTATCTCTTTGATAAGGCTGTTACTTATATGATTGGTATGTTATGGCAAATTATCACCGATATCTGATAATATTGTGTTTTGTATCCTCTAAAACACAAACTTATATTCATTCTTTGCTATTTTGTTGAAAGTATCAGTTTAATGTGATTCGTGCAAAGTTTGTTCGTGAATAGTGTATTGTTAATGAAATGTATGAGTTTATTTTACTCAAAAGAATGACTAAAAATCTGTTCTTGAATGACGATTTTTTCGATGGAAAAAATTACAATCTTGGTGCGAGGTCAGAAGAACGAGAGGTCAGCCAAATTCAGAACAAAATAATGAATACTCGATTTTTTACAAGGAAAACTTTAAAATTTACTGGGTTTAAATAGAACTCTTTCTAAACATACTTTCTAAACATTTGTTCTTATGTTGAACTGTTACACTACTGTCTCAGGTTAGGGGAGGGTTGGTGCATTCAACACATTCTTTGTGTGTCTGTCCCAAGTCAGGATCCTGTACTTCAGTGGTTGTCGTAGGTTCATGTCTGTCATATTTATTTTTCGTAAATTTGTTTTGGCATAAATTAGGCAGCTAGTTTTCTCAATTGAATTCCTTCGTACTTTTCATGTTGGGGCCTTTTATAGCCGACTATACGGTATTGGTTTTTTTAATTGTTAAAGGCAGTACGGTTGCCTATAATTGCTTACATCCGCTTCATTTGAAGTTTGGTGGATAGTTGTCTCACTAGCAATTATATCACATCTCCTTATTTTTATATTTATAAAAAATGCGGCACAAAAAGGGTATAAGTATTTCTTCTGTTACCAGCAGCTTAGAACTTTGACGGTGAAAATAACAACGTGAGGTTATTACAAATGCATAATTTAAACATTTACAAAATAACACAAAAAGAAACGAATCGAAAATCTAACTATTTTGCCAAAGCTGAAGATTAGAAGTATCTTCAGCATACAAATTTCTCCTACTTGAAACCGGTTTATCTATACTACTAAAATTACGAGGTCCAATTTGTTAGCCGGCATGATTTATTAAACGACGAATCAAAGAATTCAACTTTATATATAAGTTATATAGGACAATGTTGTTGCATCATTCCAGGCCCTTTGTTTTCCACATAATTAATATCACCAATAAACAACAAGTTCTGGGTAGAATCCGATATCGATACTGAAAGTATATGTCACATGTAGTTTCCGGTTGCAGTTACATGTTACCTTCTGTAAATCCCTCCTCTATCAGGAGAACCTGGAATTCTTCCAGTAGTTGTTTTATATCTATGTTACACTATAGTACACTATTTAACAAGTCTGTTTTCTTTCACCTAAATACTAATTTTGGTTGAATAGTTAAAAAATTTAATCCAGTTTATAGTAAGTTTATTGCAGTAGAAAAACCAATACGGTTTAAACAGAAAGATTTTGAAAGCAGAGAAAACTGCATCTTACAGTCAGCATGACTTTATCAGATGACAATACGAATACTGAAAATCCAAGGTATAAGGCATAACAATCTCTGTTTTGCCCTGTGTTTGTTATATGTCAGTATTGTAATACTTAAGTCTTTACGTCGGGCCTTTTATAACAGTTTTGTAAGAGTTCTTTACTGCTTTGCCTATTATTTCCTATTCCGTAATTGTGATCCTTATTCATTGTTACAACCTCCGGTCTTTTTATTTTTCTTATACCCTATTTAATTATCATGATTTTACGTAATGGAAAGAAAATTATTAACAACACAACTTCTAGGATATCCACGTGCTTAAACAAACGTATTTGTAATGCCTCTACAGCCAGATTGTTTAACAAAATGCGCGTGGGTATCCACAAATTTTCCGTGCAATGCCAAAAGTGACTAACCTGTTTTAGATTAACTTCACAAAATACTGTACGGTCAACAGTGAACGGGAGAGCTTTTCGCTCTCCTTTTCCTGTGACATTACCTGAAAACTCAAAACCTTATATATGTGGTAACTTGAACCCAACCTAAATGTGGTATTCAATATGTGGGACAGACGGGACGAGCGTATTACAAAAGAAATCAAGAACACCTTTACCGCTTTCGTAGACCTAAAAATTCAAAAGTTTGATATATCAACATTTAGATAAGCATAATCACAATCTAAAATTTATTAAATTCCAACCACTTGAAACCGTTCAGAAACAACCAGGAGAATCACACAAGCAATTTGAAAATCACGTGAAATTCGCGAATTATTTTGGATAAAAGACTTCAAACTGCTTATCCTCTTGGTCTTAATGACAAAATATTAGGACAGGGAACATAACTAAAACTTCAATCGATGTCATTAATATTGTCGATAAACGACTTAGAAATAAAAGGTCTCATGGCAAACGCAAAACCGTAATCAACGTATTAAACATCGTATAAATTATACACTTGCTGATCTGTTATCTATAATAAAAATAATGGCAGACATCAAGTATTATGCAAACTGGGTCAGATACCAATAAGTAAATTATATGCTATTTTTCTGGAGTGTGATACAATTTCTTTTTAGCCCGATGTATGAATACACCCGTATTATTACAGCCTTTTGTCATCATAGGCTATTTCCTAGTATCGATAAACCTGAAAATCATAAACGGCATTTTCTTAAATTAAAATATATAAATAGAGGTATTGATTTTATTAACTTATCTAGTATATTCAATGACTCTACCATCCAAAGCCAAATACCTCCATATTTTGATAATATAGAACCACCTATTATTTCATATTCTTATAAAAACCCAGCAGAAGTTTGATTTTTAATTATACGTCAGTTACATCAGACGTCAATATAGTAAATAATGTTCCTTCCACTTGAGATTGTGAAACATCTAGTTTTAGATATGTTCCCTATGGTCATGTCCTTACAGGAGACCTCAACATCGTCGAAGACCGTGAGGTCATAACTTTTCTTAAGAAAGGACCGAAATATCGTCCTCCATCTAAAATAGATTGGAAACAGTGTCGTCAGGTTATTAAAGACGCTCTGTCTGTCTACTGTAAAATTGGTGTAAACGTGAAAAATCTGATAAAAAATCTCTAGACAGTTATTTGAATAAAATTATGAATACTGTTAATATTCGTATATCTCATTTTGAAAACAATTCTGAAATTAGTAATAGGGTCCATGATATTCCCATTTCCAGAATAAAAAATAAACTCCAAGTACTCGCAAAGCGGTTTGTGTTCGTACCGGCAGATAAAGCAGCAAATAATGTAGTGGTGGTGTGACGCATATACTACACGGAAGTTCTCCAAAACGAAATTACAAATTCATCTACATTCAGGTCCGTACGCTCCACAGAGAGTCAAATTGTAAACAAGCATATCACTGCCACTACCCAGCTTAAAGCCTCTTCCGAACATTTGAAAGTCCCTACTATGTACTGGTTACCTAAATTGCACAAAACCATTTAAATTCCGTTTCATCTCCGCATCTAGTAAGTGTTCTACTACCAATCTATCAGTTCTTCTAACTACCTCCTTACTACTATCAAAGAACTTGTTATTAACTTTTGTAAAAAGCTTATGAAAATAATGGTATTAATTATTTTTGGAGTGTTAAAATTCTTTAGAGGTTTTAGATAAAATACATGCTTTTGATGGTCCTTTTAATTCTGTTGACAGTTATGATTTTTCTACTCTATACTACACTTCCACACAATCTTATCAAGAAAAAGTTTTCATATTTAATTAAATGGTCTTTTGAAAAATCTCATTACAAATTTATTTGCTGTAACTCGTTTAAAGCCTTTTCTGTAACGAAAAGGAAAGTATGCTAGATACACTTACTGGAAATGTGAAGATATGATTGAAGCTTTAAATTTTCTCCTGGACAACATATATGTACGTTTCGGCGATAAAGTGTATCGACAGGTAGTAGGTATTCCTATGGGCACTAACTGCGCCCCTTTAATAGCAGATTTATTCCTGTATTGCTATGAATCTCAGTTTATGACCAAACTCAGTAAAGACACGTCATTGTTACATTTGGTTGATACATTCAACAATACCTTCCGTTATCTAGATGATATTTTTTCGTTAAATAATCCAGAGTTCTCTAAATATACTACCGAAATTTACCCAATAGAACTTACTTTAACTAAATCTAACATAAACAGCAGTAGTTGTCCTTTTCTGGACTTGGACATTTCAATCTCTAAAGGAAAACTATATACGAAAATTTACGACAAAAGAGACGATTTTTCATTCCCTATTGTTAATTTTCCTTTTTTAGACGGCGATGTTCCTTTGGCTCCATCATACGGTGTGTATATATCCCAACTCGTTCGTTATGCCCGTGTGTGTAGTGATGTCATAGATTTTAACGAACGTAATCAATGCATCACTAGTAAATTATTAAGTCAGGGATTTCGTTACCATAAATTACGTAAAACTTTTACTAAGTTCTTTCAAAGATACAAAGATTTGATTAGTAAATTTGGCTGTACCTGTAGAAAACTGATTAAAAACGGTATTTCACATCCTAAATTTTACGGTAATATTGTACTTAAAGCGCGGAAATCACTATATGATCCGTGTAAACTCATCGAACCTTTAAATAAACTTATTAGTTCAGGTTATCTTACCAATGTTGTAATTAGATCTTTGAATATAGTTTACATTGGCACTAATATCGATTTTGTCATCAGCAAATTAAAACATAACTAAATTTGTATTCTTTTCAAACGGGATGTTTAAAGACGCACCCACGTTCATTTTGATCTATAAAGAGGTTAAACTCCTAACTATCCTACTGTCTGTCGATACATTTATTTTTGGCATTGCACTAGTCATGTCTTCTTTGACTGTCCATGACGTTAAAATACTAAATCCCTGGGATGTGTTTTAGTTGATTTTAGTCTCTGATGCATGATTTTTATTATTAATTGTTTTGGCTTTTAACTAGCTGTCAGTAACTGCGAGTACTCTCAAATCGTACTTTCTTGTTTATTTGACCTGTTGATACTAATTGTAATGATTTTTTGTTATTTAATGTTATTCAGGGTTATATCTGGTCTATATACCAGCTTTGATAAGTGTTTGGTACTAATATAAATTTCCACTTACTATGAACATCAAAATTATTTATTTTGTTAAAATATTTCCTTTCTCTATTGTAACTGTATACGTATACCTAACAACAAAATTATTTTATTTACCTGTGTTTAAAGTTATTGCAAATGGCTGATATTTTGTTCGAGCATATTGTTTTTCTTAAATTGTTTAACATTTCATACCGATATAATATGTTACTTTTATCATTCTTCCTTAGTTTATTTATTTTGAATTTACATTGTATCATAGGTCAAATTTATTTGTTCAGTGTATGTTCAATGGTGTTAATATGTCCTTTGATTGAGTTAAGCTATTTCAGTTGATATTTTATAGTGTGTTTTCTATGTTGTGATGTTACACTATTGTTTCAGAAAAGGGTGAAGGTTTGGTACCATTAAAACGTTTAAACCCGCTGCATTTGTTTGCACCTGTCCTAAGTCAGGAATCTGATGTTCAGTAGTTGTCGTTTGTTGATGTGGTTCATAAGTGTTTCTCGTTTCTCGTTTTATATAGATTAGACCGTTGGTTTTCCCGTTTGAATGGTTTTACACTAGTAATTTTGGGGCCCTTTATAGCTTACTGTTCGGTGTAAGCCTAGGCTCCGTGTTGAAGACCGTACTTTGACCTATAATGGTTTACATTTATAAATTTTGACTTGGATGGAGAGTTGTCTCATTGGCACTCATACCACATCTTCTTATATCTATAAACACTTTAATTCAGTCACGGACCCACGTGTGTTCTAGTCATCTGTTCTTTCGCAAACAGTAAATACGAAATGAGATGAGTGTTTTATCCACAGATTCAAGTTAGTTTGTATGAGTTCATGAACATTATCTGAAATTAGATGCAAATGTGAAGCAAACTTATAGATTTACTTAAGAATACATGCAAGGCAATATTTAGAGAGATAAAGAATATATTTTATTGTCTTTTCAGTTACAATGGCGACAGTAAATGTTCCTTCTGTGTCAAAGAAAACATTATCCACTATATCAGTTTTCGATAAAAATACAGTTGAAATAAAAGTCGACCATTCTTCAAAAAATGCAACTGTAACATATGATAACCAGACAACAAAAATTGGAACTAATCAATTTGCAGAAAAACCTGCACAAAAAATAAAAGGAATGATATCGGATCTGGAACTCATGTGATGGACAGAGACTATATATGAATATGTGTGTTAACAAAAGATTTAAATGAAGCCTTTTCGGTCTTTTTGTGCAATTTAAGTTTGATTTCTACTTTAACATTTTTTCCATTTTTATATTTGTATTTTCATGCTATACGAAAAGACATACAACGCTCGATTTATTTATATCTAAGACGTTATATCTGTTATCAAATTAAACATGTTGGTAAAGATGTGCTTTGTTTGTATATGATTTTCAAGGCACCTTTGTCTTGTGCAAATAAATGGTAGCGAAGGAAAGCCAACGCTATATTTTTTGGACTCATTTTGAATGACATAATTTGTTTAATAAAAAAATACGAATGTTGTACATCTGTGTTATTTAAGTTAAAGATTGAAAGCTCACAAACAAGTTTAATCATGCCATATTCTTTATGTGTCTGTCCAAAGCCAGGATCATGATGTCCAGTGGTTGTCGTACATCATAATCGTTTTAAGTTTAATGTTATACACTGAAGTCATGCCGTTAACTTTATCATTTGAATCGTTAACATTTTGGTATTCCTGTGCCTTTTATTTTCTACCACAAGAATATATTACCTTAGTTATCTTTGGTAAAACCTTTACGAATGTTGGGTTCTCAACAATGCTCTTAATTATTTCTTACTTTATTTGGCCTTTTTGACATTTTAGATTCGAGAATCTCTGGTGAGTCTTTTGAAAATGAAACGCGTGTCTGGCGTACAAAACTTTAAGCCTGGTATTTATGATGAGTATATTAAGTAAAAGTAAATCTATTTTAAATTTTGATAATTTAAAAATATGAAAAGAATGAAATGCCACTAACAGTGTCCCCGTTCCATTATCATTGATAATTTTTTTTTCAAACACTCTGTTTGAACATAATTCTCCACTTTGGAAATTTGACATCCTCACCATCTATCGCCAAAATTTGGAATCCCTGACTTTCAATATAATTTAATTTATCTTCAAAGCCCTATCCGATCCCATGACCAATCGCTGGCTTTTCAGACATACTGTTAGGTAAACATGTGAATACGCTGTAGGGCATACACTCTATTGCGTCGTTATAACCAACATTTTTCATGTGACCAGAGTAAACAGGTGGATCAAAAGCTATAAAAAAACCACCAGGTTTCAATATTGTTCTGAAATTCGCCATAATTGTGTTTGGGTCCGGCAGATCATGTAATACATCTGACATAATAATAATGTTGAATTTGTTTTTCCAAAAATCTAGCATATTTCCATCAACAAACTTTAAAAGAAAACATTTGAACAAGAGGTCTTTTGGGGTTTATTCCCACAAGCATGAAATGCAGCTTCGTCTATGTCTACACCCCATATCAAACTATCACCGTATGTCTTTGCTAACGAAAAAGCTAGTTTACCATACCCACATCCAAAATCTAACATGTTGAAAGTCTCTGTGTTTACTGTAAAAGAATAACTAACACTGTGAATTAGAATAATAAATTTTTTTGAAGAATTCATATATTCATAGACCTTTTTCATATCATGGAGCATCTTATGCATACTTACTGGAGACGTCCCGAAAAACTACTAGACTTATACATTAATTTATGTTTCTTTTTTTCTTTTTAGATATTTTTTAACTGAGTTTCTTTTTGAAAGCAGGAGATTTGAAACATTTTCTGTCTCCAATTTCAATTCCATTATATTCCGAATCTAACGGAGTATAAATTATGTATCACTAATGTCACGAGTAACTTTCAGGAACATACCGGAACATACCAGATTTAAATGAAAAAAAAAAAAAAACAAGAATGTGTCCATGGGTACACGGATGCCCCACTCGCACTATCATTTTCTATGTTCAGTGGACCGTGAAAGTGGGGGAAAATCTCTAATTTGGCATTAAAATTAGAAAGATCATATCACAGGGAACATGTATTCTAAGTTTCAAGTTGATTGGACTTCAACTTCATCAAAAACTACCTCGACAAAAACTTTAACCTGAAGCGGGACGAACGGACGGATGGACGAACAGACGAACAAACGAACGGACGGACGCACAGACCAGAAAACATAATGGCCCTCTACTATCGTAGGTGGGGCATAAAAACTAAAGCCTGAAAAAGGACCATACGTTGATTATGTGAAAACTAAGCATTTTTTTCTAAAACTTCAAAAATCATCTAAGAAAGTCTTGCTTTTAAGAAAGGAAATCCAATTTACAATACGTAGGAACAAGTTTTATACATCAAGACATACAGTTTGACCAGGCTATTATAAATGGAATAATTTTTTTGTTGGTACCAAAATACAAGGAATAAATTCTTTTCTAGATATAACTCTAGCTTGAAAGTATCATTTCATTTCTTCAAAAAAATTTTAAATATTCAATTTTTAATTGTTTATTAGAGAATGACATATTTTAAAGTATTCAATTTTAATTAACTCATATTGTTTAAAATTTGTTTTCAAGTTTACATAAATATATTTTTTACGATTAAGCTATCATAACTTTTCTTATCGTTCTCTTAATTAAGTAAGAAGATCGTGCGATGTTTTTAACAACTACACTGACTATTGGAATATACTACTTTGTACAGCATGTAAGTTTTCAGAGTTAATTTAAAATGTTTTTGACATTGCTACTAACTCTTCTTATCTTTGAAGTATGCATTTATCACAGGTTTGACATTACGTTCGAGCCATATACTATCATTAAAGCTGAAAAGCTCTTTATACTGTCCTTCCCATTCTAATGCTTTTTGGGAAAATGTATAGCCTAGAATTGAATATTATTACTCATATAGTTTCTCTCGTCTTCTATAATTCATTTACATCAAACAGTCAGTTTAAAAAAAATAATAAATTGTTTCGTACTCTTAACAATTACAATTCAAAACTTTTTTGAATATGCCTAAATGCAAGACATTAAATGGTCGAAAGGAAAAACAATGTATTAGGTTAGACATATTCGCAATATAGTAGCTTAATTAAAAATGGCATGTACTAATGGAAAAGAGAGGCGAAAGATACCAAAGGGACATTCAAACTCATAAGTCGAAAATAAACTAACAACGCCATGGCAAAGAAAGAATAAGACAAAAAGACAAAGGAAACTAAAGACTGAACAACACGAACCCGACTAAAAACCGGGGGTGATCTTTCTTCGGTAAGTTAAAGTTGATATATTACGTTAAAATCACGACTTACTTGACAGATACGATATGTATGTGTCTCAACTCACGAGAAACATGTCTTAGATCATAAGACAACATAAAAGTTGATATGTATTCCGTTTGCATTGTTTAAGTTTATTTTGTATTTATGCTTTTTTGTTTTCAATGTCTGTGTTGTTTCTATAGTTAACAGGCTTGTTCATTTTTTTCTTTTCCAAAAAAAAAAAAAAAACCCGCTTTTGTTCAAGTTAAGACTATAATATTTGATCACCCACATGTGTTTCGGTGTTGCTCGTGTTACTCAATATTTAGTGTTCGATGTTGTGTTTTGCATACTGTGTATTGCTTCTTGACCTTTTCGATTCATATCCTTTTGGCCATGGTGTTGTCTGCTTTTGATTGCACCCTTTGCTAAAATTGCAAAGTTCTCATTGATTTGTCGGTTATTTGTTAAGAATATATTCTCCATTTTAGTATGTATTCCCATAAGAATCAAGGAGGAATTTACGTA
Source organism: Mytilus coruscus (assembly GCA_017311375.1). Classification (NCBI taxonomy): domain Eukaryota; kingdom Metazoa; phylum Mollusca; class Bivalvia; order Mytilida; family Mytilidae; genus Mytilus; species Mytilus coruscus. The sequence continues at coordinate 117,893,801 of CM029596.1, read as the reverse complement.
ACTGTACTATACGAAACGATATAGTCTGAATTATCGGATGGATCAACAGTGGTTTTATCATTACTGGTCGATACTCTGTTAAATATGTGTCTGCATTCTTACACACAAATATGGATTTTGCTTAGAAAATAAAGTATATTGCCAACTAAGCGAAACTCAGGTAAAGCTATAAATCCTAAACCGAACTAGGCTTAACTGTTGGGTTTTTTTTTAATTGATGATGCACGTTTGGATTCCAAAATATTTTGCTCTTGTTCGTTGTATTGATTTATATTCTGCGTATATCTCCTTTCATTACTATATATAGTAACGTGTCAAATTTATATTCCGTCTATTAAAAATGGTGTCGTATAATATATCAGATTTGAGGTATGTAATTATGTCTGGAATATACTTACTTATATTCCAGCTTTTATAAATAAAATTGAAACAAAAGGTTTTTCGCATACGTAGGAAATAATAGAGACCGTGAACTACCTTTTGATTTTCACCATGAAGTCATTAAATGTTAACGAATATCATGTTTTGTTTTATGTTGTACTGTTACACCACTGTCTAAGGCTAGGGGGAGGGTTTGGCGCCAGCAAACATGTTTAACCCCGCCACATTACGTATGTGCCTGTCCCAAGTTAGGAGCCTGTAATTCAGTGGTGGTCTTTTGTTATATTTGTTTTTTCGTTAATTATTTAGTACATAAATCAGGCCGTTAGTTTTCTCGTTTGAATTGATTTACAGTTGTCATTTCGGAGCTATTTATCGCTGACTATTCGACATGGATTTTGCTTATTGTTGAAGGCCGTACGGTGAATTATAGTTGTTAACTGCTTTATTTGGTTTAGGTGGAGACTTGTCTCATTGGCAATAATACCATATCTTCTTATTTTTATATCTGGATCTAGAACTCAGTTGCAAGATCCTTTATTATATATAAGTTGTAATTGAATATATTTCTCAAATTAAATATGCCTCCCCGTTTTTTGATTATTTAAAGTATCATTTTGCATAAACAATATTAGCATAATATAATTAATAATTAAAATATACTTAATTGGGCTACAATATCGGTATTATATACAATACATAAAGATTAACACAACAAAGGCGAATACAATCTAGTACAAAAATGGTTAACACAACAAATGCCTTGTTTACATGTCTTTACATTACTGTCCTTGAAAACTGACAGCCTTAGACTTTGTTCCATTTTCAAGACATGGTCACATAAGACGAGGTGATCAACACATGAAATTCAAGTTTGCACTTCGATAATTTAACTTTATAATGCGTAATGTAATGAATCGGAAGAGGATTTACAAAAATTCGCAGCGAAATAATAAAAGTTTTTAATTCAGAAAATATATTCTTGAAAAAAAAATATGATTCGAAAGAAGTGTAGAAATATTTATTTAGATATGCATGCAAATAAAAGAAAAAGGATGAAAAATGCAAATTATACTCAACCCATTACAGCTGTACAGTACTTTACACATTACCCTTAAAGTATCGCTCATGTTGGACAATTTTAATATAGGGCTTAATTAATAAGAATATAAAATTCGAATACATGTCTATGTGCTGCCACACTTTCTTTTGGGATGAACCCACTTATAGGCAAGTAATTCATATATATATGTCTAAATGTCTAAATGATTAAATAAAATCAAGTCAACTTTTCGAACATACGTGGCTATAAACTGGTTTACCGTACAATAGTAACGGTGTCTCAGATAACCCCGGATATGTTTTCGTAGCCACCATATCATGATATCGTCTCCTACTCCAGGCATGGTAACCCGTATAAGTGATCACTGAATAAGACTAATCATCTGATTTTTACTAATAATGAGCGAGACGACGAATGACGATAATGGAACTGCTAACCCTTTCCTAAACATGAGATCATCCCCGCCTCTTTATGGTTTCTTGGGGGTTTTGTATTGGTAAATTTTCAGTTTCAAGTTTGATGTATTATGGGCTATCGTTTCAATTGTCTCTTATTCCTTTTGATCATTGTGTTAATGTTTTTCCTACATTGGCTTTTCATTTTTGGTGCATCCTTGTTTTTTTCTTTCTTTTAGCAATTCATTTGCATTTGACATTCGCCATTTTGAAATGGTTAATTGGCATATTACTTGGTATAATACTTGGAAAAACCCAAGATCTTAGTTATTTTCGCCATAGTCCATATACCGGATTTGAATTCGCTATTTTGATTCAGTGTTGGAGGTTCCATGACAACTGACAGAATGAACACACTCGCTATGAATTAGAGACAACAGTTGTTTGCCGATGTTAAAAGCTCATTATTCCATTTAGAAGATACAAATCAATGTATATAATATAACTTGGTAAATAAGTATCTTTATTTTCTGTCTTATTTTTCATTACTTTTTCCAAATTAGGGAAGCATTCTGCAAATATTGGCAGCATAGTGGATATAAATGCAGCCTCACGAATCTGTTTCTTATTTGGAAAATAATATTTTTCATCATCTATTTTCACAACCCCTTTGGCAGTTATACAAATCAGCCATTCCTCCACATACCTAATGAAATATTAAAATCTCTATTTGAAAACTCTATTTCATTTGATCAATATCAATATTGCAAGAACTTGCTACATCCATTCGAATTTCAATTAACCAGCATTAATGTTAGAATAGGTAGAAAATTTGGAGATATAAATTTAAAATTGAAAAATAATAGTATGTATTGCAGATTTTTTTTAAAAAAAATCATCGTTTTTGTCAAATACAATATAAAATACATGTATGCAAAAACAAATATGTTTTGCAAAGCTACCCTAACATGTAAAACGCCAGGCATTCATCCTGCACAGTTTGATCGTCCATATGGCAACCGGGTTTAGCTGAGAATATTTATGCATCCAGTTCAGTCCCATTGACATCCCTGTAGTATTGTTTTTATTGCCGGTTGTCTGTTTAGGTTCACCATATTTTTATACCCAAACCAACATATGTTTTCTCACGTAAAATGCATTAAAGAACTGCTTTTAAAAGTAAGCGCTTTTTCATTCAGACATACAATAGTAGTATACCGCTGTTCAATAGTCATAAATCGATTTAACTGAAACAAATCCGGGTCACAAACCAAAACCGAGGAAAACATATCAACTATAAGAGGAAAACAACGGAACAACATAAACACGTCTATTGAGTCGTGATAACTAAGTCAATTGCATTCTGTGAATGCTCAATATGTTCTGAGGTACCGAAATCTCAGTGAAAGATATGAAAGGTATCAAACGAAAACGTCTCAATGTAGGCACGAATCGATCTTGGACGGAATTTTCAGGTTTAGAAACAACCTTCACCCTGACCACCCATATTACTATATTTTCACTTATGTTTCGTCATTCAAATTAATCAAGTAAATCATTTGAAAAGTGGTTTAATACGGCCATATTAGAAAAAAATGTTATAAGCTGCCACCGTATGACGATCTGGATGACAGTTTTATCATTCATCTATTTGGGTCAAGGACTTACAGATTGCAAGATAATTTCGCTAGCTTAGTTGACTGACCGTCAAATATATTTTTAGGTATTTGTTCTAGATGACGCGCAACTTTAAAACTTTTATTTGTTATTATTGGAGGACAGCCCTCTTGTTGATTTTCATTATTCATGAAGACTACTATTTATTTCAATTTGGTTAAATCTAAAGGTATTGAAATGATAAACATTTATCTAATAAAAAAATATTTTTGTTGTGTGTAGATGTATTTCATTCCTGTTGCATCGACCCTTTGTTGATATTAATATTCATAATTATGTAAGTAAGCGATTAGGAGAATGGAAATTCTATCGGTTATGAGGTTATCAATTATTTATTACATTGCAAAACATAACGCTTCAGATATTCCAAATATTACAGTACCAACCCCCCCACACACACACACACCATATCCCCCTTTGTGAATCAACCATATCCCCCTTTTTTTGTGAATTTTATATGCGTTATCCTCATCGTTTGTTTAAATTGGCCTTAATGCTGATTTCTTCGGCAGTACGTGGCTCAACTGAATCAATTATAACAGTAACAATACCAACTTTGTATCCTATTGCAAGTACCATACTATGTAAACCATCATTTACCATCTTTTCAACATCGCAAAAAGTATCGTTTTCCATTGTGTCACAAATATGCACGAGGTCAATAATAATGTGTATTCTAAAAATATTTACAAAAAGCTGGTGCGCACTTTAAAACTTGACCTTGACAATGACTTTTTCTTACCTAAAAAGGCGTTGAAAATTAAGTATACTTACATGTTATGCTTAAAAGTTCCAACTAAAATAAAACATATTTCCTAAACCATTTTAAATAATACTAATGCATTGCAATTCATCGTTTGAAGTTTGTCTCCGAGGACTTCACCAGCCATTTCAAAAAGAAAACACTTTTGTCAGTATTTGCTTTTGTGTTTATATGAAATATTGAAATTTTCATTTTCTATACATTTTTCGGTTTTCTGAATTTTATAGAATATTGTATTATTCGAAACACTAAAAGTTTTCTACCACCAGGCATAGTTTGCCTCAGCCGTATAGTACAACTTTCGGAACTTTTGATTGTTAATGCTCTTCAACGTCATACTTGATTTTCCTTTTTAAACTGTTTTGAGCACAAGTAATGAGTGTTATGTATACAAAACGCGCGTTTGGTGTACCGAATTATAAGCCTGGCATATTTGATGAGTTTTTGCGCGTTGATACTATAGTACATTTGTTTTTCTCATTTCATGACAGATTCTGGACTATTAAAAATACTCAGGTTCTTACTCTTTCAGGTAAATATTACCTTAGCCCCTTTTGTCTTGTTTGATTTTTATTTGCTTATTCATCACATTTATATTTTTTCATCTTTAAACTTTCTATATTTAGATAAGCACTGTGTGTTCCCAATGAGGGTAATTTCACAATATTGAGAACAAATGAAATCAGATTATTTATTCGTGCTTTATCTTGTTTGGAAAACCCGGGGGATGCTGACCATATGTACCCTGCGGTTGCTTAAAGTGGAACGGTACTTTTTTCTACTTTCTGGGAACTAGTTTGCTCTTTTGTGTACCCGTACTTAGGTCAATGTATGATCATGCACAAACACTGTGATTGAACAAAAAATACAGCATCTACTGAAAAAATTTCCCCAAGCTGGTGGATAAATCAGGTGGAGAAAAATTGTGATATGATTTTACATTCAGGTGAAAATGAATTTTTGAGAATTTCCTGATGATTAAAGGCTTCAAAGCACTAGTGGTCTTAGGTTATAAAGATAGTAGAATTGGTAAACAGTCATCATACATATTCACATTTATTTCTGAATTGTATGATAAAAGTACTTCAGTTTACTGTGTATGTAGGTTCTGGTCCAGTGTTAGAAAGTGGCGATCATTCTAAAAATGCTGTCATTATCTCTATGGCACATGAAAAACTACAGTTCCACCTTAAATATTTGTATGTTTTTGTATTGTAATATTAGAATATCGGGTAATTTATAACAGTATTTGTTGATTTCTAAGCCGGATACAATTTAATATTTGTTGACATTACCCCGCAGCAGTGTTCTTCAGTGAACAGATTAGTATGATCGACATCTAGCAAAAAATTCCACCAAAACCTGTGCTAGGTATCGTTTGGAACTTAGAATGAGATGATGTTGTTTTTCTTTGTAACTTTGAGATGAAGAACAGTAATTTTTTCGCTGTGTGTTTTTATTTTGTTGTTTTTCGTGTGCATGAATCAATATTGGATTATGAATTGATTCACCATGATTATCTTTCCTTTTATATTTATAATAAAACAGTCAATTTTAACTCTTCAAATTTGTTCTTTATTTTTGTTTGAGAACCACTGATGAGTCTTTTGTAGATGAAACGTTCGTCTGACGAAGCCTGGTATCTTTGATGAGTTTTTTACAACGACTGAGTTGATGACACTGCTACTGGAGGTTTTTTGCCCAAAGGTATCACCAGCCAAGTAGTAAGCACTTCTGTGTTAACATGACTTATCATTGGCATGGTCATAATTATGAATAAACTGTTTACAAAACCTTGAATCGTTCAAAAACTAAGGATTTTATACATCAGAAATTGATTTCCTTCGCTGTATATTGTAAAATCTTTCGACATTTTTGGTCCTCAATACTCTTGAACCTCGCAATGCGTAAGTGCAACTGTTGCGAAAAAAAAAGTTAACGATATTAGAATCATTAATATATTAATTTTCATATTTATTTTTGGTTTGATTGATTTTCTTACTGTTAACGAGGACTTCTCATATAAGGACGAATATTTTTAAGTTATTCTGTCTGTGTATATAATAATTTGAGTCTAGTCATACGATTTCATAGCAATCAAAACGATCTCTGTGAGAAAAAAAACGACTGTTTAATCTGAATCAGGTAGATTTTTTTTATCTGATACACGAAGTTTTACAATAAATCGACTTTGTATCTTCCTTGTTTTACGGTATAAATTATTATAAATTTTCAAATCATTCGTACTTAATACACACAACAACAAAAAAAACCCGTTATCTGAAAATAGCCTCATATTATTCACGAAGTTTTCAAGGACTTCATTCATGAATTTGAGAAACGTCACACAAAAATTCATGCTCTTACTTGGACGGGAGGTAAAGAAAGTGTTTATGCAACGTACAAATGTAGAACGCCATAATGATATTTTGATAACGAATCCACTTCAATGAACTGATTGCACATTGTTTAACTTTATAAACTAATGCAACAGCAATCTCCGGTGCAGAGATCATATCCGCTCCGTTCAATACTATATAACACTACACTCAATATGACTAAGTGTAGTATTGCGGAGCATCTAAGGAACGGATATGAACTCTGCGCCGGCGATTGAGTTGCCTGAGAATTTTAGCAATGTCGATATATTTGTAGTTCTTGTCGTGTTGATAATTTTTGCTGTTTGCTGTTTTTATTTACTATATTTTTATACTATATTTTTACCAAAACATGCAACAAGAGTGCACACGCTGAAATGTCTCGCCTACTTACTGACCATTGATTTTATGTTGATAGTCCCAAAAATAAAGTTTTACTACAAGTATCACATAAACTTAACATGATCCAAGAAAATGAGGTCAAGGTCAGATAAACCACGCCAGAAATACATGTACACCTTACAATCATTCCATACACCGAATATAATTGACTTGTTGCTTATAGTATACAAGATACTGACAATGAAAACTTTATATTGACCAATGAATCATGAAAATGAGGTCAAGGTCAGATGAACCCTGACAGACAGACATGTACACCTTATAATCATTCTATGCATCAAATATAGTTGACCTATTGCATATAGTATCTAAGAAATAAACCTAACCAGGAAAACTTGTCATTGACCAATTAACCATGAAAATGAGGTCAAGGTCAGATGATAAATTGCCAGACAGACATATACACCTTCCAATCATCCATACACCAAATATAGTTGACCATTTGCTTATAGTTTAAGAAAAAACAGACCAAAACACAAAAACTTTACATTGAGCAATGAACCGTGAAAATGAGGTCATGGTAAAAATGAAACCTGCCACACTGACATGAACATCGTAAAATATTCCAATACACCAAATAACTTGACCTGTTACAGTATTAGAAAAACACACCAAAACACAAAAACTTAATGTTAACCACTGAACCAAGAAAATGAGTCATATTTGTTTTTCGTAAATTGTTTTGGTATAGAATAGGCGGTTAGTTTTCTAAATTGTATTGTTTCATATTTTTCCTGTCTGGGCCTTTTATAACCTATTATACGGTATGGGTTTTTCTCATTGTTAAAGGCCTTACGGTTGCCCATAATTGCTTACATCCACTTCATTTGACGATGAAAACAAACAACGTGAGGGCAATACAAATGCATGATTTGAACAGTTACAAAATAACACAAAAAAGAAACGATTCAAAATCTGATTATTTCGCCAAAGTTGAAGTTTAGAACGTATCTTTACCAAACTAGTTTATCCTACCTGAAACGTTTATTATCTGTATTTTCGCAACCATAACATACGAAATGTGTTGATTGTTTTATCCACAGATTCAAGTTAGTTCATGAAAATTATCTGAAGTTGAATGCAAATGTGAGGCAAACTTATATGTTCACTTAAGAATACGCGCAAGGCAATAATAAGAGAGATAAAGAATATTTTATTGTCTTTTTCAGTTAGAATGGCGACAGTAAATGCTCCTTCTGTGTCAAAGAAAACATTATCAACTATATCAGTTTTCGATAAAAATACAGTAGAGATAAAAGTCGTTTATTCTTCAAAAAATGCAACTGTAACATATGATAACCAGACAACAAAAACTGGAACTAATCAATTTGCACAAAAAACTGCAGGAAAAATAAAAGGAATGATATCGAAATTGGAACTCATGTGACGGACAAAGACTATACATGAATAAATGTGTTAACAAAAGATTAAAATGAAGCCTTTTCGGTCTTTTTGTGCAATGTGAATTTGATTTCTGCTTTATTATATTTTTCCATTTTTATATTTGTATTTTCATGCTATACAAAAAAGAAAACACAACGTTCGATTTGTTTATATCTTTTCATCTAAGACGTTATATTTGTTATCAAAATGAACATGTTGGTACATATGTGCTTTGTTTGTACATGATTATCAAGGCACCCGTGTCTTGCGCAAATAAATAGCGACAAAGGAAAGCCAAAGCTAGATTTTTCTGACTCTTTTGAATGAAGACATTATCTGTTAAATAAAAAATACGAATGTTGTACATATGTTTTATTTTGGATGAAGATTGAACGCTCACAAACATGTTTAACCACGCCATATTCTGTATGTGTCTGTCCAAAGCCAGGAGCCTGATGTCCAGTGGTTGTCGTATATCATAATTGTTTTAGTTTAATGTTATGAACTGAAGTCAAGCCGTTAGCTTTATTATTTGAATCATTCACATTTTGTAATTCCTTGGCCTTTTATTTTCTACCCCAAGAATATATTACCTTAGCTGTATTTGGTAAAACCTTTCGGGATATTGTGTCCTCGATGCTCTTCAACTTCTTACTTTATTTGGCCTTTTTGACTTTTTTATTCGAGCGTTACAGGTGAGTCTTTTGTAAATGAATACGCGTGTCTGGCGTACAAAGCTTTAAGCCTGGTATTCGTGATGAGTTTATTTATAACATACTATACAGTTAGGGTTTTGGTCATTATTAAAGACCGTGCATTGATCTACACTGTTTCTTACATCCTTGCCTTTTGGTCTTTGGTGGATATTTGACTCAAAGTAACCAAAACGTGTTTCTCTATTTTTATCGTGTGTACATGATGATAAAAGCAACTGTGGTAAAAAAAAGTTGTGATAAGATTTTTCACGGTGAATACAATATCGCTTAAGTAAAAATACATTCAAAAATATTAAAAGAATGATTTGCCACTAACAGTGTCCCCGTTCCAATATCATTTGTAAAAATACATTTTAAACACTCTTTTTGAACACAATTCTCCACTTTGGAAATTTGACATCCTCACCATCTAATGCCAAAACTTGGAATCCTTGACTTTCAATATACTTTAGTTTGTCTTCAAAGCCCCATCCGATCCCATGACCAATCGCTGGCTTTTCTGACATACTGTTGGGTAAACATGTGAAAAGGCTGTAGGGCATGAACTCTATTGCGTCTTTGTAACCAACATTTTTCTTGTGATCAGAGTAAACAGGTGGATCAAAAGTTATAACATAACCACCAGGTTTCAATATTGTTCTGAAATTAGCCATAATTGTGTTCGGATCCGGTAGATCATGTAATACATCTGACATAATAATAATGTCGAATTTATCATGTTTATCTTTCCACAAATCAGGCATATTTCGAACAATCTTTTCAAAGAAAACATTTGAACAAGAGGTCTTCTGGGCTTTATTCCTACAAGCATCAATTGCAACTTCGTCTATGTCTACACCCCATATCAAACCATTACTGTATGTCTTTGCTAACGAAAAAGCTAGTTTACCATACCCACATCCAAAATCTAAGATGTTGAATGTCTCTGCGTTTACTGTGAAAGAAAAACTAACATTGTGGTTAAGACTGATCAATGTTTATGAAGCAGCCATATATTCATAGACAGTTTTTATATCATGTAGCATCTACTTAATGGAGACGACTTGAAAAGCTACTATACTTATACATTAATTTATGTTTCCTTTTCTTTTTAGATATTTTAACTGAGTTTGTATTTGCAAACAGAAGATTTGAACCACTTTCCGTCGCCCATTACAATTCCATTATAGTCCGAATCTAATAAGTATAGATTATGTATCAGTAATGTCACAAGTATCTTTCAGGAACATACCAGATTTAAAAAAATCAAACTAAAGGCTAAACAAATTACAATAAATTCAATACGTGAATATTTAGGTACATTTTCTAAAACTTTAGAAATCATCCAAGAAAGTCTTGCTTTTACAAAAGAAACTCTAAATATCAATACGTATACAGGTAAGAACAAGTTTTATACATCAAGACAGACAGTGTGTCCAGGCGATTAATTTAAAAAAGATGAAAAAAGTTTTTTGGTGGTACCAAAATACGAAGAAATATATTCTTTTCTAGATATAACATTAGCTTGAAAAGTGTCATTTCATTTCTTCAAAAATATTTAAAGTATTCAATTTTCAATTTTTTATTAGACATTAAATGTAATTTTTTTTAAAGTATTTTTTTAAATTACCTTATATTGTGTAACATTTGTTTTCTAGTTTATTTTTTTGATTAAGCTATCATAACTTTTTTTATCGTTATTTAAATTATGTAAGAAAATCGTGCGATGTTTTTAACAACTACACTAACTATTGGAATTTACTGCTGTGTGCAGCATGTAAGTTTTAACAGTTGTTTTATAATGTTTTTGACATTGCTACTTACTCTTCCTATCTATGAAGTATGCATTTATCACAGGTTTGATATTATATTCCAGCCATGTAACATCATGAAAGCTCGAAAGTTCTTTATACTGTCCTTCCCATACTAATGCTTTTTGGGAAAATGGATAGCCTAGAATAAAATATTATTAATCACATACCGGTAGTTTCTCCCGTCTTTTATTATTCATTTACATCAAGCAGTCAGTGTTAAAAAATAGTCTAACAATTTGTTTCGTACGCTTAACACTTACAATTCAAATCTCGTTTGAATATGCCAAAATACAAGAAATTAAATGGTAGAAAGGTAAAACAATGTAAAAGGTTATACATATTTGTGCAACGCTTCAAACGACATATATGTCAATACACTGACGCCATTCTTTCAAACAACGCCATAAGGAGATGTTTTCTTATTTCCAGATATAGTGTCCTTCGAAATATAAGTTGTCGATATATCAACAACACTGAAGCTGGATAAGTCAAAGGGGTCGAAATCACTGGCAGATCGATATATTGGAAGACTTGTGAGTATATTTTTTAACCATATTTGAGTCTTCGAAAAAATTGCAATATGTTTTGATAAAATTAAGTTCATTATTTTAAGTATACATTTTGAAAACAGAAAATTACAAAATAAAGATTCCTTTTAAAGGGCAGGAAAACAGTTATCTTTGCAGTTCCTGTATATCATATGTAGGTGAAATATTGCATAGCATATCGGCTTCTGTGTCAATCAAAACTCCACTTTTGTCAATAATTGTTTGCTGATCGATCGTCACACATGTCAATCTTAATTGTATTGTATCAATGCCCCACATACTTAAAACAATAACCAAGAAAGCAAGCAAATGACATACATACTTCAGCCCACCAACTCTTAACATAAAACTCCGTTTTCCATAGTCCACCAATGCTCATTGACATATACATGGGAAGTATTAGAAACTATTTTTTATTGTATGTAGATGTAGTGGCTGAAACCGCTACATCCTTGTTTGTGTTATGATGCCATAGAAAATAATTGGACAGGAACTAAACTTTCAATATTTCCTAAAAATTCCTTATCTTAAATGAAATGATGCTATTCATCCATACTGCAGCATTCAATTTCTCGCAAATCGAACAAAATATACGTTAGTTTGCCATGATCGACTATGAATCAATATGATTATCAAGTTGACAAATAAACTCCAAAGTAACACAAAAAAAAAGAATATATCTGCGTAACAAAACCTCTGTCAATCGTATGGCATTTACATATTTTAATGGAAATTTTAAGCGCTTGTATGTTCACAATATAGTGACATACTAGTAATAAAAAATGGCGTTTACTTATGCAAAACGTCACGACTTACTTGACCGATACGATATGTCTGTGTCTCTACTGACGAGCAACATGTTTTCGAAGTCGTAGATCTTAAGACAACATAAAAGTTGATATGTATACCGTTTGTAATGTTTAAGGTTTTTTTTTTTACTGTTTTTTGCATTTTTGTTTTCAATGTATGTGTTGTTTCTTTATAAGGTAACGGTCTTGTTTATTCCTTTCTTAAAAAATCCTCTTTTGTTCAAGTTAAGACTCTAATATTGGATCACCCACAAATTTCGGTATTGCTCGTGTTACTCAATGTATAGTATTCGATGTGGTGTTTTGTAGACTGTGTATTGCTCGTTGCCTTTTTCGAATCTTTTAATTCTGGCCATACTGTCTTTGCTTTTGATTGCCCCCTTGCCCTTTGCATCTTCTTACTTACTGAAAATGCAATGTTCTCATAGATTTATCGTATATCTTATTTAGAATGTATACTCCATAGAATCAAGGAATTTACGTAATTGTACTATATCGAAACAAAATCGTCTGAATTATCGGTTGGATCAAAAGTGGTTTTTTTATACCTGGTCAATAATCTGTTAGATATTTATTTTGTTAAGAACATAAAGAACATTGCCAACTAAGCGAAACTGAGGATAAGCATCTCAGGTAAAGCTATAAATCCTAAACCGGATTAGGCTTAACTGTTGGATCTTTTTTTTTTATTTTTGAAATTGATGACGTTTGAATTCTAAAATATTTTGCTCTTAGCGTTGTATTGATTTATATTCTCCTTTCAGTGGTATGTATAGTAAAGTGTCAAATTTATATTCCGTGTATTAAAAATTGTGTCGTATAATATATAAGATTTGAGGTATGTAATTATGTTTGGAATATAATCACTCATATTCCAGCTTTTATAGATAAAATTGAAACAAAGGTTATTCGCATAACATGCATAAGTAGGAAATAAGAGAGTCCGTGTTTTAATTTTTGATTTTCACCATAATGTCATTAAATGCTAACGGATATCATGCTTTGATGTTATGTTAGTACATAAATCAGGCCGTTAGTTTTCTCGTTTGAATTGATTTACATATGTCATTTCGAGACATGTATATATAAACAAGTCTAAATTGAAAACAACGTTCAAACCTATGATTGCGTTGGATAAAAACCGCAATTTTTATACGTGTGCATGCAAAACAAATTTCTTGGTAAAGGGGTCTAATACAGCACAAACAACATTTTCCAAAAGACCAAAAAGTGACAAAGTATATTTTAACAAAACGCATTTGACTAGCAGGTCGAACAACGGATGTTCTTAAACACTGCTGACTGCCATTGGCGATTGCCAAATAAAATATTCACCAGATGTAACAAAATAGATCTTAAAAATTAATTTAATATCAAACAGAAAACAGGAAAAGATGGTAAACCGCAAACAAAAGGTGCAAAAATTAGTATACCATATCCGGATTTCAACAATTAATGTCTCTTCAGTGATGTTAGGAATCGAAACGGTATTTGGAAGGCCATATAATTTACCTCAATTTAGGATAGACTCTTGAATTTTGAAGATATATATATACACAAGCCTAAATTGAAAACAACGTTCAGCACAAACAACATTTTCCAAAAGACCCAAAAAGTGAAAAGTATATTTTAACCAAACGCATTTGACTAGCAGGTCGAACAACAGATGTTCTTAAACCCTGCTGACTGCCATGGCGATTGTCAAATAAACGGATCACCAGATGTAACAAAATGGATCTAAATTATTAATTTAATATCAAACAGAAAACAATAAACTTGCGGAAAAGATGGTATACCGCAAACATAAGGTGCAAAATTGGTACACCATATCCGGATTTCGACAATTAATGTCTCTTCAGTGATGTAGGAATCGAAACGGTATTTGGAAGGCCATATAATTTACCTCAGTTTAAGATTGACTCTTAAATTTTGAAGAGTCGAAATAGGATGAACGGATTATATAAACCCGAAGGCAAATACAATACAAGCCCAAACGAAAAATATAAACAAGTCTAAATTGAAAACGTTCAAACCAATGATTGCGTTGGACAAAACCGCAATTTTATACGTGTGCATGCAAAACAAATTTCTTGGAAGAGGGATCTAAATACAGCACAAACAACATTTTCCAAAAGACCAAAAGGTGAAAAGTATATTTTAACAAAACGCATTTGACTATATATATATATTTAATTCGTCTCAAATTTAGCCCAACAATGTTAGATCTTCAAATTTGCGTTAGCAAATTTTTGTTCTTCCTCAGCGGGATTCCAACCCTTGCGTCTGTATATAAGATATTTATGCAAATAAAAAGGATAAAAAAGCAAAAAGAAATTAACCAGTTAAAGTCGCACAGTACTTTACTCATACTCTTAAATTACGGCTCATGTTGACAATTTTAACATAGGGCTTAGTTAATAAGAATATAAAATTCTATTACATGTGTATGGGCTGCCACACCGTGTAATACAATTGGATGTACCCTCTTATAGGCAAGTACTTTATATGGATTATGAATATCTCAGTTGACAAGACATTCCAGAGATTTTGTGTCAAAAGTCCTATCAGGATTTCCTTGATAGAGGAGGCTGTCTAAATAATTACATAAAATCATAGTCAACTTTTCGAACAGACATTGCTATAAACTGGTTTGCCGTACAATAGTCACGGTTTCTCAGATTACCTTGGATATGTTGTCGTAGCTACAATATCGTCCCCTACTCCATGGTAACCCGTTTGAGTGATCACCAAATACGACTAATCATCGAATTTTTACTAATAATGAACGGTACGACGACTGCCGATGGAACTGCTTACCATTTCTGAAACATGAGATTATCCCCACCTCTTTATAGTTTCTTGGTGGGTTTAGTATTGGTAATTTTTCAGTTTCGAGTTTGATATATATTAGGGGCTATCGTTTCAAATTTCGTCATATTCCTTTTGACACTTGTGTTAATGTTTTTTCTTCATTAACTTTTTATTTTTGATGCATCCTTGTTTATTGTTTTTTTTTATCAAATAATAGTTTTCATATGCATTTTGAAATGGTTAATTGGTATATTACTTGGTATACAAAATATCCAAGATCTTAGTTATTTTCGCCATAGTCCATATACCCGATTTGTATTCGCTATTTTGATTCAGTGTTGGAGGTTCCATGACAAACTGAGAGAATGAACACACTCGCTTTGAATTAGAGACAACAGTTGTTTGCCGATGTTAAAAGCTCATTAATCCATTTAGAAGATACAAATCAATGTGTATAATATAACTTGGTAAATAAGTACCTTTATTTTCTGTCTTATTTTTCATTACTTTTTCCAAATTAGGGAAGCATTCTGCAAATATTGGCAGCATTGTGGATATTAATGCAGCCTCACGAATCTGTTTCTTATTTGGGAAATAATATTTTCCATCATCTATTTTCACAACCCCTTTGGCAGTCATACAAATCAGCCATTCCTCCACATACCTGATGAAATATCAAAATCTCTATATGAAAACTCTATTATATTTGATCAATATCAATATTGCAAGAACTTGCTACATCCATTCGAATTTTAATTAACTAACATTCATGTCAGTATAGGTAGAAATTTTGGAGATATAGATTTAAAATTGAAAAAATAATTGTATGTATTGCAGATTTTTTTTTCAAATTTCATCTTTTTTGTCAAATACAATTTTCCCATGCAAATACGAGCAAAGAACCCCTCAAAGAGTTTTTGCAAAGCTACCCTAACATGCAAATAGCCAGGCATTCATCCAGCACAATTTGATCGTCCAGATGGCGACCGGATTTAGCTCAGGATATATATGCATCCAGTTCAGCCCCATTAACATCCCTGTAGTATTGTTTTTATTGTCGGTTGTCAGTTTAGGTTCACCATATTTCATACCCAAGCCAACATATGTTTTCTCATGTGAAATGCATGAGATTTAAAGAACTGCTTTTAAAAGTAAGCGCTTTTTATTTAGACATACGTATATATACGTCTATTGAGTCGTGATAACTAAGTCAATAGGATTCTGTGAATGCTCAATATGTTCTGAGGTACCAAAATCTCAGTAAAAGATATGAAAGATATAAAACGTCTCAATGTAGGTACGAATCGACCTAGGACGAAATGTTCAGGTTTAGAAGCGACCTTCACCCTGACAACCATATTACTACATTTTCAGTTATGTTTCGTCATTCAAATTAATCAAGTAAATCATGGTTTAATACGGCCATTTTAGAAAAATGTTATTAGCTGCCACCGTATGACGATCTGGATGACAGTTTTATCATTCATCTACTTGGGTCAAGGACTTACAGTTTGCAAGATATTTTCGCTTGCGCAGTTGACTGACCGTCAAATATATTTTTAGGTATTTGTTCTAGATGATGCGCAACTTTAAAACTTTTATTTGGACATGTTGGAGGACAGCTCTCTTGTTCATTTTCATTATTCATGAAGACTACTATTTCAATTTGGTTAAATCTAAACGTATTGAAATGATAAACATTTATCTAATAAAAAAATATTTTTGTTGTGTGTAGATGTATTTTGTTCCTGTTGCATCGACCCTTGTTGATATTAATATTCATAATGATGTAAGTAAGCGATTAGAGAATGAAAATTCTATCGGGTATGAAGTTATCAATTATCTATTACATTGCAATACATAACGCTTCAGATATTCCAAATGTTACAGTATCAACAACCCCCCCCCTTTTTCGTGAATTTTATATGCATTATCCTCACCGTTTGTTTAAATTGGCCTTAATGCTGATTTCTTCGGCAGTACATGGCTCAACTGAATCCATTATAACAGTAACAATCCCAACTTTGTACCCTATTGCAAGTACCATACTATGTAAACCATCATTTACCATCTTTTCAACATCGCAAAAAGTATCGTCTGCCATTGTGTCACACATATGCAGTAGGTCGATGATAACAAATGGATAATGTGTATTCTAAAAATATTTACTAAACCTGGCGCGCACTTTAAAACTTGACCTAAACAATGACTTTTCTTAGCTAAAAAGGCGATTAAAATTAAGAACACTTACATGTTATGCTTAAAAGTTCCAACGTAAATAAAACATATTTCCTAAACCATTTTAAATAATACTATTGCATTGCAATTCATCGTTTGAAGTATGTCTCCGAGGACTTCACCAGCCAAGTCAAGAAGACAACACTTTTGTCAGTATTCGTTTTTGTGTTTATATGAAATATTGAAATGTTCATTTTCTATACATTTTTCTGTTTTCTGAATTTTATAAAATATTGTATAATTCGAAACACTAAACGTTTTCTACCGCCAGGCATAGTTTGTCTCAAACACTAAACGTTTTCTTCAACGTCGTACTTGATTTTCCACTGTTTTGAGCATAGTTTGTCTCACTATAGTTTGTTTTCTCAGTTCCTCAGCTCAGGTTCTTATTGTACAACTTTCTTGTTTGATTTTATTTGGAACTATATTTAGATTTGATTGTTAATGCTAAGGATTTGTTTTGGATCGGTTATTTATTTTTGTAAACTAAGAGGACAGATTATCTATTTTCTGCACTATTGAAGCAAGATTTTCATTTTCATTAAAGCAAGGGACTGATTATTTATTTTCACAACTATATTTATAATATTCGAAAACATACAATTTTTAAATTATTTGTTTATTATAAATAATACATGTATAGTCAAGTCATTATGTACCATTTAATCAGAATTAATTATTATCCTCTGCAGAAATGAATCTTCTATATTCCCCAATGCATATACATGTATTGCATACATACACAGTATTAAAGTTTGGTTGTAACGAAGGCTCTTTTAAAAGTATTGGCAAACATTTTTCACCGAGCGGAGCGAGGCAAAATATTTTTTGAAGGGTCTTTGAACCGCTGAAGGCCCAAGAAGCTATAGAACAAATGATGCAAAATCATGCTTTCTGGGTGTTCCCCACACCCTTTCTTAAACTGAAAATGCAAGTTCTGTTTTAATAATCTTTTGACAATATTTTGGTCTCAAAGCAAAATCACATCATAGATTAAGTGTTAGACTTAAGTTTCTAGGGACAACATCAAAAGACAAATATGCATGATAAAGCAAAAATATAATTCACATAGTTAAGTCTGTGGCTGCTGTGTTTTTTTAAACTCATGATCAAGTTAATAATAAAATTACTAAATTACAAAATAAATGCAACACTAACAGAATACAGAAGGGCAATCAATGAACAAAAGACAAATAAATAAGAAACATTGATCCCGAAAAATCAGGGGCTACGTCTGAGGGAGAACAGAACTTGCTTCTTGCAAGGCACTCACGGTGAACACAATTTGATATGGAGACAAGCGTTTGGTTTTGAAATTTCCTGCATGAGGCATTTGTCTCAATGTAGATACGGCCCTGATTTAATAAAAGTGAGGTAAGTGTTCCTGAGACAATTAACCTCAAGTTAAATGAAACCAATTTTCTGACATTTCAAGTATATTTAAATAATATTTATACTTTTATTATCAAAAGATATGGGAAGTGTTTCCCGATTTTTTTTTTTTGGAAAAAGATGATTTATGAAGAATCTGGTGCCATCTCATACTTTCGATTAGACCTGCTGAGTTATTTATTTCAATACATTGCAAGTCAGGTAATTTATTTTCAAACTACCACAGAACAAACCATTTATTTTTGTGATTATCAAGGCTGAGTTATTTATTTTCAAAATCCTCCTGCCCCCCCAGAATATCAAATGGTCGTCCCCTTATTGAGAAGAAATGAAATCAGACTATTTATTCATGCTTTATCTTATTTGGAAAACCCGGTGGATGCTAACCCGATGGTTGTTTAAGGTGGAACGGTAGTTTTTTTTACTTTCTGGGAACTAGGTTGCTCTTTTGTGTACCCGTACTTAGGTCAATGTATGATCATGTATCTATAAACACTGTGATTGAACAAAAAATACAGCATCTACTGAAAGAATTTCCCCAAGCTGGTGGATGAATCAGGTGTAGAAAATTATGATTTGATTTACATACAGGTGAAAATGAATTTTTGAGAATTTCTTGCATGATTAAAGGCTACAAAGCACTAGTGGTCTTAAGTTTATAAAGATAGTAGAATTGGTAAACAGTCACCATACATATTCACATTTATTTCTGAATTGTATGATAAAAGTACTTCAGTTTATTATGTATGTAGGTTCTGGTTCAGTGTTAGAAAGTGGCGAACGTTCTAAAAATGTTGTCGTTATATCTATGGCACATGAAAAACTACAGTTCCACCTTAAATATTTGTATGTTTTTGTATTGTAATATTAGATAATCGGGCAATGTATAACAGTATTTGTCTGATTTCTAGGCCGGATACAATTTATTATTTGTTGACATAGCCCCGTAGCAGTCTTCTTTAGTGAACAGTATGATCGACATCTAGCAAAAAATTCCGCCAAAACCGGTGCTAGGTATCGTTTTGAATTTGGAAAGAGATGATTTTTTTCTTTGTAACTTTGAGATGAAGAACAGTAATTTTTTCGCTGTTTGTTTTTATTTTGTTGTTTTTCGTATGCATGAATCAATATTGGGTTGTGAATTGATACACCATGATTATCTTTCCTTTTATATTTATAATAAAACAGTCAATTTTAACTCTTCAAATTTGTTCTTTATTTTTGTTTGAGAGTCACTGATGAGTCTTTTGTAGATGAAACGTTCGTCTGACGAAGCCTGGTATCTTTGATGAGTTTTTTACAACCACTGAGTTGATGCCACTGCTACTGGAGGTTTCTTCCCCGAAGGCATCACCAGCCAAGTAGTAAGCACTTCTGTGTTAACATGACTTATCATTGGCATGGTCATAATTATAAATAAACTGTTTACAAAACCTTGAATCGTTCAAAAACTAAGGATTTTATACATCAGGAATTGATTTCCTTCGCTGTATATGATAAAATCTTTCGACATTTTTGGTCCTCAATACTCTTGAACCTCGCAATGCGTAAGTGCAACTGTTGCGAAAAAAAAGTTATTGATATTGGAATCATTAGTATATTAATTTTTATATTTATTTTTGGTTTGATTGATTTTCTTACTGTTAACGAGGACTTCTCATATAAGGACGAATATTTTTAAGTTATTCTGTTTGTGTACATAATAATTTGAGTCTAGTAATACGATTTCATAGCAATCAAAACGATCTCTGTGAGAAAAAAACGACTGTTTAATCTGAATCAAGTAGATTTTTTTTATCTGATACACGAAGTTTTACAATAAATCGACTTTGTATCTTCCTCGTTTTTTTGGTATAAATTAATATAAATTTTCAAATCATTCGTACTTAATACACAAAAACCCGTTACCTGAAAATAGCCTCAAATTATTCATGAAGTTTTCAAAACACGGACTTCATTCATGAATTTTCGTCTTTGAGGATTTGAGAAACGTCACGCAGACATGCATGCGTCGTCGGTGTCAATATTTAGGTTCAGTCTGATGTTAGTATTTTTAGGCATCAACAACTTTGTCAAACTTTCATGGAATTTTATGAAATTTTGACAGAAGCTTGTTTATGACCAAAATACAATATCCAGAGCAAAATTTTGAAAATATTTATTTTCATTTTTCCGTATTTTACTGAACAATTGACTGAGTTTTTTTTTACAATTAACAAGTAGATACTTTCTATGATTAAAGATTGTTACACATCATTTACTTTGTCAAAGCCTTATAGAATTTTATGAGACTTTGGCAGAAGCTTTTTTATGATTAAGAGATAATGTCTGAAGCAAATTTTTGAAAATATATTTTTTTTCATTTATAGTATTTTTATGATAGATGGACTTGAGTTTTTTTTACAGTTAACATTTACAGACAGTCTGGGATCAAATTTTTTTGACATGATAAATTTGAAAACCTATATGAATTGTTAGAAACTTGGACAGAAGCTTATCTTCAAGACCAAGAAATAGCATCTCTTGAAAGAAAAAGTTTGATTCTTTTTTTAAATTCTGTATTTTACTGAACTTGATACGACCGCAGAGGTCGAACCCTGAACAGTTGGGACAAGTATTGACACTACATTCAAGCTTGATACAGTTCTGAATTTGGATTGCGATTAAATATTTAAGACAGCAGAGGTTTCTGAACCAAGTGAATGTGGTCAAAGAACTTTAAAATTTGATACTGGACCTTTACCTTTTAAGGTCCAATAACCAAAATAAATACACGGTCAGAATCGGCATATGAAAGAACCCGATAAATTCATTTTTTATTGAAATCAAATAAAGTTTAATTTTGGACCCCGATTTGGACCAATTTGAAAATTGGGGCAAAAACAAAACATCTCAATATATTTTTAGATTCAGCATATCAAAGAACCCCAATAATTCAGTTTTTGATGAAATCATACAAACGCTTTGGACTTCAATGGGGACCAATTTCAAAAAGGACCCAAAGTCCAAACCTAAATACACAATTAGATACGCATATTAAAGAACCCCAAGAATTCAAGACTTTGAATTAAACTCTATTGAAATTGGTAAAAAAATAAGCAATTTATACAAAGTATTAGAAACGAATTGTTTTTTGTCCCTTTTTCCATAACCCCCAAAATCAATCCCAACCTTCCTTTTTGGTATGGAACCTTGTGGTATAACTTCATAGAGAACCATAGACTTATACTCAAGTTATTATCCGGAAACCAGAAAATCTTTGTTTTAGGCCCCTACTTCCTAAATGGTTTGGACCATAACCCCAAAATCAATCCCAACTTTCCTTTTGAGGTATGGAACCTTGTGATACAATTTCATAGAGATCCATACACTTATACTAAAGTTATTGTCTGGAAACCAAATGGACGACGACGACGATGACAACGACAACATCATAACATTAACGGTCGTATAAAAAGTAAAGAAACTATCTTCTCAAATGACATAATATGAAAAATTAGAAGCAACAGTAGATTGCCTATGTTTAAATCTCGTAAATGTTTCTAGAATATAAAAAAAATGATAAAACAAGCTTTGAGGAAATCGCATAAATTCAAAAAGGGATGTCACCAATTGCTTCAACTGCCATGCATGCACTATACCTGCAATACCACTCAACATTCAAACACTTTATTTGTACAAAACGGCTGTTTGACATTCAAATATGCAAGGTGACAAAGATATCACTTATGATACTGATAGCGCGTTTTCCAGTCTATCTGAAGTTGTTATGACTAATTTTTAGCCTTTATTTTAGAACCCAAGTTATATAGTCGTTCATTCCTGCAGAAATATAAATATCTGGTAATGTTAAGTCAAGATCTGATATATGGCTAAAAGTATAGCTTAAAAGAAAACTTTGAAATTAAAATGTTAACACATAGATTTACCTACTATCAATGATATTTAAAATGAAAAGTTCAACATGTCACAACTAAACCAAACTAGAGGCTCTAATGAGCCTGTGTTGCTCACCTGGATCGCTTAATGACCCATATCTCTTTCTTGTCAATTTTGAATTGCGTCTGATTTTTTCTGTTTTAGTGTTTCTCTCCATCTTCTATAGTGTTTGTAAAATGGTTAAAATTCTTCATTCAGGGGCATGAACTTTTATTAGAAGTGGACAATTTCGGCTTTGTTGACCTGTTTAAAGATATTGTCTAGCATTTCATATTTGATATTTGCTGTTTACAGTTTCTCTTAACCTTCTGCAAGTTTTGCCCAACATATATACAAGGGTACATATCGCCCTTTAAGGGAAATAACTCATATAAAGAGTCAACTGAAAATTTCGTCAATTTTGACTCATATGTAGCTTTTGTCTTGATTATCATTTTTACGTTTTTCTATATTATTAAAGTGTTTGCACAATATGCGATAATTGGGTAAACATCATCATTAAAGGGCAATAACTCATATGAGGAGCTGACGGAGAATTTCAGCACGTCGATTTAATTGTAGTTCTTGTTCTGTTGATAAATTTTGCTGTTTGAAGTGTATTTTATCTACTATATTTTTACCCGGCAATAACTCCTACATGGAGTCAACCGACAATTTCTGCCAGCTTGACGTAGTTCTTGTCCTGTTGATAACTTTCTGTTTGCAGTTTTTCTTTATCTACTATATTTTAGCGTAAAATGCAATAAAATGTCATTTAGGGACAATAACTCCTATAAAGTGAAGTGTTGGCCAACGATTTTGGCAATATGGCTATTTAAATTTACTTTTTATCCATATGATAAGCAAACACGCAAAAATGGTGAAAAATCGTGATTAAGAGGCAATTACTCCTGTTATGAGTTTATCATGATTTTTAGACATGTTGACTTACTTATAGATCATGTCTTGCTGATCATTTTAACATTAAAAATTTCTCTCTATCTATTATAGTTGTCAAGATAATAGGCAACACAAAGTGGTAAAAATTACCATTCAAAGGCAATAAATCCTAATAGTTGTCTCAAAGTTTTGGTGTAAACAGACATTAGGAATAATCGAATCATAGTCATTTCGTACCATAACAAAAACCGTTTCGTACCATGACCATTTCGTACCATATGGAAGATTATAATGTATATCATTTCGTATATAGAAGATTATAATGTATACCATTTTGTACCATATGGAAGATTATAATGTTTACAAATTCGTACCGTATGGAAGATTATCATGTATACCATTTCGTACCATATGGAAGATTATAATGTTTACCATTTCGTACCATATGGGAGATCATGTATACCATTTCGTACCATATGGAAGATTATATTACTGTTTACCATTTCGTACCATTGTATGATATTTTTATATGTATTCATAATTCAGTACTAAAGGTAAGTTTTCCTATGTTTAATTGCCTACAATTTGATAGCATGTGTGTACAGGAAATTTCTTGATTGGAAAATGGGAATAGAACCAAAAATTTAGTTTTAACTTTTGATACCCTGTCTTTTTGTCACATGGTTGATTCGTTTTGACAGTTCTGCCTCGTTCGATTTTCTTCTTGTTAAGATGTTGTCAAAATGATAGACAATGCTTACATTTTACCCCTATGTTCTATTTTTAGCAACATCGACCAAGTTGGTTGTTAGGGAAGATCATCAACACAATTACTAATCTAGATACCCAATTAATAATTGTAGACAAGTTAGGTTCCAATGGGCCCAGTACTTTCAGATCGAGGAGTATATTTTGGTAAACGTTAACGGACAACGACGATGGACCTCAAGCAGATAGTAAAGCTCACTTGACCTGTCTATGAAATATTTTTGGACCCATTTCTTGGAAATACGTTGCAGTAAAAACATGCATTCTGAGAGTATTGCATGGCAATACATAGTGTCCTACCGGTTAAAAATTAATTGTACTTAACAAAATGCTAACTTGATCTATAACTTGTCATGGTGTAAACTATATAACAAATTTTAAGTCAATATCTTCAAGCATGACGAAAAAAAAGTGAGG
The DNA here is from genome assembly GCA_017311375.1 of Mytilus coruscus. Classification (NCBI taxonomy): domain Eukaryota; kingdom Metazoa; phylum Mollusca; class Bivalvia; order Mytilida; family Mytilidae; genus Mytilus; species Mytilus coruscus. Next base: position 117,869,049 of record CM029596.1, on the reverse strand, counting down.
AAAACTGATTATTTGAGTGAATTTTCAAGTCCAAGGACAACAACTCTGCACAAAATCATCAGACCGGAACAAAATTTGAACTTGATCTGTAACTTGTCATGATAAAACAATACACCAGATATCAAATCAATATCTTCAAGCACGAAGAAAAAAAGTGTGGAAAACTGATTTGCTGGACTGACGGACGAACAGACCAATGGACAGATTGCAAACCTAAAGTCCAGGGATGGGGTAATCGTAATCTGTAATCGTAATCGATTGTAAATGAATACATTTCTTCCAGTAATCGACAGTAATCTGTAATCGAAGACATTTTCGATTACATGTAATCTTAATTTAATCGATTACAGCAAAAATTATGATCATCGATTACTTTTCGATTACATTTCAATTACTTTAGTAAAATAGTTTGATGAAATATTACCTATTTCAAAGGAAAATATGTTATGTAATCATCACATTGTAGTACATATAAAATAGAATGTATTAATAAGACTTCAGAGTTTTCAACTGCCTTATTTCTATCTATTGTCTCAAGCTGCATTATGAGCAACCAGAACCCCTACCAAAATTTACTTTATATCTAGCTTTTGAAACAAATTGATGTGCTTGTCCATAATTTAAGAGCTTTAATATTAAAATAAGGAAATAGATTTGAAATAATAAAATATATCTAGAATAAGAAATGTGTCTTCAGTTAAGTTCTGTACTACATTAAAGTAGTCAGCTTATTTGTATTAAAATTCCTTAAAGCATCATTTTCAATAAGAGTTGGAATTACAGCTTAGAATAGATAAACAGTTGATTTCTTAAATGTTATGATATACATGTATAAAAAATTAAGAAAGTACACAAAAACCTTTTAGCAATGAACCAATGGCTATGCATTGAAATTCTTTTCAAAATAGATACATGTATCCCTTTGACACTATAAATATATTTTGTATATAATTTGATTAGAGAAATAAAAAATCTTAACAAATGTCTTGTCATTATTAATCAGATGGTTAAAGTCTTCTATTAAATCAATAACATACAGACTTTGTTTTCATTTCAATTACTGTATGTCTAATTAAGAAGGAGATTTACATCATTTAGCCCCAGGTTATAAATTGTACTCTATTGGCAGGTTTATAATCTGTAATTAGGTGGTTATCCAAACAAAAGGATTAAATCATGCATGTCATTATAAATATAAATTTTGATCTTTAAAATTAGCTGAACTAATTTATTATTTTACTCTTTTATATATTATTTGCAAAATTATAATTAACTAGTATGCTAAAATATACCTGTTTTAAGGGTAAAACCAAAAAGGCTAACTTAAGTCAGTAAGAAAGCAAAATTTTGAATTTTTTTAAATATGAATAAGTGATTGTTGTAATGCAATGTCATCTCTCATTCATGTTGAAAGTCAAAATTTCAAGATTTTTATATTTCTAATCCTCAGTTAGAGATTTGATATAGAAAACAACTGTCAACTTATAATTTAGAATCATGCTTTAAATGCTGTTTTGTAAAGTTCTTAATTTCCACTATACAAATGTTGAGCAACATAATTGTGATTAACTTACTTTATTTTTTGTTGAAATTTTGAAGCATGTAATTGAAAGTAATCGAAAAGTAATGTAATTACTTTTTATAAAATGTCGATTGTCATCGATTACATACTAAAATCTGAGTAATCGATTATTAATCGATTGCACAAAATCCTTCAGGTAATCGATTATTAATCGATTACATTTGTCAGTAATCATGCCCATCCTGCTGAAGTCCCTTCCACTTCGTCTGTAGGGGACTAATAATTAATTAAGTCAATCAGCAAGGTCATTTTAGATACCAAACAGCGTAGCTTCATAGCACCATCCCTTTAATTACCTCTTATCATATATTTTAATAAACAGAAGCTAAATAATAGTTTCATAACGGAAAAAGAACTAAACATGATTTTTTAATAAGACATTAACATATAATAACCCAAATAAAGGTCGTATTTAGAAAGTCAAAACGAGCCAATGTCATCAACAATAAGTTTTCCATTTGTAGCTTATGTATTGACCGTTTTTGTCCTCTGATCATTTCATACTCTTAATAAAATTGAGAATGGAAATGGGGAATGTGTCAAAGAGACAACAACCCGACCAAAGAGCAGAAAACAGCCGAAGGCCACCAATGGGTCTTCAACACAGCGAGAAAATCCCGCACCCGAAGGCGGGCTTCAGCTGGCCCCTAAACAAAAATGTGTACTAGTTCAATGAAAATGGTCTTAAACCTGAAAGTAAGTAAAGATCTTCAAACTGTATACCAATATAATTTATTTATAAAACTCACAGTGCAAGTACATATCTAGCAGGAACAACAAATGCATACTTTCTATTAGTTAAACATCATCTGATTAAATCTATAAAAACAGTTTGGGAATAAATATTACCATCTATAATGTATGATACACAGAACTATCATTAGGCTAGGTGTGCTATATACATTTACTTTTTTGTTACATCTACATCTATTTTATGTTATATCAATGATGTCTTAATATTTTCTATCAATCAAAGGATACAACTGTTTATGTTAGGCAAGCAGGTAAACCTTGTTATATTGCTGAACAAATATTTTTTCAAGTTATGAGTTAAAATAACGCAAACTGACTTATGAGCTATTTTCTAAATATTTGCGGAAATTTAAAGTACCAGACACTAAACTCCTAAAATTATTGTGCACTTTGTATTCACAAGGAAAGTAGTCAAAGAGTCCAAATGAAGCTTAAATAAATCTTAATAGTTAAGTAACATTTTCCATGCAAGGGCCACAATGTTTTCTAGCTTTAAGGATCAGTTTGAACCCAAATTTGAACTTTAAAAATTGAATTGTGAAAATGGCAAATTTGGAGGGTATGGCTTCCCTTGTCTGTCTGTCTAGCCCATGCATTACATAGGTTTGTAACTTAAACCAAACAATCGATGAGGAATATAACTTCTTTACATGTGAATAACTTAAATACGCTTTGGGAATAACTGCTTCCAGTTGTTGCAGGTCCCAGTACAGCCAAAATTCAGAAAATTCTGGATGTTTGATTGAGTTGCAGTTTTGTAGACTGTCATTTCCAGAACAGTTTCTGTCACTTTTGTGGTAAATGTGTTCACTGAAGACCATTTTCAATGTAAGCTAGAGCCAGCTAAACCTACCAGAATCCCTTGCCGGTCTAGGAATAGGATGAAAAATCTTCAAATTTTGCAAGAGTTTACTCAGTTAGTCAACTTTGCGGCAGCATCTTACCCAATGATCACTGATACTTACCTTTATTGTAATTAGTAGGCATTAGCAGTCAAGTAAAGCTCAGTTATGCATAATTTGCATACTTGTGCAATTAAAAGAAAATTTCTGTAATCTATTAAGCATGGTAAGAGTTAACATTAACTGACTCTCCAATATTTACCAAGTATCATTTGAGAGAAAACAAATAAATGAATTAAACACTATAAGGTTACATTTCATTGGTGATAGAATTTTATATCATTTTTATGTCATGACACTTGTCTTGTGACTTTCCATCCTCAGTTTGGCGATTTTGAATTAAAATTGCTTTTCAACATGTATTACGGTATAATTTTTTAATGGGACTATCTTTGAATTTTACCATTTTTCCTTTCAAAACAAGACAATTTTAAATCTTCCTCCTTAATCATTTTGAAAAATCATCAAGAACAACCTATCCATATTAGTGGATAAATACCAATAACAAACCTATAAAATAGTACAATCCAAATAAATGTACAAAACAGTTAAAAAGTCTAATTAAGTACAATATTTACAAAAACACTTAAAATTCATAACATAAACAGAGAAAACCAGCTAATAAAAACACATAATGTTTAGATAAGTCAAAGCTACATATCTTCAGACAATATTAGTAAAAGCACATGATGACATATACAAAAATACTTTAATAATTCTGACTTTTTATTTTGTACAGTGAAGTGATGAGAGAGAATCATGAAAAGAACTTTCACTGAATTGAAATAATTGGAAACACTGATTTCATTTTAAAGATTGTAATCTTTGGTCCTGTAATGCATATTTTCTTCATGGTCTCAATTATAAACTAAACAGCAGTAAGACATTGCAATATTTGGTTATTATGGTAATAGGTTCTTGTTGCAACAATGTACAGGGAATTTTATATGTAACGTGTCAAAGAAAATAATTTCTTGTTCAACACATTATATTAATTGATAAAAATGTACTGCAACAGAATTATCAATACTGTAAAATATACACAAACCTCAATATAAAAGGATTCTACAGTTTTTACATTAAAAAAGCAGGTCTTCTTAATTTTTAAAGTTCATGTGAAGCTTTCTTCTGGCCAACCTCCATTTCTATGTGGTTTATTTTCTAGTTCTCTATTCAACACCCATCATAAAAAGAACTTTGCATCATGAAATTATCGAATTTTACTAAATAAATCTTCCCATTCTCTTTTAGAATCATGACCTTTCAGAAACTTTTGCATTATATAAAAGTTCACATATTTTCCCTGTACCCTTTGTTTCAATTCTAAAATAAATCTTCCCCAAATTTTAAAAGCTGTATTTCTATATTTTGGAATTGCAAGATATGCAAATAAGAACCATAATCCCTATTTGAGACAGCATCTCTCTGTAATATTCTTGGCATTATTAAAGGTATTTCATTCTTAGAACCAAAGTTTGGATGAACAAGTTCTGAAAACGTCTGTTATACTTTCTCTAATCAAGTTTACTTAAAACTGATCAGAAACTTGTTCAGTTATGTATGGTTTTAGAGTATCTCACATATAAGTCAAGGAAAAGTTAAAAAATTGCCCTAACTGTGGCAAATTCACAAATGTGACATGTATGCAAAATTACAACACAATACATGCCATGTGACAAAACACCTCATATTGAACTTAAACCTAATTATCTGTCAGTCTTCTGGATAGTGACTCTATACTCCTTTTTTCATATTCATCAGGCTAAACTTTTTTTCTTCTCTCAAGCTGGATGTAAAAAATAAAGAGGAATTTACTGAATAGAGAATAAGATTGAAAGTATATGTGGTTAATGGTTAAATAAATATTTACAATAAAGAACCATATATATCTACACAAATCTATGATTTTCAATATGAGTTCATTTTTAAGTTCAAAGAACAATTAATGTTTTTTTTGTCATAGAATCTATTTGCTCTTTAAACTACGGTCAGGTCCAGTTCCAGGATCAAGTGCTGGGTTCCTCCTACCTTCAGAAATGTCTAGGCAAACATTGACATACATAACATCATCTTTAACATAAGAAACACTTGGATCATCCAGTTTTGATAATGGCATAAATAACGGACAACCACTAGCAATGTTCATTTCTGAGGTCGGTCTTTTAAAAGACGTACTTGATGGGTCTGGTCTAAAAGAATCAATCAGGTGATTACCATTTTGTCCTTGGTCAATCATTCTGAATATGACTCTATGCCCGAAAGGCCATCCTAATAAAGCATCGTAGTTTCCCCTCATTATGACAAAGAAGATAGATACATGCGTTCCTTTGCCCATCCCATCACCATTTGGATACAGTCTGACACACATCTTGTAACCTGACCTAGATGTGTAGAATGCAGTTGAGTAGATACTGGTACATTGCCCACTAACTGCTTCCCTGCGCTTTTTTGTCCACTCTGGTATCCTCCACATTAGGTTTCCATCATAGACTGTAGTTTCAAGGTTAGATATTTTCAGTGCATGTTCTGCTATAATAACCTCTTTCATGTGTAACTTTGCTTCAAGCTGTTTTATTCTTTCTGCATCATTGTTGACTTGTTCTTTTTCCTGTTGTCGCTGTCTTTCCATATTTTCAATGGCTGTGATGCATCTCTCTATTTCTCTATGCAGTGTTGTTACAATCCCTTCATATGTTCCAGTCTTGATTTCTAAGGCCTGAAACTTTTGCATCATGTTTCCTACATCAGCCCCAGCAACTGATCCTGATCCTCCTCCGCCTCCTCCTGTTGTCATAATCGTTCTGATAGCTTGTTCCTGTTCTTGAACTTTGTTTCTCAGCTCTGTTATTAAACCTACATTATTTGCGGACTCATTATTTCCAAGGTGAGCCACAATCTGTTCGATTTTTTCACTTAAAACACTAACTTGTTCCATATTGTGAACAATATGTAACCCTGGCTTTTGTTCAACATGGTGTTGAAATTTATTTCTATCAACCTGCAAGACAATTAAAACAAGGTAATATTATAGTTATCCAGTCAAATACATATTTTGAAAATTTCAAAATGTAGAGTTAAATATTTTGCTAAAATAATTACAACAAATTCCAATATATGTTTTATATAAGTAGAAAGAACTTATCACACAATTGATAAACAGAGAGTAACTGTATGAGAGATATTTTTAAAGAAGAAACAATTAGATATGTATATTTATGTATGTTGCAAAGGAATTTTATCATATGATAGTTCTATTATATAACTAGTTGAACACACCTAGATATGAAACAGTTGCATTTGATTTGAAAGTTAAAAAAAAACCTTGTTTTTCACAAGTCTTCAAATATTTTTGGCAGCCTTACTAAAGTATATATTGAAACACAAGAGTTTTATCATTTTATAAAGTCTGTTTTACTAATGCTTTTTTTCTGAAAGGGCTTTATAAAAGCTATCTGCAGAGATTTTATTATAAAATTCTACAGTTTAGGTTTATTTCTATTCACAAAAAAGTGTTTTTTATGTATGATAAATTAAAAATCTGGCAATTTTGTACAATCTGTAGCTTGAAAAATAGCTCTCTTTTTTACCTATACTTTTTTTTTATAAAGCATGATATGAACTCCATTTTATCGAAGTATTAGAAAATTCTATTGTTTTAAATTTTGACCCCATCTATTGTATACATAATTTGCTTGTCTTTTTTAAATTGTTCTAAAGAGTGTGACATATTACTTGTATTTCAACAGAGGACTTATTCTGTTTTTATGGACTTAATTTATTTTGATGTTTATTATTTTAACATTTGATTAACAACTAAATGGTAATTGTGCCTGCTAAGATCTTAAACTGGTGTTCTCATTAATCTTAATATGGTGAGTGAGAAACGAAACAGTCATATCATTATTAAAGTTTCGTATTTAGAAATCTAATGACAAATACATAAAATAAATAAATAATTTATGTTCCTATGAAGGAGGAGAATACAATGAAAAGCTTTGTGCCTTGTACGCATGCTAATGAAATTGATTATACACCAGTTCCCCTAACTTCAACCTTTTAAAAGTACCATAACTCAAGAGCATCAAACTTGAAAACACTAAAAATGTGAGTAAGAGGAAGCTTTTACTTGTTATGTTGATATAAAATTTCATGGGATTAGGTGAGATAAAACTGGGCTTTGCAGAGGATGCATGAAAAAAATGACTCAGGAACATTAATTTAGAAAATAACCAAAATTAAAAGAGAGCGTCTTATTGATATGATTTTATTCAAAATTGAAAGGGAAGCTTGTCATTATTGAACTTAACTCTGTGTAAAAACTTTTTAAAAGATCTGTAAGCATACACTTGAGTTATAATGAGACATGCACAGAATTGTGAAGTGTGTAACATCCAAATCCACAAAAATTTGGAATGGTAATATGAAATCCTGTAAATTAAAAAGGGAACTTGTCTTCATAGGAAATTTTGTTTTTGTAACATTAGAATCTGACAAAGCAAACTTGATTTATCACTAGATGTAACTGAACCAACAGACAGACATATAGATAGCAGCATACCATACTTTCATATTTGAAGGATGCATAAAAATTACAGGCAATATTAACAAGCAAATTTCATTTTACAATATGCTACACTGATTAAGGCCAATTTCAAATATTTAAATTATTAGTTATCTATTAGTGAACACTCATAGACCAATTTCTAATTCTTTATTTTTAAAAAAGTAACGCCAGTTGACCAGAGGTCAATTAATGTAAATGATGTCATTCAACAATAAAATCTTACTGTGATGTAGTAATAAGCATTGTGACTTAGGAAATGTATGGGGAAAATGCCTGAATGTGAAAGTCGTATATACATAAGAATACTAGAGTTAAAAATATTCATAGAATTATTCATCCTCAAAATCCAGAAATGTCATGTTAACATACCAGCTTTCATATAAGATTTCATGAGAAAAATTTTTAAAGCTAGCTAGAAAAATAGTAATGAGGAAGAAGCTTGAATGAAGTATAGCCATGAAATATTTCAGACATAGATGAAATAAATGGATTGGTAACCATGTCAACATTTACACACAAAATTTAATTATTTTTTTTAAATAAACTGAAAAAAAGTCATAAAAAAATTCCTCAAATTGACCTCAATTTTGCACCAGGTGATCTAATGACGTTTACAAAAACATCACTTTTGCCCTGTGATGTCAAATATTTCTGCTATGATGCTGATTTTTTTTACTTTCTTCAATGGAAGACAAACTTGAGATTGGTTAAAATTGCAAAATAAATCAATGCTGTTCTCTGTGATCTTTACAATGATGAACTTTTTTTACACTTTGCAATTTGACACTTTGCTGTCTTAACATCAATTCTTAAGGAGCTTTCCCTGTAGTTATGATGATTAAATTGTTGAACAAAAAGTGTCCACTGAGAAGATTATGAAATGCAATGCATTTGCCATTTTATGAAGCATTTATGAAAGCTTTAGAGGAAATGATGAAGTTATTACCTTGGTTATATGCTGAAATAGTTATTACTTTTTATGGAAATAATAATACATAAACATTTCTACTTAATTGATCTTCTTTATTAAAAATATCTTCTCTAAAGTAATTTTCATATATCGAAATTGTTGATTCAAATCATGCATAGAGGATACTGCTAAAGAAATATTCTCTTGCAGCACAATACAAAACTCAAATGATTTTCTTAAATGTTGAGTTATATATATAATGACCTTTGATCTATGACCTTGACAATTAATACGACTCACAATAATTATGTATAAGCCAGGCTAAATGGGTAACTGGTATTCACATCCCTATAATTTTCAAATCAAAATATGCCTAGAAATAGTGTAAGCTTTACCATATATTTAAATAAATTGATCTATTATATATCCAAAAACCAGATGTAGTCCATATCCATCAGACAAGATTTAAGCCTAGTGTGAACAATGTCCATTAAAGGCTTTCATCTAATAACCTTCAAAATGTAAAATGGCCATGTCAATAAAAAAGGAAGAATACAGATATCCCATGTCCCAACAATTCAGAGCACAAATGGAAGGAACTAAAAAATCACTGTCATGACTGTTGTTTGCATTCAATGAATCACTGTGAAACAAGATGGCTGTTGGTAATTTGGTGTAACAATACTCTGATTAACAACACTATATACCTTTCATTGATTACACAGAGAAATATGCCAAAGTGAATCCTCAACATTGCCAGCATTGATTGTGAAAAAGTACCATCAAACTGTTTTTGAAATGAATTGATTTGAACTGTAAAATTTTAAATATCAAGGACTATGATGTTACTATTTTAATCATATTGGAAAATTGTTTTTTTTTAAGTGATGGTCTAATACTGGACAGTTTTGTTATAAAGTAGTCACTGAAAGCCAGAGTGAATGTAAGGTATAAGGTATACACTAATAATGTCTTTTTACTGGTCATTGCTTTCTTCTTCACTTATTCAAGTCATGAAATTTTAGTTACCTTTTCACAAGCTGGTACTGGACATTGTATTTTTTGATTGGCACACTCTTTGTCAATGTGTTGTTGCATCTGCATAAAATAAGCATGAACGAGTTAGTTAACATCTTATTAAGATACATTTAACTGTAATATTTACATATTTCAGTCATTTACACAACATATTACTTCTTACATTATATATCTTCCTCATTATAAACTAATAGCAAACATCATTAATGTAATGACAATATAATGAATAATAGAATTTCTTTGTATAAATTTTGAAACATTTGTTTACAATGAGCATTTTTAGTTTGCTTGTATATGATTACAAATGAGTATATTTTGTTTGCTTGTACTTTTTTACAAGTGAGTATCTTTTTTGTTTGCTTGTTTATGTTTACAAGTGAGTATCTTTTTGTTTCCTTGTAAATATTAACAAGAAAGTATCTTTTTTGTCCTCTAGTAATTGTTTACATGCGAGTATCTTTTTTTTTCGCTTGTAAATGTTTACAAAAGAGTATCTTATTGTGTTTGCTGTGTTATTAGGTTGTTTGCTCAATAATGTTTATCCCAAAACTCCTCTATAATGTATATTTATAGTTTATTTGAAAGTGTTGTTAGTAAAAATATCTATTTTTGTGGATGTGCCCTTTCAACCAATATTAAATTTGCACGTCTCAAAATTGTCACTGAAAAATGGCATCCTCACAGTTATTCAGTAACGAACATCAAAGTAAATTTAATACTTTGAAAGCAATTATTTGTGAATTTGTAGTTAAGGAAAAAAATTGAAAGCCTTACATAAATGCAATAGGTCATGTTTATTATGAATTTGACAGTCAAATAAAATTTAAAGGACATGGCCGTCACAGTATAAATAAGAATTAAGTTAGTTTTTTTTTGTTCAAGCACAATCAGGAACATCATGTATCAAAGCTTTTTTGTGGAAGATGAATGCACATGATACAACTTCCTATGATTTAATTGTCCAATCAAAAGTTTTAAAACAAATGTAACTAGAATATCTGTCCAATCAAACATCAAAATACATGTGAAGTTTTCTATGTACATTTTGTTGATAGGGAAGGGAATGTAGGATTTTCAAGAAGAAATTGGCAAACACTTATTCAAAAGTTAAGGATGAGATACCTTTAACACACGTCTACAATTATATATATTTTACCTTTTTCCAGTGAGGTCTAAGCAAGGAAAGACAGGATTTTTTCACATTTATAATCTTCAAAATACACCTATATAACAAATACATGCCTTTTCTCTAGGTATTTTCTTTTTTCCACAAGAGTCACATTTCAGAGGAAACTTGGGGCACTCATTTTGGTGTGTCTGCAAAATAATACACAGTTTATATATCATAGTTGCCAACTGACATGATATTCGCGTGTAATACATGCTTTTTCAACGGTTTACACACAAGGATTTTGTCACATGGCATGTACACACGTTTTGCCACTTTACACGCTTTTTCGTTCTTTTGATTTTTTAGTCGTTAGTGATATCGCGATTCTCGTTTTTTTTTCATTATTAGACAAAAAAATACAGAAAATTTCGAAGTAATTGTATCGTCGCCATTGTTTATTTTTCTGTATGGACGAACAGCAAAAGCCCTTAAGGTAAGTAGTTTGTGATTAGTTTTTACGATTTTGTGACTTTCTTTCTTTCAAATTCACTTAGGGAAAATGTCGACAGAAATAGTTCGCTTTCAGGACCTGTACCGTCATCTAAAGAGCCGACTGCTAAGCGAAAACGATGTGTACATACCAAGATAAATTTCAAGATTTACAAATTATATTTGGGAGTTCAAATTTAAATTATTGAGAGACGAGTAATGCATTGTGCACCCTATGTTGCAATCATAACAATACATGTGAGAGGAGAACTACAATGTAGCGATTTGATTAAGCATTTAACGTGCTTAATGGTAATCAAATAATAAAATACTTTTCTTTTTCAGTTCCAAATCTAGCCAACAGATTTCCACAGGCCAAAGGGGATGGAAATATCACGAAACTGTTGGATCAGTTCTCATAGTACCAGCTGTCTTCTGATGATCTACCAGTTTTGACCAGACAAAAGCCTCAGAGACAATATCAACAAATATAGTTCGTTGGGAGCAATGGCAAAGATAATAGATGACATTTTAGATGGCAAAAACGTTATGACACTCTTTCAAAGCTTGATCAAGCTATTTAAGTTTAGCCAATTATCAATACTGACTGTGAAAGAACATTTTAACTATAAAGAAATCTACACTGAATTCTGATCAGAACTCGACAATGATATATTGTGTGCCTTGTTATCAAGTAAATGTAATCAAACTGGCAGTTGTTTTGAATATGTGCCTAAGCCTAGGGTGTTGCTTTAAAAGCAGCAAAACAGACCACTGTTGAATACAATAAAAGTTTACTCTAGAATATTGTTTTTATTATATATTAACATGATTAACAAATTTGTATAATCATGATAATGTGAAATTATGAACATTGTTCATATAAAAAAAGTTTTCACATGCTTTTTGACATGTCATGTCATGTCATGACATGATTTCTCATTGTCAGAGGTTGGCAAGCATGTTATATATCCTAAAAAAGTTCATATATTTATGGTTTTTTTTTCACTGATAAATACTGACTTTGTGAAAAACCTGTCGATCCTGACCGCCAAAACTTCACAAAGTCCGCAATTTTTTCATATTTGAATCAGTCAGATTGTCAGACAGACAAATAGGGTCATTGTGGTTTTTCCGTCACATTGGTAGTTTGTCAAATCATTGGACAATGGTTTCCTGTTTTACCTTGCATTATTGTGATCAGAAATCATAACTTTAGAACCAGTTGAAGTAATTTCAATGGCAGAGTTGTGGGTTACTTTCGTCGTATGCACATGAAAACAAAAACAGCTGCAAAACATTAAAGAACTTGAATATTGATAATGCGAAGAACAATTGTGTGTTCATGATTTTCTAACCAACCACATAGTATGGCTCCGACCATATTGTTTGTGTGAGGATTTCTTCAAAAACCTTTCGGCAACCATTCATTTGTTGCAACCGCTTACTTATCTAATTTAAATTTGTGACAGACCATTCGAGCAAAACTGCATTCATTTTGTTCATTGATATATTGTAGAGGGCGAACATTATCATAATACCAGAACCAGTCTCGGTGAAAACACCATTTTTTTTCTGTATTGAACCAATCTTTTCCAAAAAGTATATTAAATTTCTGACCTACAGCCCTGAAAACATATAACTAGAGGCTCTCAAGAGCCTGTGTGGCTCACCTGTATTTACTGATGCTTTGGAAATCATGTAAAATAAGGTTAAAATCATAATTAATAGTATTAGATATTAGATATTATAATGATATCTAAGATAATAACAAATAAAATGCTCCATGAGCGCAGCTTGATACGACCGCAGAGGTCGAACCCTGAATAGTTGGGGCAAGTATGGACACAACATTCAAGCTTGATACAGCTCTGAATTTGGATTGTGATTAAATATTTGACACAGCATAGGTTTCTGACACAGAATGAATGTGGTCTAAGAACTTAAAAATTTTAAATTTGACATTCACCTATTATGGTCCAATATCCAAAATCTAAATACATGGTTAGATTCAGCATATCAAAGAACCCCAAGAGTTCAATTTTGATGAAATCAAACAAAGTTTAATTTTGGACCCTTTTGACCTCAATGTGGACAAAGTTGATAACAGGGCCCAAAATCAAAAATCTAAATACATGGTTAGATTCAGCAGGTCAAAGAACCCCATATATTCAATTTTGTTGAAATCAAACAAAGTTTAATTTTGGACCCGATTTGGACCAACTTGAAAACTGGGCCCATAATCAAAATATAAATACACGGTTAGATTCGGCATATCAAAGAACCCCAATAATTCAATTTTGATGAAATCAAACAAAGTTTAATTTTGGACCCTTTTGACCTCAATGTGGACAAAGTTGATAACGGGCCCAAAATCAAAAATCTAAATACATGGTTAGATTCAGCATATCAAAGTACCCCATATATTCAATTTTGTTGAAATCAAACAAAGTTTAATTTTGGACCCGATTTGGACCAACTTGAAAACTGGGCCCATAATCAAAAATCTAAATACATGTTTAGATTCAGCATATCAAAGAACCCTAAGAATTCAATTTTGTTAAAATCAAACTAAGTTTAATTTTGGACCCTTTGGACCTTAATGTATACCAATTTGAAAACTGGGCCCAAAATTAAGAATCTAAATACACGGTTAGATTCAGCATATCAAAGAACCCCAATAATTCAATTTTGATGAAATCAAACAATGTTTAATTATGAACCCTTTTGACCTCAATGTGGACAAAGTTGATAACGGGCCCAAAAATCAAAAATCTAAATACATGGTTACATTCAGCATATCAAAGAACCCCATATATTCAATTTTGTTGAAATCAAACAAAGTTTAATTTTGTACCCGATTTGGACCAACTTGAAAACTGGGCCCATTATCAAAATCTAAATACATGGTTAGATTCAGCATATCAAAGAACCCTAAGAATTCAATTTTGTTAAAATCAAACTAAGTTTAATTTTGGACCCTTTGGACCTTAATGTAGACCAATTTGAAAACAGGACCAAAAATTAAGAATCTAAATACACAGTTAGATTCGGCATATCAAAGAACCCCAATAATTCAATTTTGATGAAATAAAACAAAGTTTAATTTTGGACCCTTTTGACCTCAATGTGGACAAAGTTGATAACGGGCCCAAAAATCAAAATCTAAATACATGGTTAGATTCAGCATATCAAAGTACCCCATATATTCAATTTTGTTGAAATCAAACAAAGTTTAATTTTGTACCCGATTTGGACCAACTTGAAAACTGGGCCCATAATCAAAAATCTAAATACATGTTTAGATTCAGCATATCAAAGAACCCTAAGAATTCAATTTTGTTAAAATCAAACTAAGTTTAATTTTGGACCCTTTGGACCTTAATGTAGACCAATTTGAAAACAGGACCAAAAATTAAGAATCTAAATACACAGTTGGTTCGGCATATCAAAGAACCCCAATTAATTCAGTTTTGATGAAATCAAACAAAGTTTAATTTTGGACCCTTTGGACCTCAATGTGGACCAATTTAAAACGGGCCCAAAATCCAAAAACTTAATACACGGTTAGATTCAGCATATTAAAGAACCCCAAGACTTCAAGAATAAAACCCCATTGAAATTGGTCAAGAAATAAGCAATTTATACAAAGTATCTTCTTTTGCACAATACTGTGCAATTGAATATTTTTGCAATTGCGCAATACTGTGCAATTGAATATTTCTTGCTATTGTGCAATACTGTACAATTGACAATTTCTTGCTATTGTGCAATATTGTGCTATTGGATATTTCTTGCTATTGCGCAATACTGTGCAATTGAAGATTTCTTGCTATTGCGCAATACTGTGCAATTGAAAATTTCTTGCTATTGCACAATACTTATTATATAATAATTTACACATCCTGTTTGGTGTGTATCTCCTGCCACATCATTATTATTTGCTTTTAAATATAAATCAGAAATAACCAACTTAAAATGGAAAATTTTAAAGAAAAAAAAAAAAAAATCCCCCAATTTTTGAACCCCTTATGATTCATCACCCCAAACTCAATCCCAGCCTTCCTTTGAGGTATGGTACCTTGCAGTACAATTTCAGAGAGATCCATACACTTGAACACAAGTTATTGTCTGGAAACTAGAAAATGCTTATTTTGGCCTTTTTGGCCCCTAATTCCTAAACGTTTCAGGCAATTACCCCAAACTCAATTCCAGCTTTCCTTTGTGATATGGAACCTTGTAGTACAATTTCAGAAAGAGCCATACACTTACACACAAGTTATTGTCATGAAACTAGAAAATTGCTTGTTTTTGCCCTTTTTGCCCCTAATTCCTAAAATTTTGAGGCAATTACCCCAAAAATCAATCCCAGCATTCCCTTTGTGATATGGAACCTTGTGGTACAAAGTCAGAGAGATCCATACACTAACACACAAGTTATGTCTGGAAGTTACAAAATGCTTATTTTGGCCCTAATTCCTTAACTGTTGGTACCATAACCCCAAAATCAATCCCAACCTTCCTTTTGTGATATTGAACCTTATGGTAAAATTTCATAGAGATCCATTCACTTAAACTAAAGTTAGAGTGCGAAAACCAATGCGTCTTGGACGACGACGACGACGCCGGACGGCGCTAACGTCATACCAATATCGACCACAAAATTTTTTGCGGTCGTATAAAACTGCAAAATTTCCGTAAAATTACTAACTCAGGGGCAGCAACCCAACAAGGGTTGTCGGATTCGTCTGAACATTTTTGCCACTGGTCAGATTTGCTCTAAATGCTTTAGTTTCAGAGATATAAACCAAAAACTGCATTTTACCCCTATGTTCTATTTTTAACCATGTTGGCCATGATGGTTGGAAGACGGGGTCATCAAACAATTATTTTAAACTAGATACCCTTATAATGATTATGGCCAAGTATGGTTAAATTTGTCTCAGTAGTTTCAGAGAAGAAGATTTTTGTAAAAGATTACAAAAATTTACAAAAAAATTGTTAAAAATTGACTATAAAGGGCAATAACTCCTAAAGGGGTCGACAGACAATTTTGGTCATGTTGACTTATTTGTAGATCTTACTTTGCTGAACATTATTGCTGTTTACAGTTTATCTCTATCTATAATAATATTCAAGACAATAACCAACTAGAGGCTCCAAGGAGCCTGTGTCGCTCACCTGGTATTTTTATTTACAATTGATGCATGAAATAATGCAACCGTTATACATTTGCTTTAGTTTCAGAGATATAAGTCAAAAACTGCAATTTCCCCGTAAGTTCTATTTTTAGCCATGTCTGACATGTTGGTTAGCAGGCAGGATCATCGGACACATTTTTTAAACTAGATACCCTAGTGATGATTGTGGCCAAGTTTGGTTAAATATGTCTCAGTTGTTTCAGGAGAGAAGATTTTTGTAAAAGATTATAAAATTTACGAAAAATTGTTAAAAATTGACTATAAAGGGCAACAACTCCTTAAGGGGTCAATTGACCATTTTGGTCATGTCAACTTATTTGTAGATCTTACTTTGCTGAACATTATTACTGTTTACAGTTTATCTCTATCTATAATAATATTCAAGATAATAACCAAAAACTGCAAAATTTCCTTAAAATTACTTATTCAGGGGCAGCAACCCAACAACGGGTTGTCTGATTCATCTAAAAATTTTAGAGCAGATAGATCTTAACCTGATGAACATTTTTACTCCATGTCAGATTTGCTCTAAATGCTTTAGTTTCAGAGATATAAGTCAAAAACTGCATTTTACCCCTATGTTCCATTTTTAGCCATGTCGGCCATCTTGGTTGGCAGGCGGGGTCATCGGTCATATTTTTGAAACTAGATACCCTAGTGATGATTGTGGCCAAGTTTGGTTAAATTTGGCCCAGTAGTTTCAGAAGAGAAGATTTTTGTAAAAGTTAACGACGACAGACAACGACGATGGACGACGGACGCCAAGTGATGAGAAAAACTCACCTGGCCCTGTGGGCCAGGTGAGCCAAAAACTGCAAAATTTCCTTAAAATTACCAATTCAAGGGAAGCAACCCAACAATGGGTTGTCGGATTCGTCTGAAAATTTAAGGGCGGATAGATCTTAACCTGATGAACATTTTTACCCCCGTCAGATGTGCTCTAAATGCTAAAGTTTCAGAGATATAAGCCAAAAACTGCATTTTACCCTTATGTTCTATTTTTAGCCATATCTGCCATGTTGGTTGGCAGGCGGGGTCATCAGACACATTTTTTAAACTAGATACCCTAGTGATGATTGTGGCCAAGTTTGGTTAAATTTGGGCCATTAATAGTTTCAGAGAAGATTTTTGTAAAAGTTAACAGACGACGACGACAACGACGGACGACGAGGGACGACGAACGCCAAGTGATGAGAAAAGCTCACTTGACCTTTCAGGTCAGGTGAGCTAAAAAGGAAACCCTTAAACCCTTAACATACATATGTGTATGTCTCAAAA
This sequence comes from Mytilus coruscus, assembly GCA_017311375.1. Lineage (NCBI taxonomy): Eukaryota > Metazoa > Mollusca > Bivalvia > Mytilida > Mytilidae > Mytilus > Mytilus coruscus. The sequence goes on along the minus strand of CM029596.1, from coordinate 117,851,221 downwards.
ATGGTTCTTTTTGTATCTTAATTTCCTTGTCCAATGTTTTCCATCATAATATCTAACATAACAAACTAGGTTATAATTTCCAAAAAATTAAGGACCATCAAATTTTTGGAAGGACCAGGAAAGTTTGCTTTCTGTCAGTCCTTGGTCTGACAGAAAAAAACTGAAGTTTAGCAAACTCTGATAAATACTTATTTATAAGGTGTTGTTATATCTAAAATAAGCAACAACAGGAAATTTATAATATATTTATGATATATCTTTTATTTTTACATTGGAAAAAAAGTGAAGTAACAAAGGGGAAAACGATGGTAAGAGTTTCATATGGCACCCCCACCATACTAAAAGAACACAATAATGTATTACAGTTTATTCCGTGGGGGTGCCATATGGAACTCTCCAAAACAACTTCTTCAACCCAGTTGCCCAGTAGCGTAAGCCCTGTTAGATATGATGATGATGATGATGAAAAAAAACTTTAACCACAATGTTGAAGCCTCCAACTATTACTCGCTAAATGTCGCAGGCTCGACAAAGATGAAGAATCTGAGAGTTAATTATCTAGGAATATATTACAGTGTGTACTTAACCTCACCTACAACTTGTTCTTACTTACCGTTTCTAAATCTGAGAGTTAATTATCTAGGAATATATGACAGTGTGTACTTAACCTCACCTACAACTTGTTCTTACTTACCGTTTCTAAATCAGAGAGTTAATTATCTAGGAATATATCACAGTGTGTACTTAACCTCACCTACAACTTGTTCTTACTTACCGTTTCTAAATCTGAGAGTTAATTATCTAGGAATATATCACAGTGTGTACTTAACCTCACCTACAACTTGTTCTTACCGTTTCTAAATCTGAGAGTTAATTATCTAGGAATATATCACAGTGTGTACTTAACCTCACCTACAACTTGTTCTTACTTACCGTTTCTAAATCTGAGAGTTAATTATCTAGGAATATATGACAGTGTGTACTTAACCTCACCTACAACTTGTTCTTACTTACCGTTTCTAAATCTGAGAGTTAATTATCTAGGAATATATGACAGTGTGTACTTAACCTCACCTACAACTTGTTCTTACTTACCGTTTCTAAATCTGAGAGTTAATTATCTAGGAATATATGACAGTGTGTACTTAACCTCACCTAAAACCGTTTTTAAATCTGAGAGTTAATTATCTAGGAATATATGACAGTGTGTACTTAACCTCACCTACAACTTGTTCTTACTTACCGTTTCTAAATCTGAGAGTTAATTATCTAGGAATATATCACAGTGTGTACTTAACCTCACCTACAACTTGTTCTTACTTACCGTTTCTAAATCTGAGAGTTAATTATCTAGGAATATATGACAGTGTGTACTTAACCTCACCTACAACTTGTTCTTACTTACCGTTTCTAAATCTGAGAGTTAATTATCTAGGAATATATCACAGTGTGTACTTAACCTCACCTACAACTTGTTCTTACTTACCGTTTCTAAATCTGAGAGTTAATTATCTAGGAATATATCACAGTGTGTACTTAACCTCACCTACAACTTGTTCTTACTTACCGTTTCTAAATCTGAGAGTTAATTATCTAGGAATATATCACAGTGTGTACTTAACCTCACCTACAACTTGTTCTTACTTACCGTTTCTAAATCTGAGAGTTAATTATCTAGGAATATATCACAGTGTGTACTTAACCTCACCTACAACTTGTTCTTACTTACCGTTTCTAAATCTGAGAGTTAATTATCTAGGAATATATGACAGTGTGTACTTAACCTCACCTACAACTTGTTCTTACTTACCGTTTCTAAATCTGAGAGTTAATTATCTAGGAATATATGACAGTGTGTACTTAACCTCACCTACAACTTGTTCTTACTTACCGTTTCTAAATCTGAGAGTTAATTATCTAGGAATATATGACAGTGTGTACTTAACCTCACCTACACCTTGTTCTTACTTACCGTTTCTAAATCTGAGAGTTAATTATCTAGGAATATATGACAGTGTGTACTTAACCTCACCTACACCTTGTTCTTACTTACCGTTTCTAAATCTGAGAGTTAATTATCTAGGAATATATGACAGTGTGTACTTAACCTCACCTACAACTTGTTCTTACTTACCGTTTCTAAATCTGAGAGTTAATTATCTAGGAATATATCACAGTGTGTACTTAACCTCACCTACAACTTGTTCTTACTTACCGTTTCTAAATCTGAGAGTTAATTATCTAGGAATATATCACAGTGTGTACTTAACCTCACCTACAACTTGTTCTTACTTACCGTTTCTAAATCTGAGAGTTAATTATCTAGGAATATATCACAGTGTGTACTTAACCTCACCTACAACTTGTTCTTACTTACCGTTTCTAAATCTGAGAGTTAATTATCTAGGAATATATCACAGTGTGTACTTAACCTCACCTACAACTTGTTCTTACTTACCGTTTCTAAATCTGAGAGTTAATTATCTAGGAATATATCACAGTGTGTACTTAACCTCACCTACAACTTGTTCTTACTTACCGTTTCTAAATCTGAGAGTTAATTATCTAGGAATATATCACAGTGTGTACTTAACCTCACCTACAACTTGTTCTTACTTACCGTTTCTAAATCTGAGAGTTAATTATCTAGGAATATATGACAGTGTGTACTTAACCTCACCTACAACTTGTTCTTACTTACCGTTTCTAAATCTGAGAGTTAATTATCTAGGAATATATCACAGTGTGTACTTAACCTCACCTACAACTTGTTCTTACTTACCGTTTCTAAATCTGAGAGTTAATTATCTAGGAATATATCACAGTGTGTACTTAACCTCACCTACAACTTGTTCTTACTTACCGTTTCTAAATCTGAGAGTTAATTATCTAGGAATATATCACAGTGTGTACTTAACCTCACTTACAACTTGTTCTTACTTACCGTTTCTAAATCTGAGAGTTAATTATCTAGGAATATATCACAGTGTGTACTTAACCTCACCTACAACTTGTTCTTACTTACCGTTTCTAAATCTGAGAGTTAATTATCTAGGAATATATGACAGTGTGTACTTAACCTCACCTACAACTTGTTCTTACTTACCGTTTCTAAATCTGAGAGTTAATTATCTAGGAATATATGACAGTGTGTACTTAACCTCACCTACAACTTGTTCTTACTTACCGTTTCTAAATCTGAGAGTTAATTATCTAGGAATATATGACAGTGTGTACTTAACCTCACCTACAACTTGTTCTTACTTACCGTTTCTAAATCTGAGAGTTAATTATCTAGGAATATATGACAGTGTGTACTTAACCTCACCTACAACTTGTTCTTACTTACCGTTTCTAAATCTGAGAGTTAATTATCTAGGAATATATGACAGTGTGTTCTTAACCTCATCTGAGAGTTAATTATCAACAGTGTGTACTTAACCTCACCTACAACTTGTTCTTACTTACGTTTCTAAATCTGAGAGCTAATTATCTAGGAATATATGACAGTGTGTACTTAACCTCACCTACAACTTGTTCTTACTTACCGTTTCTAAATCTGAGAGCTAATTATCTAGGAATATATGACAGTGTGTACTTAACCTCACCTACAACTTGTTCTTACTTACCGTTTCTAAATCTGAGAGTTAATTATCTAGGAATATATGACAGTGTGTACTTAACCTCACCTACAACTTGTTCTTACTTACCGTTTCTAAATCTGAGAGTTAATTATCTAGGAATATATGACAGTGTGTACTTAACCTCACCTACAACTTGTTCTTACTTACCGTTTCTAAATCTGAGAGTTAATTATCTAGGAATATATGACAGTGTGTACTTAACCTCACCTACAACTTGTTCTTACTTACCGTTTCTAAATCTGAGAGTTAATTATCTAGGAATATATGACAGTGTGTACTTAACCTCACCTACAACTTGTTCTTACTTACCGTTTCTAAATCTGAGAGTTAATTATCTAGGAATATATCACAGTGTGTACTTAACCTCACCTACAACTTGTTCTTACTTACCGTTTCTAAATCTGAGAGTTAATTATCTAGGAATATATCACAGTGTGTACTTAACCTCACCTACAACTTGTTCTTACTTACCGTTTCTAAATCTGAGAGTTAATTATCTAGGAATATATCACAGTGTGTACTTAACCTCACCTACAACTTGTTCTTACTTACCGTTTCTAAATCTGAGAGTTAATTATCTAGGAATATATGACAGTGTGTACTTAACCTCACCTACAACTTGTTCTTACTTACCGTTTCTAAATCTGAGAGTTAATTATCTAGGAATATATGACAGTGTGTACTTAACCTCACCTACAACTTGTTCTTACTTACCGTTTCTAAATCTTGTTGAACAACCTCTGCACTACAATGTTTACATTTGACTCGTCTCATCTGACATTCATTTTTCATGTGGTCATTTAACTTGGATGCAGTAATCAGATTCCCACATTGGGTGCATGGACTGGCTTGGTACTTGCATTCTTTGAAGTGTGCCTAACAAACACAATGTTATTTAAAAAGTCAAAAATTTTAAGTTGCCTTTCCTTTAATACAAAATACTGATGATTGATAACCATACAATCGTAACAATGTCACCTCTTCTGAATTGTCATGGAGAAGATGCTCTAAGTTGCAAAACTTGTGTCTGATCCTATTGTCAATGTTTTTTGTCAATAAAATATGTTTAAACTTAAACTTCTGAATTGTCAATTTTTATGTGGTTCAAGACTGCCAATACTATAAATTCAGAAATTTATGCAATGACTTTATTATTGCGAAAAATTGAATCAGAATAAGTTTTGCAAATAAAAAACTTTGCAGTCACATTTTAAATTTTAATAGCTTTATTTGTTCATCAAACACAAATAAAAGCATTCAGACATTTTCTAAATTTACAGTAACCTTATTAACAGGATATGTTTTATAATCACTATAAATCTTATCTGATTTAGGAAATAAAGTAATAAATGTTTGAAACATATCTTATCACTTTCTGAATTTTGAAATTTTATAGCCGACTATATGGTATGGGCTTTTTCTCATTGTTGAAGGACGTATGAATGCATATAATTTCTTACATTTACTTCATTTGAACTCTAGTGGATTGTTGTCTCATTGGCAATCATACCACACCTCCTTATTTCTATATTTATCATCTGAAATTCCTAATGATTTTTTTTTGCTTGCTCTACTAACTGACATTTAACCAATGCATTGCTTTTTTTTATCACACTCGTGTGTTAAGATGTGTTTTTAGAATACGGATAATAGGTACCTCATAGTGTTTGAAGTTTCCTTTCCAGCTACAACCAGGATTTACACATTTAGATTCAATACTAGACATCTCTCTCTTGACAGCCATGTCTGGAAATATCTACCGATAAGATCAAAACAATTAGTTTATCTGTGTTATAATAGTCTAGGATACAATGTCTACATTAATTTCTAATGGTATAAAAGTTTTAACACACTAGTGTTTGGAATTAGACAAAATTTAACCTTTTATGGTTGATAATCCTAGTTCACCTGATAACAAGAACCATCTGCCATCATCCACATTTTTAGCTAGGTTACCAATTGTGTACTGTGATTATGTGAATCCTTGTTACCCTCTCATTTCTTTTACAATTATTCTCATTTTACATTAATACCTTAATGGGTTTACAATATTTTGAGAGACAGTGGTTTACTAGTGGGTATTTAAACATTCAATTCATTGGAGGTTAATAAAACTAATTTTGACTAAATTCAAGTCAAAGATTTTGATACAATTTGTGATATATATATTCAACAATTCCCATTTAAATATATTTCCTAGATAGTTGATGGACACAAGTTGTCACTGACAATTTAGAATACTTCTTTTGTCGTCCTTAGCCTTAATTTAATCCTTTGCTCTGAAGCCTTACTTTGAATTGACCCCACACCTAACCAAAGCTACACAAGATAAAGTTCTCTAAAGCAGCTCATTAATATAAAAAGTGAATGGCATTATTTAGAGACTTGTAAATGCTACTGAATGTGGTTACAGCTAACACAACCACACTTAACAAAATTGGCTACCTGATCTTGGTTGATGAAACTGTATTCTTCATCTGCATTTCCTTCTGTTAAACACTGAAGACACTGAACTCTTTGATCTCCAGAACTACAAAAAAAACCCAACTCATATAATACAGTCCAAGTAGTACAAATTGTGCCTCTATTGAATGCAAATATGTTGTGAAACAAATGTAATCAGAACTGTGAGTGACCTCACAAAAGAATACCCCACCCTTGCATAACTATTAATATCTTGAAGTAAATAATTTTTATTGCTGTTTAGGAGGAGTTAAACAGACAAGGCACATGGACAGATGAACACAGTAATTCCTATATCATTCAATGGTAATATTTATGGAATCAGGACAACTCAGACCAAAGATAACTTGGACCACTTTTCTGCTACAAAAACTTAATTCTAACAGATACAAGTAATGTTTTTACAACCCTTGAAATTCTCAAGTTTTGGACAACCAAAACAAGCCTCAAGCATTTTTTTCCTGGTTAGCTAACAGATTTTGAAATATAACTCAACATTTAATTGTTTACCTCATGACCTCAACCAAATAATCAATATACATGTACTGCACACAGGTGATAAGTAACTACAAGTCAAGACCTCCAAAAATGCTACCTGTGGGTTTGTTAATAGTCTGTATTTCTAAAGAAGAAAAAAAACAAAAAAAAACAGGCAAATATCACATTTTGACTTACCTTACAAGACCTTGTATACATGCTCTGCAAAATCTATGTCCACAGTAACTTTGTACTGGGTCTCTTAGTATGTTACCACAGTAGTTACATAGGAATTTGGTGTCAAATCCTGAGGAGAATACATCTCTGGAATAACCTGCCTGCATAGCTTGGGATCTTTATTTTTGTCTTTCCTTTTTTCTGTAACAATGAAGAACAAATATATAATTTGATTGATTTAAGCATGAAAAACAATCTGTGATACTGTGTGTCCACTTCTTTTTAGAGTACTCTGTATTGAACTAGGACAAGAGTGGCATAACTCTATGAAAATCTGCAATTGATTTAAAGACCATTTTACAGCAGTTCATTTTAAAAGATATCCATGTACATGCAATCTTATTCATTTATGGTAAGTAATATGCTTAAACAATCAGGGAATTATTTGAATAAGTGATTATGATTACAAATAGGAATTATCTACCTTTTTCTCGAGTCTGAGATCACTAAATTACCGGTAAGTAGTGCATTTAATGTACTAAAAGAAGTGATATTAAGTTATGTTAGCTTTTCTCCAAGATTACTGTTATAAAGAACAAAACAGAGATAAACAAAAACACTCTTATATTATTAAACATGGTTAACATTTAGTCTTACATATATGTGGATCTTTCAGTGAAAATCAGATGTACATGTATATAGTCATTTCTACTCACCTCTTTAAGTACTATTTTTCAGCTAACCCCTGGACTTTGGAATGAAGCCTGTTTTGAAAAATAAAATAATAGAGAAAGTAACCAATGTAATCCAGAAGTTTCAAGATTCTATTTCAAAGTATACCATTGCTTTTCCTGTAACTGGACTTGGGAATGAGGCCTGTCTTGAAAAAAAAGTACTTCTGATAAAAATTAAAAGAGAATGCAACCAATGTAACCCAGCAATTAGCAGAATCTATCTATTTACATTGAAACCAAGTGTTACCATTTTGTAACCATTGTAACCGTGTAACTTGAATGAAGATTGTTTAAAAAAAAATTATTGTAATTTAACATAAAATGGTGAATGTTACTCTTTTTACCAAGTGTAACCATTCTCGTGTACAATGTAGTAGTTATAAATTCTGATATTTTGAATTAGCATTTAATGCTTGCCCATTTGTAACCAGTTGTAAAGACAAATCTCTATATAAAAATATGAAGATGTCTTTGATTAGGCTAAAAAAAATATATTTCTGTTTAAGGTTACATCATTAAAAAAAAATAGGGTAGGTAGGTCGGTATTTCCATTTTTTTTTTTTTGGCAACATGATTTTGAGTCATGTGGTCAGTCTTGCCACGGTCAGAGTTGTTCATGGGCCAAGTTTGTCTGTATTTTTAATGACTGTATTATTTCTCTTGCAGTGTTCTCTGTAGGCCTTTAAAGAACCACGGGCCTGCGATGTATATTTTTTACCGTGGTGGTATCGTTCTTACCGCAACGTATAATTCTTCTCAGTGGAGCTAAAATTTTCAGTTAAAAAATCATAAATCAGTAAAGTTTTAAACGACTTGTTAAATCTTTTCCATGCGGTATAAAATTTCAGGTGAAAGTTGACCAGTTCAACTTCAGTTGTAAAGATTGTTTACACCACGTGATCGATTTACCTTATGAGGTTAACCTTGTTGATTGGATTTAATCGATGTAATTAACACTTGTAACACGATTCTTTTGTGTTTTAATTAAGAGATCATAACTTTATGATCACAGATAACTATTTAATGGCTTCACTCACCACCCAAGCACTAACCTGTGACAAGTCGGCAAATATATTTTGTACACAAACAGTGTGGATCTTTACGTATAAGTGACAATTATACATTTCTCAATTCTTATATTATAGTATTATATGTCTGATTAAGGTAGCACAATACAAAAGATAGATTATTTTATCAAAATTTCACTTTTAATATTTTATAATACTTATTTTCATACTTGACCTACATTTGTAAGGAAGAAATAATATAGCCAATTTGATTTACAGTTAATGACTATTGATGCTAATTAGTTTTGTAAACAAATACACGTGTTTGACCAGAGTAGATAACAACATGTGGGCAGTTAATGGAAGATTCCATTTAATAAACGGGAAAGCAGCATTTATAAAATCTACTTTTCATTCAATATCAACAGAAACGAGTTGTTTTTTGTAATGAACTATATTCTGATACAACTAAAATTTAATTTTCTAATAATAAAATTTAAAAAAAAGAAGAATAATTCATATATTGAGAAATCAAGGGTTCCTGTTGTTATCCTGTTATAATTAATGGTTCATGACTGGTCAGTGGAGGTGGAGTTTTGACCTTATCAGTAAGCTATTAACCTCAAGCTGGGTCAAAGTGATGTAAAATCTCCCACCAATTTCATGTGCTTGATGCACAGGGTATACATTATTCAGCTGTATGTAGAGTTTGTGTAACTGAATTCTTTCTCTCTGGTCAAATCATTGTTGATTTATGATTCAAGGTCAATTATATGTCCATCCCATGGTACATTTGCCTCTTTTAAACACACGAATGAGGTTCAAAGGGGAAAAACTTAACTTCTGAAGTTTTTCAATTACAGATTTTTACATGAAATTGTACTTTTGAATGAAATTAGCTCCTCCATGGGTACCCCTAGAGGCTTGGTTTTGGTATATGTTGTTCCTATGCCTATTATCTGCAAAAGGGTGTCTCAGATTTCAAATAGAATGTACAGAACAGATTTAACACCCAATTAAACATTGTATACATTATGATGATAGAATAGTTACACTAATTAGAGATTTAAGAGAGAATGAAACATCACAGGAAAAATCTGAGACACCCTTTTGGAGCTCATACTGTGTTGAATCACATTGGGTTAAAACTTTCTGTATAAAGATAAAGATGATAAAGCTAAATTCTTTCAAGTGAACTGACTTAGATTTTGCCACTAATTACATCATAATTGATTACATAATGGTTGCATATCATAACTAGAGGCTCCAAGGACCCTGTGTCGCTCACCTGATATTTTTATTTACAATTGATGCATGATAAATGCAACTGTTGTACTGTCGTTTAGTTTCAGAGATATAAGACTAAAAAGTGCGTTTGAAACCTATGTTTTATTTCAGCCATGTGTGCCATGTTGGCAGGCAGGGTCATCATACACAGTGGTCCCTGGATATCCTAGTGGTGATTTAAACCAAGTTTGGTTTAATTTGACAGTAGTTTCAGGGAGAATTTTGTAAAATTTATCTAATGAGAAATGCAAGTGATGAGAAAGTTTGTTGTGAAGTTTTGTTGTTGCAACACCCCAAAAGAAAAAACACAAAAGGTAATAAAAATTATCATTTAAGGGCAATCTTTCCTATTAATGATTTCTGCAAAATTCAGTTGATTGTGCAAGGGTTGTATAGCCAGCTGAGGTCGTTAAAACTCTCATTTGTTGTTGCAAAATTCAAGTGGTTTTGAATTCCTTTGTTGATCTTTTTGTATTCAACTTTTAAACAACAAAGTACAACAAATATGATGACTGATACTCATGACACTGAAAATATGGTCTTCATTCTTGTGAAGAAAATGGTAAGGTTTGAAATATTTCTTAAATATTAATTCAATACCAATACTTTAATTTGTATTGGATTTATCACAGGAAATGAGAACAAGGGACACAATTAAATTCAATTTTTTCCCTAAACTTCTGATAAAATATAAAATGAAGAACTATATTTTTTAATGATAACTTTTTTAATAGTTAATTGATAATTTGAACAATATTAATTAAGTTTTAGATCTTGCATGGTTGATTAATTTTCTCTCAAAATTTCTGATATTCTATTAAAGTTTTAAATATAATATGAGGCAGGCATTACCTGTGAAAGGGATGAAGTCTGTATAAATTAGTGTAGGAATTCAAGCATCATTTGCACTTGAATCTGTAGAAAATGAAGCCAAAGTACTGAAACATATCTGACATTCAACCTATTGTTCGGGATTATAGTTGTGACATCATTTTCAATGTAAAGAAAGAAACACCATCATCAGGTATTAATGTGTTTTTTTCATGTAATAGAATTATCAATTATTTTTATTGCCAGTTCATTAGTAGATTGTTTTCTATATTGATTTTCTACTGCAGTTTCAGAAAAGAAGATTACAAAAGGAAAACATTTTGTAAAACTTACCAAAATTTACCAAATTAATGAAAATTGTTAAAATTGACTATAAAGGGCAATAACTCCTTAAGGGTCAACTGACCATTTTGGTCATGTTGACTTATTGAAGATCTTACTTTGCTGAACATTATTGCTATTTACAGTTTATCTCTATCTGTAATAATTTTCAAGATAATAACCAAAATGGCAAAATTTCCTTAAAATTACCAATTCAGGGCAGCAACCCAACAACCAGTTGTCCAATTCATCTGAAAATTTGAGGGCAGATAGATATTTACTTGATAAACAAGTTAATCCCTGTAAGATTTGCTTTAAATGCTTTGGTTTCAGAGTTACAAGCCAAAATCTACATTTTACCCTATGTTCTATTTTTAGCCATGGCAGCCATCTTGGTTGGTTGGCTAGGTCACCGCACACATTTTTAAACTAAGTACCCTAAAATGATTGTGGCTAAGTTTGGTTGAATTTGGTCCAGTAGTTTCAGAGGAGAAGATTTTGTAAAAGATTACAAAATTTACAAAAACTGGTAAAAATTACTTTAAAGGGCAATAACTCCTTAAGGGTCAACTGACCATTTTGATCATGTTGACTTATTTGTAGATCTTACTTTGCTGAACATTATTGCTGTTTACAGTTTATCTCTATCTATAATAATTTTCAAGATAATAACCGAAAGCGGAAAAAATCCTTAAAATTACTAATTCAGGGCAGCAACCCAACAACCCATTGTCCGATTCATCTGAAAATTTCAGGGCAGATAGATCTTGACTTGATCAACAATTTTACCCCATGTCAGATTTGCTCTAAATGCTTTGGTTTCAGAGATATAAGCCAAAATATACATTTTACCCTATGTTCTATTTTTAGCCATGGCGGCCATCTTGGTTGGTTTGGCAGGTCACGGACATAATTTTTAACTAGATACCCTAATGATGATTGTGGCCAAGTTTGGTTAAATTTGGCCCAGTAGTTTCAGAGGAGAAGATTTTTGTAAAAGTTAACGACGACGGACGCCTTCGGGCCAGGTGAGCTAAAAATTGCAGTGGCTTGAAAGATTAATCTTTTATCTATCCATAAATACCTCTTTTATTAATTTCCATGCATTCGTTAGAAAGTTACAGCATTTAGAAATTGGGAGATTGGAGGTATAAAAATCTTTGTATTGTGCTACCTTAAACCATGGCCAAAATTATCTTTAATTATGACATAGTTATTGCATGATAGTTGGGTTTCAAACTATCATAGTATCTGTCAACAGACATTGTACATATTACATGACCCAGTTAGTTCACGTAGAATATATTCAAGTTTATTTACTATTAATTGCAACATATTCTACCTTATAAATAAAATGCATGACTGTACATTCAAACTGGATATCTAGATCCACAATTAATGAATAACAGAAGTAATCTAGCAAATTTTATCCATAAGCACATGTTAAATCTATTTACATCTACTTCCTGTCATTTAGGAGGGAAAATAGAGACTTTGTTGTTGACATTGAACATGTTGAATATGGTTTCTTGTAGATCTATAGACCTAAAATAAATTTATAGATTAAGGAATTCTTTTTAAATGGATCATGACAAAATAAAGATTTAGATTTCAGTGCAGTATTAAGTCTGTATTTATGTTTGACTATCACCTTAGACAAGAAAGGTTAATATTTACATGAAATCTATGGCAAAATGTTTTTAAATTCATAAAAAACTTTTTTTTATTAAAATTTAAGATAGAAACTGGTTCAAATAATAAATTCTAATATGACGTGCTTCTTTCGCTTTGTAAACAACACCGTGATAAAATTCTCAATATATTTATACTTAGCGCAGACTCAGAGATGTGCATATTGGTGGCTGTTACTATTTACCTCCCCATAAATCCACATGTATCGTAACCTATGTGCAAACACTATGTCGATTTCGTTGTGTTCAAATTGAAATTGAAAAGGAAACTACAGAACGGTTTTCCTATTATAATGCATAACAAAAGAATTAATGCATAAGAGCTTAAAAATATAAAATCAAAATAAAATAAAATTCATGAAATTTCATGAATAATCTTGGCGCATTAAAGTCATGTCGTAACATGACTAACATGATGTCATACGAATGAAAACTCTCAAGCTGAACGTTTTCCGATACGTATACGCCCTAAGTACGGATAATATTGCATTAAAATGGAGTTTTGAGGTAGGTGTTGTTTCACTTTCTATTCTATTGCATTATTTGCAAATTTGTGGATTTCAGCAAGTCAACATGGCGGCTCACTCCTTAGTTACGACATGTCAACTCTGGATTTGACAGTAAATAGTAACCAACGGAAATAAAATGTTTGGGTTAAGAATTATGAGAATTGAACACATTTTTCTAGTGCTTATTTAAGAAATAATTAATGTACTATGTAAGACTTAGATTTATTTGAAATTTGTAGCTTTTATCTTACAGGGGGTAAAATAGAACAGCCATACACACGGCAATCCTACCTTCGCTTCAGTTTTTAAATTCCCGTATTTGTCCTATTAGAATCGAAATAATTCATGGAAGCCATAGATTTGTTGGACATTTACACATGGCCTTGGCCGTGATATTCATTAATTTTATCCCTCGCTAACGCTCAGGATAAAATTCGAATATCACGGCCCTGGCCATGTGTAAATGTCCAACAAATTATGGCTTCCGTGAATTATTTCTTAAACAATATTTATGCTTGTTAATTTTATATCTCCTTATGACAAGAATCATTTCACATACAACTTTCTTTTTAGAAACTAGAAAGTTTTTTGAATTGAACATTTTAGTCTCCTTTGAATGATATCTTATTTTTATTGATCATGGATTTTATAAAAGATTTAATTACTTTATGAATCCTGTTTTATTTATTTTAAAAATAATTTTCTGACTCAATGTCTTCATAACACAGTACCACAGTTTAAAAAAAAAACAAGAGAACTGCAATAACTAGAAAAATAGCTAAGCGACACGAAGCGACTGATTGTATGAATCATTTCACCAAGCTGTCCACACGTGTTACCTTGGTGCTACATTGTACCAAAAATCCTGGAGAGAACACTGCTCTTGGTTATTGGTTGGAAAAAAATGGAGGCAAAGTGTTTATTTCATAAAATTTTTTTTGACATATATGCTATAATGATACTTGTTCCTAGTTGAACCCACTCAAGATATAAATAAATATTCTGAATGAATTATATATATAACTCAATTACATTAATTTATGTACCCATTTGTAACCAGTTACAAATAGCAATACCTTAAAATGACTAAACTAATTTTTTGCCATTTCTAAAAATATCTTGTCTTGTACCTGTGTTCTTTACTATACAGTTTGAATTTTGAAAATATGTTAAATCAATCAAAAGTCATGTATCAAAAATAACTGTCCTTGTTTTACCTGTCCTGTTTTTATACCGTCCCGCATTTCTGGAAATATACAAAAATGTAAGCTGCAGACTCAAAATTCCAAAGGACTTTATAAAACAATAGAACAGATAGAAACACCTGAGTCTTATCATAATTTCCTTGTCATACATTTTCAATTAGAATTTTTTAGTACACTTTAGTCTTTAATTTTAGACAGTTAGAAATTAACTAGAATCATAATGAAGAAACGTTGCTCCTTTATTCTTTTGAATATTCATCAAAACAATCCGACCAGGAAGTACAAAATGTTTCGAGGAGGGAAAATAATGAATTTTTAATACGCTTTTGAAATGTAACCTCGAGTTAGAATGAAGTAACGTAGCTCCTTCAATGGCTTTATAATTTCAACCAGGAAGTACAAAATATCCACAGAGGAGAGATAATGAATATCAAATATGCTTTTGATATGTAACCTGAGTTATAATGAAGAAACGTAGCTCCTGTAGGTTATTCTAATTCTTCCCGAAAATTTACAAAACAAATTTCAACTAGGAAGTACAAAAGTTGCATTGAGGGGAGATAATGAATTTCCGATCGGGTGCGAGACAAACTCGGCCCGGATTCAACTCGGACCGTCTACAAAATAGATGACTTGAATTGTTTATGACAACTCAGATTCATGTAGAGTCGTACCTTTGCCAACTCTTACTCGAACAACTCGAACCTGATTTTTACTAACGCTTACGTTTAATACAACTCATATTTTAACAACCTCATACCAAATTTTTAAATATTATTCATATGCAATATTATTATAGTTGTTATATTTACTAATATGAGGCAGGCATTACCTGTGAAAGGGGACGAAGTTTGTATGAATTACTTTTTTTGTAACTTCAAAATCTGTTGAAAAAGAAATGGAAATACCGTCACGCTTCCGATTTTGGTTCTGTTGTTAGGGATTTTACTTGTGACGTTATTTAAGTTATGACGTCATGTTCAATGTAAACAAAGAAACGCGATCATCAGGTAACGTTTATTCATATTAAAGACTAAGAATTATTAAAAATGAAATTGGTATTGTGTTCCTTTAGTTCCTATATTTTACTAGACTACTCAAGGTCTAATGACAACGAGACCGGAAGAAGGAAGTAGATTTCTGCGCAAATGCAAGAATTAAAAAAAAGTGACCAAAAAAAAAAAAAGTTAACGATTTTGAGTTCATTAGTACTAGTCTGGTACCCGGCCGTTATTGAAATTCTTGACAATACCGGGAACCGAAACGTTCAAGTTCAAGGCCATCATTAGCTCATACCGACCGTTAATATTTGTATATTCCGAAGGCATACTGAATATTTTACAGAGGGAACCAACCTAATTAGTACAATGAAAAATTTCAGGAAATTTTCCCGATTTTTTTTTATTGATTTTCTACTGTAATAGGGGACTTCGTCCCCTTAATATGAGACAGGCATTACCTGTGAAAGGGGACGAATTCTGTATGAATTATTTTGTTTTTAATTCAAACATATTTTAACTTCAAAATGTGTTAAAAAAGAAACGGAAATACCGTAACGTTTCCGATTTTGGTTCTGTTGTTAGGGATTTTAGTTGTGACGTTATTTATGTAATGACGTCATATTCAATGTAAACAAAGAAACGCTATCATCAGGTAATGTTTTTTTCATATCAAAGAATTATTAAAAATGAAATTGGTATTGTGTTCCTTCTTATATTTTACTAGACTGATAAATATATATTTTACTCAAAGTCTCATGACAACGATCCGGAAGAAGGAAGTAGATTTCTGCGCAAATGCGGGAATTAAAAAAAGTGACCCAAAAAAAAGTTAACGATTTTGAGTTCATTAGTACAATGAAAATTTCGGGAAATCTTCCCGATTTTTTTTTTTTTAATTGATTTTTCTACTGTAATAGGCGACGAAGTCAGAAAACCTTTAGAATCCCGTTAAGGTGGTATGGGAGTATGAATTAGAATAAAAAATTTATAGAATTTTTTCATACCATAGGCGGATCCGGGGAGCAGGGGCGCCCCTTTGTGGGAAAAATTTGGTTGATCATATAGGGAATCACTGAAGCATGACTGGAGCGGGCCCCCTTAGGTCAGCCAGTGCTCACCATCCCCCCTTATGAAAAGTTCTGGATCCGCCACTGCATACTTTGCTTAAATGTAGTATATATTGTGATATGTTCAAAAACATAATCAAAAATGATAGGTTACCAAGCATTTTCTGAAGCTACAGGTTGTGACAAAATGACACATTTTGTATGGATTATACAGGGAAAAAACATCATTATTTATGCGATTAGAAGCTACATGTAAGCTGAATGATAGAATTGTAAAATAATTACGAGAAGACAACTTTTGGAAAATGCTTTGAGAATATTATAAGAAAAGATAGGGTCACTGTACAATTGTTCGGGCTAAAATATAAAATAACAAAATTTAATTTAAATTCCTTCAGAAAATTTCAGAGTTACCTCACCTTCAATTCATATGATTTAGATTTAAAAAATGGATACCCTTTCATATATTGCGTATGTGAAAATGTAACCTTTTCCCATATTGTTTGGGTTTCATGTGGTGTGTAATGTAGGAGTGGAATACCAAAATGTCAAAAATGAAAACTTGGTTGATTAAAACACAGCAGGGAACACCAAGAACGGTGACAGACGAAGAAGTTATGGGAACTTTATTGACCTTATCATATTTTTCTGATATTTTCCCGACCATTACACATATTTTCAAGCTTGAAAAGGTGACCAATTCCAGCGGCACATCATATCACCTTGTATACAGGAAGTTCCACTAGTAATCTCAATTTATATGGAAAATGTGGAAGGTGATATACGATACTATTAAATATGGATGCCTTAGAGACATGTCAGACACACCAATACAATAGACAATAACACTATTGAAGCTAGTAAAAACTTGAACAGTTCTATGCTTTCGAATGGCAACTATTCAATGTATCAAATAGCTTATAACAGTTGTCTTCTTAAAACGTACAGAAAAAAAGTAAAATTAACTGACGACTGCTAAAAAAAAAAAAAAAAAAAAAACACATAAACAAACAAACATGTCGAAGCCTTTAGTTTTCTCGTTTGAATTGTTTTACATTTGCAATTTCAAGGCCTTTTATAGCCAACTATACTGTATGGGTTTTTCTCTTTTTTGAGAAGGCTATACGGTTGCCTATAATTGTTTATATCCACTTCATTTGATCTTTGGTTGATAAAAATTTAAAAGAAGGTGTCGTATGATTGCCAATTCAACAACTCTCCATAAGAAATCAAATGACACAGAAATTAACAGCTATATGTCATCGTACGGCCTTCAACAATGAGCAAAGTCCATACTGCACAGTCAGATAATGAAAGTCCCCAAAATTACAAATGTAAAACAATTTAAAGGAGAAAACTAACGGCCTAATTGATGTACAAAAAATGAACGAAAAACACATATCATGTAACACAGCAACAAACGACAGCCACTGAATTACAGGCTCCTGACTTGGGACAGGCATATACATAAAGTTGTCTCAATTGCAATTACACCATATCTTCTAATTTTTATAAACATCTGAAAAACATCACACCATAAAACAGTATAGAAATTAATGGGCTTAAGTCATATAAGTGTTACAGTTTCAGCTTCTATATACATAGAGTAGAAACACTCTAACAGTGGTCATGAAAGTGTCTTATTTTCTTGCTTCAGACTTTAAACTCTGATTGAAGGTTGTAAAATTCAATATACATCATATCTCATTGGGATGCATGACCTTTGAGAAATGGGTTTGCAAGTGGCTACTGTGAATGTAGAAGGGGATAACATAAAAACATTGGTTTAAATTTGTGTGACAAGGTAAACGTTGCTAGAAATAATCATTTTTCATTGTTTCTTCACCATGTTTACTGCATCGCGTTACAATACAAATTTCTCACTTCTTGCTAATAGATCTGGTGATGTGAAGTTGATTTCTCTTTTTTCTTCTCATTGTATCATTTTCCTTTTTTTACTCTTTTGTGATGGTAAGCCATCATGCATGTTATTGTATATATAAAACAAAAGTTGTGTCAATTTTGCTCAATAACCTCAGTGTAACATGTAGGTACACTATGAAGATATGCGGTTGTAAATGACACATTCTATGTAGAATGATTTTATAATTTTGAATAAGAAAATATATGTCAATTGTCATTACTAAAAATTCAGCTTCGTTTCGGTGTCACTTCTTTTCTTTTGGCAGTAAGTTTGTCACTAATAAAATTATTGAAATATATGATAAAGAAGAGTTGTTCTGCGAGTTCATTTTGAAATTATTTATTAAAAGGTATGATTTAAAACTAAAAGATGTATTTTTTGTTAATTGTCTGCGTTTAATTTTTTATGTCATACAATGCTTATTTCTTATTCCTTGAAAGTTGTTTTGTATTTTTTTTTATAAAAAGGTAATTAAAAGGGTCTATATTCTTCATATTTGAGTGCCCCATTATTTTCTATTTTTTACTCTTTTGTCATATTTTTCTTTATTCATAATTTGTTTGCTATTTTTTCTGCACATTTTGTCGATTCTTTAAAACCCCACGCTGACCCTCATCTACGAGTGGACTTTGTATCTAAGTTTTAAAAACACATTTAATGAAATAAGAAGAACGATTTTAAGTTAAATTTGCTGAAGATTATACACATGAAAGTGAGATTACTAGTTTTTAAAGAAGCCTGTATGTCGGGGGATAACAAAAACATTCAAATTCGATTTATTATGGATCTTTGTACAGATACAAGTCTGTATGATTGATATGCGGTAAGTTTCCCAAAAGAACTCACTATAGGAATAATTTAACTTCAGAATCTGTTGAAAAAGAAACGGAAATACCGCAACGTTTCCGATGTTGGTTCTATTGTTAAGACATTATGTTGTGACGTCATTTGCAATGTAAACAAAGAAACGCTATTGTCAGGTAACTTTTTTTTTTTATATCAAAATCTGAATTAAAAGAATGTATATTTAAATGGTTAAAAAGACTGAAAACTCTGCTATTTTAATGTAAACGAAAAGACGTGTTGCTATGAAGCATCGAGTTGTTAAGGAACAGATCTGTTCCAAAACCAACGTGTCACAATGATCCTTAATCATAGCGATCACCATTATATGACTTCATACAACTTTGAATCTGCATGTCTTTTTGTTAAAAGTATAACCAAAAAACAACAACATTTAAGCAAAGTCAACCAAGAATTATGAAAAGGACATTATAAGAATACAAATGTTATTGTTATTGTGTTGTCGTCCATATTCTTTCCGGTAATCATACATATTAATTTTCGGGAAATCGTATGACATATATTGCAGCGTCCGCCAGGGGAAAATGCAACTGTTTGAAAAAGTTCGAAAAACGTTTACGATTATGATTTTATTAGTATATTGATTTTTTATTTTAATTTTTAGTAGTTTTATTGATTTGCTTACTGATGTAAGGTACGTCCCCATAACATTTTACACAAATCCCGAGCCAAAACGATACCGGAAAAGATTTCTGCGCAGATGCAGGAAAATAAAAAAAGTCTGAAAAAAAAGTTAAAAAAAAGTTAACGATTTTGAGTTCATTAGTACAATGAAAATTTCGGGAAATTTTCCCGATTTTTTTTTTTTTTTTTTTTTTATTGATTTTTCTACTGTTATAGGGGACTTCGTCCCCTTATTATATGAAATAAATAAACGGAGAATGTGTCCCCATGGACACAGAATATGCCCCCGCTTGCATAGAGACATCTCTCAAGAACGATACAAGTGATGCTACCCAAACTTGTACTTGATCTGAGTTTTGTGGTAATAAGTATTCTAACTGCAACTAAAAATTTTGCAATTTATGATTTATAAAGGAGCACAACTCGACAACTCGATAATGGTTAAAGTAACACTACCCAAATTCAAGTTGATCTGTGTTTTGTGGTTATGCATTGTGTATAAGTTTCATAACATTTGGTAAAGTCAAACTTAAGTGAGAGAACGGAAACTAAAAATTTTGCATTTTTTTTCCATCTAAAAAATGCTTTTACAAGTCTTAACTAATTTTAAAACAAGCCATTGGCTTAGGGACATTGGTTTGCAGAAAAAACCTGATTAAACCTCCGATTTATATTACTAAAAAGAAATTGAATTCCCTCCCTTTGTATATAGCATTTGAAAAATTGTAGGAATCCATACACAGCTAGTACTGTATTAAATTCTATCAAATTACTTCTTCATGCAGAAGATGCTATATTCAATATAAATAATTTACAGCGGAAGGCAAAATTAAACATTGCATTGTATAAAGCATTGATTGTAGTTGATTCAACTATAATCATGGACAAAGGAAGATAACTCAATTTAAAAATTACTTGATTGATACTTTTAGAAAAAAAATGAAAAATTTAGCAATTTTTCCATTTGTAAAAGGCATAACTCTAGAACAGTAAAAGTGACAGCACCAAAATTCAAACTTGATTTGTATATTGTGGTAATAAGCATTGTGTATAAGTTTCATAACATTTGGTTGAGGCAAACTGAAGTTAGAGAACAGAAACGAAAAATTTAGCAAGTAAAGGGACATAACTCTAGAACGGTAAAAGTGACGCCATCAAAATTCAAATTCGATCTGTATTTAATGGTAATAAGCATTATGTATAAGTTTCGTAACATTTGGTTGAGGCAAACTAAAGTTAGAGAACGGAAACCAACTTTGGGACGTACGGACGGACGGACGGACGGACGTACAGACGGACAAGGGATAAAACATAATGCCCCCTCCGCTACGGCGGGGGCATAAAAAAAATAAAAAAGAACAATCGATATGTTGATTTTGAATTATAAAAAGTTTAATATAAAAAATGCCGAACTCCAAGGAAAATTCAAAACGGAAAGTCTTTTACCAAATGGCAAAACCATAAGCTCAAAAACATCAAAAGAATCAGTGGAAAACAACTGTCATATTCTGACATGGTACAGGCATTTCCTTATGTAGAAAATGGTTTATTAAACCTGGGTTTATAGCTAGCTAAACCTCTCACATGTACGGCAGTCGCCTGTGATAAAACTCCATTATATTGACAACAATTTGTGAGCAAAATAAACAGATATAATAGGTAAGAATGTCAAAAATTGGGTTCACCAGTCAACATTGTGTTATAATCTTAATCACTATAAAAACAAACAACTATATCAACAACGAAAAACAAAATGACATATGACACTCTAGATCTATAGATAAAGCACTTAAGCAAAAATGAAAGACAATAATACAAACTAGAGGCTCTAAAGAGCCTGTGTCGCTCACCTTGGTCTATTTGCATAATCAACAAACGACACTTGTAGACGTGAATAGAATTCATGACACAAACCTGTTTTGTTGATCTTGTATTGCTGATCATTTAGTCTGTTTAGTTTCTCTCTATCTTCTTTAGTTTTTGCTCAAAACACAAAACAGGATAAAACATCCTCAGTCTACTAACTATATTGGAAAAATTTGACTTGTTAGTAGATCTTACCTTGCTGGTAATTTTTGTGATTTAAAGTGTCTAGTTATCTATTATAATTTTATCAAATAAGGCAAAACGCAAAACAATTAGTAAAAGTCATCATTAAAGGGCAATAACTCCAATAAGGAGTCGTCAGACGATTTCCTCTATTTGTTTTAATTGTAGGTCTTGTCTTGCTGATCATTTTTGCTTATTTAATACTCATTCTCTGTAACCACTTAAACTTTTTCGGCACACATAGTCACCGATCTTTCTGAAAATTGGCTGATATGTAGATCCTATTAGACTAGTCAGAAAAATAATGTCAACCGATATATATATTGTTTGGTTACCATGGTAACAGCCGAGAAAGTTGGGATTTTTGAGAAAAATACAATATTTGGTGTAGTGTTGTGAAATTATGCGGCTACATCTATTAAAAAGAAACACAAAAACAATTAATTTCTTTCTTGTTTTAATCAAAATTCAAAAAAAGTTATGGGGAATCTACCTAAAAACATGCGAAATTAATTTCTAAAAAATGATCATTGTGCAATTTTCCTCACAATACGAATTATCTCCTTTGATGGGTTACACTAATGACTGGACCAAAACGAAAACGATAATAACTTTTTTATTTCTCAAAGGATTTATGTCAAATTTGAATTGTTATAAAACTAGACCATTCAAAACATAAATATAGGAAAAATAATATAGAAAACGTTTTAAATCTTCATTAAACGTAACCTGACCAACGCTGACAATGCCAGGACCAAATGAAAATGCATAGATTTTTCATTTCCTATCGTTAATTATCCATTTTAGATGGTGACGTTCCTTGTCACCATCTTACGGTGTTATATATCTCAACTTGTACGATTCGCTCGTGTATGTAACAACGTTTCAGATTTTAACGAAAGAAATTTATGTATTACTGAAAATTATTACACCAGGGTTTTCGATATCACAAACTAGTCAAAACATTTACTAAATTTTATCATCGGTATAAGGACATCATTCGTAAATATAGCTCAACATGCAGACTTCTTATACGTTCAGGTATTTCACATCCAATCTTTTATGGTAATATTCTTTATAAAGCACTAAAATGTCAGTATTCACCTCAGAAGCTAACAAAACCTTTAAATAGACTTATTAAGAAGGGATATAGTTACGATACTGTTGTCAGGTCATTAAAGATTGCATATTTTGGCTTTAATATTGATTCACTTATAGGGTCTTTGCATCGGAACTAAACACATTTATTTAAAACCAGTTGTTGGCATGACACGGGTTATGCTCTTCTCATATATTTTATGATGGTATGATACTAAACCCTAACGGGAGGGATTGTGCCTGATATTCATATGATGAAGACATAATCTTTCAATCAGTTTAATTGAGGTCTGGAGCTGGCATGTCAGTTAACTGCTAGTAGTCTGTTGTTATTTATGTATTATTGTCATTTTGTTTATTTTCTTTTGTTACATCTTCTGACATCGGACTCGGACTTTCTTTAACTGACTTTTAATGTGCGTATTGTTATGCGTTTACTTTTCTACATTGGCTAGAGGTATAGGGAGGTTGAGATCTCATAAACATGTTTAACCCCGCCGCATTTTGCGCCTGTCCCAAGTCAGGAGCCTCTGGCCTTTGTTAGTCTTGTATTATTTTACTTTTAGTTTCTTGTGTATAATTTGGAGTTTAGTATGACGTCCATTATCACTGAACTAGTATATATATTTGTTTAGGGCCAGCTTAAGGACGCCTCCGGGTGCGGAATTTCTCGCTGTATTGAAGACCTATTGGTGACCTTCTGTTGTTGTCTGTTCTGTGGTCGGGTTGTTGTCTCTTTGACACATTCCCATTTCCATTCTCAATTTTATTTTATTATAACTTGTTTTATTTCCTAAAAGGTTTATGTTAAATTTGAAATATAATAAAGTTTAATCATTTAATATATAAATCAATAAAAATATATAAATCAATAAAAATATAGAAAAAATATAAAATATTCAGATAACGTGACCTTTCTAACGTTGACAATAACCTGACCAACAATAGCAATGACCTGACCACTGAAAACTTCTGTGTTATTTTATATTATTAAAAAAAAAAACAGGAAAATATATGTTTTGGTAAAAGACTTGAACTGACCAACGTTGACTGTGTCCTGGTCTTTGTACTAGCTAATACTTATTTATGTCTTATTGGATTTTCTTTAAATTTATAAAAAAAAAAATAGAATTAAGATTGAATGGTAAAAAACTGGGAAAAACAGTTTAGGGTACTATGACGAGCACCGAATTATTTAAACTTTTTATGGTATTGAGTAGTATATTGTATTTAACTGTGTTGTAAATTATGTTGTATATTACCGGTTATAATTTGACACTTTTGATCACAAATATAAAGTAACTCAAAAGGTGTGTTTGAAGTAGGCCATACATACATGTAAGTTAATAAATCCAATATAGTTTGTTTTTTTAATATTTTCTAACAGTAAATAGTTATTTCCACGTACTACTTAAGGCATGCGCGAGCCTTGTGCAGGATATCTTGTCAGTTTTTAATATTTTCATAAAAACAAATACACATTTCGTAGACTACTTGAGGTATGCCAGAGCCCCTGCATGCACGATATCTTTGTAGTTTAAAATATTTTCATAAAATATAAGTAAACATATTCGCGGACTTAACTTGAGGGTTACCAGAGTCTTGTCTTAGTTTTAAATGTTCCCGAAAGTTTGTAAAGCATTTTATATTTTCTTATTTGATAAAATTAATGGTTCAATCTAAGTGTTTATATAAGTTTGATGCAAAGCCTATTACATTTAAATAGGTATAAAGTCATTTTTCTGGTCATGATAACGGTCAGAATGTAGGACAGAAAGTCACAGACAAAAGTCACAGACAAAAGTCGCGGACAAAAGTCACATGTATAATATGTTATAAACATAGACTTCTGCTTCAAAGTAAAATCTAAATTGTCTTTTTGTTTAAAGAAAGACAATTATATACTAATTTTGAGAAACATCTTTCTGTAATGGGCTTTCAGTGGAAATCAAAGTATATGTACATGCATATAATTCTTTTAAAGTTACCCTGTGTAAAGAGTTATCATATTGTCAATATTTTTTAATTTGCTGCTAAAAATCTATTAAGATTACTGTTATTTTCTCAAATTTCAATAATCCAATGACTTTTAGTAATGTAAATATAGTGCTACCAAAGGCTGATCCAGGGGGCCATGAGGGCCCGCCCCCTCCTTTCGTTGGAAACATGTGGTTGATTACATATGGAATCACTGAAGCATGAATGTAGCGGGCATCTCTTAAGGCAGTCAGTGGTACCCCTGATATGACAATTGTCTAGATGGTATATTTTCCCCCTGCTGCTCGTTGTAAGACCAGCAGTCACCTGCTGACCGATTTTCTGTGGGTCCTCTTAGGAAAACAGAACTTTTTGGAAAATCTCGAAAATTCCTCCCCCCGGCCAGAATGTCAAACAAGAAATGTGTCGGATGAATAGCAGGGACCATCGGGTCGACGGCCGACCGTACCCGCCCTTGCTTGTTACGCCCTTTTTTAGGGGCTCCCTAGTTGATCTATTGAAATTTTGTCCTTGTCCAATTGATCCCGATTTCTAGTGATATTTCAAATTGTCTGCCTTCTTCCCAGCTTACACCTATCGAAGGACCTTTTCGATTTTTTTGATTTTTTATAACTTTTATAGAAATGATCTTCATGTAGATACTCATCATCCAATAATACAATATTATTCAAAATGTATAGCTACATGTATACATGCTTTGCCATTTCAACATTGAGTTTAAGAATGAATAAGAAAAATAAACAGCTCATAATAAAGGTATTTTTTCCTTTATAGAAAGGTTAGATGGTCAATTATCATTTATTTAGAGGATCAACGTCTGACTCTTCTGGTTCTATTTTTATTGTGTTGAATTGTTTCAAATTATTGACTTTAATTAATTTTGGTCAGTAGACTAGCACAGGACCTACAATGTTCCTATTAAATTTATTGGTTTTGTTCTCTTCTGAAATATGCATGAGATGTTTGAAACTAGACATAAAGCAAACCACAACTAATCGATCATTTCCTTTTATAAAATTGTATACACTCTTTGCTATATGTATCGAAGTTCATTAAACGAATTTGTAAAAATTAGCACTTATCAGTATTTTTGCAAATGGACTGCTTGTTTCCATGGCAACACATTCAATGGCAATATTGCATAATTGAATATATAATTTTTTAAATGATTTTATTTGTTTTGTTCTAGATTTAGTCATTGTTTTTCTTGTACATTTTCATGATCATGAAAACAGACTGAAATTTCTTCATAATCAGCACTTTTATCCAGATTAGAGAAATTGCATTTGTTTCATTCAAGTGGTAACACCATTATCGATATACTATATCAGCAAAATTATTTATATATACACATGTGTGTATACAGTGAAACTTAATAAGTGTTTTCGTTTTCCTACTTTTGTGCACATTTAAGAAACTAACTGAAACTTTTTCAAAATTGTTTTAAACTTGTGTATCATCATGAAATTATTTCCATAGCAAAACAGTTAAAACTATAATACCGTTATGTATGAATATGTTTAAAATTTTGATGATTACAATCATTTATACAAATTGTATATTCATTTATTTTTTTCTGACTGCAGAATTAGGTTTAAAACATTTTTTTCAAAACTTTTCAAAATTTTTTTTTCCTGAAAAAATGAAAACTAAGCATTTTGTATCCATGGTAACAAAAAAATGAGACATACTTCCCCATTACTTTTTCGCATCATTGATAAGATAAGACTATGGTATTTATGAATTGATGGCTGACTTTAACTCAGGTGTCCGCAAAAAATTATGGTGAGCATTCAAAAATTACCTCAAAGGGTATTTTTTACCTAATTGAAAACCACATAAAAGGGGGTATATGTGATTATGATTGAAAATGAATATGAAAATATCAGTTATTAAATTACATTAATAAAATGCATATATTTAATAAAATTATAAAAAATATTCTTTCTTTTAATCATTTATTATGAAAATTATGTTGAAAATACCCATTTTCAGCTTAAAATCATAGATATCCAGAAGAGGTAAAACTGGTCATCGGTTGCTATGGCAACCGATATGCTTAGCAACTACAATTTTGCCATTTTTTGTTTGTTTCATCAAGACTAGTAAGTGTGTGAAGTTTGAAGAAAATCCATGACCATGCGTGCCACACTCCCTATATAAAAGTTTAAATAGTTACAGAGAACCAGTATTAAGTTCCTTTCTATTTATTATAATTATTAAGATATATAGCAAAAGGGCAAAAATTGGCAAAAATCGTCATCAAAGGGCAATAACTCTATAAGGAATCGACTGACGATTTCGACCATTAGACTTATTTGTATATCTTGTCTTGCTGATCATTTTTTGCAATTTAAAATTACTCTCTATCTATTATACTTTTCAAGATAATTGGCAAAAAACTGGGAAAAAAGCCGGTAAAATTTGTCATTTAAGGGCAATAACTCCTATAAGAAGTTATCTGACAATTTTGACATACATGAACAGTTGGTAGAGCTCAACATTCTGAACATTTCTGCCCTTGTCAGATTTCCTCTATTTATAACCGTTTTCCAAATAATAGACAACAGTTGCATCTTACCCTTATGTACTATTTTCAGCCATGTTGGCCATCTTGGTTAACGACGACGACTGACGACGACGACGACGGCGACGGACGACGGACGCCAAGTGATGAGAAAAGATCACTTGGCCCTTTGGGGCAGGTGAGCTTAACATGACCATAGCACAATAACACAATGGCGGGATGTATAAATATTGAGCCACGCCAAAAGGATATATTACCAAAAATAAACTAAACAGATAAGGTTAAAAATATACAAAGACAAATAAAAAGAACAATATAACACGTGATTAAGATGATAAACAACATCAGTACACAGAATCTATACTTCAAGACCATCATGTATTATTTGAGAAGTTGATACGGAATATTTATCAACAAGGTTTTGGTACCTTCCGATAAACTTACCACCTCGGTAGTGGGAGGTTGTGGGTTCGAACCGCGGCCGGGTCAAACCAAAGACTTTAAAATTTGTATTTGCTGCTTCTCCGGTAAGCGCGTAGCATTAAGGAGTAAGAGCAAAGACTGGTCGGTTTGGAGTCAGAATAATGTGTCCGGGTAAGGTGACATGTCTTCCTGCGGACTGTTGTCTTGTGAACTAGCACGTTAGAATCCGGCTCAGAGTGTCTGTCTAGTACAAAGCAGAGTTAATATTCATATTATATTAACATGATCTCGTCCTGAATATGCATATTAATTTGCTGCTGGACGTTTAGCAGCCATCCATCATCATCATCATCATGATCGTCCGATAAACTTTTTTTAGAAAAAGGACGAGACGCTCTTTGACATAACATCAACTTTCTGCTCAGACACTGATGACGTTTAATAAAGTCAGTCTGAGTAGCAGCTGTAAGCTCTTGAATACCGAATGAGTTGGGAAACGTATATCCCATATACATTTATAATTTCAAAGTTAAAATCGTCTCGTTTGTCATAGATGCTGATACTGCGATGACTGCTCATATCAAGTTCGAGGTATAAAAGTCTAAAAATGAGGCAGAGGAAGCCGTGTCTGTTGTTTCTTTAATTTCTAGTTTTGGAGGATATATTAATGGAACCAAATCAGAAAAGTTTGGACTGTTAATGGAAAGAACATCATAAATATATCTTGTGAAATTAAATGATCTGGCTTCCTCTATCTTCTTGTTTTTGACAAGTGTCTGAATAAAATCCGACTCGTATTAAAATAAGATGAGGTCGACAAGGAGAGGCGCACAGTTCGTTGCCATAGGAATCCCGACAATTTGTTGAAAAAAGTCTACCTCCAAATTCAACAAATATGTTGTCAATAAGAAACTCAAGCATACTGATCACTTGTTCCTCGGTGTAGCATGCTTTACCTTTTTGTTCACTATTAACACAATATGCCGTATGATATCCCAAAGCTATAATTTGAAAGCATTTTGGATTATTTCTTTTAGACGATTTTCAATTTCACAAGGGGAATGGTGGTATAAAGGTTTGAAAATTCAAAGGTTTTGATAGAATTAATTTCAGAGAATGATCGAGATTTAAAATTATCCAGAAGGTCTTTAGAGTTTTTATTTTAGAATCCAAATATGGTTAATGTCAATTTTACCCTCAATTTAGATTTTAGTGAACAACTTCATTATGAAATATTCTCATATAAATTACTTGAGAAAATACATTTTTAGCCATTGTTTATTTCGGAATTTGTCACTTAATATTTTCTCTTATTATTTTTATCGATATATTACATAATTAACTCATATTTTATAAACTAAGTGTTGACTAATTTTAGCTCCATGCCAAGTTGACACGAAAGTACATGCATTTTTAATCAAGTCTATTGTACTGTTCAGAAAAAGCAACTTGTTGTGTAAACAACATATGTCTAAATTTCCGGATTAATTATGGGTTTTTGTTCTGTTTAGTTCAAGTTTATTTCCCCTTTTCGACATTGTTACAGAAACTATTTTTGTCAACCAATACGCATTGTCTTAATTGATTTATTTTGGGTAATAAGAGTTTAAATCAAGTTTTCATTGAGCGCAATATTTGTTCTACCATTTTTTATTAGCTATACCATGTTTATTAGTAAATAGATTAACACTCTAGCACATGCTTTATGCTCACATAGGTTCAAATATTAGGTATCGCATTATGCTCATATACTATAGATTTTGTTCGCATCTTTCTCAAATGTTCGAACGCTATTAATGATAGGAGTCACGATAAGCACACGTGTTCATTTATAATATGCATAATTTTATGCTCATATATTTAAGTAAAGTTTGTTTAATGCTCATTTAAGCTGTGAAATGATATGAATTATATGTTTCAAATAATTGCATTGCATAATATATAATTGTTGTTGCTTATGATAAGATTAATATGACTTCTAGATACGCTTTCGAAGATAAAAGACATAAAACAATTTCACTGTTTTATTCATTAATGTTTCTGGCCCTTGCTCATCCCCCTTTTGACCGCAAGGTGTGCTGTTGGTTAAGTCCAAGCCTAGTAGTAAAACTACA
The DNA here is from genome assembly GCA_017311375.1 of Mytilus coruscus. Lineage (NCBI taxonomy): Eukaryota > Metazoa > Mollusca > Bivalvia > Mytilida > Mytilidae > Mytilus > Mytilus coruscus. The sequence goes on along the minus strand of CM029596.1, from coordinate 117,821,186 downwards.
GTCCACATTACCCAGAATTTCAATTCCGATACCACTACGCGAGTAAACAGTTTCACAGTATTTCTAAAGACGTTCTTCCGCTGGGGACAGAATTTTTGTCAATCTAATAGACAATTCCTTTGTAGAACATGCAGATGAGCCGGCAATGTAACGATGTTTTAACGGAATTTTGTGAAGCTTAGGTATCCTTTAACAACAAAGTAATTCCTCAGATTTACTGTTCAATGTAATGTTTATTGAAGCCATGAAGGACTTATAATTCGCCAAAATCTCATCCTTGTCAAATGATATGTCTTTTTATGAGGGATTTCCTGAGTGCTCAATTCCTAATTCTTTTACAAGACACACGCAGTAGAACGATTTACATACAAAACAATATTATTTGAAGCTTTGTCCGCAGGAACAACAACATATTTAACGTGAAGAGATGATAGACATTTGACAGTTTTTTTTCTCTGGATACGGACTTTGGTCGATCATTCACAAAGTTTTTCAACTTTTGGATTTGACGTTTTATCAGAGACCTGATTGCTTTAACCCATTCTGACAAAGTGTGCAGTTCAACTTCTCGTTTCCAATTGATGTATTGGGGTTATCTGAACTTAGGACTATGAGATATCACCTTTCGGAGATGTTCATGTTGAATTATGTTTTGATCCCCAGTGAAAACATGACCAAAGGGCCTGTAAATATTAGGCGAGTGGAAACAAGTCACATGTCAGAGGTTTTTTTTTTTAGGTATTCTTCAAATTCAAGGTCCGGCAATGCTCTTGCTTAAAGTTAAATACTTTAGGCGCAATGGTTTTTGTGTAACTGTAGATTACAATAGGAACAGACTGATTTGATAATATAGTGGAATTTTAGATGTTACCTCTTTGTGATGAAGAACGTCGCTGATATTGATAGCATCGATTCCTCTATTAGAAAACTGAACTGGAAGGAATTTCATATTTTCATTATGTTATGGTTCCGATCTTACTGTTTTAAAAAGACGAAAAAAAGCTACATCGTAAATTATACTGACCAGTATGTATATTGAAGAACATTTATTTATGCATCCCTTGTCAAGTGCAAAATCTCTCAAACATTTAAGAAAATTAACAGGAAGTGAAAAAGAATAGTTCTAATATAGCGGATGATGAAGATGTGCAAGAAGGTCACCAAAGCTCTCAGAAGGCGATTTAGATCTCGAAGACTTTTTTTTACATTGGGCCGATATAAATATAATAAGTATTTCACTGAGGACCATCATTAATTGATCTTGTATTAGTTAGTGACAAGAATTACATCCAGAATATTGAATACCAACACCCGATAGGGTATAGTGACCATAATATTTCGGTTTTTAACTTGAACTGCTATCTTACATATGTATGAAAACTCAAAAAGAGTTTAACTATTTCAAGGCTAATTATGACAAGCTAAAGGAACATATGAATTTAACTGGGAAGAATGATTAGCTGATAAAGATACAGAAAATATGGTAAGCACGTTTATGGATAAATTGACTGATGCTATGAATTTACACATACCAAAGAAACATATTTCAAAGAATAAATTTAAAGCATCTCTTTGTGCTGAGGCTAGATTTTCAATAAGGAAAAAACCAAAGAGCATGGGAAAAATATAGACATAACAAAAATAACGAAAGCTACTGGGGGTATACTACTAAAGCTCGAAACAAGGCAAAAGCTACAGTTGTTAAAGAAAGAGAAAACGGGAGAAGTCAATAGCGGAGTCTGCAAAAGCAAACTGTAAAACATTTGGTCAAATGTTAATGCAAAGCGGAAATCTAAAAGTGGCGTATCAGAACTTCGTGTAAAAAAGGGATGGTCAAAACTTTGTTGCAAGCACAGATATAGAAAAGGCTGAGGTATTGGCTGATTTTTTCACTGTAGCGTTTTCACTGTAGGAGAGGATAATGTTGACACTTTTATATTGAAAATATACCTTAAGTTGAAGAATCTAGAAATGAGAATTTTAAAACCAAAAAAATCAACAAACTACTAAAAATTTAAATACCTCGAAATCACCAGGACCAGACCAGGTACACCCAAAGTATTGTTTGAACTATTTGATATAATTGATGTAGGAGTGACTGTAGATTCCAAACTGAAATTCAACAAACATATACAGACACATTTCGACAAAGCAAACCAACTAGTTGGAATTATTAGAAGAACATTTAAATATTAAGATTATAAAAGCTTCTGTCTACAATTTGAGGCATTGGCCCGTCCTCATCTTGAGTATGCTAGTAGATCTAGTAGTGTATGGAACCCATACAAAAAGAAAGATATCGAGACAATTGAAAACGTCCAACGTAGAGTAACAAAAATGCCCGTTTACCTTACCTCAAAGATCTGTCATACGAAAAACGATTGAAAGCTTTGAAATTCCTATTAAAATTTCGAAGGCTAAGAGGTGACATGACGGAGACCTACAAGATAACAACAGGAGTATATGACCAAAGAGTAACAGAAGGCTTATTTATGCGTAACACAAGCTCGACAACAAGAGGAAACTCGATGAAATTGGTTATAAACAGATTTAAGATTTTTGAACACCGTTTAGACAAGCATTGGAAAGACTACCTAATGATATATGACTCACTGAATAGACATACAACATCGAAAGAAGCACAAGTGTAATAAGTAAATATGAAACAAAGCCAAACATTGAGGAGCACACTGACCTCCTGCGTTTGGAAACACTTACGTAGACTTAAATAGATAGGTAGATAAATTATCATAAGTGAATATGATTATATTTGGGTTGATTAAAAAAAAAAAAAAAAATAGTGAGGTTTGATAAAACATAAATTAATATTGTTATTGTTTAAATATCCAACATTTGTATTTATTTAATTCTTGAGGAAGCTTTATGATATCAAAAAGATGCCGAAGACCCCAGAGATAAACCATAACATAAGATACATGAGGGGAATGTGGGATATAGGGGTAAACAGTTGGTGTGTGGGATATATGAGTACAGATGTAGTATGTGAGATATAGGTGACAAAAAGGTGCGCGAACCGTTAAAAGAAGGGGAAAAGTGGGAAGTGGGGAAAATTTAGAAAATCTGTTTCAACACACACCCAACGAAAAGATGAGTAAAAAAATTAATTTTCACAAATTCCCTGCAGATTTCAAGCTGAAGATGAAGTTCCATTTGTCCTCTTTTACCAACATTTCAAAGCACACAAATAGAGTATGACATATTTGGTGTTCACGGAAACAAAATTATATAATTTGTATGTGTTAGAATATATAAATATATAGATGTGGTATGATTGCCTCTGGGACAACTATCACCAAAGTTCAAATGAAGTGGATCTTAGCAATTATAGACAACCGTGCGGCTTTCAACAATGAGAAAACCCATACCGTATAGTCGGCTATAAAAGGCTCCGACATGATAAATATGAAACAATTCAATTGAAAACAACTAACAGCCTAATTTATACAAAACAATTTACCAAAAACCAAATATGCCAGTCATGAACCAACGACAACCAATGTATACAAAAACAAAACAGAAACAAAACCGAAATCATGTATTCTTATCATTATTAAACTATAGAATTCGATCATTTGGATCAATCAAGGATTTGTATAGTGACTATACAAATCCTTGGATCCATGTGCATATTTAACAATGGCAACTCTCGAATAATTCATTTAAATTAATTATTAATCCCCTATGCATCGGTTGCTTATAGTAAGTGTTTTTTGAATGATTTTCATCAAGTAGCCTAGAGACCAAAATTATGACAAGCAAAAAATAAATTTGAATACATAAAAATTAACAGTTAAGAATATCAGAGGAAAAATCTACTTGGGTCAACTTTACAAGAAGGACAGCCTCAAGAAAGCCTGTCCTGAATCTCCGACCCTTAAGTTTAAGAATAATGAGAAATTGGCGCGCCATATCCATATATTTCCTTTCTCTATTGTAACTGTATACGTATACCTAACAACAAAATTATTTTATTTACCTGTGTTTAAAGTTATTGCAAATGGCTGATATTTTTGTTCGAGCATATTGTTTTTCTTAAATTGTTTAACATTTCATACCGATATAACATGTTACTTTTATTATTCTTCCTTAGTTTATTTATTTTGAATTTACATTGTATCATAGGTCAAATTTATTTGTTCAGTGTATGTTCAATGGTGTTACTATGTCCTTTGATTGAGTTAAGCTATTTCAGTTGATATTTTATAGTGTGTCTTTCTATGTTGTGATGTTACACTATTGTTTCAGAAAAAGGATGAAGGTTTGGTACCATTAAAACGTTTAAACCCGCTGCATTTGTTTGCACGTGTCCTAAGTCAGGAATCTGATGTTCAGTAGTTGTCGTTTGTTGATGTGGTTCATAAGTGTTTCTCGTTTTATATAGATTAGACCGTTGGTTTTCCCGTTTGAATGGTTTTACACTAGTGATTTTGGGGCCCTTTATAGCTTACTGTTCGGTGTGAGCCTAGGCTCCGTGTTGAAGACCGTACTTTGACCTATAATGGTTTACATTTATAAATTTTGACTTGGATGGAGAGTCTCATTGGCACTCATACCACATCTTCCTATATCTATATGCATACTTAACTCTACACATAATTTATCGTGCAAACTATTTGATGTCAACATAAACCTGTTTTATTATATTATAGAGGGCTGGTTTATAGGAAATTATTTTTCCATTTCTAAATCATTTAAACGTTCAGAACAACATGGCTCTTTTTGTGATACTTTGTCTTTTGAATGAAATACTTAGTAAATATGTCTTAGGACTGAAACAAACTGCATGTAATATTTCAGCCGAAACAGAACAGGACAGATTTTCTAAGCTTCATTTATTTAACCACAAGTTATGAGTAGATTTCACACCCATGATATTAACCCTCTGTTAAAAGAAGTCTATGGATTAAAGAAGTCCCTGCATAATGGTGGTATTCATAGTTGGTATAGTTTTGTTCTAAATATATTTAAAGAGACAGGGTTAGATGCTGCAGATTTTGAAACTTCTGATAAACCATAAAGCTTTAAATATTCCTTAAAGATGAAGTTTAAACAGATATCACATGATGTCTGACTACACAAAACAGGTCTTAAATAAACTTTCTTCTATTACAGGCATGTCAAAATTATTTCTTTATAGCCAAATAAAATCTGAGATAAACATAGACGACTACTTATTAAAAGAATCAAATTTTAAAACTAGAAAGTTAGTCTCTAAATTTCGGGTAAGTGACCATAACCTAGAAGTGGAAATAAAAAGATTTAGAAAAATATCCAGAGACTATAAGGTTATGTAAATTTTGTAATAAACTTGATGACGAATACTATTTTTTTCTAGATTGAACTGAACTCAACTTTAAGAGATTAGTTAATTTTAAAAATCGATAATATCAAACCTGGTTCTACAAATTCTCAACCAACCACTTTTCAATCAAGCTAAAAACAACTTTTAAATCCTGAACCTAAACTTTTGACATCAGTTGGTGATTTCATAAAGCAATATCTAGAGTTGCGAAAATGATCGAGGTCCTTGGCTATTGTGTTAATAATGTGTTATATTTTGTGTTTTAGCTACACCCATATGGGTGTAGAGTAATTTTCAAATAAAATTATTATCAAAATATACCATGTACTATATATATATACATATATTGCCTAAGGCTTTATGTGTTTCATGTCTAGAGATTAAAAAGTAAGTCTCCAATTTTAGAATATTCAATA